>OU426988.1:23088926-24368764 GCA_911387755.1 Chrysotoxum bicinctum | reverse complement strand
TTTTCACAAAAAATCATGGACTGACCATCTACCTGCAAAAATCTTGAAATTTCACTTTTTCATCGATTTTCACAAAAAATCATGGACTGACCATCTACCTGCAAAAAATCTTGAAATTTCACTTTTTCATCGATTTTCACAAAAAATCATGGACTGACCATCTACCTGCAAAAATCTTGAACTTTCAGTTTTTCATCGATTTTCACAAAAAAATCATGGACTGACCATCTACCTCTAAAAATCTCGAAATTTCAGTTTTTCATCGATTTTCACAAAAAAATCATGGACTGACCATCTACCTCTAAAAATCTTGAAATTTCTCTTTTTCATCGATTTTCACAAAAATCATGGACTGACCATCTACCTCTAAAAATCTTGAAATTTCTGTTTTTCATCGATTTTCACAAAAAATCATGGACTGACCATCTACCTGCAAAAATCTTGAAATTTCACTTTTTCATCGATTTTCACAAAAAATCATGGACTGACCATCTACCTCTAAAAATCTTGAAATTTCTGTTTTTCATCGATTTTCACAAAAAAATCATGGACTGACCATCTACCTCTAAAAATCTTGAAATTTCTCTTTTTCATCGATTTTCACAAAAAATCATGGACCATCTACCTGTAAAAATCTTGAAATTTCACTTTTTCATCGATTTTCACAAAAAATCATGGACTGACCACCTGTAAAAATCTTGAAATTTCTCTTTTTCATCGATTTTCACAAAAAATCAAGGACTGACCATCTACCTCTAAAAATCTTGAAATTTCTGTTTTTCATCGATTTTCACAAAAAAATCATGGACTGACCATCTACCTCTAAAAATCTTGAAATTTCTCTTTTTCATCGATTTTCACAAAAAATCATGGACCATCTACCTGTAAAAATCTTGAAATTTCACTTTTTCATCGATTTTCACAAAAAATCATGGACTGACCATCTACCTGTAAAAATGTTGAAATTTCACTTTTTCATCGATTTTCACAAAAAATCATGGACTGACCATCTACCTGCAAAAATCTTGAAATTTCACTTTTTCATCGATTTTCACAAAAAATCATGGACTGACCATCTACCTGCAAAAATCTTGAACTTTCAGTTTTTCATCGATTTTCACAAAAAAATCATGGACTGACCATCTACCTCTAAAAATCTCGAAATTTCAGTTTTTCATCGATTTTCACAAAAAAATCATGGACTGACCATCTACCTCTAAAAATCTTGAAATTTCTCTTTTTCATCGATTTTCACAAAAAATCATGGACTGACCAGACCATCTACCTCTAAAAATCTTGAAATTTCTGTTTTTCATCGATTTTCACAAAAAATCATGGACTGACCATCTACCTGCAAAAATCTTGAAATTTCACTTTTTCATCGATTTTCACAAAAAATCATGGACTGACCATCTACCTCTAAAAATCTTGAAATTTCGGTTTTTCATCGATTTTCACAAAAAATCATGGACCATCTACCTGTAAAAATCTTGAAATTTCAGTTTTTCATCGATTTTCACAAAAAATCATGGACTGACCATCTACCTGTAAAAATCTTGAAATTTCTCTTTTTTCATCGATTTTCACAAAAAATCATGGACTGACCATCTACCTCTAAAAATCTTGAAATTTCTGTTTTTCATCGATTTTCACAAAAAATCATGGACTGACCATCTACCTGTAAAAATGTTGAAATTTCACTTTTTCATCGATTTTCACAAAAAATCATGGACTGACCATCTATGTGCCTCTAAAAATCTTGAACTTTCAGTTTTTCATCGATTTTCACAAAAAAATCATGGACTGACCATCTACCTCTAAAAATCTTGAAATTTCAGTTTTTCATCGATTTTCACAAAAAATCATGGACTGACCATCTACCTCTAAAAATCTTTAAATTTCAGTTTTTCATCGATTTTCACAAAAAAATCATGGACTGACCATCTACCTCTAAAAATCTTGAAATTTCTCTTTTTCATCGATTTTCACAAAAAATCAAGGACTGACCATCTACCTCTAAAAATCTTGAAATTTCTGTTTTTCATCGATTTTCACAAAAAATCATGGACCATCTACTTCTAAAAAATCTTGAAATTTCAGTTTTTCATCGATTTTCACAAAAAAATCATGGACTGACCATCTACCTCTAAAAATCTTGAAATTTCTCTTTTTCATCGATTTTCACAAAAAATCATGGACTTCTACCTCTAAAAATCTTGAAATTTCTGTTTTTCATCGATTTTCACAAGAAATCATGGACTGACCATCTACCTGTAAAAATCTTGAAATTTCACTTTTTCATCGATTTTCACAAAAAATCATGGACTGACCATCTACCTCTAAAAATCTTGAAATTTCAGTTTTTCATCGATTTTCACAAAAAATCATGGACTGACCATCTACCTGTAAAAATCTTGAAATTTCTCTTTTTCATCGATTTTCACAAAAAATCAAGGACTGACCATCTACCTGTAAAAATGTTGAAATTTCACTTTTTCATCGATTTTCACAAAAAATCATGGACTGACCATCTACCTCTAAAAATCTTGAAATTTCAGTTTTTCATCGATTTTCACAAAAAATCATGGACCATCTACCTGTAAAAATCTTGAAATTTCACTTTTCAATCGATTTTCACAAAAAATCATGGACTGACCATCTACCTCTAAAAATCTTGAAATTTCAGTTTTTCATCGATCTTCACAAAAAAATCATGGACTGACCATCTACCTCTAAAAATCTTGAAATTTCTCTTTTTCATCGATTTTCACAAAAAATCATGGACTGACCATCTACCTCTAAAAATCTTGAAATTTCAGTTTTTCATCGATTTTCACAAAAAATCATGGACTGACCATCTACCTGTAAAAATCTTGAAATTTCTCTTTTTCATCGATTTTCACAAAAAATCAAGGACTGACCATCTACCTCTAAAAATCTTGAAATTTCTGTTTTTCATCGATTTTCACAAAAAATCATGGACCATCTACTTCTAAAAATCTTGAAATTTCAGTTTTTCATCGATTTTCACAAAAAAATCATGGACTGACCATCTACCTCTAAAAATCTTGAAATTTCTCTTTTTCATCGATTTCACAAAAAAATCATGGACTTCTACCTCTAAAAATCTTGAAATTTCTGTTTTTCATCGATTTTCACAAAAAATCATGGACTGACCATCTACCTGTAAAAATCTTGAAATTTCACTTTTTCATCGATTTTCACAAAAAATCATGGACTGACCATCTACCTCTAAAAATCTGAAATTTCAGTTTTTCATCGATTTTCACAAAAAATCATGGACTGACCACCTGTAAAAATCTTGAAATTTCTCTTTTTCATCGATTTTCACAAAAAATCAAGGACTGACCATCTACCTCTAAAAATCTTGAAATTTCTGTTTTTCATCGATTTTCACAAAAAAATCATGGACTGACCATCTACCTCTAAAAATCTTGAAATTTCTCTTTTTCATCGATTTTCACAAAAAATCATGGACCATCTACCTGTAAAAATCTTGAAATTTCACTTTTTCATCGATTTTCACAAAAAATCATGGACTGACCATCTACCTGTAAAAATGTTGAAATTTCACTTTTTCATCGATTTTCACAAAAAATCATGGAACTGACCATCTATGTACCTCTAAAAATCTTGAACTTTCAGTTTTTCATCGATTTTCACAAAAAAATCATGGACTGACCATCTACCTCTAAAAATCTTGAAATTTCAGTTTTTCATCGATCTTCACAAAAAAATCATGGACTGACCATCTACCTGTAAAAATCTTGAAATTTCACTTTTTCATCGATTTTCACAAAAAATCATGGACTGACCATCTACCTGTAAAAATGTTGAAATTTCACTTTTTCATCGATTTTCACAAAAAATCATGGACTGACCATCTACCTGTAAAAATGTTGAAATTTCACTTTTTCATCGATTTTCACAAAAAATCATGGACTGACCATCTACCTGTAAAAATGTTGAAATTTCACTTTTTCATCGATTTTCACAAAAATCATGGACTGACCATCTATGTACCTCTAAAAATCTTGAACTTTCAGTTTTTCATCGATTTTCACAAAAAAATCATGGACTGACCATCTATCTCTAAAAATCTCGAAATTTCAGTTTTTCATCGATTTTCACAAAAAAATCATGGACTGACCATCTACCTCTAAAAATCTTGAAATTTCTGTTTTTCATCGATTTTCACAAAAAAAATCATGGGACTGACCATCTACCTCTAAAATCTTGAAATTTCTCTTTTTCATCGATTTTCACAAAATATCATGGGACTGACCATCTACCTCTAAAAATCTTGAAATTTCTGTTTTTCATCGATTTCACAAAAAATCATGGACTGACCATCTACCTGCAAAAATCTTGAAATTTCACTTTTTCATCGATTTTCACAAAAAATCATGGACTGACCATCTACCTCTAAAAATCTTGAAATTTCACTTTTTCATCGATTTTCACAAAAAATCATGGACCATCTACCTGTAAAAATCTTGAAATTTCAGTTTTTCATCGATTTTCACAAAAAATCATGGACTGACCATCTACCTGTAAAAATCTTGAAATTTCTCTTTTTCATCGATTTTCACAAAAAATCATGGACTGACCATCTACCTCTAAAAATCTTGAAATTTCTGTTTTTCATCGATTTTCACAAAAAATCATGGACTGACCATCTACCTGTAAAAATGTTGAAATTTCACTTTTTCATCGATTTTCACAAAAAATCATGGACTGACCATCTATGTACCTCTAAAAATCTTGAACTTTCAGTTTTTCATCGATTTTCACAAAAAAATCATGGACTGACCATCTACCTCTAAAAATCTTGAAATTTCAGTTTTTCATCGATTTTCACAAAAAATCATGGACTGACCATCTACCTCTAAAAATCTTGAAATTTCAGTTTTTCATCGATTTTCACAAAAAATCATGGACTGACCATCTACCTCTAAAAATCTTGAAATTTCTCTTTTTCATCGATTTTCACAAAAAATCAAGGACTGACCATCTACCTCTAAAAATCTTGAAATTTCTGTTTTTCATCGATTTTCACAAAAAATCATGGACCATCTACTTCTAAAAATCTTGAAATTTCAGTTTTTCATCGATTTTCACAAAAAAATCATGGACTGACCATCTACCTCTAAAAATCTTGAAATTTCTCTTTTTCATCGATTTTCACAAAAAATCATGGACTTCTACCTCTAAAAATCTTGAAATTTCTGTTTTTCATCGATTTTCACAAAAAATCATGGACTGACCATCTACCTGTAAAAATCTTGAAATTTCACTTTTTCATCGATTTTCACAAAAAATCATGGACTGACCATCTACCTCTAAAAATCTTGAAATTTCACTTTTTCATCGATTTTCACAAAAAAATCATGGACTGACCATCTACCTCTAAAAATCTTGAAATTTCAGTTTTTCATCGATTTTCACAAAAAATCATGGACTGACCATCTACCTCTAAAAATCTTGAAATTTCTCTTTTTCATCGATTTTCACAAAATATCATGGACTGACCATCTACCTCTAAAAATCTTGAAATTTCTGTTTTTCATCGATTTTCACAAAAAATCATGGACTGACCATCTACCTGCAAAAATCTTGAAATTTCACTTTTTCATCGATTTTCACAAAAAATCATGGACTGACCATCTACCTCTAAAAATCTTGAAATTTCGGTTTTTCATCGATTTTCACAAAAAATCATGGACCATCTACCTGTAAAAATCTTGAAATTTCAGTTTTTCATCGATTTTCACAAAAAATCATGGACTGACCATCTACCTGTAAAAATCTTGAAATTTCTCTTTTTCATCGATTTTCACAAAAAATCATGGACTGACCATCTAACTCTAAAAATCTTGAAATTTCTGTTTTTCATCGATTTTCACAAAAAATCATGGACTGACCATCTACCTGTAAAAATGTTGAAATTTCACTTTTTCATCGATTTTCACAAAAAATCATGGACTGACCATCTATGTACCTCTAAAAATCTTGAACTTTCAGTTTTTCATCGATTTTCACAAAAAAATCATGGACTGACCATCTACCTCTAAAAATCTTGAAATTTCAGTTTTTCATCGATTTTCACAAAAAATCATGGACTGACCATCTACCTCTAAAAATCTTTAAATTTCAGTTTTTCATCGATTTTCACAAAAAATCATGGACTGACCATCTACCTCTAAAAATCTTGAAATTTCTCTTTTTCATCGATTTTCACAAAAAATCAAGGACTGACCATCTACCTCTAAAAATCTTGAAATTTCTGTTTTTCATCGATTTTCACAAAAAATCATGGACCATCTACTTCTAAAAATCTTGAAATTTCAGTTTTTCATCGATTTTCACAAAAAAATCATGGACTGACCATCTACCTCTAAAAATCTTGAAATTTCTCTTTTTCATCGATTTTCACAAAAAATCATGGACTTCTACCTCTAAAAATCTTGAAATTTCTGTTTTTCATCGATTTTCACAAAAAATCATGGACTGACCATCTACCTGTAAAAATCTTGAAATTTCACTTTTTCATCGATTTTCACAAAAAATCATGGACTGACCATCTACCTGTAAAAATGTTGAAATTTCACTTTTTCATCGATTTTCACAAAAAATCATGGACTGACCATCTATGTGCCTCTAAAAATCTTGAACTTTCAGTTTTTCATCGATTTTCACAAAAAAATCATGGACTGACCATCTACCTCTAAAAATCTTGAAATTTCAGTTTTTCATCGATTTTCACAAAAAATCATGGACTGACCATCTACCTCTAAAAATCTTTAAATTTCAGTTTTTCATCGATTTTCACAAAAAATCATGGACTGACCATCTACCTCTAAAAATCTTGAAATTTCTCTTTTTCATCGATTTTCACAAAAAATCAAGGACTGACCATCTACCTCTAAAAATCTTGAAATTTCTGTTTTTCATCGATTTTCACAAAAAATCATGGACCATCTACTTCTAAAAATCTTGAAATTTCAGTTTTTCATCGATTTTCACAAAAAATCATGGACTGACCATCTACCTCTAAAAATCTTTAAATTTCAGTTTTTCATCGATTTTCACAAAAAATCATGGACTGACCATCTACCTCTAAAAATCTTGAAATTTCTCTTTTTCATCGATTTTCACAAAAAATCAAGGACTGACCATCTACCTCTAAAAATCTTGAAATTTCTGTTTTTCATCGATTTTCACAAAAAATCATGGACCATCTACTTCTAAAAATCTTGAAATTTCAGTTTTTCATCGATTTTCACAAAAAAATCATGGACTGACCATCTACCTCTAAAAATCTTGAAATTTCAGTTTTTCATCGATTTTCACAAAAAATCATGGACTGACCATCTACCTGTAAAAATCTTGAAATTTCTCTTTTTCATCGATTTTCACAAAAAATCAAGGACTGACCATCTACCTCTAAAAATCTTGAAATTTCTGTTTTTCATCGATTTTCACAAAAAATCATGGACCATCTACCTGTAAAAATCTTGAAATTTCACTTTTTCATCGATTTTCACAAAAAATCATGGACTGACCATCTATGTACCTCTAAAAATCTTGAACTTTCAGTTTTTCATCGATTTTCACAAAAAAATCATGGACTGACCATCTACCTCTAAAAATCTTGAAATTTCTGTTTTTCATCGATTTTCACAAAAAATCATGGACTTCTACCTCTAAAAATCTTGAAATTTCTGTTTTTCATCGATTTTCACAAAAAATCATGGACTGACCATCTACCTGTAAAAATCTTGAAATTTCTCTTTTTCATCGATTTTCACAAAAAATCAAGGACTGACCATCTACCTCTAAAAATCTTGAAATTTCTGTTTTTCATCGATTTTCACAAAAAATCATGGACCATCTACCTGTAAAAATCTTGAAATTTCACTTTTTCATCGATTTTCACAAAAAATCATGGACTGACCATCTATGTACCTCTAAAAATCTTGAACTTTCAGTTTTTCATCGATTTTCACAAAAAAATCATGGACTGACCATCTACCTCTAAAAATCTTGAAATTTCAGTTTTTCATCGATTTTCACAAAAAATCATGGACTGACCATCTACCTCTAAAAATCTTGAAATTTCAGTTTTTCATCGATTTTCACAACAAAATCATGGACTGACCATCTACCTGTAAAAATCTTGAAATTTCACTTTTTCATCGATTTTCACAAAAAATCATGGACTGACCATCTACCTGTAAAAATCTTGAAATTTCACTTTTTCATCGATTTTCACAAAAAATCATGGACTGACCATGTACCTCTAAAAATCTTGAACTTTCAGTTTTTCATCGATTTTCACAAAAAAATCATGGACTGACCATCTACCTCTAAAAATCTTGAAATTTCAGTTTTTCATCGATCTTCACAAAAAAATCATGGACTGACCATCTACCTCTAAAAATCTTGAAATTTCTCTTTTTCATCGATTTTCACAAAAAATCAAGGACTGACCATCTACCTCTAAAAATCTTGAAATTTCTGTTTTTCATCGATTTTCACAAAAAAATCATGGACTGACCATCTACCTCTAAAAATCTTTAAATTTCTCTTTTTCATCGATTTTCACAAAAAATCATGGACCATCTACCTGTAAAAATCTTGAAATTTCACTTTTTCATCGATTTTCACAAAAAATCATGGACTGACCATCTACCTGTAAAAATCTTGAAATTTCACTTTTTCATCGATTTTCACAAAAAATCATGGACTGACCATCTATGTACCTCTAAAAATCTTGAACTTTCAGTTTTTCATCGATTTTCACAAAAAAATCATGGACTGACCATCTACCTCTAAAAATCTTGAAATTTCAGTTTTTCATCGATCTTCACAAAAAAATCATGGACTGACCATCTACCTGTAAAAATCTTGAAATTTCACTTTTTCATCGATTTTCACAAAAAATCATGGACTGACCATCTACCTGTAAAAATGTTGAAATTTCACTTTTTCATCGATTTTCACAAAAAATCATGGACTGACCATCTACCTGTAAAAATGTTGAAATTTCACTTTTTCATCGATTTTCACAAAAAATCATGGACTGACCATCTACCTGTAAAAATGTTGAAATTTCACTTTTTCATCGATTTTCACAAAAAATCATGGACTGACCATCTATGTACCTCTAAAAATCTTGAACTTTCAGTTTTTCATCGATTTTCACAAAAAAATCATGGACTGACCATCTACCTCTAAAAATCTCGAAATTTCAGTTTTTCATCGATTTTCACAAAAAAATCATGGACTGACCATCTACCTCTAAAAATCTTGAAATTTCAGTTTTTCATCGATTTTCACAAAAAAATCATGGACTGACCATCTACCTCTAAAAATCTTGAAATTTCTCTTTTTCATCGATTTTCACAAAAAATCATGGACTGACCATCTACCTCTAAAAATCTTGAAATTTCTGTTTTTCATCGATTTTCACAAAAAATCATGGACTGACCATCTACCTGCAAAAATCTTGAAATTTCACTTTTTCATCGATTTTCACAAAAAATCATGGACTGACCATCTACCTCTAAAAATCTTGAAATTTCGGTTTTTCATCGATTTTCACAAAAAATCATGGACCATCTACCTGTAAAAATCTTGAAATTTCAGTTTTTCATCGATTTTCACAAAAAATCATGGACTGACCATCTACCTGTAAAAATCTTGAAATTTCTCTTTTTCATCGATTTTCACAAAAAATCATGGACTGACCATCTACCTCTAAAAATCTTGAAATTTCTGTTTTTCATCGATTTTCACAAAAAATCATGGACCATCTACCTGTAAAAATCTTGAAATTTCACTTTTTCATCGATTTTCACAAAAAATCATGGACTGACCATCTACCTGTAAAAATGTTGAAATTTCACTTTTTCATCGATTTTCACAAAAAATCATGGACTGACCATCTATGTACCTCTAAAAATCTTGAACTTTCAGTTTTTCATCGATTTTCACAAAAAAATCATGGACTGACCATCTACCTCTAAAAATCTTGAAATTTCAGTTTTTCATCGATTTTCACAAAAAATCATGGACTGACCATCTACCTCTAAAAATCTTTAAATTTCTCTTTTTCATCGATTTTCACAAAAAAATCATGGACTGACCATCTACCTCTAAAAATCTTGAAATTTCTCTTTTTCATCGATTTTCACAAAAAATCAGGGACTTCTACCTCTAAAAATCTTGAAATTTTTGTTTTTCATCGATTTTCACAAAAAATCATGGACTGACCATCTACCTGTAAAAATCTTGAAATTTCACTTTTTCATCGATTTTCACAAAAAATCATGGACTGACCATCTACCTCTAAAAATCTTGAAATTTCAGTTTTTCATCGATTTTCACAAAAAATCATGGACTGACCATCTACCTCTAAAAATCTTGAAATTTCACTTTTTCATCGATTTTCACAAAAAATCAAGGATTGACCATCTACCTGTAAAAATGTTGAAATTTCACTTTTTCATCGATTTTCACAAAAAATCATGGACTGACCATCTACCTGTAAAAATCTTGAAATTTCACTTTTTCATCGATTTTCACAAAAAATCATGGACTGACCATCTATGTACCTCTAAAAATCTTGAACTTTCAGTTTTTCATCGATTTTCACAAAAAAATCATGGACTGACCATCTACCTGTAAAAATCTTGAAATTTCAGTTTTTCATCGATCTTCACAAAAAAATCATGGACTGACCATCTACCTCTAAAAATGTTGAAATTTCTCTTTTTCATCGATTTTCACAAAAAATCATGGACTGACCATCTACCTCTAAAAATCTTGAAATTTCAGTTTTTCATCGATTTTCACAAAAAAATCATGGACTGACCATCTACCTGTAAAAATCTTGAAATTTCTCTTTTTCATCGATTTTCACAAAAAATCATGGACTGACCATCTACCTCTAAAAATCTTGAAATTTCTGTTTTTCATCGATTTTCACAAAAA
Organism: Chrysotoxum bicinctum; assembly: GCA_911387755.1. Classification (NCBI taxonomy): domain Eukaryota; kingdom Metazoa; phylum Arthropoda; class Insecta; order Diptera; family Syrphidae; genus Chrysotoxum; species Chrysotoxum bicinctum. Next base: position 24,357,745 of record OU426988.1, on the reverse strand, counting down.
ATCATGGACTGACCATCTACCTGTAAAAATGTTGAAATTTCTCTTTTTCATCGATTTTCACAAAAAATCATGGACTGACCATCTACCTCTAAAAATCTTGAAATTTCTGTTTTTCATCGATTTTCACAAAAAATCATGGACTGACCACCTCTAAAAATCTTGAAATTTCTCTTTTTCATCGATTTTCACAAAAAATCATGGACCATCATGACCATCTACCTCTAAAAATCTTGAAATTTCAGTTTTTCATCGATTTTCACAAAAAATCATGGACTGGCCATCTACCTGTAAAAATGTTGAAATTTCTCTTTTTCATCGATTTTCACAAAAAATCAAGGACTGACCATCTATCTACCTCTAAAAATCTTGAAATTTCTGTTTTTCATCGATTTTCACAAAAAATCATGGACTGACCATCTACCTCTAAAAATCTTGAAATTTCTGTTTTTCATCGATTTTCACAAAAAATCATGGACCATGGACCTGTAAAAGTCTTGAAATTTCACTTTTTCATCGATTTTCACAAAAAATCATGGACTGACCATCTACCTGTAAAAATGTTGAAATTTCACTTTTTCATCGATTTTCACAAAAAATCATGGACTGACCATCTACCTCTAAAAATCTTGAAATTTAACTTTTTCATCGATTTTCACAAAAAATCATGGACTGACCATCTACCTCTAAAAATCTTGAAATTTCAGTTTTTCATCGATTTTCACAAAAAATCATGGACTGACCATCTACCTGTAAAAATGTTGAAATTTCTCTTTTTCATCGATTTTCACAAAAAATCATGGACTGACCATCTACCTCTAAAAATCTTGAAATTTCTGTTTTTCATCGATTTTCACAAAAAATCATGGACTGACCATCTACCTCTAAAAATCTTGAAATTTCTCTTTTTCATCGATTTTCACAAAAAATCATGGACCATCATGACCATCTACCTCTAAAAATCTTGAAATTTCAGTTTTTCATCGATTTTCACAAAAAATCATGGACTGGCCATCTACCTGTAAAAATGTTGAAATTTCTCTTTTTCATCGATTTTCACAAAAAATCAAGGACTGACCATCTATCTACCTCTAAAAATCTTGAAATTTCTGTTTTTCATCGATTTTCACAAAAAATCAAGGACTGACCATCTACCTCTAAAAATCTTGAAATTTCTGTTTTTCATCGATTTTCACAAAAAATCATGGACCATGGACCTGTAAAAGTCTTGAAATTTCACTTTTTCATCGATTTTCACAAAAAATCATGGACTGACCATCTACCTGTAAAAATGTTGAAATTTCACTTTTTCATCGATTTTCACAAAAAATGATGGACTGACCATCTACCTCTAAAAATCTTGAAATTTAACTTTTTCATCGATTTTCACAAAAAATCATGGACTGACCATCTACCTCTAAAAATCTTGAAATTTCAGTTTTTCATCGATTTTCACAAAAAATCATGGACTGACCATCTACCTGTAAAAATGTTGAAATTTCTCTTTTTCATCGATTTTCACAAAAAATCATGGACTGACCATCTACCTCTAAAAATCTTGAAATTTCTGTTTTTCATCGATTTTCACAAAAAATCATGGACTGACCATCTACCTCTAAAAATCTTGAAATTTCTCTTTTTCATCGATTTTCACAAAAAATCATGGACCATCATGACCATCTACCTCTAAAAATCTTGAAATTTCAGTTTTTCATCGATTTTCACAAAAAATCATGGACTGGCCATCTACCTGTAAAAATGTTGAAATTTCTCTTTTTCATCGATTTTCACAAAAAATCAAGGACTGACCATCTATCTACCTCTAAAAATCTTGAAATTTCTGTTTTTCATCGATTTTCACAAAAAATCAAGGACTGACCATCTACCTCTAAAAATCTTGAAATTTCTGTTTTTCATCGATTTTCACAAAAAATCATGGACCATGGACCTGTAAAAGTCTTGAAATTTCACTTTTTCATCGATTTTCACAAAAAATCATGGACTGACCATCTACCTGTAAAAATGTTGAAATTTCACTTTTTCATCGATTTTCACAAAAAATGATGGACTGACCATCTACCTCTAAAAATCTTGAAATTTAACTTTTTCATCGATTTTCACAAAAAATCATGGACTGACCATCTACCTCTAAAAATCTTGAAATTTCAGTTTTTCATCGATTTTCACAAAAAATCATGGACTGACCATCTACAGTGGGTTGCCAAATTAATAGGGACAGTCATGAATTTTAAGAAAATTGTATGTTTCCGTATCAAATTATTGAAAATCGTATGTTTATTTTGGCACAAATAGATATTTATTATAAATATTAGTTATTATTACATACAAAAAAGTAGTTTAATAGTTTTTTTAGTTAATAATCTTGAAAAATAGTTCGAAATCAAAAGGAACTAAGAAAATTACAAAAAACTCAATATTTTCTAACGTTGCCTTTTGCGTCAATAATTGCTTGCATACGTCTCTGTATGCTATCAATGCACTTTTTAGCGCATTTTTTAATTGCAGGGCAGTGGTACAAGAGCTCTATTAGTTTTTCTAAAGCGTTATTCTCGTTGAAATATTTTCTTTGGCAATTTCTATTTTAGTGATCTCCCACAGGTTTTCTATGGGGTTCATGTCAGGGGAATTGCCTGGCCAGGATAAAATTGGTATGTTTTGGCCATTTAGATATTTCGTTGAATTCTTAGCTAATTAGCACGGGGCGGAGTCATGCCTGAAAAGATATGGTTCGTTGTTAGAGAACCATTCTCTTAACTTCTTAACTGGGGTATGAGACAAGTTCGCAGAGCAGAATGCCCTTATATTGGTTCTGTCTTATGGTACCCTGGACAATTTGGAGACGTCCAACAGCTCTTGTGCTGATGACTGACCACTCCATAAGTTTAACATGATTTTTTACCCTTTCTGCGATGCAATCAGGATGGCTTTTCTCATTGAGACGCGCGCCACCGAACGAAACTGCTCTTATCAGCCAAAATTTCGAGCCCAAGACAAACTACGACCCCGAAGTTTTATTCTGTTAATAACAGACTTAGAAACACCCGTAATACTAGCTAATTCTATTTGGGAGTGACTCGAATGTGGTAAAAATGTTTTTATTTTGGTTTTTCTTTTCTTGGAGTGATATCCAATCCTCAACGCAATTTGGTTCGAAAAAATGCGAAAAAAAATTGTTGTGTTTTTAAGAAAAGCTTTGTTTTAAACAAAATAAATTACATTACTAACGTTTCAATTAAAACAAAGTTCCAACAATATCCACAAACAACTATCAGAAATAACACAATAATGCTGGTTTTTCCTCGAATAAAACCGTGTATTCCCCGAATAAGACCATATTGAATATCTGCCGTCAGCTAAAAATAACCGTCAACACTTAGCCTGTGAAAAAAAAATCACCACCTACACTCAGAACTAAACAAATGCTCAAAAGAAAGCTAAAACATGAAAATTAATAAAAATTTAAGGTGTCCCTATTAATTTGGCAACCCACTGTATGTTTGTTTTATTTTTAATAAAATAGATAATTATTAATTTCAAGACAAATGTTATACTTTGAGATTGAAATGTGGCTATTCAAATAAGACCATACCAATTGTTTCTAAAAAAATTGTTTCATCTGCCATTCACATACGAATTGTTTACGATTTTCGAAGACAAATTAAAAAAGATTAATTAAGTTTCTTACTATATTTTCCACCTCATTTAGAAATGAACACATATTAGGGGAGAGTGGGGCACATTTGAACACTTTTTGCTTTCCAGACTGATAAAACCTAAAATATTCGAGCAATTGGCACGTTATTTTACTCACATGGAACAGTGGTATTGAGTATTTGGTCCATTTAACGAAATATTTATATTGAATTTTTATCTCCAACTAATATAGGATTTTATGTTCAAAAGTGCCCCATGTATGGGGCAGTTTTGAACTTGGAAGGGGCACTTTTGAACAGTGATATACGGAATAAAAGAACTTTTAAATTTTATTTGAATATTAATTTTTTAATAAGAACTTATCAATAAAACTCAAAATTAATACCTTTGTTATATCATATTCATGTATTTGTAGAAAGAAAACAAAAATCCACAAAGATTAGTAAGAAAAAAAGAGGCTGGGTGCGACCCACACTGATAACTTCCCATTGTGGTAAGAAAACCTTGAGTAGAATTTTACATCTTTTTCATGGACAAAAAGACAAAAACATATTGTGACGTTTTCTTCAATTTTACCATAGCTATTAATGGAATTTGAATATGTGGGACTTGGGTACAACTGAACAACCTTATTCATATACGTATGCACAGTACATCCATTCTTCTAAAAACTAAGTTGATAATAAAATTATAAAATTATGTATTATATTATATATACAGGGTGTCCCACAGTCACCGCCCCAAACGAAAACCATGGATTCCTGAGATCATTTTAAGTCGAAAAACTTATGAAGTAATTTTCTCGTTTTCGTCCCGTTTTCGAGTTATAACGGTTTTTATGATTTTTGCTCTCTTTTTCCTTAACTGGCTTTATCTTTGCCAAACTACGTCCGATTCGTAAGATTTTTTTTATAACCAATCAAGAATTTATTACAGTTTTAATTTGTCTCAGAATTTTTTTTTTCTGCGGGCAACCGTTTCTCCGCAATTTTGCATCAAACCCAATTTTTTTCGTTTTTTAAGTTGTTTTTTTCACTTTGATATCATTTTTTTTTTCAAAAAAACACGTTAATGAGTATTAATTTTTTTCGTTAATTATTATTAAAGCCCAGTTCATTTTCTTAAAAATAAAATATTTTTTTTCCTTAAAAAGAATACTAAATGTAATTAACAACAAATAAACAAACTGAGTGAATTTAAAAAAAAAAAAATTTTAAATACAAAATTAACTTTTTCTGAGCTATTGTGGTTAAGAAAAGGACAAATAGATAAAGTTGTCCCATTTCAGCGTTTATTAATAACATTTCCAGATATTCTTGATTAGTGTAATCCATTGTTCGCAAATAATTGAAAAAAAAACTACAACTTGAATAACAAATCCAAAATGGAGTATCAAGTGAAAGAACACGACGCGGACACTAGATCACGCGAGAAAGACATTTACAACCTTCAAATCATGCAATCTTTACTGTTTACATTAGTTAACCGTCTTACTAATTAACTTTATCTATTTGTCCTTTTCTTAACCACAGTAGCTCAGAAAAAATTAATTTTGTATTTAAAAATTATTTTTTTTTTAAATTCACTCAGTTTGTTTATTTTTTGTTAATTACATTTAGTATTCTTTTTAAGAAAAAAAAATATTTAATTTTAGAAAATGAACTAAGCGTTAATAATAAGTGAAAAAAATTTATAATCATTAACGTGTTTTTTTGAATAAATTGATATCAAAGTGAAAAAACTACTTGAAAAACGAAAAAATTGGGTTTGATGCAAAATTGCGGGGAAACGGTTGTCCGCAGAAAAAAAAGTCTTTGGACAAACTAAAACTGTAATAAATTCTTGATTGGTTATAAAAAAAAATCATACGAATCCGACGCAGTTTGGCAAAGATAAAGCCGGTTAAGGGAAAAATAATAAAAACCGTTATAACTCGAAAACGGGACAAAAACGAGAAAATGACCTCTTAAGTTTTTCGACTTAAAATGACCTCAGGAATCCATGGTTTTCATTTGGGGCGGTGACTGTGGGACACCCTGTATACTTTATTATTTCGGTTCCAAACATTTTAATTGAAAAAAAAATTAAAAACGAAATATTCAAATATAAAAGATATGGTTTGGTTATTGATGGAAGGGTACTTACAAAATATATCCGCTCTAAAACTAGATATATGTCAAATATTTGTTAGAAATTGTATTATGAATAAAATTAAATAATGACAAAGTCAATATCATTGCTCGTTCTCAAGATATTCTAGTCGAAAAACAAATATTACCACTTTTTAGTAGATTTTTTTTATATTTTTGTTAAAACTGTCAATTCGATACTTGTCAAAATTTTACCACATGTTAATAATTGTATTATGTCGAAACCTTCCCGTAAGAATGTACTAAGCGACACTTTTTTCGAAAATTACTTTTTGATGAGGATATATACTATATGTTAAGGGCCACGTTTTGGCCTGGGTTTCACCAACCTATTATGCATGAAAAGGAAACTAGAGTACAAATAAAAAAAAATTAACAACTGCCATGTTTACTCATTAAAATAATGTTGCCCCCTGAAATTTGTATTATCCGCCAAAAAAAGGGAAGGGTACGAAATGTCGACAAAAAAAATGTCGACTGGACAAATATAAATTTCATCGACTGTTAAAATGTCGACTGAAGTTTGATCGACAAAAAAAATGTCGACAGTTTAAAATCTCGACTATCAAAATGTCGACTGAAAACTTGTCGGTGAAAATGTCGAATTTTATCCAAAATTGAGTTAAATAAAACAAGAATGCTCTCTTTTAATATGTTAACTAAATTTTATTATTAATTCAATTTTATAAATTAAAAAAAAGGGGAGCGTATCGATTCTTTAAATGCTAAAGAAACTTTGCATACACCCAACCTCGAACCTACCCCAAATCCTATAGTGTGTCCAAGCAGGGGGCAGCATGCCCCCCCTTACATAGCTCACTGCTTACGCGTCGACATTTTTAAAATCGAATTTTTGATAGTCGACATTTTGATCAGTGGACATTTTTATCAATCGACTAATTGAAAATCGACATTTTGAAGATCGATTTTTTTAAATCGACATTTTAAAAATCGGTTAATCGTACCCAACCCCCAAAAAAATTATGCTAAGCGACATTAATAATGATCTCATTGTCGTGAGCAACAAAAACTTTTGTTAGATATCACTTAGTTTAACCAAAATTGTCTCTTAGCACACTATGATTCAACTAGAACTTTCTTCGTTTTTTTCGTTTCCTGAACAATTTTAGAAATGCCGCTTAGTATATTTATTTATTTATTTATTTATTTATTTCAAAAAAAAACTATTAATTCAATATTTGTCAACATTTTACCAATTGTACAAAATTATACTATGTATAAAATAAACTAAGTTAGAAGTCAATATCACTACAAGTTCTCGAGAAATTTGAGTCGAAAAACAATTTTTACCAATTTTCAATAGAATTTTATATGGTTTTTTATTTTTTGTAAAAAAACTGTAAACTGATTTTTTTTGAAATTTTCACCAGTTGTCAAACACATTATTTTTCGTAAAATAAAATTATTTTGAGTTTTAAATTGTTTTCCGTTCTTAGAATATCTGGGTTATTAAATTTTTTTTTTCGTTTTTTTTATTTAAAAAAATAACGGTATGTTCGTTTTTTTCCAAATTCATACCAAATCTGTATGACCTTGTAGTGGATATTAATTAATTCATCTACTAACAAAAATTAATCAATCGCGTTTATCATATTCATTAACCAACAAAATAAAATCAATCGCATGCGATAATACCCGTAAATAAATACTCGTAGTTAAAAGTTATATCGCATCATATCGTTTAATAAAAGTTGTTTGCGCGAACGCGACCACTACTCAATTTCAATTTTCATTATCGGAACCTTTCCTATTTGAGTATCTGAACGTTTCCTAAAATTCGAATGTCAAAAGTTTCCTTCTCGATTTTTCTTCAATTGAATGTCATTCTAATTACAAACATCTTGTGTGCTGGTGCATCAAAGCTCCCATCCTAAAATTTATAAAATTGTGTTTTCTTTTATATTTAATAAGTAATAAAAATTACTTAAGAAAAGTTCGTGTCTTTTATTTAAAGAATAAAAGATAAAAAATAGCCATCATACCGGCTATATTGGTGACCCCGACGCAGAACATTTTGTTCGGGATAATTCCCAGAAAGCAACGGTGGATTTTATCGAACGACACACATAACGGCAATCCGTTATCACGCCACCAAGCCAACGGTGAAAATACTGTTGTTCACTGGTACGGAAAATTGTACAGTTGTGCAACAATTGGACTTACGTTTATTCAACATTTTTGTGCAACGAATCGCCGGCACCTATAACAAGATTCTTGTCTGCAATTGCCGTCGACATCATAAAAAAGAAATATTTTCTTCTGCAACATCACCACCACCTCGTCGTCAACTCTGTTGGAGCATCACCATATCCTGCACCACCACTAACACATCATTCCATCGCCACCGCCGGGACAAAAGCGCCACAAAAAAAATAATTTGTCCACAATAGTGTCGCCAACTTTCTCAACGAATTTCAGTCAGTTTGCCACCAAAAGTGTACCAACGGAATCAAAAGCGCCACAGATCGACATACGTCATCGCTGCCGTGTCGCCAACGTTGACACGAAGCGGCGTTTGCCCTAAGCACATGTCGCCAACATTCCTGTCGCTGCTACCACCAGAATTATTTCCCCACCGTCATCAACCATCGTCATTCCATCGCCGTCATCACCACTGCTTCAACATCATCACATGCCATCGCTAATCGTCCTAGACGCATAGCTGAGATCATTTTACCAAATTTTTTTTCTGGTTGAAACAAAATTTGGCCACAACGGAATCAACATTTTTTTTCGCAATTTTTTTTTGGGAATAAATAATTGCAGGAACGAGCCTAATATTTTTTTTTTCCCGCAAAGTTTTTTTTGGAACAAATAACTTTTGCCCATTTTTGTTTTCAAGTTTAACCAAATAAAAACTTGCCATCATCTACCACTAAATCCGAAACAACAAATCATCAGCGCAGGTTCCAGAAACACAAAAAGCGCCCAACCAGAATAGCAGTACGTAAAGCAGATCAAAAATTATCATCAAGAGCAACAGGAAAATCAAAAGAAAATTTGTACAGGTGAGAGTTTTTAAAAAATAGCAACAGCACACAAGTTTACAACTATATAATACATATATACATATATTATTACACTATATTTTCAAAATTATTACTTTATATTATTATATAATATATTCCTTGGCATTCAAATTTTTCGCGCTCAGTTTTCTGACAATAAATATTTCCAAAGTTCGATTTTGACGTACATTTCTTCTCGCGTTCGGTTATAATCTTTAGTGTGAACGTTCAGGCAAACAATTTTACCGCGTTATTCATTTAATTAATTCTGTAACGCGACATTAAGGCAATTTCGTAATTTACTTTCGAAATTCACACTTGAATTTCGTTTTTATTTCAAAGTTTCGAAGTATCTCATTTACATATGACTGAAACCAAAAGCAAAATGATAAATCCCAACGTAACGGAGAACGGTTCGAATACCAGCAATGACGGTATCGTCAATACCGAGCATGAGACACAAACCCAAACGAGTCCTCCTTTCGTAGAGTCAATTAAACTTAGGCTTCCAACATTTTGGAATAGTAACCCTATCACCTGGTTTATTCAGGCCGAAGCACAATTTACAGTGCATAGGATAACTAGTTCCGAGACAAAATATTGTCTAACAGTAGCTTCTCTCCCACCAGAGACTTGTGACTCAGTGATCGATATCCTTTCAAACCCACCAACAACGGAAAAATATTTATCTTTAAAAGCAGCTTTAATAGAACGCCATTCAGTTTCTGAGATTAAACGGTTGGAAACGCTTATCGACAAAGCGGATATTGGTGATCGAAAACCGTCAGAGGTCTTGCGTTCGATGAAAATGTTAGCTGGCACTACTTTTAGCAATGACATAATAAGAAATTTGTGGATGCGTCGATTGCCCCAAGCCATTAACATTGCACTACTTTCGGTAGGTACAAAAACCTTAGATGAGCTAGCTTCCCTCGCAGATAAAATCTATGAGGCATCTCAAGGTGCATTTATCTCTAGTATTTCCTCCGTTCAGCAAAATAATAATAATTCGAACGTTTGCAATGAACTCGAACAAAGACTTAATAAAATCGAGTCAATGATTGAAGCCTTATCTTTCAATTCACGCTCACGCAGTAGAAGCAAATCTTCCCAAAATTTTAGAAACAGAGACAATCGTTCGCACAGTCGTGTTAATTCGAATTTTGGTTCGGATATTTGCTGGTACCATAGGCGCTATCGCAAAAATGCGAAGAAATGCGAAAAACCATGCAATTTTGAAAAACAAAAATCTCAAAAACACACCGATCACCCAAACTAAATGTGCCTGCTGTTGCAGCGGCGAACATGCAGACTCCTTTAAATAGTCGCTTATTCATCAAAGATAAAAATTCAAATCTCACATTTCTTGTCGACACTGGGGCGGATCTGTCTGTTCTTCCACATAGTAACAAAAAAGGATCGATATCCCAAAATCCTTTATACTTACTATCAGCAGCTAATGGAACTACAATTCCAACATTCGGCTCAAAATTATTAAACCTCGATATTGGTCTAAGGCGAAATTTTGTACACTCCTTCATATTAGCCTCAGTAAATAGACCAATACTAGGTGCCGATTTCTTAGCGAAATTTAACCTACTGATAGATACAAAAAATAAAAAGTTGATAGATCCTCTCACTAAACTTCAAACATGTGCATCAACCATAAGAACAAACGATCCGAGTCCCAAACACTTTCAAATCAACAAGGATTACAATACGATTTTAAAAAAGTTTCCATCCTTAATAGAGGAACCAAACTATTTCGCACCAATCAAGCACACAATAATGCATCATATTGTCACAAAAGGTCAACTTCCAGTTTCTAGGCCTAGACGGCTCGATGCCGCTAGACACAAAGCAGCAAAGACCGAGTTCCAACACATGATGCAATTAGGAATTTGCAAGCCATCTTCTTCGAGCACGTGCTCACCTCTCCATATGGTTAAGAAAAAGAACAACCAGGATTGGAGACCCTGTGGTGATTACCGCAGACTAAATGCTGCCACGGTACCGGATTGTCACCCAATTCGCCACATTCAAGACTTTTCAATGAACATACATGGTTGCAAATATTTTTCAAAACTCGACATAGTAAGAGCGTACCATTTAATTCCAGTTGCGCCTGAAGACATTCACAAAACTGCAATAACCACGCCTTTTGGTTTATTCGAATGGCTCCGAATGCCATTCGGACTTCGTAACGCCGCACAAACATTTCAACGTTTAATGAACGAAGTTTGTTTCGGTCTCGATTTCGTTTTTGCTTACATTGACGACCTTCTCATCGCCAGTCAAAACGAAGAGCAACATAAACACCATCTCGAACTTCTTTTCACAAGACTGGAAGAGTATGGCGTTAATATTAACCTTTCAAAGTGCGTTTTCGGTGTCTCGTCTCTAGAATTTTTAAGTCACACGATTAACGCTAAAGGCATTTCCCCTTCAAAAGATCGTGTTGAAGCCATCTTAAAATTTCCAACACCTACGTCAATTAAACAGATTCAACGTTTCATAGGAATGATAAATTACTATCATCGTTTCATTCCTAGGTTAGCACAGATAATCGCTCCACTTCATTCACACTTAGCAGTTCTAACTAAATCAAAGAAATCAAAAACACTCTTTTCGTGGCCTGAGAACCTTGATAGCGTTTTTAACGATGCGAAAGCAGCTCTTTCGAAGGTAACTCTTCTTGCCCATCCGATAGAAAATGGAATTTTCAGCATCGTCACTGATGCATCAGACACAGCTGTTGGCGCCGTCCTTCAACAAAAAATCTCTCAATCCTGGCAACCATTAGCTTTCTTCTCAAAAACACTCAAAGATTCTGAAACAAAATACTCAGCTTTCGACCGCGAGCTACTGGCTATATATTTAGCCATCAAGCACTTCAGATTTTTTGTCGAAGGGCGTGAATTCACAATCTTCACAGATCATAAGCCACTCACCTACGCGTTGACCAGCAAAACGGAAAGAAGTCCGCGACAAACACGTCACCTAGATTTCATCTCTCAATTCACTTCGGACATACAGCACATTAAGGGCAAAGACAATGTTGTCGCCGATGCTCTTTCTCGCCTTCATTACCATAAATTATCCGCAATAAAAAGTCAAGAATTAGATCTTGAAACAATTGCCAAGCTACAGTCCACCGACCCAGAACTAAAAGAACTTTTAAAAAATGAAAAATCAAAGAAATCCTCGTTCGCATTGAAAGAGTTTGAATTTCCCAACGTCAAAATCTATTGCGAAATTTCGACTAACAAAAATAGACCTTTCATTCCCATTGCCTTGCGTCTCAAAGTTTTCAACATTCTTCACGGGATATCTCATCCAAGCATACGTGCTACGAGAAAACTTATTTCAGACCGATACTTCTGGCCAAACATTAATAAAAATATCAACAGCTGGACTAGATCATGTCTAGGGTGTCAAAAATCTAAAGTCCAAAGACACACTAAGTCAGAACATGGGAGATTTGAAGTCCCAAAAGGACGATTTGACCACATTCACCTCGACTTGGTAGGACTTCTTCCTTCATCTAATGGTTTTTCTTACATCCTAACAGCTGTTGATAGATTCACGCGTTGGCCAGAAGCCTATCCTCTTGTTGACATAACAGCCAATTCTGTCGCAAAAGCATTTGTAGAAAATTTTATATCTCGTTTCGGTGTACCTTTGCAAATTACCACGGACCAAGGAAGTCAATTTGAATCCAAGCTATTCAGAGAACTTTCAAGGCTGCTAGGAATACATAAAATACATACTACACCTTATCACCCGCAAGCCAACGGCATGGTCGAACGTTTTCATAGACAGCTGAAATGCTCACTTAAGGCTAGATGCAATACCATTAACTGGAGCTCAGAACTCCCAATTATCCTTCTAGGAATCCGCTCCGCAGTTAAAGAGGATTTAAACTCTTCAGCGGCAGAAATGGTTTATGGGCAGAATCTCAGACTCCCCGGAGAAATTTTCATTAGCAATGAAAAACAAGGAAGTTCTCCAGACGTCTTAATAGAAAAACTTCGTGGTGTGATGAGAAACCTCATACCTAAAGAAACTAGACAAACAGAACAAGCGATTTTTATACCAAAGCATTTGAGCGAATGCAAACAAGTTTTCGTTAGAACCGATAAAGTAAAAACCGGCCTTACGCCTTCATATGAGGGCCCATATAAAGTAATTCGACGTTTACGAAAATATTTCATCGTACAAATAAAAGACAAAGATGTATCTATCTCTATCGATCGACTAAAACCAGCGCACTACACTTAGTGTTTCGATCGGAATTAACAATTAAGAATAGAAACAAACTGATCTCATGGATGGGGGGCTCGATTGGGGGAGGGTGATGTAGTGGATATTAATTAATTCATCTACTAACAAAAATTAATCAATCGCGTTTATCATATTCATTAACCAACAAAATAAAATCAATCGCATGCGATAATACCCGTAAATAAATACTCGTAGTTAAAAGTTATATCGCATCATATCGTTTAATAAAAGTTGTTTGCGCGAACGCGACCACTACTCAATTTCAATTTTCATTATCGGAACCTTTCCTATTTGAGTATCTGAACGTTTCCTAAAATTCGAATGTCAAAAGTTTCCTTCTCGATTTTTCTTCAATTGAATGTCATTCTAATTACAAACATCTTGTGTGCTGGTGCATCAAAGCTCCCATCCTAAAATTTATAAAATTGTGTTTTCTTTTATATTTAATAAGTAATAAAAATTACTTAAGAAAAGTTCGTGTCTTTTATTTAAAGAATAAAAGATAAAAAATAGCCATCATACCGGCTATAACCTTATAATGAGTACATTAGATTTTATTTGAAATCAATAGCATTATTTTTTCGTGAGATATTTGAAACTAAGCAAAATTTTTACTTTTTTTTAAACCGTTATAGTGAAAAAACTACTCACTGAATTTTAATAAACGCCCTTTCAGCCTCTTTTGAAGTTATTATCTATTAAACAAAATTTATTTGAAGTCGATATCTTTACTCGTTCTTGAGATATCGACGACGAAAAATGGTACAAGAACGTACGGACGTACGAACGTACGCACGTACGAACGTACGAACGTACGAACGTACGTACACACACACACACAGACATCTTTCTAAAAATGATTGATATAGCCTCTAGGGACCTTGAAACGTCGAGAAATGTCAAAAATTCCAATTTGACAAATCGAACCGATTACAATAACTCCCTATGGGAAGTTAAAAAAGCTAAATCTAAAACTTTGATTTTTAGGTAAAACTTGGAATTTTAATGAATAAGAATAAGCTAAAGCTAGCTAGTTAAAGATGTTTTCTAGTAATAGCTATTTTAAAATAGCCAACAAGTTCATTTAGTTTTAGCTTGTTTTCCGAACCTAGGATTGAATTTGTGTGAATAAAAATAGCTTAAACTAGAATATTACAGTTAAAGCTAAAAATTTCAAGAATTGACATGTCTAGAAAGCTTATTTTCAGTATTCAATAGGTCAAAAATGAGACAGAGAACGTATAGACACCGAGGCTGACGGACGATATGACAAAAACATTTTTTTAACTGAAACCAACACTTGCCCTATAGAACAGATAACAAATTGCTTGAAGCTGATTAAATTTTCTCTTAAATGTCTTAAATATGTTAAAAAAAAAAATCGGGGCAGTTTGGAACATGTTCAAAAGTGCCCCCAATACGCTTGTTCAAAACTGCCCCAACTGTTCCAGTGACATAAAATGTATTATAAATATTTAACTGAAATACATCCAGTAACAAACTTACCGTAATTAAGTTTAAAATTTATTTTTCCTCCAAAAAAATTCTGTTTCTGTTTTAAAATCGCGCAGTAATTTTTTTTAAACTCTTACAACTACAAAACCAAAACAAAACACTTCCACTAGCAAAAGGACTTTTCACCTCTAAGTCCGAGAGACAACTGAGAATCAAGGAAAGTCAATGACGTTTATGGATATGGTATTGGCAGGTTAAAATTTTAATTTACTTTTAAAAAAAGAGTAATAAAGTAAAATTTTATAAGCATTGTTCAAACGTGCCCCATGTTCAAATGTGCCCCACTCTCCCCTACTATTCTCTTAAAATCATAAAACGCATACCGGTTCATATAAATTTCATTAGTTGAATTAATGTTTTTCTGACCCTTTTTCGCTTTCTTTTTAAGGAAAATACATTGAACGTCAAATCGAAAAAAAAAATCTAATCCAATCTAATCTAATCCAATTGAAGGTTCACATGCTGACTGCCAGGTGCCGTGGCTCCATGTGTCAACATTATTTCTATTTGTACCGCGGCCACTGGATTGACAACCGAAGTTTGCTTTCCTTATATTAGTTGATAATCTCTGGTTAGTTCCATTCTTTCCATCTTTTTTTAACTTCGTTAACGTGACGTGACGCGGTGACGTTATGACAATTTAACGATTCAGATTTCATTTTTCGAAATAAAAAAATTAAAAGGTCTAGTTTATGTAGTGTTATTTTGAAGAATATTTAAGTAAAGATTAAAAACTTGATTTTTAACCAATTGAAATATAAAGTAACTCTAATTTAATTTGTATTTTGGAATTCAACAAGTAAGCTCAATTTCGTATATATACATACATACGTACATAATGTACGTACCAAAAACTAATAGTCATGGTCATGGGTAGCTAAATGGTTTTAATTTTCGCATTTATGTTGCTCTGGAAAGAGATTAATTTTTTAATTTACTTTTCTAAAACTTGAAATGTTTATTTTTTTGTTAAAAACAAATAATGGAACTACATACATTCTGATTTGAAACAGTTGCAGAAATCAATAGCACTTTGTGTGAAAAATTGCTATAATTAAATACAACATTAAGACCATGTTCCCATCGTAACAGTTGATAATTGCGTAAAAGTTAAACCTTTGATCGTACATCGATTATCAAGTGGTGTTATAAAATACAGCTTCTTTTGTAATAAGAAAAGCAAAAAGTAGTTAGGGTTTGCTAAGTGAAGATTGGCAGTATAGCAATACAAAATAGGTAAACAACTTGTTTTCATTTGTTTTTTTTTTTTCAAAGCTTTGTGTCGATTTGTTTTTTGAATCTGTCCATTGACTTAGTTTGAGGGAGAGGGGCTGATGCCAAGAAACAAAGAAGTATTCGCTCGAAGAAACACATCAATTGTTTCTTTTATGGCTATATCATAACGTTGGTGAAGAAAATCCCTGGACAATATTTCAGTACTATGTACTACATTAGTTCAAGAAGTGTTGTATGATGTAGCTGGAAAATGTACTTGATTTATTTGATGATTTGACAATTCCGTATTTCGCGGCTATCTCAAAAACCCTACTTTAGTTTCGATTTCCTTTACACTAGGTATTTCTTAATTTTTTTCGTTTGCTGTGCGTGCTTCATTTACACATAAATCCCTGTTCAAATATGGATTTGAAGATTTTGGGCCTTACCAACAATAAAATTAAGAGACGAATTTAATATTTGAGTGAAATGGAACATTATGTAAAGAGCTCTATAAAGTTAGCCATACATGTTATGAACTTAATATTTATGTGAACTCTAAATTATAAACCATTTATTGTATGGAACCTAAGAAATAAAATGTAGCATACATGGTTATATAGAGTCCATTAAATAATGCTTCATTTCACTCAAATATTAAAGTCGTCTCTTAATTTGATTGTTGGTAAGGCCCTTTGATCCCTGTCAAAGAAAAATAGATTTTTTTGTGTGAAGGAACGTAAAATCTGGCGAGGGATCAAAATCTTCACCGATTAGTTTATTGAACTCTTTTTTTTAAAAACATCAAAAATTTGTATTGTATGAATGTAGCAAGAATTTACTATTATGTAGTGGTATTACAACAATAAAATGCTGTGAAACAAATCATAAATTTTTCCAATAATTACATTAGATTCTCCGTATCTACATTGATGTACTACACTACAACCTTTGTGTATATAATCCTCAAGTCAAATGGCATTTCAAGTCATGATCATGACCCTCGGGTTATAACACAACTATTTTTTGACTTCTTCAAAGTGTCTTCAACTGTGATACTAACATTTGTGATACCTTACTTTGATATTTTGAACTGTGATAATTTTGACGAAATTGCTCAGAACTTGTAAACTTTTAAAATCTTTTTCTTACTTGAATGATATTAACTTTAATGTAAAAAAACATTGCAAAGTTAATATCTTATCTAGACAATAGTTATATACCAGGGCCTGATGGTACACCTTTTACTAATTTCATCTATTTGGAAAAATTCTTTCATAATCGTTTTACATGAAAAAGTTAAAAAGATGAAATGAAAATTTTAGACCTATTGCTAGATTATCGGTTATTCCAAAACTTTTCGAGGCTATTTTTAGTGAATTTTTGTTTTTATGTGAAATCACTTATAGTAGAATTACGGTATTTGCCTCGCGGTTTAACATAAAAAAAATATTTATTTTTTTTTTTCATTTATTTATTTCTTTAATTTTATAATATTTGTTTTCTTATTTTTATCAATTTAAAATTCAATTAAAATCTACAAGGAAAGCCGCTGTCCATAGCAAGGCTGCACTTTCCAAGTAGAGCGTAGGATTAAGACTAACTTAAAATCTGTTACGAACTCTTCCACCAGGTATCGGAATATATCAGCTTGAAACAATTCCCCCGAGAATGGAATGCACTCGTTTTTAAAGTATTCATATTTCATTTGCGTCAAATTAAATATGAATATTAATTTATATTTATTTGTAGGCTAGGTAGGGAAAAGGGGATGTATCTGTTTAATATAATGTTTTGCTAGATAAGCAAAAATGGTGGGAAACCGTTATGGCTTAGGAAACAATGCCGTTAGGCAAAAGGGCGTGTAAGGGGTAACGGGATGTTGGATGTAAGTGGAGTGTCAGACGTAACTGTAGCAAATCAACATGGTTTTACAAAAGGACTCTCAACTAACTTTTTTACTGGAATCGACTGAAAATTGCATTGACTCATTTAAGAACACAACGCCAGTGGTTTGCGTATTTGGGGTAAGTTTTCAGTAAGGTGTTTGACAAACGCTCTCGTTGAGTTTTGCTATTTATGTAAATTAAGAAAAATAGGATAAAGTGAACATTTTGTAAAGTTGCTTCAATTCTATTTATTTGATAGATCTTACTCGGTACTTTTCAACGGCTGCGAATCGAATAACTTTAAAGTTAATTCCGGATTACCACAGGGTAGCCATCTGGACCTAGTCCTTTTTATTTTATCTACTAACGATATACCGTCTGTGTTAAAGTACTCAGACTGTTTTATTATGCAAACATATTTCGAATACAAGAGATTTTGAAGATTTGCTGTATGGCCTTAATTCTTTTTTTGACTAGTTTGTTCGTAATTGTTTGTTTCCTAACATCGATGCAAAAGTATACGAGAAAGTTTTCTGCCCTTGGTGTATTATTTGATAGTAAGCTTGAATTCATACAACACATCAACGCCATAGCTAGTTAGGCCAATTTAATTCTAGCTTGTATAAAAAGGGAGTCGAGACAGTTTTCCAATCCTTTCGTTATGAAACAGTTTTTTATATCATTTGTTCGACCCAGTCTGGAATATGTTTGTCAGGTCTAGTAACCCTATTACGACAGTCATAAATCCAGGTTAGATGTGCAAAAAAGATTTTTGAGGTTTGCGCTTAGCGCTCAGGGGTTTAGATTAGAAAAATTAGATATTATTAGATATTAGATAAAGTTTATTTAGCAAATTAGCTATTTTTTACAATTTCATTGCATAATTATCTTATTTTTAATTTCTTAAATTTAATAATTATTTTTTACAAAAAATAGTACCTCTCTTTTAAATTTTATTAAGTTACTTTCAGTTTTCACATTAGTAGGCAATTCATTGAAAATTTGTATTCCTTTGTAAAATATCATATTTTGAGACCTTGAGTTTCTGAATAATTGCACATTTAAGTTATTTTTAATTTTAAATACAAAAATAAGTGTACCTAAAACTATTCTTTGTCTTACATTTAACCAATTTAGCATTTCCAGCATATTTCGAATAGATGTATATCTACTACAGTATAAAATAGAGCGCATCGCATTGTTTTGAAGCTTTTGTAAAATTTCTAGCATACCTGAAGAACCCAACAATAGTATTGTTGGACAATACTCAAAGTGGGGTCTTACTATTTATTATAAATTTTGATTGCCATTGGAATACATAGCTTTCTTCTTATTTTACGAAAAAAAAACGATTTTTTTGGCAATTTTTTTGGATACATATTCGAAATGTTTTTTAAAATTAAGTCTACTGTCCAGTATGACTCCTAAATACTTGATTTCATTTATACATTCAAATTCCCTATGAATTCCCTCCTTAGGGTACAAACAGAGTGGAGCGGAGAGCAAAGCTGCGAAATTCATCAGAGAAAAGACCAAAGGGCTCGACTAAAATTTAATGGGTTCACTTGTCAAGTTTTTAAAACCTTTCGAATTGGGCATAAAAAAAACTTGCCAAGTAACCCCATCAAATTTTAGTCAGTAATCATTAAATAATAAAATTTCACTATTAATATTGATATTCTACTTTAAATATTCGGTATTGAACCTTCATTAAGTAAGAACTTGGCGTACTTTTAGATCTCAGTACTTTTCACGGCTGACTTGTTAGACAATCATTTTTGTATAGAAGAACTTGGCTCTTTTTTAACATTTATGTTTTTGGTCTGATCTCACTCCTTTTTGCAAAGATTTTAATATTTTGCCATATCAAAATCTTGAAAGATACGGAATGATAGAAGGGTGGACTCTACCTACTTAAATCAACTAATTTAATAGCTTCGTATTTCTTTTGGTATATTTTCTTTTTTTTATTGGTTGTTTTGATTTGTGCTTCAATTGTTTCTTCTTGTCCTGGAAAGATACATTACCCTAACATACCTACCTTAATTATAAATACTAGTACCTACATCCGCTCAAAGTCATAAAAAAGCAATAATTGTTGAGGACGCGATGATGTTTTTGTTGCAATTTTAAATTCTTTTTTAAATGAAGGTAGCACACCAATTAATAGCCTAATTAGTGGTTTGATTATAGTTCACATTACTTTTAAGAGTTTTTTTTATGTAAACTCATAATTTTTTCTGGCATGCAAATGTTTTCTTTTTTCATTCATGTAGTTCTAAGAAAAGTCATGAATTTTCAAGCTGCATCTATAGTTTCAAAATGGCAAAATGATAATAAAAAGACACTTGGAATGAAAAATCTTAGATTTTCTATTTTTCGCTTCGAATGTACATTAAGCTATACCTCTCTACCAAATTTCATCATTCTATAGCAATCGGAAGCGCTTCATATAAAATAAACATTTTCTCAGAAAGTGGGCGGATACCACACCACCTGAATGGAAAACCTCAATTTTTATTTTTGGTCCTTTCTGTGCAATTTGAGCCCTACCGTTCTACCAAATTTCATTGTTCTACTGCAATCGGAAGTGTGCCACTTATAATTTATATCAGTTCTGAGGAAGTGGGCGGATACCACGCCCCTGAATGGAAAACGTCAAATTTTATATTTTGTTCTTTGTTATGCAGTTTTAGCCCTACCACTTTACCAAAATTCATCGTTTTACAGCAGTTGGAAGTGCTCCATTCAACCAACACCACAGTTTTAGCCCTACCACTTTACCAAAATTCATCGTTTTACAGCAGTTGGAAGTGCTCCATTCAACCAACACCAATGCGGAGAAAGTGGGCGGATACCACGCCCCTGAATGGAAAACCTCGATTTTTATTTTCGGTCTTTTATATGCGATTTGAGCCCTACCGTTCTACCAAATTTCATTGTTCTACTGCAATCGGAAGTGCGCCATATATAATTTACATCAGTTCTGAGGAAGTGGGCGGATACCACGCCCCTGAATGGAAAACCGCTAATTTTATATTTGTTTCTTTGTGTGCAATTAAAGCCCTGTAACCTTACCGAATGTCATCGTTTTACAGCAGTCGGAAGTGCTCCATTTAACCAACACCAATTCGGAGAAAGTGGGCGGATACCACGCCCCTGAATGGAAAACCGCTAATTTTATATTTTTGTCTTTGTATGCAATTTAAGCCCTAACACTTTACCAAATTCCATCGTTTTACAGCAGTCGGAAGTGCTTCATTCAACCAACACCGATTCGGAGAAAGTGGGCGGATACCACGCCCCCTGAATGGAAAATTTCAAATTTTCGATTTTTTCCTCTGCTTGCATGACAAGACCTACCGTTGTGCAAACATACAAGATTCTGCGATGTCGGGAAGTGCTCCATAATTTTGATGATCTGTCAGTCAGTCAGTCAGTTACGGTTTTTGTGATTTTTGAGGCCTTATATCTCAGGAACCGCTTAAGCTAGAAAGTTGAAATTTGGTGAGGCGCCTGTGCCTGACTAGCTTAGCAAATGTTCGGAATTTTAAGTTTCTGACTTCATTGGTACTGAAGATAGGGAGGGGTCAAAAATCGCCTGAGTTTGTTCCTGTAAAAAGGGTGTAGTGCCAGAACTTGGCTGGGCACTACCGTACCCTTTGATAAATCGTAGCCGGGGTACAGAAGGAAGAGCAGTAAGAGCATCATCATTAGCATCACTGCCAATCAGCTGTTTATGTTAACGTTTTTTGTTATGCACTTGTGAAAAGAGAATTTCCTTATCCAAAACATGCTCATCCAAAGCATCATGACGAGAAACAGCTGTTGACATTGACTGGTCATCAGCAATTTGAGAAGAAGAACCAGCTTCATTGTTGCCAGCAACACCAGCAACATTATCAGCAACCTCGGCATCATTAGCAGCAAAGGGTTCAACAGCAACATGTTTAGGAACAGCATCAACGGCAGCGGTGTCATCAACATCAGAAATGACTACAGTAGCAGCAGTATTTTTGCTTGAATTAGAATCAAAGCCATCGCAACATCTATCCGAAGAGTGTAAAAGAGACACAATATCCTCTGTATTTGGATCATCGGTAATAACATCGCTCGTGATAGAAGGAGACGAAGATGATTCTTTTGTCTGTTTTGCAATGCCAGCAGAATTTACGGAAGAAAGACGATCAGTTAAAGAGACCCTTCTGTGTTTCAAAGAGACCCGATCATGAGGAGTTGATGAACTCGTAAGTTCAACTCTTGTATCAACGGAGGTGGAAAGCCATTTTTTATCATCATTAACTTTCGGTAATCTCTGGGCACGAGTAGTACCACGAATACTGCGACTTGCATTCAATTTCGATGTATTGGTGTTAGATGTTTTTGCGAGTACACTCTGAGGAACAGAATTATTGAGAGAGTTATTTAATAACGTTGAAAGTTCTCTCATTTTTTTAACACAATTTTGCAGTGGAATATTAATTCACATTTAAAGAATAAGTTCTTATAAGAGTTTATAACTTTAATGTCTTTTTTGTTTATAATGGAACATTCAAAATGTGAGTTTAGTCCACATATATCACATGATAAAAAACTTAATTCAGAAATGAATTTTAAACATTTATAACATTTAGAATTATTCATTATCAGAGAGAAAAAAACGCAGCCGTTTCGTAAGAAAGCAGTCGAGAGACTTGAGAAAGTAGACGGATACCACGTCCCCTGAATGAAAAACCTCAAATTTTCGATTTTTTCCTCTGCTTGCATGACAAGACCTACCGTTGTGCAAAATTACAAGGTTCTACGATGTCGGGAAGTGCTCCATAATTTTGATGATCTGTCAGTCAGTCAGTTACGGTTTTTGTGATTTTTGAGGCCTTATATCTCAGGAACCGCTTAAGCTAGAAAGCCGTGCCCTTTGATAGAAGTAGCTGTCGGCGAAGAACCGACACACTTAGACCGAATGTTGATCCGTTGTGTTACCATATGGATCTAGGAAGGTTTTTTCCTATTCTTTAAACTATGAAGCATGTAAGACTGATTATATCAGTATGTTCCAGATCATTCGGTGGAATCTACGTCCTTGGGATATAGAATGATCTGTACATAAAAATTAAGGAATTGCTTCCTCTACTCTTCATCCATGCAGCTTCTGCAGAAATTTTTGGAGTAAATGCAAGGTTCTGACTCATTACGGAATCAATATACAAACTGCTTAAAAATATCAAACGCTTACAGCACTTCAGATCCAGATTTGGCCAGATTTCTTCTAACTTCCTAGTACCAAAGTCCAGCTTTTCCGATTGGATTCTTTTTTGGAAAAATTGTATTTTTTTATAAATTAACTTATTTAATATTTACTGCGAGTATTGTTGGTTTTATACACATATGTACCTACTGTAATAATCAACTTGGGGAATAAGCTACCTCAACTACTAAGCTCAAGACTAAATGAAAGATAGCTAAGGAGCCGATTGTATCATTTTAACTCTCAAATCGAAAGTGATTTTATAAAATAAAACTTAGGCTATTTATACAAAATAATTTCCTTACACACTAAGAACTTAATCCTATATATATTGTAACTTAAGCATACAAATAATATTTTATGTTCTAATTTTTGTGGGAAACGAATTGACGAACAAAGAAATCGGGCAGCATACTTGCTGTCATCAAATTAATAGCAAATATGCATGCCCCTTTCACAATGCACAAATGTATCCAAATACATCCAGCTATGAGCACTACACAGCATGCAGTGCATTGAACTTTAGTAAGTAGGAAGATACACTTGACCAAAGTAAAAGTAATCTGAAACGTCAGTGGCATTGAAAATACTGTAAGGTAATACTATGGAGTGCATGACCATGAATGAAATGCGAATGCATTTGAAAAATGGGTTGGCTATTGTGGAGTGTACTAAATCTAAAGTCAATGACCGGAAATAAAAATTAATATGATGTTCGTAGTGTAGTGAAGTGTATCAATGCAAATATAAATCTTTTCTGGTTTCACCTGAAGATAACAATAGACATGGATGAAACGTCGTAAACAAAAATATCTTTTTATTTTGGCGTTAAGCCCACAAATCAGAAACCAAATACTAAAACCTATGAGGGTACCGGGAAGTAGCGATTTATGGTAAAGTGCATGCAAATTCTGTACATACTTCCCCAGTCAAATCGATTAAGACATTAAGTAAAGCAGATGAATACGATCTTTGTTATACAACAATTAGGTCATACTACATTTTTATAAAATCAAACAACTTTATTATCTAAATGACAAAAAATAAATGTATGGTTATTATATGTCAATTGGGGGTGTTGCACTGCGGCCTAGAGATCAAACCTGTGTATTTATAAAAATCTATTATAAACTTATAACTTGCGATATATGTAGGTACTATAGGACAAGTTCTACATTTGGAAAAAAAAATCGAATTATATTTTGATCAAAGTTAATATTACGATAGCGAAGACGAATAAAGAGAGTCCGGCAATTCTGTCTGTCTGTACCTCGATCTACAGCCTAAGCCACTGGAGCTATTTTCTTCAAGCTCGGTACTTAAGGGTCTTCGGTGATTCCCTAGAGGGGAAATAAAATTTTTTTTTTAGCTTCAAAATTAACGGTACCCCCCATTTGGTTTTTGGCTTGACTGGTTAATAGAATACATAGGTTTTATCAGGAAAGAGTGATTACACTCACGGGTAACACAATGGATCTACATTGATCTAAGTGTGACGATAGCAACATCAATTGTCAGCCCAACAACCTAACCTAACCTAACGGTACCCCCTATACACCCGTAATGAAAAAACTTATTTATTTCGAAAACGGCTCTAACGATGTTGATAAAAAATTATTATATAAATTATTATAAATTGATAAATTAGCGTGCTATTATGGGCATGAACTACATTTTGGTAAAAAATAAAATGCACGACTGGATCGCACGAACTTGCTCTTATGTAAAAGCACTTTGGAATTTAAGATACATTTTATAAATATAAAGCATGAATTTAAAATGAAATTGCCGTCTGATTTCTGGAAAAGTATGAATTTATTCAAACAAACTTTAAAAAACCGTTTTATTATTAAATAAATAAATTTTTTATATAAGAAATTTCTTTAAAATTTTTCAAGAAAAAAATGTGGGATGCGAATTTTAAGTATTTAATAATATTGATTTTAGGAAATAATTTAAAAAAATAATCGTTCATAGGTTTTGAAGATACTGATTTTTCAAAAAAAAATTTTTTTCAAAAAAACCCAACAAATAATTTTTCGAATATTTTTATATACAATATTATTTTAAAATTAGGGGGACTCCTGCTGAAAATTTTTGGTTAAAATCGTTAGAGCCGTTAATGAGAAAGTCGAAAATCAAAAAAACGGTTCTATGACAGGTACCGTTTAATAACATTTTGCCCCAAATTTTTTTTTTACCAAAACGTAGTCCATGGCCATAATATCACACCTAATTTTTTTTATCAAAATCGTTAGAGCCGTTTTCGAGATAAATAAGATTTTGCATTACGGGTGTATGGGGGGTACCGTTAGTTTTAGAGCTAAAAAAAAAATTTCAATTTCCCCTCTAGGGAATCACCGAAGACCCTTAACTACCGAGTTTGAAGAAAAAAGGTCCAGTGGCTTAGGCTCTAGATCGAGGTACAGACATACAGACAGACAGACAGACGGAATTGCCGGACCCACTTTATTCGTCTTCGCTATCATCGTAATGTCAACTTTGATCAAAATCTCGAGTTCGATTTTTTTTCCAAATGCAGAACTTGCCCTATAGTACCTACATATATCGCAACTAAAAATTGGGAAAAAAGTTATTTACGGTACCTGCCATAGAATCTAAAGATTTTAATTAAATTGTTTTAAGCAGGAGCCTAAGTTTAAAATAATATTGTTGGGGAATACGAGGAAATCATTCTATTTCAAAGTTAAACTATTTAGCTCTGTTAATTGAACCGTATTATTATGTACATAGTTTATTGAAAAAGTGATATTGAAAAACAAATAAATTAAAAACTAAAATAAAGTGGAAAGTGCTGCTCATTAGCCGTTCGGAATCGGCAGAAAACTGTAGGTCCCCTCTGTTCCTGGTAGCACGCACCCAGGAATGGTTGAGAGTAAGTCACTAGGTCCTGGTTCACTCAAAGCTGTTGCACCATCAAATTTATTTTAATTTATTTAAAATAAAAACTGTAGCAAAGTTACTTATAAATATTAAACAAAGTAAGTTTGTCACGGTGAAATTTACCGCGACAAAAATCATTCTTTCTATTCCCCAAAATCCTCTTCCTTCCATACCAGTTTCTTCTTCCTACAGGTGTTTCATTCACTTTACTGAGAGAGAGTGGGGCAGCCATGGACCATCAGCTATCGGTACGCTCTCTCAGTATCTTGGAGAAACAAAATAAACGTCATCATGAGCTCAAATGTGGATGAATGTTCCACTATTTAATTATGGACTATATGGACGATTTTTTTTCGAAAAGCATGGGCGACAGTTGGTCCCCGAATGCTAGAAGTTACTCATTTTGAGAATGGCCGAGTGCCCAACCTAAACCATATCTTTATTTTCTTATTGTAAAAAATGGAACGCTATACGCTTATCCCCAATCCCCAAATCTAACAAAAGTCCACCGAAGTAGTTTTTTGTAACTCGCGTATAAGAAAATAGCTGCCAATTTTTCCCTCTGAAATGTTAAAAGTTATGGGTCATTTTATAGTTCGCTTCCGTGAGTTTCTCTTTGCTTTTACCTAATGTTTATGTAGAATTTGGAGGGGACAAATGCCAAATCACATTTTGAATTGTTCACGATTTGTTGTTTTTTTTGGTTTTGCTTTCTCTTGGAAAAAATAGTGGGAAAATGACTGAATGCGTTCATTGAATTTGCCGCCCCTGGCAGTAAAACCAGCGGTCGGTGAATGCAACGAAGGCAGCGCATAGCAAGGGTTAGTGTGCGTGTAAGCAGGACCGCTGGCTTTCAAAAACGAGAGCGCATCTCAGCAAATTAGCTGAGTGTGGCTTACAATGACGTGATTGAAATCCGCGGATTCCAATTGGCTGAAAGCACAAGGGTTAAAAGTTAAGAAGGTCCGAAGAGACATCGAAAAATCTGGACGGACACTTCTTAACTGGAGAGCAAACTAGAAAGGATAAAAGTGTTAGAGAAAGCGATAGCAAAGAGAAAAACAAGTTGTGAAAAATTCAAAAAGAAAGAAAGTAATTTTGGTTAAACAAAAAATTATTAGAGGAAGATATCAGATCAAAAAGATCCAAGAGAAAGCAAAACCAAAAAAAACAACAAATCGTGAACAATTCAAAATGTGATTTGGCATTTGTCCCCTCCAAATTCTACATAAACATTAGGTAAAAGCAAAGAGAAACTCACGGAAGCGAACTATAAAATGACCCATAACTTTTAACATTTCAGAGGGAAAAATTGGCAGCTATTTTCTTATACGCGAGTTACAAAAAACTACTTCGGTGGACTTTTGTTAGATTTGGGGATTGGGGATAAGCGTATAGCGTTCCATTTTTTACAATAAGAAAATAAAGATATGGTTTAGGTTGGGCACTCGGCCATTCTCAAAATGAGTAACTTCTAGCATTCGGGGACCAACTGTCGCCCATGCTTTTCGAAAAAAACTCGTCCATATAGTCCATAATTAAATAGTGGAACATTCATCCACATTTGAGCTCATGATGACGTTTATTTTGTTTCTCCAAGATACTGAGAGAGCGTACCGATGGCTGATGGTCCATGGCTGCCCCACTCTCTCTCAGTAAAGTGAATGAAACACCTGTAGGAAGAAGAAACTGGTATGGAAGGAAGAGGATTTTGGGGAATAGAAAGAATGATTTTTGTCGCGGTAAATTTCACCGTGACAAATTTAAGTAAAGTAAACGTACATATATAAAAAAGTATTATTGTAGAAATTCCTGTTGGCAGTGACAAATATTGAACATATATAAAAATATTCGAAAAAATATTTTTTGGGTTTTTTTTAAATTTTTTTAAATTACAAAAAAATCAATATCTTCAAAACGTGTGAACAATTACATTTTGAAATTATTTCCTAAAATCTATACTAAATACTTAAAAGTGGCATCCGAAATTTTGTTCTTGGAGAAATTTCTTATATAAAAAAATCCTTAGATAATAAAAAGATTTTTGAGCTTTGTATGCATAAATTCATACTTTTCTGGAAATCAGACGGCAATTTCATGCATTTGAAATTTCTTATCTCATTAAATCCATGTTTTATATAATAAAATGTATTTTAAATTCCAAACTACTTTCACATAAGAGCAAGTTCGTGCGATCCAGCCGTGCGTTTTATTTTAACTTAATACGAGTAGTCAGAAACCTTTAGCAACCAGGGCTCATTTTTATTTGCACTTAAATTTCAATTTGATGTTTATAACTATATGATAAAATAACTACATACAATCGACTCTCTCTAAGTCTAAGTTCCCTCTAACCCGAACTTTTTAGCCGTATTTTTGCACTCCCCTCAATTTTCCATACAAAAACTATCCTCTAAGTCGAACACATTCTCTTGATTATTGACCTATTTTCTTTCCCTCTAAGTCGATTTTTTTTTCTTTTGCCGAAAAAATTCTCAAATCGCAACTCGTTATTGTTTGTAATTCTAATTAAAATATCAAGCACACACTCGAACACTTTGATTCTCTATGTTGCATCGCCTGCGCCGTCACCGTCATGTCAGTGGCTGAAATTTGCAATATTGTTAAACACAAAAATCTCTTCCTAAAAAGATATTCATAAAACAATTGCAAGGCAAAAAAAAAACATTTGTTGGTTGGATTCCATTCCATTCCAACTTCCACACATTTTGTGCTTTATTTGAAACCAGTAAAACTATGTACAGTTGTGTTCATAAAAATAGCAGTGCTCCCCAAATAAAACAAAAAGGCTTTCATTATCAACGTTATAATATATTTCACCTAACTTCTAATAACTTTTTAAGGTATTTCATTTATATTAACAGAAAAAATTAAGATTGATTTTTTACCGTTACTTTTATCACAGTAAAAAGCGTTTTTAAAATTTATGGCTGTTCACAAAAATAGCAGTGCATCTGAATGTTCTGAATCTATAACGCAAAAAGTTAGAAAAACTGTAAAAAAGTTATATGAAACTATATTGATATTTTAGCTTATCATTAATACTTCGTAGCATAACCATTGTTTTTTATAACGGAAATGCATCTGCGTGGCATGGAGTCCACTAAAGTTTGACACCTCTCGACTGGTATTGCGTTCCACGAATCTCGCACTACTTCCCACAATTCTTTCGAATTCTTCGGTTTCGCTTCGTGAACCGCATTTTGAACATCCCCCACAAATTTTCAATGGGGTTAAGGTCAGGGGATTCAGTGGACCACTCCATAACGCACAACTTGTTCTCCTGGAACCATGATTTAACCCTTTTTGAAGTGTGATTTGGGTCATTGTCTTGTTGGTATACCCAAACCAATGGCATTTCCTCTTCAGCTTAGGGTAACATGACCTCCTCGAGAATTTTAACATATTCAGCTGCATCCATTATACCCTTAATGGGATAGATAGGCTCAACCCCATAGTAAGAAAAGCAAGCCCATATCATAATTTTCGCTCCGCCATGCTTCACTGTTTTCACAGTGTATCGTGGATCGTTTGCTGCATTTTGTGGCCTTCTCACATACTCCCGACGACCCTTGGATCCAAAAAGAACGACTTTGCTCCACAGAATATTCCTCCATTTTTCTCGTGGCCAATCTCGATGCGCTTTGGTAAACTCTATTCTCTTTGCCACATGCCTTTTTGTCAACAATGGTACCTTGCGTGGACTTGGGGCTGGTAATTTGGCATCCAAAAGACGTCTTCGTACGGCTACAGCGCTTACAGACAGTTCAAGCTTATCTTTAATTTTTCTGGAGCTTATGGAAGGGTTCTGTTTAGCTAACTGAATAATTTTTCTCTCAGTTCTAACACGTCATCCTTTTTGGGCCGCGTGTTTCCGGTTCATTCTGCCATTTTATATCGTTACTTATCTTTTTTGCTGAACATCCTAGGATTTCCTGAATATCCTGGTAAGTTTTCCCCTCCAAACGTAGTTTTCTTATAAAACTTCGAGTTTCTTCGTTGAAATTTTTTGACCCACCCATTGTTTATTTTTGAGCTAATATTTTATAATTTTTTCTATAATATTATCTTGAGAACACTTAAAACTGCAAATAGTAAAATTTTTACTTACCGAAAAATAAAAAAAAAGAGAATGTTTAACACTTTTTAACTTTAAATGCAAGACACTGCTATTTTTATGAACACGTTATATTCAGAGAGCTTGAACAAATGCGTCTACAACGGAAAAAGTAAGGTTCAATTACAAACTCAAAGCCTCAGATATAAAAATGAAAGACCGTTAGATGCAAATAACAGCTTAATTTTTTTGTAAGAATCTGCGTCTTTAAAATTATTGACTAATTAATAAAGTGTGACCAGCACTGCTATTTTTATGAACACAGCTGTATATCACTGAAGTTCTCAAATCATTGTGGGTCTGTGTATTGGAAAAGAAAAGGGGAACGTGGCGGTGAGATTCCCATTGCAATACATTACAAATTACAATTACAATTTTTTTTTAAATAATTAAGTTGAAAAAATATTTTTTTATAATATATAATTATGAATTAATGAGCAATAAAAGCAAGAAGCTTAGCTTTATTTATTTATATTATTTTTTATTTAATTCAATAAATCATTTTAAAAAAAAACTCTCTAACTCGAATTTTTCTAAAACTCCCTCTAACTCGAACTAGTTTTGATATCCCGTGAAAGTTTGACTTAGAGGGAGTCGACTGTATACGTATAATCATTTTTCCACAGAAAATATTTAAAATGACAGAGGAAGCAGGAGATCAACCGATGCAAGAAAATGAAAGGTCCTCATCCGCACCTTCGCAAGAAAACGTATCTGGCAGAATTATTCAGCATATAAAAGGCAATAAAATTGACGTTGCCATGTGGGCGACTCGAATGTTAGCTATTATTTTCACAGCTGGTTACATTATTCCTGTTTTTGGGTAAACTAAGTGAATTAATGATGTTAAAAAGCAAAAATAATATATTTTTACTGATTTCAGAACTGCTCAGAGTTCATTTAACAAAGTTCTTCTAGCCAACGCCGCAACAAACGCACTGCGTTTACATCAACGACTACCAAGGTTTGCCTTGTCTAAAGAGTTCCTGGCCAGGCTTTTTACGGAGGATTCTTGTCATTACCTGATGTTCTCATTGATATTCTTCAATGTGCAACCAACATTGTTTATATTGATTCCAATTGTTCTTTTCGCAGTTTTACATGCTGCGAGCTATTCACTTAAAATTGTTGACGTAAGTATGAAACAGTATTTTGTTCAATTTGTCTTTCTATACCTTTAAGGTACCCTTAACATGGTTGTCAAATATCAATTGATTGATAAACGATATAAGGTATTTAGTCTTCTTAGGTTGTTGTTTTTTTAATTAAATTATTGAAATTCAATTAGGTATGCCAGCGCCGACTTTAACGCATCTCCAGCGCCATAGGTTAGGTTGGTTAGGTTGGAGTGGCTGTCTAGTTGTTGTTGACTCACTTAGACCTCAAGGATCCGTTGTGATACCACTAAAGAAGTTACTCATGGGAGAGTAATGAATTTAAACAAACCATTTCGTGCTTTTAATGAAGTTAGAGAGACATTTTGTGTCGATCGTTGCCAGTTCACTGGTATTATCGAAGAAGGGATTACCGAGATAGTTATTCCTTCTATTGGAGAGTGCTGGACATGTACATAGTAGGTGTTGGACTGTTTCCTCTTCCTCCTCGTCCATGCAGCTTCTACAGAAGTCATTTGTGTAGACTCCTAGCCTCAAAGCATGTCTACCTATGAGGCAGTGTCCTGTTATAACTCCGATTGTAGAGCTTATATTTTGTCTGCTCAGGGAGATCAAGCCATTTGACCGTTTTAGGTCTATGCTTGGCCATATTTGTTTAGTTGCCAGGCAGGTGGTACCCTGTGACCATCTAGCATTTGTTGATTCTAGAGCATATTGTTTGAGAAGATATTTGCATGTAGCAAGTGGTGTTCCTATGTTATGTTTTTGTCTAACAGTAGGCAGAAGTGTTCCGTTTTTGGCGAGCTCATCAGCTTTGCAATTTCCCGGAATGTCTCTGTGGCCCGGCACCCAAATAAGGTGAATATTAAACTGTTCTGCCATCTCATTCAGAGATGATCGACAGTCGTGGACTATTAGAGAGTTTGTGGAGACAGACGCGAGAGATTTGAGAGCGGCCTGGCTGTCCGAGAAGATTCGTATATCCTTGCAAGATATAACGTTTTCTTTTAGCCAGGATAATGCCTCTTTAATCGCCATTACTTCTGCCTGGAATACACTACATTGATTAGGAAGTCTATATGAAAGACTGAGATTCAGTTGTTCCGAATAGATGCCACTTCCAACGCCGTAATCGGTCTTTGAACCGTCTGTATAGAAGTGTACCGCATTGTCTTCCAGGGGTCTCTCCTCTTCCCAAGACGATCTTGAGGGGATGGAAACAAGGAAGCTGTTTTCGAATACCATTTTTGGGGTGGTATAGTCTAAGCGATCTGGGATAGATCTGAAATTGTCTAAAATAGTTGTATGACCAGTATTGTTACTGATCCATTGAGAGGTGGCTCTAAGTCTCACGCATGAGTTGGCTGCCACCATTTTGAAGAAGATGTCAAGAGGTGTTAGGTTTAAAAGCACTTCCAGGGCTGCGGTTGGTGTTGAACGAAGTGCTCCTGTGATGCACATACCTGCTGACCGCTGGACTTTGATGAGTTTATTTAGATTTACCATCTTGTCCAGTGCGGTCCACCATACGACAACTCCATAAATGAGTATCGGTCTGATTACCCTCTGCTTCCATTGATGTTAGTAGTTCGTTTACTACCATGTTCCATAAGAGAGGCGAAAGGACCCCACCTTGGGGGGTACCTCGATTCACCGATCTGGTGGTAGTAAAACTTCTCATGCTGGAAGTTATAGTTCTGCTTCTGAGCATGAGACTTATAAGTTCTATGAGTGGTTTCTCTAATTTCAGCTTGTTCATTGCTGTTGTGATCGCCTGGTAGCTGACGTTGTTGAAAGCTCCTTCGATATCTAGGAAAGCTACTAGGTTATATTCTTTGTATTTGAGGGAATATTCAATACCACGTACCAGCGAATGAAGTGCTGTTTCTACTGATTTTCCCTTAGAGTACGCATGTTGAGCTGTGGAAATGAGACATGGTTTTAAGTTATGTCTGATGTGAATTTCAATCAATCTTTCCAAGGTTTTAAGAAGGAAGGATGATAGGCTGATTGGTCGTAGATCTTTAGGGTTAACGTGAGAGGGTTTCCCTGCTTTAGGAATGAAGACTACTTTTGCCATTCTCCAGGCTTTAGGAATGTATCTCAACCTTACGCAGCTCGTCAGAATGATTTCCAATGGTGGAATGATCATGTCAGAGCATTTTTGTAATTCAGCCGGAATGATTCCGTCTGGTCCTGGAGATTTATATGGATCGAAGCTATCTACAGCCCATTGCAGTTTTTCCCGCGTTATTAGATCAACTGTGTCGCTTGTAGTGGTTTGAGACTCTGATGTTAAGTCGTAAAGTATGTTAGAGCTACCAGGAAAGTGGGTGTCTAATAACAGATTAAGAGATTCTTCATCTGTGGTAATCCACGTGCCCGCTTCTGTCGTTAAAGCACTGGGTATAGATGGACTTTTTGAGAGAATTTTCCTGAGTCTTGAGGCTTCTGAAGTATTGTCTATTTTACCACAGAAGTTTCTCCAAGAAGACCTCTTGCTCTTCCTTAATTCTTTCTTATATTGCTTTAGAGCTTGTTTATATAAGTCCCAATCAGAGGGGGATCTAGTGTATTTAGATCTATTGAAGAGTTTGCGACAGCTCTTCCTGAGCGGTTCTAGATCTTTGTTC
Source organism: Chrysotoxum bicinctum (assembly GCA_911387755.1). Classification (NCBI taxonomy): domain Eukaryota; kingdom Metazoa; phylum Arthropoda; class Insecta; order Diptera; family Syrphidae; genus Chrysotoxum; species Chrysotoxum bicinctum. The sequence goes on along the minus strand of OU426988.1, from coordinate 24,323,953 downwards.
CACCAGTGAGGTTTCTTTTTACCCTTTACTATGGTAATAGGGCATGAAGTCCTCATTGATTCGTTGAGGGCTTCGGTGAGATGATTTACCGAGAGGTCTAGTTCATCTTTGGTGGAGGAGCTTTTAAGAAGGTTGTGGTCTAGCAGTTGTGCAAGTACCTCCCTATATCGTTCCCAGTTAGTGTTTCGGTGATTGCGAAATCCCGTAGATATAATTGCCACATCACTGAGATCAAACTGAATGTATCTGTGATCAGAGTAGGAATTCTCATTTGAGACATGCCAGTTTGAAATCAGGTTATGGAGCGAGTCAGAGGTAAGTGTAGTATCAAGTACCTCTTTCCTGTTCTTGGTTACAAATGTAGGTTCATTACCAATATTATTAATGAGTAGATTAGTACTTAGTATGTAATCAAATAAGGACTCACCTCTCTCATTTATATCAGAGCTACCCCATACCGTGTGATGGGCGTTAGCGTCCATTCCAATTAGGAGACCCACTTTCTTCGATTGCGCGTCCGCAATTGCCTTCCTTAAGGTGTCTCCTGGAACTGGGCTGTCGTGGAAGGTAGGAGTATATGAGCCAGTAGGTGGCTTTATCCGTTGTTATAACAGCGGTGGTAGTGTCCTTGTCGCTGTAATTGGGGAGTAAAAATACATGTAAGTCTTTTTTTTACTAATATGCATGACCTTGGTTCACCTTTCTCCGATGCATACAACAGATTATAACCAGGAGTCCTGAGGCCTCTGATGATGGATTTTGAGACCCACGGCTCCTGTATCAAGACAACGTCTTCTTTGTTCTTATGCAGTCGGAGTACCAGGTTGTTCGTGGCCATGATGGCGTGATGGACATTAATCTGAACTAATCGCAGCATTGCTACTTTTAGCCAGATCAACCTCCACCACTGTTTTATCGGCGTTTTCATCGTCTGAGGAGGAATGAAGTAGGGTTTCCTCACTCAGAGTGATGCCTAAGGTGGAGTCTTCAGTATCCATGTCGGAATTGCAGTCGACTATAGAATTAGCCTCCACGTCGGATGGCTTGTTTGGGGCTGTGGAGGTCGATGGTTCCACGTGTGGTGTTGCATCGACCACCATTTTTTGGGGTTGTGAAGCGTTTCCTTCCGCTGAATGAGCTTCTGTGGGGGGCGCGTTTAGCGAATCTTCTTCATCTTTTTTGTATATACGCACTATGATTTCATCAAAACCATACCTAATCACGCCTTCGGAAGATCTCTGATCACCACAGGCGATGAGTTTGATACGATTTTGGTACCATCCTGCATCGACTGTGTCTGGGAGAGGCCCCGGATTCTCCTCGATGACAGATAGAAATCTGAAACCAAGGTGAGCCTTGACGTCTGCCCATTGATCATGAGAGATGTTACCATCCACATGACTCCTGTCAATGACCGCGACTATGATCTTGCCTTTGAGCGCGTCTCTAAAAGAAAGATCTTTATTGAAGGCTGTTGTGCTGCTGGAATGCACTTTCTGCCTTTTCGCTTCGGGCTTGTCGCCCTCCAGAGACCTATTGCGCTTTGACGTTGAGTCGCTGCAGGTCGATTTGTTGTTACTGCTGAGGAAGCCACTAGCCCACTCGAGTTTTCGCGTTTGCTCCGGGGTTCTCTCCTCCGCCGGTATGACACCGACTGCGGCCAGAATCCGCGCAGCATTACGCTGATCTCGACTGGCCTGTGCCTTCATGGACCTCTTTCTGGTCGACCCAGAACTATGTCCGTGTGACACAGTTGTGGATCCACCTCCAGAGTTAATCGCTATCGATGCCAATCGGGGTGCGCCCTCATCCTTCGAGTCATTTCCACATGTCGTAGATTTTGCCTCTCCGGATGGAGTGTCCCTTCTTGGGGTCGCTTGCGACGTCCTAGCAGGAGCGGGGATGGGGTGTGATGTGGAATCACCGCCCTTGGGACAGCCGAGCGTCACAACTGTACCACTGACGGATAGTTCCTTTTTGTAGAGGTTGCGGCTAGTAGAGGGAAAAGGATTCCCGCCACTAGTAGCAACCACAGGGTTGACAACCCGTTCGCACCTCTGAGTTGACTCGACAGCCTTTTCAGGAGATGTGACCGCGTTGTCAGCCCTGGCTCGATTTATTTTTCTTATTATTTTTATGTGTTTCTTTTTTTTTCATTTTTTTCCCACTATGATTGAATTGGGTTTCCGGACGTTGCACTATTGAGGAGTTACAACAATTCGGCGACCCAACTCAACCTTAGCTAATCACCATCCTGCCAAAAACGCACAGGACTACTGTGGTGATTATTGCCCACCTGGCACCCACTTGGAGGGTTTGAATGAGGATTTTTGCCGGGCCTCCAGCGCCATAGGTTTAAAACACTTATCGTCTCTAAAAAAAATGAGTTTTGTGACATAAATGTAAACTACTCTTTGGGTGCGTTCCCCTTTTAGTACAGTCGAAAGCGTCATGAAAAAGGGCCTGACCTTGCGCACAGAGGCATGCTCTATTTTTTTTTTTCATAGATCGATAGGGACTTATGAGAAAGGCACCACCTGACAACTTTTTTTACCAAAGTTATTGGTAAAAATGTGTTTTGTGTCATTTTTGTATCTTTCGCGAATATCATACATATTTATTCATAACTACATTAACTATTATGTTATAGAACAAAAAATTTGTTTAAACAAATAAAAAGAAGTTATAGTAAGTTAAAATAATTTTTTGTTGTTCAAATCACTTTTTCATGAGTATTAAGAAAAAAGCTCGTTTAACGATGTAATTTTTATTTCCTTATAACTCCCTATAATTTAAAACCAAAATTAACCTTCTACGCAATTTTATGATTTTACGTTTTAATTAATATCTTGGCCTCAGTATGATGGGCTTACTTAATACGACTCTAAATATTGAGTATAAAACGAGAATCGACTTTTTGTTAATTTTAAAGGACATAAACTATAGTTTAACGTTAAAGAGCTCGTCTTACTTTAACAGCAGCAAATAGCTAGTTTATCTTTTAAAAATATACTTTATCCATATTGACAATGGTCATTTCACTGATGTTTTATTCGATTTTTTAAAGATTTTCTTTGTAAATAGACTGAATCACTGAATATTATAAATTCGAAACAATCGTACGAAAGTGCTCTACGATAAAAAATCTGTAAATACAAATGTATGTAGGTACATATACATATCTTATGTATGCACGCGCGCCACCGCCGCGCCGTCCGAGACGAGTATAGCTAAATGAATCTGCACCTTGCAACAACAAATTGAGTTTTTATGCTGTGAATTTGCGATTTATACTTTATTTCCATCTGGAGTGGCCGTGGCGCGATGGATGTGTGCTCGCCTGTGAACCTCATGATCACAGGTTCGATCCCTGCCGTCGTCTATGTCGTTTTAATTCCATTATAAACCTTCTAAAATTGTCATCAATGGGTTGCTGGTTTACTCATTACATGTTGTTCAGGCATAACACTAACAACATGTAATTGAGTTAAACTAGTATGCCCAACAAAGATGAACACAAATAAAATAATGTGAATTATAAGCGACATCGAAATAGACACGGCATTCTCCGCTTTAGTTCAGCTGCCATCCCTGGAGATAAAATATCTGAGACAACAACCTTCAGTCTCAGAACATCGTGCCACACATCTTTCCTATCCTTCTTTCTCTTCTTAACTTCACGCCCGCGCTGTGTTGAAACATTTAAAGGGTAATCTAATCCCTTGAGCGCGGGTAGATTATAAAAAAAAAAATCTAAAATTATGTAAATAATTTATAAACAATCAATTTTTGCAGTTGTGTGAGTTATGTATCTGTCAAATTAAGGGTTGTTCAACGCAAATTCGCTTAGGTTCTGTTGTAAAACCCACATCAGTTAGAAGAGTTGTCTAACGTGTTTAAAATTATGCAAAAGTTAGACCAAGTCTCCAAGCTAAACGACTGCGTTAAGTACAGCCGGTTTTATTGCTTAAACGAGAACTCTTTAAAATTTTGCGCGAATATTTCTAAAACCCAATGCTAATTTTTTTACTTGCGATATAGGTACTATAGGGCAAGTTCTGCATTTGGAAAAAAAATCGAACTCGAGATTTTGATCAAAGTTGACATTACGATGATAGCGAAGACGAAAAAAGTGGGTCCGGCAATTCCGTCTGTCTGTCTGTATGTCTGTACCTCGAACTACAGCCTAAACTACTGGAGGTATTTTCTTCAAACTCGGTACTTAAGGGTCTTCGGTGATTCCCTAGAGGAGAAATTGAAATTTTTTTTTAGCTCCAAAACTAAGGGTACCCCCCATACACCCGTAATGCAAAATCTTATTTATTTAGAAAACGGCTCTAACGATTTTGATAAAAAAAATTAAGTGTGATATTATGGACATGGACAACATTTTGGTCAAAAAAAAATTTTGGGGGAAATGTTATTAGGGGTACCTGTCATAGAACCGTTTTTTTGATTTTCGATTTTCTCACCAACGGCTCTAACGATTTTTACCAAAATTTTTATGCAGGAGCTCCTTTGCATTTTAAAAAATATAAACTAAAAATTTTTTCGACAAAATAGTTTTTGGATTTTTAAAAAAATAATACAATTTTTTTTTTGAAAATTCGATATCTTGAAAACCGATACACGATTAAATTTTTAAATTACGTTTTAAAATGTATTTTATTAAATACTAACAATCTGCGTAACAATTTTTTTTATAAAAATTTTAAGGAAAATTTAGTACACAAAAAACATGTTTCAGTGTGTCTGTATGTCTGTACCTTTCACTACAGTCTAAGCCACTGGACCTATTTCTTTCAATCTCGGTAGTTAAGGGTCTTTGGTGATTCCCTAGAGGAGAAATTGAATTTTTTTTTTAGCTTCAAAACTAAGGTTACCCCCCCCCCCCCCCCCCCATACACCCGTAATGTAAAATCTTATTTATCTCGAAAACAGCTCTAACGATTTTGATAAAAAAAATTAGGTGTGATATTATGAACATAGGCTACAATTTGGTCAAAAAAAATGTTGGGGCAAAATGTTATTAGGGGTAACTGCCATAGACCCGTTTTTTTATTTTCGACTTTCTCATTAACGGCTCTAATGATTTTAACCCAAAATTTTCAGCAGGAGTCTCCTTCAGTTTAAAATAATATTGTATATAAAAATATTCGAAAAAATATTTGTTGGTTTTTTTTGAAAAAAAAAAAAAAAATTAAATCAATATCTTCAAAACCTATGAACGATTATTTTTTGAAATTATTTCCTAAAATCAATATTATTTAATACTTAAAATTCGCATCACACATTTTTTTCTTGAAAAATTTTAGAGAAATTTCTTATGTAAAAAAATTATTTTATAATAAAACGATTTTTTAGAGTTTATTTGCATAAATTCATACTTTTCCGTAAACCAGACGGCAATTTTATGCATTTGAACATTATTATCTCATTAAATCCATGTTTTCTATTTATAAAATGTATCTTAAATTCCAAAGTACTATTACATAAGAGCAAGTTCGTGCGATCCAGTCGTGCATTTTATTTAATCTTGATAAATAAAAGTTCCTCAATTTAATCTACAAGAAAAAAAAAATTATTTTACCTAAAAATAACGGTACCCACCATACAAATGTTAAAAATGGTTTTCAAAATTCGTATTTTTCCCGAAAACGGCGCCTAGAATTTTGATTAATTTTTTTTCTTTAAATTTATTTTTACGATCTATACTTTAATAAGAAAAAAATTGAAATAAAGTAATTACTGACTGTTCCTACCATAGAACCATTTTTTTCAAATTTTGAATTTTTCATTATCGACATAGCGGCTCAATATTTTTTTTGATAATTTAATTTTTATTCGTACAATAATAAAAACTTTAAAATATTTAAAAAATTTTGTATATAAAAGCTTATTTTTTTAAGAAACCACTACAACGACTTGTAATTTTTTTCTTGCATAAATTCATATTTGCTAATAAAAGAGCTACTAAAAGAGTTTAAATAAAATGCACGACTGGATCGCACGAACTTGCTCTTATGTAAAAGTACTTTGGAATTTAAGATACATTTTATAAATATAAAACATGGATTTAATGAGATAATAATGTTAAAATGCATAAAATTGACGTCTGATTTCTAGAAAAATATGAATTTATGTAAACAAACTTTAAAAAATCGTTTTATTATTAAATACATTTTTTATATAAGAAAGTTCTTTAAAGTTGTTTAAGAAAAAAATGTGGGATGCGAATTTTAAGTATTTAATAATATTGATTTTAGAAAATAATTTCAAAGAATAATCGTTAATAGGTTTCGAAGATACTGATTTTTCGAAAAAATTTTTTTTTTTCAAAAAACCCAACAAATGTTTTTTCGAATATTTTTATATACAATATTATTTTTAACTTAAGGGGACTTTTGCTGAAAATTTTGGGTTAAAATCCTTAGAGCCGTTAATGAGAAAGTCGAAAATAAAAAAAAACGGTTCTATAACAGGTACCGTTAATAACATTTTGCCCCAAATTTTTTTTTACCAAAATGTAGTCCATATCCATAATATCACACCTAATTTTTTTATCAAAATCATTAGAGCCGTTTTCGAGATAAATAAGATTTTGCATTACAGGTGTATGCGGGGTACCGCTAGTTTTGGAGCTAAAAAATATTTCAATTTCTCCTCTATGGAATCACCGAAGACTCTTAACTACCGAGATTGAAAGAAATAGGTCCAGTGGTTTAGGCTGTAGTGAGAGGTAAAGACTACAGACATACAAACACACTGAAACATGTTTTTTGTGTGCTAAATTTTACTTAAATTTTTTATTTAAAAAAATTGATATGCAAATTGTTAGTATTTAATAAAATACATTTTAAAATGTAATTTAAAAATTTGTTCGTGTATCGGTTTTCAAGATATTGAATTTTCAAAAAAATTGTATTATTTTTTTAAAACTCCAAAAACAATTTTTTCGAAAAAAAATTTTAGTTTATATTTTTTAAAATGGTTAAAATCGTTAGTCGTTGGTGAGAAATTCGAAAATCAAAAAATCTATGACAGGTACCCCTAATAACATTTCCCCCAAAATTTGTTTTGACCAAAATATAGTCCAGATCCATAATATCACACTTAATTTTTTTTTATCAAAATTGTTAGAACCGTTTTCGAGATAAATAAGATTATGCATTATGGGTATGAGGGGTACCGTTTGTTTTAGAGCTAAGAAAAAAATTTCAATTTTTCCTCTAGGGAATCACCGAAGACCCTTATGTACCGAGTTTGAAGAAAATAGGTCCAGTGGCTTAGGCTGTGGGGAGAGGTTCAGACAACTTTGATCAAAATCTCGAGTTCGACTTTTTTCCAAATGCAGAACTTGTACTATAGCACCTAAGTGTGCTGTCCTTTTCCGGTCAGCAGCCACTTTAACCTAACTATAGCACCTTATATCGCAAGTAAAAATAAATTTTATCCTTATGGACAGTTTTCTCTAATAACATTCGTTTTTAAAAGTCCTAGTTTATTACAAGAGCAAGTTCGTGCGAAACGATAAAGCTAAAGCTAAGTGTACACGATTGGTAGATCTTACAATATTGTCAGATCTGTCAGTGTAAAACATGCTTGAAATGTCTTACAACCGTGTAGTCTTACAATTAATTGTCAGAAAATTTGTCTGACAATTAATTGTAAGAAAACTGACAATCATGTGTACGCTAGCTGACAATCGTGTAATCTTGCAATTAATTGTCAGAAAATGTATCTGACAATCATACAATTTTTTCATCGTCAGACAATTTGCAGCCAAGGATCGAATAAAGTGGTTTCCATAACACCAACAAAAACTAACAATTAGTTGTGTTGGTAAAAAATCTACCAATCTCGTACAATTAATTGGTAGGTATTTAGCCAGCTACATATCTGAAAATAAATTGTCAGCCAACTTCTGACAATAAATGGTAAGACATTGGTAGAATTTCTACCAACCGTGTAAACAGAACTTAAATGTTAGGTTATTGGTAGATAATTGTCAGGTCTGACAATATTGTAAGATCTTCCAATCGTGTACGCTTAACTTTTGTAATACCGTTATACTCAATTTCGCTAAAGTTTTGACATTTGGGCGAACTTAATTTAAGCGACTCGCTATTGAAAATACTAACTATCAAAGGCAACTGCTCGAATAACTGGGATCAATAAATAAATAATGAGGCTTAAAGTAATACTTAATATTTTGGATTGCAGGAAAATGCTGAATGAGGTTAAATTTGAATAGAACGTATACGAAGAATTCACTGCCACTTGGAGAAATGTCAGAAGGAACTCAAGAATCCAAAAATTAATATTACACCAAAAGCACATAATGAAAACACGTGGAAGATGGATTATATCTTTCACTTTAAGTAAAAAATATAAATATTTTCAACAGAAAATTCTAAAACACGCTGTTTAGCTTATTTTTGGAAACTGACTTGATAAGCTTAGAGATGCCCTTTCAGATATCAAAAATATAACGATTTGGTTATGATTATTGCAACCAAAACAGTTACAACGGGTTACTGTGCCCTAGTTTTAGCTTCCATTGAAAAGAATAATTCAACATTTATGTCTTTCCATGATAGCCCTAACTGCCTTCTAATGATTTCATGAAAAGCATCTATCAGCCGTTTAGTAAAATTATCTATTAGTTTGTATAAATTCTATTGATTATTATCCAAACAACCGCAAATTCAAAACAACGTACACAATCTTTTCTAACATCAATATTTATTTTTCGGTTTTAGTTAATTGGACAAAATTCATGGTGGGGAGCTAGATTCCTCATTTCCTTGGTTGAGTTTCAGGCAACCAACATTCTGAAAGCAGTTGCGTTTTCGGAAATTTTCATAATGCCAATGGCGATAATTTTGACATTTATGTAAGTATAGTATAACAAATTTTAACATAACAATTGAAGCAATAACAGCAAATAAAAATGTATACTTTTAGGGGAAGAGCTGGTCTTATGACACCCTTTGTCTACTACCACTTCTTGCAGATGAGGTACAACTCACGTCGGAATCCTTACACAAGGAATGCATTTTCTGAATTAAGAATGGCAGTGGAATCAATTGCCGGTCTATCACCACCAATTGTAGGGAAAGTTTTGCGTGCTGGCATTGAATTTGTTAATCGTCTGAGTCCGCAAACTCAGCCAACACCAGTTCCATCACAGTAAAACACTTAAATCAAATCGTATTAAAATAGGTTATTTTTTTTTTTTTGAAAATTTTCTTATGAGAACAGAATTAAAAATAAAAAACAAAACAAGTTTTTAACACGCAATTTATCGACAAATGTCTAGAATAAATATTTAGTCTAAATTTGAAAATTAATATACAACTATTATTTCTTCAAAATCCGGGGCATGAATTCAGGATTAAATACTTTATCCAGACTCAGAATATGAATTTTTTGTTATATAACCCGCGTTTGACTCGTTTTAAAATTCACCCTCATTCCGATACTCGTTTTACTAAAACTTCAGTAAAACGACAAGACTCTAGAAACGAAAATTGGAATTTTATTGAAACGACTATCGTTATAATGTTAAGAAAAGTGAAGAACAGCGAAAGCTGCTCTTTTCGTATTATTTAAACACCATAATGCGATCTCTGGAGCATTTTCGTTTTAAATGCGTTTGATTAAAACGACTACCGGAATAAGGGTGGTTATGTCTCTTTCATTATTACTCGTAACTTCACCAATACTTTGTTTGAAAACAGATAAATTGAACTTTATTTAATACCAAAAACAAAATGGGAATCAAGAAGAATGAACCAAATTATTGCAGAAGTCATAAAAGAAACAACGATTACTTTATCCAATATATTATTTAAAAAAAATAAGAATGTAGGTATATGAAATAACTTTTTACGCATTTTAATGCATTAATCTAGAATAAACTAATCCACGAGTTAAAACAAAAATAATGCAAAAAACATGCATTTTGAATTCCGAACGACTGCACTTTTTCGGTATTAAAAATCGCGTGCGAGAAGCATTATTTTACTCGCGAAAAATTTTTTTCTAAGAAATAAAAGTCTTGGTTCTTTTATCACTTCGTATTTATTGTTGCATGAATTATTTTTATTTAAATAATATCTCAATGCGTGGTTGCATCTTATTTTTCTCTATTTTACATAACTAACCTATCTTTTTGTCGGAGAAGGCGAAAATTATATCAAAAGAATATCGAGTATCTAACATATCGTCGCTGTAGATCGAATACCTCGTAACCAAGAAAAAACCGATTTTTAGGTAATGATGCAATTATATTGTGAAAAAAATTCCGGATCTAATGAAAAATATCCTGTGAACCTAAAAACTATAATTGCAGAGCCACGCGCATAATTACCAACACGTCTCTCATTGCCTCTCATTGATTTGATAATAAGTTTTTTGTGTCTCCTGCAAAATCGACTTTTCTGGGTTACGAGGTATTCGATCTACAGCGACGATATACTCCGATATGCTTTGTTTACCTTGTAGGGATCGACCCAATGCATTTACATGCTAACCGGCACCTATAGCATTGCCAAGCAATTTTGTTTATGAGTTACTTTGACCCATAATTAATATTGCTTGCTTTTGCTTTTTCAAGTCGATTGCTTTTGTATCCCATCAAGACAATCGAATTAATGTTTGAAAGAATATAGAGAGGGGCTTGCAACCTAAACATCTAACCAGAGCTAGATGAGTTGCTAACCCTACAGCTCTTCCTTCAAGTTTTTCACTTTGATTATTTGAAGTACCTTTAAAAAGGAAAAATTACTCTCTTCTACCTGGTAGCGTTCCGGATGCTTGTTTCTTTGATGCATTAGTGCTTCGCATCTGCATATTATGTGTTCCGGCATTTCGTCATAAGTATTACATAATTCTAGGCCAAGAGTACTCAAGTGTCTTCTTAGTTTATAGAGGGAAGTCCCGTTACTATTCGTAAGTTTTTCCTACTTAAACTGATACAGTTCATGAAACGATATTGATTATAGTTCCAAAGAAATATTCATGCTTATTTTGAGATTCGAACGAATAGCTAATTCGATAGAATAGATATTTTCATTCGAATGAACTTTGCATATTTTCACATTCGAACGAAAAATGTTCATTGTCGAATGATTGAATAAAATGGACCTCAATGAAATTTAGTATGACCAAACTGTTTTTTTTTTCGATTATTTTTATTAAAAATAAAATGCACGACTTGGTCGCACGAACTTGCTTCTATGTAATAGACTAGGAATTTCAAAAACGGATGTTATTAAAGAAAACTGTTCATAAGGATAAAATGAATTTTTTAAATTCTTAAATTCTTTTAGTAGTAAGAGATTAAAACAAAATGCTATGCAACTATGAATTTATGAAAGAACAAAAATTATAAGTCGTTGTAGTGGTTCCTTAAAAAAATACGCTTTTATGTACAAAATTTTCAAAACATTTTTAAGAAAAAATTTTGGTACGCCAACCTTAAGTTTTTATTATTGTACAAATAAGAGTCTAATTTCAAAAAAAAATACTAAGCCGTTCTTGAGATATCGAATTTTTTCAAAAAAAATGACTTTTTTCTAAAAATTGAAAAAATACTTTTTTTAAGTTTTGAAATGCAATGTTTTTTAAACTTTTTAGGAGCTTCTTTATAAAAACTTTCATCAAAATCCGTTACGCCGATAATGAGAAATTCGAAAAAACCGTTCTATGGTAGGTACAGTCAGTAATATCTAGATTTCAAATTATTTTATTAAGTTATAGATCGTAAAAATTTATCAAAAGAAAAAAATTTGAGCAAAATTCTCGGAACCGTTTTCTAGAAAAATACGATTTTCGAAAACCATTTTTTTCTCAAATCTTGTAGATTATGTTGAGAAACTTTTATTTGTCAAGTTTGAAAAAAATCGATCTTGGGGTTTTCGAAATATTGAGTTTCCAAAAAAAAATTTGATTTTTTTTTTAAATCCAAAAAATTAAAAATTGAAAATTTGAATATGTAATAATGTTCAAAATTTGGAGGAGCCTTAGCATAAAAAAATGATTTAAATCGGCTGTACCGTTTTTGAGAAAATCAAAAACAAAAAAAATGAACCCAGGGGGTCTACCAAAAATAACAATTTTTTGGAAAATCTTTTTCAACCATTAGCTAGTTTTAACCAAATGAAATTTGTCAATTTTTTTTTTCATTCTGTGGGACAGTTTTTGAGAAAAAAAAAAATTATTTATAAAATTTTGAAAAAAAAAAAAAATCGTATGGTCGGTACCGTTATTTTTGGTCCTAAAAAAAAAGAAAAAAACGTGTGGGGGGGAAAAATTAAAACCCATATCTACCAAGTTTGAAGAAAATCGGCCGAGCCGTTTAGGCCGTAGTCGAACCGACAAACAGACAGACAGAATTGCGAGACCTACTTTTTTAGTATTCGCTATCACGCACGAACTTGCTCTTATGTAAAAGTACTTTGGAATTTAAGACACATTTTAATTCAAATTCAAAAGTATTTATTTAGCGTAATTTTATAAATATAAAACATGGATTTAATGAGATAATAATGTTCAAATGCATAAAATTGCCGCCTGGTTTCCAGAAAAGTATGAATTTATGCAAATAAACTTTAAAAAATCGTTTTATTATTAAATAAATTTTTTATATAAGAAATTTCTCTAAAATTTTTTAAGAAAAAAATGTGGGATGCGAATTTTAAGTATTAAATAATATTAATTTTAGGAAATAATTTCAAAAAATAATCGTTCATAGGTTTTGAAGATATTGATTTAATTTTTTTTTTTTTTTTTTTTAAACCCAATAAATATTTTTTCGATTATTTTTATATACAATATTATTTTAAACTTAAGGGGACTCCTGCTGAAAATTTTGGGTTAAAATCCTTAGAGCCGTTAATGAGAAAATCGAAAATCAAAAAATAGGGTCTATGGTAGGTACCCCTAATAACATTTTGCCCCAAATTTTTTTTTGACCAAAATGTAGTCCATGTGCATAATATCTATCACAGACATACAGACACACTGAAACATGTTTTTTGTGTACTAAATTTTCCTTAAAATTTTTATAAAAAAAAATTGATATGCAAATTGTTAGTATTTAATAAAATACATTTTAAAACGTAATCTAAAAATTTAATCGTATATCGCTTTTCAAAATATTGAATTTTCAAAAAAAAATTGTATTATTTTTTTAAAAATCCAAAAACTATTTTTTCGAAAAAGTTTTTAGTTTATATTTTTTTCAAATGCAAAGCAGCTTCTGCATAAAAATTTTGGTTAAAATCGTTAGAGCCATTGGTGAGAAATTGGAAAATCAAAAAAACCGTTCTATGACAGGTACCCCTAATAACATTTCCCCCCAATTTTTTTTTACCAAAATATAGTCCATATCCATTATATCACATTTAAGTTTTTTTATCAAAATCGTTAGACCCGTTTTCGATATAAATAAGATTTTGCATTACGGGTGTATGGTGGGTACCCTTAGTTTTGGAGCTAAAAAAAAATTTCAATTTTTCCTCTAGGGAATCACCGAAGACTCTTAACTACCGAGATTGAAAGAAATAGGTCCAGTGGTTTAGGCTGTAATGAGAGGTACAGACATACAGACACACTGAAACATGTTTTTTGTGTACTAAATTTTCCTTAAAATTTTTATAAAAAAAATTGATATGCCAATTGTTAGTATTTAATAAAATACATTTTAAAACATAATTTAAAAATTTAATCGTATATCGGTTTTCAAGATATTGAATTTTCAAAAAAAAAATTGTATTATTTTTTTTTAAATCCAAAAACAATTTTTTCGAAAAAATTTTTAGTTTATATTTTTTCAAATGCAAAGCAGCTCTTGCATAAAAATTTTGGTTAAAATCGTTAGAGCCGTTGCACACAGGTAAATTTTCCCAAAAACATGGCCAAAATTATTTTTTCTGTTTGTTGAATTTATTATTGCATGATTATATCAAAATAAGATAATTTTAATAAAATTCACCACTTTATCAAAAAGAAGAAAAAAATGAAAAAGTTTTGTTTTTACAACAGTACACCATAGGGTTTGTTCCATTTGACATTTACTCGTAATAATACAATATTTAAACATTTAATATATTGGAAAAACAACGGTATTATAAATAAATAAATAAGTAGGTATATAGATAACAATAGGTATTATACATAAATAAAAATGCGTGTGTATGTGTACATCGTTCAATGACTTCTGAAACTGTAACTAAGTCTGCTTGCTCGATCTCTGGTTCAATTAGAAACTGAAGTACTTCAGACGGAAATGCATTTTTCGTTTTAGGGTTTAGTTTTCTCAAAACACTTATAAATGGGTCAGAAGAAACCAACAAGTTGTGAAACACATCTTCCATATTTTGCTGCCTCGAAAATTTACTTGAAAAACTTTCTCGAAAACGCTTTGTCTTTGTTCCGTGATTCTTGGGCTTTTTCGCCGAGCTGTCCAATCGGAAGAATAGCTTCAGATATAATTTCAGGGCTGTGTATTAATATTTTGTGTACACTTGTTGGCATATTATACCATGGGTACAGTTGCACAAACATATTTGCATAGCTGGGCACCGTTAATCAAACAGTTAACTTCGTTAATCGTTAATCCGCTACTAAAAAAGTTAGCTTCGTTAAACGTTTAAGGGTTAAATTTCGGAAGAATTAACGCAAGTTAACGTTAATCGTTAATCCGTTAACATGTGATAAAAATTGCATTTTTTATTTTTTTTTACTCTGAGCACCGGCGCTAAGTAATGCCGGTCGTCCATTAGGCGATCAACGCACAAATTTCGAATTCAACGCATTCAACTCTAATGTACGGTGCCTTCAATTCTGTTCAACCAACGGGTTGGATCTAGTTGTTGGCCGTTGCTCAACGAATTGGGCAACAAGTGTACGGCTAGTGTACGAGCTCGTGTTGCTCCTTGAAAATGTTCGATAAACACGTTGAGCAACATTTTCAAGATAAAGTGTTGCACATTATTTTATCAACGCGCTGATCAACTTTTTAATTTTCTTTGGGATTTCTTGACGTAATATTGTGTTGCGTTGGCTGCAGTGAAATGTGTCTACGTGGTTGAACTATTGCGTTGCCATGAACTTGCAGTTGTTGCAACTTGCAAACTGCAGTTTATTTTGGTTTTTAGTCATGGAAGGTGATAAAAAATCAGAGTGGACCACGGAATTAATTTTGCAATTGATTTCAGCAAATGAGGAAAAGCCCAATATACGGGACATTAAGAGCCCCTCTTATAAGAATCAAGATGCCAGGGAATTGGCTTGGTGTCAAATTTCCTCGAAAATGCAATTGCCTAATGTACCGAACTGAAGTCAAAATTATTTCAGGTTAGACGTTTGAGTTTTTTGTTTATCGTGGTGCGTTCAACGCGTTCCCCAACTAGTGATCCTTGGTTAAGGGTACGAAGGTATAAACTCGTTCATCAACTGGTTGAGCAACCATATCGAAAACGCAGTTGATCAACTGGAAAAACTTTTTTTTTCTGTCAAAATCGAACAAGTTTATCAACTAGTGTACGAGGTTATTCAACATTTGAGTAAGTTGGTCAACTAGGTGTACGGAGCTATTCAACACTGGAATAAGTTTTAAGAGTTGATCAACTAGGTGTGCGAGGTTAATCAACATATGGGAAAGTTGGTCAATTATGTGTACGGGGTTCCGAACGCATTTTGTTTAACTTTAGTTGCTCAACGTGAATAACGTAAGTTGCTGCACTAGTGTAAGAGGTTGTAAATCGTTTATCCAACGAAAATAAAATAATATATAATAATATAATAATAATAAAAGAATAAAAAGTTGAACGAAGTTGGTTGAATTTATCGCGCACATAGTGGACGACCGGCATAATGAAATGATCAACCGAAACGAATCTCTTCGCAGTTTTCTCACTCGCACGCGCCGTCAAAATATAATACGTACCTAGCTGTTTTTGTTTCACACGCGGCACGCGCCGCACGGCACTTGTCTCATACTTGTCTGAACCTGTTTTTCGCGCCGCGCGGTAAATAGTAGGCATTGGATTAACGATTAACGGACTTAACGTGGATTAACGGATTTAACGTGTCCGTTAACATTTTTAAAAGTTAACTTAAAAGTTAATCCGTTAATCAAAATTTTAACTTCGTTAATTAACGGATTAACGAGTTAATGCCCAGCTATGCATATTTGCTGTATCAATACTGTTACAACGTTATTTATAAGTAGTAATTCATTTTATTTAGTAACGTTATAATATTAAAAAGAAGTATAATAAATTGGAGTATGTATTTTAGTGGTAGAATATATATATTAAATGGTGATTGTTCGGCGGTGGGACTACGACTGGGCTCCCAAAGTAATCGTCCAATAATTGTCACATCAACATTAGTGTAGGTACAGTGTTGTTATACGGTCGCAAGCTGTCATAAGGGATTTCGTATACTACAAATACAATACTCCTTAAACCGACCAATTTGTATTGGATATCCACTGGATATTGTTGACAAAACAACCCTGAATCGACATATGATGTTTTCATTTATGTTGGTTATATCCGAAGAAGTAACAGACACCCATGTTCTGCATTTCACTTATTGTGAATTCGAGCAACAAAAGTGAATTTTGATGTTCTGCATTCCGCATAAAATGACTTTTGTGATTTGTTCATTCCGAATGTGAAATGTTGGTGTTCTGAATTCCACCCGAAATGAAGTTTGTGAATTGAGTTTTCGGAGATGAAAATTCGTGTTCTACATTTCGAATACATAGCGTTTTACGGTGAATTCAATTCACTTAGTTTTATTTGGTGAAATTGATAAACGTGTCAATAAAGATTTGAAATTTTGATTGATTGATTTTGATTTGATTGATTGATAAATTGTTGTTTACAAGAAAATACAAAAGAGCTCCCGACAAGAAAAAGTTTTGTTGCAATTTATGAAATAAGAAGGAAGAAATTTTGTGTTAACGGAATTGAAGTCGATTTTATTAAGGGATTTATTTCAAAAATGTAAACAAATGCCTCTTCGCTTAGGCCTCAGTCACGCACTGAGCGACGAGCGACTGAGCGATTGAGCGACGTCGCTCTGTCGCTTAAAACAATGACAAGTCGCTCAGGGTGTACGTGGCCACCTCCATACAATTTCATGTGTTTTAATTTTTTTGCGTCGCTCAGCGACTCGTCGCTCAGTGCGTGGCCGAGGCCTTAGTCTGAAGCTTCTTTTGAAAACAAACAATTCAAATATGACCATGTTGATTCATTCCCCATTTTTTACTTACGCTGCTTCTGGAAGATCTAAAATTATGGCTTTACTACGTAAAACTTTTCCACAAACTCTCTATCATTGATTTTCGTCCCTTCTACTACTTATTAATAATAATAGTGAATCTATTTTCCGTTATGCACAAGAAACAATGTTTTTATAAATGATGCAAATTGTCTTTCAGCTGATTTTGACATTTCACAAATAAATTCGGAGTGAATTGAATTCACTCGGAATGTAGAACATGCCTTTTCATTTTAAGTGAAATTGAAATTCGTTTTCAATTCACTTTCACTCGGAATACAGAACATGGGTGAGAGTCATGGAAAAATCGACGGGCAGTGTTGCCATCGTTCGTACTACCATAACCTGGTTTTGGTTTGTCGACTAAAAGTCCCATTCGGCTTCTAAATGCTTCTTGAATCCTTTTCTTGTTTTCTTCACCACGAGCTTGCCATTGTCCTATAGGCAGTTTGTAGGAGACATGGATTAAACATTCAAAAAACCTTATCCAAGCATGCAAAAAGGATAACCCAAACCTCAGCTTTGACTTGTCTTGAACTTGCTTGTTCAACACCAAATCTATTTTATTGAAGTCTTTTGATGTTAGACCACAAAGATAACACCTTTGAGTTGAAGAGGTTTCAGTTATGGCATTGCAGACCTTACCGTCTATCATTGTTAGAAGCATTTTATGCTTTAATGAAATGCTTCCGTTAATATCTATTAAATTTTCTTTTAAAAGAGATATTTGGTTTTCGATGTAATCGAATTCTCTTACAGTTACATCTATTGTTTCGTGGACGAATTGAAGTCGTATTGGTCTACAGAACCTTGTGGATGATGGATGAGGATTTTGCCACAGTATAATTTTACTATGTGATTCTGGGTCACCTGACACTAGCTGGATAGGAACAAAAGATGTTAAGAAAATATTAGCATCTGAAATGTTTGGATCTGAAAAACGTTGCTTATATTCACTCATGCCTGAGCTTCCATCACAACCCCATTTGGAAATGAGGTGAATGTTAGACTTTTCATTAATATGCAATGTTTCTATAACATTTCTAATTGAATGAAACAAACGTCGAATTGTGTGATCTAATAAACTTTGAAGCGGTGATTCTGCGATTGATTCAGTTATAACCAAGTTTTCAGGATAACATTTTTTTTTTGCTTCTAAAACAGCTGCATAGTTTGGATACATATGGTTATTATGTTTTATTGCAGAATCTCTAATAACATTGTATTGGAACTTAGTTAATTTCCCTTCAACAACTATAGAAAGAGCTTCTTCCGCTGTATATGGAATAATTTCCTGGTCCTTTTTTTTCAAAGCTTTTTGATATTTTTCGGCGCGTGAAGGAGTTGAAGAATCTAGTTTTTCTTCTTCTCTAAGTAGCATCTGCGCAGCATAACTTAATTCTTCGGTATTATAATTAGTACGCAAATCTTCTGTTTTACGTCTCTTTGATCGTTCGCCTAGGTCCGAAAAATTCTTTTGAGGCCGTCCAACAAAGCCACGGGCTCGGCATGGAAAAGAAATTTCATATTGAAGCCAATTTGTATTTTGTTTTAAGAAGGTGTTATAATTTCTTGAGGCGCTCAGCCATCTTCTTCTATGTTCATAAGCAAAGTGAGTTAATTTTTTCTTTGTTTGCTCTGAAATTTCAATATTGGTCTCATTTTCAACCTTTTCTACCAAAAAAATAATTTTTTCTGTAATGTCACGAGACGTACGGCTTCTAAAAAATTCAGAAAGCTGATTTCTTGAAAGAAAAATGAAACTTGATTGCGATCCTGTGTCAAGAAATAAAAAAATCTAATTAAAAAAAAATCACGGTCCTCAACACCCTTTAAAGCCAATATTTTAAAAAGTCGCAAAAAGCCGCAATGTTTTAGGATTGTTTCCTATAAAGGAAACATTAACCTAACTTTAAACACTATTTTCATTACAAAAAAATGCAGATCAACTTAACTTTTTCATTACTGAAGAAGAAATTTTTTTTTTGTTTTTACTGCGCAAACACATTATCTTAAAAAGCTTAAAAAAATTCTTTAGACTTAAAATATTGCAAAAAAGTGTCATTATACTTTTTTTTCCATACCACTAGCAACAGAATCCATATTAAATTATTTTACAAAGCACCAAAAAAAATTAATAAAAAATAATACAAACTACTGCTTATCACAAACCAAACTTGCTACTGCACTCGTTAATTTAAAGTTTCCACTTTGAAAGCATCTACTGATTAAACAGTTACAATTTGCATCGCATGATCTATAAGGTTCAAAGCTCTTGTTATTTGTTAACAACTTGGCATTAAACAAAAACAATAATAACATTTCCCCCAAAATTTGTTTTGACCAAAATATAGTTCATGTCCATAATATCACACTTAATTTTTTTTATCAAAATCGTTAGAGCCGTTTTCGAGATAAATAAGATTTTGCATTACGGGTGTATGGGGGTACCGTTAGTTTTAGAGCTAAACAAAAAATTTCAATTTCCCCTCTAGGGAATCACCAAAGACCCATAACTACCGAGTTTGAAGAAAATAGGTCCAGTGGCTTAGGCTCTAGATCGAGGTACAGACAGACGGAATTGCCGGACCCACTTTATTCGTCTTCGCTATCATCGTAATGTCAACTTTGATCAAAATCTCGAGTTCGATTTTTTTCCAAATGCAGAACTTGCCCTATAGTACCTACATATCGCAAGTAAAAAAGAAGGCAACTTCAAAGCCTATTTGATTTACACAAATCTGGTCACACTTGAATTTTGAATTACCATTTGTAAATTATTTTCTTAAAATATTGATAAATTGAAGCTAGACGTTTAAAATCAAAATGGCATTTTTGTTTTATGTATGAAAAGAGAAGACGGTGAGAAGCAGTTGTATAGGAGAAGGATAATGGATGCATCAAATCCATTTTATGCATCCATTACCACTAACATTATACTGAACTTACATGTTTTATAAATCTATTCGCCAGAAAAAATTGAACGAGAATAATATGACATTTATTTCGAACGAATTATTACGAATCACAAAATAAAAATTACTCGAATTCGACATATATGTACTTTCTAGTGTAATCGAATGTCAAAATAAGGCTGATTGTTCTTGCCAAGTTCGTTTAGGCCGTCTACGTATTCCCACAACAATTTAGATGTGATGGGCATGTTCTTTGTGTGTTGAGTGCGTCTTTGCTACCTGGGGCCTATTGCACCAACTACAAATTTGTGATTAAAAAAAATTACATATAAAAAAAACTCGATTTTTACAAATTTGTTAAAGAAATGCTTGTAATCACAATTATGTAAGATGGTGCAATAGGCCCCTGACATAATGGCAATGTTTTTGTTTCGATATAACAAAACCGGTGACTAGTGTGGTGATTTACACAAAAGTGTATTAAATATATGGGTGTTTCTACAAACAATGGAATAAAATGATACAAATTTCGGCACGACATTTTTGGAAGCCAAAAGTCGTAAGAATTGTTCTAGTTGATCTTTAGAACGTCTCTTTGCGTTATTGAAAGCGGCCAGTAAAAAAAAATTAAAAAATGACGATTTTAAGGACATTTTTTGAAAAAGGATGTTCAGAGGACTGAGTTTTTTTTAAGGGAACTGAATAAATCTAGTTTTTTTTTGTATTTTCTCTTGGGTACACACTGAAGTATAGAAATTAAATTTAATTAGCCTTCATTTTTTGTTTTTACTGCGCAAACACATTATCTTAAAAAGCTTAAAAAAATTCTTTAGACTTAAAATATTGCAAAAAAGTGTCATTATACTTTTTTTTTCAAATACCACTAGCAACAGAATCCATATTAAATTATTTTACAAAGCACCAAAAAAAATTAATAAAAAATAATGCAAACTACTGCTTATCACAAACCAAACTTGCTACTGCACTCGTTAATTTAAAGTTTCCACTTTGAAAGCATCTACTGATTAAACAGTTACAATTTGCATCGCATGATCTATAAGGTTCAAAGCTCTTGTTATTTGTTAACAACTTGGCATTAAACAAAAACAACAAATCGTAATTTTTTTTTTGTAGTTTTGGCCATGAATTTGGGAAAATTTACCTGTGTGCTTTGGTGAGGAATTCGAAAATCAAAAAAACCGTTCTATGACAGGTACCCCTAATAACATTTCCCCCAAAATTTGTTTTGACCAAAATATAGTTCATGTCCATAATATCACACTTAATTTTTTTTATCAAAATCGTTAGAGCCGTTTTCGAGATAAATAAGATTTTGCATTACGGGTGTATGGGGGTACCGTTAGTTTTAGAGCTAAACAAAAAATTTCAATTTCCCCTCTAGGGAATCACCAAAGACCCATAACTACCGAGTTTGAAGAAAATAGGTCCAGTGGCTTAGGCTCTAGATCGAGGTACAGACAGACGGAATTGCCGGACCCACTTTATTCGTCTTCGCTATCATCGTAATGTCAACTTTGATCAAAATCTCGAGTTCGATTTTTTTCCAAATGCAGAACTTGCCCTATAGTACCTACATATCGCAAGTAAAAAAGAAGGCAACTTCAAAGCCTATTTGATTTACACAAATCTGGTCACACTTGAATTTTGAATTACCATTTGTAAATTATTTTCTTAAAATATTGATAAATTGAAGCTAGACGTTTAAAATCAAAATGGCATTTTTGTTTTATGTATGAAAAGAGAAGACGGTGAGAAGCAGTTGTATAGGAGAAGGATAATGGATGCATCAAATCCATTTTATGCATCCATTACCACTAACATTATACTGAACTTACATGTTTTATAAATCTATTCGCCAGAAAAAATTGAACGAGAATAATATGACATTTATTTCGAACGAATTATTACGAATCACAAAATAAAAATTACTCGAATTCGACATATATGTACTTTCTAGTGTAATCGAATGTCAAAATAAGGTTGATTGTTCTTGCCAAGTTCGTTTAGGCCGTCTACGTATTCCCACAACAATTTAGATGTGATGGGCATGTGCTTTGTGTGTTGAGTGCGTCTTTGCTACCTGGGGCCTATTGCACCAACTACAAATTTGTGATTAAAAAAAATTACATATAAAAAAAACTCGATTTTTACAAATTTGTTAAAGAAATGCTTGTAATCACAATTTTGTAAGATGGTGCAATAGGCCCCTGACATAATGGCAATGTTTTTGTTTCGATATAACAAAACCGGTGACTAGTGTGGTGATTTACACAAAAGTGTATTAAATATATGGGTGTTTCTACAAACAATGGAATAAAATGATACAAATTTCGGCACGACATTTTTGGAAGCCAAAAGTCGTAAGAATTGTTCTAGTTGATCTTTAGAACGTCTCTTTGCGTTATTGAAAGCGGCCAGTAAAAAAAATTAAAAAATGACGATTTTAAGGACATTTTTTGAAAAAGGATGTTCAGAGGACTGAGTTTTTTTTAAGGGAACTGAATAAATCTAGTTTTTTTTTGTATTTTCTCTTGGGTACACACTGGAGTATAGAAATTAAATTTAATTAGCCTTCATAAACATACAAATTCATGGTTAATACATAATAACTTAGCATTTTATTAAAGGAAAATAATATATTATAATAAATTTTTTTTCTACTTAGAATCAATTTTAAATAAATTATATTGGCCGACTGCGAAAAATAATTAGGCTATCTGATGACCAGTGCGGGTTTGTCGGTGGTAAGTCAACCACGGATGCAATCCAGAGTATAAGAATAATTATGGAAAAGCATCGGGATTCTTTGGAGGATTTGCATGTCGTATTGGTTGATTTTGAAAAAGCATTCGATCGGCAACCACGAGATCTAATATGGGTGGCCCTCAGGCAACGAGGAGTTCCAGAAACCTATGTGCGGATAATTATGGACATGTATGATGGAGCAGTTACTAAAGTAAGATGCGCAGCTGGAGTCACCGAAGAATTCGAAATCACAGTAGGTGTACACCAGGGAAGTGTCTTGAGTCCCCTGCTCTTTATTACAGTTCTTGATTACCTGCTTGAAGGCAAAGTGACGGATCCAAAAGTACATCAGTTATTCTTTGCTGACGATGGAGCCATCATTAGTGAAGACCCGATATCCCTACAACGAGCACTTGACGTATGGGTGGATGTTCTAGAAGGAAGTGGGTACCGCATAAGCGCGAAAAAGACAGAATACCTATGCTGCCCATTTTCTGATCCACACAGGCCTATTCCAGACATTTATTTGAATGGAGTAGTGCTTCCCAAGTGTGAAAAGTTTAAATATCTGGGGTCTATGATAAATAACGAAGCTACTTGTGATGACGATATCAATCATCGCGTAAGCGTAGGGTGGATGAAGTGGCGGGAAAATTCTGCTATCTTCTGTGACCGAAAAATGCCCCCTAAGCTGAAAGGAAAGCTCTACACTTCAGTTGTGCGTCCAGCACTCACATACGGTTCACAATGTTGGACAATGTACAAAAAGTATGAGAGTAAGCTTACGGCAGCTGAGATGAAGATGCTTCGTATGACAGCAGGAGTTACAAAGCTTGATCGAATTAGAAGTACGAAGATCCGAGGAAGCCTTCATGTTAAGAATACCATTTCCCAAAAAATTGAACACGACCGACTCAGTTGGTATTGCCATGTTCAAAGGAGAGATCCTGAGAACCCCGTCAAAAAGGCAATATCATACAACGTTCCAATTCGGAATAAAAAGAAAGGTAGGCCTAAACACTCCTGGTACAAACAAATGCAAAAACACCAGCATTCAGTTGGCCTCAGAAATGGAACAATACAAAACCGGGAGGCTTGCCGCCGATTTCTGAGGTCAACCCGGCGAACCCCACAAGCGGATCACTAGTGTGAAGCAGATACGTGGGAGAGTTATGATCCCCTCGACATCGAGATCATAACAGCGCCGAAGAAAAGGAAGAAGAAGATATTGGCGCAAAATTTTAAACAGCCTATTATTAAGGTATTAGTATGATACTACGTAACAATTTGCTAACTTTATAGTAGTTTACTAACTCATTCTTAATTTTAAACATTTTCTAACTAGTATCGTACTAAAAGAATTTTCTTAATAAATTGCTTTTGAACACACCTAAAACAATGACATTTCGTGTAAAAAAGTAAGTACACGAACCTTTTTTGATGTTTACAAATGTCAAAGAGTCATATGAAGCTAGCACGATACTAAAAAAATAAAGTAGGTATTCGATGATTTTAACTTTAATAAAAGGGTAGTGAAAGTATGATGCTATATTCGATTAAAATTTGCAAATTCGTTGTTTTAACCTAGTATCATACTAAAACATCTTTAGCATCGTACTAATTCAATTAAAATTTTGCGTTATTCTTTTTAAAATATTTAAAAAAATTTCGCAATGAAGTTCGAAGTTCAAGATAACTTAAAAATTCTCAGGTTTCTGAATAAAATATCATTTGTTTATTTATTAGCCAGGGGACTGAGGTTTTTCATGGTTTTTGCGCAAAAAAGATATTAAGGTTTTACTTAAAAAATCAAAAAAATATAATATAATTGACCATGTTATGACCAATGACCCGGAGAGAATTGAAGCGAAGACTGACAGTAAGTTTAAAATAAGTGATCATGAATCTGTGATAATTAGTATTAAGGCATTATCTAATAAAAGACAAATGAAAGAGTCTATTCGAGTATTTAAATATAATTCTGAAAGTTTTGTCCAGAGACTAAGTAATTGTGATTTTTCTGTGTGTGATAACAATTTAGAAGTTAATTTATTAACTAATAAATTTTCTGAAAACTTTCTACAGACTGTTATAGTTTATCAAGTGTAAACATTTAAACAATGACCATAATCTTTGGTTTAATGCAAATCTGAGAACCCTAAAAAATGAAAAAGTGATAAAATATGAAAAGGCAAAAGCGTGTTTATCGGTTGATTGGGATATTTATAAGGCGTGTAGAAACAGATTTAAAAAATCGCTAATTAATACGAAAAATGATTATATTAAAAGAAAAATTGAAGTTTGTTCGGATCAAAAATCAATGTGGACTACTCTGAAGTTCCTGTCTTAAAAGAAAACAAACAAGTTATAAATGGAATCGAATATAATGGCAGAAAATTCAATAACAGTTCTGAAATGTCAAATTTCTTTTTTTGTAAATAGTATTCAAGAAATAAGAAATAATATTCCTTACAATGCAAACACAAACTCTATACGTGATTACTACTATTTAGATTTTAATTTTAAAACAATATCCATGAGTGATTTAAAAAGTGTATTAAAATCCATGAATAATAAAAAAGATACAAATGGAGTTAGCGTTAAAATATACCTCGATGCCTTTGAAATATGTAGTGATATGTTACTTAAGATTGTGAACTTGGAAAGTGGTACGTTTCCAAATATCTGTAAAGAGTCCATCATTGTTCCTATTCCAAAAATAAAAAACTCAAAAAGAGTGGAAGATTTCAGACCAGTTAATATGATGTGTCTTGAAAGCAAAATTATTGAAAAGATTGTATATAAT
The DNA here is from genome assembly GCA_911387755.1 of Chrysotoxum bicinctum. Lineage (NCBI taxonomy): Eukaryota > Metazoa > Arthropoda > Insecta > Diptera > Syrphidae > Chrysotoxum > Chrysotoxum bicinctum. The sequence goes on along the minus strand of OU426988.1, from coordinate 24,298,162 downwards.
CAGTTACAAAACTATCTTGAATCATTTAATTTGATATCTTGTTATCAGTCCGGTTTTAGAAAAAACCACAATACTGAATCCCTTCTGAACCTTGTGATCACTAAATTGAAAATAGACATTCACGACAAAAAAGTTGTAGTGGCAGTATTTTTAGACTTAAAACGAGCATTCGAAACTGTGGATAAAGTATTATTAATTGAAAAACTTAAAATGTACGGTGTTCGAAATAATAAACTTCAGTGGTTTAAATCTTATTTGGAAGATAGAACTCAAAGAACTAAAATAAACGAATGTGTGTCAAATGCTGTTTCTGTGATTCATGGTGTCGCACAAGGATCTTTACTTGGTGTATTGCTGTTTTTGGTGTATATTAACGATATGGAGAATGTTATCAAGTTTTCTAAAATTGTATTATTTGCTGATGATGCGTTATTATCTATGTCATGTAGTAATATTGATGAAGGTATTGTTAAAATAAACTCAGATTTAAAGAATTTACAAGAATGGTTTGATAGAAACATGCTAAAATTAAATATTAATAAAACCAAAGCTATGGTATTAAATTATAATGCAAACACAAATATAAACATTAATGTAAACAATCAAAATATTGAGATTGTAAATGAAATCAAATATCTGGGTGTTGTAATTGATGATAAATTAAATCTTGATGGTCATGTAAGCTATATTTGTAAAAATATATCTAAAAATATTTACTTTCTGAGTAGAATAAGGAAAAAAATATCAACAAAGACATTAATTAATGTATATAATACAATGATAAAACCGCACTTTGAGTATTGTTCAACTGTTTTATTTATGTGCAATAACCTGATGATGAACAGATTACAAAAATTACAGAATAGAGCTATGGGAATCATTCTTAGGTGTAATGGATTAACTCCAATGAGAGATATGTTGTCAAAACTATCTTGGATGAGTGTGAAACAAAGAATAATGTATAATGCAATAATTTTTGTGTTTAAAAGCAAATTTAATATATTACCAAATTATTTAAATGAATATAAATTATAACCTATGTAAGAGAAGTTCAACCTTTTGAGTTCCGTAATGCTGTAGATTTTAGGTTACCAATGTACAGAAACGCTAAAACAAAAAATATGGTCCTTCATAGAGGCTTAGATATTTATAATAATTTCAGTCATCGTCTAACCTCTGTACCGATAACATCGTTTTACAAGTTTTACAGTGACTTCCTCTCGCCAATCGCGCAAACCGGTTTTTCACCTTTAAACTGTATTTTTCTCCATCGAATCTCTTCTCCCTATTCCCTGCTGACGTGTGTACTTATAAGTGTTAGTGCAAACATGGCCCACGGGCCAAGCATGGTAGACGGTTATTTTGAGATTCTCGACCCAGACCCCTGACCCTAACCCTCAACCTAGAAAAAAGACCAAATATAACTCCCTTCACCTGAACTCCTTCCCAGATCTCCCAACAAACCCTAATCCAAAAAATCCACGTTTTGTTGTAATGTGCCCAAAAAATAAAGATAAACCTATCACAGCCCTCAGTCCATTCCTCCTTAAAAAAGCGATCGATGCGATCAGCAAAGACTACAAAAATATATCGCAACTACGCGACGGTAGTCTCTTAATATTCGTAAACTCGCAAAAATCTGCACAAGCCTTTCTCAAAGCCAAAAATCTTGCTGGTTCTTGTGATGTTACAGTTGAAATGCACGATCGGTTAAATCAATCGAAAGGGATAGCATTCGCCCCCTGCCTAAATGACGTCTCCGAAACCGAAATAATCAGTCAAACGAAAAGCCAAAGTGTTCAGATGTTTACAAGTTTACGAAGAAAACCGATGAAAACAAAGTAAAACCCTCAGGATTAATCCTATTTACATTCGACCTCTTCCAACCCCCAAAAAGTGTAGACATAGGTTTTTATTCCGCAAAAATCACCGAATATATCCCGAACCCCATGCGGTGCCGAAACTGCCAATTACTTGGTCATACAAAAAATCGCTGCAATGGTAATGCAAAATGCAAAACATGCAGTCTTCCCCCTCACCCCCCACAACCATGTAATCGTACCATGTGCGCTAATTGCTCCCTCTCCCATCCTTCAACCTCTAATTTCTAAATCCTGCCCGTCCTACCTACAGGCAAAGGAAATATTAAAAATTAAAACATTAAATAAATGTACAATGGCAGATGCCAGGAAATTATACAATCAACAAAACTCCATCCACACTCCTCACCTAACGGAAAGTTTTGCAGATAAAACAAAAAACACCAAATGCACCGCTTCAACATCAAAATCCCCCCCAACCCCAACACGTAAGTCCACCACCTATTCCCACATTTAATAATATTCCCCTATCAAACAACGCCGCAAAAGAAATATGGTAAAAACAAGCAAATACACAAATAATAACCATGAAAAAGAAACCGCTAGCACATCATCATCAACTACTTCGAATACAAAGAAATCATTACCCAGCTTAATACTCTCAGCTACAAACGTTAACATTCAATCCACTAACACAACTTCAAACACATACACATCTTCCTCCACTCCCCCCTCTAAACCCAACACTTACACAGTTTCTCATACTAACACCTCAACAAATTCTAACACTATTCCCAATTCCACTCAACCATCATCAATCACATCACAACCTCCCATAAACAACACTAACACAAACAATCAACCTTCCTTCACCCCAACTACACTCAATCAAAATACAACAGTTCTCACTCAATCCACTTACTCTCCATTATCAGCTGTTACCCAAACATTGCTGGCTAACAATGATTACTACATTGACACTACAAACAATCAAGATGTCGAAATGTTTTAACCAATTGATAAACCAAAAAAGCGACTCTGCAGTTCGGGGATTGAATCGATCGGACTCTCATGAGAGTTCGATCGCATCAACATCTGGCCTGCAGAGTCTCTGCACTAAACAACAGTTTTCTGTCAACCCAATTATCTCACAACAATCTTATATTCAAAAAATAAACGCAACAGGCCACCCTTCTTTTACTTCAAGTAAAACAAGCTCGTGTAACCAATCCCCTTCTAATCTAGCTCTCAATATTCTACAGTGATGAGCTTGATGAGCTTAAAATAATAATAAATCAACAGAACCCAACTATTGTATCTATTCAAGAAACACACTGCCAATTCGATTTTGTACCAATTGTACTAAAAGTCTTTATGGGATATTTCCAAAATATTCCAAATAATACCACCTCTAAACAAGGGGTTGCCTTACTTGTCAAAAAGAACGTACCACACAAAGTGCTATCTTTAAATTCAAACCTACAAGCTTTGGCAGTCGAAATCCAAACCAAAATCAAATTCACGTTTATAAGTATATACCTCCCACCCCTTCAACCAATCAATAAAACAGAATTAGACAATTTAATTAACCAAGTACATTCCCCAATAATATTCGGAGGTGATATTAATGCGTGGAATACTCTTTGGGGCTCCCCAACTACGAACAGCAAAGGTTCCTTGCTATAAAACGTTTTCACCGATTCTAACTTAATTATATTAAACGACGGCTCTCCCACTCACTTATCAACACACGGTACACTTACACTCGTCGATGTTACCTGCTCTTCTCCAGAACTACTTCCAAAGATTAATTGGAAAACCTTAAAAGACTTGCATAATAGTGATCACTTCCCTATATTGGTTACATGGGCAGAACTATAATATCGAGTTCACACATCTCCAAATTCAAAACCGATTTAGCGAACTGGAAGATATTCAATAATCTAGTCACAGAGTACCTAGCCAACAAACCATTATCCACTAATAATAATAAGGAGGCTGCGCTCCTACAAAAAGCAATAAGAACAGCTGCAAACAAATCCATTCCCCAATCGTCTCCAATCAACCATAAACACGTAGTACCTTGGTGGAACCCCGAACTCTCAAAACTACGACAAGAAAAAATGTTTGCTTTAAAACAATTCCAAAAAACACAATCTACCCAAAATCTAGTCCGATACAAAAAATCATATGCGAAATTCCGCAAAATACTAAGGGAAAGCAAAACAAACTGCTTTTATAAATTTACATCATCTATCTGCCCCAACACCTCGTCTACAAAAATATGGCATAACATCCGGCGACTTACCGGCGATTTTACCCCACTTACAATCACCTCGATGGTATCGCATATGAGTCATATAACTGATCCTCCTGAAATTTCCGAATTCCTTGCAGAATCGTGGTCTGATAAATCTAAGAACTCAAATTTTTCTGATATATTCTTAAATGAAAAAATCGCCGTCCTTAATAGTCTCCCACCATCAAACATAACCAACGCTTCTGCTGTACGTATTGAACAGCCTATTTCATCAGTTGAGTTTGAATCAGCTATTAATCAAGTCAAAGGCAAAACCCCAAGCAGAGATAAAATTTCTTATTCTATGTTAAAACATCTTTCAACACAAACTAAAACGAAGATAATTAGCTTATACAACAACATTCTTATTTCTGCCACTATTCCTCAAGCTTGGAAAACCGCCACAATCCTACCCATTCCAAAGCCCAAAAAGAACAAAAACACAATCGAAGGTTATCGCCCGATCTCACTCATCCCATGCTTGTCGAAAATTCTAGAAAAGATCATTGTCAAACGAATTTTCTGGTTTGCAGAAACTAACAAACTCATTAGCAGTAACCAAGTAGCTTTCAAACCTAACCGAGGATGTGTAGACGCTTCTTCACCTCGACTTTTTCACTTCTAATGCGCTATCTGCCAAAAACCACGTCAACATTCTCTCTCTTGATTTCGAAAAAGCTTTTGATAGAATAGGTCCACACATTATTTTAAATAACCTCCGGAAATGGGGTGTTGGTAAAATTATATATGGATATGTAAGATCGTTTCTTGTAAACAGAAGATTTTGTGTCAAAGCTAACAATATTTACTCCTCTAACCATTATTTATATAACGGTATCCCACAAGGATCACCTCTCTCCGTAATATTATTTATAATCGCCTTCGATGACATTAATACCATTTTATCAAAACATAAACCACTAAGCCACTGCCTTTATGCAGATGATGTATTTATATTAAGTAAATTAAATGACAATGACAAAACTAAAACTAAAACCTTGTTTAAAGCCGCCCTAGAAGATATTCTAGATTGGTCAGAACTATCAGGATAATTAAACCAGTTTACCACCAAGTTGCGAGAAAAAGCATCAACGCCTTCCCCACCACCCCAATAAAAAATATTCTTGTTGAAGCCGGACTACCAACAATCTAAGAACGCAGGGACGCAATAACATTAAAACTGTACTCTAAAATTATCTTCTCCAGACACTCAGTCATCGATAATGATGTGAAGAAAGCGAGGGACCACAAGCTCACAAAGAAAATCCCATCCGCCATAGCCACAATTCTTCAAACAGCATCTTTACTCAATATCGATACAAAATGTAAACATAATGCAACCGAACGCTACCCCCATGGTTTATCGAACCGGACTCAATAATATTTAAACTCGCAGACTACAAAAAAACTATCATAAACAACGAAATTTTCCGCCAAATCTTCTTAAGTATCTCAACAGACTTAAAAAATAAAGGATGGAATTTCCTCTATACAGATGGTTCAAAAAGTTCAGACTGCACATCGTTCGCAGTCATACTGGAAAATGGAAACCCAGTCTGCACCGGTCACCTCCCAGATTTTGCATCCATATTTACGGCAAGTGCTTTCGCCATCCTTCAAGCCATACAAACGAGTCAAAAAGGCAAACATATAATATGCTCGGATAGTAGTTGCGTACTCAACGCAATAAGGAATCCCAACAATAACACCGAATCGATCTCAGAAATCAGAAATCAGCTTATCAAATAAGATCAAGCTAATGTGGACTCCCGGTCACGTCGGCATCAAAGGTAATGAGCACGCCAACACCGCAGCCAACTCCGCCAGGAACTCTCCTTTGTTCCTATTCAATATTTTTACAAAAAAAGACCTTACTAAACACATAAACAATATTACAACCGCAACTTTAAAAGCAGACTGGAGTCTATATCACCACCACTACAAAAAAATCAACCCTGAACAACTCAGCCCTAAGTTTCCAACCACTAATGCAAAGCACAAAATCTCCAGTTTCACAAGACTCCGACTAGGTCACACTACTGCAACCCATCAACAGCTACTTACAAAGAACCAGCCCCAATATGTAACCACTGCGGAACAAACATAGACTTACCACACATCTTAAAACATTGTAAAAACACTAACCCTATTATAAATAGTATATTTAAGCACAACTCAATTTACGAAATTTTAAAAAATCCTAACTATGATAACATTGAAAACATTACGAGATTCCTCTCTCAAGCCTAGATAAATATTTAATTATAATCATCACAGAGCCAATAGTCCTCGCAGCTAGGCTCATTTTTTCTTTGTAATATTAGCTTGTAATTTTAATTATAGGTTAAAAAAATTTAATAATAATAATATAATAATTTACCTATGCATTGAAATTGGAAAATAATTTACGAAAATTCAAAAAAAATTTGGTTGATTATGTCAAGAATAGATTTATTTAAAGATATGTAGAATGTAAAAATATTGTTATGAATTTTTAAATGGCAAAATTTTGTCAAATAAACGAAAAAAAAAATATATAATATTACAGTTTTATCAAACCTATACTATACTGCTAAAAAAGATGCCTACTTACATACAAATTTGTTTCGTAAAAACTCACCAGAGGACTGATAAACTAAACGGACAATCCACGACTTCATGCACAAATGTCTTTTTCACAATACTAACATAAGAAACAGAATCGAGTTGCACCACGATTTTATTGTAAGGAGACTTGGTACTTCAAATTGGCAGTGCTGGAAATCCGATTGACATCCTAGTTATTGATATTTTCGACTGTTTCAATATTAAGAGAAGTTCAACCTTTTGAGTTCCGTAATGCTGTAGATTTTAGGTTACCAATGTACAGAAACGCTAAAACAAAAAATATGGTCCTTCATAGAGGCTTAGATATTTATAATAATTTCAGTCATCGTCTAACCTCTGTACCGATAACATCGTTTTACAAGTTTTACAGTGACTTCCTCTCGCCAATCGCGCAAACCGGTTTTTCACCTTTAAACTGTATTTTTCTCCATCGAATCTCTTCTCCCTATTCCCTGCTGACGTGTGTACTTATAAGTGTTAGTGCAAACATGGCCCACGGGCCAAGCATGGTAGACGGTTATTTTGAGATTCTCGACCCAGACCCCTGACCCTAACCCTCAACCTAGAAAAAAGACCAAATATAACTCCCTTCACCTGAACTCCTTCCCAGATCTCCCAACAAACCCTAATCCAAAAAATCCACGTTTTGTTGTAATGTGCCCAAAAAATAAAGATAAACCTATCACAGCCCTCAGTCCATTCCTCCTTAAAAAAGCGATCGATGCGATCAGCAAAGACTACAAAAATATATCGCAACTACGCGACGGTAGTCTCTTAATATTCGTAAACTCGCAAAAATCTGCACAAGCCTTTCTCAAAGCCAAAAATCTTGCTGGTTCTTGTGAAGTTACAGTTGAAATGCACGATCGGTTAAATCAATCGAAAGGGATAGCATTCGCCCCCTGCCTAAATGACGTCTCCGAAACCGAAATAATCAGTCAAACGAAAAGCCAAAGTGTTCAGATGTTTACAAGTTTACGAAGAAAACCGATGAAAACAAAGTAAAACCCTCAGGATTAATCCTATTTACATTCGACCTCTTCCAACCCCCAAAAAGTGTAGACATAGGTTTTTATTCCGCAAAAATCACCGAATATATCCCGAACCCCATGCGGTGCCGAAACTGCCAATTACTTGGTGGTAATGCAAAATGCAAAACATGCAGTCTTCCCCCTCACCCCCCACAACCATGTAATCGTACCATGTGCGCTAATTGCTCCCTCTCCCATCCTTCAACCTCTAATCTCTAAATCCTGCCCGTCCTACCTACAGGCAAAGGAAATATTAAAAATTAAAACATTAAATAAATGTACAATGGCAGATGCCAGGAAATTATACAATCAACAAAACTCCATCCACACTCCTCACCTAACGGAAAGTTTTGCAGATAAAACAAAAAACACCAAATGCACCGCTTCAACATCAAAATCCCCCCCCAACCCCAACACGTAAGTCCACCACCTATTCCCACATTTAATAATATTCCCCTATCAAACAACGCCGCAAAAGAAATATGGTAAAAACAAGCAAATACACAAATAATAACCATGAAAAAGAAACCGCTAGCACATCATCATCAACTACTTCGAATACAAAGAAATCATTACCCAGCTTAATACTCTCAGCTACAAACGTTAACATTCAATCCACTAACACAACTTCAAACACATACACATCTTCCTCCACTCCCCCCTCTAAACCCAACACTTACACAGTTTCTCATACTAACACCTCAACAAATTCTAACACTATTCCCAATTCCACTCAACCATCATCAATCACATCACAACCTCCCATAAACAACACTAACACAAACAATCAACCTTCCTTCACCCCAACTACACTCAATCAAAATACAACAGTTCTCACTCAATCCACTTACTCTCCATTATCAGCTGTTACCCAAACATTGCTGGCTAACAATGATTACTACATTGACACTACAAACAATCAAGATGTCGAAATGTTTTAACCAATTGATAAACCAAAAAAGCGACTCTGCAGTTCGGGGATTGAATCGATCGGACTCTCATGAGAGTTCGATCGCATCAACATCTGGCCTGCAGAGTCTCTGCACTAAACAACAGTTTTCTGTCAACCCAATTATCTCACAACAATCTTATATTCAAAAAATAAACGCAACAGGCCACCCTTCTTTTACTTCAAGTAAAACAAGCTCGTGTAACCAATCCCCTTCTAATCTAGCTCTCAATATTCTACAGTGATGAGCTTGATGAGCTTAAAATAATAATAAATCAACAGAACCCAACTATTGTATCTATTCAAGAAACACACTGCCAATTCGATTTTGTACCAATTGTACCAAAAGTCTTTATGGGATATTTCCAAAATATTCCAAATAATACCACCTCTAAACAAGGGGTTGCCTTACTTGTCAAAAAGAACGTACCACACAAAGTGCTATCTTTAAATTCAAACCTACAAGCTTTGGCAGTCGAAATCCAAACCAAAATCAAATTCACGTTTATAAGTATATACCTCCCACCCCTTCAACCAATCAATAAAACAGAATTAGACAATTTAATTAACCAAGTACATTCCCCAATAATATTCGGAGGTGATATTAATGCGTGGAATACTCTTTGGGGCTCCCCAACTACGAACAGCAAAGGTTCCTTGCTAGAAAACGTTTTCACCGATTCTAACTTAATTATATTAAACGACGGCTCTCCCACTCACTTATCAACACACGGTACACTTACACTCGTCGATGTTACCTGCTCTTCTCCAGAACTACTTCCAAAGATTAATTGGAAAACCTTAAAAGACTTGCATAATAGTGATCACTTCCCTATATTGGTTACATGGGCAGAACTATAATATCGAGTTCACACATCTCCAAATTCAAAACCGATTTAGCGAACTGGAAGATATTCAATAATCTAGTCACAGAGTACCTAGCCAACAAACCATTATCCACTAATAATAATAAGGAGGCTGCGCTCCTACAAAAAGCAATAAGAACAGCTGCAAACAAATCCATTCCCCAATCGTCTCCAATCAACCATAAACACGTAGTACCTTGGTGGAACCCCGAACTCTCAAAACTACGACAAGAAAAAATGTTTGCTTTAAAACAATTCCAAAAAACACAATCTACCCAAAATCTAGTCCGATACAAAAAATCATATGCGAAATTCCGCAAAATACTAAGGGAAAGCAAAACAAACTGCTTTTATAAATTTACATCATCTATCTGCCCCAACACCTCGTCTACAAAAATATGGCATAACATCCGGCGACTTACCGGCGATTTTACCCCACTTACAATCACCTCGATGGTATCGCATATGAGTCATATAACTGATCCTCCTGAAATTTCCGAATTCCTTGCAGAATCGTGGTCTGATAAATCTAAGAACTCAAATTTTTCTGATATATTCTTAAATGAAAAAATCGCCGTCCTTAATAGTCTCCCACCATCAAACATAACCAACGCTTCTGCTGTACGTATTGAACAGCCTATTTCATCAGTTGAGTTTGAATCAGCTATTAATCAAGTCAAAGGCAAAACCCCAAGCAGAGATAAAATTTCTTATTCTATGTTAAAACATCTTTCAACACAAACTAAAACGAAGATAATTAGCTTATACAACAACATTCTTATTTCTGCCACTATTCCTCAAGCTTGGAAAACCGCCACAATCCTACCCATTCCAAAGCCCAAAAAGAACAAAAACACAATCGAAGGTTATCGCCCGATCTCACTCATCCCATGCTTGTCGAAAATTCTAGAAAAGATCATTGTCAAACGAATTTTCTGGTTTGCAGAAACTAACAAACTCATTAGCAGTAACCAAGTAGCTTTCAAACCTAACCGAGGATGTGTAGACGCTTCTTCACCTCGACTTTTTCACTTCTAATGCGCTATCTGCCAAAAACCACGTCAACATTCTCTCTCTTGATTTCGAAAAAGCTTTTGATAGAATAGGTCCACACATTATTTTAAATAACCTCCGGAAATGGGGTGTTGGTAAAATTATATATGGATATGTAAGATCGTTTCTTGTAAACAGAAGATTTTGTGTCAAAGCTAACAATATTTACTCCTCTAACCATTATTTATATAACGGTATCCCACAAGGATCACCTCTCTCCGTAATATTATTTATAATCGCCTTCGATGACATTAATACCATTTTATCAAAACATAAACCACTAAGCCACTGCCTTTATGCAGATGATGTATTTATATTAAGTAAATTAAATGACAATGACAAAACTAAAACTAAAACCTTGTTTAAAGCCGCCCTAGAAGATATTCTAGATTGGTCAGAACTATCAGGATAATTAAACCAGTTTACCACCAAGTTGCGAGAAAAAGCATCAACGCCTTCCCCACCACCCCAATAAAAAATATTCTTGTTGAAGCCGGACTACCAACAATCTAAGAACGCAGGGACGCAATAACATTAAAACTGTACTCTAAAATTATCTTCTCCAGACACTCAGTCATCGATAATGATGTGAAGAAAGCGAGGGACCACAAGCTCACAAAGAAAATCCCATCCGCCATAGCCACAATTCTTCAAACAGCATCTTTACTCAATATCGATACAAAATGTAAACATAATGCAACCGAACGCTACCCCCATGGTTTATCGAACCGGACTCAATAATATTTAAACTCGCAGACTACAAAAAAACTATCATAAACAACGAAATTTTCCGCCAAATCTTCTTAAGTATCTCAACAGACTTAAAAAATAAAGGATGGAATTTCCTCTATACAGATGGTTCAAAAAGTTCAGACTGCACATCGTTCGCAGTCATACTGGAAAATGGAAACCCAGTCTGCACCGGTCACCTCCCAGATTTTGCATCCATATTTACGGCAGAAGCTTTCGCCATCCTTCAAGCCATACAAACGAGTCAAAAAGGCAAACATATAATATGCTCGGATAGTAGTTGCGTACTCAACGCAATAAGGAATCCCAACAATAACACCGAATCGATCTCAGAAATCAGAAATCAGCTTATCAAATAAGATCAAGCTAATGTGGACTCCCGGTCACGTCGGCATCAAAGGTAATGAGCACGCCAACACCGCAGCCAACTCCGCCAGGAACTCTCCTTTGTTCCTATTCAATATTTTTACAAAAAAAGACCTTACTAAACACATAAACAATATTACAACCGCAACTTTAAAAGCAGACTGGAGTCTATATCACCACCACTACAAAAAAATCAACCCTGAACAACTCAGCCCTAAGTTTCCAACCACTAATGCAAAGCACAAAATCTCCAGTTTCACAAGACTCCGACTAGGTCACACTACTGCAACCCATCAACAGCTACTTACAAAGAACCAGCCCCAATATGTAACCACTGCGGAACAAACATAGACTTACCACACATCTTAAAACATTGTAAAAACACTAACCCTATTATAAATAGTATATTTAAGCACAACTCAATTTACGAAATTTTAAAAAATCCTAACTATGATAACATTGAAAACATTACGAGATTCCTCTCTCAAGCCTAGATAAATATTTAATTATAATCATCACAGAGCCAATAGTCCTCGCAGCTAGGCTCATTTTTTCTTTGTAATATTAGCTTGTAATTTTAATTATAGGTTAAAAAAATTTAATAATAATAATATAATAATTTACCTATGCATTGAAATTGGAAAATAATTTACGAAAATTCAAAAAAAATTTGGTTGATTATGTCAAGAATAGATTTATTTAAAGATATGTAGAATGTAAAAATATTGTTATGAATTTTTAAATGGCAAAATTTTGTCAAATAAACGAAAAAAAAAATATATAATATTACAGTTTTATCAAACCTATACTATACTGCTAAAAAAGATGCCTACTTACATACAAATTTGTTTCGTAAAAACTCACCAGAGGACTGATAAACTAAACGGACAATCCACGACTTCATGCACAAATGTCTTTTTCACAATACTAACATAAGAAACAGAATCGAGTTGCACCACGATTTTATTGTAAGGAGACTTGGTACTTCAAATTGGCAGTGCTGGAAATCCGATTGACATCCTAGTTATTGATATTTTCGACTGTTTCAATATTAAGAGAAGTTCAACCTTTTGAGTTCCGTAATGCTGTAGATTTTAGGTTACCAATGTACAGAAACGCTAAAACAAAAAATATGGTCCTTCATAGAGGCTTAGATATTTATAATAATTTCAGTCATCGTCTAACCTCTGTACCGATAACATCGTTTTACAAGTTTTACAGTGACTTCCTCTCGCCAATCGCGCAAACCGGTTTTTCACCTTTAAACTGTATTTTTCTCCATCGAATCTCTTCTCCCTATTCCCTGCTGACGTGTGTACTTATAAGTGTTAGTGCAAACATGGCCCACGGGCCAAGCATGGTAGACGGTTATTTTGAGATTCTCGACCCAGACCCCTGACCCTAACCCTCAACCTAGAAAAAAGACCAAATATAACTCCCTTCACCTGAACTCCTTCCCAGATCTCCCAACAAACCCTAATCCAAAAAATCCACGTTTTGTTGTAATGTGCCCAAAAAATAAAGATAAACCTATCACAGCCCTCAGTCCATTCCTCCTTAAAAAAGCGATCGATGCGATCAGCAAAGACTACAAAAATATATCGCAACTACGCGACGGTAGTCTCTTAATATTCGTAAACTCGCAAAAATCTGCACAAGCCTTTCTCAAAGCCAAAAATCTTGCTGGTTCTTGTGAAGTTACAGTTGAAATGCACGATCGGTTAAATCAATCGAAAGGGATAGCATTCGCCCCCTGCCTAAATGACGTCTCCGAAACCGAAATAATCAGTCAAACGAAAAGCCAAAGTGTTCAGATGTTTACAAGTTTACGAAGAAAACCGATGAAAACAAAGTAAAACCCTCAGGATTAATCCTATTTACATTCGACCTCTTCCAACCCCCAAAAAGTGTAGACATAGGTTTTTATTCCGCAAAAATCACCGAATATATCCCGAACCCCATGCGGTGCCGAAACTGCCAATTACTTGGTCATACAAAAAATCGCTGCAATGGTAATGCAAAATGCAAAACATGCAGTCTTCCCCCTCACCCCCCACAACCATGTAATCGTACCATGTGCGCTAATTGCTCCCTCTCCCATCCTTCAACCTCTAATCTCTAAATCCTGCCCGTCCTACCTACAGGCAAAGGAAATATTAAAAATTAAAACATTAAATAAATGTACAATGGCAGATGCCAGGAAATTATACAATCAACAAAACTCCATCCACACTCCTCACCTAACGGAAAGTTTTGCAGATAAAACAAAAAACACCAAATGCACCGCTTCAACATCAAAATCCCCCCCCAACCCCAACACGTAAGTCCACCACCTATTCCCACATTTAATAATATTCCCCTATCAAACAACGCCGCAAAAGAAATATGGTAAAAACAAGCAAATACACAAATAATAACCATGAAAAAGAAACCGCTAGCACATCATCATCAACTACTTCGAATACAAAGAAATCATTACCCAGCTTAATACTCTCAGCTACAAACGTTAACATTCAATCCACTAACACAACTTCAAACACATACACATCTTCCTCCACTCCCCCCTCTAAACCCAACACTTACACAGTTTCTCATACTAACACCTCAACAAATTCTAACACTATTCCCAATTCCACTCAACCATCATCAATCACATCACAACCTCCCATAAACAACACTAACACAAACAATCAACCTTCCTTCACCCCAACTACACTCAATCAAAATACAACAGTTCTCACTCAATCCACTTACTCTCCATTATCAGCTGTTACCCAAACATTGCTGGCTAACAATGATTACTACATTGACACTACAAACAATCAAGATGTCGAAATGTTTTAACCAATTGATAAACCAAAAAAGCGACTCTGCAGTTCGGGGATTGAATCGATCGGACTCTCATGAGAGTTCGATCGCATCAACATCTGGCCTGCAGAGTCTCTGCACTAAACAACAGTTTTCTGTCAACCCAATTATCTCACAACAATCTTATATTCAAAAAATAAACGCAACAGGCCACCCTTCTTTTACTTCAAGTAAAACAAGCTCGTGTAACCAATCCCCTTCTAATCTAGCTCTCAATATTCTACAGTGATGAGCTTGATGAGCTTAAAATAATAATAAATCAACAGAACCCAACTATTGTATCTATTCAAGAAACACACTGCCAATTCGATTTTGTACCAATTGTACCAAAAGTCTTTATGGGATATTTCCAAAATATTCCAAATAATACCACCTCTAAACAAGGGGTTGCCTTACTTGTCAAAAAGAACGTACCACACAAAGTGCTATCTTTAAATTCAAACCTACAAGCTTTGGCAGTCGAAATCCAAACCAAAATCAAATTCACGTTTATAAGTATATACCTCCCACCCCTTCAACCAATCAATAAAACAGAATTAGACAATTTAATTAACCAAGTACATTCCCCAATAATATTCGGAGGTGATATTAATGCGTGGAATACTCTTTGGGGCTCCCCAACTACGAACAGCAAAGGTTCCTTGCTAGAAAACGTTTTCACCGATTCTAACTTAATTATATTAAACGACGGCTCTCCCACTCACTTATCAACACACGGTACACTTACACTCGTCGATGTTACCTGCTCTTCTCCAGAACTACTTCCAAAGATTAATTGGAAAACCTTAAAAGACTTGCATAATAGTGATCACTTCCCTATATTGGTTACATGGGCAGAACTATAATATCGAGTTCACACATCTCCAAATTCAAAACCGATTTAGCGAACTGGAAGATATTCAATAATCTAGTCACAGAGTACCTAGCCAACAAACCATTATCCACTAATAATAATAAGGAGGCTGCGCTCCTACAAAAAGCAATAAGAACAGCTGCAAACAAATCCATTCCCCAATCGTCTCCAATCAACCATAAACACGTAGTACCTTGGTGGAACCCCGAACTCTCAAAACTACGACAAGAAAAAATGTTTGCTTTAAAACAATTCCAAAAAACACAATCTACCCAAAATCTAGTCCGATACAAAAAATCGAATGCGAAATTCCGCAAAATACTAAGGGAAAGCAAAACAAACTGCTTTTATAAATTTACATCATCTATCTGCCCCAACACCTCGTCTACAAAAATATGGCATAACATCCGGCGACTTACCGGCGATTTTACCCCACTTACAATCACCTCGATGGTATCGCATATGAGTCATATAACTGATCCTCCTGAAATTTCCGAATTCCTTGCAGAATCGTGGTCTGATAAATCTAAGAACTCAAATTTTTCTGATATATTCTTAAATGAAAAAATCGCCGTCCTTAATAGTCTCCCACCATCAAACATAACCAACGCTTCTGCTGTACGTATTGAACAGCCTATTTCATCAGTTGAGTTTGAATCAGCTATTAATCAAGTCAAAGGCAAAACCCCAAGCAGAGATAAAATTTCTTATTCTATGTTAAAACATCTTTCAACACAAACTAAAACGAAGATAATTAGCTTATACAACAACATTCTTATTTCTGCCACTATTCCTCAAGCTTGGAAAACCGCCACAATCCTACCCATTCCAAAGCCCAAAAAGAACAAAAACACAATCGAAGGTTATCGCCCGATCTCACTCATCCCATGCTTGTCGAAAATTCTAGAAAAGATCATTGTCAAACGAATTTTCTGGTTTGCAGAAACTAACAAACTCATTAGCAGTAACCAAGTAGCTTTCAAACCTAACCGAGGATGTGTAGACGCTTCTTCACCTCGACTTTTTCACTTCTAATGCGCTATCTGCCAAAAACCACGTCAACATTCTCTCTCTTGATTTCGAAAAAGCTTTTGATAGAATAGGTCCACACATTATTTTAAATAACCTCCGGAAATGGGGTGTTGGTAAAATTATATATGGATATGTAAGATCGTTTCTTGTAAACAGAAGATTTTGTGTCAAAGCTAACAATATTTACTCCTCTAACCATTATTTATATAACGGTATCCCACAAGGATCACCTCTCTCCGTAATATTATTTATAATCGCCTTCGATGACATTAATACCATTTTATCAAAACATAAACCACTAAGCCACTGCCTTTATGCAGATGATGTATTTATATTAAGTAAATTAAATGACAATGACAAAACTAAAACTAAAACCTTGTTTAAAGCCGCCCTAGAAGATATTCTAGATTGGTCAGAACTATCAGGATAATTAAACCAGTTTACCACCAAGTTGCGAGAAAAAGCATCAACGCCTTCCCCACCACCCCAATAAAAAATATTCTTGTTGAAGCCGGACTACCAACAATCTAAGAACGCAGGGACGCAATAACATTAAAACTGTACTCTAAAATTATCTTCTCCAGACACTCAGTCATCGATAATGATGTGAAGAAAGCGAGGGACCACAAGCTCACAAAGAAAATCCCATCCGCCATAGCCACAATTCTTCAAACAGCATCTTTACTCAATATCGATACAAAATGTAAACATAATGCAACCGAACGCTACCCCCATGGTTTATCGAACCGGACTCAATAATATTTAAACTCGCAGACTACAAAAAAACTATCATAAACAACGAAATTTTCCGCCAAATCTTCTTAAGTATCTCAACAGACTTAAAAAATAAAGGATGGAATTTCCTCTATACAGATGGTTCAAAAAGTTCAGACTGCACATCGTTCGCAGTCATACTGGAAAATGGAAACCCAGTCTGCACCGGTCACCTCCCAGATTTTGCATCCATATTTACGGCAGAAGCTTTCGCCATCCTTCAAGCCATACAAACGAGTCAAAAAGGCAAACATATAATATGCTCGGATAGTAGTTGCGTACTCAACGCAATAAGGAATCCCAACAATAACACCGAATCGATCTCAGAAATCAGAAATCAGCTTATCAAATAAGATCAAGCTAATGTGGACTCCCGGTCACGTCGGCATCAAAGGTAATGAGCACGCCAACACCGCAGCCAACTCCGCCAGGAACTCTCCTTTGTTCCTATTCAATATTTTTACAAAAAAAGACCTTACTAAACACATAAACAATATTACAACCGCAACTTTAAAAGCAGACTGGAGTCTATATCACCACCACTACAAAAAAATCAACCCTGAACAACTCAGCCCTAAGTTTCCAACCACTAATGCAAAGCACAAAATCTCCAGTTTCACAAGACTCCGACTAGGTCACACTACTGCAACCCATCAACAGCTACTTACAAAGAACCAGCCCCAATATGTAACCACTGCGGAACAAACATAGACTTACCACACATCTTAAAACATTGTAAAAACACTAACCCTATTATAAATAGTATATTTAAGCACAACTCAATTTACGAAATTTTAAAAAATCCTAACTATGATAACATTGAAAACATTACGAGATTCCTCTCTCAAGCCTAGATAAATATTTAATTATAATCATCACAGAGCCAATAGTCCTCGCAGCTAGGCTCATTTTTTCTTTGTAATATTAGCTTGTAATTTTAATTATAGGTTAAAAAAATTTAATAATAATAATATAATAATTTACCTATGCATTGAAATTGGAAAATAATTTACGAAAATTCAAAAAAAATTTGGTTGATTATGTCAAGAATAGATTTATTTAAAGATATGTAGAATGTAAAAATATTGTTATGAATTTTTAAATGGCAAAATTTTGTCAAATAAACGAAAAAAAAAATATATAATATTACAGTTTTATCAAACCTATACTATACTGCTAAAAAAGATGCCTACTTACATACAAATTTGTTTCGTAAAAACTCACCAGAGGACTGATAAACTAAACGGACAATCCACGACTTCATGCACAAATGTCTTTTTCACAATACTAACATAAGAAACAGAATCGAGTTGCACCACGATTTTATTGTAAGGAGACTTGGTACTTCAAATTGGCAGTGCTGGAAATCCGATTGACATCCTAGTTATTGATATTTTCGACTGTTTCAATATTCCAGGGGACTGATATGAAATACGGGGGACAAAGTTTACTTAAGTTTTTTTGTAATAAAATCAATTACTAAAAAATATTTATCTATTTCGTAGCAAAGATGTATTATTTGGCGTAACTTCGGTGAGATTCATTTTAGTATGAGACCTGAAATAAGAGAACGGTAATAATTTTTCTTTGCGAAAACTCACTGGGGACACGTCAGGGGACTGAGAATCGGACAATTTGAAGAATTTTTTGAGCAATATAAAATAAGGTCACCCTAATAATATTGTTAGGCCAGATAGATATCATTCAGATTTAATTTTATAAAAAAAATCAAATTAAATAATTGAACGAATTTCAAAATATTTCTGGGGCCGCCGAAAATTCCATCGTTTGTAGAATCACCCATATATCCCATTGCTTTAGTGAGTCACAGGTAAGAATTTAATTTTTTTTTATTAGCTGGAAATTCGAGATACAGTTGCATTATTTTCCATTTATGTTATGTAGGCTAGTGTTTTTGTTTATTGTTGGTACCTGACCAACGTTTAAAAATAGACTGTTAGAGTAGGTCTGGTTTAAAGAAAATGGTTATCCTATTTCTTTTAATTTGTTAAAACAATTTTGTATTCTCTTAAAATTATAAGTTTGAATGGTTTATGGAAAGCTATACTGGAAGTAAAGTTAGGGAATTATGTAAATGACAAGGTAGAAAAGTATAAAAAAAAAAGAAGTGTGAGTGTCAGGACTCACGGTAAAGATGTGTAAACATCAACGTTCGTCCGAGTCCCGAATTTTTGTTATCGAACGTACCCAATAAACATACAATGCAATCGTACTAGTTTGTGATTTTAGATATATTCAAATGAAAGCCACTATTTTTCCCACAATTTATCCCTTTCACTTATACTTAAATCCAAAAATATTTCTACATAGCTGTTAATAAAGCTTTTCACCTAAACACATGTATTTTTGGACCATGTCCTGAAAAAACGATTTGAAATAATCAACTATTTTGTTGTCTTTACTTATTTCTAGTAAAATAATTATTTCGGAACGAGTCCAAACACATTTTTCTTGTTCATTTTCCATTATCACTTGTGTTTATGATACTTTCAATGTAATGATCAAAAAATTATTAAGTGAATTTAAGATTAATGGAATGTTAACAACTAAAAGCGAATAACAACATACAAAATTGTCTCGACGAACTATTTTGGTCCTTTTTACACGCCATGTCGGCATACTACTTCGATTCCCAGAGTTCGCAGTGCCTGCAGTATCGACACTTATTCATTTCACACGACCCAAAAACCGTATCGACAATATGCTTCGATGAAGTAGTTCGTGGCGTGTGTTAGGAGTAAGTGGACTCCGCTACGTAACGTAAAGTTTGTTTGACTTATGTTTAAACAGTTATATTGCTTGAAACAGCATTATATTTTTACACTTATATTCAAACAGAGATGTTATCTGATAGAAAATAGACTGTTTTTACACGAATCCGATTTTAATCTCCGTTTCTCTTTTGGCTTCCTTTCGAGTGCATCTGTGCTTTTAAACACAGCGAACTTATATAAAGTTAACTTTGTTCATGCGAAAAGGAGTCATCTCTTCGCACTCCTTACTCTACAGTTAAGTGAATTTCACTGAGCGAACGCCAAATATAAAAAAAGAAAGCCACAAAGAAGAATAAACGATAACTCCGCATTTTTCTCAACCTCAGCAATTGCGTTTAAAGCTAGATATACACAGCCGAATCTATAAAGAAATTTTAAAGGTTGCTTAACTTTAAAATACCTCCAAACAGCTCTTAAGTATAAAATGGGTATCTATAATCAATTTTCACATTTAAGTAACATTACTTAAAGGCCTCTTAACTTAAACGCCATCCACCGCGTTTAAGGGCCACTTAAATGTATTTTGACATATCAATTTATTATCATCTTTGAAATTTGGAAGTTTCAAATTGTGAGTGTCTATTGTCTGTTGTGGTATTTTAGATTTATAAAATGTAAAGAATTGAAATCCAGAAAATTTTTATTGATTAAAATATGTGTACGCGCAAAGAATTTTCTTCCACGCTTCCAGCTTAGTCTTTGAAGTGTTTGTACCGACACTTTTGTCCTCGTTGTTGGAGGAGAATCTGTGCATGGAAATAATTCTTTTTTTTAATAATGAAGGCATATTTTAAAATAAAAACTTTTCCTAGTCGGAAGCACCCCAATTTTCAGATCTTTTTCTTTTGTTGATGAGTGGGTGTGTTTTCCATGACATTTTTCTTAATTTTACAGATATAAAAATTTGTCTTTCCAATTGTTTACTAATTCAAGCTGTGTTGTATAAATGAAGCAGCATTTGTTTTTTGTTTTGTATTAGATTTGCACTTTCTTTTACGTTACGTGACACAACCATCGTTTAGTTAAGAAGCAATGAAAAATCGATTATACGTATAGATACGAATTTAAGTTTCGTCATTTAAAGGCAAATTAAATATTTAAGTATGCTTAACTAAATAACCTCTAAGATGTAGTTAAAGAAAATCTTATAGATACGGCTGACATTGTTCAAATGCACGAAAAGAACGTGTAAGTGTATTAGTGAAAAAGTCACACGTATAGATCGGATGTAGGCTTGAAGAAAAATCCAAATCTTTTCAATCTAGCGTACTGCATAGAAATATTGTATATGCAAGATTGATGATTGATCGTGTATTTATTGGTTCATTTGCGTATAATACGTTGTAGAGATGAGAACACAGTACAGCATAATCACTGATTAAAATATTAAAACACCAAACGAAAATTGTATGATGAAATGGACCGACAAAATAAAACAAATTACTCTGATAAAATTACAAAAATCTCAAAGAAATTCGTAAAAACACAATTTTGCACAAAAAAAAAACTCACAAAGGGCAACGCCCTCTCGCCATTGAAATAATAGACTTGCGCGTGCTTGCCATGCATTTGAACAATGTATATCTTGCTTAACGCCGCCAACAAATATACTTGTCATGCAGCGAAAATGTCAAAACTTTTTTTTTGATAAGCCTAGATGGAGCGTTCACCTTATCAAAATCAAACCAATCCCTTAACTTTTTTTTTTAGGTTTCTGTACTTTATCTTACCCCCTCTGTCAGAGATTTATACCTTGTAATGGAATTATAAGTGGCAAAAACTAACAGGCGAATCTATAAACAAATCTTAAAGGTTACTTAACTTTAAAATACCTCTAAGCAGTGGTTGGGTGCTGTAGGAACTGGGGGCTTCGAGCTGTATCTTTTCCTACACATCAAGTGCTTACAATACCTCCTCGTTGGTAACCGCCGGATACTGG
This sequence comes from Chrysotoxum bicinctum, assembly GCA_911387755.1. Lineage (NCBI taxonomy): Eukaryota > Metazoa > Arthropoda > Insecta > Diptera > Syrphidae > Chrysotoxum > Chrysotoxum bicinctum. The sequence goes on along the minus strand of OU426988.1, from coordinate 24,276,160 downwards.
TCTTGGCTTTATGTCATGACTTGCTAAACTTGTAAGTGCGAGTGTTGACCAAGGAAACAATTGCAACACTAAACCCATGGCCCTACAGATTGGAGGTTAGTGCGTCGGGCTAACGACCCGGCCACAGTAAAAAACATTAATTGTTATGAGAGAGACGCGAGAAGCCTCGGATAACGACCCCCTTCAAATGGCAACCAGACCCGGAACGAAAATGGACTACGATTTACGAGTATGCACCTGGAATGTAAGGACACTCTACACACCAGGTGCTACTCAAAAACTTGAATCTGTCCTCTCGCGGTACAAGGCAGACATTACCGCGATCCAGGAGATACGATGGATAGGATCAGGAATAGCGAAAAGAAAAGATTGCGACATTTATTACAGCTATCATCAAAGAATGCACATGTTAGGATGCGGATTCATCGTGGGTAATCGACTCAGATCAAAAGTCATCGATTTTAAGCCGATTAGTGATCGCTTGGCTGTGATCCGCATCAAAGCTACTTTTCAAAACATCAGCCTTATATGTGCACACGCCCCTACCGATGAAGCTGAGGAATCTAACAAGGAGGAGTTTTACGACCTCCTGGACGGAGCCTGTCCGGAGTACGATATCAAAGTCGTGCTCGGAGATTTCAATGCTAAAGTCGGGAAGGAAAATATCTTTGGCGGATTAGTTGGAAAGCACAGCCTCCACGAAATGACAACAGATAACGGCTTCCGACTAATCGACTTTGCTGCAGCTCGGAATACGGTGATAAGTAGCACTAGGTTCCCCAGGCGAAGGATACACACAGCAACCTGGCGATCTCCAGATGGTCGAACCGCCAACCAAATCGACCACGTGCTAATTGGCGCAAGGCACGCGTCGAACATCTTGGACGTGCGAACTTTCCGAGGTGCAAACGTGGACTCTGACCACTTTCTTGTTGTGACAAAGTTCAGAGCCCGACTGTCCAACGAAAAGAAAATGAGGACCGCCCAAAGGAAGAAATTCAATACTGCATGCCTTAGCACACCTGAGAAAGCCAGAGACTACAGTGAGCAATTGACCGGAAAACTCTCTGCCGTACCCCCAGCCACAAGCGTCAACAACCAGTGGAGCCAGTACCGCGACATCATTAGGGAGGTAGCCGAGTCCACCATAGGCTATCAACCACCTAGGAAAAAGAACCCGTGGTATGATAATGAATGCGCGGTATTGAAGCAGGAGACGGAAAATGCACGAATGCAAATGCTACAACGGAAAACAAGAGCAGCAAAAGAGGAGTACCGTGAAAAGAGAAGGAAGGAGAAAAAAACCCTGCGCAGAAAGAAAAGAGCAGCCGCAGCTTCTCAGCTCAGGTATCTCGAGGAGTCTAGCACCGCCACAAACACCCGCCGGTTCTATAAAACTGCCAAACAACTGGCATCAGGTTATAGGACCGGCACGCAAGCTCTTCGAACCTAGTCACCGAAGCACAGGGAATTGTAGACGTGTTTAAACAGCATTTCCAGCAGCTGCTTAATGGGCATTATTTAGACGAAAACACAGGGGAGCAAAGAAGCATAAGACCAGTCAATGAAGATCCAGTCCCACTACCCAGTACTGAAGAGGTTAAGAAAGCCATACACAAGCTTAAGAATAACAAATCCGCAGGCTCGGATGGCCTACTTGCGGAACTCTTTAAGTATGGAGGAGATGTCCTGATAGGGTGCATGCATCAGCTCATCAACCAAGTGTGGGAGTAGGAAAGCATGCCCGACGACTGGTCAAATAGCTCCATATGCCCAATCTACAAAAAAGGCGATCCTATGTCCTGCAAAAACTACAGGGCCATATCCCTGCTTAATGTTGCCTACAAGATCCTATCCACCGTACTATGTGAGCGTCTAAAACCTTTCTGCAACACTATAATTGGCACGTACCAGTGTGGCTTCAGGCCAGGCAGATCAACGATAGACCAAATATTCACATTGAGGCAAATCCTGGAAAAGACCAACGAATTTCAAGTCGAGACCCACCATCTTTTCATCGACTTTAAAGCCGCATATGATAGCATAAGTCGCCAAGAGCTTCTATTGGCAATGTCGGAACTCGGAATCCCGAAAAAACTGATCCAGCTATGCCGCATGACGTTACAAAATACGCGGTGCAACGTGCAAATGGGCAACAGCTCATCCGAGCTATTCCAAACGTGCACAGGGTTCAGACAAGGAGATGCGCTATCATGAGATTTCTTCAACCTAGTCCTGGAGCAGATAGTGCGCAAGAGTGGTGTTAACCTGGAAGGCACTATTTTCAACAGGTCTTCCCAACTGCTTGGATATGCGGACGACATCGATATCATCGAAACGCGTTGGTCTTGAAGTTAATGAGGACAAAACAAAGTATATGTTATCAACAAACAAAGCCACATCTGTCCATCGCCTAGGACAAAACGTCACTGTTGGTAGCAGTAATTTCGAGGTAGTCAAGGAGTTCACCTACCTCGGAACGAACATCAATCCCACGAATGACACCTTAGTGGAAATTCGACGAAGAATTACCCTAGCAAACCGCTGCTACTTCGGTTTGGCCAAACAAATGGGTTCAAAACTCCTTTCTCGAAAGACAAAGTGCACGCTATACAAAACGCTAACTTTACCAGTTCTACTCTACGGCGCCGAGTGCTGGACGGTAAGTAAAAAAGGGGAATTGATACTGGGCACTTTCGAGAGAAAAATTCTTCGGCGGATATTTGGTCCTATATGCGAAGAGGGCGAATGGAGGAGAAGATTCAATCGTGAATTATACGAGCTGTACCAAGATGTGGATGTAGTCCAAAAAGCCAAAACACGTCGACTACGCTGGCTTGGTCACATCGAGCGAATGGACAACAACGCTCCAGCCAAGAAAATCTTCGAATCCCAGCCCCCAGGTTCGAGACGACGAGGAAGACCGAACCTCCGCTACAGGGACCAGGCGGTTATAGACGCAAGAGCGCTTGGTCCCGACGACTGGAGGGAGCTCGCGAGGGATCGCAACCGATGGAAGACCGCAATAACTCAGGCAGAGACCCTCCATGGATCGGGAGCCGGTTAAGTAAGTAAGTAAGTACTAAGCAGCTCTTAAGTATGAAATCGGTATCTATAATCAATTTTCACAATTAAATAACGTTACTTAAAGGCCTCTTAACTTAAACGCCATCAACCGCGTTTAAGGGTCACTTAAAAGCATTTTAAAATGTATTTTGACATCTCGATTGTCATCTTTGAAATTTTGAAGTTTCAAATTGTGAGTTTGTAGGTATTGTTTGTTGTGATATTATATTAGAACTATAAAGTACAACGATTTAAGAAACATAAAATTTGCATTGATTAAAGTATGTGTACGCCCAAAGAAATTTCGTCCACGCTTCCCTCTTAGCCTTTGAAGTGTTTGTATCGACACTTTCTTCCTCGTTGTTGGAAGAGAATAGGCGTTTTCCTAAATGCAGTGTTGCAGCGCATCGTGGATTTTGATGCCCTTGCAACGTTTTTCTTCACTCTGAAATTTACTTTTACAATTCATTAGAAAAAAACTCTAAAATTTAGAATTCGTATTTAATAACGTTATTTTATTGAAGCAAGTGAATAAAAAAAAACATCAAAATTCATGATGCGCTGCAACACTGCATTTAGGAAAACGCCCAATCTGTGCATAATTTTCAGATCTTTTTCTTTTATTTGTGGCGGCGGGTTTGGGTGTGTGTTCGCTAGCCATTTTTTTTTTTTTTTTGATTTCACAAATAAAAAAATGTGTCTTTCAATTATTTACTGAAAGAAGGTGTCACAAAACAGCTGTGTTGTATAAAATGAAGCAGCATTTATTTTTTTTCTGTACTAGATTTTCATATTCTTTTACGTTACGTGACACAACCATTGTTTAGTTAAGTACCAATGAAAAATCGATTATAGATACGAATTGAAGTTTCGTCATTTAAAGCCAAATTAAATATTTAAGTATGCTTAACTAAATAACCTCTAAGATGCAGTTTAAGAAAATCTTATAGATACGGCTATAAATTTTTTAATCCATTGAAGTTGTCGGCTAGGCGCGCACATTCAACTGTTTGGTTGCTTATAGAAAACAGATGAACTATTTGAATGTCGCGCAGGTGCATATAATTATAAATGTTACACTCATTTTAGGCAATCGTTTAGTTTGTGTCAAAACACAAACTTTTTAGTTGCTCGAACCAAGCAGTTGCGAAACTAAAAACTGAATGTGCGCGCCTAGCCTAAATCCATGATTAAAAACTAAACTCAAACTTTGAATTTTTTGTTACGAGTTGAAATGATCATGGATTTAAGATAACACACTGAAAAAACTGGGCCCTACTGTTTATCAATAGAAAACCTAAAAAAAAACAATATTCTCACACAAAATATGCCAGTTCACTTATTTATACTCGTAGTTTAAAAATATTTCAAGTTTAAGATTTTCTTACTTTGGTACCTGTATGTACATTGCGAATGAAAAATATTAAAATAATATAAAACAAATAAAGAAATGTTTCCTTGTTAAAAATATGCAGGCGAATCTATAAACAAATCTTAAAGGTTACTTAACTTTAAAATACCTCTAAGTTGCTCTTAAGTATGAAATCGGTATCTATAATCAATTTTCACATTTAAGTAACGTTACTTAAAGGCCTCTTAACTTAAACGCCATCAACCGCGTTTAGGGGTCACTTAAAGGCATTTTAAAATGTATTTTGACATATCGATTGTCATCTTTGAAATTTTGAAGTTTCAAATTGTGAGTTTGTAGGTATTGTTTGTTGTGATAATATATTAGAACTATAAAGTGCAACGATTTAAGAAACATAAAATTTGTATTGATTAAAGTATGTGTACGCGCAAAGAAATTTCGTTTACGCTTCCCTCTTAGCCTTTGAAGTGTTTGCATCGACACTTTCTTCCTCGTTGTTGGAAGAGAATAGGCGTTTTCCTAAATGCAGTGTTGCAGCGCATCGTGGATTTTGATGACCTTGCAACTTTTTTCTTCACTCTGAAATTTAATTTACAATTCATTAAAAAAAAAACTCTAAAATTTAGAATTCGTATTTAATAACGTTATTTTATTGAAGCAAGTGAATAAAAAAAGCATCAAAATTCATGATGCGCTGCAACACTGCATTTAGGAAAATGCCCAATCTGTGCATAAAATAATTCTGTTTTGTAGTGTATTATTGCAAATTCTAAAATAAAAAAGTTTCCTTGTAGGAGGCATCCCAATTTTCAGTTTTTTTTCTTTTATTTGTGCGGCGGGTGTGGGTGTGTGTTCGATAGCCATTTTTTTTTGATTTCACAAATAAAAAAATGTGTTTCATTTATTTACTGAAAGAAGGTGTCACAAAACAGCTGTGTTGTATAAAATGAAGCAGCATTTGTTTTTTTTCTGTACTAGATTTTCAAATTCTTTTACGTTACGTGACACAACCATTGTTTAGTTAAGTACCAATGAAAAATCGATTATAGATACGAATTGAAGTTTCGTCATTTAAAGCCAAATTAAATATTTAAGTATGCTTAACTAAATAACCTCTAAGATGCAGTTTAAGAAAATCTTATAGATACGGCTGATGGTGTTCTAAATTAAAAAGCAATTGAAAATTTGCTCCGACACTTCAAATCAATTGACGTACTATAAGTACTTCAATGCCATGATAAACAGAAAACAAGGTATGCTCATTAGATTTTTGACAGTTCTGCTCTGACGTCACAATCATCTCGCTGGGAAATTAGATAGAAGAAAAATAAAATGCACGACTGGATCGCACGAACTTGCTCTTATGTAAAAGTACTTTGGAATTTAAGATACATTTTATAAATATAAAACATGGATTTAATGAGATAATAATGTTCAAATGCATAAAATTGCCGTCTGGTTTCCGGAAAAGTATGAATTTATGCAAATAAACCTTAAAAATCGTTTTATTATTAAATACATTTTTTATATAAGAAATTTCTCTAAAATTTTTCAAGAAAAAAATGTGGGATGCGAATTTTAAGTATTTAATAATATTGGTTTTAGGAAATAATTTCAAAAAATAATCGTTCATAGGTTTTGAAGATATTGATTTAAATTTTTTTTTTTTTTTTTAAAAAAACCCAATAAATATTTTTTCGAATATTTTTATATACAATATTATTTTAAACTTAAGGGGACTCTTGCTAAAAATTTTGGGTCAAAATCCTTAGAGCCGTTAATGAGAAAGTCGAAAATCAAAAAAACGGGTCTATGGCAGGTACCCCTAATAACATTTTGCCCCAAAATTTTTTTTGACCAAAATGTAGTCCATGTCCATAATATCACACTTAATTTTTTTTATCAAAATCGTTAGAGCCGTTTTCGAGATAAATAAGATTTTGCATTACGGGTGTATGGGGGGTACCCTTAGTTTTGGAGCTAAAAAAAAAATTTCAATTTCTCCTCTAGGGAATCACCGAAAACCCTTAACTACCGAGTTTGAAAGAAATAGCTCCAAGGGTTTAGGCTGTAGTGAGAGGTACAGACATACAGACACACTGAAACATGTTTTTTGTGTACTAAATTTTCCTTAAAATTTTTATAAAAAAAATTGATATGCAAATTGTTAGTATTTAATAAAATACATTTTAAAACGTAATTTAAAAATTTAATCGTGTTTCGGTTTTCAAGATATTGAATTTTCAAAAAAAAAATTGTATTATTTTTTTAAAAATCCAAAAACTATTTTTTCGAAAAATTTTTTAGTTTATATTTTTTTAAATGCAAAGCAGCTCCTGCATAAAAATTTTGGTTAAAATCGTTAGAGCCGTTGGTGAGAAATTCGAAAATCAAAAAAACCGTTCTATGACAGGTACCCCTAATAACATTTCCCCCCAAATTTTTTTTTCACCAAAATATAGTCCTTGTCCATAATATCAAACTTAATTTTTTTTATCAAAATCGTTAGAGCCGTTTTCGAGATAAATAAGATTTTGCATTACGGGTGTATGGGGGGTACCCTTAGTTTTGGAGCTAAAAAAAAAATTTCAATTTCTCCTCTAGGGAATCACCGAAAACCCTTAACTACCGAGTTTGAAAGAAATAGCTCCAAGGGTTTAGGCTGTAGTGAGAGGTACAGACATACAGACACACTGAAACATGTTTTTTGTGTACTAAATTTTCCTTAAAATTTTTATAAAAAAAATTGATATGCAAATTGTTAGTATTTAATAAAATACATTTTAAAACGTAATTTAAAAATTTAATCGTGTTTCGGTTTTCAAGATATTGAATTTTCAAAAAAAAAATTGTATTATTTTTTTAAAAATCCAAAAACTATTTTTTCGAAAAATTTTTTAGTTTATATTTTTTTAAATGCAAAGCAGCTCCTGCATAAAAATTTTGGTTAAAATCGTTAGAGCCGTTGGTGAGAAATTCGAAAATCAAAAAAACCGTTCTATGACAGGTACCCCTAATAACATTTCCCCCCAAATTTTTTTTTCACCAAAATATAGTCCTTGTCCATAATATCAAACTTAATTTTTTTTATCAAAATCGTTAGAGCCGTTTTCGAGATAAATAAGATTTTGCATTACGGGTGTATGGGGGGTACCCTTAGTTTTGGAGCTAAAAAAAAAATTTCAATTTCTCCTCTAGGGAATCACCGAAAACCCTTAACTACCGAGTTTGAAAGAAATAGCTCCAAGGGTTTAGGCTGTAGTGAGAGGTACAGACATACAGACACACTGAAACATGTTTTTTGTGTACTAAATTTTCCTTAAAATTTTTATAAAAAAAATTGATATGCAAATTGTTAGTATTTAATAAAATACATTTTAAAACGTAATTTAAAAATTTAATCGTGTTTCGGTTTTCAAGATATTGAATTTTCAAAAAAAAAATTGTATTATTTTTTAAAAATCCAAAAACTATTTTTTCGAAAAATTTTTTAGTTTATATTTTTTTAAATGCAAAGCAGCTCCTGCATAAAAATTTTGGTTAAAATCGTTAGAGCCGTTGGTGAGAAATTCGAAAATCAAAAAAACCGTTCTATGACAGGTACCCCTAATAACATTTCCCCCCAAATTTTTTTTTCACCAAAATATAGTCCTTGTCCATAATATCACACTTAATTTTTTTTATCAAAATCGTTAGAGCCGTTTTCGAGATAAATAAGATTTTGCATTACGGGTGTATGGGGGGTACCCTTAGTTTTGGAGCTAAAAAAAAAATTTCAATTTTTCCTCTAGGGAATCACCGAAGACCCTTAACTACCGAGATTGAAAGAAATAGGTCCAAGGGTTTAGGCTGTAGTTCGAGGTACAGACATACAGACACACTGAAAAATGTTTTTTGTGTACTAAATTTTCCTTAAAATTTTTATAAAAAAAATTGATATGCAAATTGTTAGTATTTAATTAAATACATTTGAAAACGTAATTTAAAAATTTAATCTTGTATCGGTTTTCAAGATATTGAATTTTCAAAAAAAAAATTGTATTATTTTTTTAAAAATCCAAAAACTATTTTTTCGAAAAAATTTTTAGTTTATATTTTTTAAAATGCAAAGCAGCCCCTGCACAAAATTTTTTGTTAAAATCGTTAGAGCCGTTGGTGAGAAATTCGAAAATCAAAAAAACCGTTCTATGACAGGTACCCCTAATAACATTTCCCCCCAAATTTTTTTTTCACCAAAATATAGTCTATGTCCATAATATCACACCTAATTTTTTTTATCGAAATCGTTAGAGCCGTTTTCGAGATAAATAAGATTTTGCATTACGGGTGTATGGGGGGTACCCTTAGTTTTGGAGCTAAAAAAAAAATTTCAATTTTTCCTCTAGGGAATCACCGAAGACCCTTAAGTACCGAGTTTGAAGAAAATACGTCCGGTAGTTTAGGCTGTAGTTCGAGGTACAGACATACAGACATACAGACATACAGACATACAGACATACAGACATACAGACAGACAGACGGAATTGTCAGACCCACTTTTTTCGTCTTCGCTATCATCGTAATGTCAACTTTGATCAAAATCTCGAGTTCGATTTTTTTTCCAAATGCAGAACTTGCCCTATAGTACCTATATCGCAAGTAAAAATTCATTTCATGTGATAATTCTTATTATTTTTCTATTTTTACAGTTTATTTCTCTTAAAAATAATTTGTTTAAATGCTTAATCCTAAAATAAAGTATATAATTTTTTTACACTTATATCTAGAGACACAGCTTCTGCTTTCTTTAAGTGAGTTTGCATAAACTTTCCTTGTGTATATAGAACTTCTTTATTATTTATCATAAAAATACTTTCTAGTAATTTAACTCTTTCAAGGAACATAGTACTTGGTTTTTTAAGTCCTCCTTCAGATTTTTCGTCCACCCAAGTAAAACTTGAAGAAGTATTTTGGTCGTTGGTCACTTTGCACTTCTTTATAAGGAAACCTGCGAGGTATTCAAGGGCATCTTCTTTTAACTCGTCGTATTCAAATTCTGATATTTCTTCTTCTGTTTGTAGATCGACATCCTGGTCTTCATCATCGTCAGCTTCCGGGCCTATTCTTGATGCAAACACTTTGGATAGCATTTGTGCTACAAGTTGATCATTGTGGTAGTGATCCTCGTCCTCGTCTCTTCCTTCAACGTTGCTGTAGTCACTAACTTGTTGCGTTGCATCTGATCGTCCTAAAAGTGAAAAGTTAAACTTTATGTTAGAGAAAATCAAGTAATTTATTGTATAATTTTGTTAATAGGTAACGTCTCAAGCTAAACTTTGTTAATAAAACTACCAATTACTAACTAACTAGGACAGCACAAACATTTATGTTTTATTGAATATTAAATTATCTTACCCAAGATACAGGAACGTAATCTATACTTAAATTCTAAGGGTGTTGGGTGGTCATGAAAACCACCCTTAGACCTAATAACCCCAAAGAAGAGCTCTAAGTCATCCTGATTAAGCCTATTTGTAATAATATATTTTAAACTATGATTAACATTTAAATAATCAAATAAAAGAGGCAAAGATGCATTGCTCAGCAAAATACCATTTTGAAAAGGGAGGAGTGACTGTCGTTTTGGTGTTCTCATATTTCGAATTGATTCACTCATTGCTTCAATTATTCCCCGCTGTTCTTCCAAAGCTAGTCCAAATGCTCTCATTCTTGTTCGAGAATCGATGAATAGACATTTGGAATTAAAAACATCATACCAATCATTGGTCCCTTTGATGAAATTTGCACATTCCGAGGAATTACTTGGTAAGGATTTTCCTAAGGTTAAACATCGTCTTAATGATGCAGAAACGGAATGTGAGAACAGCTGCGTCGCATATTTGACTTTCTGGCGTTCACTTCGCTTAACGTCTAAATGCTTATTTGTAATCTTAAAGCAGATTTTTAAATCTTCCTTCTCTAGGTCGAGAAGTTTTCTAATTGGTTCGACATTAATAAATGTTCCGTTTAGGACAAACCCAGTATCAATAAAATGATTTCTTAAAAGTTTTATCATGTGGGGAACATCTGCAAAAAAAAATACCTTTTTCTTGGGGTTGCAAGGATGAAAAATAAAAGGATGATTTTCCGAAATGGAAAGTTCTCTCCATAAGGAAACATTTGTGGGATCCATATCAGAAACTACAGCTACTACTGTGAAACAAATTTCTTCAAGCTTAGAAATGATAAATTTTAAAATAGTTGCAGTCATGGGTGCGTCAAGATCATAGTAGATAACTTGTTTCCAATTTTTTACCAGCCCTCTTACCATAACAACCTGAGCGTATTTTTTCGGACACATAGCAATGTCATTCGCCTTGTCGTATTCGTAGATTGACTTGATCTTCACCTCGTCGAATGAGAGCACACATAACCGGTCGTTTTTGTCATAATCCCACTTTGACATCAACTGAAAAATTTTGTTTAAAATACCTGGTTTGATCTCTATCTGTTGAGCCCACCTACGCAAAGTTGAGGGGGAAGGAAAAGGGTAGTTTCGTTTCCTTAGAAGTCTATATGATCTGGCGCCAGCGGAATATAGGGACATTGCCGAAGAGATATCGTCGGCACTCCATCGTGGCTTCTTTCTGGGATGCTCCAACTGCTTCGTTTGGAATGGTGTAAATATTCCTCTTATGGATGACCTCAAAGTCGCGTCCTTTTGTGCGTGATGATTCTTCCTCTTAACGGCTTTTTTTAACACCTTCACTTCTGTTTCCAACTGCATGATTCGCAGTTCTTTAGAGCAGTTGTATTCAACTCTATTTAAAAAATTTAAACATAAAAGTTAGTATAAGTATATCATCTCTTAACCGTGCCTTATTAACTTACTCTGTCTGAGTACTAATATCATTGGGATATACATAATTCTCCTGATTTTCCTGATCACAATCTTCTTCTGTTGAGGGTTTTAAAGAACTGTTTAAAACAAAGTTAATGAATTATAAAGAATAGTTTATGATCAATTCAATTTATTTACTTTTCAAAAGCATCCAAACATTCATTCACGATCTTTTTGTTTCCTCTGAGTTCTTGTCTCTTGTCTCTAGACGATTGTTTATGCTCATTTGGCAATTTTTTGGATGGAACTGAACCGATCTTCAAAATTCTTTTATCTTCAGGGACATTTAAAAGTATATCCTGAAGTCTATAATCACTCTCAACAAAATGTTCCGAGCAAACCCGACTATTTATCAAGGAATATTCGTTTTTATTTCCACAAAATTTTATCCACATTTGGCACAATTCTTTGTCCTTTGGGAAGTAGTGAAATCTAAGTTTTTTTTTATTGTTTTTTCTTCCTGGGGAATTATTACAACCCAAAACAGCACATACAACCATTTTAAACTTCTGTTTTTTATTTTTCAAATTTTAAACTTTATTTATTTAACTGCAAACTCACAAAATATAAAATCCAACTGAAATTTCCAACTAAACAAACTCGAATGTCAAAATCGGAGATGATTCCTACATCATCACTTTTCAAGATGGCGACATGTCAGATGCAGTAAGCATACCTTGTTTTCTGTTTATCATGCTTCAATGCTTTCTGTTAAAAACGAGTACGGCAATACTTAACTTTGAAGGTATAGAGCAAATTATGACAGTTCATTACATTTTTTTTTCTTATTGACGCTGTTCACATTGGACAATTATTCAACCGATTTATTTTGACGTAAGGCCACCCTGTCGTGTTCAGACACAAAAGTAGTGTGAACACTCCAGATTCACTTTGACGTCTTGTAGTTGTCATAATTGTTGGCCATTTGCTATGCCACTACAAATATACAGTGAATTACAAAAGTAAATAAGCACCTCTTAGTTTAAAGATCATTTCCTTCAAACAATCGATAGTAATGTTCAAAAAAAAAATTAATATTTTTGTCTATAATTGATATGTATTTTGAACTAAAAAGTAACATTTCAAATAAACCAACTGTGTTTTAAAATTCTGCTTGTTTAGATTCATGGGTTTTTTCAAAGAAGAGCCGCTTTTGGCTATTTATTTTACTTATGTAAGGTTTCTTTCTAATACTTCGACCATGATAACCGGATTGGTAGAGCACTCGTCGAATAGTTTGAGGGTTATATGACTTACCTGTTTTATTTTGGTTATTTCTGCTGATATCTTTGATGGGCTTACTTTGGGATTCCTCTTCACTTTTCTAACAATAATACGGCATTCCTGTTTGTCATTGTCATTGATCGAGGGTCATTTTGCAAACTTCCAATGTTATTTTATTTGGTTATTATTTTGTGTATAGCAGATGGACTTTTGTTAACAATTTTACCATTCTCGCACTTCGATTTATTTTCTAAATAGTGTTTGATTATATTTTTTTTTTAATGAGTGCTTACTTACTTTTGTGATACACCGTATCTTCGTGTGTCATATTATGTCACAAGACAAATGTCAAAAAAAATCCATTAATTTTCATTTTGTTTTAAAAATCCTGCCTCACTTTGCCGTCTCTTTCTTACCATGAAGTGCGAACGAGAAAAAACACAGAGACGTCAAAATAAGTCGGCGGAGTGAGTCCAATGTGAACACCGTCATTTGTTGTAGATTTTGTAATAGATTTAATAGAAAATCAGGAGACTAGTTAGTGAAAGGATTAATTTGTTTATTGGTAGCATAAAGCTCAGAATTTTGTTTTAACCTTCCAGTTAACTAATGTCAACATTAATGCCTAGTACGCAGATCGAGACAAGACAAATTTTATCTCTACAATTTTAATATCTACAAAACTTTTCCAAATCTCGCGCAAAAGCATAGAGGAAATATACATATTACCTAGAGTCACGACTTCGGGGGTTTGCTCTCTTGACGGTGTTCACATTGGACTCACTCCGCCGACTTATTTTGATGTCTCTGTGTTTTTTCTCGTTCGCACTTCATGGTAAGAAAGAGACGGCAAAGTGAGGCAGGATTTTTAAAACAAACTGAAAATTAATGGATTTTTTTTGACATTTGTCTTGGTGACACGAAGATACAGTGTATCACAAAAGTAAGTAAGCACTCATTAAAAAAAAAATATGATCAAACACTATTTGGAAAATAAATCGAAGTGCGAGAATGGTAAAATTGTTAACAAAAGTTCATCTGCTGTTCACAAAATAATAACCAAATAAAATAACATTGGAAGTTTGCAAAATGACCCTCGATCAATGACAATGACAAGCAGGAATGCCGTATTATTGTTAGGAAAGTGAAGAGGAATCCCAAAGTAAGCCCATCAAAAATATCAGCAGAAATAACCGAATAAAACAGGTAAGTCATAATAACCCTCAAACTATTCGACGAGTGCTCTACCAATCCGGTTATCATGGTCGAAGTAAAGAAACCTTACATAAGTAAAATAAATCGCCAAAAGCGGCTCTTCTTTGAAAAAACCCATGAATCTAAACAAGCAGAATTTTAGAACACAGTTGGTTTATTTGAAATGTTACTTTTTAGTTCAAAATACATATCAATTATAGACAAAAATATTAAGTTGTTTTTTAACATTACTATCGATTGTTTGAAGGAAATGATCTTTAAACTAAGAGGTGCTTACTTACTTTTGTAATTCACTGTATATTTGTAGTGGCATAGCAAATGGCCAACAATTATGACAAATACAAGACGTCAAAGTGAGTCTGGAGTGTTCACACTACTTTTGTGTCTGTACACGACAGGGTGGCCTTACGTCAAAATAATTCGGTTAAGTAAGTCCAATGTGAACCATACAAGCTGAATTGAGAGGAAAAAACCCACAGTCCAAAGATTTGTTAGTTGCCCCATGCATTTTAAATGGGAACAAACACAGCTTTGTTCAAATTTTGTGGGTTTTTGCTCAATGCGCAAAAAAGTTGAATAAGAGCGTTTGAATATTCAAAAAAGGAATCCGTTAAATTCAAAAATTTTAAAATACAAATAATTTTATAATTATTTCGCTTTTTGTATCTCTTTATCAATAAAAACCATATTAAATATTAGTTTTATTGCTTCTGAGATACAAATTATATAATATTTCTGTTAAAAACTAAAAAAATCCAAGCAAAAGTAGAAGCGCACCCTAGAAATTCAATGCGTATAGTGCTCAACACTTACCACGGAATACCGACATTTTAGCCCAAAGGTGAATATTTTGACAAGTAAACAAATCGATACCAAAATACAAATGTCATGTCATAAAAATACAAAACTCGTTGTTTTTTGTGATAGTTTTCACAAATTTGTAATTAATAAAATACAGTAAGAAAACAACTGTTCAAATTTCGTATATATTTAATCTTTTTAAATTAACTTGCTGCAAACTACGTGTGGTATAAAACAGATCTCAACGACTAGTAAAACTTTTTGATTTTAAATTACAATTCAGGAACATAGGTATGTTTTCGTTAAATATAAATTGAGAGCTTATTCAGCGTTTAATCTTAAGTGTTAACGTTAAAGTTTTTATTATATACTATTTTAATTCTTTATTTAATTTGAAGTAGGAATTTTAAGCAAAGTATTTTAAATGAATTTATTTATTTCAAAGTAAAATTTAAAGCAAGTAATTAAAATTTATTCATTATATATTACTTATAAAATGTAGGGCATTAACATTCTGCCCGCCTTGAAGTATCTGAGGGATATCTTCAATCACCTATTGGAAGTGGTGCTATCCGATGAATCGCTTTGCGAATAAGTCCTTTTTTGGTTGATACATCAACGACTCGAACCTTACCATCTGGGGATTCAATCAAATTTGAAATCCGTCCCAAGAGCCAGTTTTGTGGAGATGCATTGTCATCACCAACAAGAACAATTGTGTTCAGTCTGACGTTATCTGACGAACTCTGCCATTTGACCCTTCTTTGAAGCTCGAAAAGGTACTCTTTCCACCATCGATTCCAAAAATGTTGCTTTATTAAAGATAGTCGTCGCCACCTATTCAATGCCGACATCTGGAAATCAGCGACTACCGGCTCGACTACTGCATTCAATGGTCCACCAATCAAAAAATGACCGGGTGTAAGGACTTCCTCATCGCTCGGGTCACTAGACATCGTATACATGGGGCGAGAATTAAGTATGGCTTCTATATCTGCCACCACAGCAGACAGCTCTTCAAATGTAAGAAAAGCTTCGCTGATGGTACGAACAAGATGATTTTTGGCTGACTTTACGGCTGCCTCCCATAGGCCGCCGAAATGTGAAGTTCTGGGCGGTATATGATGAAATTGGATTCGCTCTGTAGTACACCAATCGCTTATCTTCTTTTCTATCTGCTGTTCCAGAAAACTCCGCTTGAATTCATCTAATTGGTTACGGGCTCCAACAAAATTCGTCCCATTATCGCAGTACAAGTCTTGGCACAGACCACGCCTTGCTACGAACCTCTTGAGTGCTGCAATGAAACCTTCACTGGACAAGTCCGAAACGACCTCTAAATGGACGGCCTTCACAACAAAGCAAACAAAAACTGCTACGTATGACTTGGTAGTTCGTTGTCCTCGCAGCTTGTAAGTCGTCTGAAATGGTCCACAAAAATCGACGCCAGTTTTCAAAAATGGCCTTGCAGGTTGCACTCTATCAGCAGGTAGATTGCCCATGATTTGTCCCAACATTTTTGGTTTGTATTTGAAACACTCCCAACAGCTATCAACGACCTTTTTTGCAAGTCTGCGGGCATCTACCACCCAGAACCTCTGTCGCACGATTCCAACTAAAGCTTGGGGACCTGCATGATAATTTTTATTATGTAAATTTGTAAATAGGTTTTTGACAAAGGGACTAGATTTAGGAAGAAGGATAGGACATTTTACAGAATAAGGTATGTCCGCATTCAGCAGACGCCCACCCACTCGGAGGAGTTTAAATGAGTCACCATCAAGGAAGGGATTGAGATTTTTGACGGGACTCGTTGGGCTAATCATATCTCCTTTCTTTAATTTGTGAATTTCTTCCTGGAAATTCTTTTGCTGTATATTCCAAAGAATCCTTAGTAAAGCGTTATTTATCTCATCTGCTTTTAAAGATGTGTTAAAGCGTAGTTCTTCTTTTTCAAAAAATTCAGCTCCTTTCATCTTCTTACGAACAACAACGATCCAACGAAGTATACGAGCAAATATTCTACTAATTTTATCTGTGCTTTTAACACGCAAGAAGTATTTTTCAAAATTTTCATCTATTCTTGTTGACAAAAGAACCACATTACATTTCCGCATACCAGGAGTATCTTTTTCTATCACCGACAAATCTTTTTGTACAGGCCACTTCTCTTCTGGTAGTTTAAGAAATGCTGGACCCGAAAACCATATACTATCCGTTAATTCACTTCCAAAGGCGCCTCTAGATACAATATCAGCAGGGTTTTGTTTCGTACTCACATATTTCCAATTACCCTGCGGCAAACTTGTTTGTATCTTTGATACTCTGTTGGCTATAAATACTTCCCAGTTAGAACGATGAGCTGAAAGCCAACGCAAAACAATTTCTGAATCGGTCCAGAGGTAAATGTCTTCAACTATGTGTGAAAAATTTGAAAGAATCTTCGAAATCACTGAAGCTAGCATTTCCGCTGCGCATAATTCCAACCTCGGCAAACGTTGAGTCTTGATTGGAGCTACTGTAATCAAATTGCATGTGGTTATGCCTTTTTCATCAACTGTACGCAAATAGATACAGCAACCATATGCACGCAAAGATGCATCCGAGAACCCATGAAGCTGAATGTTTCTGGATCCCAAAGCTAACACATATCTTAGAATTTTAATCGACTCCAACTCCTTCAGACGATTACGAAAAACTTCCCATTCAGTGAATACTCGTAATTGAACTGATTCATCCCAATCAGTCTTTTTTACCTAAAGGCTTTGCAACAAAATTTTACCCTTAACAACGACTGGGTTAATTAGACCTAATGGGTCAAACAGAGTAGACAGCTCAGAGAGAATAATACGCTTTGTAATTTTTGGTTTTGAGTTAAATTGTGGAACTACATACTGCAACTCATCTGATGATGGATTCCATTTGATTCCTAGAGTTTTTATTATATCCGCATCATTTATTCTAAGTGGTTTCTCTCGGTCCATTTCCGGAACAACTTCCAACAAGGTTTTTTCGTTTGTCCACCACTTTCGAAGTTCGAAGCCTGCGCTATGCAAAACAGTCCTTACTTCTTCATAAATGCCTAATATCTCTTCTGGCGAATCTCCTCCACTAATCAAATCGTCCATATAAAAATCCTCGCTCAAAACCTTAGAACCTAATGGAAATTTCAAGGCCCCTTCTTCTGACAAGGTTCTGAGACAGCGAGTTGCTAAATAAGGAGCGGAAGTAGTTCCATAAGTCACCGTATTTAGCTTATATATCTTTAACGAATCTGTACGTTTAATCCTCCAGAGAATACATTGATATTTCCGATCCTTTTCAGCCATAAGTATCTGACGGTACATTTTTGAAATATCGGCTGTCAATGCAAATTTGTAACAGCGAAAACGTAAAATTATTGAGTATAGATCATCTTGTATTATGGGTCCTTTCATTAAAATGTCATTAAGAGATTTTCCGGATGAAGTTTAAGCACTACAATCGAAAACGACCCTAAGCTTTGTTGTTGAAGAATCCGGTCTTAAAACATACTGATGAGGTGAAAAGTATTTCATCTTTTTAGCTTCATCGGAACTTACTTCAGACATATGTCCAAGATCTTCGTACTCCTTCAAAAAATCAACATATTGGGCCTTAACTGTGGTGTTCTTCTCAAGTCTCCTTTCTAACGACATAAATCTCTTTTTTGCTATTTCCAAGGATTTTCCTAATTCTGATGGGTCTTCTTGGAACGGAAAACTCACCACAAATCTACCTTCATCGTTTTTTGAGACTGTATTTATGAAGTGTTCTTCACATCTTTTCTCTTCAGGCTTTAAAATTCCAGAAGTTATGGGATAGTTTTATTTATGACCCTATCGAGACATACACGTTTACAAGGCATGCGAAATAAAATTAAAGAAAGCATAGCTAAAGTTAATGAAAAAAGTGCTCAAAAATATAACACCCGTACTCGAAATATACGATTTCTACCAGGCCAAGAAGTATTTCGAAGGAATTTCATCCTTAGTGACAGTTCGAAATATCTTAGTGCCAAATTATGTCCCAAATTTGTAAAATGTCGAGTAGTAAAATCAATTGGCAAAAATTTATACGAATTAGAAAATTTATCCGGCAAAGCTATTGGTGTTTTTCATGCTAAAGACATAAAACAATGAAATGAGTTTAAACTGATATCTACCTTTTTTTTTATTGTTTAGTGTTATGGCAACTTTTCGTTACTTTATTCATTTTTTTTATTAATTGTATATTAGGTCTAAATCAGATTTATCTTAGTAATTTACAATTTTCAAGTTTTTTTTTGTTATTTATCTATTAATTTGTTTCTTTTTGTTATTTATTTATTAATATATTTATTTTGTTAGTTATTTAATAATTTATTTTGATTATTCATTTATTTAGTAACTTTTTTTTTGATATACTATGACTATGTCTCAACATACGTTCGTTTTGATATCATAGCCTTTCAAAACATTAGGTATTATTTATTTATCAGTTGCCATATAAGTGTACTTTATGTTAATTTATTAATTATTTATTTAAACAGTGAAGTCAATCAGACTCTGTGATATTTTTTTTGTTAATTTATTTTAGGTTAAGTTTGCAATATTAGTTTAAGTATAGTTTATTTATTTAGTATAGATTATTTATTCATTTTAGTTTAATTATTTATTTATTATAGCCAAATTTAAATTATTTTTGTTTCGTTGTTTATTTATTTATTTATTTATTTGTTCCTTTCATTAAATTATTTATTTGTACATTCAATTACGTATTCATTCATCTTAGTATATATATAATCCGCCAAATTACTTAATTATCTATGGGTCAGGTTATTTATTTATTATTTTTTTTTTGTATTCATTACTTAGTTATTTGTTTAATTATTCGTTATTTTATTAGTTTTGTTTCATTTACTTATTCGTTAAACTTTTTTTTCGTTCAGATTTGAATTTATTTATTTTATTTGTTTGGTTACTCATTTATGTATCTATTTGGTGGGATAACTTATGTATTCGTTAGGTACTTCATCTTATCATTCATTTATGTTATTTATTAATTTTGGTTCTTATTTATTTATTTGTTTATTACTTTTTCTGTTTTCATTATTTATTCACATATTTATTATTTTAATCATTGCAGATTTTCTTTTTGTATTCATTCATTTAAGTATTTATGTCTCAAACATGATTAACATTCCCGAAAATTAAATCACTTGAAAATAACTCTTCTTTGTATTAACCTAATCCAGGAACACAACACTCAGGTACTCAATAAAAGACAAACAAAATACTACCTACCATAGGCACAAGGAAAGTCAAATTACATTGCCCGGCATATGAGGGTTCTTCCCCACGTTGACATACGTATCCGGTATGAACAATTCGCGAACTACCCTCGTCATAGCTATGTCGTGCTCCGAGTTAAACGAAACAAACAAAAAAAAAAAGAGGAAACACTATCTTTGAAAATACTATTGATTTCCTTTCTTTTATTTTCTTTTGCGAATTCCTTATTAATTACTTAAACTATGAAACATGATAATTTATAAGTAAATGATGATACAAAAGCATCTGTATCTTACTAACTAAAAAAAGCTATTTCGATCTGTTATACTTATTAACACATTGACTTACCGATCTACATATGTGATAACTCCAGCTCTTTTTTTTTTTTAATTTTATAATAAATATCCCTGGCGGATAGTCTTGAGATCCTAGAAATCGTTGGTGTCCTTCACTGTACCTGCGTCAGAATTCTCCTCCTCAAGTCCAGAGTATTGTTGTGGACACCTGCAAAAAGAAATAAAAATATTAGTATTAAGAAAATTAAAATTATATTAGTTGGGTATAATGAGTTTTATTTATACTAATATATATATGTATATACCTATAGCTAACTACTGAAACGGTGGCTAGCTGGCTGCTTGATGTTGTTGATGTTCAAATTCCATCTGTTGAGTATGTGAAAGCGCTTGCTGCTGTTGTTGCCCACCACCAGTCATATTCATAAATGGTAGAATTTTACTACTCTGTGCTCGAGGCACACCGAATCTAAATGCATTCACGTGATCAAAACCAGGTGGTGGTATTCTTGTTCGTTGTACACTTTCCAACAGGTGTTTCTGGTGGCCAGCTGTCGGTTGTTGAACCATTTCGTTCTCCATTATTTCAACTAAAGCTTTCTGTGTCTCAATAAATGGATCAAAGCCTAAATCATCCTCCACCGATGAATTATGTGGGCTGAATTGATTAAGGAGACGAGATGCTGTCTGCCGTTGCGGCGTGGGCAGGCCGATTGTTTTGATGTTTTTTTCTGGAAAAGAATATGAGAATTGAGATAATGGTTATATTTTGTTTATTCTTTTTCGTTAGCTTACCTTTTTATGTTTACTTGGTATTTATTCGTTTTGTTTTTAGTTTTTGTTTGCCATTGGTATTCCTTTTTTTTTGGCGAGAAGATTTTTGTTCTGTTGCCGCCGCCAGTCTATATGAAATTTGTTTGTGATGATATTTTTTTGTACAATGATTATTGATTCCCTTTCAAGATATGTCATATGTTGATCTCATTTTCGCACTAAGCGAAACTGCGCGAAAACATAATGGCCGCAATTATTATTGCAGAATTTACACTTTGAAAATATAGAGGTCGTTTATTTTTGTAAGTTTTTTTTTAAAAAAGATCCGATTCGACCTAGGCTATGAAAGAATTTGTTTTTGGGATTTGTGGCCTGATAGGTTGCAAATTAATTTGATTGGCGGTTTGAATCTAACGATTATTCCGTTGAGTAGAGAGGATTTTTTGGAGCGGGTAAAATTTTAAATTTGAAGTGATCAGTGGTCATAGTTGTGGAAACCGCCGCGCGCTTTAGACGGCTATATAAGCGTATAATTAAAATAAAAAACATTTTTTTCAAGAAAATGAAATATATATACAAGTGCGATAAAATAGAGTTTGTAAAAAAGTATAATTATCGAATCACGAAAATATAAATTTGGACAGAAATTAAAAAAATATCGTAACTTATTTAACGAACTTTAAGCGCTTAAATAGAAAGATAAGGTAAAGTGAAAAAAAATATATAATTCTCTATAGAACGTGGGCACTAGAGTTGCCATTAATATTCCTACCTACCTATCAGCAACTAAGATGATACATACACCTCCACACTATAATTGAAGATTTTCTTATAAGTCAATTCAATTGATATTGGGTAAGTGATTTTTTTTGTTGATCAAGCGATTTAATTTAATGAAATAAAAGATTATAAAAGAAAAAAATTTGTTAGATTACATGAATTTTATAGAATAACGAAGAGTTATAAAGAAAAGAAGAACAATTTGAAATCGTGGTTTTGAAAATATCAAGAAAAAAAATATATATAAATTATTAAAGATTGTACATATGTATATATATATATATATATTTATGTACATATATAGATACATACGTATTGCCGTGAAACAAAAAGTGATACAAACCTTTTATGTCTTCTTTTTGCTATAGGCATAAAAGCTGCTTGGCGATTACGAACTAAAACTCCTTCAAGAAGTCGTGATCGCCCGCCCAATTTTTTCTCACGGGTCTATTTCTTAAGAAACCTCAAGAAAAGAAGAAGATTTTTTCTCAAGAAAAGAAGATTTTTCAACAAAAGTGTTGGCCTGATTTTAATCATCAATCAGTGACGTCATCTGTTCCTGAGGTCTGATTATTCCAATCGGAAATAATTTATTTTTTTTTTTGATTGGTGCAATATTTTTTGTGTACCTATTGTATTTCAACATATTAATATTTATTTTTTTTGTATTTTCTATGTAAAAGTGCATAGGAATTTTGAGTTTTTTTTTTGTGAAATCCTACGGATTTTTAACTTGTTTCTTTTTTTTTTTTTGATTAAAATTGCTAGTCTACTTTAGAGTTTTTTTTTTCGTGTATTATCAGGTATTCTCACCTACTTTGAGCTCGAGTTAGGCAGGGTAGCTGATAGGATATCTGTTATTTATTTTTACTTGCGATATAGGTACTATAGGGCAAGTTCTGCATTTGGAAAAAAAATCGAACTCGAGATTTTGATCAAATTTGACATTACGATGATAGCGAAGACGAAAAAAGTGGGTCCGACAATTCCGTCTGTCTGTCTGTCTGTCTGTCTGTCTGTCTGTATGTCTGTACCTCGATCTAGAACCTAAGCCACTGGACCTATTTTCTTCAAACTCGGTAGTTATGGGTCTTCGGTGATTCCCTAGAGGGGAAATTGAAATTTTTTTTTTAGCTCCAAAACTAACGGTACCCCCCATACACCCGTAATGCAAAATCTTATTTATCTCGAAAACGGCTCTAACGATTTTGATAAAAAAAATTAGGTGTGATATTATGGACATGGACTACGTTTTGATAAAAAAAAAATTTGGGGCAAAATGTTATTAACGGTACCTGTCATAGAACCGTTTTTTTGATTTTCGACTTTCTCATTAACGGCTCTAACGATTTTAACCAAAAATTTTCAGCAGGAGTCCCCCTAAGTTTAAAATAATATTGTATATAAAAATATTCGAAAAATTGTTTGTTGGGTTTTTTTGTAAAAATTTTTTTTTTTGAAAAATCAATATCTTCAAAACCTATGAACGATTATTTTTTGAAATTATTTCCTAAAACCAATATTATTAAATACTTAAAATTCGCATCCCACATTTTTTTTCTGAAAAATTTTAAAGAAATTTTTTATATAAAAAATTTATTTTATAATAAAACGATTTTTTAAAGTTTGTTTGCATAAATTCATACTTTTCTAGAAATCAATTTCATTTTAAATTCATGTTTTATATTTATAAAATGTATCTTAAATTCCAAAGTACTTTTACATAAGAGCAAGTTCGTGCGATCCAGTCGTGCATTTTATTTTTAAAGGTTTTGGTTTTTTTTTTGGAAAGGAAGCGGAGTTAATGCCGTAATCATTTTTATTTAAATTCCTAGTTTAAAGAAAAAAAAAACGAATTCCTAAATACTTTTTTCTTTGTTGTTTAATTTTGTGTTCCTAATATTTGTAATTTATAAATAGGGTTACCATACCTACTTCATTAATCCCATGAATTCATTTTTTTTCAATATTTAAATTCTTTTCGTGGTAACAATCAATAAATTTATAAATCTACATTTTTATTGGTTCAGGGTTACCAACCCTACCTTTTTTTTTATATATCAAAATTTTCTGATATAATTTTTGTAAAAATTTAAAACATGTACAAATACCTTCATGTTAATTTTCGCTTATTTATATTTGTTGATTATTAATAAAAATTGTGAATTGCACCATGATGGATAATTTACTGTTTTTCATTCAAGCACATAGCTTGATGGATTGCTAGGTCTTTATTTTCAGGGGATGTGGACGGCGACGCAAGCATTTTGGTGAAAGGTAAGAATGAACTGAGCGGAAACAAATGGTAAGCGAGAAGAAAGGGGAAGTTAAAATTACAGCCTTGTTAACTTCCATGGTAGGGTGGGTCAGGCTAACGCTGAATACCATCTCAGCGTCCTCTAGGGGTAAACGTCCTTCCGTCTCTTCATTTACTACAATCTTCAATTGTTTTAAATTCTTAATTACTGTTTTTACTTGCGATATAGGTACTATAAGGCAAGTTCTGCATTTGGAAAAAAAATCGAACTCGAGATTTTGATCAAAGTTGACATTACGATGATAGCGAAGACGAAAAAAGTGGGTCTGACAATTCCGTCTGTCTGTCTGTATGTCTGTATGTCTGTACCTCGAACTACAGCCTAAACTACCGGACGTATTTTCTTCAAACTCGGTAGTTAAGGGTCTTCGGTGATTCCCTAGAGGAAAAATTGAAATTTTTTTTTTAGCTCCAAAACTAAGGGTACCCCCCATACACCCGTAATGCAAAATCTTATTTATCTCGAAAACGGCTCTAACGATTTTGATAAAAAAAATTAAGTGTGATATTATGGACATGGACTATATTTTGGTGAAAAAAAAATTTGGGGGGAAATGTTATTAGGGGTACCTGTCATAGAACGGTTTTTTTGATTTTCGAATTTCTCACGAACGGCTCTAACGATTTTAACCAAAATTTTTATGCAGGAGCTGCTTTGCATTTGAAAAAATATAAACTAAAATTTTTTTTGAAAAAATAGTTTTTGGATTTTTAAAAAAATAATACAATTTTTTTTTTGAAAATTCAATATCTTGAAAACCGATACAAGATTAAATTTTTAAATTACGTTTTAAAATGTATTTTATTAAATACTAACAATTTGCATATCAATTTTTTTTATAAAAATTTTAAGGAAAATTTAGTACACAAAAAACATGTTTCAGTGTGTCTGTATGTCTGTACCTCTCACTACAGCCTAAACCCTTGGACCTATTTCTTTCAATCTCGGTAGTTAAGGGTCTTCGGTGATTCCCTAGAGGAAAAATTGAAATTTTTTTTTTAGCTCCAAAACTAAGGGTACCCCCCATACACCCGTAATGCAAAATCTTATTTATCTCGAAAACGGCTCTAACGATTTTGATAAAAAAAATTAAGTGTGATATTATGGACATGGACTATATTTTGGTGAAAAAAAAATTTGGGGGGAAATGTTATTAGGGGTACCTGTCATAGAACGGTTTTTTTGATTTTCGAATTTCTCACCAACGGCTCTAACGATTTTAACCAAAATTTTTGTGCAGGAGCTGCTTTGCATTTGAAAAAATATAAACTAAAATTTTTTTCGAAAAAATGGTTTTTGGATTTTTAAAAAAATAATACAATTTTTTTTTTGAAAATTCAATATCTTGAAAACCGATACAAGATTAAATTTTTAAATTACGTTTTAAAATGTATTTTATTAAATACTAACAATTTGCATATCAATTTTTTTTATAAAAATTTTAAGGAAAATTTAGTACACAAAAAAACATGTTTCAGTGTGTCTGTATGTCTGTACCTCTCACTACAGCCTAAACCCTTGGACCTATTTCTTTCAATCTCGGTAGTTAAGGGTCTTCGGTGATTCCCTAGAGGAAAAATTGAAATTTTTTTTTTAGCTCCAAAACTAAGGGTACCCCCCATACACCCGTAATGCAAAATCTTATTTATCTCGAAAACGGCTCTAACGATTTTGATAAAAATAAAATGCACGACTGGATCGCACGAACTTGCTCTTATGTAAAAGTACTTTGGAATTTAAGATACATTTTATAAATATAAAACATGGATTTAATGAGATAATAATGTTCAAATGCATAAAATTGCCGTCTGGTTTCCGGAAAAGTATGAATTTATGCAAATAAACCTTAAAAAATCGTTTTATTATTAAATAAATTTTTTATATAAGAAATTTCTCTAAAATTTTTCAAGAAAAAAATGTGGGATGCCAATTTTAAGTATTTAATAATATTGGTTTTAGGAAATAATTTCAAAAAATAATCGTTCATAGGTTTTGAAGATATTGATTTAAAAAAATTTTTTTTTTTTTTAAAACCCAATAAATATTTTTTCGAATATTTTTATATACAATATTATTTTAAACTTATGGGGACTCCTGCTAAAAATTTTGGGTTAAAATCCTTAGAGCCGTTAATGAGAAAGTCGAAAATCAAAAAAACGGGTCTATGGCAGGTACACCTAATAACATTTTGCCCCAAAATTTTTTTTGACCAAAATGTAGTCCATGTCCATAATATCACACTTAATTTTTTTTTATCAAAATCGTTAGAGCCGTTTTCGAGATAAATAAGATTTTGCATTACGGGTGTATGGGGGGTACCCTTAGTTTTGGAGCTAAAAAAAAAATTTCAATTTTTCCTCTAGGGAATCACCGAAGACCCTTAACTACCGAGATTGAAAGAAATAGGTCCAAGGGTTTAGGCTGTAGTTCGAGGTACAGACATACAGACACACTGAAACATGTTTTTTGTGTACTAAATTTTCCTTAAAATTTTTATAAAAAAAATTGATATGCAGATTGTTAGTATTTAATTAAATACATTTTAAAACGTAATTTAAAAATTTAATCTTGTATCGGTTTTCAAGATATTGAATTTTCAAAAAAAAAATTGTATTATTTTTTTAAAAATCCAAAAACTATTTTTTCGAAAAAATTTTTAGTTTATATTTTTTAAAATGCAAAGCAGCTCCTGCATAAAAATTTTGGTTAAAATCGTTAGAGCCGTTGGTGAGAAATTCGAAAATCAAAAAAACCGTTCTATGACAGGTACCCCTAATAACATTTCCCCCCAAATTTTTTTTTCACCAAAATATAGTCCATGTCCATAATATCAAACTTAATTTTTTTTATCAAAATCGTTAGAGCCGTTTTCGAGATAAATAAGATTTTGCATTACGGGTGTATGGGGGGTACCCTTAGTTTTGGAGCTAAAAAAAAAATTTCAATTTTTCCTCTAGGGAATCACCGAAGACCCTTAACTACCGAGTTTGAAGAAAATACGTCCGGTAGTTTAGGCTGTAGTTCGAGGTACAGACATACAGACATACAGACATACAGACAGACAGACGGAATTGTCAGACCCACTTTTTTCGTCTTCGCTATCATCGTAATGTCAACTTTGATCAAAATCTCGAGTTCGATTTTTTTTCCAAATGCAGAACTTGCCCTATAGTACCTATATCGCAAGTAAAAATTAAGTGTGATATTATGGACATGGACTATATTTTGGTGAAAAAAAAATTTGGGGGGAAATGTTATTAGGGGTACCTGTCATAGACTTCTACCTGAGCGTCGAACTTGTCGAGTTGTAGAAGCTGAGTAGGGTCAATGATTCTCGAGATGTCATCTCCAGAAGAGTCCTGAAACCAAAGGACGCTCATCATCCTCTTACACATCCTTGTATCCCTCCCTCTCCCACATTGGAAATGCGAAAAGCTATCCAAAGTTACCAGCTCCTCTATTACCCTTAACGTCCTTCTTTTCAGAACGGTGCTTACTGTCTGATTCCCCGCCCACTCTCTCCTTTTCCTATTTTTGCAACTTCCCAATTGGGCTGGATTCAAGGTGTTATACGACCCGTGCCGATGATCAGCCTGGCTGAGGGCCCAATCAAAAAACTAGCTCAGTCGCTAACGGAGTATCCGGATACCAGGCGACCTCCGGATTAACTAGCCTTATCTGCATATACGGATCTCTGTGCAGATGGACCACCCTTTCTCCGTTACTCGTGGGATCTTTTATGGAAAATTTAAATACAAAAGATGGTGGAAAGTCCTGGTCTTTGAGACAGGCCAGCAGTGCGACTGAAAAGCCGTCTGCTGTTTCTCCGGCTTGCGCTGGAAGTAGTAGTACTGTGGATTCTCACAGTCCTATTGCCGAAAGCAAAAGCAGGAGTAAAATGGTAGAAATACCTCCTTCCAGTAACAGGGGGGCTGTGAAGCATGGCCCTTCTATTACTACTTCAGAGAGTAAACCTCTCCAAACTTCGACACCGCGGTTCAGTGGTAGTAAGATTGTGAAGCATGGTCCTGCTACCACTAAGGAGAGTAAACCTCCCCGAACTTCTTTGCCTCATTCCAGCGGTGGTAGGACTGTGAAGCATAGTCCCTCCACCTCTAACAACTCCACAAATCCTAAAGAAGGGGGAACTCTCAGCATGATGCAAAAATCAAGTGGGCTAAAAGCTTTTTAGCTAATAATAGCGTCCAGGCCAGCGGAGACTCCACGTCGAAGCGTCAAAGGTCTATGGAGGGCACAATTTCAGTACCCAAACGCCCCAAAGTGCACAACATCAGCGCTCCATCACATCCCTGTGGAGGGAATAAGACCTTCAGTGATGTGGTTAAAAACAAAATCGTGGTCGCGATCATTGACGGGAACGACGTCGATGGCACGATCTCTGCGGAAAATTGGCAGGTGGTCAAGGGGAAGCTCCAGTTGAGCTTCATGAGTATCATGATGGAGAACCCTGGACCACCTCCAATCACAAACGATGGAGGCTGGCATCAAGGACATGTTAAGCTCATGGTTTGTGACGATCAGAGATCGTGTGATCTTCTATCGTTGGCCGTTAGCCGGTTAGGGGAAGTCTGGCCTGGTGCTAAGCTCGAGGTTGTTGCTAAGGAGAAAATCCCGTGCAGACCAAGAGCTCGCGCCATGGTTACAGCCGAACTCTCCAGCATGGATGTAATACTCCAGATGATCCGGCTATCGAACCCATCCCTTCCTACTCACAACTGGAAAGTTGCGAAACTGGAGGAAAAAAAGGGACCCTACAGAGGTGCAATTATTGTACTAAATAAGGAGTCCCTTGCTCCTCTGGCGCAGACCAAAGGTGTGATTAGGTTTGGGTTTGAGACCATCACACTGAAGGTGTATAAAAAGGACGCGGATGTTACTGGTGCATCCACTTCCTCCAACGTAGTCGAAACTGCTGCTGCAGACCCTGGTGCATCTATCACCTTCCCATCACTGGAAGAGGAAGAGGCATCCAGGTCATCTTCGGCAACAGTGGAGACAATAAAAACAGTCAGCGACATGGAGATCGATGACCACAACAATGAAGATCTTCTGAGTGAGGACGCTCTTGTGGGCTCAACCTCGGAATCGGAAGACTCCAACGTCACCGTGTTGGAGGTTGATCGGGAGGGTTGTAGCAAAGATGCTGCGATTTCTTCAGATTAATCTCCAACACTCTATCAAGGCCTCGGCCTCCCTGCTTCTTCGTCTATCCAGCAGCGGAGAAGACATCGTCCTAATCCAAGAACCCTGGATTGTGAAATCCATCGTTCGGGGACTAAGGACTCCAAACTACTACTTGCTGTATGCATTAGATAAAGGTGAACCCAGATCTTGCATACTAGTTAAAAGTAGCCTAAATGTATTTTTACTACCTAATTTCAGTGATCGAGATGTAACCGTCGCAAGACTGGAAACAGCCAAAGGAACTTTCTGGCTGGCGTCGGCATATCTAGGCCATGACCACCTTGGCCCTCTCCCAGGAGACACTCTGAGGAGGCTTATCACTGATGCAGATAGGCAGAAGACTGACCTCATTATTGGAAGTGATGCTAACGCCCATCATACAGTGTGGGGTAGCACGAATATAAACGACAGAGGTGAGTCTCTTTTCGATTATATTTTGAACACTAACCTAACAATATGTAACGTTGGAAATGAACCCACATTTGTTACTAAAAACAGACAGGAAGTACTTGACATAACTCTTGTCTCAGATAAAATTTATCATACTATCTCGAATTGGAAAGTATCAAATGATCATTCTTTCTCTGATCATAGATACATACAATTCGAAATAATGGACGAACCTCCTAGCCAACCTTCCTTCCGTAACCATCGGAAAACAGATTGGCTTCTATATAGGGCAACTCTATTAAGGTCAATCAGGCCTGAGTTATACAGCATACCCTACAACACTGAGGATCTTGATATTAAAGTCAATGACCTCACAGCAGCCCTCAACAAATCTCTGGAAACTGCCTGCCCTCTTATACAAATAAGAGGTAAAAAGAAACCACACTGGTGGTACTCGGGGCTGGATCCACTAAGAAAAGAATGCAGGAAACTCTTTAATAGAGCGAAAACTTCCAGAGAAGCTTCTGATTGGGATTCATATAAAGACTCCCTCAAGTTATATAAAAAAGAACTGAGGAAAACCAAGCGTATGTCCTGGAGAACTTTCTGTAACAATATAGAAGGCAACTCAGAGGCATCAAGGTTAAGAAAAATCCTCTCCAAAAATCCAGTAATGCCAAGTTGCCTAAAAAACAATGACGGTTCCTGGACAAACTCAAGCGAAGAATCGCTCAATCTGCTCCTGGATGTACATTTTCCAGACAGCTCTCCTTACGTTAATAGCACTGATCCTGATCCTAACAACATACTCAGTAGCATAACTCCTCCACAAGGTCTGATTACAGAGGAAAAATTAAAATGGGCAATAAACAGCTTCAATCCATACAAATCTCCTGGGCCAGATAGAATAATTCCAGCGGAATTACAGGAAAATTCCGATATTCTGATACCCATTCTGGTAAACATCTTAAATGGTTGTATCGCTCTGGCTCACATTCCTTTGTCATGGAGAGAAGTAAATGTTATTTTCATCCCCAAAGCTGGCAAACCTAGCCATGTTAATCCTAAAGATGTAAGACCTATTAGCCTTTCATCATTCCTACTTAAAACATTTGAACGTCTGATTGAAATCCATTTGAGGGCAAACATTGATAAGTCCTTACTATCCAATGCTCAACATGCTTATAACAAAGGGAAATCTGTAGAAACCGCTCTACATACGCTGGTTCGTACTATCGAACACTCCCTTCATCATAAGGAGTTCACCTTAGTTGCTTTCCTGGATATAGAAGGAGCTTTTAACAATGTCGACGCATCCGCAATCACATCTGCGCTGTCATCTCTGAAGGTGGATAAGTCAATCAGTAATTTGATAAATCATATGCTGATAAGCAGGATTATTAACTCAAAACTGGGCGATTTTACTACTCGAAGGACTGTCAGTAGGGGTACGCCGCAAGGCGGCGTCCTCTCTCCTCTCCTTTGGAACCTAGTCGTAAATGAACTACTAGTGATTCTTGAAGGGGAGGGGCACAGGGTGATTGCCTATGCGGACGATGTTGCGATAGCGATATCTGGTAAGCATCCTAATACTCTGAAGGAACTCCTACAAAATGCTCTAAACAAGCTTACTAACTGGGCAGATCAATGTGGACTCGGTGTCAACCCCCACAAAACTGAACTTGTCCTATTTACCAGGAAATATAAAATCCCACACATAGACCCTCCCCTCATCAAAGGTATACCGCTTAAATTCTCAGACAAAGCAAAATATCTGGGTCTTATTTTGGACAAGAAATTAAGCTGGAAGCCCAATATCCAAGAGAGAGTCAACAAAGCCAACATAGCTCTTTTCTCTTGCAAAAAAGCCGTAGGTAATAAATGGGGTCTACAAACTCATATAACACACTGGCTATACATCTCAGTCATTAGACCGATACTTACATATGGAGTGACAGTATGGTGGACTGCGCTGGAAACAGCAACTAACCGCGATAAGCTCAGCAAAGTCCAACGAACAGCCTGTTTAATCATGGGTGGAACTCTCCGCTCAACTCCTTCTGCTGCACTTGATGTTCTTTTTCATCTCATACCGCTAGATATTTTTAGCAAACAATCGGCCGCTAACACAGCCATTCGACTTAAAGCCTCCTCGCAGTGGATCAATAATGATATTGGTCACTCTACTATACTGAACTCGTTCAGTAGTCTACCTAGTAACGTCGATTACACCACCCCTCATCCAAAATTTGATAAAAATTTTCAAGTATCCATCCCTTCCAGGTCTTCATGGGAAAATGAGTCGTTTTTGATAGACGAAGCAATTCATTTCTATACAGATGGATCTAAAACCGATGACGGGGTCGGTGGAGGCGTATACTCCGAAAAATTAAATCTTTGTCTATCTTTTCGTCTTCCCAATCACTGTAGCGTGTTCCAGGCAGAGCTTTTAGCAATAAAAGAAGTCCTCTCTTGGCTAAAAGAAAACGTTATATCGACAACCGATATACGTATCTTCTCAGACAGTCAAGCTGCCTTAAAGTCACTGGACTCTGTCTCCATTAACTCACAAACAGCCCAAAATTGTCGATCATCTCTGGTGGAGATGTCAAAACAGTTTAACATTCACCTTACATGGGTGCCGGGGCATAGAGACATTCCAGGAAATTGTAAAGCTGACGAACTTGCAAAAAACGGAACAATAATACCTTTGTTGGATAGCAAATCTAACATCGGTATACCCCTAGCTACTTGTAAACTTATGCTAAAGCAAGATACCATAAAGAAAGCCAACCACAGGTGGACCAGCACCCCAACTTGCCGGTCTACTAAACTGATTTGGCCATTGTTTGATGCTAAACGCTCAAAACAACTAATTTCTATTGGTAGATTGCATATTAGCTCCATTATAGGTGTCCTTACTGGGCACTGCCTAATAGGAAGACATGCTTCTCGTCTTGGAGTTCCTGCAAATGACTTTTGCAGAAGCTGCATGGATGAAGAAGAAGAGGAGTCAATTCCCCACCTTCTATGCTCTTGTCCTGCCCTAGCGCAAAGACGTAGACTCCACTTGGGAGACTACTACTATAACGATCCTAGTGATCTAAATAATTCCGACATTCACTGTCTCAAACGCTTCATTATTAGCTCAAAATGGTTTAACGAGTAAGGGGGATTTTTGAAATCCTTGTGGTATCACAACGGACCAAATATTGGTCTAAGTGTGCTGTCCTTTTCCGGTCAGCAGCCACTTTAACCTAACCTAACCTAACCTGTCATAGAACGGTTTTTTTTGATTTTCGAATTTCTCACGAACGGCTCTAACGATTTTAACCAAAATTTTTATGCAGGAGCTGCTATGCATTTGAAAAAATATAAACTAAAATTTTTTTCGAAAAAATAGTTTTTGGATTTTTAAAAAAATAATACAATTTTTTTTTTGAAAATTCAATATCTTGAAAACCGATACACGATTAAATTTTTAAATTACGTTTTAAAATGTATTTTATTAAATACTAACAATTTGCATATCAATTTTTTTTATAAAAATTTTAAGGAAAATTTAGTACACAAAAAACATGTTTCAGTGTGTCTGTATGTCTGTACCTCTCACTACAGCCTAAACCCTTGGACCTATTTCTTTCAATCTCGGTAGTTAAGGGTCTTCGGTGATTCCCTAGAGGAGAAATTGAAATTTTTTTTTTAGCTCCAAAACTAAGGGTACCCCCCATACACCCGTAATGCAAAATCTTATTTATCTCGAAAACGGCTCTAACGATTTTGATAAAAAAAATTAAGTGTGATATTATGGACATGGACTACATTTTGGTCAAAAAAAATTTTGGGGCAAAATGTTATTAGGGGTACCTGCCATAGACCCGTTTTTTTGATTGTCGACTTTCTCATTAACGGCTCTAAGGATTTTAACCCAAAATTTTTAGCAGGAGTCCTCTTAAGTTTAAAATAATATTGTATATAAAAATATTCGAAAAAATATTTATTGGGTTTTTAAAAAAAAAAAAAAATTTTAAATCAATATCTTCAAAACCTATGAACGATTATTTTTTGAAATTATTTCCTAAAACTAATATTATTAAACACTTAAAATTCGCATCCCACATTTTTTTCTTGAAAAATTTTAGAGAAATTTCTTATATAAAAAATTTATTTAATAATAAAACGATTTTTTAAGGTTTATTTGCATAAATTCATACTTTTCCGGAAACCAGACGGCAATTTTATGCATTTGAACATTATTATCTCATTAAATCCATGTTTTATATTTATAAAATGTATCTCAAATTCCAAAGTACTTTTACATAAGAGCAAGTTCGTGCGATCCAGTCGTGCATTTTATTTTTTTTGGCATGATAAATGTTTACGTGGCAGTTGAGGGTTGAGTGTTCGGACAAGTTCCCACCCATTTTCGGCGAGCTCTAGCCGAGCAACGCAAGCATGCCAAGTCCAACCACTCACCATAAAATCATTAAATATCAATTTCTAAGATCAAACATCTCAATACTTCTGCTACAAGAAAACCACAAAGAAGAAAGAACTATAGCTTTCACTGCTTTTACACGAAAGCGATTTTTAATCTTAGTTTCTCTTTTGGAGTCATCTTCCGCCTTATGTAACCCCGCCACCACACACGTCTCTCTCCAACGGGCTTAAAAATCGCAAGGTAATATTGCTTCGTTTAAAAGCCGTCTTTGCAATTTTTCTCACCCCAGCAATTTTGTGTACCCCCGCCACCACACACGTCTCTCTCCTACGGGTTTACAAATCGCAAGGTAATATTGCTTCGTTTAAAAGCAGTGTAACACATGCCACGAACTACTTCATCGAAGCATATTGTCGATAAGGTTTTTGGGTCGTGTGAAATGAATATGTGTCGACATAGCAGTGCGAACTCTGGGAATCGGAGTAGTATGCCGACATGGCGTGTAAAAAGGACCGAACCAGTTCGTCGAAACAATTTTTTATGATGTTATTCGATTTTAGTTCTTAAAATTTACTGATCGCCTGAAAAGGCAAGAATAAAATTCAATCTCCTTGAGCAACAATTCAATAAAGCTCTGATCAACACAAAAAAGTGGTTCTGGAGCATTAACATTCAAATATTTTTCGGTCATTTTCATTTAAAATTTTACAACTCTACTATTTAACAGCTGATTTTGGCATGTACTTCTACGTCGGCGTATTGGTGTGTAAATGCCCATACAAAAGCGAAGTACTTTGTCGATTGGGTTGACCGATGTGGCGTGTGTGAGGGGTATATATCTAAAGTCACAAACTAGTACGATTGCATTGTATTGTATTGATTGTATGTTTATTGGGTACGTTCGATAACAAAAATTCGGCACTCGGACGAACGTTGATGTTTACACATCTTAACCGTGAGTCCTGGCACTCACACTTTTTTTTTTTTTTTATTCAATACTATTTTAATTCTTTATTTAATTTGAAGTAGGAATTTTAAGCAAAGTATTTTAAATGAATTTATTTATTTCAAAGTAAAATTTAAAGCAAGTAATTAAAATTTATTCATTATAGGTATATTACTTATAAAATGTGTGGCATTAACACTCGTGAAACCCAAGAAAAGAAAATTTTCTTCATATCGAATAAGCGTATCCCAATTCATTATTCAGGAATTCAACACTTTGCGATCGGAAATCAAATCTTCCTTGTTTTATTTTTAAATAAAAAAAAATAAAGAAACGAGGCGCTTGCCTATGCCGTGAACTTTATTTGTTCACGATAAAATCCACAAAAAAATATTTTACAAATCCAATTGTGTTATCCCGAAAACAGTAAACATTCTCATTCGAAGAAATACTTCCAATAAAAAATTGAAAAACCACCAAATCTGCAAAATAATAAATTCCATTTGCAGCAAAGATTTGTCCCATAGCCAAATTTGATATGTTAATAGCGTTTCTTATACTTTTAGTTTTTATACTAAAAAACAAGAACTTCATCCGGAGAATTCATCCAAGAATCAAGAAAATAAGCCAGCTAATAAAATGAGTAGTTTCCTAACAAAATCCAGCAGCGACATACTCTCGTTAAATGTTATTGCTTTCAAGTCCGGCGAAAAACAACACTGCTATGAGATCAACGAACCAAAAGTGACCATCGTCGGAAGCGCTGGCAATCATGATCATGGCAGTTCCAAAGCTCCTTAATACATCACATAACTATATCGTGTAATCAGAATGGTAATAGATAATTATTATCTTGTAATTTGTAAGCATCCCTGCTAATTCCATTATTTGCAGAGCTCATTTTCGTTATCTTACGCACTTCTTTAATTAAACCTTTCAACAAAACATCACTTACACTACAGATGCGACTGTTCGTAATAACCTATCTTCACTTATGACTCATTTTTACAGTAAACTGATTAAGGCAAAAGAACATAAGTCAACTTAGATTTGTGATTTTTTAAATTGAAACACGGAATAACGGCCTAACTCGATTTAAGATTTTCATGCAATCATAGTCTGGTTAGCCAAAAGAACTTAAGTATAGTTAAGTTTGTCAAGAAATAGAAATGTGATTTGCCATAACAACCTAACTCAAGTTAAGAAAAGTAAATATTTTTTCTACTTTAGGGAATAAGAGCCTATGTTGACATAAGAAAAATGAAAAATAAGCGTTTTTAATTCTCGGCAGATTTTAAATTGATTAACTTGACTTATGTTGTTATTCCTCATTATTTTTTTTTTCAATGCAGAATAATAAAAACTTAACTTAAGTTATGAAACCGCCGTTGTATTTTTATTGAGCTAAGTTGTTATGGCAAATTATAATTTTTGAAAAGGGAGTTAGGTTGTTAGGTTTTTTGTTTATAACTTTTCTTTAAAAAAAGATACAGACGTAAAAAATTGAGTGGGCATAGATTTGTATATTCTCAGCACGATTATGATAAAAACTCAATTTCGTCATAACTCGAGTTAGGCGGTTATGGTTTGCGGCCACAGATATACTAGAAGTAATAAAATGTATGTCTTATATTTAATGAGTAATTAAGGAAAAAAACACTTAAGCTGTTATGGCTTATTGAACTTTAAAAAAAAATAAAAAGCTTAGGTCGAGTTAGGTTGTTATGGCATATTAAGAAAGAATGATTAAAATTTCTTTTGTCGACTTAGGTCGTTATTCCATGTGTGAGATTGTGGGAAAAAATTTCATATGTTGACTTAAGTTCTTTTTCCTTACCAATAAACCAGGGTATTTATTAACTTAAGTTAATTTTCCATATTTGTTTTCTTTTGGTCGTGAAAGTATCATACAAATAAAGGAACATTTTGTAATAAGAATATTTTATCTATTCAAGTTTTTAATATGCATAAGTTTAAATTATGTATTGTACATTATTGATTAAATTTTGAGCAAAATTGATATTTAAGTATCTTCTGAGTTGTCAGGGCCTGTTAAATGAGGATAAGTATTTGGCTCGTCCATATTGGATGGAAGATTGTCATAAAATGACTGAAAATCAAGACTTGATGTTTTAAGTCCATGAAATCTTCTTTTCTTTCGGGAAAGAAGTTGTTTAGATTTAAAGAAGCTCTCGTCTTTTTTTTACTTTTTATAATTTTAGAAACCTCATCTTTGTGCAAGAAATTTGTGTAGGACATTTGATGCAGTTTTTATAGTAACGTAACTACCGAATAGAGTTCCAAGTTATTTTGTTACCATCTTCATCTATTCGTTCCCAAGAAACTTTAGATCTATAAAATTTGGTAAAATCAGAAAAATCATTGTCGTTGTTCTTCTTAAATCAGTCTTATTAACGAAATAAAACCAATCTCTTGGGGTTTCAATTTTCAATTCAATGAAGGTCCAAGCTTTAATTTAAAAGTGTTTGGTTTTTATTGCCTCGGATTCGGTAACCTTTCTCTTCGAAGCAAAAGAACACTTGTCTACTTTTGGGGCATTAAACTCTTGGCCGATAAATCCAAACATTTTTAAGTATTTTAATAAGCTTGCCAGATTCAAAGATTATGATTTATAATGGCCGTGCATTTATGTAAGATTAAAGCTAGCGTTTAAATATTTTGTACACGAGTCCCTTCAAATGAAGTGGCTTTCATGTACAGTAAACCTCGAAATATGTCGTTTTATTGTTAGAAGCATGTTTTTCTCTGATATCCTTAAATGGAATCGAAATGGAATTGATGATGGATTTAAAGAAGCTCTCAGTTTCGTCAAAGAACTGAAGAAAATATTTTTTACAAAAAACACTAAAAATATTTTCGTATTCTTCATACTATGGTCGCGTTTTGGCTTCCAGTTAACTGCAGACACCAAATTTTGTTCCTCAATGTGTTTGAGGGAACCAATATATAAAATTCTTTGGTAATAGCTTTCTAATGACCAGTAGCTGTTGAACTACAGTTCAAGTTTTTAAAATTTAATGCTCTCGGTGCATTTACTTCTACAAATATAAAGAGGCTTGCAAGCCTTAACCTTAACAGTCTTTCTGCTGATTGAAAGTTTAATACTCGTATATAGCTTTTTCTTAGCTTTGCATTTAGGTCTTGCAAACGTTTCTTTTATTTGAGCTCTCAGAAATTGAATTACTAGACTTATTAAATAAGTGTATCTATTCTGGTTTATTAAAGAAAAATACCATCAAATTCGGGATCATTTTTAACGTTCTCAGTTTCATGTACATATTATGTAGTTCACCTGAACAACAAAAAACTGTGTGCATATCTTAACATAAACCTTAGAATTGCTATAACTGATGACTTAAAAACAAGAGTTTGGCCATACTTTAATGACTGTATTTCGTTATACTCGGTTCAAAATATGGAAACATTTTTGTTTGGTTTAATTGTAACAAAAGTCATAATACGAGTATTATATTTTGATTTAAAGCAAAAATACATTTCTAAAAATACACTCTCAAATCATGAATACAGGGGTTGGCAGCAGGAATTCTTTAATTTCATTCCATTTTATTCACGCACAAGCTGATCTCTATAATTACATTGTTCTGCAAAAAAAATAATAGACAATGTTTTTGAGGTTTGCACAAGCGTAGTGAAAAAAAAATGCTCAATGGAAGATCAATTCTTACGACTTCTTATTTTGATATTTCTTTTTGAATTTTGTTTTACTTTGACACCCCAAATTTATTTAAGAACAAATGAAAAACAAATATTTTTATAAACCGTTTTTCTTATTTCGATTACCAATTTACATAGGAATTTTTTTTAAGGGGAGATAGAAAAGCACTGAAACCACGCTTGTTGTTGTAATGAGTACTTTCTCTTATTGAGTAATACCTAAACAAATTTTGTTCGTAGGGCACTGCCCCAATGTGATATCAGCTCCTAAATACATCACATAACTATATCGTGTCATCAGAATGATAATAGATAATAATTATCTTGTAAATTGTAAGCATCCTTGCTAATTCCATTATTTGCACAGCTCTAATCGATATCTTACGCACTTCTTTAATTAAACCTTTCAATTTTAAACAGTACTTACATCTTACACTACAGATGCGACTGTTCGTTAAGACCTATCTTCACTTATGACTCATTTTTACAGTAAACTGATTAAGGCAAAAGAACATAAGTCAACTTAGATTTGTAATTTTTTAAATTGAAACACGGAATAACGGCCTAACTCGATTTAAGATTTTCATGCAATCATAGTCTGGTTAGCCAAAAGAACTTAAGTTCAGTTAAGTTTGTCGAAAAATAGAATTGTGATTTTCCATAACAACCTAACTCAAGTTAATAAAAGTAAATATTTGGTCTACTTTAGGGAATAAGCGCCTATGTTGATATAAGAAAAATGAAAAATAACGGTTCTTAATTCTTGGCAGATTTTAAATTTATTAACTTGACTTATGTTGTTATTTCTGATTATTTTTCTTTTAAATGGAGAATAATAAAAACTTATCTTAAGTTATGAAACCGCCGTTGGCACGAGTACGATAACTTGGCCGCCAAGATTTGATGACGGATTTTTGTAGAGGGGTCAATTTCATTTTAAAATTTTGAAAACAATCGGTCTAAACTTTTTTTTTCACGTTATTTTATCAAAATTTGGACTTTAAATGCGAATTTCTCAAAAACCATTGACATGAGTAATTTAATTTAAATGCAGGATTATAGAACAATCTTCTGGCTTTCAAAGGCAGTATAGCACTTTATTGTAAGTATTGCCGTTGTTTTTTAATATTTTTTTTTTCAATTTAAACCATTTTTTCTAAAAGTGTCCCTACCTCCTAAGCGGAGGTTTTCTCAAAAACCAGAAGACATAGAACCATGCGGTTTTTTGTGTTCGATTAAGAACTGATAGATACATGAAACACATATAAGTTAATTTACAATTTCATTTCACAATTTTGAAAACAATCGGTCTAAACATTTTTTTTCACGTTTTTTTATCAAAATTTGGACTTTAAATGCGAATTTCTCAAAAACTATTGATATGAGTAATAAAATTTAAATGCAGGATTATAGAACAATTTTCTGTCTTTCAAACGCAATATAGCACTTTATTGTAGGTGTTGCCGTTGTTTTTTAATATTTTTTGTTTCAATTTAAACCATTTTTTCTAAAAGTGCCCCTACCTCCTAAACGGGGGGAGATAGACCACCCCCTCCCATGGTAAAAAGTGCTTGTTTTTGACCCCCCTACAAAAACCCGTTATCAAATCTTGGCGGCCAAGTTATCGTACTCTCCCCCCGCCGTTGTATTTTTATTGAGTTAAGTTGTTATGGCAAATTATAATTTTTGAAAAGAGACTTAGGTTGTTAGGTTTTTTGTCTATAACTTTTGTTTAAAAAAAGATACAGACGTAAAAAATTGAGTGGGCATAGATTTTTATATTCTCAGCACGATTATGATAAAAACTCAATTTCAATTTCGAGTTAGGCGGTTATGGTTTGCGGCCACAGATTTAGTTATATCAAATTTAGAGACTCGTGTTATGTATGTCCTGCAAATTTTAACAGCTCCAGATGGTGTACCATCATTGGAAATGAATTCTAAAAAAGCTGGTGGTGGCTCATCAAATAACTCGATTATAGTGACCAGCAATGACCAAGTGAAGAAAAAGACCTTTGGTGTATGTGTGAAGAGTGTTTCGGAATTTCCATTGTCGTCACCGATTCTCAGTTTCTCAATTGTTGATGCAGCTGTTCGTCGCTATAAATGTGCAAATGACAATTATTTGGTCGATGAAATGGACGACTATGATGAAGAGACAAATTCAATGTATTGTGTTGTTGTTCGCATGTTTATTGTCCAACCGAAGAGCGTACAAGAATGTCATATTCTTTATCGGCCAACTGTGGACGAGAACATCCATGTAAAGAGCAGTATTTCCCTTGATAGTACGAAGGAATTTATAGAAAATCCGAGCGAAAAATCAAATGATAAGGATTTAGATAATGTGGCTGTGCAAGCAATGAGTGGAACAAGTGATAAGGTTCCATTAGATGCTCTTTTCGATCGAGTATCAAATGTTCTGACAAATGTGGTAGGCGTTGACAAGACTGACTCTCCAAACCCATCACCACATTTGTCTACTGTTAGCCATAAGAGTTTTTCACTGATTAATTTGATGACGCCAGATGCATTTAGTTCATCCACTGCAATTGAAAACAGTTCAAATCGCAATAACATAGATAACCTCACAGCGGAAATTCCAGTCCCAGTCGTGAAGTGCACTAGCATTTCGCCAAAAGTGCCAGATGTTCGCACAGTTAAAAGGCACTCATCCGAACTTCAAAATTCCGATAACCTCATAATAACTTCAGAGCCAAACAATTACTTGAGCGATATCAACATGAAAATGAGTAAAATTTTAGATTTAGTTCAAAAACAATCAGTTCAAATCAAAATTGTAGAAGCGAAATCAAAGAACTGAAGGAAGGTAATACTCACAACACCTTCAAGGATATGAAAGATTTTGCAAGCAAAGTTGAAATGCAACTGGCGAAGCTGTTGGAATCGTATTTGAAGCGCTATGAGAACGAACACAAAAAGAAACTAAGTGCGTTCTTAGCTGGCAAGTAAGTTTTAAATTGTGATCTTAGTAAAATAGTTGGATAAAATAACGGTATATTTGTTATGTTATAGGGAAGTACAGAATTGTGAACTTCGTGAAACATTTGTACAACTTATCAACCAATTTACCCTCACCCGCTTGACCGAAGTAATTTCGAAAGTAATCAAAAGCAAATTATGCCTATATTAGCTGCAAAAATTGATGGATTACAACAACAAATTCAAATGGATGTTGCTAATAAGTTGTCTGCCTTCGATATGATGTTAAAGGATAACATAGCATATATTTGTAAGAGTAAGGTAAGAGTTTAAAACATATTTTCTTGAAGTTCAGATAGGATTTCAAACAAAAATA
This sequence comes from Chrysotoxum bicinctum, assembly GCA_911387755.1. Lineage (NCBI taxonomy): Eukaryota > Metazoa > Arthropoda > Insecta > Diptera > Syrphidae > Chrysotoxum > Chrysotoxum bicinctum. The sequence goes on along the minus strand of OU426988.1, from coordinate 24,234,146 downwards.
AATTACATATATATTTTTTTCAAGAATATCATCGACGCATTTGGAAAATCTGTATTAGTTGGAGTTCAAGGAAGCCTTCAGAGCGCTTTTGTTGATTCTATGTCAAATACATTAATACCAGCTTACGAGAAATCCTCACAAAATATGTTCAAACAGTTGCACGAGGCTTTTTCTGTGGATATCAAAGAATGTGAGTTTTATTTGTATTAAATATGTATTATTTTTAATCAATTGCATAATATTTATTTATGTATAACAGTTATGGAGCAATTTGATAATTATTTATCGCATCTTCAACCAATGCAAGACTCAACTGAAGAGATTCTTAATAAATTCTCTGGGTTTAGGCAGCATTTGGATTCGATATTAATACAACATCGGAATACTGTACAAGAATCGATGTTGGATACTAAGAAAGATGTAAAGCATATGAAAATACTGCTATTAAGACAAATAGCTGAAGTTGTACAAACTGAAGTTCGCAAAGGTTTTGAATCTCAAACTGCAGCCTTACGCTCACAAGCTACAACTCCAGCTCCATCAATCTATGACATTAAAGATAAAAAAAGACTCCGTCTAAGCTCGGGCCAAATAAACAAAGCTTTCCATCAAGCCCTTCTAGCCAACGATCTATCACTGGTGGAATTTACACTCCAGCGCGCCGACCACAATTCAGTACTTCATCCTTGTTGCCTCGAGCAAAAGGTTCTACTTTCTCTCATTCAACAAATTTCAGCTGATATAAGTAATAACAATGAAGTCAAGCAAAATTATTTAGCAGATGCAATTTTAAGTATAAACCCAAACGATCCAATTACTCGAGAACATGCCCCCAAAGTTATGCAAGAGCTATATCGAAATTGCCAATCATTCCTGCTCATCCAAACTAAGAACCGTCAATGTAATAATGTTCGTCTCTCAAAGCTGATTTGTTGAAAATAGTAGCTTCGTTTCCACTGGAAGTCGTGCGTTCGGCGATAGACGAGTGGCCGGATCGTTTAAGAAAGTGTTGGAAGGCTAAGGGGGGGGGGGGGCATTTTGAATTATTTTCTTATGTATTTATATTGTATATGTATGTATATTGTGCCCGGGTAGGGAGGGATGTTGTATTCCCATACCTATCTGAGGAAGTCGTAGTGCATTGAACTTAATGCATTCTCAATTGTTCTGGTTGCACTTATATTGGATATATGTATTGTATCCGAAACGTATCACCTTACGGATATCAATTTAGGTCAACCAAAATGCAATATCGCAACAATTGAGTTGTGCTGAATGGTCAGCGCGTGTCGATTTCCCATGGCTGTGCTTGGGCTCTCGATCGATTGTTTGACACGAAGACGAGGACTCTAAAGAAACAAGTCAACGGTGTCGGTCTTTGGTATTTACAATATAACACTTAATAAATGACGTAAAAAGAATTTTGATTGCTTTTTTATTTTTTTAAATAAAACGTGTTTTTGTTAGGGACAGAACTTATGGCAGGACTATGGTACCTACATATGTCAAAATCAGTTTAGCAATAAGTAATATTTCTTTTACCTCTCACGCTTTCCAATAGCTGTTCAACTTCTCCACCTTATTCTTCCATAATAGATCTGAATCGACCCCATTTACAATGCCAGTATTTTTTTTTAAATCAGTCTAACCAACGCGTTGTCCAAAGCCGAATAAAAATAAGGCTCTGAATATACCGCAGGTGCTATTCATACGCTTTAGTATGTCCTGAAGTGGTAAGATAGATATTAGGATGCATATTCGCCGCGCCGTTTGAAACTGAAGAAAAATCAAAGACATATTTCAATACATTAGACTAATATATGTATGCTCTTTTCAGATGAAGCTTAGTTTTACGACCTCCGAGATGTTTTGGAAAAGTCAATTCTTAAGTCGGAAAGGAAGACATATTCGATGCATTAATTGGTGAGACCAGCCTCAACGAAACGACTCCTGATAATAGCTTCCGACTAATAGACTTGCATTAGCTCTTAATAGGGTTTAAAGGCTAAGGATTCATAAAGCAACCTGGCGCTCTGCATACGGTGGAACCACCAACAAATACTATGTTCTAATCGACACAGAATATGTATGTGGAATCTAAGACGTGTACATTTCGAGAGCAAACTACAAAGGCGAAAAATATCGAGCAAGGGTAAAAGGGGATAAGTCGATCCTTATTAGAAAGAAGAGGGCATTTGGAAGCACCCAGCTCAAGAAGACCGAAATCTCACGAAGAGCCGGCGCAGACACTACCAAACAGCAAAGGTAAGTAGTCATGGAACCAGAGTGAAAATGGTAATGTTCAAGCAGGGGTGACATTCTGTATGGCAAAAGCGAACGAACGTTTTCGTACGTGCGAACGGTTTGCTTCGTATTTGCTTTCGTTTTTGAAAAACGAACGATCGCTTTCGTTTCTTTTTTTACAGAATCTGGCCCCAGAATTTGCACAACTTCTGAATAGCCATATCTTATCTCGTTCCGTGTGGCTAATCAACCATAGACTAACCCCCTTATTACCGCTGGCGAGTCGAACAAATAAACATGTGATTGTGAGAAATTAGTATCACGGTTGGCGAATCGAGAACCCTTGATTCGACATAAATATCATATATTTGATATTTTAAATAAACAATCAAAATTTCGAACTCGAATTGTAAAGTTCGCCAACCGTAGTATGTCGAATGTGTAGTTCGCTAATGAAAAAATCTTACCTAAATCTTCATATTGAGGCAAATCTTGGAAAAGACCAACAAATTTCAAGTACAGACTCACCACCTTTTCATTAATTTGAAAGCCGCATTTGACAGTATTTATCATCAGGAGCTCTATATCGCGATGAAGGAACGCCGCGGGATCCCGGGAAGTGTGAAGTGATCGTTTTTATGAAATTACCCATCTTTTATGGATTTTTTATTTAGAATTAGAGCAAAATAAAAATTAAGGACCTTTTACAGAGTAGTACCTTTAAGCATAATCGTTAACCGTCATGCAGAGGGTCTTCGGTTCTATCCTATCTATTAGATGCTGGAAAAATATTTTCCCTTTTTGCAAGTAAGTCACAAATGCTCCAAGAGTATCTCTGCTCTTGAAAAGTGCTGCTCAGAAGCAGTTCGGCCGAAAATTGTAGGTCCCTAAGTTGTAAATCACTAAGTTCAAGCTCTCTACGAGCTTTTATTTTCTTTTCTTTAATTTTTTTTTATTTTTATGTTTGTTTTAGTTGGCTAGAGGACTATTTTTCCTTACTTTGACTCCTTAAAAGCGTATTAAAGTTTTACGTGGGTAACCCTAAGCTACTTTTAGTCAACAGCTAAGAGTATTAGTTCTTAAGCCAAAAATGCACGAAGAAATGGGAATACATAATACAATTACTCAGGTCATCGTGTTGACATTTTATTTCACACTTTACGTACTATTTTAGTTTTTAATAGATATCTTAATACACGTGCAAGTATAATGCAACCGTCAAAAGAAAAATTTTTTGAACCAGTTTATTTGTAAAAAAACTTATTGGAATTAACAAAATACAGACTTATTGATTACATTTTTTTGTAAAACTAATGGATAATAGATTTAGCAATCATCATCATCATCATCGGCTCGACAACCGGGTTCCGGTCCTGGCCTCTTTCAACAAGTCTCTCCACCTATCCCGGTCTCTAGCCGACGCCACCCAGTTGCGCACCCCAAGGCTTCGGGCGTCCTGGTCTACGCCATCTTTCCAGCGCAAGCATGGTCTACCACGCTGTCGTCTACCATAGAATGTACCACAAAGAACTTTCCGAGCAGGTTCCTCTTCGCTCATGCGAGCTAGGTGCCCTGCCCACCGGAGTCTACCGAGCTTAATTTTTGTCACGATATCTGCTTCTAGGTAGATTGCGTACAATTCATGATTGTATCGTCTCCGGAATCAATTGGTATTTAAAGCAACGCATTAACAGAACTTTATATAGTAATAAAATTTAAAAACAAAACTTACCTTTTTAATAACATTTTCCGAAGAGTTCGCAGTTGTTGTTAACGCTAGCGCAGTTTCTTTTTCAACAGCATCAGCGTCTCCATTGTCAGTTACCGCCGATAGTACTGCTGCCACCCCAACACTCAATATACCATCACAATTTCACAGTAGTACTAGCGGCTATAGCGGAGCGGCAACTACAGCTGATACGCGTCCGCAGTCGCTCTATTGGTGGTGGAAGTTGTATTACCAGTCGTTATGATGGTAGAAATATTTGATGGAACATCAATATCTGATTTACTGCTTGCGTGTGTTATTTGCAGTGAAGAAGCTGAAGTCGTGTCTTCCTCCTCCGATGACGAAGAAGATGCTGATGATGGGTCAAGACGCGTGTTTTGGGACGCAACTACTTCGCTAGAATTTGTTATGATCGTTGTTTTATCTTTAATTTCCTGCGACTGGCTCCTTTTGCTTTAGCTGGGGTTGTTGTTGGTGTTTTTGTTGTGACAATGATTCGGACGAGGGCGAAGAAGAATTCGAGGACGACGACGACAGAGACAGCTCTTGCTGTTGATGCGAAATCACTAACGCTGCAGCGTTCTGTTGATTGGACTGTTGTTGCGTGCTAGTAAGCGTCACCTGCTGCTGTTGGATATTATGCAAAGGGTGTTGTTGCATTGTTAGGGACGAGTTATGGTCCTGTGGCGGTGAGTTTGATGAGTGCGGAGGCGAAGACGATGCAGTCGACGAACCACTGCTGCTGCTGCTACCACTAACACTTCCCGGCGACAACGAAGTCGAGGATATATTTAAGCTGCTGTTGTGTCATTGAGTGAATTGCAGTAGCGAATTGTTCGGTGACTTATTTTGCTGCGCACTCAGGACCGTTCTTTTCAACTGGTTTACTTACAAACAGTGATGAATTAACCGAACTAAGATATTTTCTATTCATTTACTACTCACTCTTCATAACATTGTAAATATCAAGTCCTTCAGCGAAATGTTCTTCCTCATTAAACCACATCTCCTAGTCTTCATCGAGCTGCATATTGCTATTTGTGAGAATTTAAAATAAAACATACATAAATGTTACCAAGTAAAATGATTATAATAAATTTTGGGCAATTAACCTGTACATAGCCAACTTGTCGCGATCCTTTATTCGGTCTTGGTATTGATCGTATCGGGTCTTCAAATACCTAAATGTTTGTACATATTCGTCAATATTAATTTGTTTTGAATTATGACATTATGGGAACTGTCATTCTGATTTTCCAAAAAAAAAAAAACGTCAAATTTTGAGCTACTGACTTCATTTTGTATTTTAATCCACCATTCACAAGTATTCATGGATAGGGAATTTAAGAGAGTTTTCTCTTACTCACCTCAAAAAAAATTTGATGGTGTTTCAGGCAAGAGGGGTACCGATCGTGACTCTAGGTAATATATTTCCTCTATGCGCAAAAGTTTGAAGTTGGAGAATTAAAAAGTAATTTAATGTGTTTTGTAGTGGTTGTCTTACAAAAGTCGTTCATACCTTTTTGGAATCTCCTCTCGATGCTTTCAAGAGCACCTTTTATATAAAACCAGTTTTGACAAAATTCACTTTCAGCTGTCAAAATTTGTCCCGCAAAATAATGCTTCTATCATTCTTTTTCCTGGCAAAAATTTAGTGGAGACATTTTGTACAGCAATGCACAAAAGTGTGAATAAAGTGCGAAAAAATATCCAAGACAAAATTTGTCCCACGAAAAGATTTGTATGGGAGACAAAATTTTTCCCGATCTGCGTACTAGGCTTTAGTAGGGTCCAATAGAATTAAGCTTCTACGGCAAAATTCCTAAGAGTAAATGCGTTAGCTATACTTTTAAGGCAAACAAAATTTTAATGCGAGCAACAGATTGGAACAGCAACTTTGACAACCACGTCACTCTTTTTAGAGCCACTGGTTTTAAATGGCTTTGATTACATTAGCCGTGTTTTTTTTGGAAAAGTTATCCGTAGTACAGTAGGATTTTATATGAATAACAAACACAACATCCGCAGTAGGATCACTGCCGATGCTTGAATAAACGTCAAATCTCTATCCGCAGCAGGATTTCACTTCTCCTTTTATCGGCAGTGATCCTACTGTGGATGTTGTATTTGCAATTCATATAAAATCCTACTGTACTACGGATAACTTTTCCAAAAAAACACGGCTATTAACACAGGAACTTCGACATCGACATTAACGTTAGACCTAAACCCTAAATTTGATGTCGCTGTGCAAATGCTACCAACTTTTAAGGCGAAATTTGTCAGTATTATCAACACTCAAATGAAAATGTGACAATCATCTTTTCGTTTCATCTATTTATTTTGATTTTGATGATGAAATTAATTCTAGTACGACAAATTGTGCAAGTTCGTATACATTGACGCAAATCAAGTTAATTTTTATCATATTATGTACGGAAAATTCATTTCGCATTTGAAACTATTTTGAGTGTATGCTGTGAAAAACGCTTTTCACGTTGTAATCTATTTCACAAGACTTTTGATGTTGAAGTTTTCGTTACTGTTAAAGTTGCTGTGTTAAGATGTGGTAGATTTTGCTAATCTTAAAAAGTTGTGGTAGATCTACCACAATTGTGGTAAAGTGACAACACTGAGTGGAACAGATAGTCCTACAAAAGTGGTTGGAATTTGCTCTTGATGTTTACAAGAGAAGCATTTACAGTTTTTACTTAAAAGCAGTATTGAAAAAGTCCATCTTGGAATACGCATTATATAGAATCAGTATGTGAATTCTAGGAATAATTTTGTTCAATACTGCTTCTTTTTAAAATATTTTGATGCTTTTTTTTAAAGCATTAAGTGCAGATTCCAGAAAGATATCAACCATGTTTTTAGGACAAGCCACACCAAAGAGACACTCCCAAACATTTTCAGTATATCATCAGTATACTAAGCGACACTTTTTTTGAAAATGAACTTTTGATGTTCAACTATACTAGAAGTTAAGCGCCACATTTTGGCCACTGCCCTATCACGTATGCAAAAGAAACTAGAGAGAAAATAAAATTGTAGCAACCGCCAAGTTTTCTCACTAGAATAATGTTGCTCCCTGGAATTTGTATTATCCCTCAGTAAAATTATGCTTAGCGATATTTTTAAAAATATTATTGTCTTAAGCAACCAAACGTTGTTGCGAGGCAAGAGGATGAGTGTGGAGGGAATATTGGCTGAAGTAGGATCGAGGAAAACGGAAGGATACGGATAGGAAAGGAAAAAGAGTGCTTAGCTCGAGAACGCGGCCTGCTCGCGAAGCACGGCTTAGCTCGCCGGAATAGGGGGGCATCTTGCCCCCAAACTAAACCTCACCTCCCAACAAAACACTTATCAGTCCTGAATATCTTAAGGAAGCGCGGACGGACGGTTCACCACACCAAGGGCGCTGCAGATGTTATGGCAGCTTGGCCTATGCCCACCCCACCTGGAAGTTCCGTGGCCCTGTATAAACTTCCCCAAAATCTTAACGAAATCTATCAGTTTCTGGTCACCCCTTCAAAAGCCTCGTTCAGCGATCCATCGGCACCCCTGAAATAAATTTAAATCAAGCAATCATGTTCCCCGTGTGGAAACAAACCAAACACAAGTTTCTTTTTTTTTTTCATTTAACTTTTATTACAATTATGTTTATCTATTACAAACGCTCATTTACACTAACTGAAATTCTTCCTCTAATTGTATCCCGCGATCCACCAACAAAAGAAAACGAAATAAAAGCGAACCTTAAAAAATATCAGCTAACCCTAAACACCCACCTAAAAGAGCTCTCTTAAGTCGTTCGTTTCGGTTATCAAAATTCTATTTATGTATACTTAAAAGCCAGTCGGAACACAAAAAGGGAAGTTTACAATTTTTGAAAGTGAATTTTAGGTCTTTTATTACATCTGGATTTTATGTTTTTTTTTTTTTTTTTTTTGATTATATTTGTACCTATAAGTATATATCTATTCCTTATGGTATCAATAAGTATTCATTTCTCACATATTTATTCCTTTTTTTTTTGTTTGTTTGGCTTCAATTATTTAAATTAGGTTTTAGATAGCTTTAAGTAGGTTTCTTTTGCTTTATATGGCTTTAAATATTAGTAAAATTGTTTTAAACTAACTTGGAATGTTGTTTTAAATTCTGTTACTTGAATTGTTTGAAATATTTTATACTAGGTTTGTTTTTTGTAATTTTTTTTTCTTCTTAACCACATAGCTTCAAGAATCTTTAAGTAGGTCGTAATAATTTTTTTCTTTTTTTTTTCTAATTAAGTATTTCTAAAAGGATTTACTTTGTAATAAAAATTTGTTTTATAAAATTTGGTCTTCTTTTTTGTTATTATTCTTGACTTTTTCTTGACTAGGTGGGACTCACGTGACCTTATTCGAAAGGGATAATTTGGTCGGTATCCTCCACACTTGAGAATTTGGGCCAACAGTCCTTAAAAGCTGAGACTTGGTGCTGATTAAGAGGTGATCGGGACGAAAACATTGTTGGCCCACACCTGTATCTATCCAGAATTTCGGCCAGCACAAAATCAGTGGAACTCGATGTTCGTACGGTGGTAACGAGTCCCCCACAACTCGTTGACGGTCACTATGATTTCGTCTACGACCGCTCCAAATTACCCTTATGAAATGACTATACAGTAGTTATTTATATTTTCCACACCGACGTAGCCTTTTTCCGAATCGTACTAACGTTTAACCGCAACACCCTATCTGGTAACTATAATTCTAATTATAATTTTACTTTCCTTTTTTTTTCTTTCTTTAACTCTTTAGGACACTGACACGGGCCGAAACTTTACAACACTTGGCTTGTTTCGAGGTATTACGAAGTAACCAAACACCTCTTATGCTTGTGCATTCTAGATAACAACTAATTCGTCCGATAACATATAAAACATACGAATTGAATTCTTTATTGAGTCTTAAAAATAGTTTACAAAGGTGTATAATTGTCAATATCTTAAGTAAGTAATACTGCGGCTATAATGTATTGCCTGCTTTAAAATTGCTTGAATAGAATGCCTCGTGGCTGTCTTTTGTTATGTAGTTGGACTGCTCTTGCTCAGGAGAGTGTTTATATATACTTTTACTAAGATGGCATGGCGTCAAAATATGAGAATTTACATTTATACATATATACAAAAGACTAACACTAGCTTAAAAACTAAATAACGAAAAAAAATAATAATAATGAGACCTCCATAGCTCTTTTTTTTTTTTTTTTTTTTTTTTTTTTCAGCTCTGAGAGCGAGAATGCTCTAATACATTAATTCTCATAGAAAATATCATTTAAGTGAGAGTAAAGAGTGAGATGAATATATCATTTAAAAAAAAATAAATTTGTATCTTATAACATTCATCATCATCATCATCGGCTCGACAACCGGGTTCCGGTCCTGGCCTCTTTCAACAAGTCTCTCCACCTATCCCGGTCTCTAGCCGACGCCATCCAGTTGCGCACCCCAAGGCTTCGGGCGTCCTGGTCTACGCCATCTCTCCAGCGCAAGCATGGTCTACCACGCTGTCGTCTACCATAGAATGTACCACAAAGAACTTTCCGAGCAGGTTCCTCTTCGCTCATGCGAGCTAGGTGCCCTGCCCACCGGAGTCTACCGAGCTTAATTTTTGTCACGATATCTGCTTCTAGGTAGATTGCGTACAATTCATGATTGTACCGTCTCCGGAATCGTCCTTCCTCACATATGGGGCCAACAATTCTCCTTAAGACTTTTCTCTCGAACGCAGCTAAGAGGTCGGAGTGCCTTTTGCTAAGCACCCAAGTCTCGGATCCATATGTGAGTACTGGCAGGACCATGGTCCTGTACAGCAGCAGTTTTGAAGTTATGGTGAGATTTCTGGATTTGAAGAGCTTTGACAGACTATAGTAGGCTCTGTTGGATTTGAGAAGCCGCCCGCGTATTTCTTCTTCTATGTTGTTATCGGCTGCTACTATTGACCCAAGGTATTTAAAGGATTGCACCACTTCAAATTCGTGCTCCGCTACCTTGATTGTTTGACCAACTGTTCCTCTCGCATTCGACGCCACCATGTACTTTGTTTTACCTTCACTAATGTGCAGCCCCAGATTTTGTGCCGCCTGCTCGATCTGGATGAAGGAATCGTGTACAGCTTGTTCGGTTCTTCCGATGATGTCAATGTCGTCTGCGTAAGCCAGTAACTGGCTGGACCTGTTGACGATGGTCCCTCTTGTTGCCGTGCCAGAGTCACGGATTGCTTTCTCCAACGCCAGGTTGAAGAGGAGGCAGGCCAAACCGTCCCCTTGTCGGAGTCCATTAAAGATGTTGATTGGTCTGGATAGCAATCCGGCTATTTTTACTTGGCTTGTTACGTTGGTCATGGTCAACCTACATAGTCGTGTCAATTTATTTGGGATGCCGAATTCTCTCATGGCTTTGTAAAGTTCTACCCTGGCTATGCTATCATAGGCGGCCTTAAAGTCTATAAACAGATGGTATGTTGGGATGTTAAATTCTAGACATTTTTCCATCGCCTGCCTAAGGGTAAAGATCTGATCAGTTGTTGATTTGCCTGGAATGAAACCACACTGATATTGCCCGATGACGGTTTTAGCGTATGGGGTTATCCGGTCTTGTAGGATAGAGGAGAGTATCTTATAGGCGGTACTCAACAACGTGATACCTCTATAATTGCTGCACGTTGTGACATCTCCCTTCTTATGTATGGGGCATATTAAACCTTTTCGCCAGTCTTCTGGCATTTCTTCCTGCTCCCATACCTGTACTATAATATCATGAATTGCTTGACGTAAGGCTGGCCCGCCGTGATGGAATAATTCGGCTGGTATGCCATCGACTCCCGGGGCTTTGTTCTGTTTAAGCCGGCCTATAGCCTTCTCAACCTCTTCTATGCTTGGTGGCGGCAACATAGGGTATTCTTCTTGAAGTAGTGGAGCCTCCACTTCTGCAGTGAGCTGACCATTTAGCAGTTCATTAAAGTACACTTCCCATCGTTCCAGTATGCTTTCAGGATCGGTGATCAGATTTCCCTCTCCGTCCTTGCAGTATGTGCAGCGTGGTGTGTACTGCGTCATGTTTCGGACGGATTGGTAGAACTTCCGCGCCTGGTGCGGACCTCGCTCTCGGCTGTTTTCTATTTCACAGATTAGGTTCTTCTCCCAGGCTGATTTCTTTTGTCTGTGAAGCCGTTTTTCTGTTCTTCTGAGCTCTTTATATTCCTCTTCGCGTGCCCGCGTTCTATGAGATTGTTGCATTGCTCGGTACGCAACATTCTTACGTTCAGTCGCTAGCTTGCATTCATCATCAAACCAGTCGTTCCGATTTTTACGACTGCTGCCTAAGATGGAGTTGGCAGTACTAATGACAATATTCTTAAGGCGTGTCCACTTCTCATTTACGCCTAGCATACTGGCTCCAGGACTTACTCTCCCTAAATTAGGTGTTTCTAGGGCGAGTCCTAACGCATTACCAAAGGTGTTACTGGTGTTTTCATTGCGCAGGGCAGCCGTGTTGATTCGAACCTGATCGGCGGATGCAATGCGTCTTCGCAAGGCAATCCGCCCTCGGAAAACCATACCAACAAGATAGTGATCCGAGTCGATATTGGCACCTCGGTACGTTCGTACCGTCATCAAGTTCGAGTAGTGGCGACGGTCTATCAACACGTGGTCTATTTGGTTACGAGTGACTCCATCAGGTGATACCCAGGTGGCTTTGTAGATATCTTTACGCGGGAACCTGGTACTCGCAACTACCATGTTTTTCGATGCTGCCAATTCTAAGACTCGAAGTCCATTGTCATTAGTGTTCTCATGCAAACCATGGGTGCCTGCGTAATGCCTGAATACCGGCTCCCGACCTATTTTTGCGTTCAAATCCCCAAGGATGATTTTAACATCATACCTTGGACAGGCATTGAGGGCCCTCTCGACTTGTTCGTAGTAAGTCTCTTTTTCTTCGTCTGAGGACTCCTCCGTAGGTCCGTGAACGTTAATGAGGCTGATGTTCGTAAATTTGCCTCGCACGCGAAGGGTGCATAGCCTTTCGCTTATAGCGTTAAAGCCGATGATAGTAGACTTCATTTTTTCGCTGACTAGGAAGCCTACCCCGAGCACATGGTGTTTTGTATGACAGCTGTAGTATATGTCATATTCTTTCTTCTGTAAAACACCATTCCCTGTCCATCTGATTTCTTGAAGAGCTGTTATGTCAGCTTTATATTTTGACAGGGCATCGGCTAGCTGCTGAGCAGCTCGAGCTCTATAGAGCGATCGTACGTTCCATAAGAAAATTCGTAAATCGTTTTTCCTTTTTCTTTGCGTAGGTTGTCGTCGTGAAATCAGTCCGTTTCCGAGGCTTGTTGTCGTTCTCGAAATTCATTAAGTTTTACGGGACAGGGAATTAACCTGTCGCCAACCTGAGGAACCAGCCTGATCATATTAGCCAAACCTTTTTTAAAAGGCTTGTTTCTAGCGGCCGCCGCGAAGAGGCTATGATCACACTTCCACCAGTCCCGAATAGTTACGGCACGTGCATGTTTTCGTATGCTACATGTTGTTCCCCCTATTCGTCTGATGGCTGACCGCCTTATAACATTAGATATTCTTATATACATTATTATCATTGAAGTTACATTTAAGTAAGAATATAAAAATAGAGCTTATGAAATGAGAAATTATCATAATTATATCGGTTACAATAATGACGTCAGAAATGAGCGATAGCTCAGTACTGTTACATGTATATGCTGTTACACTGTTATCACGTGACAGAAAAAATAAGTTAATGTTACATTTTTTTTTGTTAAAATAAGTTGATATTACGTTTTTTTTTTTTTTTTGTTTAAAATAATAAAAGAATTATCACATATCAGTTACAATGATGTCACTTAGTTTTGAATGTTAAAAATTATATGTTGTTAGAGTCTTGATTTTGCGCAGCGGTCCGTTTCCGTTTATCGGGAATTCATCCAGTTATTTTTAGAGGCTTGATTTTCAGTTTTTGATGACATGTGTAGGTCACTCGATTAGATGGTATCTTCAATCCCAGGTCCAGGATTGAGATTTGGTTGCTGTTCGGCGGACTGATGCCCGCAGAACTGTAGTTGCGGATTTATTTTATTTGAGCAGGTTCGCTTCCTGCTATAAATGAGCCATGTGTCGGCGTCATCGGTTTCTGTGTTTGTATAAAACACTGTTGCTTGAATCTTGGCGTTGGTTGGTTGAATCAAGCTTCCCATTTTCGGGTTTTCCTCCCCTAGTCAGATTTACATCGTATAGAACTAGTGTGCATTTTATGTTAAAGTGATCCAATTTTTTCAGCGTAATCACTGCACCATCCGGCGATGAAATTAATTTTGGGGTGTTAAGGAAATTCGCTTTTGATGTAAGCGAGTACTATTTCGTCAAAAGACATGTTAAAAACGGAATAATTTTAATTTAAACCGCGCCACGTTTTTACTTTAGTTTATGATTACTAGTTTTTTTGTTATGGAGAGTGCAGACGCAGAACACGTCTGCACTCAACGACGTACAATGACCAACCTATAAAACATACGACTGACATTTGTCTATCCAGCTCCAGAAGAACAGCTATTTCTGCAATTGGTATTTACCGTAGAAACCTCACGCCACTGGTTTTTCTCCTACTCACACTTGAGAACCTTTACCGTGATGACAACTTCTCCGTTAAGATATTTCAAGTAAGGCTGTATTAGTTCACCTGTCTTCTTTTACTTTCAGCTCCGCCCCTTCCAGACCACCAAATCTTTAAAACGAAACTAATATATTCCAACAGTCGAATACTTGGGATTCACACCTGACGATTTTTCCAGTGTGGTGAACATCATTTCAACGAGGGTTTTTCAACACACCACTCAAACGCGGTGCTTACTATATAATACTACGTTTTCACCAAAGGTAAATCCGGGATTTAAGTGGATTTACCATAAATCTCCTTTAAATCTCGTAGATTTACCATACAAATATAAATCACCTCAAATGAAGATTTAAAATAAATCTCCTTGAAATCTTCTCGCAATCAGAAGATTTGCAAAACAAACAAACCTTATTTTGTAGAACGCACCTATGTAAATCCACTTTCTTCATTGACAATCAACACAAAATAGAAATATCTGTTTTTTTTTCCTGTTTACTACACAATTGCAATTTTTTTTCTCTTGTCCAAATTGACAATTGAATGACAAGACAGAGTGAAAACGTCAAATAAATCTCAGTTTCTTTGGTGAAAACACTTCAAGATTATTTTAAATCTCTAGCGGATTTACTCTTGGTGAAAACGTAGTATAACCTTCGTTGACGAGTTCCCCAACCTGCCTAAAACAAACCTTGACTCAATTTGTTAGGAACTAATGTGCAAGTCTTTCACCATGTCAAAAATTGGTAATTTTAAGAGCCTGTCAAGTTTTGTTTTATTTTGGAGAGCCCCTTTCCTAACCATATTCTTTCCAGTAGTTATACCCTTCCACAATCTGGAAGTGAATTGTTGCGTCTAATGTTTGTTCTCCGAAATCCTACAGCTGTTTCCCCTAATAAAACAATTATTGAAATTGACAAGCCTTATCCCACATGCACTGCCGGTTTACTCAAGGTAAATAATACATATTTATTATTCATATTTGCCTTATTGTTTTCGTTTCAATTAAATGTCCTTTTTTTCCATTTTTTTTTTTCAGCTCAGCCTCTTAATGTGAACGAGGTGCCCACAACAACGTCCACAAAAAAAGTTTGTTAGATGTCGCATAGATTAACCGAAATTGTCGCTTAGCACACTCATCCAAATAGAACTTGATCCATTTTTGTCGCTTATAATGCTCCAGATATGGTTGTCTTTGGTTTTCAATATTTTTTAATCAAGTATGCTACTACTTTTTTCTCATTTATTTTGTGTTTTTTTGTCGTCTTCGTAATCCTGAAGTGTTTTTTTTTTTAATTTTCGTTTTGAAATCAATGTTTTTATATAGATTTTTATTTGTTAAAAAAAATAAAAAATTAATTAAACGACACAATTTATTTCATACAGTATTTATTGCTTATAAGAAACACGCTTATAAGAAAACCTCGCTTACAAGAAACTTGAACAAAAGCACCGTGTACTTTCCCTATATTTTAATGATGAATTGTGCGTTTATAAGAAACACGCTTATAAGAAAAACACTGATAAAAGAAACATTTCTTCAACCACGAACTTTCTTTTTTCAATGTAAAGTTGGTTGGATTTAAGAAACTTCCAAAAAATCACGAAACTCAAAAAACTTGAACAGACCTTTGAGAAAAATTCAAAGCAACTTATGAATGAATTGTATTGGGGTTTATTGCACTGCGACCTGTAGATCTATTGTGCCCCCTCTTATAATGATGAGTTGGCTCATCCTACAGTTCTTCCTCCAAACCTATTGCCTTAAGGAATTTTAGTATTTGGGGCACTTTTAGAGAGGGTAGGTTGCTCTCTTCCACCTGGTACCGTCCCAGATGGGTTTTCCTTTGGTGCATGATTGGACAACACTTTCCCAGTATGTGTTCCGGAGTTTCCTCATGCATGTTGCAGAATCTGCAAGTGGCACTGCTTACCACACCAAGTAGATTGAGGTGTCTTCTAAGTTTACAGTGTCCTGTTAGAATACCTGTTATTATTCTTAGGTTATTCCTACTTAGGTTGATACAGTTTTCGAAACGTTGCCGGTTGTAGTTTCCCAGCAGTAGTTTCGCCTGTCTCAGCCTTGGGAGTTCATTCCAGTTCTTGATTCTGTTTGCCTCCTCTTCTTGTTTAATTCTGGTTTTGATGACATTTTCACCTATTCCGTAATAGGGTTCAGGCCCTGTTAGGGGAGTTGAAGCTCCTAATTTTGCTAGGGAATCTGCCTTTTCGTTTCCAAAAACACCAACGTGACCAGGTATCCAATAAAGTGTGACCCTGTTCTGTTTGCCTAGTTCGTTTAGTCTACTTATGCACTCCCCCACCAGCTTAGAGTTGATGGTGTATGAGCTTAGTGCCTTTAGTGCTGCTTGACTATCTGACATAATGGCAATGTTCTTGTTACGATAATTCTTTTCGAGATTGCGATCTACGCATTTCCCTATCGCGTTTACCTCCGCTTGGAAGATGCTGGTGGACTGTCCCATCGGTATGGAAAGTTTGGTTTTTGGCCCAAAAATTCCTGCACCAGTCCCTTCGACAAAGCAACCTATGCAAATGTCATTTCAATTCGACATTTGAAGAGAATTTTAGTTCAGTGTTCATTTGACATTTGTTGTGTTATTGTTTATTTACTCGTATATTTATTTACTTTACTTTTACCTTCAAGGCCGTGTGTTATTTGGGTTGAATATTGAGGCGAGCATACAGTGGTGGACAAGAATTTAGCACATTAATAAAAGAAAAAAATTAACTATATTTACAAAATTTGTTTCTATTTCAATATTTTCATTTTTATGTTATTTACATTATTTACGGATAGAAGTATATTTTTCCAAAATACAATCTTATATTTTTTATATATCAAAGAAAAAAATGAAAAAAAATAACAGAAAACATACTTTTTTGTCTGGACATGAATTTGGCACATTTCATTAAAATTGCTTAGTTATGTTATTTACCGTTACTAAAACTATATTTTCTTTTATATTTTGTTGGAAATCCTTTGTTCTTTAATACTAAATTGAGTCTTCTTGGCAAGCTCTCGTATAAGGCCTCACAGCGTTGCTTAGGTATTGAATACCAAGCATTCTGTATCACTTGCCACAAATCTGTTAAATTTTTGGTTTTTTGTTTTTCAATGTGTTGCTCAACGTTATTCCACAAATTTTCGATCGGGTTCAGATCGGGTGATTGAGCAGGCCACTTTAAAACATTCACTTTATTGACCTCTAAGGCACTTTTCACTAGTTTTGAAGTGTGCTTAGGGCCATTGTCGTGCATGAAGCGCTATAAAACCGGCAAATTATCTTCGGCATATGGAATCATATGGTTCGAGATAATATCTTTGTACAGGTGCTGGTCCATTTTGGAGTCTATCTTCACTATTGGACCAACACCGTTCAAAGAAAAGGCAGCCCAGACCATCACGTTTTCACCACCGTGCTTCACCGTCTTAATGGTGTATTTTGGATCATGTTCCTTATTTTGTGGACGTCACACATATTTTTTCCATCTGATCCGAATCGACAGAACTTTGATTCATCGCTCCAAAGTACATTTTTCCAGAAATTTAGTAGTTTGCCTAGATGTAATTTGGGAAACTCTAATCTGGCCTTCAGATTTTTTTTCGAAACCAATGGTTTTCTTTGCGCAATGCACCCTCTCAATTTTTTTTCATTCAGGCGTCGTCTCACGATTCTTCAGGATACATTGACATTGTAATTCTCCATTAATTCATTTCGAATGACACTAGAGGTCTTAAATGGATCCTTTGTTGATAACATGTAAATGACTTTATCTTTCTTCTTTGTTGTCTTTCGTGTGCGAGAGGCTTGTTTTACATGTTTTGTCACTTCATACTTTTCAAAATGTCTAAGAGCATTGTAGACCATCTTCCTGGAACATTCTATAGCAGCTCAGAAATCTCCGTTACTGTGCGACCCTTTGACTTCATCTTAATGATAATACTCCTTTTGTCCTCAGAAGACCATTGCCCTTATGCCATGACTATTTAATGTTTTTTTTTTTTTAATTTTATTTGAATATATAACATTAAGAAGATATAAAATTACCTCGAAAATAATTTTGTTCTCTTAAAAACCCACAAATTAAAAAAAAAATAACCAAAATTTGTACACGTGCTAAATTGATGTCCAACCAAAAACAATGCAAATGGCAAACTATCAACGATTTTTTCACTATGTAATTGGATTGCATATGAAAATATACAGTTTTGTTGTTATATTAGTTCAAAATGTACCGTTGCCTGGAACAAAACAAGAGAGAAAATTAAAAATATGGTAGTACCCATCTCAGTGTGCTAAATTTGTGTCCACCACTGTACATTTTGGACACACCTGGGTATATTCGTATAAGAAACTTGTTTCTTATATCCGTATAATAAACTTGTTTCTCATATCCGTTCTATGAATATAAGAAACACTCGGTTATAAGAAACAAATCTTGTGCAATTTTTGAGTTTCTTATAAG
Organism: Chrysotoxum bicinctum; assembly: GCA_911387755.1. Taxonomy (NCBI): domain Eukaryota; kingdom Metazoa; phylum Arthropoda; class Insecta; order Diptera; family Syrphidae; genus Chrysotoxum; species Chrysotoxum bicinctum. The sequence continues at coordinate 24,215,997 of OU426988.1, read as the reverse complement.
CGTTATGTACTGTACCTTTATTTTTTGTGACCATTACAGTGTTTTAAGCGCCATTTAACATTGTATCAAGCGCCAATGTTTTGACCACTGACTTGTACTAAGCGACAAAAACTTCTTATCTGATTAAAATTTCGGTTTTGCAATGATGTCAAATGAGACGTTTTTTTCGTTTCCTGAACAATTTTAAAAATGTCGCTTAATACATTCTTACGGGAAGGTATCGATATGTATACTTTTAGAGCATCTGAAAAGTGAAAGAGTTTTGGAGTGTATCTATGACTGCTTTTACACGAAAGCGATTTGTAATCTTTGATTCTCTTTTGACTTCCTTTCGATTGCATGAATGCTTTTAAACACAGCGATTTTTAATGAAAGTTAACTTTTCTTCTATTGAAAAGGAGTCATCTCTCCGCACTCTTTACTCTAGTGAGTAGACCGAAGTTCACTGAGCGAACGCCAAATAGAAATGAAACATACCTGACAAGTAAAGAAAACCACAAAGAAGAAAGAACGATAACTCTGCAATTTTTCCAACCCCAGCAATTTTGTGTACCCCCGCCACCACACTCGTCTCTCTCCGACGGGCTTAAAAATCGCAAGGTAATATTGCTTTTTGCTTGGTTTAAAAGCAGTCTATGGAACGGCTTGTTTTACAAAAGTAGTTGACAACAACTTATACATAAAAGCAGTACTGAAAAAAATCACTTTTGGAATACGGCGGCGGCGGCCGTCAAAATTTTTCCCTGGCAAAATTTAGTGGAGACTTTCCGACATATTAAAGTACAGCGGTGCACAAAAGTATCAATTTTGCGCGGGAACTGTGTACTGCTCTGAAAAAAATTCAAGATAAAATATTTCGAAGGGAAAAATTTTCCCGATCTGCGTACTAGGCTTTAAAATATTAAATGAAATATTTTTAGACTCGTGGTGGAAACCAAAAAGTTGCACTAGTATGGGGTGTTTCGACTGAACCTAGTGCAAATCCACCACGACCAGCTGTTCTTCAGCTTGTCGTCTATCTGGTTTGGCAATTGAGGTTTCCAATCGTTATTGGATAATCTCTGGTACTAATTTTTCTTCAATATTTCTAGATCTTCTCTTCATACACTGCATGTGGAAAAGACAAACAAGGGCGTATTCCACAATTGAGAAAGATCAGTAAAAATGACTTCATTGGGAGATGATGAAGATGAACTAACCCTTCCCATTGACACCTTCTGCATTCTTAATGAATTTCTTATTGAAAAGGCCAATCGCGAGCGAGAAGAACAATGTCGTATCTCTGATAAATCGGGAACTAATTCAATGTTGTAAGAAAATTGGGTGAGAAATGGAAGTAATGAGAAAAACAATTTAATTAACATCTGATGGTATTCTAGCAACTGAGTCAATTTTGGTATAGTGACAAGACAAAGACTGCTCTTAAATTGGTTATTGGTAAACTTCTAGGATCAAACACACGGGTAGCTCTCCTATCTTGTCCCTCGCTTTACAGGACAATCAAAAACATTCATGACAACGGTAATAATAAGTAAATAACTGCTAAACGAAGTGTTCAAAATATTTCTGTTTTCAGTAAAAATTTTTGAATTTGACAACAGATTCTCGGTATTTGGCGATGATTTTATTTTCTACGACTTCAATGAGCCGGAATATTTCGATAAGCATGACGTCCACTACGATATTATAATAGCTGATCCTCCATTCCTATCAGAAGAATGTATTAAAAAAACTGCTCAAATTATCACAAAGTTAAAGCAACCTGACGGAAAAATTATTTTCTGTTCAGGCCAAGTTGTCGAGCCTTGGGTGGTTAAGTACTTGGACCTTAAACGTTGCAACTTTCGTCCAGAACATGAAAGAAACCTTGGAAACCCATTCGTTTGTTATGCCAATTTTAATTTAGATCAACTTCTATAAGAATAAAACAGTTTCACGGAAAAAAATTGTGTTCTTATTCGGACTGAGAAGCTTTTGTGCCAGAATCTTTTTTGTGTTTTACCAACTCCCGGAGATTGTCTTCTTGATCCTTCAAACTTTTAGCAAAGAATTCTTTTTTCTTTTCCAGTAATTCCAGAGTTCTCTGGCATTTTTCTTGTTTGGATTTAAGATCAGCACGCATGTTTTGTACGTCAGTCAGAACAAACATTCTACCAACCGAAAGATAGACTCTGTAATAAGACACGAGTGCATAAATGATGGTATTCTTTTGTTTTAATTTTTTTTTACCTAGCATCAGCAGGTAAATCACATGTGCCTTTTTCAGTAAGGATACATTTATGTTTCCCTGTTTTGACCATATCGCGCTTTATATCCAACATATTCATCTTTTTTGTTGTTTCAATACGATTTATTTGCACTTCGGTAAACGCCTGCAAATACAATTTTAGTGACCAATATATAAATAGATAAAATGCTAACCTTCTTTAATTCCATGTCCATTGTCGCCATTCTCTATTAGATTATTTGAATTCGTTAATGCTTGAATATATTTGGAACTGAAGTTACAAAAGAAATGTATTGGTTTAGTGATTAAAATAACTAAATTTTTGCTGCTGACAACAAGATATTACAAATACAAACTTTGAGCGAAGCCTAGAATCATTGACATATTAATAAAATAATAAGTCAATGCCTAGAACAACTAGGAGAAGCGCTTACCAGAGATTATCAAACAAAGATGGGAAATATCCTTGTATATAAAAACTATATTACTCTCATGATGAGGAACGAACGATGCGGCGCCATACGAGCGTATTCCATAACTTTTTACGTAGAGTTGTGGAGAGTAAGGGCAGACGATAATCAGGAAGGGGTGATAACATTTTCGGTAAAAGCAAACCGAAGGTGCAGAACAAAGCGACGACAAGAAAGTTATTTCTGTTTTCTTTTTATCAATTTTCTATGCAAATAAGTATGAGGTGGCATTTTTTGTTTCACGCATAGAGAAAAAACGGTATATTGTTAGGTTTGATTTTTTTCGTTGTATTTATATTAGAGCAAATGTAGGATTTTTATTCAAATATGTACTTACTTGCGAGTTGAATCTATCCAGCCCCTCAGCTGCTTTCTTTTAGGTCAGTCACAAACATTTGAAAACAATCTGAAATAATACAAAAATTATTATTATTTTATGTGAATATCATTTGAATATTCTTAAGAGAAACAATATAAACTAAACTAACTACAAAAAACCCACTAATAAAATTAAAAAAAAAAAAAAAAAAACTTACCAATTTGTATTTATTTTCAAAGTTATGGCGTGTAACTACGGGCGATTTTTTTTCATCCTTCACTGGGAATGTATCCAAGGGAAGGACGAATTTTGTTCTGAACGCCCGGGTTCCCTTATTGTCATTTACACGACAAAATGAGAATAAAATAAGTGGACGTGTAAACCAAGTGTAATCGGGGTAGTAAGATGGAACAGCGCCATCTATGGGTTGGCAATAATAAAGGTCTATCAGAAACTGAAAGTGACAGATGAGGCTTGGTGAAGTGTCAACGTCAGATTATTTGTTGGTAATGAACTAATACTATGACGTATGATACGTCATGTGTACGTAGAACTGATGAGGGTGTATTAGATCGGATGATGCCACCGGTTAAAGAGGAGAAAGTGCAAAAACAAAAAAAGACATATAAGACCATAACACCGTATGATAGTAAGGTCATGATTTAAAATTTCCTCCACGGGCGATCGGAGAACATCGTATTTTTTTTGTTAATACAATTATTAATAATTTTTTTTTGAATCAATGTTAAAAGTAAGAGAAGTGAACTTTTGTGACTTGCACTTTCGTCAACTTAATTTTGTCGAATTGAATGTGTTTTATTTGTGGTTAAGTAACTAATAACTTACCCTTTTTCATGCTTTTAGCCCAAAATAAAAGAAAAAATTTACCTACGGTGTGCTCTTTAAGAAGATTATTAACTATATTTTTATCAAGTAATACAAAATTATTTGGTGAGTTATATAAATAGAAGCTTTATTGAGAAAGTTGGTGTTACAATATAAAATTACGCAGGATATCGTCCATCACCACGTTGCGGATTTTTGGCGGTTCAGTCAGAAGAGTACTGGGCCGCCACTCACTTTTTTTGTCGGTGTTCTAACCAATTTTGATTGCTGGTGCCGTATGGAAATATCCTTGTGTCCTGTACTTATTCTTCGTTGGTGTCTTAATCAAAATATTGTGTCCTGAACATATTTATGGGTCCTAAGCTGGTGGCTGGAGGATATTTTTGAGTCCAGATAAGGCACTTTTGTCCGAAAATTGTTGCCGTTGACCAGAACCACTGTCCGTCATATGCCTTTGTGGATGAGGGAATTTGTGTATTGTTTCCAGTCAAGGTGCACGAAATTTCGGACTTGAGGATTATTTCTCCGCCAGATTACACACGCCTTAGGGTATACAAGGTGATCCTAAAAAGATAAGACAAAATCAAAAATTCAAAGTAAAACATAAAATCATAAAGTGCTTTATGCATTTTTTTTTGCAAATTATAAATTAAATGATAGAGTTTGACCAAGAACATAAATCAAACATACCGTTATATTCTTTAAAATCATTATGTTCCTGTTTTTTGTTTGCGGATTAACGAGAGTAAATTGTAAAGTACGAGACGTGAAGTTTTTTCATTGTTGTTAAAAGTTTTGCCAGTAATTTTATTACATAGTTCAGTATAGTGTTATTATCTCTATATTTTTTTTTATTTTATTACATCATTACGTTTTTTTTTTCAATATCCCATTTTTTATAGTTTAAATATTTTTTGTACGTGAAAAGTTTGGTTTTCAGGGCCCGTCATTTTCTTTACTCCTTTTTTTGTCGTTCTTTTATCTCTTTTTTTTTGTTGCAGTCCACCTCCTCAGAGCTCTAAGCAGGTAGGGATTTGATTTTCTGCATTTTTTTTTTAGGAATTTGTCTGATTTTTATGATGGTCGTTTCGAGAACCAAATATCGTTCACATTTTGTTTTGCTTCATCGTTGTTTAAGTGTAATTTTTCAGCTATAAGAAAAAAAATTTTGTTTATTAGATTTACAGACTTAAGAAAAAGTTGTTATGCTAGGCTACGGTCTTTTTCCAATAATCAATAAAACTTCACAAAACGTCTCTTGTTGATGAAACAGTTTGTTTTCTTTGATTTCGTGAACGAAATCATGACGTTTTAAAGACGTCATTTTCAGGGGTGTGGATAGTAGCAAAGCTACTGCGGTGAAGATGGTATGATCCGAACGCGATCATCTACTTACGTAGGGGAAATCTAAATATGGCCGCGGATTTCCATGGTTGGGTGGGTTAAGGCCACGCTGCAACGTCATCAGCAGCGCCTTGGTGATAGTCCGTCCGCTGTCGTTTGAATAGTTTTCTCTGGCCTGATTTGTGTTTTTTGTTGTAGGTGAGGTTGAATTTCAGGGGCAAGATCCCCCCCTCCGACGAGCTAACTGCCGTGCATAGCAAGCAGGCCGCGTCCCCTGAAATTTGACATTCCATCCTTTTTCTGACCTCTTCCTTTTCCATTTTCCTATCCTATCCTTTTTCCTACCTATCCCTAAGACCAACAATCCTCCGCTCCTCTTGCCTCGCAACACAATACAATGGATTTAATAAGGTTGGCGACTACAATCGGGAGATCTATCAACAGCTGGACTGCAGTAATTTAGCCTCGACTAAGAGAGATGCAAGTGGTTTGTGTCACCTTTGTAATAAGGTAAAGATTGAGAAACTGGCACAATTCGAACCAAAAAACGAGTCCAAATTCGAAGACGAACTCAAGGTGTAATGAGTTTTAGTTGGGTTTTAAAAAATAAATGTATAGAAATATTTAGCTTGAAAAAGTTTTAGGGCGGTATTCACCGAAGGCTCATAAACGGCTCTTAAGTTTAAGAGGCTCATAAATTAGAAATTATTTGTGCTATTCACCAACCCCTCATAAGTTGTTTTCGAAGTTCGAAAATGAGAGCCACTCTCTCTCAACCAGGCATGTTCAAACTGTGAATTCAAACAAAATTGACAGAGAAGAAATCAAATGTGAAATATAAGTCATTTAAACAAAACAACATTTATGTGCGTATGTTATTATTCATTTTTATTTTTATTGATCGAATAAAAAAAAAACCAGTACCGATCTTTACAGCTAAGTCAACCATAATTCGACTCTATGGTGGATTGAATTCATCAGCTTGTCCGGATATTACTGCTGATTTAAGGAACTGCAGTCACGAATCGAATGACATATGTTATAGGGGCCAAGTACCATTATGTGTTTTTATGTATCATACACAAGTACCCATTGACCATTTCTTCACTTAAGAACTTTGCAGTTTCTTCATCTGTATTTGGTTCTTCTTCGCGCTATGTAGTTTTCTTCGTCAGGAATTGGTTCTTCTTCTGCAATAAAAAAATAACTCTAAAGTGTTACAGTTCTAAGTGAAATAATTTCCCTACCAACCATTTGCATCCTCAATCTCCACCAAAGCTTCTGGATCGTCCTATTTCGATTCGTCTTGTTTTCTCTTTTTCAATTTTATTCGTCATCATCACCGTCGTTCTGAAAAGTAATATTGTAAAAGATATGAAGATAGAAAGTAATTTCTGTTTAAGTGGAGTGATTGAATTAAATTCAATTAAAAGCTCAAGTGACCTCAACTTCAAGGTGCGTTTCGCCCAGGTACGACAGTGGGCTCATCAGTTAGATGCTGCCGTACCCTTCTAAAATTTACAGCTTTAATAGACTGTGAATTTTATTTTTCTAGGGGAATTTGATTAAATTCAGACACCTAGAATAATAATGTCCGTGGTCAGACTATTAAATCAATGAAGATAGAAAGTAATTTCTGTTTAAGCTGAGTGATTGAATTAAATTCAATTAAAAGCTCAAGTGACCTCAACTGTAAATTTTATAAGAGTCAGTAAACATCGACCAATATTTGCGTCTTAGAAGGGTACGGCAGCATCTAACTGATGAGCCCACTGTCGTACCTGGGCGAAACGCACCTTGGAGTTGAGGTCACTTGAGCTTTTAATTGTAAAAGATATATTAATTTTTTTAAATATGGAAAATATCAAACATACGATGTTATCGTCTTCGTCGGAATCATGCTTTTTTAATTGTTGATGTTTTTTTTAAATTTATGATTGAAGTTTTTTTCAATACAAATTAAATTCTCAAATAGAATTCCGACAGTGACAATTTAAAAAAAGTCAGTTTATTTCGAATGTTTTCGAACAAGTTTTCGAAGAGAGCTCTCGTAACTTATGAGTGATCAGGAGCACTCACAACTTTTGCGAGCGCTCATAAATATTCAATATTATTGCTTGGTGAATAGATTTGTGAGCCTCTTAAGTTATGAGCGTTCGGTGAATACCGCCCTTAGTGTTTATTTGGTTGTTTAAGGCCAGGCGCGCACATTCAATTTTTAGTTTAGCAACTATTTAGTTGCTAATATGAAACATATGGGCTTATATGGGACACCGCGCACTTAGAGCAACTCGATTCGAGCAACTAAAAAGTTTCTGTTTTGACACAAACTAAACGATTGCCTTCGCAAATGTTGAGCTGTTTTCTATAAGCGCAAGAGAGAAAAGAGTGTGAGCGTGAGTAAAGAGTTGCCAGTGCGCGATTCGCTTTCAACTGGTGATTAGACTGTTGCATTTCGATCACAGTTGCCAGTGCGCGACTAACCTAATGATACAAAAATATTGAATAATAAAATGCTTTTTGGTTTGTTAACTTATATGCTATTTGTAAAAAGGTTCTTTTAAATAAAACACATTGTTCGATGTATTTACGTTTTATTTCCTATAAATAGTAAGTATTTTAAATTATTAATTCTAATATACAATAAAACTAATAAAACTTACGCTTTTATGCGTCCTCGTTATTTGAAACCTTTTATACAAATAAAATTTTCATTATATTAACTTAAATTGAATCTTCAATTTGTTTTGAAAAAATAACAAACTATTGTCATAGAAACTAACACTATAGCAACAGATACAAATAAGAAACAAAAGAAATAACAAGCTTGCAACAAACTTAGAAAATACACTTAAAAATATAAATTGATAAAATTAATACTAAACAATATTTTCAACAGCCCCACCTCCGTGAATCTAGACTATACCAGATTCACCAATTTCCAGCTTTGTTAAAATACAAACTGGTCTCTTTACTACAACGCCTGTACTCATTCGCACTTCAGCCGATCTAACTTGTTGATCTTTCCCAGGAACAACTTTGGTTATCCTTCCCATTGGCCATTTAGAACGATGAATATTACTGTCACATAGTAATACCAAATCTCTAATTGACAAAGGTTCAATAGGTTCGTTGTTACGACCGCCGAGTTGGATGTAGCCCAGCGGTTGAAGGCGTGCACATTCAATTTTTGGTTGTGCAACTGTTTGGTTACTGAGAGAAAAACAGATGAACTATTTGGGTGAATGTCCGCGCAAGTGCATATAATTATGTTACATAAAATAGGGAAGTCATTTTAGGCAATCATTTATTTTCTGTCAAACCACAAACTTTTTACTTGCACGAACCAAACAGTTGCTAAGAAAAAGATGGTATTTGCGCGAATGATAATCAAATCTATGTCGTGAAAAATTTACAACGCCACCTGTCGACAAAATGTAAGAAACTTCTGGTGGGACAAAAGTCTTTGAACGTGCCCGTCGCAGAATTTCGAAGATAGACTGCTTTTACACGAAAGCGATTTTTAATCTTTGATTCTCTTTTGACTTCCCTTCGATTGCATGAATGCTTTTAAACACAGCGATTTTTAATGAAAGTTAACTTTTCTTCTATTGAAAAGGAATCATCTCTCCGCACTCTTTACTCTAGTGAGTAGATCGAAGTTCACTGAGCGAACGCCAAATAGAAATGAAACATACCTGACAAGTAAAGAAAACCACAAAGAAGAAAGAACGATAACTCTGCAATTTTTCCAACCCTAGCAATTTTGTGTACCCCGGCCACCACACACGTCTCTCTCCTACGGGCTTAAAAATCGCAAGGTAATATTGCTTCGTTTAAAAGCAGTCATAGATGTCAAATTTGTTGTGTTCACCCATACCTATGCATGTTGTATTTTTGTTATTATTTTTTTTTCTATACACTGCAGTCCAGAGATGTGGATCGGATGATGTTTTGCAGTTAGATGAAAGTCATTCGATGTTGTTTTTTTTGGTTTTACTGATCTCGAATTGTCATTCTTGTTTGCTCTTCGGCACTACCTGATGCCTGACCTGGTCTCATTATATTTTTGAAAAAAAAAGTTTTTAAGCTGAAAAAAAAAGTAAAATTGTGCCAAAACCGGGTGTTATTTTGAAGTTTCGATTTCAACAAATTATTAAAATTCGATAATGTGGTTTTTTGGGTGCGTTACTAAAATTTTTAACCTAGTCCGGTGGAAAAAAAATTAAAGATCAAGTTGTGTTTTTTTTATATAGAATTACCACCCTCCACCCTATCGCCAAGCTCCAGAGTCTTCAATCATTTTTTTATTCTATAATTTGTATTAATAAATCGTTCAAAGTGGTGCGTTTTCAGAAACTAATTTTTATTAAACAGTGAATAAGGAGTTTTAAAATTTCAGGTAAATTCTCGGCGGCCCCTGATAAGGACATACTGCAGTACGGGCCGCCGCATAAGTTTTTCTTCAGTTTTTTTGTGACCCTTCGATGTTTGTTTGCGAAGATTGCTCCGGTTGTGGTTGATGTTTGGAACCAGCAATCTGTTTGTTCCGGTTTTGGTTGATCCGGATCTTGAAGTACCGCGGTACCTTATTGTTCCGGGGATGTGGTATTTCGCATTGGCTTCCTATCGAACACAGTGAGTCCCTTGGAGAGAAAACAAAACAAAAACAAAAATCAACATTAATCCAGGTACGACATTAAGAAATAAAAGTAAAATCAACAAATTACGTAAAACAATATACCCGAGAAAACAATAAATGAAGAAAACCCATAAAGCGAGACAATTTACGACACTTTGATTAACTTCTACTTATATTTAAACATAAAATCATACTTCATCTTTACCATTGTGTTCCTGTGGTTCCAGCTGTTCCTGTTTTTTTTGTTAATTTTTGTGATTTTTGCGGTTGAAGTCGAATATACATGCGTTGAAGTTTTTGATTTCATACTGTTTCTATTTAATAATATTTTTTTTGATAAATTTTTCCTTTTTATGATTATTTAATTTGTTTTTCTAAATTCTACTTGTAAGTGGAATTCTGGTGTTTTCCAATTTGTTTTTACCCGCGGTTCGTACGTCTAAATCCAAACAATTTATGGTTATTTTGTGTTTTTTTTGTTGATACCCCCTCCAAAGAGCTCTATAGAGGTAGGGAAAAATCTCAAGGCGCAATTTAAGATTTGATAGAGTGCACTAAAAAGGGTGCTTTAGAAAGTTTTTGTTGGAAAGGGACCAGTTCCACATTGTTTTATTTGTTTTTCCTTTTTGTAGAGTTATAATTTTGTCTTTCTTTTTATTTAATGCATTTATTCCTAAAAAAATAGAAAAATATGAGTAATAGTCTATTGCTAACTATGTTCTTTTTCTAAATTTAAAGTTTTAAAAAAATAAAAAAGTGACTTCAAACCGCCTAGTATGAAAAAAATCGTCTTTTGTTGTTTTGTGTGAGCAAAACATGTTATTTTGAAGAAACTTTTTCAGGGGTGCCAAGGGTAGCTGAGTTTTCGGTGAAGATGGTTTGACTCGAAACCGACTATCCGCCATTTTGGGGGAATCCAAACAAGGCCAAGGATTCCTATGGTTGGGTGGGTAATGGCCGTGCTGCTACAACACCTGCAGCGCCCTGATGTGGCAATAGTCCGTCCGTTTTCATAACTAGTCCGTTTCTTTTTTTTCCTAGTTCCCTCAGGCCTGATTTGTGTTTTTGGCTGCAGGCGAGGTTAAGTTTCCGGGGGCAAGATCCCCCCCCGTCCGACGAGCTGACGCCGTGCATGTGCAAGCAGGCCGCGTCCCCGGGACTTGACATTCCATCCGTTTTCCTAACCTCTCCCTTTCCTAGCTTCCTACCCTTTACTTTCTCCCATCCTACTTCCTTACCTACTCCGCACCTCCTCTTGCCTCGCAACATCGTACCATTTTGTTCTTTTACATAAATCTGGAAGGTATTCAGCAAGCCATTTCTTCCAAAATCGATGTTGTATTTGCTGAACTTTTCGCCATTGCTTCCTTGTTACTATTAGCTGCTCTTCGCGTGGGTGAGGAGTTTGGTCTGAGTTAGATATACCTAAAAGAAAATGATTAGGAGTTAAGGGCTCGTCAGTAGAACTATCAAGGGGAATATGAGTCAGTGGTCTCGAATTAACGATGTTTTCCGCTTCACACATCAGACTATATAGACTATGCTCCTGTAGACTTTCATTAAACAACGCATGTCCCATTGCTCTCTTTACGCTGCGCACCAAGCGTTCCCAGCAGCCACCAGCATGTGGGTTTAACGGGCAATTGAACAACCACTCGATTTTCTTATTTGCTAGTACATCTGAAATCTTTCTGTGATCAAAGTCTCTAAGCTGTTTGCGGAGCTCTCTATCAGCTCCTATGAAATTCGTACCATTATCAGAACGAATTCTTACAGGGGTACCTCGTCGAGATGTGAAATTACGGATGCACATTAGACACGTATCAGTTGAAAGGTCTCTTGCAATCTCCAAATGAACAGCACGTGTTGTAAGACATGTAAACAATGCAATCCATCGCTTGACTGTACTCCGCCCCACAATGACTGAAAATGGACCCATGTAGTCCAGGCCAACGTACGTAAATGGTCTTACAAAAGGCGTTAGACGATCTTTAGGAAGTTGCCCCATCAACGGAACTTTTGGCTTCGCATTGTTAAGTCTACATTGTGGACACTTCTTTGCTCTGCCTTGTACAACAGCTCTTATGTTTGGAATCCAGTAACGTCTTCGTATGTCAGCAATGATTGTGTTTGTGTTTTGATGGTTCCACACACAGTGGTAATGATCGACTATTATATTGGTCAAGTGATGGTCTTTAGGAAGAATTATTGGTTTTCTGGTATGAAAGGGTACTCCTACTGCTTCATCTATGCGCCCATCTACGCAGATTAGTTTTGACTCGTTCAGGCACGGTGTCAGCTTCCACAAACTACTGCTTTTGTCCACCTTCCCTTTACGTAGTAATGCGTCGTATTCATCCGTAAAAGCACCTATTTGAGCACTGCGACAAACACTCATCTCTGCCTGTTCGAGTTCCCATACTTTTAATCCTCCTGTCTGGTTTTGATATTTGCTTGGTATTCCGTTTCTTTTAAAACGCAGGATCCATCCCACGACTCTTTTTAGTCTTTGGAAGATTGAAAATTCTTCAAAATTTCCACATTTCTCTTGAACGTGCATTACCATGAATTTTGATCGAAGCTCTATAGTTGTTGGAGAGGAAGATGTGTCTTTGGGCCATGAAGGTTCATCTCCCATTAAAAACTTTGGTCCGTTAATCCAAAACGATTCTCTTTTTCCATCTTTCAACCGAGTACCAAAGTCTGCAGGATTCAGTGTGCTTGGGACCCACCTCCATTCTGCTACTGCACTATTTTCCAAGATCTCGTTTACCCGGTGAGCTACATAAGGTTTATAGCGCCTGTGGTCTGACTTAATCCATGATAAAACAGTTCGCGAGTCACTCCACATAAATACCTTGGACGGACAAACATCATGGTTTTTAAGTATAGTTTGACGAATACGCGTGGCCAAAACAGCTGACTGTAGCTCTAGGCGCGGAATGGTAGTTAATTTCAATGGGGCACATTTTGTTTTCCCCATCACAAATGCCAAGCACCATCCTCCTTTTTGTTCAGCAACCCTCCAATAGCCTACAGCAGCATAAGCCGTTTCACTAGCATCCGAAAATACATGAAGCTCCAATGGCAAGTTGAAAATCGAAGAACTGTAACAGCGAGGGATTGACATAGTACTTACCTCCCTCAAGTTATTCAGCCACTTGACCCAGAGCTCACCAGCATCACCTGAAATTTGCTCGTCCCATCCTACGTTTTGACGCCAAATTTCTTGTAACATAACTTTTACCGTTAAAGAATATTCTGCAGCAAGGCCGAATGGATCAAAAACAGACATCGTAACACTCAGGGCTTCTCGTTTCGTGGGCATTCTTTGACCTGTCAACAATATAGATTCTACTTTTCCAAACGCCATGACGAACTGAAAGGAATCTTGTTCGGTGTCCCAGTGCATACCCAGTACTTTCTGGAAGAATTCCGTATTACCTCTCTCAAGATTGAGAATTGACGAATTTTCCTGATTTCCATTGAAATGTTGGTTCACGATCTTTGAGTTAGAGACAAATCTTTTTAACTCAAAACCTCCATTTTTATGGATCCATACTATTTCCCTGCAAGTTTTAACTGCTTCTTCCTCGTTATTGAAACAATGTACCAAATCATCGACATAATGGTTATTGAGTATCGCATCTACCGCATTCGGATACTTGAGTTTGAATCCTAAAGCGTTTCGATTCTTGACATAATGCGCTGAACATGGTGAGCACGTTGCTCCAAACGTCATTACGTTCATAACATATTCGCATAAGGGCTCATTGTGTTTGGTTCTCCATAGAAAGCGTTGAGAGTCTTGATCATCTGCAATAATTTTCACCTGGTGAAACATCTCCACAATATCTGCGCATACACCAATGGGTCTCTGTCTAAATTTCATTAAAACTGATATTAAATCTTGATATTGATCCGGACCACTAAGCAGGTGCAAGTTCAACGAAGTTCCATTTGATTCCGCAGCAGCATAAAAAACTAGTCGAAGCTTGCCAGGTTTATTAGCATTCCAAACACCAAAGTGGGGCAAGTACCACGTTCTTGGTCCTTTGTTCGAAATTTCGGCTAAAGTTAACTTTCTTGTGTATCCTTTTTCTTCATACTCTTTCATAATTTTACTGTATTCTTCGTAGTAGTTTTTGTCTCGCTGAAATTTTTTCTCGAGACCCAGCATCCTTTTTTCAGCTTGTACTCGGCTCGATGGAAAAGTTATGTGGTCGTATTTCCACAACAACCCAGTTTCAAAGCGGTCGTTTATTTTATTGGTAGTCGTTTCTAACAATACTTTAGCTCTCTTATCTTCTGATGATTCCACATGTTTAGCATCACGAACGCCTAAGTTGTCATTGGCTATGTAGTTGTTTATTATTTGGTCCAAGTTATCCATTGGCGTCTCACTTGAATTGGTGTAGAAACTACGGTGATTTTGCAAAACTTCACAGCCATCGTCTGTTCCATATACTACCCAACCAAGTTTGGTTAAGACCACAACTGGACCTCTCCACCCATCGGCTGCTACCTTTTGACCTACTCCCAAATGAGCATTATCAAGTCCAATTAATAAATCTGGAGTAGCTCCTTCGTAGCCATGAATTGGAGGCTTCTTTCTAAAACGAAACTTAGGATGCAGTTGGTTGATATCTAAAGTTTGAGTAGGAAGTTTAAGGTCTTTTACGGTTCTAACATTTTTCAAACAAAACTTTTTCATTCTGGAACCCATCCCTGATATCTCCATATCAATACAACTTGATGGTTGAGTTACACTCGTATTGCCAAACCATTGAAGAGTTAAGTTTTGTTTCGTGCCTGCAATACCCAAACGACTTACCAAACTTTCATTAACTAATGTTACCGAAGATCCTTCATCAAAGAAAGCGTAGCACACTATTTCTTTTTCACCTGCATACAATCTTACAGGTAGTATTTTGAAGAGAAGTTTGGAGGATGGTGAATTCACAATCGAGCTAGTAAATACTTTCCTCTGAAGATTATTTGGAGCTTGCCATGTTCCACTTTGTTCTTGATCAGCTGAAACTCGGGGCTCGTGTAAAAGCTTGTGCACCTTTTTTGTACAACCAGGTACATCACAAATATGTTGTTGCAAACAAACGTTGCTTCGATGGTCACTTCTTAAGCAATTAAAGCAGAGGCGCTGTTGACGAACAACTCTCCATCGTTGACTGGGTATCATATCGATAAAACGCTTGCATTTAGAAATTTCGTGTCGCATTGAACACAATTTACAATTAGAACCATTATTTCCTCTATCTGTAGATTCATTCACATGGAAAAATCTTGTTCGACCTGCATTTCTTACCTGAAGCGGTTGCTCTGTTACACACGCAATGTTCACCATTCTAGAAATTTCTTGCAACCAATCACTAAAATTTCGCACACTTGCACGGGGTTTTAATGTAATGGCATGTCTTGCCCAATCCATCCTTCGTTCAGTAGGTAATTTCAGCAACAACTCATCCATCAATGTAGGGTTGAACAAATGATGCTCACAGTCTGCTGCTTCTAAGAATGATGAGAGATTTTGTACCTTGGTTGCGAATGGTACAAGCAAATCAATTCTGCCTTCAGGTATTTTTGTCACATTTCGAATCTTTTCTATTTGGCTTTTGACAAGTTGTTCTGGCCTGCCAAAACTGTCCTTCAGAGTTTCCATCACTCGTCTTACGTTACCGGAATGAATCATCAAACATTCTACGGTTTCTTTTGCTCTTCCTTTCACTGCTTTTTGGAGTCGCATCATGTTTTGCCGATCAGAGTAGTTATATTCTTCTGATGTTGACGCAAAGGCTTCTCTAAACATCGGCCAATCTTCTGGACGTCCATCGAAATCTGGAAGATCGTACAGCTTTTGGTTTCCAGTTTTTGAAGAAGACAGCGTTCTATTCAGTGCATCAAGCGCAGTAACCAAAGATGATTCAGCTGCCTCGTTCAATCCACTAGATGCAGTTATATTTTCACGTTTTTGTTGTTTCCCGACTTCCATTTGAAGTGCTTGAATTTTGTTCATCATCTCGGCAAGCCTCAGTTCCATCGAAGAGTCTTCCGGTCGTTCCTGCTGAAGTATTGAATCGTCCCCATCGTTTTCACTTTCGCACTCGCTTTCTTGAGACGCAGTTCTTGAAGTATGTGCTCTTGTTTTTGGTGGCATTATTTCTTTATGAATAGACCTACTGATTCCCGAAATTCAACTCCTAGCTTCCGAGCCCAAAACCCAAATCAAATTCAAAGTCTAAATAACTCACCCTTTTAAACTTCTTCTAAATCCGTCTTTCGTTGTTCCTTTTTGGAAATTCGGATGTTCCACATCTGGATCAGCAATAATTCTTTTTGGAACAAAAATTATTCTTCGTCCAATTCCAAAAACGAAATAAAAATTGTAAAAAGGTTCTTTTAAATAAAACACATTGTTCGATGTATTTACGTTTTATTTCCTATAAATAGTAAGTATTTTAAATTATTAATTCTAATATACAATAAAACTAATAAAACTTACGCTTTTATGCGTCCTCGTTATTTGAAACCTTTTATACAAATAAAATCTTCATTATATTAACTTAAATTGAATCTTCAATTTGTTTTGAAAAAAATAACAAACTATTGTCATGGAAACTAACACTATAGCAACAGATACAAATAAGAAACAAAAGAAATAACAAGCTTACAACAAACTTAGAAAATACACTTAAAAATATAAATTGATAAAATTAATACTAAACAATATTTTCAACACTATTCTTTTGTTCTAACTTAGGCTGGTATTCACCAAGCGCTCTTAAACGGCTCTTAACTTTACGAGGCTCTTAACTTGAAATATATTTGGGGTATTCACCAACCACTCACAAGTGTTTTTCGAAGTTCGAAAATGAGAGCCACTCTCTCTTGTTCAGGCATTCACAAACTGTGAAATGTTGTGGAATGTTGGTCTTGACAGCAAATGGATACTCTTCTACTTGGCATTGCTCACATGGATTCGAGTCAAATGCATGCGTGGCACATGCACAAGCGAACAAACTTTTGAAGAGAGCGCTCGTAAATTAGGAGTGCTCGTAGATCTTCACTAATATTGCTTGGTGAATAAGTTTATGAGCTTCTTAAGTTATGAGCGCTCGGTGAATACTGGCCTTAGTATCTTCCCGCAAGGCAATCAATCCTGGCAAAAACTTTTTTTTTGGTTGCCGCTGTCAAATAACTTTGTCTTATGTCGATTTCCTTTACACACTAGGGATTTCGATCCCTTGTCAAATTTTTTCTTTTGGTGTGCGTATTTCGTATACATGTAAATCCCTCTCCAAATACGGATTCGAAAAATTTGATCTCTGTCAAAAAAAAATCGATTTTTTTGGTGTGAAGGAACGTAAAATCTGTCGAGAGATCAAAATCTTCACACTGAGCCTCCACTTGAAATAAATGATTGCAAGAAATGTGTCATGTAGCCAATATTTCTTGTGGAGCCCCCTTATGTCTCGATTTTTGTTATTTTTAGACATAATTTTTTCTATTTATTTCTTGTCTTCGTTTGACGTTTCGTGACACCCCAACTTCACTAGACACAAATTTCTCACAAGACGTCGAGTCTTGATTCCAATTCCCACATTTTCATGTAACATTCCTTCATTACATTGACAAACTCATGTTATGTTTTCACTTCCGATAGAAATTACGTCCTGTGAAGCCAAGATGTAATTTTTCTGTCATTTACTAGGCGTGTTTTTTTTTGCAAGTCCACATAGAATTGTAGAAAAAAACGACATCGGGACTAAGCGCTTTACATGCAAATGCAACAACTACTTAAATCTATACAGAAGGTGTGTTTTTTTTGCAAGTCCATATAGAATTGTAAAAAAAACGACATCGGGACTAAGCGCTTTACATGCAAATGCAACAACTACTTAAATCTATACAGAGTTAGCTAAGACCAGATAATTATCGAGAGTTAATCTAAGACCCGATAAAAATGGTGATGCCAAAATAGAATTATCTATATGTTATCGATAATTTGCTCAGAGACGTCAAAAGTGAAGTTTTTGGATTGGTTGATGCTAGTCGTCAATAAGCTGACAAATGTCATAGCGTACACAGTGCTTCCAGCTGTGTGGAAAAAAAGCTCCTAGATCCCGATGTCGTTTATTTTTACAATTCTATATGGACTTGCAAAAAAACCACACCTAGAGTTAGCTAAGACCAGATAATTATCGAGAGTTAATCTAAGACGATAAAAAAGGTGATGCCAAAACAGTATTATCTATATGTTATCGATAATTTGCTCAGAGACGTCAAAAGTGACGTCATAGAGCCTGTTTAGATTGGGAAGATTAGGTGTGTTTTTTTTACAGGCTTAATAGGCGACGATAAAAAAACGCATCGGGGCATAAAAAAAAACTTGGCAGCACTGTGCTGTGGAATGACATTTTAAAACAAAACAAATCTCATCTCTTTCTCTTTCTCATATCTTCTATTAAACATTTTTGACATTTCCATCCTTCGTCGCTATATAAAAACATTAAATCGAAATGGAAGAGAATGGAGGTAAGTTCAATTTTCATTGCATTGTTTCGCATAATTTATTTGGTATTTTATTTTTCAGTTCATACTTATACTTAAAACAGAATATGAAATTGTGAACGCGACCAATCAAAATTAGTACGTGTCATCTGGCAGCACCTTTGCTTGTTAAGATACTTTTGTATATATATACATATATCCTGTTTCCTTCTTCTTGTATAATTGCTGAGGTTCCTCGTGTTTTTTCACTAAGCATTATAAGTTAAAATAAAGTACAAATCAGAAAGAATCAAGACTTTTTATTATTAATTACAAAAGGTTATGGGCCCAGTGGCGGTAAAATAAAATAAAAAAGAAATAAAAAAAAAAAAAATTGAAATGGAGACAATCGCAGTAAGTAAACTGAATAAAACCAACTGGAACATTTGGAGATTCCAGATGAGGGTAGTCTTGTTGGCGAAAGGGCTGTTTGAGGTGGTGTCTGGCGAGGACGTGATGCCAACGGAAAATACTGCGGATGGTCAAACGAAATGGATTCTGAAGGATGCGAGGGCACAGGAGGCTTTGGTAGTGCGGATGGAGGAGGAACCATTGTCGTACATAATGCAGTGCACAAGCGCCAAGGAAATGTGGACAAAATTGGAAGAGATTTATGAACGAAAATCTGAAATCAGCACGCATCTGCTTAACGAGCAATTCTACAATCTAAGAATGGAGGATGAAAGCGTCAACTGCTTCATAACAAAAATTACCAATTTGCAAGCGAAACTTAAGCAACAAGGCGAAGAAGTGCCAGAGAAGATGATAATAACCAAGATCCTAATGTCCTTACCTGACAAGTATAAACATTTTCGGTCAGCTTGGGAGAGCGTAAGTGGTGAAAAACAAAACCTTGGAAATTTAACCACTAGACTTCTCATAGAGGAAGAGAGAGTATTAAAAGAAAAAGATGATTCAAGTGTTGCCCTGTTTGCAGTCCAAAAGAAATGTTTTGGCTGCGGAAAACCAGGTCACTTTAAAAAACAGTGCCGATCAATAATCTGCAATTATTGCAAGAAGCCAGGTCACTTGCTCAAAGATTGCTATAGCCGAAAGCGAAAAAATTCAACATTCAGAGGAAGTGCAGTTCCATCAGAGCAACATAAGGACAAAGATTATGCTCTGATTGCCATGTCAAGCGATGTTCAGATGCAGATAAATACATGTTGGTACTTAGACAGTGGTGCGTCACAACACATGTGCAGAGAAAAGCATCTGTTCACCAATTATGAAGATCTTACAATGACTAGATTGATAAAGATTGGAAACGGTTCCACCATACGAGCTCACGGCAAAGGTAATGTCAAAATATTGGCATACAACGGAAAATCATTTCATGACGTAAATCTACAAGATGTTCTGTATGTCCCAGATTTAAAAGAAAACTTATTCTCGCAAGGTAAAGCATTAGACAAAGGACTTTCCCTCATCTCCGACTCTAACTATGCTAAGTTTGTGAACGGGGCTCATGAAGTTGTTGCAGTTGCTTTGCGATACGAAAAGTTGTTCAAGATGCTCTTTAAATCCAGCACAATGAATGAATGTTTTCTTGCAAAAAGTAATGATGATTTGATGTGGTGGCACAAAACTTTGGCACATCAAAACATTCGTCATGTTAAAGATGTTCTTCACCGGAACGGTGTTACAATTAAAGAATGTGACACGTTTTGTTCATCGTGTGTGCAGGGGAAACACCATCGAGATCCTTTTCCATTAAGCAGTTCAAGGTCGGACAAAGTTGGCGGACTTATACACATGGATTTGTGTGGGCCGATGGAGGAACCATCACTCAACAACTCAAGATATATTTTTCTGCTAAAAGATGACAACAGCGCATTTAAAACTGTATTCTTTTTAAAGAACAAATCCGATGTATATGAGAAGTTGAGGGAATTTATCCTGCTTGTGAAGAATCAAACTGAGATGACAATCAAAACCATCAGAAGCGACAACGGGAAGGAATTCATCAACCATCAAGTTCAACGGCTGCTTAAAGATCATGGCATAACATATCAAACAACCGTGCCTTATAGCCCACAGCAAAATGGACGAGCTGAAAGGGAGTTCCGAACAATTATTGAAGCTGTGCGATCGATGTTAGCTGAAAACAACTTACCAAAAAAACTATGGGCTGAAGCAGCAAACACAGCCGTGTATATTCTCAACCGATCAGGAGTCAGTCCAGTTTCAAATCAAACACCTTACGAAGTATGGCACAAGAAAAAATTTGACATAAAATCGTTGAGAGGACCTTTTGGAGCTGAGGTGTGGGTCTACGTACACAAACAAAAGAGACTGAAGCTTGACATGAAAAGCAAAAAGGGAATATTCGTTGGCTACTGCGATAATGTGAAAGGCTACAAAGTGTATTATCCTGAAGAAAATAAAGTGTGCATCGAGAGGGAAATAATATTTTCTCCAATTAAATTTCATATCAACGAAGAGAGTTTGGGGGAGAAATTTATCAGCTTGGACTTGGAAGTGATGGAAGATGTTAAAGAAAACGAGGCAGAGGTACAGCAACAACAGGAGGGCGACAAAGATTCAGCAATAAATTCACCATCACAAAATCATAACACCGGTGATTTAGAAAAAGTTCCAGACAACGCACAGACTACTTGCGAGGGTGTACCGAAAGATGAAAGGAGTGCCCGATTGCGTCCTCCAAGATTATTAAGACAGCCAAAACAATTTGATGATTATGACTTAAGTTACTTTAGTGTTGATGTGGACGAGCCGACAACTTATGAAGATGCAATGGCGAGTGCGAATGCGGGTAACTGGCGGCAAGCTATAGACGATGAGATGAGAGCGTTGGAGGAGAATAAGACATGGCAGTTGGTTGAGAAACCAGGTAAATGTGAGATAGTTGATAGTAAATGGATTTTTAAAATAAAAAGAGATCAGGACGGTAAGATAAGTAGATATAAATGTAGATTGGTAGCTAGAGGTTTTCAGCAAAGCGTTTTTGAAGAAGTTTATGCACCAGTGGTTAAGTTAAGCACAATTAAAACTCTTTTGGCTGTATGTGCACATAAAAGTTGGCTTGTTTATCAAATGGATGTTTGTAATGCATTTCTACATGGAGAAATTGATGAAGACTTATACATGTACTTACCAAAAAGCCATCAGCCAGATGGTAAACTAGTTTGTAAATTAAAAAGAGCAATTTATGGCCTTAAGAAGGCACCTTTGTACTGGTATAAAAAGTTTGATAGTTTTATGTATGCTGAAGGTTATATAAAAAGTAAATGCGATAACTGTTTATATTATAAAGTTAGAAATGATTTTTGTGTTTATATCATTATTTTTGTTGATGATATACTTTTGTGCGGTTCATGTCAAGTTGAAATAAAAAAGATAAAAATTAGTTTGGAGAGAACATTTAAAATGAAAGATTTAGATCTACTTACTCTTTATTTAGGTATTCATGTGCAACAAGATAGCAAAAGAATTATTTTAAGTCAGAAAAATTATTTGGAAAATGTTTTGCGAAAATTTAACATGCAGGATTGTAAGCCAGTAGCAACTCCGATGGATAATGCTTTTGACTACAATCTTTTAAAAAGAGAAGCATCTGCAAGCTACGAAATAGAAACTAGATGTCGACAGATAATAGGTTCTTTAATGTATGCTATGATAGGCACTAGGCCAGATTTGTGCGCAAGCATTAGTTTACTATCTAGATTTCAAAACTGTGCTAGTGAGCATTTGTTAATATCCTTGAAAAGAATACTCCGTTATATAAAAGGAACTATTCACTTAAAACTAGTATTCAAGAAATGTAATACCAATCCAATAGTAGGTTTTGCTGATGCCGATTGGGGGGGCGACACAATTGATCGCAGATCAACAAGCGGTTATTGCTTTTGGATATATGGATGTATAGTTTCATGGACTTCCAAGAAACAAAGTACTGTCGCCCTCTCAACGACGGAAGCGGAATACATAGCATTATGTTTGAGTGTTAGTGAAGCATGTTGGTTTAGGAATTTATTGCTAGATCTGAAGCTTTTAAATGAAGAATGCAAAGTCATTATATATGAAGATAATCAATCCACTATTCGTTCATGCAATTCTCACGAGCAACTTAAGCGAATGAAACATTTAGATATTAAGTATCATTTTGTAAAAGAGAAAATAAGAGATGGCATAATTGAATTAAAATATGTTTCAACCACTGATCAATTGGCTGATATATTAACAAAGCCACTCAGCAAAATTTGTTTTCAAAAATTAAGAGATGTAATGCTATGTTATTAAATATTTGTTCGTATTGTAAAAGATGCCAATAATCATTTCTATTATTTTTTGACTTAATATATTAAAACAAAACAAAAAAAAATTGTTGAATTAAATAATATGTAGACATATATTTTTTCTTAAACTAAATTTTGTTTTATTAATCTGAATTAAATAAAAATATGTAACAAACAAAATACTAAATCATGTAATAAATTTTATCTAATAAGTAATTAATGTAATAATTAAATATGTACAAAATTTTGATTGAGGGGGGGTAAAACAGAATATGAAATTGTGAACGCGACCAATCAAAATTAGTACGTGTCATCTGGCAGCACCTTTGCTTGTTAAGATACTTTTGTATATATATACATATATCCTGTTTCCTTCTTCTTGTATAATTGCTGAGGTTCCTCGTGTTTTTTCACTAAGCATTATAAGTTAAAATAAAGTACAAATCAGAAAGAATCAAGACTTTTTATTATTAATTACAAAAATACTTACACCAATCGAGCTTTGGAACAGGCTGCTAATACGCCTACTTTCATGAAGAAGATGAAACAACTTTCCATCTCGTGGACACTGCTGGCATACAAAAACCACCACATCAACGTGGTCGCTTCCGTGGAAATTTGAGGAACTCAAGATTCATGCATAGAGGACGTAATTCTCGTGGAGGAATGCAGTCTGGTATGACTACCCTTGGCGGCAAGAATGTTAAGTCGCGCGATAATCGTCGTGGAATGGGAAAAAAATTCGGAATGCGTAACGCTCCACCGAAAATCCGTGATGCAGAGTCCAATCATTCGACGTCTTTCAAAGACGGTTGGTAATGTTTTTGCCACTGACGCAATCTTGGCAACGATTATGTGCTGCACTCGTTCCAACTATTCTTGGGATATTGTTGTCGAGAAGTTTGGAGACAAAATCTTCATAGACAACAGAGTTTGACTTGTTGACTGTAAACGAGACCTCTATGGAGCCTCCAACCGATGATGATGCATCCCCCAACTCTCCAAGGAATTTGGCTACCGAGGCAACTTTCATCAACCATAACTTCAGCCAGCAGGTCCTGAAGACAGGCGAAAAGGAGCCTAAGTTCAAGTTTGAAGAGCCAAATCCATTTATTGGAGAAGACGAGGATGTGGAGATTGCGAGTGTCGGTTATCGCTACAGGAAATGGGGCTTGGGAGGTGGAATTGTTCTTGTTGCTCGTTGTGAACACGATGCCGTTTTGCAAACCCCCAACAATGAAGCGCAATTCTTAACCATAAAGGCTCTCAATGAGTGGGATTCAAAACTTGCAAACGGTGTTGAGTGGCGTCAGAAGCTCGATACCCAACGTGGAGCTGTTTTGGTCAAATAACTGCGCAACAATGCCTGCAAACTGGCCAAATGGACCGTTCAAGCTGTTCTCTCTGGATCTGACCAGCTGAAATTCGGTTATGTTTCACGTGCTCACATTCGTGATCCTTCACGTCATGTCATTTTGGGCACACAACAATTCAAGCCCCATGAATTCGCTACGCAAATCAATCTTAGCATGGACAATGCTTGGGGTATACTGCGTTGCATCATTGACATTGTCATGAAGCAAAAAGATGGAAAGTATTTGATCATGAAGGACCCCAGCAAGCAAATGATTCGCTTGTACGATATTCCCGATAATACTTTCGAGAGTGATGGTTCCGAGGAGTGCGACGATGACAATGAAACTTTCCAACCCGTTTACTCTTACGGCAGCAGCAGCAAGAGGATTTAAATTTTTTACCGAGTCAACTTTTTTTTACTTAAAACATTTTCAATAAATAAATCAGAGCAGAGAGATCATAATTTTGTAAAGCTGAATAGTGAAGAAAGTGTTTATAGAGATAAAAAAGCATCTGAAATATATTATCTGTATTTGTATCCTGCGAACAAAACTTGAATTGATTATGATAGTTTGTGACAAAATTAATTATTCAACAACTTATATCTTCTTCAATAAAAAACATAATAGAAGAAAAAAAAAAACATGGTTTAATCAAGGCCGAGCCGGATGATGAATGACAATTAACAACAATCAATTGCCCAAGAGTCAGTTTACAGAAGCTAAAGACGTTTTGCGGCATAGTAACTTAAAGGATTGGTTTGCTGTGAATGACCAACAGTTTCCATTTCAAACAAAAGCTTAACCAGATTGCTTCAAGTACTGGTGCCGGTTCTGAAGTACCTCTTACGACTTTTATTGAAGAGGTATAGAAGATATACAAATTTTATTATGAATACCCGTCTTACTAGGTCTCCGTTGGCCGCGACCCGTGAGCTCGCCGATATATACCTCAAACATCCTGGGAATGAGAGATCTGATGATGAAGAGGGCAACGAGGAAAAACATGTTGGTTTTGCAGACGATGAAATGGAAGAACATAACTTTAACCAATTTATTTGTTCAACGTAAAATCTCACAGCAAAAAAAAAAACAATAAAACAGATACAATTTGAGCCGTAATTAATGTTCGCTTCAGTAAAATGTTTAACAATTTTCTATAATTTTTATTGGAGAACTGATAGGGTCCGTGCTTGTCTTGGTCACTGGGTACACAATCAAATGTTTCTTGAAATTCAGAACATTAGGTGGTTTTTTTTTAACAGATTTAGGAATGTAACCCTCGATAACATCTTCGCTAAGCGTTGGGGATTCATCGTTGGAATTGATTAAATCTGCATCTTTCTTGTGGCCAATCACTTGCACTGACAGCTTTCTGAGGTTATTACGTTCGTTATCTAAAAGGAAGTCAATCAGATCCTGTTTGGTTAATGTTTTAAGAATTTCTACCTCACGCTTTCTTCTTTCGAAGATATTCCTCGCACGAAATCTCGCCCCAATTTCGATTAACTTTTTCAGCGTGTGAAGCGTCTACGACCTGTTTGATTTTAATCAGCGATTCACGAACGTGTTCGTACTCTTCTTGGTCTAGATCGCTTAGAATAGTCATCATTTGCAGGCGGAATGCTTCAATACGTTCTTCCACGTATTGAGCAGTAAATTTTGATTCTTGACATTGCACAGTAATTGAATAGCCAGCAATGCCAGTATTTATTCTTGCCGAAGCTGAGACGTCAGGTTCATCGACAAACATCAACAGAAGATCGAGGATTCCTTCTATACGTAACGAACAAGGACCAATTTGGTACAAGTTATGTTAGTGGCATTGCATTGGATCAAAGAAGTCTGCAAAAAAGTTATAATTAGGCTTTTAGTACAAAAAGAAAGATATATCAAATATGGCAATGAAACCATTATTATAAGGCTTTCAGAATAAAAATAGCCTTTTTTTTAATTTGGATATTTTTGAGCGCTCTCAATTATACAGTAATAGTTATTTTTTTTCGGAAAAACGTTTATATTTTGCTAATAGGTAAGGCGAAAGGAGACGTTCAATAGTACCAAAAAGACAAGAAGGCGAGGGAATTGGAAGGTAAGTATAGGAAGGAGGAGATGCTATCAGGTTAAGAAAAAGACTAATGGAGGTTAAAAGGAATAAGCAAATGATAAAAATTTTAAATTTTTTTTTTTGTGTGTTTTTTTTACCTTTTCAATAGGCGAAGATAAAAAAAACGATGCCTGGGGCAAACAATTCACATGTTAAATGCAACAACAACTAAGCCTATATGGGCATCAGCGATGCCCCGATAATTTTCGGCGCTTAATTTTTATCGAGGCTTAAAACTGTGCTACCAAAGCGATGAATTGTATACAAACGTCAGATAAAAGAAAACAAGAAGAACATTTTTTTTTTTTATTCAGTTGACGTTGACAGCTGCGCACCCAAAGCCACATTCATGATTCATCAAAGAAGTGTAAGTTTTCTGAAAAAATTAATTAAATATAAAATTGATTGACTATTTATTTTATTTGTAGAACCTATCGCAGTGCCAACACAAAAGAACCAGGTGAAATCTCAGCTCGAATCTTACTAAGAAAAACCACCCTAGATATGTATATGCATATGTTGAAATTTTAGTAAAAAAAATTATGAAATTCGTGTGAAAAGTGCTGTTTTAATATATTGTTGGCCAACCTATATGTAGTCACTCCGGTGCTTTCGAGTTGAGATTCATGTTGGAGAGTTGAATTTGCGTACAACAATGGCGTCTCCGTTTTCATCGCCATGAAAACAAGAAGAACATCCAGCCTGCAAGTCGATTATGGAAAAAACAATGGAATGGGATAAGGACAACGATGGATTGATTGAAAATCAAAAAATGCCCGATCAGACTTATGACAGTTGGGTCATGGAGGGACCTAGGTTTGTATTTTCATAATATTCGATAATTTCATAATCATAACAGATTTTCAGTGCTTATTGTGGAGGTTTGTGGCTTGCGGCTTTGCAATGCATCTCAGCTATTGCAACACTTCTCGATCAACCAAATGATTGTTTGAGATACCAAGAGATCCTTGAGAAAGGCAAGAAATCTCTTGATAAAAAACTATGGAATGGAAAATTCTATAAATTTGATATGTCGAATAAGGAAACAATCATGGCTGATCAGCTATGTGGGCATTGGTACCTGAAGACTTGTGGATTCGATTATGAGGTTTTCAGCTTTATGATTATGTGAATAGGAACTTTTTAAAACTATTTGATTTTAGATTTATCCAAAAGAAAATGTTCGTTCAGCTCTTTCTGTTATCTACAAAAACAACGTTGAGAGCTTTTGTGATGGAAATAGTGGTGCTGTAAATGTTTTCATTCCCAGTGGTGATCCAGAAAAAAACTGGGCATGTAGATACAATTATGATACAAAGTGAAGAAGTATGGACAGGTGTTACATATGCGTTGGCTGCCACAATGATTCAAGAGGTTTATTCATACAAAAACTTAAAAATTATATAAAAGTGATTTTTTTTTTGCTTTTATTTTTTTCTTAAGGGAATGTTTGAAGAGGCCTTTAAAACTGCTGGTGGAATGTACAAGACAATCTCAGAAAAAATTGGAATGAACTTTGAAACGCCAGAGGCACTTTGTGCTGAGAAAAAATATCGTGCAATTGGTTATATGCGACCATTGAGTATTTGGTCAATGCAAGTTACCTGGGAGCGACGTAAGGCATTAAGAGATTAAGTTAATTTAAAGTAAGAAAGGAAATATCCAAAAAGTTCATTTTAATATTATATAAATTATGTGTTTTGATATTATGGTTATAGCTTATTGTTTGGCTTTAACCGCTCTTTGTCCTATATGTAGTGTTTGGTAGATGAATACGTATAGTAAATTTATTTTTATAAATGTGATTAGAACAAAGAAAAACTTATTAAGTTTTGCTGGAATGTGCCTCTTCTTCTAAAGGATAAGCATTTGTATTTGTATTTGTATTTTTATTGATAAAGCAACGCTGTACATCAAGATTAACTTATATTTAGTACAGGATATAAGAAATAAGAAAATTATAAATAAGAATTAAAATAAAATTGAAAAGTAAAAGAGGAACAAAAATTGAAACTAAATTATACTTGAAGAGAATAAAAACAAAACATATTCAATTTACTTGTTTACTAATTGACATTAAATTAAAGTCGCAACCAAAACATATTCATACATAATATTGTAAAACGGCAAAAATAATAAAAAATAAAAGAACAGTAGAAAGGAAAAAAAAAAATTATCTCAACTCAGACTAGAAAAGTGAATAAAACATAATTTGAGAAATATTCTGTGTTCAAAACTCGACCTCACATGATTGGGCAAAACATTCCATAGCTTGACAGCGTAAATGAAAAATTGCCTGCTTGAAGTCAAACAGGTGAATATCGAAGGTCTCAGTACTATAGAGCGATTGGAGGAGCAAAAAGTGATTTTATCAAACAAATAGCCTGGTTCTTTCTTATGAATAATCTTGAAAAGTAGGGAACAGCAACGATACCTGAGAAAACCATCCAAACTACATCCAAGTAGTTGGCGAACTTCTGGCGAAATATGATCAAACCTGCGAAGATTAAAAATGTATCGAGCAACCGAATTAACAGCAACTCTGAGCTTTTGAAGCGATAGGGAATCAGAATTGGCAAACAACTCACAGCCATAGGAGATTATTGGTATTATAAGGGCTTTTGCCAGCTTTAACTTTACTTGGGTAGGCAGAACTGTTTTTGTTACCGATAGCCCTCTTAGCGATCCATAAACTTTGGATGTGATGGAATTTATATGGGTATCCCAAGTTAATTTATTATTGAAAATTATTCCAAGATTTTTGGCATGGCTAACATATTCAACTTGGCAGGAGTTCAAAACGATAGGAGGAAAATCGGAGAAAAACGGCTGATGCTTTGATATAGGTATTGCTTTTGTTTTTTCGGGGTTAAGTTTCAGACCGTTACGATTGGACCATTCGTGTATATCACATAGATCAGCATTTAATTTTGCAATCGCATCCTCAACCATACCAATAGGGAAACTTATATAGAGCTGAACATCATCGGCATATATATGAAAATTACAGAAAGATACTACTGAAGGTAAGTCATTAATAAACATTGAAAACAGTAATGGGCCAAGTATTGATCCTTGAGGAACACCATTATTAACGGGGTTAAAAGAGGACAATTTACTATTACATGAAACAGCTTGCATTCGGTTAGTCATATATGAATAAATAAGTTTGTTAGAAGTATCACAGAAGTTAAAGTATTGCATAAGTTTATCACAGAGAATATTAGGATTAACACAGTCAAATGCTTTAGAGAAGTCCAATAATGTTATCACAGTTGTGTAGTTACTATCAATTGCCATTCTTATGTCATCAGAAACTTTTAATAAAGCTGAGGTGCAGCTATGACCGGAACGAAAACCTGACTGCAAAGGATTTAGAAGCTTTTTCACACCGATAAATTTTTTTATTTGGTTGCTTATAATGGATTCAAATACTTTGGATAGGAAAGGAAGGATGGCAATGGGTCTAAAATCGGAGTTTGAGCCTTTTTTGGGAATAGGGATAATTTTAGATTTTTTCCACACTGAGGGGAAAGTAGATGTCATGATAATGGTGTTAAATATGTAGGTGATATAAGGCAGGATAAAAGGAAGGAGAATTTTCACAAAGTCTGGGTGAATGTTATCGAGTCCGATAGCCTTGGATTTAATGGAGAAGATTGAGTTTCCTACAGTTAATGCATCAACTGTTGCCAAACAGAACTCGTTTTCCTTATTAACCACTGGTGTTGAGGTGACAGAGGTATTAGGGGAAATTGGCGCAGAAAACTTATTGTTCAGCTCATCAAGATCAATATCATCGGTAACCAAAGTATTATCTTTTGTCAATCCAACATTACGGACTTCTTTCCATAGAAACTTAGAGGAATTATTGACATTGAATCTATTATTATAATAGTTAAGTTTAGCGGACCTTATAAGCTTTGTAACAAGGTTACGAGATAATTTAAAGCTACGAAGCATATCAGCGCAGCCAAAACGTTTCCACCGACGATAAAAAATATCTCTCTTTTTAATGGCATTCAAGATACTATTAGAGAGCCAGGGACAACTGGGCGATTTTAAGATACGGGTTTTAATAGGTACATGTTTGTTAAACAAATAATCAATTGACATGGTCAGAAACTCTGTTTGTATGTTAACGTCAGATGATAAAAATATTGAGCTCCAATCAATAGATGAGCAATCGCTAAAAAGACTTTCAACGTTTACATTGCGGAAATCACGATACTGTATAGACTGACACGATTCCTTTTGAACATGCAAATCAAATGTAGCAAAGACGAGGTCATGGTATGAAAACACAGGGACAGATAACTGACTAAAACATTTAACAAGATTTTCATTACTTACAAGAAAAACATCTAAAAGTGACGGCGCGCAGTTGGGCTTAAAGTGCGTTGGCTCTGTGTAATTCACAAAAGAAAGACCAAGACAATTCATAGAGGTTTTAAAAGAGTGAGATGACGAGTGAAGGAGATTAATGTTCAAATCTCCACACAAAATTAATTTCGGTGCAAGATGAGATATATCCTCTACAATTGGAGTAATAACGCATGAATGTGCGATATGTGGTGGAATATAAAGAGATCCAATTATGCATTTGTTCTCACCATTCAATATATCGATGAAAAAATAGTCGCAAGGCTGAGTGCCATCTGAGCACTTGACTACACTAGACTTAATATAATTTTTAACATATATAGCAACGCCCCCGCCGGTTGTCCGTGTTCGGTCGGCTCGATACGGCCTTTTAAATCCACGCAGAGAGAAAAGACTACTTTGCAAGTTAGGTTGAAACCAAGTTTCAGATACGCAAACGATGTCGATTAAGCTGTTCTCAAATAACATTTTGAACTCATCAAACTTATTCACTAGACTCTGAGCATTAATGTGGCAGATATGCAATCCATTATTACTCCTACAAATCGTATTGAGTAAGAATTTGTTTTTATCATTTACACTGCCAAAACCACCATTATGATTGCTGGTCATGATTAAGATAAATGTTAGTGCCCACAGCGAATAGAGATTCGAACACAAATTTATTTGCCTCAACATTGATTAGATAAAAAAAACGTAAACAAAAGAAAACAGTCAGAGCAGAGATAATTTGTACATAATTATTTAAAAATTTGAAAGAAAACCAGAGAAAATGATAAATTTTGGTGCGAAAAGAAAAGCAATAGAAACAAATAATAAAAAAAATTAAATTAGACTTGAATATCATTATTGAATGTTGACGTCGGAACCGATGACTCTCCTTATGTCTCCAATGTTGTGAATCAGAGTGGAAGTTCGGCTGTTGATGGGACAGATGTAAACTTGCCCATTGAATGTATATACTGATGAAAGAAGAGACTTTCGCTTTAGTCTCAGTGCATGCCGCTGCAGTTGATAATTGTTTTTTGTCAGGCTTTCGTTAATGTAAAAATAATGTGATGAGTCAAAGCCAATGTCAGAGAGCGAGAGTGGAGAATTTTTAGTTTTGCAGAAGCTTGCAGTGGCTCGCATAAGATTTATTTTGTCTTGCTTGTCAGCAAATTTTATGATAATACAGGCGTCAGCGGGGGAGCGATCATTGCGAGAGCTCTTTTTAGCGCGAAATATACTACGTAAGCGAGGAGGAGGGATATCAACTGTAGTGCATACTTTGTTATATAGAGTCTCCAAATTTTCCCCAGGAGTCTCTTAAATAAATAGAATTAGGAAAGCAATATGTGAGATAATTCAATGCAAAGTAATTTAAACACTATTTTCTGACACAAACAAAAATAAAAAGAGGAGTTGTCATAAATGTTAATAAATTTAGCGGTGCTATTATAATAGTTTCAACACAAAAACACAAACAACAAAATATAAATCGTTTTCCTAAAGCCAGTATTTAACAGGTCTTTGTACAAGTTTAGTGTTTTTACTTTGTTTTTCTTTGTTTTATAATTAAATTGTTTAAAGTTCAGTATTACGAAATAAAGTCATTTATTCAATAAATATGTATCATGTTTTATATGTGTTAAAGTAATTAAAAATTAATGCATTTATATAGGTATTTGAAATATGTTACAAGACTTTAATTATTATTAAAATCAAAACCCTGGTAAAAAAACATAATTAATACGTTATTTACATTTCAAAACAATAATGGTAAATGTTTATAAACGATAGCACAATCAATACAATTAGTACAAAACATAAAAAACAAAAACGAAAACAGCACTGTTGTGTGAATAATTTGCAAACAAAGAAATATGTCTTTTGAAATTCCTAATGTAATACTTTTGTGTAAAATGATTTAAAAACCAGTTAAAAAGAAAATTAAATTTAATGTTAAAAAGATATCTAATCTAAAAAAAAAACTTCTTTTACTGTTTCAAACCAACAAAAACGAAATTATGGGTCATTATAATACAAATTTGATGGATTAAGACGGAGTTTCAGTTTTGAAGGATCAAAGACAGACTACGAAGTGCGAAACAGGATCTGATTGACTTCCTTTTGGAGAACGAACGTAATAACCTCAGGAAGCTGTCAGTGCAAGTGATTGGCCACAAGAAAGATGCTGATTTAATAAATTCCAACGATGAAGCCCCAACGCCTAGCGAAGATGTTATCGAGGGTTTCATTCCTAAATTTGTTAAACCACCTAATGTTCTGAATTTCAAGAAACATTTGACTGTGTACCCAGTGACCAAGACAAGCACTGACCCCATCAGTTCTCCAATGAAAATTATAGAGAATTGTTAGACATTTTACTGAAGCAAACATTAATTACGGCTCCAATTGTATCTGTTTTATTGTGTTTTTTTTTTCTGCTGTAAGATTTTACGTTGAACAATAAATTGGTTAAAGTTATGTTCTTCCATTTCATCGTCTGCAAAACCAACATGTTTTTCCTCGTTGCCCTCTTCATCATCAGAACTCTCATTCCCAGGATGTTTGAGGTATATATCGGTGAGCTCGCGGCCAACGGAAACCTAGTAAGACGGGTATTCATAATAAAGTTTGTATATCTTCTATACCTCTTCAATAAAAGTCGTAAGAGGTACTTCAGAACCGGCACCAGTACTTGAAGCAATCTGGTTAAGCTTTTGTTTGAAATGGAAACTGTCGGTCATTCACAGCAAACCAATCCTTTAAGTTACTATGCCGCATGGACTCTACAGTCGACCAATCTGCACGTACAGCCACAGAAGCATCACGGATTTTCGGTGGAGCGTTACGCATTCCGAATTTTTTTCCCATTCCACGACGATTATCGCGCGACTTAACATTCTTGCCGCCAAGGGTAGTCATACCAGACTGCATTCCTCCACGAGAATTACGTCCTCTATGCATGAATCTTGAGTTCCTCAAATTTCCACGGAAGCGACCACGTTGATGTGGTGGTTTTTGTATGCGAGCAGTGTCGACGAGATGGAAAGTTGTTTCATCTTCTTCATGAAAGTAGGCGTATTGGCTGCCTGTTCCAAAGCTCGATTGGTGTAAGTATAAGTATGATCTGAAAAATAAAATACAAAATAAATTATGCGAAACAATGCAATGAAAATTGAACTTACCTCCATTCTCTTCCATTTCGATTTAATGTTTTTATATAGCGACGAAGGATGGAAATGTCAAAAATGTTTGATAGAAGATATGAGAAAGAGAAAGAGATGAGATTTGTTTTGTTTTAAAATGTCATTCCACAGCACAGTGCTGCCAAATTTGTTTTTATGCCCCGATGCGTTTTTTTATCGTCGCCTATTAAGCCTGTAAAAAAAACACACCTACAGCTCACAAATGTCATAGCGTACACAGTGCTTCCAGCTATTTAAAAAAAAAGCTCCTAAATCCCGATGTCGTTTTTTTACAATTTTATATGCACTTGCGAAAAAAACATACCTACTGTATGTTGAAGTACATACAAAATGTTGTTTGGTTGTTTGCAGGCCAAAATTAACATCAAAAGGATTAAACATTGAAGATAGTAAGTACGAGTATTTTGATTAATTTTTTTTTTTTTTAAATTAATTAGGGCATTCAGAGAATGTTCATGCTTATGAGACTACTCAATTATGTCTTGGAGCAAATGTTCTTCAAGGTCGTGCAAATCTCTTTCGCTCGAAAATGGATTGACCCCTATTCTGTGCTTCCTTTCGTATTCTTCCCGTTTTGCCTCTCAGTTTTTCCACTGCGTTTATCGCTAAAATCAAACTACGTGATTTACCTGGTGAGATTATAGCGAGGAATGAATAATCATAATTTGCCCACGGTGTTAAAGAAATATAAACTTCAGATATAGTGTCTGACATAATGTCAGAAATAAATATTGCTAATGGAGGTGCTGCGTCACACAGAAATTGATTTCTCATGTGTAAAGGAAATCGACATTATACAAATTTGAGTAGCGCCCCCTATGATAGTCACGCATTTGGAATAGAAACGAGCCCTCCATATTATATATACTCAAAGGCCATACGCTACAGCCACTTTTGTACTCTTGTTAAAGATAGAATAAGATGAAACAACTTTGTAAAAGATACTTAAAGACTCAATAAAATTTTCATTCTTTCACATGTTTTTCGTCTCACATTTCGACTCGACACTGCTGAAGCTAAGTGCACACGATTGGTAGATCTTACAATATTGTAAGGCCTGACAATGTCTGACAATTATCTACTAATGAGCTGACAATTAAGTTGTGTGTGTACACGTTATGTACAAAATCCACCAATCTCTTACAATTTATTGTCAGAAGTTGGCTGACAATTTATTTTCAGATAGCTGGCTTAATACTAACCAATTAATTGTAAGAGATTGGTAGAATTTCTACCAACCGTGTACACACACAATTAATTGTCAGTTATTTTTGATTATGGAAACTGTTTCAATTGAACCTTGGCTGCAAATTGTCTGACAATGAAAAAATTGTATGATGTTAAAAAACGAACTTCTTACAATTTCTTCATTGTCAGAAACGTCAGCCAACGATACAAATTGGCAGGCCTGACAATAAATTGTGTGTGTACACGATTATCAAATACCTTACAGTTTACCGTCTTACAATTAATTGTCAGATGCATTTTCTGACAATTAATTGGAAGATTACACGATTCTCAGCTAGCGTACACATGATTGTCAGATTTCTTACAATTAATTGTCAGTCGCTAGCCGCGCACTAGCAATTTTTAGTTGCGAAACTGTTTGGTTACTTTAGGAAAACAGATGAACTGCTCGAATCAAGCAGTTTCGCAACTAAAAATTGCTAGTGCGCGGCTAGCCTAAAACTACACGGTTGTAAGACATTGTAAGCATGTTTTTCACTGACAGATCTGACAATATTGTAAGATCTACCCTTTGAGTATATATAATATGGAGGGCTCGTTCCTATCCCTAATGCATTGTAGTACTTGAAGTTGTGATAGGGGTCGCTGTCTCACTTTCTGTAAGTTAAGGATACAGCCGTATCCTCCGATTTGTGCTTACCTTCTCTTCGCATATAGTTCTCCGTCACATGTGATATGAATTACGTGACCATTTATTTTTTGACTCAAAACGGGACATTGGTTTATTTAGGTCATATCATAGGTCAATGAAAAAAATAACACTTTTTTATAGTTATGTATTTATTCAGAAAAATATGCATAGTTGGCTTAAAAGTTATGAATTACAAAATATGA
The DNA here is from genome assembly GCA_911387755.1 of Chrysotoxum bicinctum. Lineage (NCBI taxonomy): Eukaryota > Metazoa > Arthropoda > Insecta > Diptera > Syrphidae > Chrysotoxum > Chrysotoxum bicinctum. The sequence goes on along the minus strand of OU426988.1, from coordinate 24,180,204 downwards.
ACCCAAAATTTTTAGTTATATTTATATTTATCAGAAGAACAGATTTGTTTTAATATAGCTGGTGACGATGTCAAGTAAGAATGAAACTCTTGGCACGTTTTTTTTATATTCACCTTAATTATCAACATCGAAATTTGTAACTGGTTTTTCTCAGATGTCCACAATTTGTTCATAATAGAAAAAACTCTTTCTACTGGATCATTTGTAGCAGGCAAACATAAAATGTATTCAATCACAATAGAAAAGTTTTCATGCTGAAGATTGTTGGTGCGAAAGTGTTTGAATACTTCAACCCAACGGGTTTCTGTGGAAACATTTAAATTATTCCATTCTGTTACTTTTTGCAATGTAATATAATTAGAAATTAATGAAAATTCGTCAAAAACCTCACTATCTTTATTACAGTCAATACATTGCTTTTCAATTAATACATACAGAGATTTTTGAATGTCTTCCCATGTGGGGACCTTTTTTAAATCTGCCCAATAAAATATCTCCATTTCTTTGGTAAGAAAGCAAGTCCACTGCTTCAGATATTCACAGCTTGTTTTATAAAATTCTGTAGCCGTCCTTTTCACAAATTTTTCATCAATATCAATACCACTATCTTTCAATTTTATCATTAATTGACGGACTGTAAATGGAAGAAACTGATTGGTCTGTTTCTGCATTAAATTTTCTTTTAATTAATTGATTTCTTTTGCAGCTTCAATTGCCGATACAGTCTGACCTTCTAGTTTCAAGACAGCTTGATGAAAACTTGTTGACTGAGCGTGTAAAAAATATAACCATAATTCGGATGTGGGATCTTCAAAAAAATTTTTTAGTAACAGGGGACATTTTTCAATACTCAAAAAGTAGCTTTTTAACGGCTGATACATTTTTAAAACTCTCTCCAAAGCAGGCATAAGAGCAAGCCATCTGGTTTTGCTATAGCCGAGCATTTGTTGATGTTCCGTTTCAGTTTCGGCACAAAAATCCTTTAGAGCTTCAACTCGAATCGTATAAATATAAAAAAATGAATATATCTTCACAATAATACTTTCGTAATCTACGGGTAGCCCATCTGCAGCAGATTTTATTGCATTGTGAATTACATGGGCTCCACATCCAATACCTATTAATTCTTTTTTTAGAGATGATTGTAATTTCGTTAATACATTGTTAGTTCCTCGCCTAGCTGCACCTCCGAAATTGACGGTGGCATTGTCCCCACAAAATGCTACGACTTTTGCTGTCAAATTATTATCTATTAACACTTGGTTTAAATAATTTACAATAATATCAGATGATTCACCAGGTTGGTCTTGCAAATCTAAAATTTTTACTTGCACACCTACGTAAGGTTGAAAAAAGCGCACCACAATGGGGTATATTTTCTTATTACCGTGGTTTGACGCGTCGTTTAGTATTGTAATACAATTGCACTTATCAAGTGTTAAGTTAAAAGCTGTAAGTGAACGAGGTAGTGTTTTTTCTTTATGGGTCTGTCAACGCGATTAGCTAAAAATTTATAAATTTCATCCCCCTCCAAGGAGCTCCATGCAGGCAGGGCACTTTTATTCGCATATTCCCAGTTTTGTTTTACAGCTAGCCACCAAAAAGGGTGATTACAAAAACTTTCTTTGATAGTCCAGACAAGAAATATCTCGCCTTCACGTTTCTTTTCCTTTTAGTTATTGTTGTCAAAATCGTTGCATATAAATTTTAAAATATAAAGTAAAGTTACATATTGGATTTTTGGTGAAATGTTCATTTTTCTAGAAGAAAATTATTTTCCATATTTCATTTCGTTTTTTTTTTGGTTTACTGTGTCAATTAAGATTCTAATAAAACTTCATCTCTCGCCATCAGTGTTGAAATATTATGTTTATTTTGATTTCGAATGAAGAAATCATGATTTTTTGAAGACAATTTTTCAGGGGTGTGGACGGTAGCTCGGTTCCTGTGGTGAAAATGGATTGACCAGAAAATGGTGTCTTTCGTTTGGGGAAGTTCCATCTAGGCCGCTGAACTTCCAGGTTGGGTGGGAAAAGGCCACACTGCAAGAACATCCGCAGTGCCCTTGAAGTGGTGATCGTCCGTCTGCTGTCTTTTTGCTTGTTCACTCTGGCCTGATTTGTGTTTTGTCTGCAGGTGAGGTCAAGTTTCGGGGGCAAGATCCCCCCCCCATTCCGACGAGCTGATGCCGCGCGTAGCAAGCAGGCCAAGTCCTCGGAACTTGACATTCGTTCCCATTTTTCAAACTCTTCCTTTCCGAATTTCCAACCTACTCCTTTTTCCAACCCATTCCTTCCACAATCCTACTTCCTTACCGAATCCATACCTCCTCTTGCCTTGCAACAAATGGCGCCCAACGTCTGAGCTTTTTAGCGAAGATTTTTGTAGTCTACGTTTTTGTAAATGTCCCCAACCAAACTTGTTATGGATTTTCCGGAATCGTAAGTCTTCACCAAGAAGGTCTTAGACGCACTTAGGTGAATTGCGACGATTTCCTGAAAATTTATAACGATTGCGGTTAGTTTATGTTAAGGGCGTTTAATCTGGTGTTGGTGTGAGGTTTTCAAAACTCGTAAGTCTGCACCCAGATAGTTTTTGACATACTATGTGTATCGCGACGAATTTTTGGAAGCTTGCAGTAGCAACAGATTACGTTTTTCAGTCGTGTTTTTCCCTATTCCGTTCCTAATTTTTTTTTACTTTTCTTTCATTATTTTCATTTTCTTTTCCCTCTCGTCTAGTCTTGATAGGTTTCAATTTGGACCCAGTGACCATGTTTGACTAATTGTCGGACATCGATGCACCGTCCAACTTAATTTTTTGAGTTTTTCTTCTCATGTTTGTGTTTCGTTTCCCCCACCGTTTCAAGTCTTACAGCGAAGTCCCAAGGACAGACTGGAATCGCGGGAACGGTGAGGAAAACGACATCGTCTTTCGTCATTTTTCTACTACTTGTCATTCCTTAGCTATCTCATCACTTCAAGGGATATAATTTTTGTCCGTCTGTAGTCTAATTTTTCAATAACACCACTAAAAATGTCATTCCATAACGCTCAGAAACCATCAAAGCTGCTGAAAGCACCCCGAATGCTTATATGAAAAACCAAACCCTCTAAAAGTAACATACTTGGAAAAATAGCCTTTTTTTTTGCTGAAAAATTAAGTTTTTTTGGTGAGAAAAAGTAGGACTTTTCTTTACTAAGTGTAAACCAATTTTCTAAGTTATTTATAGTTTTTTTTGTATATTATAGAAAATAATTTTCTTGTTTATTTTCCTTTCTGTTATCGTTATTTTTGGTTATTTTCAAAACTATTCGATTTTGAGTTTTTTTGATTTTTTTTTTCAACGAAAGTAGGTTAGGTGAAGTAATAAATTACTTTTTCTTAACAGATTTTTTTTTAAGAAAAAACCGTTTTTTAAGAAAACTCTCCCAATTTATAGTTTAAGATTTTTTTTTCTATAATTTATATTTTTTGATTTTGGATATCACGTTTTTAAATTTAAAAATGTATGCTTCCGGTAAAGATGAAGAAGACCGAATCAATAGAATGATAAGAGAAGCTAATTTGGATGATAATGTCCGACTAACTAGATCAGTTAGCCAGCTTTTAGACAGTAATGAGAGACGTCGAGTCATGCATTCTCCGCTCATTTCGGATAGAGACGTCCGATCTACATCCAATCTACCTACTAGCTCTGCTTTGCCCATTAATAATACGACAAGCAACTCAATAGATACAGTTTCTCCTCCATCCTTTAGCAATTTAAGTGGTTTAGGCGCAGAATCAGTACCAATTCCGCGCGAAAGTCTCGATAATCATAACGAAACAGTTATACCTAATGCCGGTAAGATACCTACTTCTAGACCAACGAGTGCGAATATGCACAATGTGGGTGGTTCGAGGAATATTCTAGAGAGCATAGCTCCAAGACCACCTAGTAGCAAAAGGACAGAAAAGAGAATCGTTTCTGAGGACCTCAAGGCCTACATTAATTTAGCCATAGTTGATGCTATGTCCTCTTACAAAAATTCGTTACAAATTGAGGTTAAAAATACTCTCAAGGATGAAATCCAGTATCAGCTCGGAGGATTCCTCAGAGAACTGAACCTTGGACGATCCGCTCCACTAAATAACGAGCCGATATCACGACCCTCGGGTCCAACAAACAATTTTCCGCCTTCAGTTCAGCCACCAACATCGCAGCGACCTCAGCCTGATCCAAGTCGAAGTGCTTTTGTGCCTCTAGGACAACGGCGTTGCAGACAACAAGAACCGTTTAGGAGAACTCAAGGTAGGGTATACCAATCTGACAATTTTCATGATGATCTTCAGTATAGTACAACAAGAAATGCACCGACTCCACAAATTCCAAACACCCACCAGACGACTTTTTCGCCTTACTTGTGGAACTCTGGTTTCAAAGCTCCGATAAAAATCAACCAGTGGGGGCTAAAATTTGAAGGTAAGCCCGAGACCTTGACAGTGGAAGATTTCGTGTTTCGCCTCGAAACTCTCCAGAGCCAGTATGGTTGTCCGTGGGCAGAAATTTTAAGAGATTTCCATCTCTTACTAGAAGGAAATGCTCAAGACTGGTTCTGGCAGTTTCAACGAGACAATTACCGGCCCGATTGGCCGATGCTGAGAGACGCGCTGCTGCGTCAATTTAGAAACAATCGCTCAGATTACGACATAATGCGCGATATTATGGATCGCAAACAGGGATTTTCAGAGACTGTCGATGATTTCTTGGCTGCTGCATGCAAGATAAAATCCCAAATGCGAATACCAATACCGGAAGTCGAGTTGGTGAAGATCTTGAAGAAAAACCTTAATGATAGGGTCGTGAAGTTGGTATACCCTATGCCAATATTTTCCTTGGATCAGCTGAGGAACGCCTGTAAGGAGGTGGAAGCAGCATTTCCGAGGAAAGAACGAGAATTCCAGAAATTTCAAAGAACCCCTGTAAAATATTCTGCCAACGAACTGGAATACGAAGACCAGTATGAGCCTGTTGATGAACAAGTAGCGGCTTTACAGTTCGGAGGGGTTAGACCGAAAGTTTTTTTTTTTTTTTTTTTTTTTTTTTTTGATTTGATTCTTTATTTAGCTTCAGCTATTTTTTACAAAATTTAACTTAAAAATAGATTAAAGAAAAAACTTAATGAATTTTATTATTAGTTATACTTTGTTTTTACATATGAGATTAACTTTCTTTTAAATATAATTAAATTATTTTCTGACTTTAAGTCAATTGGCAAATCGTTATATAATTTGAAACCTTTATGGTACAATATATTTTGAGATCTACTAGTTGCAAGAAACGGTAGTCTAAAATCTGTTCTATTTCTTAAATTATATGGTTGAACATCTGACACATAAACTATTTCATTATAAAGGTATTTTGGTAACATATTATTCTTCATTTTGAATATAAAAATAAGTACATTCATTATTGTTCTTTGGTTAATGTTAAGCCATTTTAAAGTGTCTAGCATCAATTGTATATGCGTTAACCTACCGCACATTAAAATACATCTCATACCTCTATTTTGCAATTTTTGTAACCTTTCGGACATTTGACGAGATCCTAAAAATAGTATTGTTGAACAATATTCAAAATGTGGTTTAATCATTACATTATATATTTTTATTGCACAAATCATAGATACCCTACACCTTATTCTTTGGAAAAATCCAATTTTTTTAGCGATTTTGTTACATACATAGTTGATGTGAGATTCGAAACTTAATTTTTTATCCACGATTATACCTAAGTACTTTATCTCTTCAACTTTTTCAATTGCTTCTTCATTGATAATAATATTTTGAACACTTTCCCCATTAATTACTATAGCTTTTGTTTTAGCAATGTTAAGTTTAAGCTTATTCTTTTTTAAATACATTTCTACGTTTTTTAAATCTGCATTCAGTTGATTGACGCATTCCTCTGCTGAACTTCCGGAAACATATAGCAACGTATCATCTGCGAATAGTCTAGCCTTTGTATGCCTTAAAACAGTTTCAATATCGTTGATGTAGATAATGAAGAGTAAAGTTCCCAAAACTGCTCCTTGAGGTACACCCAAGGTTACATTCAAAGCTTCTGAGAATATATTCACCACCTTGGTTCGCTGAGTTCGATAAGATAAATAACTTTTGAACCATTCAAGTTCTACTCCCCGAATGCCATATCTCTTCAGCTTCTCAATTAGTATATCCCGATCAATAGTTTCGAATGCTCTTTGAAAGTCAAGAAAGACAGCAACTATAACTTTCTTGTTATGAACCTCCGTTTTCCACTGCGTTACTACCAGGTTCAGAAGTGCCTCACAGCTGTGGTGTTGTCTAAACCCCGACTGATAGTCCGTTAAATAGTTATTAGATTCCATGAAATTTTGGAGCTGCTTATGTACTAGTTTTTCAATAATTTTACTTTCTGTCATGAGCATATTGACTGGGCGAAATTCAGCAGGATTTACAGTTTTTTTAACCTTTTCAATTGGCACTACCACTGATTCTTTCCAATGACTAGGAAAAATACCCCTATTAAACGATTCATTTATTATGTTAAGAAACGTAGGTCCAATTATATTTAAGGCACATATCATCATTTTAGCTGAAAGACCGTTGAAGTCTCTTTTACTGTTCATATTTTTCAATATATTAGTTAACTCACTCATGTTTATTCTATTAAATTTAAAAGTTCTTTCATTACTTAAATTTATTGAATTTGTATAATGTTCAAAGGGAATTTTATCATTTATTTCCTCCACACTTTTCACAAAAAATATATTAAGGCTATTAGCTATATCAGTCTTATTTGTTATCACAATTCCATCACAGATTATTTTACTAACTTCACTTTTTTCTTCATTTAGTACCAGAGTTTTAATATTTCTCCACATTGTTTTTTGATCCGTTGCTTGGTCAATCTTCTTAGCAACGTAATTATTTTTTGCCAGTTGAAGTTCATTCACGTACTTATTTCGACAAAGCCTATACCTAATCCAATCATTGGTATTATTTAACCAAACAGCTCTTTGATGTAGCTGAATTTTCATTCGCCTCATATTGAATAAATTTTCGTTAAACCAGCCGAAATTTCCATTTATTCCACTAATTGTTCTCGATTTCACCATTGCACCCAAACTGTTTTTTAATTTACCACTGAATACTTTAGCTGCTTCATTCACATCATTGGAACTTATACTTGATATTTCATTATTTATAAGTTCTCTACGAAAAATGCTCTCTTTAAATGCCAATGACTTAATCACTTTTTTAGTACATACTTTATTACCGACGCTCGTTTCGAAAACTATTTCCAAAGTCTCATGATCACTGATTTTATATTCGTTTATTACTTTCGCCTGAATATTTCTATGGTTCGTAACCACATAGTCTATTAACGTAGATGAATTTTGGGTAATTCTAGTTGGTTCAGACACTATTTGCTTAAGCGATATGTCCGTTATACTTTCGTAAATTTGTCTTTTGTAAGTAGTATTCGAAAACCAATCTATATTAAAATCACCCATTATAATAACTTCCGAATATGATGAACATAATTCATCTATTTTGTTCGCAAAAAAATCACAAAAAACCTGTTCTGGCGAGGTTTGTTTATTTGGAGATCTATAAACCGCAGCTAGAGTCATATTTACGTTGTTTAAACTCACTTTAATTACAAGCCACCAAATCATTTTACCAATCGCGACTTTACAAATTTCTTCGACATGCCATTCAGGTTTAATAAAAAACAGCACACCTCCGGTATGATTAGAAATACTATCGCAACGTACAATCTTATAATTCAACAACTTTAATTCAGAGTCCTCGATATCTTTTGTTAAATGAGTTTCAGTAGCGCAAATGAAATCAAACCTGCTCTTTATTGCTATCACTTCTAATTGAGTCAAATTTGTTCTAATTCCTCCGATATTTAAACACAAACATTTTACTGATGATTTTAATTGCTAATAGATTATTCTTTCATTCTCAATTTTTAATTTGCGCTGAAGTGTTTGACAGCAATTATCTCTGCTGTCATGGTAAATGTCAACATCACTTAAATTAAGTCGCTCTTTTGCTTTCATACAATTAACACACTTTTTGTGTTCATTGAGACAATCCTTAAACGAATGCCCTTTTTCTCCGCATTTTGCGCATACCTGGCAACTCTCCTTACAGTGAGTGGATGTATGGTTGAATCCCCAACATTTAAAACATCTTAGTACGCTCAAGCTTTCATACACCGCGCACTTATCCCACTCAATATTTATTTTTCCTAAACTTATTACACTTTCAAAACCTTTACCGTCAATTTCAATTAATGCATTGTAAACCCGCTTGTTTTTAAAAGATTTGTATATTTTAATGCACTTCATTTTTTCGCACACTATATTATTTTGTTTTTTTATGGCTTGTATTAATTTATCTTCTTCCATATTTTCACTCAATCCAGTAATTAAAATTTTAGGCAAACGCATCCTTGGCAACTGCACATCATACTTTTCACTCATTTTCTCTTTCATTTCTTGAGCCAATTTCGATCGCGCCTCATTGTTTTCACATCGAATAGCAACCGCGCCGTCTTGCCTATTCATAATCGCACTCACTCCCACGTTTAACTCCGACGGCTTAATTTTCTCTTTTATTTCACTCTTTGTTTGTTCACTTTCTTGTTTTGCTTTTGGCCTCAGGATAACTGGTGCACTCGCTCCCACCGACTTCTTCAATTGCTCTGCATATGTACCTTTGTTTTTGTCATTGCATTTTATTTCCTTCACTATATCTATTCTCATCTCTTTCACACTTTCTAGGACAGAATTATTATTATTTGTCATCTTCATCACATTACTGCTTATTTTATCACTGTGCTCTTTAAAAGCTTTACTGAAATCATTTACTTTTTTAATTTCGTCTACACTCTTTTCACACATTATTTGAACATTTTTCATTTCATTTATCCTCTTAGTATAGCCTTCTTCAATCGCTTGCAGTAAATTCATAATTTCCCGCTTATTGGTATCTAACGCACTTTCGAATTCATATTTATACTGCTTCAAATATTCACTATTTTTTTCAACAGCAGCCGACATATCCTTTAACGCGAAATCCACATTATGAATATACAAGATACAATCTCCGCACACGAATCGTATGTTTTCACATGTCTCTAATGCATTCGCTGTATAAGAATCGAAACCGCAACAGCTAGCCGCGACGTGAAAGATCTTATTACATACACCCGCACATCTTATGCCTGTTTCTCCTCGAATTGCCTTTCGACACCTTCTACAATTGTTTTCCATTATCTAATTAGGATTTATTTCAAAATTTATTATTTAAGAAATAAAAATAATTAATAATAAATCAATTAACTAAGTTTTTCTTTAAATCACTCGGAACACTTGTAAACACGTCTATCTCTTTCGGAATCACTTAATATTGAAAGTTCCTCCTCGGAGATATGCTGATACGTCCAGTTTGGTGTGCTGGAACTGTAAGGAACAGGGTCACACGTACTTCGAATGTGAATCCGACGTCATCAATTTGTTTTGCTTTAAGTGTGGGCTAGAGGGGGTAAAAACACCGCACTGTAAACGATGCAACCAGGGAAACAGATCATTGAACGCGAAGGCTTCGGGGGATTCGCGTTCGAACCAACCACAGATCCCCAAATAAATCAAAAATCGGAAGTAGAAATACCTCCAACTGTGGAGGGCCAAGAAAAGATCAAACTGTTAAAAAGAAAGGCCGGTGAAGAGTTCGACTCAAACGAAGTTAAGAAACAAAATTCATTTCAAATTAAACCATTACATGTTAGAATGGAAGAATATTATCGGGCTAGAAATAGGATTTTCAACAACAATGGTTATACGCCATCTAAAAAGGTAATTAAAGCTAGGGAAAGATTCAAAAATAGAAAAGATGTTAAGAAGCGTATCGCGTCAACTGTTATAGATTTGTCCTCGGATCCTAGACCTTATGCTTCAATAAAAATAGGGAATAAGGAACTCCGAGGGTTACTTGATAGTGGAGCGAGTGTTAGTATCCTTGGGAAAGATTGCTTAAAACTAGTAGAAGAACTTAACATTCCAATTATAACTTATCAGTCAGGTGTTAAAACGGCAGACGGAAAGAGACAATCAATCATTGGTAAAATAGTAGTAAAAGTGCAGTATAAACTTAGAGAAGAGATGGTTACATTTTATCTTGTTCCAAATCTAGACCAAGAAGTATATCTAGGAATAGATTTCTGGAAATTATTCCAACTAGCACCGAACATAATTAGTGCGATAACGGCATTGACTGATGAAGCTGCAGATCTCTCGGACGCACATCAACTAAACTTCGAACAACAGGCCAGACTGGGGGCAGTCAGGCAGAAATTTCTGTGTTTTGACCGGGATGGTCTTGGAAGGACGGCGCTCATGGAGCATGTTATTGATACCGGAGACGCGTTGCCGGTGAAACAGCGTCACTACCCTGTCTCTCCAGCGGTGCAGGCCATTTTGTATGAAGAGTTAGATCGGATGTTGGGCCTCGGCGTTATCGAGGAGAGTGAAAGTCCCTGGTGTTCACCAGTAGTACTCTTGCGGAAACCAGGCAAAAATAGACTTTGTCTGGATTCTCGCAAGGTGAATGCTCTGACTAAGAAAAATGCTAATCCTCTCCCCCATATCGAGGGGCTCCTCAGCCGACTACCGGATACATACTACATCAGTAGTATTGATCTAAAAGAAGCATTTTGGCAGATACCTCTGGAGAGGCGGAGTAGGGAAAAGACTGCCTTTGCGGTACCGGGAAGACCCTTGTACCATTTTACTGTCATGCCCTTTGGGTTGTGTAATGCAGCTCAAAGGTTGTGCCAGTTGATGGACAAGGTAATTCCTGCACGACTTAGGGATCGCGTCTTCGTCTATCTGGATGATTTGCTTGTCATGGCGCCGGACTTCGAGACGCATATAGCCCTGTTAAGCGAAGTAGCCGACTGCTTACGCAGAGCGAATCTCACCATCAACATGAAGAAATCAAAGTTTTGCTTCAAAGAGCTGAAATATTTGGGCTTCATAGTTGGTGGTGGGAAGCTTAAAACCGACCCTGCTAAGGTGGAGGCGATCGTGGATTTTCCAGTTCCCAAAACCCCTAGACAGGTTCGGAGGCTACTTGGTTTAGCAGGGTGGTATCGGAAATTCATTAAAGACTTTTCGAGTCTGACTGCTCCCCTGACGGACCTGCTGAAAAAGCGAACCGAAAAATTTAAAATGACAGAAGAGGGACTGAGAGCGTTTGAAGCTCTGAAGAAGACGTTAACTTCAGCCCCGGTTCTTACGCATCCTGATTTTTCAAAAAAATTTTACATCCAGTGTGATGCATCAGATGCGGGAATCGGAGCGGTATTGTTTCAAAGAAACGCTGAAGACGAAGAAGTTCCCATTGCCTTTTTTTCCCAAAAATTTAATAAAAGCCAGAGAAACTACAGTGTCACCGAGAAGGAGTGTATGGCAGCGGTGATGGCGGTGCAAAAATTCAGGCCGTATGTCGAGGGCATGGATTTTACCGTAATCACTGACCATGCTAGTCTTAAATGGCTCATGAGCATGAAAGACCTAAGTGGTAAGCTCGCTAGGTGGAGTCTGTTACTGCAATCCTATGCCTTCGACATACAGCATCGAAAGGGCAGCCTGAATGTAGTTCCAGACACTCTTTCTCGGGTACACGTAGATTCTCTGGACTTAGAAGACGTAGCACCGTTAATTGATTTGAACTCTTCCGAATTTCAACTCGATGAATATTTAAGTTTAATACAAACAATTAAAAATCATACCGATGAACTCCCGGACCTTAAAATAGAAGATGGATTTGTGTACAAGCGAGCATTTCGAAATAAAGTAGGTGATGAAGCTATGCAAGAACATACTTGGCTTCTTTGGGTTCCGTCAGGCTTAACCGAAGAACTCATTAAAAAGGCCCATAATCCACCTCAAGTAGCTCACGGAGGAATAGCTAAGACGCTATATAGAGTTCGACAATATTTTTACTGGCCGAACATGACAGTTCAAATTCGTGATTATGTGTCTAACTGTTCTGTTTGTAAAGAGTGCAAAGCCTCGAATCAAGTATCTCGTCCTCCTATCGTCAACTCATTTTGTACCGATCGTCCATTCGAAAAACTCTACATAGATTTTTTGGGTCCCTATCCCAGGTCGAAATCAGGAAATGCTTACGTGTTGGTTGTTTTGGATCATTTGTCTAAATTTGTATTTTTAAAAGCCTTGAAAAACGCGAACACTACTAGTGTTATAAAATTCTTGCACCACGAGGTGTTTAATATGTTTGGTGTGCCCCGAATAATCCACTCGGATAATGGAAAGCAGTTCCTTGCCAATGAGTTCCAAAATCTTTTACAAAAATATGGAATTCAGCATTTTAAAACGGCCAACTATGCACCCCAATCGAACGCGTCAGAAAGGGTTAACCGCACGTTGTTGGCAGCAATCCGTTCATATCTAAAAACAGATCAACGCGATTGGGACTACCACCTTAGTGACATCGGTTGTGCTTTCCGAAGTGCAGTTCATAACTCTACCGGTGTATCTCCATACTTTGCGTTGTTCGGGACCAACATGATTATGCACGGGAGCAGTTATGAACTAGCACAAAAACTAAACGCGGTTGACGACAGCGGGTTGTTGATTCTTCCACGACGCGATCGATTGGAGTGCATACGAAAACGAATACGCGAAAACATATTGAAATCGAATGAAAGATCCGCCAAAACTTATAATGTAAGAACACGGAAAGTAAGATACCTACCCGGACAGGAGGTATTCCGAAAAAATTTTATATTAAGCGATGCTTCGAAAAACTTATCGGCAAAATTAAGTCCCAAATATGTTAAATGCCGTATTATCAAACAAATAGGCAACCAAATGTACTCAGTTGAAAATCTGAACGGAAAAAAAATCGGCATATTCCATGCGAAAGATTTAAAGCAATAACCGAAATAAATGTTCACACAATAACAAGAATACCCCGACACTGTTACGAATAAACTGAATTATTCCCGAAACACACAAACACAGTTCTCAAATCTCCATTTAGCAAATACTAATGCCATACTGTTTCATTTCTTTCAAAATTCCACACTCACTATGTACCTAATATTCAGAAAACAAAATTCGAAACTTGGGTTCAAAACTTTTTGAAATGTTCAATGGGTCGCATCAGAAGCACCAGACTGTACAATTCAACCAAATTTATAAATGTCCACTTCGTATTCGATGTTACAGTAAGGGTCTACAAAATCCCTTTAAAATAAATTAACCCCATTCAACACCGAGTACCTATCTGATTTGTTCTTTTTTTTATGATTCACAATCCCGTGAATTTATATATAATATGCGTAGATATATATATACCCGCATAAGTTCACACAGTACCTAATTTCCAGTTAAAAGATTTTTGTATCAGTTTAATTTATTTTGTTATTTATTAATTTATTGTTACGCACAATTGACTTAAATGTTATCTTAATATCTATTTAATCACTAATTTTCGTTACTGCATGGTAACACGTATAAGACTCTTTGATTTTGCATTAGCATCTAAAATTTAAGCTATGAAACTCATGAACATCATTAGCTGTCATTGAATGTATCTTAATTTCACTTCAGCTTTAAAATAAAATCGGTGATTCCTCTTCTGTGATAAATCTATGTACCTAAATTATGTATGTATGTACTTGGACAAAAAGAAAACATCTGGTATATGAGCCTGACTATACGAACTGTGATATATTTTAAGTTTAGTTTCTACGATAATTTATTTATATTTATTTATCTGTGCTTGTAAAAATCGTATTTATTTATGTCTATCCCGTTTGTCTAGCAAAAAAGATAAATCAACTCACCCTGATTCGATCGCGAATAAGCAGCATGTTTTATTTACCTGGATATGGACGTCAAGGACTTCGGTTATCACGACCAGTTGAATTTCCAAGTAGAGAAAAAAAAATTTTCGACGGGGTACGGGGATTAAGAATTAATGACGCTTGCTTTGTTGAAATAGATACGACCGTGAAGAAGTATGAATGTCCTAGAAAAGAAATAAAAAGAAAGCTTAATAGTAAATGGATAAATAGAGTAGGAATTTGAATGGTTACCAATGGCACTTTGAGAAAGATTAAACTTTTCGGCTGTAAGTATATGGTAGGTAGACTTAGATATAGACATCTTATATATATATACATCTCCTAGTTGGGAAAAAAGCGTATCGTAGAGTTGTTATCCAAACAGATCTTCGAATGAATGGTACATAGGTAAGAATTAAAATGATTGAATTCATAGGTAGGGAAAGCTGAAAGAAAAATAATAGAAAATAAAATTAAGAAAATGGAAATTGTTTTGAAATTATATATAAAGATACTACGTACCTGATTTGGGGACGGTACGTGCTTATGGTAAACAGCTATGTAGGTAACTGTATAGGGACGGTACGTAATATAACATACTCCAATCTTATATTAATAACGGCACGCTTATCAATGAGCACTATATGCCCGGCTTCGTTAGCGTGGGTTGGCTCACCACGTTTTTCCTGCCTTGGTAGCAAGTTTCCTGTAGCCTATAGATGAAAGTCGACACCTTGGAAAAATAAAACGAGAAAAATTAGTATAAATAAAATATAAAAAAAAATTTTACGGAAATTGAATTACTGTAAAACAAGCAAACAAAAATAAATATATATATATATACCAACATATATTAAATACCAAACAAAATGGGGTCTATCGTGATCAAAATTTCCCTCGGAATTTTCCCCATCTTCGAAAATTGGAAAGGTCAATACTTCTGCACTGTTCATTGTAAGCTGGTGACTGGCCTTTTTAAATGAGAGTCAAAGTCACTATGAAACTTAATTCCCAATATCAATAAATTTCAAGGGAAACTTTCAACATTATTCGAGATAACAATTTTGAAAGTTGGGAACAATTCCCAGGGAAATTTTATTCACGATAGGCCCCAATACTTACCAAACCTTTGATGTCTTCCAACTTCGGCTGCCAGGAGTAAAATGAAATAAAATGAATGAATGAAAAGAAATAATCTATTCCAAATGTCAAATGATCGCGTTGCCAGGTAGAGAAAAAAAATAATGGGAAAATTTAGGGAAATTTTAAGGGAATGTTCGGAGACACAACTCCTGAATACGTTAGACGTGAATCACGCTACGCTTCATTTAACTAAGATTTCTTGTTAACTTCTACAGTGAAGTACATTTTAACTAACCGAATTTAAAATTTAAAAGAATAAGAAGACTTTAAAAGAACAAATAAAGAGCATTGAAAATCAAGAAAAAAAAAATAGAGAATTTCGGCCAATAGTCACGTTTAAGAAGCGGATATAAAAAGTAACCTTGGAAGGTCTTAGCGTGAGCGGACTCATCTGGCGACCTCAGGTTTCGTGTTTTGATTGGAGTGAATCCAATAAAACCACGAATTTTGTTGTGGACGCCCTGTCTAAACCCTAACACGTTATGGGTGTAAGCGAGGCCTTATAAATTCTGGTTCCGATCTTAGCGACATCTAGATGTCAAAAGTAGAAAACGAAGAGTATGTGTTCAATCTTAAAAGAGACGTTTATGAAACGTCAACCAAAGCAAGGGATGGAGGAAAATAATATCCACTACTACCTTGAAACTTTAATGAGTATAGGATATGATATAGGATCGGATGATACGAAAAGAGTAGGAGCTGAAATTAAGAAAATAAGTGGCCTGATTCATCTGCAGATCTCGTATGACATCAGAACAGAACGAGAATAACCACTCAAGTTATTTGAAGCGGAGAATTGGTATCCAGCGGCTGGTCACGTCACTATCGTTTTGAATTTAAATCTGAAAATTCTTAAAAAGTTTAAAATATACGTTACCTTTTTTTTTATATTTCTTTGTTTGAAGAACTACTGGTGCGTAATAATTAACGTCTAACTTTTGCTTATTTGTCGGTTTTATTTGAATGTTTAAAGGATTTTGAAGTATCTCTATCTCTACCTTATTATTTTTGATAGGATTTCGGATACTTAAGTGAAACAAGCGCGATTAATTTATTATACATATAAGATTAAACTACAATTTTGGGTGAGTTTGAAAAACGTTTTTTTTTTTTAAATCTGTGCTAAGCAGGGTATTTTTATACAGGTTACAAATTTACAATATCTGATTGCTGGCGGCACCAGCTGGCCAGCAGAGCGCTGGGCCGCCACATAGTTTTTTTTTGCTCGTTCTTCCTTCGACTTGTGGGATGAATCTGGACTTTGCCACAAAATTTGGTTGCTCCTGTTTGAGGGTACTCGATGGGCCTTCATCGTTAACGCTACCGTCTGGCAACACATCGCTGAAAAATCCCTGGATTGGCCAGATTCCCAGCAATACGGGACCGTGGATTTCTGTCGAAGAAAAACAATACTCAGGTGCCAAAGTAGTCTTCAAGGTATTGTTTCTGAAAAACATTATGAAACCATCTGCTTCAATGTGAGTACCTAAAAATAAGAGATTAAGAGCCAGATTAATAAAGGAGTGCAAAAGTCCAAAAGAAGAAAGAACATCGGGGCTATAAAAATCAATTTTTTTCTCCACGGAAAGAGTGAAGTTAAATTCTTTCAACTAATTTACTGTGTTCAATTAGTTAGCAAAGTTTTACAAACCTCTTTATTTTTGGAATTTTACGATCTACGTCATTTTGTTAATTTTTGATGAGCGTTGAAGTGTGTTAATGAAAATTTTGGTTGTTAAATTTTTATATATTTTGTTAAGTTAAAAGCTGTAAGTGAACGAGGTAGTGTTTTTTCTTTATGGGTCTGTCAACGCGATTAGCTAAAAATTTATAAATTTCATCCCCCTCCAAGGAGCTCCATGCAGGCAGGGCACTTTTATTCGCATATTCCCAGTTTTGTTTTACAGTTAGCCACCAAAAAGGGTGATTACAAAAACTTTCTTTGATAGTCCAGACAAGAAATATCTCGCCTTCACGTTTCTTTTCCTTTTAGTTATTGTTGTCAAAATCGTTGCATATAAATTTTAAAATATAAAGTAAAGTTACATATTGGATTTTTGGTGAAATGTTCATTTTTCTAGAAGAAAATTATTTTCCATATTTCATTTCGTTTTTTTTTTTGGTTTACTGTGTCAATTAAGATTCTAATAAAACTTCATCTCTCGCCATCAGTGTTGAAATATTATGTTTATTTTGATTTCGAATGAAGAAATCATGATTTTTTGAAGACAATTTTTCAGGGGTGTGGACGGTAGCTCGGTTCCTGTGGTGAAAATGGATTGACCAGAAAATGGTGTCTTTCGTTTGGGGAAGTTCCATCTAGGCCGCTGAACTTCCAGGTTGGGTGGGAAAAGGCCACACTGCAAGAACATCCGCAGTGCCCTTGAAGTGGTGATCGTCCGTCTGCTGTCTTTTTGCTTGTTCACTCTGGCCTGATTTGTGTTTTGTCTGCAGGTGAGGTCAAGTTTCGGGGGCAAGATCCCCCCCCCATTCCGACGAGCTGATGCCGCGCGTAGCAAGCAGGCCAAGTCCTCGGAACTTGACATTCGTTCCCATTTTTCAAACTCTTCCTTTCCGAATTTCCAACCTACTCCTTTTTCCAACCCATTCCTTCCACAATCCTACTTCCTTACCGAATCCATACCTCCTCTTGCCGTGCAACACAAGGTCATCTTTTAGTTCTTTAATTGCTGTAGGCGTCAACACATTTACTACAATAGCTTCTGATTTTGTACGCGCGCATGTAAATTTGGGATCAAAACATGTTTGAATCAATTTTGATTCACAATCATTAGAACGAAAACTGTGGTTTTCTTATATCGTGTGATAAGCCCAGACACCTTCTGCCGCGGCGATATCCAAATCCTTCAAAGTTGGCGCGTCCGATTTCTTGAAAAAGTTCAACATCGAAGAACTCGAAGCGGCGGCACGATCGGCATTTTTATGTTTGACAGACTTTAAATGCTGTTCAATATCACCACCACCACTGTGGGAAACACTAAATTCTGTACGACACTTTTCACATCTGAAATCTGATGGAGTACCTATTCATTTGCTTGATAAACGGATATTTTTCTTGTAAGCTAACATTGAACGAACACTTCCGTTTCGGCATTTTAACTTGTGATTCCAAAGCAAACGAAATTTAAATTATTTACTACACTACTTTACATCAAACAAAAACAAAACAAATAGCGAGAAGTGGACAAATGAAAAGTTTGTAAAACAATAGTCAATAAGTCAACAAAACACGAGCGATATAACGTCTTGGCCACTGATGAGAAATAGAGAGATCGGAAACCAAGCTGTCAAATGGATTTTGCTGGAAACCAGGAATCTCTAATTTGTATTGGTGTTTTTCGTGGTTTCACGAACACATGTTAGAAAAATCTGGTTTATTTTTTCTTGCAAGATTTCACATGTATTCACAGACATGAAAAATAACAAAAAGTAAATTTGCGGGTTTTAGCAGGGATGGGAAAAACCGGCCGGTTAAAACCGAAACCGGTTATTTCGTTTCAATTAACCGGTTTTCACCGGAGATTTTTTTATCTCGGTTAAAACCGGTGTTTTTTTCTAAAACCCAATAACCGGGAAGCCGGTTATTTACTTTGGTACCAAAAAAATAAAAAAGTTTAGAAAACGTCTTTGAAACAAGATCTCCTTGTCTCATAAGTACTGCACTTGTGTGCAACATGCGACTTTATTAACAACTTCCTGCTTTTCTTTTATAGAGTAATTTAGTGTTGTGGTAGAAATGTGAAATCGTTTTAAACTACACACTTTCTCAAAATTGCGTTGTTTTGTTTTGTAGATTATTGTGTAAATGTAACTCTTTAGTTTTTGCATTTTTCAAATTAATTCATTGAGGTAACCGTATTTCCCGAGTGATGAAAGTCTTCTAAAACAATAAAAGGAACACATTTATTATTTATTAATTTACAAAATGAAATGTCAACTATTTCCTCAGTTAAAAAACAATTTTTCGAACAAAAATTTTATATTTTGTGTTAACTAGATATGCTTGCTTTTTTTTTAAACTCATATTTTATTTTATTTCAATTAAAACATTAGTATGAAGCAACACAACACTTTAACTAGAGGATTTTCTTTTCTGAAAAAAAGCTTATCTACATACATGTTTGTATGTACATATTTGATATGAACGTATTTTAAGACTTCAAAAAATTTGTACATATATAAAAAAACGAAAACCGGTTATTGAAAAAACCGGTTTGTTTTTTGTCCGGTTAAAACCGTCAGGTTAAATCGAGAGAAAAAATAACCGGAAAAACCGAAAACCGGTTAATTGGGAATAACTGCCATCCATTTTAGGGAGTAAAACGTAGGAAGATTTCCAATCTCCTTATACCGTGATCAGTGGTCTTGGCATCGTTGCGTCGACGACGACGCGGTCTCGCTCTCGGGCTGCTACTCAAATTTTCGCGCGGTTTATGAAAACGGGACAATTTAGCGTCCCACAGTTTATTTCGGGGACACTGGGACTCGTAATTGTAAAAAGGGACAGTCCCGTTCAAAACGGGACGTCTGGTCACGTTAGATATGAAGCACTCGGCAATAACTTTGTCTTACACAAATTTGAGTAGCGCCCCCTATGATAGTCACGCATTTGGAATAGAAACGAGCTCTCCATATTATATATACTCAAAGGATCTACCAATCGTGTACACTTAGGCTCGTATTCACCGAGCGGTCCTAAATGGCTCTTAACTTTACGAGGCTCTTAACTTGAAATTTCTGTGGGGTATTCACACTGATCTCTATAATACACTGGATAGCGCATTCATCCAAAAAAGTTGACTCCATTTGAACATTGTTATATTATGAAGCTGCCCACGGTGCCGTATAACAGTATAACTGTATAACATCTAAAACAGCATCATAAAGCGCCGAACAGATTGAACCAGCAACAGCAATGTCAACAGCAACAGCGGCCGCCATTAATTTAGAAATAATGCATTTCAATTGTTCAACACACATAAGAACAGCAACAGCAACTCCAACAGC
Source organism: Chrysotoxum bicinctum (assembly GCA_911387755.1). NCBI lineage: Eukaryota > Metazoa > Arthropoda > Insecta > Diptera > Syrphidae > Chrysotoxum > Chrysotoxum bicinctum. The sequence goes on along the minus strand of OU426988.1, from coordinate 24,160,112 downwards.
GGCGTCGTTAGGCCAAAGTCCTAAACTTGCTCTTGCTGGTGCAGTAGATATTGTCAACTTTTTCACTGCAATATTTAGTGGCATCACAATGCAAAACAAAATAGAACGTAAAATAATTTTTCCATTTTGCTACTTTTTTATTTTGGTTGAAATTATCGTGTGAATAAAAAACAATAAATAATTTTTGATAAACTAAAATTGCAAAATTAAGTGACCAAAAAGTAATAAAGAATAAAAAACTATTGTAAAAGTTAAAAAATCGCTGAATAAATGAAAAAAATACTGTGCTTGCCAGTTTTTTGCCTAAAAAACAGAACTGAAACGACATTCCTTCAATTTTATTAAATTGTCAATTTGTCAATCAAAAGAAATGATTTTCGTCCAATTTTCAATTTATTATTTTAATTTTAATAATAAATATTTAAAATTTACAAATAATGCGAGAAATAAGAGAAACAGATTTACGCTGTGTCAATCTGTTGCTGTAACTTCAACAGCAACTTTAACAACCATGTCACTCTTTTTAGGGCCACTGTTTTAAATGGCTTTGATTACATTAAGGCTAGGCGCGCACATTCAATTTCTAGTTTCGCAACTGCTTAGTTCGAGCAACTAAAAAGTTTGTGGTTTGACACAAACGAAACAATTGCCTAAAATGAGTTCGCTATTTTGTGTAACATATATGTAATTATATGTACCTGCGCGGACATTCAACCAAATAGTTCATCTGTTTTCTATAAGCAACCAAACAATTGTGCAACTAAAAGTTGAATGTGCGCGCCTAGCCTAACACAGCAGCTTTGACATTAACGTTAGACCTTAACCCTAAATTCGATGTCGCTGTGCAATTGCTACCAACTTTTGAGGCGAAATTTGTCAGTATTGTCATTACTTAAATGAAAATGTAACAACCATCTTTTTGATTATATGCTGTCAAAAACGCTGTTCACGTTGTAATCTATTTCACAAGACTTTTGATGTTGAAGTTTAAGTTGCTGTTAGACTAGGCGCGCACATTCAATCTTTAGTTGACCAACTGTTTGGTTGCTTCTAGAAAAGAGATGAACTATTTGGTTGAATGTCCGCGCAGGTGCAAATAACTATGGTAGATGTTACACAAAATAGCGAACTCATTTTAGGCAATCGTTTAATTTGTGTCAAGACACAAACTTTATAGTTGCTCGAACTAAGCAGTTACGAAACTAAAAATTGAATGTGTGCGCCTAGCCTTAAAGTTGCTGTTGAAGTTGCTGTATCAATCTGTTTCCCGCATAAACAAGTGCAGTCACATTTGTTTTCCTCTTTCTCATGTCAAAATATTTTTTTTTGTGAAAAGAAGACGTCAAATTATGAAGCTGCCCACCATCTGTCATCTTCAATTGGAGTCAAAAAATCTGTTATACAATGTAGGGAATGCGCTATCCAGTGTATTATAGAGATCAGTGGGTATTCACCAACCACTCGCAAGTGTTCTTCGAAGTTCGAAAATGAGAGCCACTCTCTCTTGTTCAGGCATACCAAAACTGTGAAATGTTGTAGAATGTTGGTCTTGACAGCAAATGGATACTCTTCTACTTGGCTCGTAGATCTTCACTAATATTGCTTGGTGAATAGGTTTATGAGCTTCTTAAGTTATGAGCGCTCGGTGAATACCGGCCTTAGCTTGTGCGTGTGGGATCGAGTCGAATGAAGCTCATTTCAACTCAATACAGGTATACAAAGGGTCGAAGCGAGCTACAAGCTCGCTTCAACACCTCATATAAATGTAATATATTACTCATACTTAAATCAAAATTATGAAATGATTCTAAGCGTTTTTTTTATGAGCTTGTTTTCCAACGGGAATAACGGCAGCGGTTATTTATTTATACCTTCCTTAATTTATGTAAATTTTCCTTATCCTGCTTGTTTGATTTGTGATCCCAGAAATCCAAATGTATTTTTTTTTATAAAGTGTCGACGATTACAAAAATTTTGATAATATAAAGAAACAAAGGTTCTCCTAACATGGCAGCTGGGCAGGATGCGTGCTACATTTCTCTTCTGGGTTTAGCTGAATACTTCCGTACTTCCAATCCGCCCAACGTTAAAAAATGCATCCAGTGTCTGCAAGCATTATTCACTTTTCAGCCACCGTCCAAAGTTGAGGCTCGTACTCACCTGCAAATGGGTCAAATACTCATGGCCTACACGAAAAACATCGCTTTAGCCCGTTGCCATTTAGAAAAGGCTTGGAAACTCTCAGAGAATCTATTGAACTTTGATGATGTTAAATTTGATACAGCAAGTTTACTCGCCCAATTATATCTGCAAATGGAACTTGGATCTCTTGCCAAAGGAATCCTTAGAAAAGCCGTAGAACTATCCCAGAATAATGTTTATTGGCACTGCAAATTGCTATTGCAACTTTCGCAGATTCACGCCACCGATAAGGAATACAGTTTGGCTTCCGAACTTTTGGCTGTTGGCGCCGAATCCGCCGAGGAAGCCAATGCCACTTACTTGAAAGTTCTTTTCCTTCTCAGTAGGGCGATGATATTAATGATTGAACGAAAAACAAACGACGTTCTAACGTTGCTCAATCAGGCTGGCTCCATTATCGATAACAATATCGTGAACCCACACCAAAAAGAGTACCTTAAGGTATTCTTTTTAGTTTTGCAGGTTTGCTACTATTTGGCGTTGGGCCAGGTGAAGACGGTGAAGCCCAGTTTGAAGCAATTGCAAATGAGTATCCAAACTATAATGGCACCGAATTGGCCCCCTGATGATGTAATATTTGGACAAAATCCACTCGAGATGTTTGTTTGGCTACCAAAGGAGCAACTCTACGTTTTGGTTTATCTAGTTACTGTCTCGCACTCGATGATGGCTGGATACATGGACAAAGCTCAGAAATACACCGAAAAGGCAAGTATTAGCTATTAATTGATCAAAATGTAAAAATCTAACATTTTCGCTGTAATACTCTAACCAAAAAAATTCAAGTCTCAAATACTCGTGTTTATAGATTAAAATATAGCTATGTTCTTGGTTTGGAAATATTGTGTCAGATTTTAGTTATAGTTATTATGCAGTTGTGGATGTTCTTGCTTGCCTTGAGTCTAGGAAGGCTGTTGGAGCAAATTATGACGTTTTTTGCTATTTTTAATGATATTTCTGTGGCTTTCAGGATTGCGTAAGCTTCAGTGGCATAATTATTATTAGATATTATTATTTATTAACATAGAATTACAAATTATAAGCTAATCTAAAAAAGAGCTCTAGCTACAAAAGCTTTCCACTCGTACATAATTACATTGAATTATTTCTCTTGAGGTACATAGTTATCTATTTTTAACAGATTTTGAACATTGATTGTATTTAAAAATGAGTAAATATTTTTGTCAGTATTTAAAACCGTATTATTTGTTGGGAAATTTCGCATGAAGATAAGCCAAGTACATATACATATGTGGCATATTTATATTGTTTCTGCAGGATGGGGAGAAAGATGGATTTTCCTTCCTTAATAGGTGTTGGTGTGTTAATATACTGTGTCCTAAGCGAAGGCTGGTTAAATTGGATACTGTTGCTCTGGAGACTGATGATGGGTAGATTGGAGCGGATCGATCAGTGTTTATATTTGCATAATGGTTTTCGTAACTGTTTCAACTAAGCATTTTGTTCTTTTTGATATATCTTTTAATGTCGTTCTTTGAAAACGTATCGTAAAAACAGGTGCTTTATTGCAGTGCTTCGCAGCTTTGTCGGCATACGCATTCCCTGGTATACCGATATGGCTTGGTACCCACATTAGTTTTAAGTTTATTGGGTATTTTATAAGAAAATCTCATATATTGACAATTACTTTGTAGTTGTTGTTTGGGTTAAGAATGGCTTTGAGCACCAATAGACTGTCGGAGCAAATTACAGATTTGGAAGTGAACTGTAATACCAATTTAGCAGCTTTAAAAATTGCTAATGCTTCAGTCGTAAAGAGTATTCCCTTAAAATTCTAGCCCTTAACAAAGAACCATTTTCTTGAGTTACTTCAAATAAAGTATTAAAAGTTGATTTAGATCAACCCGTAAAGCCTTCTTGTTTTAGATTTTCCATAATTTCGCCTAATATAGAATGATAAACTCTATTGTTTGTGTTGTCTTTGTAGTATTCTGATAGAGTTAATTCAAATGATTTTGTACTTATGAAGGTTGACACGTTTAAATGGTAAGCCCATTTGTTTTGAGGTTACATATGGCGCATATGTTGTTTAAAGTTTTCTGTTGAGTCGATATCTTTATCAGTTATAGAGTCGTTGGATAATAAAAGTTTTGGGAGAATTTTTAATAAGCTATCTGATTGACGCTGTTCCAGTGTAGGAAGTCCAGCATCTGCCATAATGTTTGTTTGCTTCCTCTAGATCGTTGAGTCTTCACATAATGAAAAAATTATCAACGTAAACGCAATGATCGAGAAGTTTGTATTTAGTCAAATGTTTTCGCTTATTTGAAAAATTGATTTCATTTTGTTTATTTAACTAAATTTTAATATTTATAATACCTTTTTCAAGAAATAATATATTATACCAAACAAAAAATATTCCATTAGTTTTTAGACTTGTTCAATTATGCACGTTTAAAATCAATGTTTTTTCTTTAGTATTTAGTCCATAAACCTTTATTTTAAATTACTTGGGAGCAACGCTTGGGCATACTTCCCACCAAATTATGGAGAAATTGCTCTGAAATATGACTTCACTCCAGCTCCATTCGTTGCCAAAGCTCCTGAGTTGTTGGTGGGTGATTTTTGTGCTGCCCCAACCGTCGCACTGTGGTCCAAAATGACTTTTTTCGTTGCAAAAATCATAACTTTTGAACACGTGAAGCTATCGCAACAATTTTTTTTCCCTTAAAGGTAATTTCCAAGGCTATACAAATTGTGAATTTTAAGAAAATTACTTTACAGGGTGTTTCAGAATAATTGGTTGATGTAAGATTTTCTTAGAAAAAGGAGTTAACAGAATAAAGTCTGAAAGTAAACCTTTTAAAAACAGTCCTAAGTTTTCTTTTAACTTTCCAAAATAAAAGTTTTTGACTATTCAAGTGAATTCATAACAACAGTGGATGCTTAAAGTTAACGCACCAATTTCAGAAATATTTTTTAAGGAGTATTATAAAACAGTATTTTTTCACATGTTGTGGGGCATCAGTTTACTCTATAAACTGTTTGACTTATATATTTTATATGAAACAGTGTAGGAAAAAAGTAAACGGACGAAAAAAAATAAAAAAAAAAAAATCAAATAGAAAATAAAATTTATATTAACAAAATAAAATAGAATACTTTATAAATATTTGGTTACAATTAACTACTATAGATCTAATTTTCAGAAAAAAAATTCATCGGCATCGTGATCATTTTCAACAATTAATAGACCTATTAGTTCTGGGCAGTAACTCTTTTTCAGCTCTTTTTTTGATCTAACGTGTCTTTAAGATGAAACAAGTGTATCTGATGATATAGCTAGCATATTAAATAAATCTTCATTTTGTCGTTTCCGTGAGACTTTGCATGTATTTGAGTATCGATATCGCTTGTAGTCCTTATTCCTTGATTCCTGTGCTTCTTCTGAAAGCTCCCCGATTGGCAAAATTTGATGTCTTATAAGTTCCCCTCCATGGTCCAAAATTTTGTGCAGAGTTGGTGTCAGGAGTTTGTAGCTGTATTTGGCTTTTAAAAGATCCGAAGTGGCTTTGGTATACTCGTTGAATTCATCTACATTAATAGATTCTTTAGATGACAGCGCATTTAAAATAACTTGCAGTTTCTTTATAAGATCCTACTCGGGTTATAGCTGACGTAACTTCTGGATTTTCAAAAAATCTTCGTGAAGTGTTTCCATCATTTGTGTTACCGAATCCTTGTTTTGGCGTATCAATGATTAACCTGAGTTGTTCCCTAAATTCCTTTTGAATATCCGCTTTTCTTCTTCTTTCGGCTTCCTTCTTGTCGGTTGTCTCATCTTCTTGGTATAGTCCATAAGCTAGTTTAAGAACGAACTCCATACATCTTATTCTAGCGTGTAATTGTGGAATTCCAAATTCGTAGTACTTCTCATCTGCTTCGGCTGAATCGTCTTCTTTTGGAAAATTTTTTTGTGTCCTTTTGCAAATTGGACATGACAATGTTGATTTTGTATTTGTTAGTTCATTTAACACTTTCCCGTCTATCATGGTTAGAAAAAACTCATGTCGAACCATCACATTTTTTTCTTCAGCAACAGTCACTACAGTTGGCCTCAAATTTTCTATTTGGTTCCTTATATTTCTGACAGTTGTCTGAATAATATCACTTGACTCCTTTGCATATTTAAAAAGAATCGGTCTGCAAAAGTGAACTGATGACGGCCTTGGATTTTTCCAATATTCGGTTGATTCACCTTTTATACAAAGTGGAACAAGTGATGCCATGAACATGTTCGCATCAGATATTACCTGGCCATCTTCTGAAACTATTGTTTGCTTATATGCACTTTGTCCGGAAGATCCATCGCATCCCCATTTGCTCATCAAAGTAAGATTTGTTGGAAGTAAAAGAAGATCCTGATTGACTAGACTATTTAAAATCCTCTTTGCTGTATGGTCCACCAAATCTTGGAGATTCACTTCAACAGAAGTTTCTGTTACTATCAAATTTGATGAAGTTGCTTGTATTTAAGCTTCCATTAATAAATTGTAGCTCGGAAACACATCAACGTTATGGCTTTTTAATGATTTTCTCATCAAATTATATTTTTCTTTAGAAAGCCCCATATCCAAGAACAAAGCTAGCGCAGTGGGACCATCGTATTTTATTGGATCCCTTTATCCGTTGCACTCGCAATGGGTTTGCATTAAAAACTGCTTTTGTGATATCCGCTTTTATCTTTTCGTGTTCCTTTTTATATTTTATACTCAGAGCTGTGGAAACATTTTCAGTCGAAATATGGCCCGTAGTTTCCAATAGTTTCCTCCTTTTGGTATATACTGAACATGTATTGTTATGTTTGCAAATTAAATAAAAGTCCGAGTCTTTCTTAATTCAACTTTATTATATTTTAACTTATTTAAATAGTAGATAAAAGAGAACTGCACTCGATGGCGTCTGGATGAGAAGTCCCTTTGCGAAAAATAATATAAAAGAAAAGAGCTTCATCCAAACGTCATTTTGAACAGTGGTGGACAGTGTTGCCAAATGCATACATTACATACGTCCCCCTTACAAAAAATGTTACGATAATTTAATTTGATTCATACATAGTCTGCGAATTTTATAGGTTTTTTCAATTCAGTCCTATCTCTTAACATTCGTTCAGATCCAATATTTGGTAACGGAACATCATTATTTACATCAGAAGATTCATCAGTTACTATATTATTTGTTACATTTTTAGATGGATTATGATTAAAATACATATGTTTTTTTACAGTTCTAGGTTTTACTTTAAAATTATTCTGTGACCTTTGTACCTTTTCTTTTGCGGTAGTTAAACATTTACATTTCCTTATTTGGTCCACATGTCTTTTAATATGCTTGCCCGATTCCATTTTGCATAGGTACATTCGCGGTCCGAAAATCTTAATGACAGAGGCCTTAGCCCATTGCGGAACATTTTTAACAGAGTTGAAATCTCGAATCATTACCACTTCCCCGACTTTAAAATTTCTGTCTTTTGTACCAGCTTTTAAATCATTATTAAACGGCTTAGGGCTTAAGCTTGCCGGTGCCAAAAGATCAAATTTATTTCTAGGAGAGTAATTCAATACCAAAGATGCAGGAGATTCCTTCGTAGAGCAATGCCTTGTGTTTCTATAATCAAATAAAAATCGCGTTAAAATTTCGTCAATATCGTTCTCTTGTTCCCTAGCCTTAATTGCATTTTTTACCGTTCGAACAGCATTCTCTGCTGCCCCGTTTGTAGCCGGATATCCTGGTGCTGTAAGGCACTGACGAATTCCAAATGAATTCAAAAATTCTTTGCTTTGTTCTGAAACGAACTGCGTTCCGTTATCAGAAACGACCACCTCCGTAATACCAAATCTAGAAAATACATTCCTAAGGCATTTAATGTAGAACGAAGAGTTTGGTGTTTTAGTATAAAATACCTCAATCCACTTTGAAAATGCATCAATAACAACCAAGAACTGATAGCCTCTCAAAGGACCTGCAAAATCCACATGGATTCGCTCCCAAGGTTTTCCCGGTCTCTCCCAGCTGATAAGTCTAGCTTTAGGTGGATTTGGCAACAACGACAAACAAACATTGCAACCTTTGATCATGTTTTCAACCTCTGCGTCTATGTTTGGCCACCATACGTAAGATCTTAAAAGCGATTTGGTTTTAACAATACCCATATGCGTAACGTGCGTTTGCTTTAAGATTAAATTACGCAAGGAATGTGGAACTACCACTCTATGTCCCCACATTAGAACTTCGTTTTCAATTACCAACTCGGTGATGCGTTTTAAAAAAGGTAAAAAAGAATCGTTACTCTTAAGCTTTGAAAAGTTTCCTGTTTTTACTGCCTCCACAATCGTACACAAAATTTCGTCAGTCAAAGTTTCTTTTCGTATTAAATCTGCGTCTACTAAAATGTCTGAATTTGCTTCAATTCGATTTAAGTACGTCATTGTGTTTTTTTTGTTCTCTATCGGCTCCTCGGCTATAACGTTTTGCTGAGGATAACGTGACATTGCATCAGCAACATTATCAGCAGATTTTACATACCGTATTGAATACTGAAAAGCTGAGAGATGAAAAGCCCACCTTTGTAGCCTGCTCGTGGACATTTGTGGAATCCCTTTCTTCTCGCCGAAGATAGTCACCAGAGGTTTGTGATCCGTGACCAGCTCAAATGGTCTTCCAATCAAATATTGATAGAATTTTCGTGTGGCGTATACTATGGCTAGAGCTTCCTTCTCTATAACACCGTAATTTTTTTCAGATTTGGATAGTAAGCGTGAAGCGAATTCAATTGGTCGTTCAGACCCGTCCGGAAAAGTATGTGCCAAAACCGCACCTATTCCCACATTGGAAGCATCGCAGGTAAGTACCACAGGCAGTTGTGGGTTAAAATGCACTAGCACCGTATCTGACATTATCTCTTGCTTCATGCTTTCAAACGCGTCCATTGCTTGCCTATTCCACTCAAATGTGTCCCCTTTTAAAACTTCGTATATGGGAGACATCTTTGTGGCCAAATCTGGAATAAATCGACCGAAATAATTGACAAACCCACAAAAGGATCTAACATCCGAAATATTTGTCGGTACCGGAAACTGTGAAATTGTTTCGTCTCGATTTACTTTCACGAAGCCTTCTTCCGAAATCAAGTATCCCAAATATTGAATTTTGTTCTTTGCGAACAAACATTTATTTTTGTTCAATTTTAGGCCAGCATTTCGTAACCTTAGGAAAGTTTCGTGAAGAATCTCATTGTGCCTCTTAAGACTAGGCGCCGCAACGATAATGTCATCTAAAAAGTTAAAAACCCCGTCAATATTTCTCAAAATCTTTTCGACCTCGCGCTGAAAAATTCCCGTTGCTGGCTTAATGCCGAAAGGCAATCTATTCATAAGGAAATTTCCCACATGGGTACTCCAAGTTACTAACTTTTTTGACGCCTCGTCTAATTCGATTTGATTGTAGGCGTTTGCTAAATCTATTTTCGAGAAAACTCGTGCATTTCCAATTTTATTCAAAAGGTCAGAAACTCGTGGTAGCGGATGATTCGTATCGCGTAAGTATTTGTTTAACGTGACTTTATAGTCTGCGCATAATCGTATTTTTCCGTTTTCTTTTAAAATAGGCACAAGTGGTGTACCCCATTGCGTACTTTCCGTTTTCGTAATTATTCCGCGACTTTCTAAATCTTTTAATTGACCTTCGACTTCATCCCTAAATGCAAATGGAATCGGGCGCGCCTTAACAAAAATTGGTTTAACGTTTTTATCGATTTCAAGTTTAACTTTACAATTTTTTAATTTACCAAATTCATCGGAAAAAAGAGAATCGTATTCTTTTATAATTACATCTAAATTTTTCTCGTCAGAAATAATTGCATTGATTTTAATTTCTTTAATTTGGAAAACTTTTATGAAATCTCTACCCACTATTGGGTTTTCACCGTTATCAATAATTAAAAACTTAAAATATCTTACAATATTGTTATAAGTAATGTTACAACCTAACGAGCCTTTTACTGTTAACTTATTTTTACCGTAACCAGAAATATTAGTGTTATCTTTGTGCAGTTTTACATCACTGAAAAACCGTAAATAGGTTTCCCAGGGAATAGCTGACACAACTGCACCTGTATCAACTTGAAACTTAAGCTTTTCATTAAACAATTTTAATTCTAAATCAATTGAATCAGTAAAAGGTTCGTTACTTCTTATTGCTGAAATTTTTTTATATGAAGATTTCTTACGTGGACATTTGCACATCGAAGCCATGTGCCCTTTTCGTTCACAATTGTAGCAAATAACGTCTTTATATTTGCATTGCTGAGGTTTGTGGTTATCGAAACCGCAATGTGGGCACACGTTTAACCCTTTGGTGTCACCTTTGGTTGTTGTCTTCAGCTCCACGGGTTGCCGCTTATGTTGTCCCGTACGCTGCTGATGTTGCTTTTTTTGGTAGCTCGTTTTTATTGCACAAATGCTCTCCGTCTTTATTGCATTTGCTCCTCCGTCGTCTTGTTTCTTTTGGAATTTCTTCGCCGTCTCCAAAGCCCTTGCCAGCGATAGCTTTTCTTCGTCGCATAGTTTGTCAAAAACCACGCCAGACATACCAATGACAAACTTGTCTAGGAGCATGCTTTCTAGTCTGGAACCAAACTCACAAGCCTTCGCCAGATTACGCAGCCTAATCAGGTAGTCTTGAGCTGTCTCGTTCTCGTTCTTTGACGCTTCGTAGAAACTTCGTCTTTCACAATATAAAATCGTAGGAATTGTGAAGTTGCAATCGAAGATATCAATCAATTCCTCGTATGACTTCTCACCTGGGGTCTTGGGTGCACATAACCCATGTACCACCTCGTAAGTTTTATCTCCCAACAAATTAATGAGAGCAGCACGTTTCTTTGTCGTATCGGTGATTTCGGCCTGACAAAGATATTGCTCCAGTCGGCCTTTATAAATCGTCCAATTTTGCGCGTCGTACTCGAAAGCCGGTATACTCAGAAGAGTTGGAGCCGCTACATTTATAACGGGATCCGCCATTTTCCGCACGCGTGTTAAGATTGCACAAAACTAAAAAATTTTTTTTAACCTTTTCTTCAATTTGAAAAAATCTTTGCAATCACTTTAATTTTTCTCGTCGCCAATGTTATGTTTGCAAATTAAATAAAAGTCCGAGTCTTTCTTAATTCAACTTTATTATATTTTAACTTATTTAAATAGTAGATAAAAGAGAACTGCACTCGATGGCGTCTGGATGAGAAGTCCCTTTGCGAAAAATAATATAAAAGAAAAGAGCTTCATCCAAACGTCATTTTGAACAGTGGTGGACAGTGTTGCCAAATGCATACATTACATGTATCTAAGGATTTCGAAGGCCTTCCTCTTGATGTACTTGGCACGTCACTGTCTTTAATTTTATTACAGTGGATTGTAAATGTTCCATTCAAAAATTCTTCATATTTTGAGAGAATTCTTGTTTTAACTCTAAAACAGTCAATCCATTTTTTTTTAAATGATGCGTATAATCTTTGGAGTTTCTTTTTCGTTTCATCGTTGTCACTTATATCTTCGTATTGGTTTTGGATCAGAATTACAAATTCTTCAGAATTCGAAACATTGATAAAATGTTCAAAAATTGTTCTGTTTGAAATATTCATATTGATATTTAATTTGCAAACTCCACTTGTCAGTAAAGCCTCTTGAAAACTAACAACATATATCCATTGTCATAGTTTATACTCGTATATACCTCCATAATGTATATGCACAAGGATTATTTTACCTGTAAAATTTAAGCTTAACAATATCGGAAGAAAATTATTATTCCTAACTGTTTTATTAGATCATAAAATAATAATCCAAAATTAAATAATTCTTTCAACTTTGTATATGGAGTAGGCAATAAAGCTATTAATCCTTTTCTTTTGGCAAGTTAATCTATGTTTAAGTACTATTAGAAAAAGATCAATAAATATTTACAATAATTTAAGTTAAGGGGAATTTATTCAAAGAGGGTCGCTAAAGTGGGCGGATTAAAAAATTTAATGTTCAATAAAGTAATCAATAGTTTGTGTACAATATTTTATATTTTTTTTAAATAATAATTGGCATTTGTATAAAAAGGGCGTAGAAGTGGGCGGTTTTTTTTGTAAGAATCAAGATATTAATAAAACGATTTTTAATTAAAAAGAAAATTTCACGTTCTTAACTATTTTAATTAATAGAATAATTGAAATTTTCCATAAGGGAATTCGCTTTTAAGACCAAAAGGTCAGCACTGGGAACACGACTTTTTTTTAAACAAATTACAATATCTCTGAAGGTTGCAAATAGTTGCAGCTACAATTTTGTATATGGTTTAAGAAATAGTTAGGGTAAACTATCATGGTCAATTTTCCGCGCGAACGCGCGAGTATTTTTTTGTAGCTCTATTCAAACCGAAAAAATCTGCTAAAAAAGGGTGTTTTTTGTTTTATTTATTAAAAATATTAAATATTTTTTTATTTTTTTTTAATTAAAATTTTGATTTACGCATAAATAATAAAACTAGAATAAACTAGAAAATTAATATTTTACATTTAGTATGCCAAAATTTCAAATACGAAAACAAAGAAGTTAGTTTTTTCTGTTTTTTTTTAACTCTAGAACGAAATTGACCAACTTTGAAAAGCTCTATAAGTCAAACTAGTTAGCGGAAAATTTTTTTAATTGCTGTTTTTGAAGCTCCGTTTATATTTCTATTAGAAATAAAAAACAAAACTTTAAAAATAAAACATCGAAATTAGTATTTTTGCCACGAAATTTCCCTTTTTGGACCACAGTGCGTCGCTTCACAATATGACAATAAATTTTCAATAGAATTGAGGTCAGGGCTTTGTGCTGGCCATGTCATCGTCGTAAACTGTTGATTTCTCAGCCATTCCGAGACAAGTTTTGACGTGTGTTTTAGATCTCCGTCCTGCTGAAAAGTTATTTCACAATCATTGAAGTCTGTTGATGCAGTAAAAGGTGGTAAATTGGTCTTCAAAATGTCCAAATATTTTTCTTTGTTCATGATGCCATCGATTTTCACCAAAGGACCAACAGTTTCACGAGAAACAGCCTCAAGCCATCACCGAATCTCATCCATGTTTCACGGTCTTTTGAACTTGATGTTGTTGAAGTGGTTCTCCAGGACGTGACCAATAAAAAGATCTACCATCCGTTCCTATTCTATTGACCTTCGACTCGTCCGACCACATGACTTTTTTCCATTGGTCAATGGTCCAGTGTTTGTGCTTTTTAGCAAAAGCTAACCTGGCTTATAATATTTACTAACTGGCTTGACTATTTTTTGGGCTGCCTGCTTAGGTGTTTTGGACCCACAACTTCTCAACTCTCTTTCCATTCTTCTAGCTTCCAAATCAGAAAGTAGTCGTTTGCGTCCTTTTTTCATTGGGGGGTTAGGTTAGGTTGTTGGGCTGACAATTGATGTTGCTATTGTCACACTTAGATCAATGTAGATCCATTGTGTTACCCGTGAGTGTTATCACTCTTTCCTGATAAAACCTATGTATTCTATTAATCAGTCAAGCCATTTTGAGGCGTTAACGAAGTTCAATATGTGTATTCCTGAAATATTAGAAATATCTTCTAGATTATCAAAGAAGTAGCTACCGAGCCATTTCCTTCTCTGGTGGCATAGTGACGGGCAATGACAGAGAAAGTGTGATGTGTCTTCATGTACCTCTTCATCACCACATCCTCTGCATAGGTCATCTGTACTTAGTTTCATTTTAAATTTATGGTATTTCAATAAATTATGTCCGGTGATTATGCTCGTAAGAGAGCGAAGGGACTTCTTACTAAGTTGTATAATTTTGTCAGTTCTCTGCTTGTTAAAGCAGGGCCATATTTTCCTAGTAGTATCACAGGTGTCAAGTAGATTCCACCTTTCATTGGATTTCCTTAGGATTATGTCTGAAATTTTCTGTTTAATGTTACAGAGTGGGATGCTTACCATCTCTGCTTGACTAGCGTCGAGCGCTGATCCCTGTCTTGCCAACTCATCGGCATTTTCATTACCTGGTATATCGCTGTGTCCCGGTACCCAGCAGAGTCTAATATTGTGCTGCGTGCCAAGAACCTTAAGCTCTTCGCGGCAGCAGGAGACAAGCTTCGATTTTATCACAGTGGCAGAAATCGCTTTTATTGCCGCTTGGCTGTCAATGTAAAAGGTGATATCAGCCCGTGGTATCGCCATCATTGATACCTGTCTAGCAGCTGTTGTCACTGCCAGGACCTTCGCTTGGAAGACACTGCTATGATCTGGGAGCCTAAGTGAGTTGTTTAGCTCAAGAGGTTCTGAGAAAAAGCCTGCACCAACACCTGTGTCCATTTTGGAGCCATCAGTATAGATTGCTATTTCTGATTCACTGGTGTAGGGTTGGTTGTTCAGCCATTCTTCTCTGCTTGGAAAGGCAGTTTGGAATGGTTTATAAAAGTCAAGCTCGGGTGTTGTATAATCTGTAATGATGCTATCACCCAAGTATTTCTGAAGAATTTGAGCATGTCCTATTGCACTGTTTTTCCAGGTATTAGTCTGGCTTAGCCTTAAGGCGCTATATGCTGCGGATTCTTGTACGAAAAGGTCTAGGGGTTTCAGGTTGAGTATCGCCTCCAACCCTGCAGTTGGTGTAGATCTCATGGCACCCGTAATCCCAATGCACGCGAGTCTCTGTACTTTTGCCAGAGTTTTGAGGTTCGTGCTTTTTTCCGTTGCATTCCACCATACCAAATTACCATAGATTAGTATTGGTCCGATTATCGCCAAATACATCCACCTGATAATTTTTGGACTAGGTCCCCAGGATTTCCCAAAGATTCTGTTACAGGAGTAGAATGCAATTATTCCTTTTTTCGCTCTTTCCTTAGTGTTAAGACTCCAGTTTAATTTCCTATCTAGAATCACACCAAGATACTTTGCATGATCTGAAATCTTCAGCGGGGTGCCTTCAATTGAAGGTATTCTGAAGTTTGGTATTTTTATTTGTGAAGAGGACTAATTCTGTTTTTGACGGGTTAACCATCAGGCCGCACTTTCTAGTCCATCTATTAACCTTAGAAAGGGCGTATTCAATCTGTTCACTGATAGCGGGTAAGAATTTACCTGTAGCTAATAACACAAGATCGTCAGCGTAGGCTACTATCTTTACACCACAGTGTTTTAAATTAATGAGAATTGTGTTCATAACCAGCACCCAAAGGAGTGGTGAGAGAACTCCCCCCTGTGGGGTGCCCCTGGATGTGGACACTCTCATCTGTATCCCTGCCAGTTCCGAATTAATTTGCCTGTTCTTTAGCATGCACATAACCCAACTTATTATCGAATTATCGATTTTGTTGTCTACTAGAGCTGCCTCTACCGCTTTATTGTTCACGTTATTGAAGGCTCCTTCAATATCGAGAAACGCAGCAAGGGTATATTCTTTGTCGCTCAATGTCTTCTCAATCGTGCTAACGACGCTGTGAAGTGCCGTTTCTACACTCTTCCCCTTTGTGTAGGCGTGCTGAGCTGGGGATAAATCAACCAGATTCAGAGTGCCACGAATATGTAGGTCTATCAGTCTTTCAAACGTTTTAAGAATAAACGATGTCAGACTAATTGGCCTGAAATCTTTTGCTTCTGTATGACTGGGCTTGCCAGCTTTCGGAATGAAAACCACTTTGACTTCGCGCCATGATAAAGGAACATATCCCCATTTTAGATTGTTAAGGAATATGTTTTTCAGGAGCGGTATTATTTGGATTTCGCTTTTCTGTAGCATCATTGGGAAGATGCCATCAAGGCCAGGGGATTTATACGGAGAAAAGGAATGGATTGCCCATCTTATCTTTTCTTCCGTTATAATATCCGACGGTATAATGTGTTCCGTGTAGGGTTCTGTTTCCAGGTTGCTGTCATTTGACCCGCAACCCGGGAAGTGAGTATTTATCAAGTGCTCAAGAGTCTCATTGCAGGATTCTGTCCAGCACCCAGTGGGCGTTTTAAGAGATCCTAAAGGGATTGAATCTTTGGAAAGAATTTTCCTTAGTCTAGCAGATTCGTTTGTCCCTTCGATTTCACTGCAAAAGGTTCTCCATGAGCTTCGTTTCGCTCGTTGCGTTTCTGCTTTAAATTTTCGTTGACTGGTTTTATATACCTACTTCCCAGTCATTCTCATTTCTAGTGTTTTTGGCAGCATTGAAAAGTCTTCTTGTTTCTTTTCTCAAGTTACCGAGTTCTACCGTCCACCAGGGTGGTTTCTTTTTTCCTTTCCCTATATGTTTCAGTGGACAACTTTTCTCGAAGGCGTTACTAAGAATCACCCTGAGTTCTTCTGATGCTTGATCAATATGCTTGGGTTCTTGAATCGCAGTGTTATTAAAATTTTTGATTTTTTTCTCTAATTCCCTATTAAAGAGATCCCAGTTGGTGTTTCTGAAATTCCTATAAGGTTTCGGAGTTTCCACTGTATCTTGATAAATAAGAAGCCTATAAGCCTGTGGTCTGAGAATGATTCTTCTTTGAGAACATTCCATTGGTCGATTGAAACTGTATCTGAATTATTAGTAACAGTTATATCAATCACTTCTTCCCTGTTTTTTATAACAAAAGTGGGCTCATTGCCCCTATTTGCTACCAGTAAATTATGTTCTATAATACATTCAAAAAGAGACTCACCTCTACTGTTGGTGTCGGTACTTGCCCATTGAGCATGATGTGAGTTAGCATCACATCCTAGAACCACGTCCCATCCTTCGATTGCTGCTCGCTCTACTAGCTGGACTGTTAGGTCTGCAGGTGGTCCCTCCGTCCCGTCATATGGCATATAGCAAGATGCCAGGATGAGTGGTGGGAGCCCGATCCGCTCTAGCTTCACGGCAGTCTGGTCTAGATTACTATATGTAGATAGAAGAAAAAGATTAAACTGTTTCCTAGCTACAATGCAAGTTCTAAATTTACTGTTTGATACCACTTGTGCAGTTTTGAACAGTGTAAGTCCTTTTGAGTACAGGCCCTTAATTTTGCCACCTGCGATCCAGGGTTCTTGAATAAGGGCGATGTCTATTTGCCTACTCTCCATGAGGTAGACAAGGTTGGCGCTGGCTGCTTTACTATGTTGGAGATTAATTTGTACTAATTTCATGTTCATAGTTTATTAAAAACCTCCCGCCCCTTACTTACTTGCTTGTTCTTGTTGGCTATTAGTCGCAGTTTGCACCGGTTTATCCCGATCCGAACTTTGAAGCCAATTTTCCTCAAAAGTGGTATAGACTTGTGACTGAGCTGCACAACCACTTCTGTGCCGTCTTTCGTCTGCTCTCCCATCTCAAGCACTTTCCAGTTCTCACTGAGCTGCTCAGTATTTAGGGATTGCAGGTACCTCTCAATGCGGTCCCTAGGGATGGTTGGTCCTCGCATCATCATCTTCGCTTTGGGTCTGTTAAGGTCTTTTATTTCCTTAAGCCCCATAAGGCGAAGGTTTGCATTTGGCCAGCAATCGTTATTTTGACGAAGTCCTGCAGCCACACGAGATTGGACGGTTCTGAGATTACCGAAGAGAGGCGGTTGCCCGTTCTTAACGATAACGTCGTTCACCTGGTCCAGGATTCTGACCTCCATCAACTGCCATTGATCAACGGAGAGTTTTCGGGAGGGTGTACCGAAATCCGCAATGGCAAATTGTCGCTTCTTCGTAGTCCCTTCCGTGATCAAGGTCTTTCTTCTCTTCGTTTTGGGTGAAGGATTCGTAGGCGAAGATTTATCATCCTGCCTCGTTCTTTTAGACGCCGTTGAGTTTGGTTCAGGGTGGGGCGTAGTGCCGACCGTCTCCTTTCCCGCTCTCAAGGTCTTTGTTTTTGTCGAGTTGTTCGTTATGTCAGTGGTCGTCAAGGTCTTTAGTTTTTGAGTAGCATTGCCCAGCGCTAGCTTCTCCCTGGCCGTTAAGGTTTCGGGATTTTTGCTAGATAGACGCCGGACAATCCTCTCAGCGTTTCGTCGTCTCTTTTTCAGAACCCGTTGGGTGAGATTTCCAGCACTCCGTGAGGCCTTCTTCTCGATTACGGTGTTCTTTGTCGTGTTCATTGTCGTGTTCATTGTCGTGTTCGTTGTCGTATTTGTTGTTAAGTCTATGACACTACTTCCACTCGATAAAGATGGAAGAGACGTGCCGGAGTTGCCTATGGGGCTATGGCCCCTAGCGCCACTCCCACATGGCCCCACCATATCCATCTCCAACGGTTGCACCTTCCCGAATTCCAGTCCCGATGGAGCAAGTGGCTCCATACCAGGTCTGGTTGGGAGAAGTGGTCCCGCTGTTTGCTTCAGCAGCGTCGTCGTAGGCGTATTCGTCGAGGGGGTCTCCAATGAGATCGGACTTTCCTTTGATTGGATTTTACCAGTCGGCGGATTGGGCGGTCCCATTAGAGTATTCACGCTCGTACCCTCTGTAGAATTCACCTCTTTGGACGGCTGGGAAAGTACCCTTCCTGTCCTCTTAGGATCATTCGCCAGAAAAGCACGAGCGTTTTGAAGACGTCTTCGTTCAATGTCGTTGAGTTCCTTCCAATTCCGACTTCCAAGTCGTTTGACCGTCTTCTTACAGTTAGAGATTCTACTCCGAACTGAAGTGGTCGACAACCCTGAGAAGGCGGAGCTGGCAACGGAACACGCGTCGTCGTCTGAAGGGGTGAGGAGAAGGTCTTCTTCCTCTTGTGTTGTAATTGTCGTTGTCGTTGTATTTGTCGTCTTGTCTTGTTGTTGTTGTTCGTTTTTATAGGTCACTGGCGACTTATCCCCTCCTCCTGTTGGAGAGGCCAAGCCCGCGCCGGCAGCCGTGACTTCTGTCGACGTTTCAGCGTATATCCCCGCTGGTGTTTTGTTCGTTTGTTGTGACAAGTCCATAGTTTTATCGTTGTGGGTTCCTCTTAGTTGGCTTAAAACCTCAGCAGATCGATTGAGGATTTAATAAATATAAATTTAAAGCCGATCAGCTGAGGCTTCAAACGTAAGCCTCCCCACCGCAACAAGGTGGAAACCCGGCGAGGAGGTTCATTGGGGGGACATCGATGTTTTTTTTTTTTTTTTTAATATTAAGCACAGAAGTTTTTGAAATTTTCAAAATTTTGGACACCACGCGATGATTCTCCACTTTTAGTAAAAAAAAATAGCGCGGTCGACGGTATTTTTACAATTTTTTTTCATTTTGACAATAATCAGCTTTACACGTTTTAAAATGAACGACGTACTACGTGTTGTTCAAAATAAAGTCAAAGAACTTTCACTTATCGAATGGAGCAACTACATGCATCGATATAAAGCTATAAATGCCAACAAAACCAAACCAATATACCCCACCACCACCTCTAAACAGATGAACACTATATTCGTCAGATTGCGTGTAGGACATACCAAGCTTACACACCAGCATCTGCTAAGAAAAGAAATTCCTCCTACTTGCCCAAACTGTCAATCACGAATCAGTATCGAACACATTCTGGGTTTAGATTCGTGCAAACACTTTACCCACAACACCAGTAGCAGTAACACATCATCTTCAACACAAATTCTCAACAACTTTGATCCAGAAAACATCAAACAAATTTATAATTTCATTAAATTCAACAACATAGAAATTTAAAAAAAAAAGAAGACATATGTACATATACACATATAGCATATTATTATAACTATGCATAAATTCTTATTTATTTATCTATTTAATTTTACCTAAGAGTCAAAAGCCCAGGCAGCTAGTGCTCAATTAGATTAACATGCAAATTTTAAATTTAATGTTAATAAATAATAATAATAATAATAAAATGAACGATTTACCCACAACAAACTATCAACAAATAAAATTATCTTAACTGTTACTTGTTAAATAACAGTAAAACAAACAAAGCACAAAGGAACATCTCTCAATGAAAAAACGATGTTAAATTTCTTGAAACTAAAACGTGCATAATTGGACAAAACCAGAAAATTATTATTATTTTTTTTTGTATAATATATTATTTTTTAAAAATTTTACTATACATAATACTCGTAAATGTGAGTTAAATAAACAAAATAAAAAAAGATTTTAATTCTATTTAAAAATTCTTGCTTAAATCAATTTTTTAAAAAAGCGAAATCATTTGAACACTTTTTCTCGTCACTGTATATTCACAAGAAAGCATAGGAGCGTTAAAAAGAACTAAGAAGAAAAGAACCGCTCGGGGGATATCGACCAGCGGAAAAGAATTCATCGGATATACCTTCATCCTTAAAAAGATTGTTCGGGAGTTTTGATATTGTCCATATAATTTGACGTCATATTTGTTTCTGTGTGAAAGACCCGAAGTAGACTCCCTTGTAAGAATTCTTAACCTAACTTTCCTAAGATCATCAGGATTCTTAAATTTGCAAACAAGAGGTCTAAGGACTAGATTTTTGATTTGATTTGATTCTTTATTTAGCTTCAGCTATTTATTACAATGTTTATTTAAACTAATTAAAAGAAAAAAAAATAATAATAACCTATTGAATAATTTAATTATAATTTGATTTTACATATAAGATTAACTTCTTTTTAAATAATATCACATTATTTTCTGATTTTATATAATTTGGTAAATTATTGAACAATTGAAAACCTTTGTGGAATAACATATTTTGAGATCTGTTTGTTGAAAAGAAGGGTAGTCTAAAATTACCTCTGTTTCTTAACTGATACGGCTGTACATCGGATACATATACTATTCTATTAAACAGATAATTAGGTATCATATTATTTTTAATTTTAAATATGAAAATAAGCACATTCATTATTGTTCTTTGATTTATATTAAGCCACTGTAGAGCATTTAGCATTAATTGAATGGGTGTTAACATATTGCACTTTAGAATACACCTCATTCCTCGATTTTGTAATTTTTGTAATCTATCAGTCATTCTATTAGTTCCTAAAAAAAGTATTGTTGAACAATATTCAAAATGAGGTTTAATCATTACATTAAAGATTTTTATTGCACAACTCGGCGATAATCTATCTCTTATTCTTTGAAAAAATCCAATTTTCTTTGCAATTTTATTACATATATAGTTAATGTGCTTTTCAAAACTTAATTCTTTATCTAAAATTACACCTAGGTACTTAATTTCATCAACTTTTTCAATATTATTTTCATTAATTACAATATTTTCTGATGAATCTCCATTAATTATGATTGCTTTCGTTTTAGCGATATTAATTTTTAATTTATTCATTTTAAAATATACTTCTAGATTTTTTAAATCTGTATTAAGTTGATTAATGCACTCCTGCGCCGACCTTCCAGTTACATATATCAAGGTATCATCCGCGAAAAGTCTAGCTTTGGCATAATGAAGGACATTTTCCAGATCATTAATATAAATAATGAAAAGTAGCGTTCCCAATACTGCTCCTTGCGGTACACCCAGTCTCACCTCCATACTTTGAGAAAATTCGTTTTCCACCTTTGTTCTCTGTGTTCTTTTTGTAAGATAACTTCTAAACCATTCGAGTTCTACTCCCTTTATACCATATCGGTTCAGCTTCTGCACCAGTATTTCTCGATCAATGGTCTCAAATGCCCTTTGAAGGTCCAAAAAGACTGCAACTATAACATTTTTGTCATGCATATCTGTTTTCCATTGTGTGACAACCAGATTTAAAAGTGATTCACAGCTGTGTTGTTGTCGGAAGCCTGACTGGTAGTCACTCAAATAATGGTAAGTTTCCATATAACTTTGCAGTTGCTTATGTACAATTTTTTCCAGGATCTTACTTTCTGTCATAAGCATGTTCACCGGACGAAATTCTGCTGGATTTACTGTTTTTCTTACTTTTTCAATTGGGACTACTGTAGATTCCTTCCAGTGTTGAGGAAAAATTCCTGTTCTTAATGAATTGTTGATGATGTTTAAAAAACAAGGTCCCACAATGTCGAACGCAGACAATAACATTCGAGTTGACAAACCATTGAAATCTTTTTTAGCGTTCATGCTCTTCATAGTATGTTTTAATTCACTCATGTTACTTAATTTAAATTTAAAGGTATTTTCACTATCTATATTTACTAAGTTTTTATACTGCTCAAACGGTATTTTATCATTTATTTCTTCGACACTCTTCACAAAAAAACTGTTCAGTTTGTCAGCTATCTCCCTCTTATTCCTTATCGTTCTATTGTCACATATAATTTGCTCTATTTCACTTGTTCCTTCCTTAAGCACTAGCGATTTTATCGTTCTCCACATCGTTTTTTGGTCTGTAGCTTGATCAATTTTTCTAGCAATGAAATTATTCTTGGCTAATTCTAGATCACTAACGTATTTGTTTCTAAATTGCCTATACAAATTCCAGTCACTACTGTTATTTGTCCAAATAGCTCTTCGATGAAGTTGTATTTTTGTTAATTTCATATTGAATAAATATTGATTAAACCAACCGATATTGCCATTAGTTCCACTAATTGTTCTTGAGATCATCATCTTACCCATAGTTTCTTTTAATATTACACTGAAAGTTTTTGATGACTCATCTACACCATTGAAGTTCAAATTTGTTATTTCATGATTTATTAGCTCCCTTCGAAAAACGTTCTCATTAAATGATAATAATTTTATGATGTGCTAGAAAGGCTTAGCGTAGAGCTACGCATATTAATCATCAAAAAAAAGGAAAGAGGTTGCTTGCATTCCGTTCGTTGCCGCAATTGTTTGCTTTCGAGATTCCACTCACCAAAAGCTCTAAGAAGGTAACTGACTCAGGGGTGATTTTTGATTGGATCGGCGTTAAGCAATCCGCCAGATCATTTTGCTTTGAGAACTGGGAAGAACCTACGGTTCAACGTATGAAGGACATTCTCGAAAATTGTTGCCCTCGCTCTAAATATTTGCAAGTTTTCGAAACCCTTTCGATTTTATAAATTATATAAAGTACATAAAGAGCATCGGCAGAAATAACTACTAAATAATTATAAATAATTGTAAAATCGATTCGTTCAAATTTCATTGGTTTCATCATCATCATCATCATCATCATCGGCTCGACAACCGGGTTCCGGTCCTGGCCTCTTTCAACAAGTCTCTCCACCTATCCCGGTCTGTAGCCGACGCCATCCAGTTGCGCACCCCAAGGCTTCGGGCGTCCTGGTCTACGCCATCTCTCCAGCGCAAGCATGGTCTACCACGCTGTCGTCTACCATAGAATGTACCACAAAGAACTTTCCGAGCAGGTTCCTCTTCGCTCATGCGAGCTAGGTGCCCTGCCCACCGGAGTCTACCGAGCTTAATTTTTGTCACGATATCTGCTTCTAGGTAGATTGCGTACAATTCATGATTGTACCGTCTCCGGAATCGTCCTTCCTCACATATGGGGCCAACAATTCTCCTTAAGACTTTTCTCTCGAACGCAGCTAAGAGGTCGGAGTGCCTTTTGCTAAGCACCCAAGTCTCGGATCCAAATGTGAGTACTGGCAGGACCATGGTCCTGTACAGCAGCAGTTTTGAAGTTATGGTGAGATTTCTGGATTTGAAAAGCTTTGACATTGGTTCATTGGTTTAATTCCTTTTAAATCATGTAGTTTCTTGATCGCGTTGAGTTAACCAAATTTGTATAAAAATATTACTTAGTAACCTTTTTTTTTTATAATTTGCTTAGGTATTTGTTTCTTATTAATTAGTATCGTTTAGTATTAATTAATTATAATTTCGCCAAAGATGTTCTAAGGCCATATAAAGTTTTTAGTGGGTTATTAGTTGGTTCAGATTAATAAAAGATTTGTAAATCACGTCAAAGAAATTGAACTTATGTTGTTTTACTGAGCTCCGACGAAGCTCATAGCCTTGGTAGGAAAAATTTCAGGGGGTGTGAAAGGGTTCAGATTAGTCACCCTAATGGGTAACCAGATGACATAATCGCAGCAAAGGAATCCGGACTGGGAAACTGATACCTGAGGCTGACCGAGTTCCAGGACGGGAGGGGTAAGGGCCTCCCTGCATCTACACGAGCAGGGCTTCCCGAGTGTGGTTCATTAAGTGGTAGTGGTGTAGGTTTCTTTTTGCATGTTATTTTTTGTTTTGGTTCAGATCCCCCCCCCCCCCCCCCTTTTCCGACAAGTTCTGCTGTGCCTCGTATGTCATTGCTTCCGCAGCGGACATTATTTCCCTTTCTACTTCCCTTAGCCCTTCCGTATCCCTATCCGGCTCCTACTTTAACGCGATATCCGCGTATTCGATCTTTTTTTTCCTTTCTTTTTATCAGTCTCTCTGGCTCAATAAGCGAAAAACCAGTTTATCCTTTTCCTTTCTCCTCGCCTTTTCGTAAGTTCTAATGTTCCTAATTTATCCTATCTTCTCTCCCGACCGGTCCCCCGTCCTTCCTATTCTCACGTCCTACCCGTAAATCCTTTCTACATTGCCTCATTTCATGAGTTAATATAAACACATATTGGCTCAAGATATTAGGTAAAGACTTTACTCTAAAAAATGTTCATGTCATTTGAATACGTAGATAATTCCGCATGTTCAGGCACAGATGTTTTAGTTAGTTAACTCCGGAACTTGTGACTGAGTGATACAGCAAATCAACAATTAGGTTCTTAAATACATGTGAATATGTCATACATAAAATAATGTTTATACATATTTTAAAATCTTTAAAAATTTAGTCAATTTAAATTCGGAAAAGCATGTTAGAAATAGTAAAAAATAAACAGTTTAAAATTAAATAAATGAATTATTTAAGGAATAGAATAATTTAGAAGTATTTTTGAATTTCATTTAAGTTTAAATTATTAGCTAACCTTATCTGTATTGCAAACACAACTATAAAGGAGAGCCTTATTTTTATTTAAGTTTGAATAAATTGAATTGAAATTAATTAAATTTTATCTTTTCAATATATTAACAATTTTTATATAAAATTTTACGATCTCAATTAAAATTTTATTTTCAACGAAAAGGCTCTCACCCAAATCGAAAAACTGAAGTGCCAAGATGACAAACCGATTCTTTCGGTCTTCAAAATCATTCTTTTAGAACACATAGTGATGTGCCGTATGGTGATGGGTAATCGGGAACTGGCTATCACCGAAATTGCCGCAGCCAGAGATGTTTGTCTCGCAACATCGAATAGAAATCTTTTAAAACGCCATTCAGCGCAGTTACATTGTTTGCTTGGGCTGTACTCCATGTCGACGAGCTTATTTGATTACGCTGAACGACAGTTTGTAGCATGCGTTAATGAAACAGTAGAGAGAGATTTAAAATTATTTGCAAACTTGAACTTGGCTATCATATACCTCAGGACAAAACGAGATCATGACTTGAAGCAAATACTGGATTCCGTGTCTACTGAAAACACACATTCATATAGCTCACAAGCTCTTATGGGAGGATTTTATTATGTGCAAGGCCTTCATGCGTTTCACAAAAGCAGTTTTCATGAAGCTAAGTGAGTAAACTATTTTTCCTTTAAAGTTCTATTGATAAATTTAGTCTATTAGTCTATCACCGACTCAAGTATCCGATTTCATGAATATAAAGTTAATCAAATCGTACTATTTACAAAAATTTTTTGTTCAATTTGCATTCATTTTTGAAAGCAAACATCAAATATTCTTAAAACGTAGTACCAGTTACTGTTGTGCCATTAAACTAGAGACCACACACAATTCCCATGAATCGCTTCCAAGACACATGACATAGTTCGATTATGACTAAATGTTTCTCATGTGTCATATGTTACACTTTAAAAGGAACGGCAATCGAACTATGTCAACCAAATAACAAAACTTATTAGAATAATAATTGAAAAGAAAAACAAAACTTTTACTTGCAGGAATAATCTTTAATGTTTCTTCCTTTAAGTTAAATCAACGAATGAATCAAGAAAAATAAAATACATACATATATGATACTAATTTAAGTTTAGAGCTATAATAAAAAATTTAAATGAAACAGCATACCAACAATCAAATAAAAAAAAAGGTATGAACTCAATAGAAATAAGGTTCAAACTCAATAGCCGCCCTCAAAATATAGATTTTTTTTATTATTTAATTTGAGGGATGAAATCTCCGTCGACTAAACTATCTCCATCAGTTTGATTTAGAAAGTCCTCTAAATCTTACAGTTTTTTACGGAACGCTTCGTCATTAGGGGTGAGATATGTGCTAAATATTGCCAGCTTTGCACTTTTCACCCATGCGAAGCCTCTTTCTGCTCCTTTTCTCTCGATGAGGAATTTCCGTGTGTCAGAACAGCAGCAGTTCTGTGCAGATCAGGTATCCAATTTGGTCCATCCTTATCACGGTAATGGGCCTTGTGAATAAAAAAAAGCTAAAGCTGAAACTTGGATTTTTAAGTAAAAGCTTGATTTTTAGTGAATAAAAATAAGCTTAAGCTAGCTAGTTAAAGATGTTTTCTAGTAATAGCTATTTAAAAATAGCCAAAGCTAAATTCATTTAGTTTTAGCTTGTTTTCCTAGCTTAAGCTTCAATTTGTGTGAATAAAAATAGCTTAAACTAGAATATTATAGTTAAAGCTACAAAAATTTCAAGATTTTTTCGACCTGTCTAGAAAGCTTTGACTAGGTCTTATTTTCAGTATTAACTTGTGCGAGTTGTTAATTAAACATAAGGGAATATCTCAAAAAATAGGACTGTGAACGTATAGATCCAGAAACTGACATACGAAATGTTAAAAACATTTTTTAGCCGAAAAATATTTGCCCTGTGGAACAGATAACAAATTGAAGCAAAAAAACTTTCCTTTCGGTCATACATGTACCAGTTTTAGCTAAAGCTAACTAGCCGAAACATGTGAATAAAAAAACGAACACCTTAAATTACGAAGCTTAAGCTAGAATTTTCCAGCATAAGCTATTTAGCGTTATTATTTTTTTATTCACATAAAACTAAGCTTAAGCTAGTACTGTCTAGCTTTAGCTGCTAGTAAGAGCTATGACTCCAAAAAAAGCTTTAACTTTTTTTTTATTCACAAGACCCAATATCACGTAATTCTGCATCAAGTTTTGTCAGGCGGCTATCCGCAGTAAGGCTCCTGTGGACATTCGCCTGGAGAATAATTGTCATTTTAAGGACGCCTTTTTCGCCTGTTCGAGTGCTTTCCTAAACACTTGGCAGTTTCCTGTACCCGGCACGTGATTCAGGGATGGTGTTGTTTCCAGATCGGCACAGAGGCAACATTTCGACGGATTTATACATTCTTTCTTTTTGTGATCTTTCTCTCCACAGTTGATCCAGAGTCCTTGGCCCTTTCTGTCCATGTTGGTGCGGGACGATTGTGTGTGGCCATATCCAAAGCATTCGAAGCAAAGCGGGACTTCTGTTCTAAGCCTGATTCGGCAGTGTGTCCAGCCGATTTTAAATGTGATGGCCTTCAGCAATTCCTGGGCGGCTTGAGCGCTTACCCTGATAAAAGCCATCTTCAGAGATCTCCTGTTCTTACCGGTGACTCCTATCTGTATTTCTGTTATGAGGTCGGCAAATTTTCTGCTTATTGCTTCTTGGACTTCTTCCACCGTGGTTAGTTCGTCGAGGTCCCTGATCTCGAGCGTGACCTTATATTCGAGGTCTTGGACTACGGCTCTTTCTCTTAGTATTTTCTTGAGAGAGTTTCCAAAGGCTCTATGATTTTATGTTTTCGCTCCAAGCTCTAGCAAAACATCTCAAACTCAATAATACTGACCCATCGAGTGCAACTATGTCAATTACAACATATTGTGCATTCATTGTTTAAATAAACAAACCGTGTCAAGCGAAGGGAAGGAAAATATAATGCGTGGTTGACCTGGAGGGTAGGTAACGAAGGAAATAATGAGTGGAGTTTGAGATACTCTCATTTTAAATCCCAAACTGTGAAGTTGTTTTTTTCTTTTTGTTCTCTCGGAAAATAACAGACAATATTTGGTTATTGAAATTTAATGCGCGTCACTAAATTTTTTTATTTATGAACTTGAGGATGTGAACAAAAGTTTAAATGTGAATGTTGTATGGAAAGAAAATAAAAAAAAATAAAGGCTTTGAAGAACGTTAATCGATAATATTGTGAACTTTTCCTATGTTTTAAATATACGAAAACTTAACAGACTTACCGTTATTATTTATTTAAATCAATTATAAATTTAATAAAAACTAGCCGACCCAGCTCTCGAAATTCGAGTGCCAATTTATTTATTTAATTCATTATCATTGAATAAAAGACAGAGAATTCATGATTTCTTTAAATTGTTGAATGCAATGAGAAGTACCTACTAAGCACTCAATCCTGGAGTCCAAAGGAAAACAGTTAATGGTAAACAAACTTTCAAACCTATACACATTTTTGACAAATTAACAATTTTTGTTTCGATTCTTTCATGTCATTGTCCTTCAGCTGTTGTTATGGCCATAATATTGTAATCGAACCCAAGTCGCCGGAGTGATGTCAACCTGTGAATTTTGTGTTACATCTAAAAATTTCACTCTCATAATTTTTTCATATCACGGCAATAAAAAAAATATTTATCATTCTATTGGGACTCGAACCCACGTCGTCGTTGCAGTGACGTCAACCTGTGAATTTTGTGTTACATACATGTGAATTTTTTTGATGTGTAAACATCTTTTCCGGCGGTAGAGTAAATCGAAAACGTGTGTAAAACTTATACTTCCCGTGTAACCCGTTACGGTTACACGTTACGGTTACACGTTCCGTGTAGCAACCTACCTTACCGACCATTGCATTTAACACCATGTTTACATTGGAAATATTGCGTACTTGCGACATCGTGTTTACATTAGAGACTGAGTACTGAAATCTCGATTTTATTACTTTCCATTGCTGGCTAGAACTTAATTCAATCCCTCAATTATTTCTTCACCTCTCGACCAATTAGGCCTATTCTGCCACATTTGTTATTCTGCTATAGATTTTCTGTTATGAATCATAAAATATTTCCACCTTAAAAGATCTTTTATGATTGGTATTCAGAGGTTCGAACTTTTATAAAAGTCTATTAGGCTAGTCGCGCACTGGCAACTGTGATCGAAATCAAATAGTTTAATCACCAGTTGAAAGAGAACCGCGCACTGGCAACTCTTTACTCACGCTCACACTCTTTTCTCTCTTGCGCTTATGGAAAACAGCTCAACTATTACGAACTAATTTTTGGCAATCGTTTAGTTTGTGTCAAAACACAAACTTTTTAGTTGCTCGAATCGAGTTGCTTTAAGTGCGCGGTGTCCCATATAAGCCCATATGTTTCATTTTAGAAACTAAACAGTTGCGAAACTTAAAATTGAATGTGCGCGCCTGGCCTAATGCTACTTCGAAAACGAGATCTGTTATAAAACTGAACTAAATCTGTTATCATAATCAGCTGTGATTATGTAAAATATTTCATCTGACATAATTTAAATGAATGACGAACAAAAAAGTAAAATCTTAGGCTAGGCGCGCACATTCAATTTTTAGTTTTGAAACTGCTTGGTTCGAGCAACTAGGTTAGGTTAGGTTAAAGTGGCTGTCATTAAAGCGTCTGACACACTTAGACCATTGGAGGTCCATTGTGATACCACGATCTAATAGGAAACAAAAAAGGTTTCCTATTAGTTAAAACCATTTGGAGCTTCTGATGAAGCGAAGGAGACTTTTAATGTCTTTGTCTATGAGATCGCTTGGTTCATTATAGAAATGTTCTCCTAGATGAAGTTTGCGTCTGTAAGAGAGAGCAGGGCATGTACAAAGAAGGTGTGTGATTGTCTCCTCTTCCTCTTCGTCCAAGCAACTCCTGCAGAAATCGTTTGATAGCACACCGAGACGTGCGGCGTGTCTACCTATGAGACAGTGTCCAGTTATGACACCTATGACGGAGCTGATCTGAGATCTACTGAGGGACAATAGACATTTTGACCGTTTCAGATCCAGTTTAGGCCAGATCCGCTTGGTCGCCATACAAGTGGTACTATTAAGCCATCTTGTATTCGATTGTTCCAGAGCGATTCGTTTCAGCATAAGTTTACTTGTAGCTATGGGCATACCTATATTTGCCTTTTCGGGTAAGATAGGCATTTCCGTTCCAATTCTGGCGAGTTCGTCGGCTTTACAATTCCCCGGAATGTCCCTGTGACCCGGCACCCAGAATAGGTGAATGTTAAACTGTTTGGCCATCTCCATTAGAGACGAACGACAGTTTTGGGCTGTAATGGAGTTTACAGAGACTGATGCTAGGGATTTCAAAGCAGCCTGACTGTCTGAGAAGATACGGATATCCGTGTTAGATATCACGTTTTCTTTAAGCCAGGACAATACTTCCTTTATCGCCAGAATTTCCGCTTGGAATACGCTACAATGGTTTGGTAGGCGGAATGAGAGACTAAGGTTTAGTCCATCTGAGTACACTCCACCACCCACTCCGTTTTCAGTCTTCGATCCATCTGTAAAAAAGTTTACTGATTTATTATCTGCCAAAGTCCCTTCCTCCCAAGCTGACCTTGAGGGAATGGTGACTTCAAAGTTTTTATCGAAGACCAAAGAGGGAGTGATGTAGTCAGAGTGACTTGGTAGAGTTCCGAATAAATTCAGAATGGTGGTGTGGCCAATAGAGTTATTGGTCCATTGAGAGATGGCTTTGAGACGTATGGCTGTGCTCGCGGCTATTTGTTTACTGTAAATATCTAGGGGTGTCAGGTTGAGTAGTATGTCTAGTGCAGCGGAAGGTGTCGAACGGAGAGCTCCGCTGATGCACATACACGCTGAACGTTGAACTCTGCTTAGTTTATCGCGATTAGTCGCTTTGTCTAAGGCCGTCCACCATACGGTCACCCCGTAAGTAAGTATCGGTCTGATGACCGCAGTGTATAGCCAGTGAGTAATTTGTGGAGACAGGCCCCACTTGTTCCCTACGGCTTTTTTGCAAGAAAAGAGAGCTACCGTGGCTTTCTTTACTCTTTCCTGTATATTAGGTTTCCAACTTAACTTTTTGTCTAAAATAAGACCCAGGTATTTAGCTTGATCTGAGAAAGTGAGTGGAACACCTTTAATCGATGGAGGGTCTAGTTGAGGAATTTTGTATTTCCTTGTGAAGAGGACTAGTTCAGTCTTGTGGGGGTTAACACCTAAGCCACATCGATCTGTCAATTTTAGTAGCTTGTTGAGAGCGGTTTGTATAAGTTCTGTTAAAACTTGAGGGTGCTTTCCTGATACGGCAATGGCAATATCGTCAGCGTATGCAATCACTTTGAATCCCTCTTCTTCTAGGTCTATTAGCAGATCATTAACTACCATGTTCCATAGAAGTGGGGATAGGACTCCACCTTGTGGGGTTCCTCTACTGACTGACCTTCTTGTAGTATAGCTACCTAGTTCCGCATTTATAATTCTGCTTTTCAGCATGAAATTTATGAGGTTACCAAGTGAGCTATCCACATTGAGATTCTGCAGTGTCTTCGCTATTGCAGCGCTGTCGACATTGTTGAAGGCGCCTTCTATATCTAGGAATGCAACTAGAGTGTATTCTTTGTGATCTAGGGAGTATTCGATTGCGCGTACCAAGGTGTGTAGCGCAGTTTCTACTGATTTTCCCTTGCAGTAAGCGTGTTGTGCTGTAGAAAAAAGGTTTGGTTTTATAGCACTACGCAGATGAATGTCAATCAATCGTTCCAGTGTCTTGAGAAGAAATGACGATAGACTGATAGGTCTTAGGTCCTTGGGCGTAACGTGGGAGCATTTACCAGCTTTGGGTATAAAGACTACTTTGACTTCTCTCCATATACGGGGAATATGAACCAGGTTTAGACAACTGTTCATTATTATCTCTAATGTGGGTAAGATAATGTCTAAAGCAACTTGCAGTTCGGCTGGTATTATGCCGTCTGGTCCTGCCGATTTATATGGATCGAAGCTGTTAATTGCCCATTTTAGTTTGTCCCTTGTTATTAACCCTCGGATTTTTATACCTTTGTTATTTGACTCTAATGAGTTAATGTTGCAAATGTTTTGCGAGCTACCTGGGAAGTGAGTGTCAAGTAGCAAATTGAGTGATTCTTCACATGAATTTGTCCAGGAGCCATTTGACATTTTCAAAGAGCTTGGCATGACTGGATTTGTTGAGAGGATTTTCCTCAATCTGGATGCTTCAGAAGTATCTTCTATTTTATTACAGAAGTTCCGCCATGAAGATCTTTTGCTTGTCCTCAATTGTTTCTTATAAATCTTTAAGGATTCTTTATATAAGTCCCAATCTGAGGATTCTTTTGTGTATTTAGCTCGATTGAAGAGTTTTCTGCAACTTTTCCTGAGCGGTTCTAATCCTGAATTCCACCAATAAGGTTTCTTTTTTCCTCTAACTTGAAGAAGAGGACAAGAAATATTCATTGCATTGTTCAGGATTAGTGTCAGATCCTTGACTTTGTTATCTAGATCTGAGGTGTTGGAGGGGATATCTAGAGATTCGGCTGTAAGCGATCTTTCCAGTATATCTCTATACGTTTGCCAGTTTGTTTTCCTATAATTACGAAAAACTGGCCGTTTGGTGGGTACATCATTTAAACTGAATTGAATGTATCTATGGTCTGAGAATGAGTGTTCCTCTGATACTTTCCAATTCGTTATCATTTGATATATAGTGTCAGAGACAAGAGTGATGTCTAGCACTTCTTGTCGGTTTCTGGTAACAAAGGTAGGTTCATTACCGATGTTACTGACTACAAGGTTAGTACTAAGAATATAATCAAAAAGAGACTCACCTCTATCGTTTATGTCCGTACTTCCCCAAACAGTGTGATGGGCATTAGCATCACACCCAATAAGGAGGCTGATATTTTGCCTTTTTGCCTCAGCGATGATCCTCTTGAGCGTATCGCCAGGAGGGCCAGGGTTGTCATGGCCAAGATATGCCGACACTATCCAGTACGTTCCATTATTGGTGTGCATTCTGGCGGCGGTTATATCTCGATCGCTGAAATCAGGGAGTAAATATACATTAGAACTACTTTTAACTAATATGCAGGATCTGGGTTCACCTTTGTCCGATGCATACAGCAAGTAGTAACCAGGAGTCCTGAGTCCCTGAATTCCAGATTTGGCAATCCATGGTTCTTGGATCAGGACTATATCCTCTCGGTTCTTGTGCAGACGGAGAAGAAGTGAGGCCGAAGCCTTGATGGAATGTTGAAGGTTAATCTGAAGTAGTTGCAGCATTTTGGCTACACTCATCCAGACCAACCCCCAACATGGTTAGATTCAGGTCTTCCGATTCAGAGGACGAATCCAGTAGCTCGGCTTCAGAGTCCGAGCCAATGGGTTCGTCTTCACTCAGATGGACCTTCCTCACGGAGTCTTCAGCTTCCTTCTCGGAGAGACTGTCGACATTTTCTGGAGCCTTTTCGGCGATGTTTGTGGTCTTCACTTCAGTCTCAGAGCTGCTGGGAGCATCAATTTCCATTGCTGGGTCGATGTCTACCGCAGATTCTTCGACTGTGGAAGTACCTATTTGTTGTGGAGGAACGGTGTTACCCTCGTCTTTTTTATATACTTTCAAAGTAATCGAAGAAAATCCATACCCAATCACACCTTTGGTTGCCAGTAGAGGAGCCAAGGACTCTTTATTCACTACAATAATTGCAGATCTTGAAGCTCTCTTTGGTTCCTCCACTTTCGCAACTTTCCAGTTATGAGTGGGCAGGTCTGGATTACTGCTTTGTATGATTTTAAGGATTGTATCCGGTCGAGAAGGTTCCTCTGGAATCCAGGTGCGAGCCCTTGGCCTTGTAGGGATTTGCTCTCTAGCAACAACCTCAAGCTTCGCGCCTGTCCAGATCTCACCTAACTTGCTGACAGCAAGCTTATATAGATCGCAAGATCTCTGATCTCCACAAGAGATAAGCTTTACTTGGCCTCGGTGCCAGCCGTTATCTCTAATAACTGGGGGTGGTCCTGGATTGGCTTTCATGATGTCCAGGTAGCGTACCGAGAGCTCTCTTGTTACCACTGCCCAGCGATCTACTGAGATCTTGCCATCGATATCGCTTCTGTCGATGACTGCAACTATTATATTTGATTTTAGCGCATCGCTAAAAGAAAGATCATCCTTCCTTAACGCAGTTGATGCCGTGCTGGTCTTCTGCACTTTCGGGCGCTTGGGTTCCGAAGTGGTTCCCTCAATGGACCTTTGTCGCTTTGACGTGGAGTCACCGCTGGTCTCAGCATCTTGCTGTCTAGCAATGACGCTTTTGGCCCATGCTAGCGATGCTTCCTGCTTAGAGTCACCATTAGTTTCTAGTTTATCACCTAGTCTTTTGATGATCCTCTTAGCATTCCGCAATTCGCGAACGCTTTGCGATAGGGGATGTCTCGTAGTGGTTATAGCAGACCCTTTTTTCAAGGGCGCCTTACCACTGAAATGAGGTTTATTGGTAGTACTACCACTGACCATAGTGGTTACAGCAGACCCTTTTCTCAAGGGCGCCTTACCACTGAAGTGGGGCTTACTGGACGTACTGTCCCTGGCCGTAGTGGTTGCAGCAGACCCTTTTCTCAAGGGTGCCTTACCACTGAAGTGGGGTTTGGGTTTGTTGGTAGCACTACCAATAGACCGTAGTTTATCAGTCCCGCCACAGCCCGCGGACCCTGTCTTAACAGTTGTTCCGCAAACTGTGTCAGGCTTGATAGCCGCTTCACCTACTAAAGCTGTCATAGTCGCTGGCGACTTATCCTCGTTAGAGGCCAAGCCCGTGCCGGCAGTCGCGACTCCTGCCGACATTTGAACGTATATCCCCGTTCGAATTTTTTCTTTTTCTGTAGCTTTATTCATGGTTCATTAGTTGTTTTGAATTTTGTTTGTTGTCTCTGCTACCGCAGCTGGATTGCTGGGGTAGAAAACAGGACGTAAGCCTTCCCACCGCGTCAAAGTCAAATTCACGGGAAGGGTTCGAGCAACTAAAAAGTTTGTGTTTTGACACAAACTAAATGATTGCGCGCACATTCAATTTTTAGTTGCACAACTGTTTGGTTGCTTATAGAAAACAGATGAACTATTTAGTTAAATGTCCGCGCAGGTGCATTTATTTATATGTTACACAGAATATCGAACTCATTTTAGGCAATCGCTTAGTTTGTATCAAAACACAAACTTTTAGTTGCTCGAACCAAGCAGTTGCGAAACTAAAAATTGAATGTGCGCGCCTAGCCTAAGGCTATTTTGTGTAACATATAATTATATGCACCTGCGCGGACATTCAACTAAGTAGTTCATCTGTTTTCTATAAGCTTCCAAACAGTTGTGCAACTAAAACTTGAATGTGCGCGCCTAGCCTTACACACTATGGGTATCCATACAATGGAACACGATTTTATCTCATATGTTTCTGGGAATACCATGGCCATACTCTACTTATGTGTTTTGATATATTTTCTTTCATTTGTCTCCTTTAAAGAAGATTTCATTGACGAAATACAAGATAAATATTCATTATTACTTGATGCACCTGTGTACTTATTGAAATCTTTTATGATAAAAGTAACAGAAGTTTGTCTTTTATTCTTTTATGATTTTTAACAGATTTTGGCATGCTGAATACCAAAAATGCTATTCGTAACAGATTTGTTCTATGTTCGAACGTTTGACAGTTCATAAAAGTTTTCTTAGCAGATTTTATAACAGATTTTAGCGTGCTGAATACCAAAAATAAAATTCATAAAAGATTTGTTGACAGCTCAAACATTTGTATGGAAATTCATAGCAGAATAACAGAATAGAAGAATAAAAGATCTCGCCGAATAGGCCTAAATATGTGAAAAAGACGAAAGACAAATCAACTGGTGTAAAATTTCATAGCGGGTTCATTTAATGTCTTAAAAAATCCACTTCACGTTTCATTTTATGCTCGCAAAAAATGCATTTTCAGAGTTGAACTTTAAAAATCCAAAAAATGTTCTTCAGGGCAATCAGTTGACATCTGCAATGAAATATTCTCGATACGTCAAAATTTAATTTGTCCCTTATCTATCATACCATATAATTATTTTAATTATCGAATTAGATATTCTTTATTGTATCAAAATATACTTTTAGCATTCACTATATCAAAATATAGATCGTTCTCCATCTGTCAAGCCATGAACTGGATGATGACTACGACTTCAATGTATTAAAAACATTAGTTTTTGCCACTTATAATTCCATTACAAGGTGGGAATGATGTCAATCGGTTTGTAAATCTCTGACAGAGTGAGTAAGATAAAGTACAGAAACCTAAAAAAGTTTTTTTTTCAGCAAAATTGTGTTTTTACGCATTTCTTTGAGATTTTTGTAATTTTATCCGAGTAATTTGTTTTATTTTGTCTGTCCATTTTATCATACAATTTTCGTTTGCTGTTTTAATATTTTAATCAGTGCTTATGCTGTGCTGTGTTCTCATCTCTTCAACGTACTATACGCAAATGAACCAATAAATACATGATCAATCATCAACCTTGCATATACAATATTTCTATGCAGTACGCTAGATTGAAAAGATTTTGATTTTTCTTCAAGCCTACATCCAATCTATACGTGTGACTTTTTCACTAATACACTTACAATTGCTGACAAAAATGCGGAGTTATCGTTCATTCTTCTTTGTGGTTTCCTTTTTACTTGCGATATAGGTACTATAGGGCAAGTTCTGCATTTGGAAAAAAAATCGAACTCGAGATTTTGATCAAAGTTGACATTACGATGATAGCGAAGACGAAAAAAGTGGGTCCGACAATTCCGTCTGTCTGTCTGTATGTCTGTATGTCTGTATGTCTGTATGTCTGTATGTCTGTACCTCGAACTACAGCCTAAACTACCGGACGTATTTTCTTCAAACTTGGTAGTTAAGGGTCTTCGGTGATTCCCTAGAGGAAAAATTGAAATTTTTTTTTTAGCTCCAAAACGAAGGGTACCCCCCATACACCCGTAATGCAAAATCTTATTTATCTCGAAAACGGCTCTAACGATTTTGACAAAAATAATTAGGTGTGATATTATGGACATGGACTATATTTTGGTCAATAAAAATTTTGGGGGGAAATGTTATTAGGGGTACCTGTCATATAACGGTTTTTTTGATTTTCGAATTTCTCACCAACGGCTCTAACGATTTTAACCAAAATTTTTATGCAGGAGCTGCTTTGCATTTGAAAAATATAAACTAAAATTTTTTTCGAAAAAATAGTTTTTGGATTTTTAAAAAAATAATACAATTTTTTTTTTGAAAATTTAATATCTTGAAAACCGATACACGATTAAATTTTTAAATTACGTTTTAAAATGTATTTTATTAAGTACTAACAATTTGCATATCAATTTTTTTTATAAAAATTTTAAGGAAAATTTAGTAGGTACACAAAAAACATGTTTCAGTGTGTCTGTATGTCTGTACCTCGAACTACAGCCTAAACCACTGGAACTATTTCTTTCAATCTCGGTAGTTAAGAGTCTTCGGTGATTCCCTAGGGGAAAAATAGAAATTTTTTTTTTAGCTCCAAAACTAAGGGTACCCCCCATACACCCGTAATGCAAAATCTTATTTATCTCGAAAACGGCTCTAACGATTTTGATAAAAAAAATTAAGTGTGATATTATGGACATGGACTATATTTTGGTGAAAAAAAATTTTGGGGGGAAATGTTATTAGGGGTACCTGTCATAGAACGGTTTTTTTGATTTTCGAATTTCTCACCAACGGCTCTAACGATTTTAACCAAAATTTTTATGCAGGAGCTGCTTTGCATTTGAAAAAATATAAACTAAAATTTTTTTCGAAAAAATAGTTTTTGGATTTTTAAAAAAATAATACAATTTTTTTTTTGAAAATTCAATATCTTGAA
Source organism: Chrysotoxum bicinctum (assembly GCA_911387755.1). Taxonomy (NCBI): domain Eukaryota; kingdom Metazoa; phylum Arthropoda; class Insecta; order Diptera; family Syrphidae; genus Chrysotoxum; species Chrysotoxum bicinctum. Next base: position 24,122,018 of record OU426988.1, on the reverse strand, counting down.
AACCGATACACGATTAAATTTTTAAATTACGTTTTAAAATGTATTTTATTAAATACTAACAATTTGCATATCAATTTTTTTTATAAAAATTTTAAGGAAAATTTAGTACACAAAAAACATGTTTCAGTGTGTCTGTATGTCTGTACCTCTCACTACAGCCTAAACCCCTGGACCTATTTCTTTCAATCTCGGTAGTTAAGGGTCTTCGGTGATTCCCTAGAGGAGAAATTGAAATTTTTTTTTTAGCTCCAAAACTAAGGGTACCCCCCATACACCCGTAATGCAAAATCTTATTTATCTCGAAAACGGCTCTAACGATTTTGATAAAAAAAATTAAGTGTGATATTATGGACATGGACTACATTTTGGTCAAACAAAATTTTGGGGCAAAATGTTATTAGGGGTACCTGCCATAGACCCGTTTTTTTGATTTTCGACTTTCTTATTAACGGCTCTAAGGATTTTAACCCAACATTCTTAGCAGGAGTCCCCTTAAGTTAAAAATAATATTGTATATAAAAATATTCGAAAAAATATTTATTGGGTTTTAAAAAAAAAAAAAAATTTTTTAAATCAATATCTTCAAAACCTATGAACGATTATTTTTTGAAATTATTTCCTAAAACCAATATTATTAAATACTTAAAATTCGCATCCCACATTTTTTTCTTGAAAAATTTTAGAGAAATTTCTTATATAAAAAATTTATTTAATAATAAAACGATTTTTTAAGGTTTATTTGCATAAATTCATACTTTTCCGGAAACCAGACGGCAATTTTATGCATTTGCACATTATCATCTCATTAAATCCATGTTTTATATTTATAAAATGTATCTTAAATTCCAAAGTACTTTTACATAAGAGCAAGTTCGTGCGATCCAGTCGTGCATTTTATTTACTTGCGATATAGGTACTATAGGGCAAGTTCTGCATTTGGAAAAATAATCGAACTCGAGATTTTGATCAAAGTTGACATTACGATGATAGCGAAGACGAAAAAAGTGGGTCCGACAATTCCGTCTGTCTGTCTGTATGTCTGTATGTCTGTATGTCTGTATGTCTGTACCTCGAACTACAGCCTAAACTACCGGAGGTATTTTCTTCAAACTCGGTAGTTAAGGGTCTTCGGTGATTCCCTAGAGGAAAAATTGAAATTTTTTTTTTAGCTCCAAAACTAAGGGTACCCCCCATACACCCGTAATGCAAAATCTTATTTATCTCGAAAACGGCTCTAACGATTTTGATAAAAAAAATTAGGTGTGATATTATGGACATGGACTATATTTTGGTGAAAAAAAAAAATTGGGGGGAAATGTTATTAGGGGTACCTGTCATAGAACGGTTTTTTTGATTTTCGAATTTCTCACCAACGGCTCTAACGATTTTAACCAAAATTTTTATGCAGGAGCTGCTTTGCATTTGAAAAAATATTAACAAAATATTTTTTCGAAAAAATAGTTTTTGGATTTTTAAAAAAATAATACAATTTTTTTTTTGAAAATTCAATATCTTGAAAACCGATACACGATTAAATTTTTAAATTACGTTTTAAAATGTATTTTAATAAATACTAATAATTTGCATATCAATTTTTTTTATAAAAATTTTAAGTAAAATTTAGTACACAAAAAACATGTTTCGGTGTGTCTGTATGTCTGTACCTCTCACTACAGCCTAAACCACTGCACCTATTTCTTTCAATCTCGGTAGTTAAGAGTCTTTGGTGATTCCCTAGAGGAAAAATTGAAATTTTTTTTTTAGCTCCAAAACTAAGGGTACCCCCCATACACCCTAAATGCAAAATCTTATTTATCTCAAAAACGGCTCTAACGATTTTGATAAAAAAAAATAGGTGTGATATTATGGACATGGACTATATTTTGGTGAAAAAAAAATTTGGGGGGAAATGTTATTAGGGGTACCTGTCATAGAACGGTTTTTTTGATTTTCGAATTTCTCACCAACGGCTCTAACGATTTTAACCAAAATTTTTATGCAGGAGCTGCTTTGCATTTGAAAAAATATAAACAAAAAATTTTTTCGAAAAAATAGTTTTTGGATTTTTAAGAAAATAATACAATTTTTTTTTTGAAAATTCAATATCTTGAAAACCGATACACGATTAAATTTTTAAATTACGTTTTAAAATGTATTTTAATAAATACTAATAATTTGCATATCAATTTTTTTTATAAAAATTTTAAGTAAAATTTAGTACACAAAAAACATGTTTCGGTGTGTCTGTATGTCTGTACCTCTCACTACAGCCTAAACCACTGCACCTATTTCTTTCAATCTCGGTAGTTAAGAGTCTTTGGTGATTCCCTAGAGGAAAAATTGAAATTTTTTTTTTAGCTCCAAAACTAAGGGTACCCCCCATACACCCGTAATGCAAAATCTTATTTATCTCGAAAACGGCTCTAACGATTTTGATAAAAAAAATTAAGTGTGATATTATGGACATGGACTACATTTTGGTCAACAAAAATTTTGGGGCAAAATGTTATTATTGGTACCTGCCATAGAACCGTTTTTTTAATTTTCGACTTTCTCATTAACGGCTCTAAGGATTTTATCCCAAAATTTTTAGCAGGAGTCCCCTTAAGTTTAAAATAATATTTTATATAAAAATATTCGAAAAAATTTTTATTGGGTTTTAAAAAAAAAAAAAAAAAAATTTAATTAATATCTTCAAAACCTATGAACGATTATTTTTTGAAATTATTTCCTAAAACCAATATTATTAAATACTTAAAATTCGCATCCCACATTTTTTTCTTGAAAAATTTTAGATAAATTTCTTATATAAAAAATTTATTTAATAATAAAACAATTTTTTAAGGCTTATTTGCATAAATTCATACTTTTCCGGAAACCAGACGGCAATTTTATGCATTTTAACATTATTATCTCATTAAATCCATGTTTTATATTTATAAAATGTATCTTAAATTCCAAAGTACTTTTACATAAGAGCAAGTTCGTGCGATCCAGTCGTGCATTTTATTATATTTGGCGTTCGCTCAGTGCAATTCGTTTAACTGAGTAGAGTAAGGAGTGCGAAGAGATGACTCCTTTTCGCATGAACAAAGTTAACTTATGTATATTAAAAATCGCTATGTTTAAAAGCACAGATGCACTCGAAAGGAAGCCAAAAGAGAAACAGAGATTAAAATCAGATTCGTGTAAAAACAGTCTATTTTTTATCAGATAACATCTCTGTTTGAATAGAAGTGTAAAAATATAATGCTGTCACAAGCAACATCCCTGGTTAAACATAAGTCAAACAAACTTTACGTTACGTAGCGGAGTCCACTTACTCCTAACACATGCCACGAACTACTTCATCGAAGCATATTGTCGATAAGGTTTTTGGGTCGTGTGAAAAGAATAAGTGTCGTAACGGCAGTGCGAACTTTGGGAATCGATGTAGTATGCCGACATGGCGTGTAAAAAGGACCGAAATAGTTCGTCCACACAATTGTGTTTATGTTGTTATTCGGTTTTAGTTGTTAACTAGTGTTTTTGATCCCATTATTCTTAAATTCACTTTATAATTTTTTGATTATTACATTAAAAGTATCCTTAACACAAGTAATAATGGAAAATGAACAAGAAAAATGTGTTTGGACTCGTTCCGAAATAATTATTTTACTAGAAATAAGTAAAGACAACAAAATAGTTGATTAAATCGTTTTTACAGGACATGGTGCAAAAATACATGTGTTTAGTTTGAAAGCGTTATGTTCAGCTATGTAGAGATATTTTTGGATTTAAGTATAAGTGATAAATTGTGGGAAAAATAGTGGCTTTCATTTAAATATATCTAAAGTCACAAACTAGTACGATTGCATTGTACGTTTATTGGGTACGTTCGATAACAAAAATTCGGCATTCGGACGAACGTTGATGTTTACACATCTTAACCGTGAGTCCTGGCGCTCACACTTTTTTTTTTAAATTTCACTCTCATCATTTTTTCATAAACCGCCTAAAGAAATAATATAGCTAACTTCAAAAAAATAAATTCAATTTTCTTTTGTAAAACTTTTTTTGTTTGCACATCGATCGCCAGCTGTTTATTGTCTTGTCTTTTTTTTACCCTGTAGTTTTCACTACCTTACAATAAAAAGCCATCTACTCGCCACAAAAAGAACTAATTTCTGGATCTTTAAAATAGCTCCAGATAGAGAACAGGATCCCAAATTGTTTTTGTAATACACGTTAAAAATTAATGCAGATCCGGATCCACATAGATCCGTAGATAATAAAACTCACTTATTATTTTAAGTGAAAATGTTAAAAAAAAATCTGCTCTCCTTTTCCAACTCAATTTAAAATTTTATATCCCATCTCAAAAAACCAAAAAGTAAATGTTTCACTTTTTGAAAACACTAATACATTGAATAAATTGCTTCAGAAAATGACCGATAGATGTCGCCAAACTGAAAGCAACAGATGTCGTTAGTGTATGTGTGTATTATTTTTCACTTTTTGCAAAAAGTGCCGATTGTAGTTAACGCTTTATGTTTCAAAATTTTATTATAAGAGCTCAAATACTAAACAAACACATGCCTAATATTTATATTGATAATATTTCTTCATTTGGGGAGGTTCACATTCAACAACAACAACATGTTCATCGACTTCTATCGTGTTAGTGTATGTGTGTATTCTTTTTCACTTTTTGCAAAAAGTGCCGATTGTAGTTAACGCTTTATGTTTCAAAATTTTATTATAAGAGCTCAAATACTAAACAAACACATGCCTAATATTTATATTGATAATATTTCTTCATTTGGGGAGGTTCACATTCAACAACAACAACATGTTCATCGACTTCTATCGTGTTGGCGGATTTGTGTAATGTGAACACCACTGTGAACCCACCTTAATGTTTCGGGTTCTGGCTTTGGGTTTTCGTTGAATGCTTTCATTTTCATATGCTGGATTTGACATTTGTAATTATGTGTCAGTCGATTTGACATTTTTAATTGTTTTTGTTTTCCGGGCATTTTTTTGCAATTTTTATTTGTTGTTTTAAACAATTTCTGTGTAGTATATTTAAATCATTTTGGCATTCTGCACATCTATGGGAAAAAAAGCTTTCGTTTAATATGTAACTTATGCCCCTTCGGGTTTTGTGGGCCGCGAAAAGTGTACCACAAAAAACATGTTCGCCGTTTTATTATATGCTATAATGTTTTTTTTTTTAACTTTGTTCACCTTAGCTTGAAATCACTTCGAATTTTTTCTTTCTTTTCTTCTTCACTTGAAAATCACTTTGAACTTCCCCATTCCAGTAACGAAACTTAAAAAAACCGTAAATATCTTGCGTTCAAAACAGCTAAAGGGATTTTTCAAAGCCCGTAGTGCAAAAATAAGGAATTTTTCCTTATGATCCAAGCAAATGATTAAATTATTTTATACTATCAAGCAAATTTATTAAATTAAATTTTATTTTATGTAATATGCAAAGTGTTCGACAGTGCAAAAACAAAAATGACCCACAGTGTGTAAATGGGTGTCTCAAGTATATTCTGCACATCTCCGTAATTGTGGCTTTCCAACCATATAAAATTTATCGAAATCGGTTAAATACTTTTGGAGAAAAGTGTACCACAAAAAACATGTTTGCCGTTTTATTATATTGTTGTGAACAGAGCTTTATACTACTACAGCGCACATCTGTTGGAAAATTACATATCTAATTTCTGGAAGAAACAAATAGCTCTTTTCCAATGTCAAATGTATTTCCCCTTATTTCAACCATCTAGAACAACGGTTCTTAACCTTTGAGAATGTGCGGACCCCTAACAACGAATTTATCAGTCGGCGGACCCCAAAAATAAAATTTGATGTATTGTTGTGTATAAACTTTAAATTAATACCGTTACACCCACAAAGTTGAAAACATGTTGTTTTTATAAAAATATCTTTTTTATTAAAATCTTATTGAAAGTACATAATTATGTATATGTACATATGTTAGCAGTTAGTAAAATAATCAATGTGATGGCTGGTGTTGTTTTTTAGCTACCAAGTTATTTATATTTGGATCAAACGAACATAGCTGAATTCGTAAATCAGGTTCTACGTCTAATTTATTTCTATATTTATTTTTCGTATAAACAAGAGTTGAAAAAGCTTTTTCACATAAATATGACGTAGAAAAGGGAATTAATACTTTTATAGCTCTTTCGGATATTACAGGATATTGCTTTCTAGCACTTAACCAGAATTCAAAAAGACTGATGTTTTTAAATACAAGTTGTAGAGCTGAATCACAAGATATATCAATAAGCTGGTTTTCTTCTAAAGCTGATAAACAGCTTATTTCACTAAAGTCAACTGAAAATGGATTTTTAATCCATAATTTGCTATTATCAGGAATTGGAAAGTATTCTCGAAAACTTTTTTTTAGGTCCGTGAAATGTTTGAGAAAACTTTGAAAAATTGAGTGTGGTAAAATATCGTTGGCAGTTGTTAAAAATTCATGTAGTGTTGAAAATGATGAATAATCCTTTTTCTCAAATCGTCTTTGCCACATTTCAATTTTTTTAAATGTCGATTCTATTTTGTCTTCAAATTGGAATACAGTTACTGTCTTTTGTGAGTTTTGTAAATCCATGTTTAACTCATTTAAATAGCCAAAAACATCACAAAGATAGGCAACTTGTGCACACCATGCAAAATCATTAAAACGGTCGCGCAATTCAAATGACAAATTAATTTCTTTGAGGAAAAACATTCTTATTTCTTCGCGAAGCTCGAAAAACCGTTTAAGAATTTTTCTTCGGGATAGCCAACGAACCTCAGTATGGAGTAAAAGCTGACTGTGGATGCTGCCCATATCATTACATATCTTATTAAAGATGCGGTGGTTTAGTGGCCTTGATTTTATAAAATTGATAATCTTCACAACTTCATCGAGAACAGCTTTTAATTCTGCTGGAATTCGTTTCGCCACCAATGCCTCTCGATGTATGCAACAGTGCTGCCATGTAGCTTCGGGCGAAACATTTTTAACAAAAGCGCGTAGACCACTTTTACATCCGGACATTGCTCTTGCACCATCAGTGCAAATTCCAACACATTTTTTCCAATTTATTCCATTTGATGTTATAAATTCATTTAAAAGATTAAAAATGGCTTCTCCGGTCGTATGGTCAGGAAGAGGCAGACAGAACAAGAAATCGTCATGAATAGAGTCTTGAAATTCGTACCGCACATACGTCATCAGATTGGCATTGTTTGATATGTCAGTGCTTTCATCCAATTGAAGAGCAAAATAGGAACTCAACTTTATTTTGTCTATAAGCTGTGCCTTGAGATCGCAGGACATATCAACAATTCTTCTCTTGACGGTATCATTCGAAAGAGAAACTAAGTCCAAATTTCGTGACTCTTTCTCACCCAGCATAGTTGCCACCAATACTTTTGCGGCCGGTAAAATCAAATCTTCACCGACAGTATGAGCCTTTCCAGCTTTGCCGATCAACAAAAAATGAACATGGATATAATACAAAAGCTAAATAATATGTTAATTTCCAAACAACCAGAAGTTTGACTGTAGTTAACTGCAGTCGATTTTTTTCATTCGAATTCATTAAGTTGATGCTTTTTGAATCTCTCGTTAGGAACAATTTCCATAAACTTTCAAACAAATTTTTATACACATTTCAAGTTTAACAGTTTGGATACTTCTATTTGTGTTTTAAATAAATGATTTGGTCAGTACATGCGCACATGCATACATTCACAAAAAAAGATATGTAGCTAATTTTTAATTCAATAAATAGCCAAAAAAAAATCGAATTTAGTAGCCACTGAGGTCGACAACAAGTGCTTGAAAGGAGCTCGACATTAGATTTCTCAAACTTACCTATCAACAGGGAGACTTTGTAGGATGCAAGTACAGCATTTTCATTGATATTTCCAGTAGCAACTTTCCGTATGGATTTCTTATTCCTCTGCAACTCCTGTAGTTTTATGTTGAAAAATTCGCGAGGCTTATCTCTATATTCCTTGTGCTTTGTTTCAAAATGTCGCTTTAGTTTGGCAGGCTTCATAGATTCGTTGCTCAAAACGTCGCAGCACAAAACACACTGTGGCTTATCTTCGCCATTTAATTCTAAACACCCGAATCCAAACGAAAGATATTCAGAGGAATACTTTCGTTGTTTTTTATTTTTAATGTCATCACTGATTTTCGACGTTGATGTTCCTGGATTGGAGTGAACGTCCTCACTAATTTTCCTTTTTAGCCAGCGATCCATTTGTTAAAAAAGTAATGCAAAAACTAATATTTTTAAGAACAAACACTAAACGCGAACGAGACACAACAAATTTGATTCTGAGTTTTCAGCTAAAAGAAGTAAATACGCATAACAATTAAAACGTTGCGTCGCCTATTGCAAACTTCGGATTCAAATTCAAATGCACATACAATTTTCAAGAAAAGCAAGCATTTCAACAAAATTCTTCGTAATTACAGCCTACAAACAAAAAATAAGAGAATGAGCCGATGCTTTATAGAAAAGCTGTCGCGGACCTCCTGAGATTCTGCGCGGACCCCTAGGGGTCCGCGGACCATAGGTTGAGAACCGATGATCTAGAACATTCCAAGACAAGAACTTTCGAGAACAACTAATTTGAGTATATAAGGGAGTGTTCACGGTTAGCGAGACACAGTTGATTTTGGATTGTGAAAGTGTGCAAAAGTATTGCTTATTGGATTGTGTTATTAAACAAGTGTGATTTAAATTGAATAAAAGTATTTGAGCTGATTATAAATTGAGATTTACTGTTTTGAATTGGAAAGTGTAAATAAAGAAGAAATACTCAAAAGAGTGATAAGTTTTATTTAACGAACCTAGGAAAAATATTACAATATGATATAAGTCTGTTAAGTTTTCGTATATTTAAAATGTCTCAGTACCACGATAAAAAAGTCTTAAATTTACAATTTGCCTATTTTTTTTTTAATAACTTGTTTTTTTTTTTTGCTAACTTCCTTACGATATTACTTTCTCTTATCTGAACTATATGTCTTAGAATCTTCTGTATGCAAATAACTCTTATTTTTTTTTTGTCAACTTCCATACGATATTACTTTCTCTTATCTTAGCTCATGTCAAAGAATCTTCTGTATGTAAATAACTATTATTGATATCTAAAATTAAATTGTATACTTTTAGACGATTTCTTCGTGAAACTCTGAAAATGGCGAACGCCGAGGATCTTAATCGTCTGACGTCGTGTTCTTTGGTTCTTCTCAGTCATGTCTTCCTTAGTATTGGAAATTCTAAGGAGAGTATGAACATGGTAACCCCAGCAATGCAATTGGCTTCGAAAATTCCCGACATTCACGTCCAGTTATGGGGGAGCGCTATTCTCAAAGATCTTCATAGAATGTCCAAGGATATGCAGCATGAGAAAGAAGCATATGCCAATCATGTCAAGTATTCAGAAAACTTGATTGCTGATCAAAGGAAATGCGTTACCATGCCGCAACATGCCCTTATCAATTGGTTCAATGGAGAACCTATTGTTACTTCCGAAACTATTACTACAATAACAGGAATAACAGGACAAATGTTGATTGTTTCTCAACAGACCGCAACTCAGCAGCAGACTTACGGACAATTTTAGATTTAGTAACTGAAGTAGACTTTAAGCTTTAAACTGAATTCAATCGTTCTTAAATTAGGAGTTTAGAATCAAAAAGGTGACATTTATACTTAGTCATTGTATACACTATAATCATTATTATACTTAAGTCATGTATGCCTCAGCAAGTTTTTTTATTTTTGATTTCCTTATATTTGATAGACAGGCTATATTAATTGTATTAATCAGTTTTTCAGTAAGTCTAAAAATAGAGCTAATATTTTATAAAATATTTTTATGTCACCTTAAATAAGTAAATTACACCTTTTGCAACTCACTATGATAAAAATATTACATTTTGATATACATATATTTAATAAAAAATAAAATGTTCTGATTTTTTTTATTATATACATACATACTTATACGTTTTTTTATGGTTAAGTTTTAAGTTGTCACACTAAAAATAATTTCAGTGGTTTTATTTTTATGCATAGGGAGGTCTTTTCTTTCTTAAATTATTTTTAGTTAGCTCCCATATGAATTCGATTTTTTTTTAATTTATTTAATAACAACCGATTTTTTATGAAGAAGATGTAAGGGCAACAAGATATAATAATATGGCCATGACGTATTATGTCATCTTTTAAAAAGAACAAATAATTTACATAAGTATTTTTAGCTTAAATATAATTAAAATATATTAAAATTTAAATTTAGCAGCTTATTTGAATACAATAGAAAGAAGGAAATAATGAGAAGAGAGAAAACAGAACTAGATATCGTTACGTAAGGTTGCTATATGAACATTTTCAATAAATTTCAACAAGATTGATCTAAAATTTCAGTCAGTTGCTTAATAGGTTGTAGGACATTTTTACATTTGGACATAGGATTTATTTCCGTCTTTAGCTGATGTGTCTCCAAATTCATTACCGTTATTCATATATGTGAAGGTTGCCATGCTAACATTATTTTCTATTAGAGTTAAGGCTGTTTCGTATGTATTCTAGGCAAGTACTTTGTTAAGTCCACTGTGTAGTCCTTGTAGGATAATAGAGTGAAGATAATAGTGTTCTCATTAATACATTGTAGCTACCAGCTAGGTCCATCAAAAATCCTTGGTGATTAAGTTTTGTTTCTCCGTTTACCTCAAATTTAATCACTGTAAACGAAGAGTTGTTATCCTCAAAAGAGCCATAGGTATAGAAAATACGATCCACATTTGATGAAGTTTATCATATTTTTGTGAAGCTTACGGTATTATTCGTATAGGGTTTCCTTTTTTACAAATTACGCTTAACTGGGCCCGTATTACGAATTACGATTATCGTTTAAAATCCCTCGTTATCGTTAAGTTGCGATTACGTTTTACGATACTCGTTTTTTTAAAACGATAATCGTATTCTCTTACGACTGCTTTTGGCACTCGTATTTCATTGTTTTGACACATGTACTATTTTTGACAGAAATATTAAAAGAATGAAGTTGGATGCGCTTAAAAAAATAGATTTTTTTATTTTATCAGGCAATATTTTGATGCATCCATTATCGTAAACCATAATCGGTCTATGTGTTGACTATTGTTTTCTAGGGTATCGTTTTTTTGTCTTTCGTTTCGTAATCTGTAATACGGGCCCTGGTGTCTTCAAATGTGGCGGGGTTGGCTCTTTCTCGAAAACTCATTTCGGGAAAATCTATTTGAGCTGTGAGTAGCAAGTAAGTTGAAATACGGAAACTAGCCAAGTCAATGAATTAACATAAACATATTTTAATTGCAAGGTGCATCTCAACTAAAGGTAGGCAGCTTTTCAAAGCTTGTATGGCATTTTGTGTTGATTTTTTCTCGACAGGTAGACCAACATACTGGCCAACTGATAGAGCGAAAATTCCAGACTTGTAGACTTCTTTATCGCAAAAGGCCTGGATAAAATTTACACGAAAATCGAGGAAAACTTTGACCTTTGCGACGATCATTCACCAGTCATGTTGACAGTAAGTGGAAAGCTAGTCAAGAAAGAAAGAGCTCCATTTTTATGTAACAACAGAACTAACTGGGATAAATTCAGAGAACATTGCGAAGACAATATTGCACTTAATATATCTTTGAAAACGCCTTTAGAGGTAGAAGATGAAGTCGATATATTTATTAAAGTCATACAAGAAGCTGCATAGAAAAATACTCCACACAACTTTAGAGATCCAATTAGAAGCACAGATGCAATTCCACCGGAAATAAAAGATCTGCTTCGCGAAAAAAGAACTGTTCGGAAAAGATGGCATCAATCCAGACAACCTCAGGACAAAACCATCTTAAACCGCCTATCGAATGAACTCAAATACACTATCCGCGACTCAAAAAATCGGAAGATTTCTACCTATCTTGAAACTGTCTGACTGCAGATAAAAATACGAACTATTCATTGTGGAAAGCTATAAAAGATGTTAAAAAGCCGCAAACATATTCAGCACTAATCAGACAAAATAATGGTGGATGGGTTAAAGCAGATAGTGAAAAAGCCGATTTATTTGCTGAACATCTAGAGAAAACTTTTAAACCTTTAGATGGTCAGGCGTTGATAAATGAACATGGTGATATCCAATGGCCATCTGAAAACTTTCTTACTCGGAATATCACGTTATCAGAACTTTATCAAGCTATTAAAAATCTTGAAAATTATAAAGCTCCTGGGTACGACCTAATAAATGCTCGCGTGCTTAAAGAGCTACCCAGAAAAGCAGCAATTAAACTTCAGCGCCTTATAAATGCAGCGTTAAGGCTTTCATACCTTTCACGCCAATGGAAAGTCGCAGAAGTTTTAATGGTTCCAAAACCGGGAAAGTCTCCGAACGAAAAGAAATCTTATAGACCGATTTCTCTCTAGCCACTGATCTCGAAGGTATTTGAGAAAATCTTATTAAAGCGACTGCTTTCTATTATTGAAGAAAAGCGCCTTATTCCTGACCATACATTTGGTTTCCGGAAAAGCTACTCAACAATTGATTTTACTGAAAATTGACCCGAATCTAAAAAAGTCGTCGGATGCGGCTGGAGATATTTTCACAACCAAGGCTCGTAACGCGTTGCGGTTTTCAGTTCTGAGTAGAGAATTAACAGACCTTTGCATGGATGTGCCAAACTAAAAATTTTTTTTTCAATAAATTTTGGGAAAAATCATGGACTACCCACTTGTCTATAAAAATCATTATTTTTTTGAAGTTCACCAATCCCATCGAGATATACATCAAACGAAAGGTCTGTTCAATACCTACACACACATGTAAGCCAAATCGCCCTGAGTGGTCTGGTTAGCGAAATATGGCTATCCAAAGTGATTTCACTGATTCCACAGATTTTTGAGCTTTAACTACCTAACAATGTGCTTGGGTGGCGATATTTCCGAAAGCAGGCCTTGTAAAAGGTTGCGGTTTTCAAAATTTCTAGTCAATTTTGTAAGAGCTACTCACGGGTGAAAACCAGAAGGTTCTGCGGGGTCTGGTTATCGAAATATGGCCACCCAAAGTGATTTTACTGAAAATTGACCCGAATCTAAAAAAGTCGTCGGATGCGGATGGAGATATTTTCGCAACCAAGGCTCGTAACGCGTTGCGGTTTTCAATTCTGAGTAGAGAATTAACAGACCTTTCCATGGATGTACCAAACTCAAAATTTTGTTTTCAATTAATTTTGGGAAAAATCATGGACGTCTATAAAAATCATTATTTTTTCGAAGTTCACCAATCCCATCGAGATATACATCAAACGAAAGGTCTGTTCAATACCTACACACACATGTAAGCCAAATCTCCTAGCGTGGTCTGGTTAGCGAAATATGGCCATCCAAAGTGATTTCACTGATTCCACAGATATTTGGGCTTTAACTACCTAACAATGTGCTTGGGTGGCGATATTTCCGAAACCAGGCCTTGTAAAAGGTTGCGGATTTTAAAATTTCTAGTCAATTTTGTAAGAGCTATTCACGGGTGAAAACTAGAAGGTTCTGCGGGGTCTGGTTATCGAAATATGGCAGCCAAAGTGATTTTACTGAAAATTGACCCGAATCTAAAAAGGTCGTCGGATGCGGATGGAGATATTTCCGCAGCCAAACTCAATTTTTTTTTAAATTAATTTTGGGAAAAATCATGGACGTCTATAAAAATCATTATTTTTTCGAAGTTCACCAATCCCATCAAACGAAAGGTCTGTTCAATACCTACACACACATGTAAGCCAAGTCGCCCTGCGTGGTCTGGTTAGCGAAATATGGCCATCCAAAGTGATTTCACTGATTCCACAGATTTTTGAGCTTTAACTACCTAACAATGTGCTTTGTGGTTGCGGTTTTCAAAATTTCTAGTCAATTTTGTAAGAGCTATTCACGGGTGAAAACCAGAAGGCTCTGTGGGGTCTGGTTATCGAAATATGGCCACCCAAAGTGATTTTACTGAAAATTGACCCGAATCTAAAAAGGTCGTCGGATGCGGATGGAGATATTTCCGCAACCAAGGCTCGTAACGCGTTGCGGTTTTCAATTCTGAGTAGAGAATTGACAGACCTTTCCATGGATGTGCAAAACTCAAATTTTTTTTTTAAATTAATTTTGGGAAAAATCATGGACTACTTGTCTATAAAAATCATTATTTTTTCGAAGTTCACCAATCCCATCAAACGAAAGGTCTGTTCAATACCTACACACACATGTAAGCCAAATCTCCCTGCGTGGTCTGGTTAGCGAAATATGGCCATACAAAGTGATTTCACTGATTCCACAGTTTTGAGCTTTAGAGATATTTCCGCAGCCAAACTCAATTTTTTTTAAATTAATTTTGGGAAAAATCATGGACTCACTTGTCTATGAAAATCATTATTTTTTCGAAGTTCACCAATCCCATCCAGATATACATCAAACGAAAAGTCTTGTTCAATACCTACACACACATGTAAGCCAAATCGCCCTGCGTGGTCTGGTTAGCGAAATATGGCCATCCAAAATGATTTCACTGGTTCCACAGATTTTTGAGCTTTAACTACACTGCCGCTCATCTGAATAGGTTCACTGTTTTTCGTAACTTTCTGTAAGACTATCTGCATATATATGGCAATGACTCGTCTGTGTTATGTATGTAATGAAAGAGCATTATTATGCGCTTAGTTTGGGAAAAAAAGTTTTCTCTTAAAGCTTACCGTTATTCTCACACGCTAGCTAAACTTAATTCATTAAAAAAAACTAAGTGTTTTTTTGGCTCATCTGAATAGGTTCGAAAGCAAAAAAATCATTTTTAATTGATGTGCGCGGCGGATGTGTACTGAAAGTTAAGTTTTTTGGTAAATCCAATTGTTTTAAACCGTTTAACAAGAAAAATGGGTCGCGGAAAATCCTTAAAATAGGAAGAAAAAGGCAAAATAAAAGCATTTATTGAATTAGGGATAAGCCAAAGAAAAATCGCAAGAAAAAATAGAAAGAAGCCAAAATTTAGTGGGTAAATATTTGCGGAACATCGAAAACTACGGGAAAAATACAGGTTACACTTATAAGGCCACATTAATGGCCGATAGACGCGCAATCATAACAGCTGCTTCTAATTCGCATGATTCCGCGTCAAAAATTAGACTCAAAACTGGTGTTAAGTGTAGTTTGGTGATGGTGAAACGCGTTATTAAGAGTATACTAAGCATTCAAAAAGAAAAAAATACCGAAAAAACACCTTTGAACGAAAAACGAAAAGAAAATCGTCTCCAATTTTGCAAAAAAAAATACATGTCGTTGAAATCGGAGTGGAGGCGAGTTATATTTTCAGATGAAAAAAATACAACTTAGAGGGCCCAGATGGCTACAACTATTACTTTCATGACCTTCGTAAAGAAGAACAATATCTAGAAAAACTGTATGACTTCATTCCAATTCCAATTTTCGAAACAGTTTCAAAAAAAAGGTGGCGATACACATTATTAATATGAATTATTATGTCTCTACCTATTCAATGTGCAAAATAAATCATTTAATTACAGTTATTTTTCTTGTTTTCCTCCATTTTTTGCTTTTGAACCTATTCAGATGAGCCAAAAAAACACTTAGTTTTTTTTAATGAATTAAGTTTAGCTAGCGTGTGAGAATAACGGTAAGACAGACGAGTCATTGCCATATATATGCAGATAGTCTTACAGTAAGTTACGAAAAACAGTGAACCTATTCAGATGAGCGGCAGTGTACCTAACAATATGCTTGGGTGGCGATATTTCCGAAACCAGGCCTTGTAAAAGGTTGCGGTTTTCAAAATTTCTAGTCAATTTTGTAAGAGCTATTCACGGGTGAAAACCAGAAGGTTCTGCGTGGTCTGGTTATCGAAATATGGCAGCCAAAGTGATTTTACTGAAAATTGACCCGAATCTAAAAAAGTCGTCGGATGCGGATGGAGATATTTCCGTAACCAAGGCTCGTAACGCGTTGCGGTTTTCAATTATGAGTAGAGAATTAACAGACCTTTCCATGGATGTGCCAAACTCAGTTTTTTTTCATACCACACAGACCCGATTTACCACTAATTTACCACTAGAGTGTAGCTTGTGTAATCATAGAGAAAGAGAAGACGTTATACATTTCGTCGGAAAATGTCCTACAGGGAAACAAGAAGAAGCATTCTGGGAAGCGACTTTTTATCAGAGGAACAAGTTATTGCTATACTGAATGAGATGGATACTACCAAGCTGCATAAATATTGCAAAATTGCGATGAAATATGGATCAAGAATTATGAACGAAGACTTCTGATTAATCAAACTATTATTCGCAGAATTTAATTTAATTCATTCCTTAATATTATCATATTCTTTTTTAAAGGCAGTATAATCTTTGTATATACACTCTATAGTATTCCTATGCAACACGATTTTGTAGTGTTACATGGAGATCCAGATGTCGCAAAATCGCTTATTTTAGATTTGAACCTGACCAAAATATACAAGGAAATTTTTTTGGGAAATTGTATTTTGTTTTTAATCCCCTTATGCATTCTTGCAAACAGTCTGCCAATGTTAGGATGGCTGCGGCGTGCGCGACGTAAGGGGATGATCTTGGTGGTTGGTTTTCTTTGATTATTTCACAAATATTTTGTTTCGTTTTCTTTAGCTTATGGATGCAGGTGTAAGAATGAATGCGAGCCTAATATGTATAGTAGGTTTGTACGTATTTGATTATCTATAAGTGTGTATTGTGAGTTTTACGTATTTTGCCTTGCAATTTTGGGTAGAATGTTTTCTTTGGATTTTTGGTTTGAATTTACAAATCGCTAAATGTAGGATAAATGCAAGGATATGGAAAAGGTATCTTTTCGGATATTTTGTCCTTGCTTTTTTGGTGATCTTGACATGATTTTGATTGTCGCTGAGAATTTTATTACATATTTAGGTATATGCTATTTTTTCACTGTTTTGATGGATTAAAAACAAAGATAAATGTTTTTCTTAGCTTTTTGTCAAAAAAAGTAGACAAGTTTTAAGGACAAATCGAAGCATCTTTAATTCTTCATAATCTTATAATTATGTACTCGTATGTATGTTGTTAAGCAGGTATTTAAATATTATAGGTACCTTTTTAATAAGTAGATAGGTACGTAGCTATGTTTAAAAGAAAGAATGGCGCAAAATTTTAAACAGCTTAGTAGGTATGTACGAGTATTAAGGTATTAGTAGGTATAATACTACTTAACAGTTTGCTAACTTTAAAGTAGTTTCATTAATGGCAGTTCGTGAAAAAAAAAGTAATTAAATATTAGCAAAGATGATTTACTTTATACGCGTGGATGAAAATAATGACGCCAAACCGATTTATATAATAATATAGAGAATACTTTATTAAATGTAAATGCGAAATAAAAAGATACAATCAAAGGAACTCTGTCTGTGACGCTGTGAAGAATCGGAATGAAAATTGAATTTCAAACGACAGTATCTGTCAGATGCAAAACTGAGTTTAGCCTTGTTCAGTTGGCTGTCATGAATGTTGTAGAGGTTGACACGGAACGGTTAAATAGAACTCCAATACTCCCCCTCGTTACGTGACTATAGACTGCACACCAAGGATCTCAAGACACTTCCAGTGCTTAGGACCAGGTAAACGTTTAGTCAAAATGTCAGCTCCCATGTCCTCGGTCCTTAAATAATGAAGATGAATGTTATTGTTAGGTAATGCTTCCCGCACAAAGTGATGGCGAACATCAATGTGTTTGGTGCGAGAATGAAATACAGGATTCGAAGCAAGTTTCTGAGCTCCCATATTGTCACACAGTACCGACACATCCTTTACGAGTGACTCGAACCCAAGTTCTCTGATGAATCTCTGCAGATAAATACCTTCTTTTACCGACTCTGTAAGACTCATGTATTCTGCTTCTGTGGAAGAGAGTGCCACAGTCCTCTGTTTACGCGACTCCCAAGTAATAGCTCCACCGGCGAGGATAAAAGCATATCCAGTATACGAACGTCTGTCATTTTGGCAATTGCCCCAATCTGCGTCTACCATACCTGTCAAACCAGCTTCCGATGGTGCATAAACCAAACCTGTATTTTTGGTACCCTGCAGATAGCGTAACACACGCTTGGCGGCAACCCAATGTTCTTCCTTGTGCTTATCATTAAATTGGCTTAACCAGCTAACAGCATAAGCGATGTCGGGGCGAGTACCCATTGCCAGATACATAAGCGATCCTATAAGTTCACGATATGGTACCTTCCTCTGATCATCGTCGTTAACTTCCAAGTTGTGGTTGTTTGGAGCGCCGACACACATCGGAGTTAAGACCGGTTTACTTTCTGCCATACCGAATCGCTGAAGCACATCACCAATATAACCTCGTTGGTGTATAGAGTATCCGTCAGCTCTTTTAATGAATTCTAGGCCCAGACAACATTGAATCTCACCTAGGTCCTTAATAGCAAATGTTTTCAGTAGGCCCTCATTAAGTTGTTTGACATCAGTGGGATTCCGAGAGATAACCAGGATGTCATCCACGTAGACTAGCTGTTATATACTGGCATCACTCAAGAAAAGAGTAATGCCTGTGATTCAGAACAGCTGAGATGGATTTGAATTAACGACTGAGTCGTGGGCAAACCATCGAATAAAACGTATTAATATCTCTAAAAAATACTGAGTTTTATTTAACTATTAATATAAACATTAAGTTGAGAACTTAACATTTTGGCGACGAGAATCAAAAAGGTAAAAAGATGCTTACAATAAGCAAATCAGTAGAATCTCATCTAGGTGGAAGGGGTCAACTCGATAGCTTTTCTGTGGAATCGTGGACAAGCTACAAGGAAAGGATGGAGTTCTATTTCGAAGCCAATGATATCACGGACGAGTCTAAAAAGAAAGCTATTTTCCTCTCCAGCCTAAAAGCAGATATTTACGAAATTATTCGCTCTCTGACAAGACCAAAGACACCAAAAGATTTCTCTTTTACTCAAATAATTGAAAAACTAGATGCACATTTTACCCCGACACCAAATGAAATTGTACAACGTTTTAATTTCCATAGAAGACAACAGGCAACCGACGAATCTATTTCAGTGTTTGTTAATGATCTTCGTAAATTAAGCGAGTTTTGTAACTTCCAAGAACTTGATAATATGCTGAGAGACCGCATTGTGTGGCGTCGCAGATTCATCACTGCAAAAACGTCTTTTCGCCGAACCTAGTTTGGATTTCAAGAAAGCATACGATCTTTCCATAGCACATGAGGCAGCTACACGGAGTGTAGTAAACATTCGTGGCGTGACAGACAACTCGGAAGTTCTTCAGGTACACAACAGGTCCACGAAGAAAGGTTTCACACCCCGGACAGACATATCAAAAGGTTGTTTTCGTTGCGGAGATCTTAGTCACAGTGCTGATGGCTGCAGATTTAAGAATACCAAATGTGGCTACTGCAGCAAAAAAGGCCATTTGAGTAAAGTCTGTTTCAAAAAGAAAGCAGATTCTGCTAACGGATGCAACGCTGTTCTTGAGGAAGAATCCGAAGCAAACTATTGTTCTCAGAACAACCTTGAATTACCAACTCAGGAATCATTTGAACTAAACAACGTCGATGTATCAAACACAGCACAACCAAATGTCAAACTAAACGGTTTCACAGAGCTGATGGAAGTAGACTCAGGCGCCGCATTTTCCCTCATATCACTCAGTACATGGAACAAAATATGTAATTCAAGCAGACGACTTGAAAAGGTGCAATTGACCCTGAGAATGTGGTCAAAACAGTCACTCGAGATTTTGGGACAAGCAAACGTGGGTGTCGAGTTCAAAGGAAAATGTGTAAACCTTCCAATTATCGTGTTATCTGAGGAGCATGGCAGAAGTCTTCTTGGCAGAAATTGGTTTCCGCAGCTCGGCATAACTGTTCATGGTGTTAATGCTATTGATAGACAGAGCATCCAGTTACTATGTAAGGAATACAGTGACGTTTTAACTGAAGAATTAGGAGCACACAATGGAGAGCCTGTTCAAATCCAATTAGTGGCAAATTCGCAACCAATTTTCAGAAAGTACCGCCAAGTCCCATTTGCAATAAGGAATAGCGTCGAACAAGAACTTCAAAAATTGGTCAGACAAAGAATTCTGGAACCAGTTGAGTTTTCCAGATGGGCTACTCCAGTCGTCCCCGTGCGAAAAAAAGATGGTTCAATTAGAATCTGTGGAGACTATCGCAGCACAGTAAATTCAGTCATCAAATCTAATTCATACCCACTACCAACTACATCGGAAGTCTTAGTCGCAATATCACCTGGAAAAATCTTCACGAAATTGGATTTACAAGAGGCATACCAGCAGTTAGTGGTAGACGAAAAATTGGCTGAGATATTAACAATTAATACCCACAAAGGTTTGTTTAGAACGCTCAGATTACCTTTTGGCATATCAGCTGCACCTGGTATATTCCAAAGATTTATGGAAAATTTGCTACTAGGAATCTCAGGGGTAATAGCTTATCTCGATGAAATCATCATCTCCGGAACAACTGAGACTCAACACTATGAGAGAGTCGAGGAAGTTTTCAAACGATTACGAAGAGCCAACATCACGGTTCGAAAAGACAAATGTTTGTTTGCTGTAAATGAATTAGAATTTTTGGGTTATAATATTAGTGCTGATGGTGTTAGACCAAGTAAAACAAAAGTCGAAGCTATACACAACGCACCGGAGCCAAAAAACAAAGAGATGCTACAGTCATTCCTAGGGTTGCTTAACTTTTACAATCGATTCCTACACCATAAGGCAACTTCCGCTGAAAAACTACACAGGCTGTTGGACAATAAGACTAAATGGAAGTGGACAAAAGAACATGCTAAAGTATTCAAAGAACTAAAAGAATTATTTCATTCAGATTCCATTTTAACGTTCTTCGACGAGTCTAAAGAGGTAGTCGTTTCATGTGACGCTTCACCTTATGGCGTTGGCGCAGTCCTAGCATACCGAGAAGTTGATGGGTCCGAACGTCCAATCGCCTTTGCTTCCAGAACGTTGGGGAAAAGCGAAAGGAACTATGCACACATCGACAAAGAGGCTTTAGCTGTAATTTTCGGGGTTCATCATTTCCATCAATACCTGGCTGGTCGCGAGTTTCGGATAATTACGGATCATAAGCCTCTGTTAGGAATATTTAATCGCAACAAACAGATTCCTGTCATGATTTCACCAAGAATGCTTCGATGGTGCCTACAATTAACGGCATACGACTACACCCTTGAACATAGATCAGGAAAAAACAATGGGAACGCCGATTGCCTAAGTAGACTGCCAATCAACAAGTTAATTGAAGAAAAGATTCCACCTGGAGATATCCTACTCCTGGAAGCAATGATTGATCCTCCAATTACAGCAGAACAAGTTAGTTTCGAGACAAGAAAAGATATAGTGCTCAGCCGGGTACTACGTTGGGTGCTACATGGTTGGCCACAAACTATGGACGACCCTAATGGCAATTTCAAAGCTTATGCTAGCAGACGTTTGGAGATCTCAACACATAGAGGCTGTTTACTCTGGGGAAACCGAGTGATAATTCCACTAACTCTCCGAGAACGGGCAATTAAAACTCTTCATGCAAATCATCCAGGAATCACCGCAATGAAAGCAACTTCCAGAAGCTACTTCTGGTGGCCGAAGCTTGATGAAGATGTTGAACATTGTGTACGCCAGTGTCATCAGTGCCAGGAGAATCGACCCAATCCAAGGAAAGCGCCCCCACAATTGATTGCACCAACAGAAAATCCATGGGAAAAACTTCACCTTGATTTTGCCGGTCCTTTTAAAGGTAAGATTTTTCTCATTATCGTTGATTCAATGTCCAAATGGGTAGAGGTGAAAATCGTAAGAAGGCAGTCATCAGCTGAAGTCATCGTATGTCTACGAGAATTGTTTGCTACTCACGGTATACCATATACAATCATAACCGACAATGGCACAGCATTTGTTTCGGAAGAGATCAAACAGTTTTTTCGGAGGAATGGAGTTAAATCTCACACAGCTGCACCCTACCACCCATCGAGCAACGGACAAGCAGAACGAGTAGTCCAGTCTGTGAAAAAAGCATTAACAACATTAAAAGAAGGCGACCTTGATTTAAAAATTGCTAGATATTTATTTTCACAACACACAACAATCCATGCAACGACAGGTCAGACACCAGCAGAGTTGTTAATGGGTCGTCGAATCCGTACAGTGTTAGATCGTTTACATCCGGACAGTATCGATACAGAAAAGCATAAAGTTTATTTTCGCAACTATTCATCAGGGCACAAATGGATTCCAGGACGGATTGTACAAATAACCGGTCCGGTTTCATACGTCATAGAGTCTACCGATGAACAAATTTATAGAAGACATATTGATCAAATCCGAGGAAGAGAAGAGGCAGAGGTGGAAGAACGTCGTGGTGCGGTCATACTCAATCAACAGAAATTATCAGCTCCAGTTGCAGGTACATTAACAGCTCCAGATCAACCGCAGCATCCAGTAACTCAACAAGAAAAACAAATAGAATTTCAGATGCCAAACCAACCAGCTGACATTGACAGTGGAGTTGAGGATAGAGATAACAGAGAGCCTGCATGTGTCAATAATTATGTATCTAAGCAAGCAACTACATCAGCACCTCATCAGATGCAGACTTTTTCAAGACGTTCTACACGAGAGACCAAGATGCCGAATTATTTAAAAGATTTTGTTTTTAATTAAAAAGGGAGGGATGTTATATACTGGCATCACTCAAGAAAAGAGTAATGCCTGTGATTCAGAACAGCTGAGATGGATTTGAATTAACGACTGAGGCGTGGGAAAGCCATCGAATAAAACGTATTAATATCTCTAAAAAATACTGAGTTTTATTTAAATATTAATATAAACATTAAGTTGAGAACTTAACACTAGCACAATAAGCATGTCTCCCCCTGAACCACGAACGTATACGCAAGTGTCTGACTTCGTTGGACGTAATCCAAAACGCTGCAACTCTTGATTAAGTCTCTCATACCAGCATCGTCCCGCTTGACGCAAACCATAAAGCGACTTCTTGAGTAAACACACCTTGTTACCTTGCCGAATTTCAGAAAGCATCTTCTTAGCCTTGTTTTTAATCGAACTATCCTTTTCGTTCCTTAGGATTAACTGAAGAGATTCCGTCGTCATATAAGGAATATCCATATAAATCTTCTCTGAAAGTCGTCCATTCAAGTAAGCGGCCGTGATGTCAAACTGGTATATAGTCATCCCATACTGCGATGCGATATGGAACTCAATCGGGTTACTGGGGCGAATGTTTCCTCAAAGTCCACGTCAGGTCGTTGAGCGAAACCTTTTGCAACGATTCTCGCTTTTCTTCGTTCTAGAGTTCCATCTGGTGAGTGCTTGTTTCTGAGCACCATCCTGCTGCCGATGACTTTGTCTGCCAAGGAGCGATCAACAATCTCCCATGTGTCACTTGCTATTATGCACCTAGGCACCTAGCCATTTCTACGAGGGTCCGGTTCTTGCGTTCGGCGACGCCGTTCTGTTCGGGATTATAAGCCACTGTTAATCGTCGTCGAATGCCCTCAGAACTTAAGAAACTGTCGAATAAGTTATTTCTGTATTCTGTCCTATTATCAGACTGTAGACACTTGATAGAGAATCCACTTTCCTTTTCAAGCAACGCCTTTACGTTCTGAAACTCTGAGAAAACTTGACTTTTCTTTCCAAGAAAACGTACTTCGCACCACCTCGAATGATCATCGATAAACGTGACGAAGTATCGTGACTTTCCAATGGATTCCGTCCTCATTGGTCCACATACATCTGAGTGTATGAGTTCGAGAAGTTGCGATGTGCGAGTCGAGCGTTTCGGAAAAGGAGCACGCACCATCTTTCCCTGGATGCAAGTTTCACATGTTAAGCTGTCAGCAGTTCCAGCAACGTTGATTCCTACGATGGTTTTCTTACGGATGGCCTCGGACAGATCTTTGAAGTTAAGGTGTCCCAAACGACGGTGCCACATCTGCAAGTCTTCATCGCTTGAAGTTAATCCCGACGAATGTTTCGATGACAAGCAATTCTCGCCATTTGCGATGGTATGAACAAGGTAAAGTCCATCTTCTCGTTTTGCGGTTAAAACAACACGCCCATCCCTGTCAACTACCTTTGCAGATTCCCTGTCGAACACCACTCGGTATCCCCTGTCAGTTATCTTTCCCACTGACAACAAATTGGTGCGTAGATCCGGTACGAAAAGAGCATCAGATAATTCCATCTTCTTAGTTGCTTCATCATCTTGAACTTGAATCAAAGCTCGTCCACGGGCTTTAATTTCGGCTGATGCGCTACTTGCCAATTGTAGCTTCTCATTGACTACCTTCTCGATGTTTAAGAATTCGTTTGAGTTCTTGCACATGTGAGAAGAACATCCGCTGTCCAAACACCAGGACTGACTAAGAGACTCACCTACAGATTGGAATGCATTCTCGTTCCGTGGAACATATGATGTGAAAAGAAGAACTTCTGCATTCTTAGCGCTCTGAGATGGTTTTTCGGCTCTTTGTGGACACTCAGTTTGTTTGTGGCCAATCTTTCTACATTTGTAGCAAATTATTTTCGAGCTGCCTTTCTGCTCAAAGGAGTTAGTTTTATTCTTGAATTTAGACTGTTGTCGACCTCGAGGTCTATAGTGAAACTTTCCAGCTATCAATGCATTTGATACATCCAGCGATTCGGTCTTACGTGCATCAGACTCCTCGATGATTTTTATACGCAACGTTTCTGGTGACGGCAGGTCATCTCGAGACTCGATGGCGCAACGAAAATTGGCAAAACTTGATGGCAAACTATATAGAAGCATAATTGCGAGTAAATCGGCATTTATTTCCACTTCCATGTCGTGAAGTTTGTCGACTGCATCGAAGAATTTACCCAAATGCCCACGAACGTCTTCGCCTTCCTGCATACGTTGAAGAGTAAGCTGCTTCAAAAGTGTTGCCTTTCGGGCAGGTCCCTTCGACTGAAAGACACTTTCGAGTTTCAACCAAACATCTCGAGAAGTTGCACATCCTTTGACTTGCTTAAGCTCAGCTGCACTGATGGACAAAATTATATCTGCTTTCGCCTTTTGATCAGACTTAAACCAAATTGTGGCTGCAGATGGATCCTTCGAATCCGCGACTGGTTCAGGCTTAGCACCACTTACATATTCCCAAGCATCATTTTTTATGAGGAGTGCCTCCATATGCATCCGCCAGGTATCATAATTGTCCTTGTTAAGGGTTTCAATTTTCGCTATGCCTGCTGCATTCATTTTGCGTATATTCTATATACGAAACAAAATGGAGGTTAAATATATATATATGTCTGGAGAATATTTTAATTTCAGCAATCTACTGGGATCCTGGGTCCTGGGCCCATAACCTATTAGCAAAGATGATTTACTTTATACGCGTGGATGAAAATAATGACGCCAAACCGATTTATATAATAATATAGAGAATACTTTATTAAATGTAAATGCGAAATAAAAAGATACAATCGAAGGAACTCTGTCTGTGACGCTGTAAAGAATCGGAATGAAAATTGAATTTCAAACGACAGTATCTGTCAGATGCAAAACTGAGTTTAGCCTTGTTCAGTTGGCTGTCATGAATGTTGTAGAGGTTGACACGGAACGGTTAAATAGAACTCCAATATTAAACAAACCTTTTAACCTTTCTAAATGTCAAAGAATCTTATGAAGTTAACACTATACCTACTAACAGAATAAAATAGGTAATATGATGATTTTAACTGTAATAGAATTTGCAACATCAACGTTTTTAACTTTGTTTCATACTAAAACAGCCTTAGCATCGTATTTATTCAAATAATTGATTCAAATCTTGTCAAAATATTATCAGCATCACTTAATTAGGCAATGCTACAAATAAAACTAAAATGCATAAACTTTTTAATTTAGGTTTTAGGTTCTGATTGAGTACAAAAAAATAATAGATAAATAAATAATTACCGTGCACTAAACGATTTTTAACTCATTGATTTTTTGACCGATTTAGGGTAGTGTTAAGGTTTTGAAGGTAAGTGACTTAAATTTCTTTCTAATGATGTAGGTATTTTTTGTATACCTACCTATTTCTTTGTTCGCAATACAAAATAGGTAGGTATGTATGTGTAGATTTCATTGAGGCTACGTAAAATTTCAAGTAATTTTTCCAGTTTTTCAAAGTTTTATGCGAGAAACAGATTAACACAGCAACTTCAACAGCAACGAAAACTTCAACATCAAAAGTCTTGTGAAATAGATTACAATGTGAACAGCGTTTTTGACAGCATATATGTACATATATAATCAAAATAGTTTCAAATGCGAAATGAATTTGCCGTACATAATTTGATAAAAATTAACGTAAATTGCATCAATGTAAACGACTTGCAATTTGTCGTACTAAATTAAATTGTTTTTAGTAATTCTTCCATTGTCAAAACCAAAATAAATAGACAAAACAAAAAGATGGTTCTCACATTTTCATTTGAGTGTTGATAATACTGACAAATTTCACCTTAAAAGTTGGTAGCATTTGCACAGCGACAGCAAATTTAGGGTTTAGGTCTAACGTTGATGTCGATGTCGAAGTTGCTGTGTTAATGTAATCAAAGCCATTTAAAACCACTGGCTCTAAAAAGAGTGACGTGGTTGTCAAAGTTGCTGTTGAAGTTGCTGTGCCAATCTGTTTCTCGCATTAAGCCAGTAATATAAATGTAAACTTATGTAAATGTGTGCATGTACTATATGCACAAATGCATATGTATACTTATGTGTATGTATTTGTTGGTTTTAAATTGCTTTTAAAACTGGCAAAAAAAATCTATTGTTTATATTGGAAAAAACGAAATCGAAATAACAAAAAGTTTTTTTTGAGGCGAATCAATTTCAATAAAGGATATGGTTTGTGGACTTAAACAAAAAAACTACAACAAAATTACTTAATCTGTATTTTTTTATCGGGTGAGTGGAATATGAGGTACCTATGTCTATATATCTATATACATATATTTTGAGATATCCGCATATCTTTTAATAAAAAAAATTGTACTGTACATATGAACAAAATTTAAGCTGAAATTTTAATAATTTTTAATCAAATTGAATGGAAAATATGATAGAAAAATTATTTTTTTTTTGAAACTCATACCTACTCATACTTACAAAAGGATCAGTTCAAAGTAGATGATGATAGTAGAAGATAAATACTTTTGTTCCTTTAATTTCTTGTTGATTTTTCTGGGCTGATAAATATGTAAATAAAATATCTTGTAGTGCAAACAAATTTCTGAAAAGACATCCCGAAATGTGTATAATCGCAGCGCATAAAGATAATGTCACTTGATGCGTTATTAAGTTTTGTAATTTTCATTTATTAATATTCATAAATAACTTAAACTAATTAATCACATCTGTAACATCTAAGTCTAGTTATGTCGCATTCCATGGAACACGGCTATTCATTTTTTTCCTTACCTGTACATATGTACACTTCGTTATCTCTATTAACGTCAGTCTAAAATTAGCCTTCGTAGCATAGAATAACCTCATTTTTCTAATCTTAAATTATTTCGTACATCGTACATTATAAATAAATAAACGTTTATAATTAATAATTAAAATTGCTGTTGCGTTTCATATTTAATAAAATGGCGACGAGAAAACAAAAATAATTTACATAAAATAAAAAGAAAATTCTAACCTTACAAAATTCAATTCATTTCTCTTTTTCAAAATGGCCGAAGCACAAATCGAGAAACTAGTGAGGCTTGTAGCTGATTTATACACACTTCAAGCAAATGCCACTAGTGATTCAATTAACCAAAATTCTAAATTCTTTTTCAATGAATTCAACGCTAATTCCGAATCGTTCGACGAGTACATAGAACGCTTCAAGTTGCAACTTAGTCTGTGCAAAATTCCAGAGGAAAATAAAGCACCCCAACTACGAGTGCACATGGGAGCAACTTTAAATTCCACGTTGAAGAATTTGTGTCATCCTACTGATGTAAGTACTCTGACTTTCGACGCGATTGCTCAAAAACTCAGCGCACATTTCACAACCACAAAAAATAAATTCAGTGAGGCAATTAAATTCCGTGGAATCTTACAAAACGTTGACGAATCCATAACAGCTTTTGAAGAACGTCTAAGAGCAGGTGCAAGGTATTGTGAATTCAGCACTTTCCTCGATTACTCTTTAATTGTCCAATTCATCCATGGAGTTATTCGAGACGATATTCGTGACGTCATAATAGCAAAAAAACCAGCAACGTTCGCCGATGCAGTCAAAATGGCATCCGATCTAGAGGCAACAAGAAATGCATCAAATTCCGTTAAAGCGAGTACTACTTCAAATTCCTCAGCTTCAGTTCACCAGTTTGTTCATGACTCCCGTCCTCGCATTAAAAGATCATCTGGTTCTCGATCGCGATCGAAACAAAATCAGAGCGCAAAATCCCCACCAAAATACAAATGCTTCGGTTGTGGAGGAAATCATTGGCGCCAAGACTGTAGATTCAAAAACGCAGTATGTCGTACTTGTAAGAATAAAGGTCACATTGCAGCCGTATGCCATCAAAATAAAATGCCGAGAAATAAAACCAACATAAATGCGAGCAATAGCATCAATGCAACCAACAGTAATTCAGATGGAAATTCAATTAATTTTCTGCAAGAGGATGCAATTAATAAAATCAGCGAGAGAATTCCACCAGTTATGGTAGATGTTCGTATCAACGATAAGCCGCTTAAGATGGAGCTGGATACAGCTGGAGCAAGTTCAATGGTTAGTATTGACACTTTTAAAACTTTACTGCCATTGCAGCAGCTCACTCCATCTGATAGAACATTTCGTAGCTTTACAAAAAATACATTCAAATGCCAATGCGCACAAGTCAAGGTCACGTTTGAAGGACGCTCTAAAACACTAACACTCTACGTCACTGATTTTCCATCTGATAACATATTTGGTCGCGAATGGATAGTTCATTTTTTAGATTTAATGTCTTTAGAAAAATATATCAAAATTCAACAAATTTCAAACAATCTCAACAATACTATTTCAACGATTTCTGATAATAACATTTCATTGCAAAAAATATTAATCAAATACGAAGATTTATTCAGTGAAACTGCGGGTACCATGGTGGGACCCCCAGTTGATGTTCACTTCAAGCCCGATGTGCAGCCAGTTTTCGCGAGAGCTCGACCGATTCCCTATTCCCTTCTTAATACGTACGCTTCAGAAATAGAAAAAAAACTTCAATCCGGATTTTACAAGAAAGTCACGCATTCCCGTTGGGCATCGCCGACTCATGTCGTGGTCAAACAAGACAAAATACGTATCACTGGCGATTACAAATCTACACTCAACCCACAGCTAATCGTCGATGAATATCCGATATCCAAAGCAGAAGACATTTTCAACAAAGTCCGCGGAGCAAAAGTTTTTTGTCGATTGGATGTAACAGATGCATTTATGAGTTTGCCGTGCAGTGAAGAATTTTCGGAAGCAATGACTTTAAATACGCCTACACATGGACTCATTCAACCAACAAGGGCACAGTATGGTGTTGCCAGTATACCAGCTGTTTGGCATCGAAGAACAGAAGAAATTACACACGGTCTAAAAAATACTATCAACTTTTTCGATGATTTCCTGGTTTTTGCTGAAAATACTGATGAACTTCTGGTAGCTTTGGAAGCTACATTCGTGAGATTGCATCAATTCGGTCTCAAACTTCGACGCTCAAAATGTGCTTTTCTTATGGAATCTGTCGATTTCTTAGGACATCGCATCGACAGTGCAGGAATTCACAAATTGGACAAACATGTTTCCGCAATTCGAACCGCTCCTCAGCCTACAACACCTGCAGAACTTCAGACTTTTTTGGGTAAGATTACTTATTACCATTCGTTTATACCAAATTTGTCAACAGTTTCCGCCCCACTTCGTGAAATGCTTAAGCAACCTAAATTCAATTGGACTTTCGAAGGAAAAAAGGCTTTCGAATTTCTAAAAGAAGAACTTATTTCCGATAGAGTTCTGATTTCGTATAATCCAAACTTGCCTCTTTTACTTGCTGTTGATGCTAGTCCAGTCGGGTTGGGTGCAGTGCTATCACACCGAATGCCAGATGGTGGTGAGCGCCCAATCGCATACGCTAGCAAGTCATTGAATTCAACCGAACGTGCCTACCCACAAATAGATAGAGAGGCACTCGCTATTGTGTGGGGAGTCAAAAAATTCTTTCAATATCTGTACGGAAGGAAGTTTATAATTATCACAGATAATAAACCGGTTTCACATATTTTTGCAGCAAATGCATTGCTTCCCAAATTCACTTTGTCCAGATGTTCTAACTACGCTAGCTACCTTACAAACTTTAATTACGAAATTCAACTGAAAACATCAAATGCAAATGCGAATGCTGATTATTTATCCCGTGCCATTTCCAGTAACGATTCCAATACTGTGAAAGCTGTCAATCTCATTTCCTCGTCAGATAATGATGATTTCGATCAGTTCGTTCTACAGCAAATAAGTCAGATACCAGTCACTGCCGATGACATCGCTTCCGAGACAAGGAAGGATGCTGAACTATCTCCAATTCTTTCTACTATCCAGGATGGAAGAAGTCTATCATCAATTTGTTGCACTGGAAACCAGCTAAACTACACTCAATCTTGGGGATGCCTTCTACTTGGACACAGGATAGTTATTCCAAAGAAATTCCGTCAAGTACTCCTTGAAGAGCTTCATACTGCCCACATTGGGATTACGAAAATGAAAGGTATTGCTAGATCGTTAATTTACTGGCCTTCTATAGATCAAGACATAGAGAAACTAGCAAAATCATGTCCAGATTGCCTTAAACATTCCAAATTGCCACCGAAATACAACAGTCATCACTGGGAGTATCCATCCACTTCATGGGAGAGAGTGCATATCGACTATGCTGGACCAGTACAAGGTAAATACTTGCTTATCATAGTCGACTCCTATTCCAAATGGACTCAAGTGAAAATCACTACATCTACAACAGCCGAAGCCACATGCAAAATATTAGAAGAAGTCTTCTCAACGTTTGGTGTCCCTACTACTGTTGTTTCTGATAACGGGCCCCAGTTTTGTTCGGAGATGTTTCAACAGTTTTTGAAAATACAAGGTGTCCGTTTTCACAAGCGAACCGCACCTTATCATCCTTCGAGCAACGGACAGGCTGAGCGGTACGTACAAACCGTCAAAAGATCTCTTCTTTTATCTGGAGCAAACGCGACTAACCTTCAACAATGCATAAACAAATTCTTAATTCAATACCATAAAGCACCTCATCAGACAACTGGACAACCTCCATCATTACTCTTTTTGGGACGAGTAATAAGAACGCGTTTAGACTGTTTAAGACCGGAATTAAAATTGAAAGTCTTAGCCAAGCAGGAATCTGAAATTCTTCAACAACCCAGAATACTGGAACCAAATCAACATGTAATGTTTCGCTCATACAGCTCTTCTACTTCTCCTTGGTTACCAGGAATAATAGTAACTCAACTTGGAAACGTCCACTATGAAGTCGAACACAATGGAGCTCGACATAAAAGACACATCGACCAACTCAAAGCATATACTCCAACAATTCCAAATTCAAAGCCAGACGTGGGTTCAGAGAGGCGAATACGTTTCTACGAAGATTCACCAAGCCCAGTTCCAGTGCCCTCTACACCAATCGCAGCCACAATCGCACAACAGCCCAGAGCAACAACAAGCGCTCAGCCAAGTTCTCCGATATTCATACCTCGACGTTCCGGAAGAATTCGAAGAGGACCGTTGAAATACTCGCCCTAGAAACTTAACGAGCTGGGAGATTGTAACATCTAAGTCTAGTTATGTCGCATTCCATGGAACACGGCTATTCATTTTTTTCCTTACCTGTACATATGTACACTTCGTTATCTCTATTAACGTCAGTCTAAAATTAGCCTTCGTAGCATAGAATAACCTCATTTTTCTAATCTTAAATTATTTCGTACATCGTACATTATAAATAAATAAACGTTTATAATTAATAATTAAAATTGCTGTTGCGTTTCATATTTAATAACATCATTTAATTTAATTTTTAACTTTTAACAATTTGGTTTTATGATAGTTGATAATAATTAAAAGGTAAGACCACGACCACAAGCTAGAACCGCCATCAATCAAATAAACTTCAGAGCTATAGAAATAGCATAAGTAGGATAAGTATGTATATGTATTTTATGTCAGTTGTACGAGTAAGTACCTATGTAGTTGTGAATTTATATACAGCGGTCACTACACACTGTTGCAATTTCGAAAGATCCATATTATGAATGATATAATGAGGAATCGAGATACGTATGCCATTTTGGAAAATGACTAACAACAAACCATAAGTTTGTAACAATAGTTATTGTAAGGATTTATTCAGTCCAAAAATTATAAACGAATTTGAAAACAAAAGTATTAGGACAACATACACTTCCAACAATCCCAAAATGTTTATCTCACTGAAAAACTGAAGATTTATAAAGAAAATTGGCCTTTAAGACCAATCTGCTCTTCCACAAATGTCCATTGCTATCAACTTTCAAAATAGGTATATTGTGAAGATAATAATTAATAAAATTTCTGAAAACTCAAAATATAACTTAAAAATGACAAAACATTTTACTGAAACAGGTCACAAATAATTTTGGAAGAAAATGATGTAGGTCCCTACTTGATTTTTATTTGGTTTTATTGTTCAATCTCTAAACGGATTGGAACCCTTTACCCAATAAAAAAACCATGTCTGGGTTTCCAAATTCAAAATCATTTATTTCTCCTATAACAACACTATTTTTTAAAACTGCAATTTAGAAATATATATACCAGGTTACCAGGTCTATTTTACTATGATAAGCTGTTTTTTTTCTGCGAGGGCTTCGTCATTCTCTAATAAGCTCGTTGTTGAAAGATCAAGTGACAAGTTCATTTCAGTGAAAAAAGTTCGATTTTTTTTATAAATTTTTTAATATAAACAGGTTAGTTCGACAGATAGTGATTGTTCCGATGACGAACCCAAATCAAATCTACCGAAGACAGAAAAAAAAGATCAAAGAAAAATCTAGGCCTGAAATACCTACCACTAAGAATTAGTTAAAATAAATTGGAATTATAATTTTCATGTATTCAAACGGCAGTTTATCAGCAAATAGTTACAACTCCAGTTTGAAGTGGCCTAAAACAATACAATCCCTCAAAATCTCATAATTGGAGATACAAAAATTAAGTCTTGACTGGGGTATCTGTTGGTCCAAGTAAAATAAAACACAAGTCGTTTTTAACTCAAGACACACTTTTTATTTGGACAACACGTCCTTTCACGTTCATTTCGTTCATTATTATAATAAGTTTGTTTTTGCATATATGTACATAGAATAGAATGAATGTGTTCAGTGGTAATGTAAAATAGCAATGGGGTGAACGCATTCAGCTACAATTCAACAGTCCCCCTCAAAAACTAACTAAGTTTTAAATAAATAAGTTTAATTCAAAAATTATATTCATTAAACAATATTATTAAGTACATAAAATCAGTAAATCAACCATACATCTTGAAATAATATTTGGTGAAAAAAAAACTCATTAGAAAATGGATATAAATATACATCAATTTGAAAATTAAGTTTAACTTAATATTTAAAATAAAAGTTATAACATAATTCTTAGTTAACATCAATTCAAAATCAAAGGTATGTTTCATTTTCATAACAAAATACAATGTCTTTAAAACGTGTCATTTTCATGTTTTCTTTACATTTCTGGGAGATTACAAAGTCCAACATTTGTTGCAAAGGATAAGGGAAAACCCAGAAAAACCTTACCAGACTTAGATATATATTTGTACATCAAAAGTTTTCAAACGATACTTTATTACATTTTTTTAAGTCATACATTTTTCAATTAATTAGACCGAGTCCATTTCTTAGCTCCACAAATTTGACTGCTGGCAATGGTTTAGTCAGAATATCGGCCAACTGATCACCTGTAGGAATATAAAACAATTTAATTACATTTTTTTCAATTTGTTCTCTAGAGAAATGGTATTTTATGTCGATATGTTTCGATCTTTTGTGGTTTGTTGGATTATTTGCTATACTAATACATCCGTTATTATCTTCGTAAATAACTATAGGACCTGATATAACAATTTCAATACTGATTGCTAATGACCTTAACCAGAGAGCTTCTCTTACTGCTTCAAATAGAGCCATATATTCAGCCTCTGTGGAGGAGGCGGCTACAGATAACTGTCTTTTAGTACTCCAGCATACTGTGCATTTTTCAAACAATTTAAAGATGTAACCTGTTGTAATTTTTCTATCTCGCTCATCATTACCTCCCCAATCAGAATCAACGTAACCACTTAAAATGTCAGTATAACTACCTCGTTTATATATTAGTTTCATATTGATAGATCCTTTGAGATACCGTAATACCCTTTTTAAACATTGCCAAAGCTCTTTGTTATTTTTATTTAAATATCTGCTTAATATGTTCACAGCTTTACTAAGGTCAGGTCGCGTACATACCATTATGTACATTAAACACCCAACAAGATTTCGACAAGGAGCATCAATATTTTCATCTAAATTAAGAGCTTCAAAATCTAACCTATTGTAATATTTTTCCAAGGTTCGTTAAATAAAACTTATTACTCTTTTTAGTATTTCTTCTTTATTCACACTTTCCAATTCAAAACAGTAAATCTCAATTTATAAACAACTCAAATACTTTTATTCAAATTTAAATCACACTTGTTTAATAACACAATCCAATAAGCAATACTTTTGCACACTTTCATAATCCAAAATCAACTGAGTCGTGCTCACCGCGAGCACTCCCTTATATACTCATGTTAGTTGTTCTCGAAAATTCGCGCAGCTTCTCGTCTTGGAATGTTCTAGAAGATTGGAATAAGGGGAAATACATTTGACATTGGAAAAGAGCTTTTTGTTTCTTCCATAAATTAGATATGCAGTTTTCCAACAGATGGCGCTGTAGTAGTATAAAGCTCTGTTCACAACATTGCCCTGTCTTGAATAGTGCACATTTTTCTGGGTTCAGTTTTAGGTTAGCCTCTCGAAGTCTCTGGAATACACCCCTTAGGTTCTTACAGTGTTGGTCGTATGTTTTTCCATAAACGATAACATCATCCAAGTAGACAAGACAAGTTTTCCACGTCAGGCCTTGAAGGACGCACTCCATCAAACGCTCAAATGTTGCCGGAGCGTTGCAAAGACCAAACGGCATCACCTTGAACTGCCAGAGCCCATTACCTGTGGAGAACGCTGTCTTTTCTCGATCTTCAGGGTGAATTTCAACTTGCCAGTATCCACTTTTCAAGTCCAGTGTTGAAAACCATTGTGCTCCTTCCATCGCATCTAAGGTGTCGCTAATTCTTGGAAGGGGATAGCTATCTTTCTTGGTCACGTCATTCAACCTTCGGTAGTCTACACAAAATCGTGTACTTCCGTCCTTCTTTTTGACTAGGACCACTGGTGATGCCCAAGGACTCTTGGAGTTCTCAATCAAACCATCCTTTTTCATGGTGGTAATCATTTCCTCAGCTTCACCTTGTTTGGCCAGTGGAAGACGTCTTGCGGGCTGACGAATGGGTCTTGCATCTCCTGTATTTATTCGATGCTGCACCATTTGTGTCCTTCCATATTTCCCGTTTGGTGAAGCGAAAATGTCGGCATACTCATTCAGAAGGCTTTCTGCCATTTTAACCTGATGTTGGTCTAGCTTAGCTGAATTGAGAATCTTTGCCTTGATGGTATTGAGCTCCTCAGGGTCTAATGTCTTTCTCGGTGTTTCAGCGTCAATTCGTGTTATGGCTGCGACAGATTCGCACTTACCGATAACTTCTCCTTTCACTAACTTTACATCGTACGGTTTGGTGTTGAGTATCCGTACGGGGACCATATTGTTCTTCGGAGCCACAAGTGTCTTCCCAATGATGACGTTTTGGGAAGAACAATCTGGGCCTGGTTCCACCATTAGGTATCGATGGCGTCCATTATTGTCTCGTTTAGTTTGGGAGACCTGGATGGTGTTTCTGGGGCCATCGATACCAGAAACCAGCTTCTGCCCCTCGAAGTTGGTTCTTACTCGTTTCCCTGTTGGGAAACTTGTTCGGGAAGTAACACTGATGTTATTGTTACCTTGTTCTGGGTTTGAAACTCCGTGTCCACAATGTTGACAAGCTCTTCTTGGTGGTAATCGACATTGATGCTGTAAATGTCCGGTCTTGTTGCAATTCCAGCACTTTGCAAGTCCGTTTCGTTGGTTCCTTTGGACATCAGTTCTTTGGCATGAGCATTCTTCGACGATGGCTTCTCTAAGTCGATGTACTCCATGAGAAGCTTGCTCAGCTGCTTCCATTGTCAAGGCAAACGCTAATGTTTCCGAAAGAGTTCGTTTTCCAGCAGTTCGCACGGCCCTTTGAATATGTATGTCAGAAATGGCGCGAACAAATGCCTCAACTGCGAACTGGTTACAAATTTCCTCTCCAACATCTGGATATGCAAGATGAACAAGCCTTTCAATGTCCGCTTGCAGTTGTTGTAGAGTTTCGCCCCTTTTCTGAACTCTAGAATTGAGTTGCACTTTGAAGACTTCTTTCATGTGGCTGTTACCAAAGCGTTTGTCTATAGCCAAAACCAAGGAATTGAAGTCGCCGCTCTTATCTGCTGGTATGGTTTGCAACAACTCAGCAGCTGCTCCTCTAAGAGCAAGGGTTAAGGCTATATACTTGTCAGCCTCATCCCAGCCATTTGTTGTGGAAGCTGCCTCAAATTGCTTCTTGTATATTGACCAAGAAGTTTGTCCATCAAAGGTAGGAGGTTGCATCTCTTTTTTTCTCAAAGTTTCCCCAGAACTTTCCCGAATCTTTATATTTCGAACACGGTCTAACTCTTTTTGAAAACGTTTCCATTTTGCTGTCGACTTGATTCCCTAGCAATGAAACACGTTCATCTAACTCTTTTGAAAACGTCTCCATTTTGTTGTCGACTTTATTCTCCAGCAATGAAACACGTCCATCAAGTGCAGATACATTATTCTCGATGTTAACAAGCTTGCCTTCTAGCATGTTTCTCTGCTCTTCGAGAAGGTCTTTTTGTTTGCTATGCTGTTTCTCAAGGCGTTCGAGAATATTCTTTTGTTCATTTTTCTGCTCATTGAAACGTTCGTTTTGTTCATTTCGTTGCTCTTCGAGACGTTCGAGAACATTCTTTTGTTGCTCTTCGAAACGTTCGAGAGCATTTTTCTGTTCTTTCTTTTGTTCATTTCGTTGTTCTTCGAGACGTTCGAGAACATTCTTTTGTTGTTGGAGCAGAAGACTAATCATATTTGAAACATCTACATTTTTACTTACGTCTGCTTCCTCAGTGTCAGCTTCAAAGACGAAAATGTCCGGGTCTTCATTTTGTTGTTTCAAATATTCGGCCAAACGCAGAACAAGCTCATTTTTCGATCCTGCTCTAGAAAGTTCTCGCTTGCCTAATTCACTTTTCAGCTCATTACAATTGAGCTCTTTCAATAACTTGCTCATTTTTTATTTTACTTCTTTTTTTTCCACACTGCACTGCACAATAAGTTTTATTCCACTTTTCTGACACCAATGTAATATTTTTTTCAAGGTTCGTTAAATAAAACTTATTAATCTTTTTAGTATTTCTTCTTTATTCACACTTTCCAATTCAAAACAGTAAATCTCAATTTATAAACAACTCAAATACTTTTATTCAAATTTAAATCACACTTGTTTAATAACACAATCCAATAAGCAATACTTTTGCACACTTTCATAATCCAAAATCAACTGAGTCGTGCTCACCGCGAGCACTCCCTTATATACTCATGTTAGTTGTTCTCGAAAATTCGCGCAGCTTCTCGTCTTGGAATGTTCTAGAAGATTGGAATAAGGGGAAATACATTTGACATTGGAAAAGAGCTTTTTGTTTCTTCCATAAATTAGATATGCAGTTTTCCAACAGATGGCGCTGTAGTAGTATAAAGCTCTGTTCACAACACTATTTTCAAGTGGTGTACTCACAGGTTTACAATCATACATACTAAATTTATTTAAAACTGTTTTTATATATAAACTCTGATCTAATGTTAATATCTCATTATTTCTTTGTATTCGAATTCCCAAAAATAATTTAATTTCTTTTAAATCAACCATTTGAAATTTAAGCATCAAATAATTTTTAAAATTTGTCATTCTTTTATTGTCAGTTGTCGCAATTACAAGATCATCTACGTATAGTACTACATATATATTTTTCGAAAAATGTCCCCTATCTAAAATGTAAATGCATCGATCTACTGATGAATTTTTAAAACCTTTTTCTTTAAGAGCATCCTCAAACATTTCAAACCAACATCTTGCTGCTTGTTTTAAGCCATACAATGACTTATTTAACCTACGTACTTGATTACTTTTACATGCTACAGTCTCAGGAACTTTCATATATATTTCCTCTTTCAAATTTCCATTAAGGAAGGCCGTCTTTACATCCATATGATGTACTAGTAAGTTATATTGATTTGAAAATGCTAGAATGAATCTAAGGCTTGAAATTCTTGCAACGGGTGCAAAAGTTTCATTATAGTCTATTAAATACTCTTGACTAAAACCACGAGCGACAAGGCGAGCTTTGTATTTTAAAGGAAATCCGTTTTCATCATTTTTAATTGTAAATACCCATTTACAGTCAATTATGTTTTTATTTTCTGGTTTCGATACCAATGTCCATGCATTGTTAAGAAGAAGAGAATTTAGCTCTTCTTTGA
The DNA here is from genome assembly GCA_911387755.1 of Chrysotoxum bicinctum. Classification (NCBI taxonomy): domain Eukaryota; kingdom Metazoa; phylum Arthropoda; class Insecta; order Diptera; family Syrphidae; genus Chrysotoxum; species Chrysotoxum bicinctum. Next base: position 24,082,979 of record OU426988.1, on the reverse strand, counting down.
TAGCATCTTCCCATTTAAATCTGTCTTCTCTATTTTTAATCTCACTATAAGAAGTAGGAATTGTACATACTAAAGACTGCGCACTCAATATATAATCATTATATAAATGAGGTAGCTTTTTGATTCTATCACTTTTTCTAGAATCAATTATGTCTAAATTTGAACTTGAAGGACTTTCTTCCAATGATGACGCATTTTCTATATAACCATCATCATTAGATTTATCATTGGATTCATTATCTAATTTGGTTATTTTATGAGGGATTACCTCTTTGTGTTTTGGCATTTCCGATCTACTTTGAGATTTATTACTATCTACTGATTTTGACTCAAATAACTTTAAGACAGATGCATCAGTTTTATTAAAGGAAGTTTCTAAATTAACTCCATTTATTTTTAGGATTGGTCTAGATACTAAGAAATTAGTTTCATCGACAATTACATCTCTCACCATTATAAACTTTTGTAGTGTTGTATTTGGGGTTTCTTTTGAAATAAAAGAAAAATGTTTGTATTTTATTTCTTTTTTTTTTTATTTAATAACTTAAACTTTGGTTTTTTAATATATTGAATAAATGCTTTGGAAGCGTATCCACTGTTTCACCACACCCTTGGAATATAGCCACAAGTGTTAATAAAACAGAGGAATATGCTTATAAGATGTCACAAAAGTAATCTCCGAGGAAATTGCCTTAGAGTATTTACCTTGCGACTATCTCCATCCGCAGCAGTAGAAAGAATGAATATAGTTCGTTTCAGCGTCTCCTTTTATACCAAATTTCACATACAAACGAGGAGACTATCTAGGTATACATGTTATGTTACTCGTATTATTTTTAAAATAGGAGACTACTGAGATAAATGCTTTGTGAAATTATATAAACCTTATAAGGGTGTAGTAAAATTTTATGAAAATAAATATAAAAATTATTTAAAAAAAAAAACAAAATAATACTAAGGGCTATACTTTTCAGTATCCACATCCCACACTTTATAACCATTTGGCCCATATCCAACCAAAATGGCTTTCCAAGACTTTTCCTCAAATTTTGTTGTTCTGGTTTTATTATGTACTACATAAACAGTAGCACCAAAAACTTTCAAATATCTTAGTTGAGGCTTTCTACCGTGCCACAATTCATATGGCGTTTTGTCTTGTTTTAACGCTTTTGTTGGGGTACGATTTATTAAATACGTAGCAGTTAAGACTGCTTCACCCCAAAACAAAGCTGTCAGACTAGCACCGTGCAAAATTGAACGAGCCTTTTCAGTAATTGTTCTTACCATTCGTTCTGACACACCATTTAATTGAGGGGTTCGTGGAACTGTTAGGTGATAACTAATGCCTTTTTGCACACAATACTCTTTCATTTCATTAGACAAGTATTCGCCCCCGTTGTCGCAATAAATATTTGCAACTTTTAAATTAAAATGCGCTTCACTTTTTGCTATATAATCTTTAAAAGCCAAAAACACTTCTGACTTATAAGATATCAAATATGTTACACAATAATGAGTATTTTCATCCAAGAAAAATACGTAATAATTTTTGCTATCAATTGTTGCAGGAGTGATTGGGCCACATACATCTGGCCACAGCTGGTAATTTTTGTTTAGTGTACTTAATACATTTTTAGTATTAATTTGAAACTCAACGCTAAATAAATTATTTAAAGTTTTACCTTTCATAATAACTCTCCCACCTTTAGTTATTATTACTCCCTGTTCATTAAAAATGATTGTCAGGCCAGACTGATGCATTCGTCGCACAGAAATCAAATTATATGGTACATCAGGACAATAAAGCACGTCTTCGAGTACACTAAGATTGCCTTTCTTAGTAGCAGATATATAGTTGCCCTTCTTCGCAATGTATATTTTTGTTGGCGGCTGTAGATGAATAAAGTCTCCAGCAAGTTCTTCATTATTTATGAGATGATCAGATGCTCCGGAGTCCAAAATAAATGTCAAACTCTGTCCATTCTGCAACAAATTATCTCCAGCCATAAATGCGAAATTTAAAGAATTGTCATCTGGCGTTGAAGGATTAGTCGACTGTGCGGTTTGGGCTACTTTATTTTTGGGATCGGTGTTTTGGTTCAAGCTTCTTTTATAATAAAAACAGTCATTTCTTGTGTGTCCTTGTCTACCACAGTGGTAACACTTTATTTTCATGTTTTTGGTTTTCTTATTTGTTTTATATTTTTGTTTCGCGGCGGCTCCGGTGTGATTAAAATTTTTAGTGAATTTTGCATTTGAATAACCGAAATTTAGTTCATTTTTATATGCCGATGTTCGCGTTTCTATTTGAAGAACTTTTAAGGAAGTATCACGGTTTTCTGCTGCCAATTTAACTTCATGGTCAAGCAATCGAGTTTTAACAAAAGACAATGTTAGATGGTCTTCCGCTAATGTTTCAATCGCGGTCACTATGCCATCGTATGATGCAGGGAGAGTAATAAAAAGGTGGGATATTTTATCCGCTTCTTGCAGCTTAGCACCAGCAGCAAGCAACTCATCAAATATCTCTTCAATAATTAAAAAATGTTTTGAAAGAGATATATCACCCTGGAGTTTCAATGTCAATAACCTTTTTCGAAGAGCCAATTGCGTGGCTATACTCTTCCTTTCATATATTTTGTCCAGACTTTTAAAAATGTCTTTCGCGGAATATTCGTTTTTAGCAAAATTTAAAAACGAGTCCGATAAGTACTCGATAATCGTACCCTTTGCAATACGTTCGGCCTTTTTCCACTCGTCGTTTTTAACTGTCGGTGCTTCGCGATCAATGACTTTTATCACATCGATTTCACTTAAGAGGGCACGAATTCTAATCTTCCATATACTATATTTTTCACCATCGAAAATTTTAATATTCTTTTTTCTTTTCCATGATCGAATAAAAACTATTTTCAGCGCGTTTTAGAAAGAAAAAAACTTATGGAGACAAGCAGACAAGCGAAAAACAAAAAAAAAAAAAAAAAACGGTAAAAACTGTTCTTTTTTATGTATCGACAATACGAACGACAAAACTTATTGAACAACCTGGTATATACACTTCGACACTCGATGCACTTCTTCTTTCTTTCGTTGTTAATATTTGTATGTATAGGTAGGAATCGTTATGAACAAAATTCGATTGGAAGGGGAAGAAGAAGAAATAGAAAAAACGTTTTTATGTTTCACTTAAACTTTTTAAAATAAATAATATCATTAATCTTTTAATAAACACAATGTAGGTATGGCGTTTGACTGGGCACATAACCTGTTGGTCCAAGTAAAATAAAACACAAGTCGTTTTTAACTCAAGACACACTTTTTATTTGGACAACACGTCCTTTCACGTTCATTTCGTTCATTATTATAATAAGTTTGTTTTTGCATATATGTACATCAGGCACGAGGCGTGATTTTTTCCATACCGGAAGCACTGAACATAAAACCAAAAATGAAAGACCTTTGAGATCCAACCTTTTAAATTCCACTTTATGGTAATACACATAAAATAATATACATAAATAATATATTACATTAAAGTCTTATTAAAAAAAAAAGCTTGATGCCTTGCGCAAAGATTTATCCTTTTTCTTTTAAGGCAAAATTATCTAAGTACGATTTGATAAGAACTAAGCTACGAGTAGATAACCTTTCTTGTCCACATTTATTTCTTAAAAAATACTTATTTAATTCTCTTAAAACATGAATATGATCTCGCTACAGATGCCATTATTACGGGATATTAAAAATCTTAAGATTCCTTGAAGTTTTTTTTGATTTAAAATTCTCATAATTGAAAATAACCTTTAGTTATATTTCTGCTGGGATGTCAAGAAACCTCAGATATGAATATAAGAAATACTATTTTTGACCACTTTTTTATAATAACAAAAAATAAACAGAAAACAGGTGGATTGTATTTATCGCACGAAAAGAATTAAAAAACTACCACCTTTTAAATTCATATTTTTCTGATAGTTATGAATGAATTGCACCTAAATTTGCACACACATTAAGGGTATTCATGTAACGAGATAATTTTCCGCTTTGTAGAAAGATATAACTTTCCGCAGCATGTTTTCATGAACACCCCCTAAGAAATACTTGCGTAAATGTGGGAAATATTTTTTGAAATGTCAAATTAAAAGTCAGAATCCATACTTCTTTAGTTTACGAGGTTTATTTCTGCACTTTCCGCAGCAAATTTGTGAGATAATTTTATGCGATCTGCAGAAACTTTTTCCCATACAAATTTTGACAGCTCGTTTCTGCCGAGATAAAATTATCTGGTTTACGAGGTTTACGAGGGTTTTCCGCGCTTACATGAATACCCCTATTATGTTAAAATAAAACTCTTCTACCTCTTTTGTCCACGAAATTAAACTCATAATCAGTTTGAGACAATAAGCAACTCAATAGATACATTTTTGTTTTTCTATCTCTTTGTAGGAAATTCTCGTAATGCATTCACTCAACTCATTCTTCACACATTGGGCAAAAGGCAAGAAACGAGACAAAATTATTTTGACTTTGGGTTGAGATCTAAGTTATGTACGCAAAATAATGGAATGCCCAGCTGTTGTGCATTCTATATTGTTTGAGAATCATTTTTGTTTGAGCATTTTGTGAATATTGGTGAGTTATGTTGTAGGTATATTTTCAGTTGACTTGGAGTGGAAGGGTATTTTGAAATTGAGTTATGGAGGCGATAATAAGGAATGCATAGCTGTTAAGCATTTTAGCAAGAACTTTCATGAGATTGAGCATTTTAAATAATGGAGTGATGTTGAGCATTCTCAGTTGGTTTGCAGTGTGGTATTTTAAGTTGTAATAACCAGAGAGATCTTGATTTCCTTTAGTAATTTTAGTAAAAGATGATAATGTTGTCATAATGATGTTGAAATGTAATTTACAGAGTAAATGAAGATTCATTAATAGATACAAATAATATAATAAAAATATTAATACAATTTGGAATTTTGAATTTAATTCCTTGCTAGGTACGATTTTTTCAAATGGTTTAACGGAAGCACTCATTCCACTCAATATATGGACGCTTCGTCCCTGATGTACATAGAATAGAATGAATGTGTTCAGTGGTAATGTAAAATAGCAATGGGGTGAACGCAGTGCCGCCGCTGGTTGTTCGTGCGCCCTTGTGCAAGAACCTTAGATTGCCGCCCCATATCTTGGGTGCCGGGGGTATATACGTTGAATAAGTGGAAGTTTTATTTATTCTCCATTTCGCAGTTGAAAAATTTAAGCAAACGTGCATTGTTGTTGTCGCGTTCCAATCTACATCAAATTCTTATAAAACGAAAGTAGTCAGACTAGGATTTGGGGGGTCTCTCCTGTAAATGAGTTTGATAGTTTCTGTTATAGCATATACAATATTTGCATCCTCTTAAGATTATTTACTCTTTTTACTTGAGACTTATAGGTACTATGTACATATATTTGTATAAGGCAAGTTATGCATTCGTAAAAAAATCGAACTCGAGATTCTGATCAAAGTTGACATTACGATGATAGCGAAGACGAAAAAAAGTGGGTCTCGAAATTTTGTCCCCACACGCTTTTTTTTTTTTTTTGCAAAATTTTCAAAAAAAAAATTAGTTTGGATTTGGTAGATTTTTTAAAAACTTGATAAATAAAAGTTTCTTAATATAAAGAGAAAAAATGTATTACCTAATAATAACAATACCTATTCTACAAATAATGTTAAAAAATGGTTTTCGAAAATCGTAATTTTCTCGAAAACGTCTCCGAGTATCTTGATAATTTTTTTTTTCTTATGATAAATTTTTACGTTCTATAATAATTAAAAAAAAAAAAAATTGAAATCAATATATTGCTGACTGTACCGACGGATTTTAATATATTATTTTATAGATTAGATTTTTGCATAAACTATTATTTGCTTGCATCACATGGCATCATATTCTTAGCTCCAGCTACTACTAAGATTTGTTTTAGTCATTTAATTGATGAACTTTATGTTTATGAACAGTTTTTTTCTAATCGAATTGAAGTCTTTTACATAAGAGCAAGTTCGTGCGACTCAGTCGTGCATTTTATTTTAAGAGGAAACACAAAATTTGGTGATTGCGAATAATTTTCTTCAACAAAACCATTTCATATAAAATGCAAAGTTTCGAGTTTCTAGCACAGTTTTTAATTTATGTATGTCAAATCAATCCTTTGGTAAAAATCAATAGTTTATAGCTTGACAGAAAGAAGGCAAAGTAGTTTTTGATACTTTTAAAAGTTTTTGTTTTCACCTCTCTTTTTAAGACACTTAGGCTAGCCGCGCACTAGCAACTTTTAGTTGCGAAACTGCTTGGTTCGAGCAACTAAAAAGTTTGTGTTTTGACACAAACTAAACGATTGCCTAAAATAAGTTCGCCATTTTATTGAACATATAATTATCTGCAAATTCACGGACATTCAACCAAACAGTTCATCTGTTTTCTATAAGTAACCAAACAATTTCGCAACTAAAAGTTGCTAGTGCGCGGCTAGCCTTAGGGCCATTTGCTGAAACGAAACTTAAATATTTATGTTCAACCTAAGCGCTTATGTTCTACTACATAAGAGACATAAGTGTTTATGTTCCGTATCAGCAAATGGGCTTTAATCATTTACTTCCGGATCTGGAAGTATTATATATAATTACTTGACATCTTAGGTATCCTTTGATGGAATTTGACATTCTGTGATTTGTGTGCGAACTATATTTTGATATAAATAAAGTCTGAACTATGAATCTCAATTGAAAGCTCAAATTCGAACGAACAGTGAAACGTTAAATTTCTGGGTTATACTGATTTTTTTCAATCCGTTGACATTTAAGTTATTTATCAATTCAATTCTAAAATTAATTAAAAACTATTCGTAAATCCTTATTTAAAAACAAACATATGTAAATATTTAGACACAAAACTTTTTTTTCCTTTTACCTAAGACCCAGTTAACACGGGGCATTTCCCACGTATATGCTGAGGTAGCATATTAGTGCATACGACTACGAGGTAAATGCACTGTGCTGTATCAAGGCCAAATAGGAATACGATCCCCATCCGCTGTTCCCATTGGTGGGAAATGCTGACGTTGCAATTTACCCTTGCATAGGCGGAGTATCATTATACTTAAATTTATTATTAGAATTTAGTCTTATTCTTGACTTAGAAGTGAACGGAATAAATAAGTATAGAGAATATCAATTGATTTGGTCTTTCAATCTGTAAGTCGAACCGTTGGGCCGGCCCTCTGGGCTGGCGTTCGCATTTTTTTTAATATCCTCGCGAAGGATATCTTTAACTGGCGCCCGAGCAGGGACCGGTATTCGTTTCGTGTCCTTTTTGCTGAAGGATCTATGCCAAGGCCAATACACTCCTTTATAGTGAATGTCACTGTACCCATGGGAACACAGTAGACTATTTGTGGTACCTTGAGCATAAAACTTTCGCATACCCATGGGAACATGCGGATATCCTTAAACGCTAAGGGATACGAGGGTGGAGTTGTGCGTGCCATTAGTAGGTTTATTAAGTTAAACTAAACGGGACTAACACGGCAACCCCCCAAGAAATACCGGTTCTTTTAGAATAGAAAATTAACGGATTTAATTTTTTCTTGCAGAAATACGAAAATAACATTACTGAACGAATTTGAAAAAATTTTTTTACGATAACTATATACATATAAACGAATGATGAAGCTGCTGTAAGTGAAAGAAAAAACATCACAAAAAAAAAGAAGAAAAAAGTGTAAAGCTAAGTCTATCGTGTTGCTTGTGCTGTGCTCGAAATAAGTTTTTTTTTTTTGCAAGTGCTGTGGTGAAAAATAATTAAAATTAAAGGATAAGTGCAAAAAAGGGGGCAAAGCTCACCATTGAAAAAAAAATATATATAAAAAAAAAAAAAGGTGCATTGATACAAAAAAGTATTTAAAGGTGCGTAATCGCCTGAGGTGCAAAAAAAAGTGAGCAAAGCTCACCATTGGAAAAAATATATAAAAAAGGTGCATTAAGCTCACCATTGAAAAAATATACCAAAAAGAGGTGCATTGATACAAAGGTATTTAAAGGTGCATAATTGCCTGAGGCAGTTAAGGTGAAATAATAATAATTTAAAATTGTGCGAAAATTGTGCAAAAAAAAAAAAGAAAAGAATATTGAATTAAAAGAATACGCTTGTTACTAAGGTAAGCCTTTTTCTTCTATTTAAACAAAAAAAAACAATATTTTTATCTCTAAAATGGACCAAGTCACCCAAAAAATAGTTGAATTGACTGGTGCTGTTAGCAACCTAATCAGTCAACTAAAGGGTTTCGAGAGGAGGCTACAAGTTGTCGAAGAAAAGGCAACTGCGGCAGTCGCTCCTATAGCAGCTGCGGACGATAGTATTAATAGTAGTTTTGTCCTCAGTCCTCCACAAACGGAGGCTGAGCTAAGGGAGATCAGTAAATTACCCGACTGCGTAAAGGAGTTGCAGGCCTTTAATGGAAATCCTACGCAATATGTATCGTGGATACATGCTGTGGAGGGGATCCTCAAGGACTATGAGATAGTCAGGTCAAAGCCCCTATATCGCGCCATACTTCAACACATCAGGGGTAAGATTAGAGGCCCTGCTGATGCTGCCCTCGTGAGTTATAATATCTTCGACGGTGACTGGCTCGAAATGAAGTCTTGTTTGTCACTGCACTACGCAGATAAACAAGACTTAAGGACTCTTGAGCACCAGTTAAACCAGCTTGTTCAGAAAAGCAGCAAGCTGGACGAATTCTACGCTGCTGTTAATCATCAATTATCTTTGATGGTTAATAAGATAAAAACTGAGTCTTATAGTGAAGAGACGGTAAAAGCGTTGGTAGAAACATACCGGAATAGGGCTCTTGATGTATTCGTGCGCGGCCTTAACGGCGACATATCACGAATGCTCATGATTCAGAGACCAAAACCCCTCCCCGAGGCTTATTTCGCATGCTTGGAGATACAAAATCTCAACTACCGAAACAATTCCGTTCACCCCTCTTCATATCCAAATACAATTACAGCCCCAATAAACCAGAGTTTCAAGAGTTTAGAGTTTAAACCCTATTTGCCTCCGAGGAAGCCTCAGCAAAATCTTAGAGGCAAAAATAATCGGTTTAACTGGAGCTCTCCTCATGAAAGTGGTTCTCCACCAAAGCCTGGACCAAAGCCCTTAGAGAAAATGGACTGGGATCGAACTGTTCAAAGCAAACAGGTCAATTATATAAACCGTCCAAAATCTCAAAACCCATTCAAACGTAAGGCAACCTCTGACAACTATCCCAACAAGCAGCAACGCCTTTATAACATAGAGGTCGAAGATGAAGTTGATCTAGAAGAATACACCGCTGCTGCGGAAGAGGCTGTCGGAGAAACTGCTTGTGATGAAATAAATTTTATGACAAGGGGCCATCCAGCGTACCATACATAGAATATGTTACGGGGGATGGGTCGGTCTTGAAGTTTCTTGTCGATACAGGGGCGAATAAGAACTTCATTAGCCCAAATATCAGACAACCGACCAAGCGCTTAAAGAACCCTTTTAGAGTACGGTTAGCCGGTGGAGAGATCAATATTACGGAGTCTGTCGAGGGACGTTTTTTTGAAAAATTAGGAATTAGAACAATATTAAAATTTTATGTGTTACCTGGCCTTACATCTTTCGATGGTATTATTGGGGATGATACCTTAAAAGAATTAAAAGCTATTATAGACAGGAATATCAATGTTCTTAAATTGGGAAACAATATCCAAATTCCACTAAAAGAAAAGATCTCTAGGGAAGTTAATCTTACCTTAGATCCCTCACTTCCTGAGGATACCAAGAACAAACTCAAGGGATTATTATCAAAATATAATTATCTTTTCGGACCAATTGACACTAGAAAAACCGTCGATACCTCGGTTCTCGCTGAGATAAGGACAAGTACGAATGATCCGATATATTCAAAGAGCTATCCGTATCCAGCCTGTCTGAGAGGTGTGGTTGAAAAAGAGATAGCTAAGCTTTTGGAAGAAGGTACTATTCGACCATCTAAAAGCCCATATAACTCGCCAATATGGGTTGTACCCAAGAAACCGAAACCCGATGGCGAGAAACAGTATAGAATGGTTGTCGATTATAAGAGACTTAATAGTGTAACCATAGGAGATGCATATCCTATACCGGACATTAATTCAACGTTGGCTAGTCTTGGAAAAGCTAAGTATTTCACAACGCTTGACTTGACTTCTGGGTTTCACCAAATATCTATGAAACCGTCTGACATCCCGAAAACGGCATTCTCCACTATGAACGGGAAATTTGAGTTTCTGAGGTTACCCTTTGGGCTCAAGAATGCCCCTGCGATTTTTCAAAGAATGATCGACGATGTCCTGAAGCCTTTTATTGGAAAAACGTGTTACGTCTATATAGATGACATAATAGTTTTTGGCAAGGGACTAGACGATCATCTTGGGAACTTAGATGTGGTGTTGGCCCGACTCGGTGAGGCGGGTCTGAGGGTCAATCTCGAGAAGACCTATTTCATGCAACAACAAGTAGAATTCCTAGGGTATGTTGTCTCAGCTGAGGGTATCCGAGCCGACTCAAAAAAAGTTACGGCAATTCAGAACATGGAACCACCCCAAAACTTGAAGGAACTCAAATCATTCCTTGGCCTTACTTCCTACTATAGGAAATTCATTCGCGACTATGCGAAGGTTGCCAAACCATTGACGAATCTCACAAGGGGAGAGAATGCGCAAATAAGAGCCAACCGACCAATTGCATTCATTTCTAGGTCACTGAACAAAAGTGAAGAAAACTTTGCCACCAACGAAAAAGAAATGTTGGCCATCGTCTGGGCCCTAGATAATCTTCGGTCCTACCTTTATGGGGCCAAAAAGATACGCATTCTGACAGACCACCAACCTCTTACATTTGCATTAGGTAATAGGAATTACAATGCCAAGTTAAAGAGGTGGAAAGCAAGAATCGAAGAGTACAACTACGAGTTGGTTTACAAACCCGGTAAATCAAACTATGTGGCTGATGCTCTTTCAAGGCTTAGAACTCAGGTGAACCATTTGCAAGACTCAGTAAATGAATCTAGGTCAAATGGAAACACAGTACATGAGCCATCTACGTCTCGTTTGGTCAATGCAGGTTCAGAGACTGAAACCGCGTTCTCTGAGAGCGGATCTACAACAGAAACTGCTGGTAGTGATCAAAGTGGATCAACGACGGAAACAGCTCATAGTGCCCAACAAGATGCATCCGACCTCATACCCCACGTGCTCGCGCCGATTAATGTCTTTCGTAATCAGATTATCTTTAGAGCAGACAAGGGCTTGGAGTGTTTCGAAGAACCACATCCTGGCTATTGCCGGCATTACGTTGTTATTTATGGACACGATAAAGGACCATTGACCCAGTTGCTGAGGTCCAAGCTAAACCCTAATGTAGTAAATGGTATTAAAATGCCAGAATGCTATTTAGGGATCCTGCAAGAGGTCTTTATCGAACATTTTTCGAAATACAAAATCAGGATCACGCAAAGAGTGGTCGAAGACGTGAAGAATGAGAACCGCAAATGTGAGCTGATTATGAAAGAACATAGAAGAGCACACAGGAATGCCAGGGAAAACAAGGAGCAATTACTAGAAAATTATTATTTTCCTGGCATGAATAGCCTTATAACAAAATACGTGAGGGCGTGCGAAATATGCAACACGAATAAGTATGATAGGCATCCAAACCGTCCTGAATTCCAACCTACACCAACCCCGAGTTACCCCTGCGAGATTCTTCATCTGGACATACTTGAGGTGCAGAATGAGAAGTTCATAAGTTGTATAGATAAATTCTCTAAATTCGGGAAACTTTTCCATATAAAGAATAGATCAGTTCTGCACCTTAGAGACAAAATTATTAAAGTCCTTCACTATTTCACAGTCCCTAAAATACTTGTTACCGACAATGAATGTAGTTTCGTTAGCCCCATTATCGCAAATTTTATCGAATTACTAGGTGTAAAACTATACCGAACCCCCGTAAATCGATCAGAAGTAAATGGTCAGGTAGAAAGGTTCCATTCAACGATCATTGAAATTTATCGATGTCTCAAAATCGAATATAAAGATTTGCGTTTAAAGGAACTACTAAACATTGCCGTTGATAGGTATAACAATAGTATCCATTCAGTTACCAAACTCAAACCAACAGACGTGTTCTTCGACAGATCTCCAAGAATTAATTACCAAAATCTTACAGACTTTAGGAAAAAGATAAACCATGATCTCAAAGCCGAGATCAAGAGGAAGCAAAACCAAACAAATCATTATCGGAACAAGAATAGAACTTCTCCTAAAAAATATAAAAAAGGAGATGTTATATACACGGCATCAAAAGGAATTAAGGCAAAAAATAAGCCTTTATTCCGAAAAGATATTGTGGCAAAGGACAACCGTGTAACGGTAACAACCAATACGGGCAGAAAAATTCATAAGACCCATATTAAAAACTTAAACCAAGGTAATATGTAATGGCTCCTCGATAGTATAGTGGTCAGTACACCTGCCTGATATGCAGGAGGCTGGGGTTCAACTCCCCATCGGATAGCATAAATATAAAAAAAATAATATAAAAAATTACCTGGTTTAAATAAAAAAAATAAAAAAAAAAAGGGCAGTGGCACCAAGCACCCCACCCCTTATAATGTATCATGCACGAAAAATTAAAATCCTTTTTGAATTTCACTTAATCCTTGCACAAGCTCAGAATGCACCAAAACACAAGCAACAGCACCTAGCTACAGATATCAAGATTATTATAACTAAATTACTTAATTCAATTTAATAAGTTTTACTGTGGAATGACGTAAAATAAAATAATTAGATTGTCAAAATTATACAATTGTATGTTACTTAATATTAGTTTTTTTACTAAAGAATTGTTCCATTGTATATGTAACTTAATTTAATTTTTAATTTATATCATTACTAAATTACCCAATTGATTTTAATACTACGGAGTGATGTAACATAAAAGTAATAAAATGCTAAAATCCTTTTAATATAATCATGCTTAAATTGTACTAAAAAAATTATTCAATTATATGTAACTTTATTGTAAATTCAATCATAACTGAAATGCTCAATCCATTGTAATACCTTGAAATGACATAAAATGAAATTAAAATATTACAAAAATATAAAAGAAATACTTATATGTATGTAATTCAATTTTTAATATTTTCTGGCTTATCGAATATCCTAATGTTGAAATATTTGTATTAATAATTAATTTTAGTTTTGAATTTTTTTAATCAATATCTACTGAATATAATAAATCATAAAAGTATATAAAATTGTAAAATAACTATTATTTTATACTTAATTCTCTTTTATTCATAATTTTAATTATCATATAGTTTTATCCTTATTACCGCCGTGCAAGGGTTCAGCATATTCGAATACAAGTCTCCAATGGTCACCATCAAAGAAGGGCAAGGCTGGATTATCGATGGACATTTCAAATTAATACACATCATCCGTCTGGATAAATTTGAAGCACTTTTGGACAAAATGACGGGAGTCGTTGAGGTCGAAATCACTCAGCTCGAAAAGAAAATTGTTGCACGTCATCACCTTACTCAACTCCACGAACGTCTTGATTCGCTGAAAGGGAAAGCTCATAGAAGGGAAAGATCAATCAACTGGATCGGGTCCGCATGGAAGTGGCTGGCAGGTAACCCCGACGCAGCCGATTGGGACAAGGTATTGAAAAATGAAGATGATATCGTCAGCAACAACAATCAACAGTACAAGATAAACGAGAGGGTCTTAAAAATAACGGAAGACATCACACAAAAGATTAACTGGGTCATCAACAACACTGCCAATCAAGTAGCTTCATCCAACAGAGCCATGCATGAACAAAGCATAATAGATGAACTCATGATTATCAAAGAAGAGGCCAACGAAATCGTTCGTGCCTGCCAAATGGCGAGAAATGGGATCGTCAATACCAATCTCCTGGACCAAGAAGAAATCAACAGGGTCATCAGCGAAGTTGAGACACTACCATACGCAAACGTGGTAGAAGCGTTACAATTTGGCAAGCCGTCAGTCTTCACCAATGATTCCATGCTGTTATATGTCCTTTCAATGCCTAAGGTTAGTGAGACTGAATATAACCTTCTACTGACTAGAGCATCAATAATCGAGGAAAAACAAGTAGATTTACCTTTCACTAAAATCCTGGCGAACCATGAGGAAACCTACGGAATAACATCTAACTGCCTCAATATTGGCAATGTTACAGTTTGTGACGAAACCTCCTTGGAAAAACTAGATGAAGACGGTTGCATCGTTCGATTACTGAAAGGAGGTCATGCAAGGCATCCCAAAAGGACTTTCTGGCACATATTTGATTCAACTTTACAACGAATCAATTCAACTCAATAACAGGACATTTACTAGCCTGACAACCACCTCGCTTCAAGCTCTACCACCAGTCCTAACTAATACCACCACAGTTGAACACAAGATCGACATCGAATACCTCCACAATATGAGCATGAGCAACATAAAAATCCTGAACGGTCTAACGAATAAGTTGAATACTTACACCTTCACAGATATGACGATCCTTCTAATGTTTGCAGCTGTAGTCCTGATAATATGGTGCAAGATATATAGAAAAGTTGACTTACCTATAATACAACTACCACCACCGACAATATCTTCCCCTAACATCTCACGTTCAAGTTGATCTACGGGACGTAGATTTTCAAGGAGAGGGTAGTTAACACGGGGCATTTCCCACGTATATGCTGAGGTAGCATATTAGTGCATACGACTACGAGGTAAATGCACTGTGCTGTATCAAGGCCAAATAGGAATACGATCCCCATCCGCTGTTCCCATTGGTGGGAAATGCTGACGTTGCAATTTACCCTTGCATAGGCGGAGTATCATTATACTTCAATTTATTATTAGAATTTAGTCTTATTCTTGACTTAGAAATGAACGGAATAAATAAGTATAGAGAATATCAATTGATTTGGTCTTTCAATCTGTAAGTCGAACCGTTGGGCCGGCCCTCTGGGCTGGCGTTCGCATTTTTTTTAATATCCTCGCGAAGGATATCTTTAACTACCCTGTCGCTGTTTTTTTTTCGTTTTAAAGTGGTTTGTTAATATTTGTTTACAATGTTTTAAATCATCTTCTATTAATTTCGTTCTAAAGTTACCAACTTAGATTTAAGATATTTAGCTACATATATCATTGCAATCAGAATATTAATACCCATTTATACCAAAATACGAGTAAATAGTAAAATTAATGTTTTCGAGACACTGTTTTCGTTTTATTTTATGGGAAATACATGGGCTGTAAATTAAAAAAAAAATCAATATACTTTTCGAGTTTATAGGTCTGAGATTTAGGTTGCGTGGAAAGCTATTTCCCAAGTGTCAATCTATGGCGACATGGCGTTAAGCAGTTTAGACTACGACTGCAATCGAAGAGGTTATTTGTTGTGAGGTGCGACAGTCAGAAACAAAATATGAATAAAGATTGGTAGTAGATTGTGTGTGGGTATATTACATAGTGAACGGTCAAATGTAAACAGGTTCCAATAACTTAAGGAAAACTTTTGGAGCATGCTATATACATATGTTGAGTTATATCGATCTCTTAATTTTCCGTTGGCGCCCTTGTGCGCCGCACATTTTGCACATATGGTAGCGGCGGCCCTGGGTGAACACATTCAGCTACAATTCAACAGTATCTGCATTAAGTTATGATTTGGACATATTTGCAAGTGATCAAAGTAACACTCGTCCTGAGGGCGCTCCTGATTTGAGTGTTGGTGGAAATGGGGTTACTCATCTCACAGCAACTGTACTCAGACATGTCAACCATAAAATCTTCTCTGACAATTGGTCCAACAGTCCGAGACTCCAGGTACATCTTACCTTAAATGGTCTTTAGAGCATAATAAACCATGTATGGGCTGTTAGCTTGCAATTGAAAATGAACTTGGTGCATTTTAACCCATTTATGACTATTTATATGTAAACCCAAATAAAGCTTGAAAAATGTTAATTTAATTTTCATTTTTATCTCTTTCATAATTCTTGCAGTACTTTAGAACTTTTACTTTTTGTATTGTTGATAGTAATTATTTATGGCTTGACAATTTCTAAACTCCGAAAATCGCCTTCAACCACAGTAAAAAAAATGGAAACACAAAAATGGTCACAGACGATAGTGACAAAGAAACGAAGAATGGGCACTTCGCCTATATTGCGTTTGCCACTCCTCTGAGCGTGAGGTGATGGAGCTAAATGCTTTCTCTAAAATTGGTAAAATTCTCTTGAGAAGAGGAACAGTCCCTTGAACTTAATCAGCAATACTGACTAAACAAATGGACATATTCAAAAAACACTGACTTGTCGAACTCATCTACTAGATTTGCAAGGAGCCACATGCTGCTACGGGCCTGGTGGTGGGATTCTACCTCAGGTGGGGGTAAACAAAAGGACCACGCCCTTAGAATCTCTCCTTAACCAGGTGATTATTAGGTGCCATGAAATAAAGTGCTATGTAAAAAAGTCCAAAACAAAATTTCGGACTTTATTGCACTTTGAAGAGTGCAAAAACTCCATATTTTTTGAAGTTTTTACAAAAAAAAAAAAAACAAAATCTATTATTTTGTAATAACAAATTGTTTTGAAAAAGAGTAACACTAAACTAACAATAAAAAATAAACTAGGAACAAAAACAAAAAAAGAATTTCAGTCAATTTTCTTAAATATAAAATATACATACGTACCATAATAATTATTATTAATCTTTTCCACTATCTGCTACAGGTTCGATAAATTCAGTTGGATTCAATTTCTTAAAGAGAGTTGATTAATACATTGTTGCAAATTAATTTTGCCTTCCAGTTGCTTTTCTAAGCAAACTTCACTAAATCTTCCTTTAAGCATCTAGACTGTTTTGGTACGTATACATCTGAATGGCGCCTTTCATCTTTTGAGATTTTGCACACTCTTAGAATGTCCAAAAATTTGAAAAAGTTTCCTTTTTTTTTTGAAGTTTTGAGCACAAATAGCTATATGATAGATACCCTTCAATCGAGCTGGTCGTTCTGAAGTTTTCATTATTTAATGAAAAAGTTTCTATTCCAACTTTTAAGATAAAATTTTGTATTTTCATTTCTTGTGTTATTCTCTTTATTTTATTTCATTTCAGTTTTGTACTTTATTGCACTCTTGGAAGTGCAATAAAGTCCAAAATTAACATAAAGATACAACTAAAATCGAGTCAAAAATATGTACATATGTAAATAAATTATTTTTAATTCTTCAATCAAATGAAGTCAATTTAAATTTATCATTCTTAATTTCAATTCATGGTTGAAAGTGCAAAATAAGGTATAACTTCCCTACCTTGTAAAAGTCATCAGAAAAAATAATCATTTAATATTTGGTTGGTATAAGAAAAAAACTTCTTCGGGACGTTTGAAAATAACCAAACAAGTGATTATAAAAAGAGCAAACACAGAACAAATACAGTTCTAGACCAAAGTGATATATAGGTAGGTACTGTAGTAATGAAGAAATTACTTTATAAAATATTACTTATAAGTTTATATAAAATTTAGAATAAATCTATATAGCTGCTGGTTATAAGTAGAAAAATAAAAAATGTAAATAGACACTTGAAAAAAGACTCTGAAACTAAAAAGATTCTATTTAAATAATAAAATATACATATCAAAATAATTTCTTGGTTTTATTCTTACTCTTATAATTCAGAAGTGGGATAATGGAATTCAATAATTACACTGCAGGAGAGTTAAAGAAATGGCTTAATTTTTTGGGGGAGAAAACAACAGGAAACAAAAATGATTTAATTTTACGTATTCGGCAGATTCCCATTGAAGTACGTGGTGAGTTTCCTCCAAAAGATGTTCAAAAATCAATTCGGACAGAACTTGAACAAGCTGCAGTTATTTCTGAAGATGATGATCACGAAGATGAGCCAAGTGCAGACATGTTTTCTGATTCACTAAGAGATCCATGGAAGAATGCTGATGAGCGACCCAACAACAAGGAAAATACCGGTGAATGGCGTCTAATGAAAAGAGAGATCCAACTACTTGAAAAGGAAAAATTGTTGCTGGAAAAAGAAAATGCATTGCTGAAAAAAGAAAACGAGCTATACAGAAGAGAAAATACAACAAGAAACCAAGATACAAGCCATGAAATCGAAAGTAAGACTGAAGTGCATTTCACTCACATCAAGGATCTTTTATCCGAGTTCAATGGGACTGGAGATAGTTTTCAGCTATGGGAATCACAACTTAGAAGTCTTCAGAATTCATATCAACTGAACGAAAATAACATGAGAGCTCTCATTTCATCGAAAATAAAAGGAAAGGCTTTGAAATGGCTACACTCTAAAAATGACGTTATGACTATTCCAATAGATGAGCTTCTGGAAGAGTTAAAAACATTATTTCAAGATAGAGCTAGTCACTTGACACTAAGAAGACAATTTGAATCAAGAAAATGGCTTCCATCGGAAAGTTTCCAGGAATATTATCACGAGAAAGTTATTCTCGCGAACAAGATTTGCATTGCGGATAAGGAACTTATGGAATATATTCTAGAAGGAATACCGGACTATTCTCTCAAATCTCAAGCAAGAATGCATCGTTTTAAGGAAACATGTGAATTACTTGAGGCTTTCCAGAATTTAAGACTTCCGACTTCAAGTAATCATTCAAGACAAGTATTTCTGAGAGAAGGAACAACGACCACAAGACAATTATTAAAATGCTTTAATTGTAATTCCATTGGGCATATGGCAAATGAATGTCAAAAATCTAAGCGAGTTGGAACATGCCACGTGTGCGGAGAGACGGGTCATTATGCTGCAGGTTGTCCAAAGAGGCATGTACGTTATGTTCACAACATTAACCAAAATGAAGAAGATGATTACGTAAGGAATTTGCAATATATTTTTGTTAAATCAAATTTTAGTTATAAAACTATATTAAAAACATTAATAGATACCGGCAGCCCTATAAGCTTAGTTCGTCAGCAGTTCGTTCCATTTATTCTTAATTCAGATTATAATCTCAGTACCAATTATAGTGGTATAAATAAAAGCCCACTTATTATTCATGGTTTTGTTAGAAGCTCTATTTTGTTTGAAAATAAATATATAAAAATTGATTTATACATAGTTCCCGATGAAACCATGAACTATTCAGTCATTTTAGGAAAAGATTTTATTAAAATTGCAAATTTAAAATTGAAAACAGTTGATGAAATAAATATTAATAAAAACAATGATTTTGAAAATGAATGTAATAGTCTTATGCAAATTCAAATTAGCGACACAAAATTGTTACCAAATTGTATGTTTATTAATGAATATTTCGAAAAAAATAACAATATTGATATGGAATTGAAAACTAAATTTAAAAAAATATTTTATGACTTTTATGTAAACTGTAAACGTCCCGATGAACCTGAGAAAGACTGTGAAATGAAACTGAAAATAACTAATGAAAAATCGTTTTATTGTAAACCCAGAAGATTGTCTTATCATGAAAAGGAACAGGTACAGATTTTGATTGATGATCTGTTAAATAAAGGCATTATTAGACAAAGTATATCAGAATATTCCTCTCCCATAGTTTTAGTCAAGAAAAAAACGGGCGATATTAGATTTTGTGTAGATTATAGGGTCTTAAACAAAAATACCCTGAAAGATAATCAACCACTACCATTGATTGAAGATCTATTAGATGGACTAGGAAATAAAACATTTTTTTCATTGCTAGATCTTAAAAGTGCATTTTATCATATTCGTATGAGCGAAGATTCTGTAAAATACACTTCTTTCGTCACTTGGTTGGGACAGTATGAATTTCTTAGAATGCCTTTTGGGCTTAAAAACGCTCCAGGGGTGTTTCAACGCTATGTGAACAACATTTTTGAAGATCTAATAAGAGCTGGTAAATTAAGAATATACATTGATGATATACTCGTGGCAACTAAAACTTTCGATGAACACTTAGAAATTTTAAAGGAAGTTTTTCAGAGGTTAGTGAGGAATAAACTGGAAATAAAGATGGATAAGTGCAGGTTTCTGGAATCGGAAATAGAATATTTGGGTTATATAATCTCAAAAAATGGTATTCGCCCAAATTCAAAAGGCATAGAATCTATTTCAAAATTTCCAGTACCCCAAAATTCTAAAGCTGTTCATAGTTTTTTAGGTTTGTGTTCTTATTTCAGGAAGTTTATAGCGGGATTTTCAGTTGAAGCTCAACCATTATATAACCTTATTCGAAAAAATGTGAGCTTTAAATTTGGACAAAAAGAGCTGAGCTGTTTTGAAAAGTTAAAACAAAAGCTGATGGATGCACCTATTTTAGCAATTTATGATCCACGTGATGAAACAGAGCTTCATTGTGATGCAAGCTCATTAGGGTTTGGGGCCATATTGCTACAGAAAAAAGTAGATGGAAAGTTTCATCCCGTGTTTTACTTTTCAAAACGAACGACTGACCAGGAAATGAAGTATCACAGTTTCGAGTTAGAAACTTTGGCAATTATCTATGCCCTTCAAAGATTTAGAATATATTTGCATGGAATAAAATTTAAAATAGTAACAGACTGTAATTCTTTAACACTAACTTTAAACAAAAAAGAGATAAATTCCAGAATAGCCAGATGGGCTCTTGAGCTCCAAAATTACGATTATTCTTTAGAACATCGTGCAGGGTCAAAAATGCAACATGTTGATGCTCTTAGCCGAACTTCAAGCGTATTAGTTTTAGAAGAAAATACTTTTGAACAAAATTTATCAATTTGTCAATATAGGGATGATGTTATAAATGAAATTAGAAAACGATTGGAAAAACAGGATGAGAAATTATATGAAATGTGTAATGGACTGGTATATAGAAAAGTTGGACAGGACGTTCGGTTCTATGTTCCAAGTGAAATGGAAAGAAATGTATTGCAAGTATATCACGATGAGATGGGTCATGTAGGCTGTGATAAAGTGTTGAGTGGTTTGCAAAAAGTTTACTGGTTTCCTAAAATGAAAGAAAAAATTCAATGTCATATTTCAAACTGTTTAAAATGTATTTCTTTTTCACCAAAATTCGGAAAGCATGAAGGACTTCTTCATAATATACCAAAAGGTAAGACTCCTTTTGACACTATTCACGTAGATCATTTCGGACCAGTAACACTTAAAAATTCAAAAAAGAAGTTTGTATTTTTATTAATCGATTCATTTTCTAAATTTGTAAAGTTGTATGCAGTTTCAAGCACTAATACCAAAGAGGTATTAAGTTGCTTAAGGCAATATTTTAATTCATATAGTCGACCAAAAATAATAGTTTCTGATCGAGGAACTGCATTTACTTCTAAAGATTTCCAAACATTTGTCAATAACAACAATATTAAACATTCAAAAATAGCAACGGGATCACCACAAGCTAATGGACAAATTGAAAGGGTAAATAGGAGTTTAGGGCCAATGCTTGCAAAGCTAACTTGTGGGGGAATAAACTTTTCTTTGGATAGAGTGTTACCAGAAATAGAATTCGCATTAAATAATACAATTCACCGTAGTATTGGTGTAACTCCAAGTGAACTTCTTTTTGGTGTCAGCCAAAGAGGCGTTGTCTTAGATTTATTAAAGGAGAAACTTGAGGAAATAACTGCAAAGGAATCAGAAAGAAATTTAAATGAAGTAAGAGCTAAAGCAGCCAATAGAATCATAAAATGTCAAAACTACAATAAACAAATAAAGGATCGGGGAAGAATTCATAAAGAATATAAAGTAGGTGATTATGTGGTAGTAAAAAATTTTATAAGTCAACCTGGAGTTTGTAAGAAACTCGCTCCTAGGTTTAAAGGTCCTTTCAATGTTGTTCGAGTTTTACAAAATGATCGGTATTTATTAAGAGATGTTGATGGTTTTCAATTAAATCAAGTCCCTTACGAAGGGATTTGGGAAATAGCAAATATGAAACCTTGGATACAAAAATACAATACAAAAATTTAAAAAAAAGAAATTAAAGTTAAAGTTCATTCTAAAGGTAATCGGGACGATTACGAGTCAGGAAGGCCGAATTGTAGTAATGAAGAAATTACTTTATAAAATATTACTTATAAGTTTATATAAAATTTAGAATAAATCTATATAGCTGCTGGTTATAAGTAGAAAAATAAAATATGTAAATAGACACTTGAAAAAAGACTCTGAAACTAAAAAGATTCTATTTAAATAATAAAATATACATATCAAAATAATTTCTTGGTTTTATTCTTACTCTTATAGTACCTAACATATTTCGACATAACAACGTTGAAATCATAATACACACATTATTTACAGACAATTTATTCACAACAAACAATATATCAAAGTACTTACCTAATTCCAAATTTCTCAAATCGTTATTTAAAAATTAAAAAAAATTGACAATTTTAAAAATAGTAGGTATATAGGTATACCTACCTACCTACGGCTACGATGCTTCAAGAAAATCGCCCGAGCCGCTTAGGCTGTAGTCGAACAGACACAGAATTACAGGACTTTTTTCGTCTTTGCTATCATCGTTAGGTAGGTAGGTATATCAACTTTGATCAAAATCCTAGTTCGATTTTTTACGAATGTGTAACTTACTTTATAGTACCCATAAGTTGCAAGTAAAAGTCGTAATGTTAAGACTGATTAAAATATCGACTTCGATTTTGTTTACAAATGCATAAAATGCCATATTGTACCTACCTACCTATGTCACACGTACAATACAAATGTACATTCAGAGGCCAACAAATCTACCATTTTATCACAAAAATTACAAAAATACCTATATGTACATATATTTTTCACCCTTAAATGAAAACAGAGAAATCCTTCAAACAAAACTCTTATTTGAAACCTTGCTTGATATATTCTTCTGACCTACAAAAATTCTCAGATTACTAAAAAAAATCCTTACCAATGATCGAGAACGCGATGAATGAAAAAAAAATAGATAACCCCATCCTCCAAGTAAATACCTACATACGCACGCGTACAAAGCAAAAAAAAAAAAAACAATAGTATACCTACCTAATAAAATACTGAAAGCTAAAATAAGATTTTCTTCACAACTGAAAAAAATCATCAAACACCAGCTACCAGAACAAAACAACAAAAACATACACATAATAAAAGGTAGGTCAAGAACCTCAACAAAAAAATCTTCATAACCAAATTTACAAAAACAAAACTAAAGCAATCTCTCATCCCTCACGTCTCACTTCTTACCAGACACCACGTATTGAATATCTATACACAAAGGTATAGAAAGATAAACAAAAATTATCCACACAAGAAAAAGTCCTTTTTTGATCCCCTTTATTTTATAACCGCCATTTATTTAAAATTTTGAATAGTTTTGCACTCTGAAATAGTCTGAAATAGTTGTCAGGCCGACGATAGATGTCCTCTTAAATTAAGGTTTCATGAGAATACTATAGAGTGTATATACAAAGGTATAATTATTAAAGCTTATTACAATGTTTGTATACATGTTAATTGTCAATCTGGCAGACGGCAAATGCCATGTCATAATGATTTTTTTTTGTGTAAAAGAAATATGCTTTTTAAATTCAATTTAACTAAAATACGCTAATAAAATCTAAATCTAATCTCTACAGCTGCAACACCGGAACTACTTATCGGCCTCGATAATATACACCTAGGAGTCTCACGAAAAATCATCGTTGATGGATGGAAGGCTGTGGTCTGTACGAGACTTGGATGGGCAGTCTACGGAAGTTACGGTAGAGATGTACTTCGCCGAGACTTGCTACCAAGATGAATTGGATTGAATTGGTGAGGAGTCACATCGCCAATGATAACCTTGCGGTGAAACCTGTCGATATTGTTGTGTCGATCGACATGTCTAAAGCCAAAGAAACATTGGAACGAACAACAAAACGAGTAGGAACGCGTTTTGAGACGGGCTTGTTGTGGAGAAGTGACAATATTGGTCTGCTGCCTAGCAAACAGATGGCAGAGAGAAGATTCTTTACACTGGAAAGGAAGTTTCAATAAAACGAAGAGTTTCATTGTGCATACTCCCGACTTATTGAAGAGTATGAGAGAAAGGGATACTGTAGAAGGCTCAGCTCGGCTGAAATACAGAAAGGAGGCGAACGCATTTGGTTTTTGCCACACTTTGGGGTTGTTAACCCGAATAAGCCCGGAAAGCAGCGCATAGTTTTTGATGCTGCAGCCGAGGTAAATGGGATTTCTCTGAATTCAATGCTGCTGAGTGGTCCAGATGGATGTCAACCCTTAACAGAAGTTCTAATGAAGAAGGCAGAGGCGGGTTGGAATATGTGCAGACATAGTCGAGATGTTTCACCAGGTGAAAATTCGTGAAGAAGATCAGATGGCACAGCGGTTCCTATTGTTGCGTGGCAAGAGGAAGTGAGGATGTTGGTATTAGGGAAAGGTAGGAAAAAGGATAGGATAGGAAAATGGAAAAGGAAGAGGTCAGAAAAAGGGTATGAATGTCAAGTTTCGGAGGACGTGGCCTGCTTGCGTTGCACGGCGTCAGCTCGTCGGACGGGGGGGATGTTGCCCACGAAACTTAACCTCGCCTGCAAACAAATACATACATATATCAGGCCGGGAATCAAAACTAGGAATAAAAGTAAACGGACTAGTCTCAACGACAGCAGACGGACGATCATAACACCAAAGGCACTGCTGATAGTAGTGCAGTGTGGCCTTAACCCACCCAACTATGGAAATCCGTGGCCATGTTTAGATTCCCCCAATAATGGCTGATGATCGCGTTCAGGTCATACCATCTTCACTGAACGGTTTTGGCTACCTTAGGCACCCCTGAAATTTCATCTCTCAAACCGTCATGTTATGCTTATGCACAACAGAAAAAGACATTAGTTTCCAAAATATGGCGGTTGAAGTTTATTTGACTTTTAACTTTAAAATTAACAAACCTAAAACTAATTTTCTTTTCAATTCTATAATTAGATAAAACATCGAAAATCTATAACTGAAGACAAACAATACACTAGAAAGGAATACAAAACTAACGTGAAAATGGTCACTTTTCCAACTAACGATCTGAAAAGCACCCTTTTTGGTGCACGTACAATGGTCTAAATTCTCGCCCGTAGTTTTTCCCTACCTACATAGAGCTCTTTGGAGGTGGAATGATCGTAAATAACTTTTGGATTTAACGGACGGAACGCGGACTACATCGGAAACGTAACTGTTCACTTACACTGTTAAATAATAAGTTAAATGAGAAAAAAAATAGAATAAAGTTAATATACCTAAGAAAAAATTATGTATAAAAAGAAATATAAATAATTTATTGAAGAAAAATAACTTCAACGCCTTAATTTTTAATAAATAACTACAAAAAAATAGTAAACTGGAACAAACTGGAACACAGGAACAAATGACAGTAAGACATACACTCAATTTTTCTTTTCCTCGCCTAGCTTTCTTCTTTGTAGATTTTCATTATTTTGTTTACGTTGTACTTTATATATATGTTATATGTTTAATATTCCTGTTTGTCTACTCTCGTACCTGTGCTTTGATTTCGTTTTGTTTTATTTATTCAGGGACTCACGGTACCGGATTAGCTGGCGTTGAAAACCTTCGGCATGGTGAATATGAGATCTCCTGGATTCTGGTGATTTTGGATATTCACCAAAATTGCGGTGCATCCCTGGAATGCATTTCTTTGTCCGCCCAAGCACCAGTAATTAGTCCCCTGGATATGTATCAGTAGAAAAGATGAAGATGACGAGACGAAGCTACATACAGTATGCAAAGTAATGCAAAGTAAAAAAACGGGGGCGGCCCAGCGCTTCGCTGACAAACTGGGACCGCCAAGTGCACAAATATGAATTATAACCTGTATAAATTTTAAGTTAACACCAGTATTCAATAAAACACTTTCGTTGCAAACTCACCCTATTCTAGAGATAAATTTAATTTATTTTATTTTTTTCCTCAAAAGGAATCTCCTAGGTTGGTTTCTGTAAGAATTTAACCTCTAGGACACAATCTGGCAACAGAATTACAAAAATTAATAATTACGCAAAAATTTCACAGGATTTTAGGGAACACGCACCAGAATTTGTACAAAAGAACCGAAAAAATAGTTTAATACCA
This sequence comes from Chrysotoxum bicinctum, assembly GCA_911387755.1. Taxonomy (NCBI): domain Eukaryota; kingdom Metazoa; phylum Arthropoda; class Insecta; order Diptera; family Syrphidae; genus Chrysotoxum; species Chrysotoxum bicinctum. Next base: position 24,056,698 of record OU426988.1, on the reverse strand, counting down.
GTGATGGTGAAGAAATTTGCGGATTATATTTTTTTCTTTCTTTCTGTTTAATCTCAGCGAGGGATAAATGACAGCCGATTCACATGTCTTTACACAACCTCCTTTGACATTCGACTCCACATCCGCCTGTCATTCCTTTCATGACGTTTCACCGAACTTCCTCACCTAGTACATTTCTGTCCCACCATCTAGTACCTATCTCCACGGATAGAGGGCGCTTACCAGTTCTACTCCCAGTTTGCACACGTTTTCGTGTTAAAAACCATTCTACACCTATCCATCTACCTTGCTCTACTCGAATATTGGATAAACACATACTTTACAATCCTAATTGTCCTCCAATACCTTCGCGAACTTCACTGATCGATTATCTCCTCGTGTAAACATCATGTGAACATATACTACACTTAAAAACTTGCCACAAACAAATACAGACACTATAGGATTCGGTTTGATGACCTGACGCCATCTGTCCGACTCTTCGCCGTAACATATGTCACTTTTGACGCTGAGAGAAGAAATATTTTTTCAAATTCTACCCTGCGTCCGGGCGTCCACAACAAAATTCGTGGTTTCATTGGATAAATTCCAATGAAAGAATGAAAAAAAAGGTCGCCCTATCATTCTATTTTGGTGGCAATTGCTCTAAACCTAGTAAAATTTTAAATAGTGCAGCTTAACTGTGGTGAATAATTCTAATCAACCAAAAATCTTTCAATTTTGAATCAAAGTTTAACTGACATTTGGCCGAAATACTCAGTTTTCTTGAACAAAATTCACTTTCAACTATTCGTTAACCTCGAGTTCACCTATCCTGGGCTATATAAAGTTAAAAGATTGAAAGGTTGAAACTTGGTCGAATAGTTTTATCGTCTCTCTATTCATTTCCGATGGATTCCTGACTATCCTGACATTACTAAAATGGACACCACCATGAATCCATGAGCAGACCAGAAAATGTTTCGGTAAGTATAATTGTTTAATTATCTATTCAAAATTGTTTTTTTTTATTATTTTCCTAGCTGCATTGGAAGATTCTGAACGGGAAAAGATCGTTCCGCAATCAACTCCACTCCTATCGATGGAAGCAACGGAGATCGGATGGATGATTGTCTTCCTTGCCGGCGATGGCGAACGCATGTGGGGAGCAACCCACGTTTTAAAGCCGGGCACTAATTTTGGTTCAAGAACCGTTTCCAGCGACAGTATTATTAAAAATGTTTGTTCTGTCATCTCAGTATATAATTCATGCTTATTTTGACATTCTCATGAATAGTCTATTCGTTAGAATGATTCTATTCCTTCGAATGAACTTTCTTAATTTTGAGATTCGAACGAATAACATTCATTTGCGATAGATAGCATAAAATGAACTTCAAAAAAGATTCATTTTCATTGTCAGCTGTTTGACATTTACTATATTCCTATTTGAATTAGTATGACCGTTTTACATTTTTTTTGTTTCTAAACATTTTATAGATGTTGGATAAATAATCAAGAAACAAAATAAATAATACACTTTTTCATTATAAAGTAAAGTTTAACCATTAAGAACTACATATTTATTACATTTTTTGTGTCAACTCAGCTGTTTTGAAACTTTTCTTTAAAAAAATAAGTTGTTCATGACGCATTCTAAATTTTTATTTTTTTTCGTATACACTTGGTCACACTAAAATATCAAAAACAAAAGAGAAGTGTTTGTGAAATGTCAAAACCAAAAGGTGAAATCTTTGTTTATTTGTAATTGTTTTGTTTATTGTATAATAATTTAAATTTCTTGGATAAAAACATAAAATAATAAATAAAAATATGGCATTTGTGTTGTTTATAAATTAAGATGGTGCTGAAGAAGTGCAGAGGAGAAGGATAGTGGATGCTTTCTTTCTTTCCGTATCAACGCGGGTGGTAAAAGAAAACCCTTTGCTACCTCCGGGTTTTCTTCCATTATTTTAATTAACTTTTCCTTTTGTTCGCGGTTTTTCCAGTTGGAATGCGACCTTTTAACATAAAACAACAACAAAAATAATAAAAGTAATTTATTTTCCATGAAATAATTAAAAACTTACATGTTTTGTTGTTTACTCGACAGAAAAATTCAAACGACACAAAAATGACATTTAATTCTATTCTTTCGAATCTCAAAATTGAATTAGCTTTCGCAAATGAATGAACTTTCTATGGATTGGGTGAACTTTCGATTTGTTCGATTAACATTCTAATCGCCGAGTCTCAAAATTAAGTTTCAACGAATTCGACTCACTTTCTAACGAAAGAGAATGTCAAAATAAGCACCATTACTTCCTACTTGTTTCACTATTCGACATTTGATATATTTCGGTGATAATTTTGCGGACAAATTTTTTGAAGAATCACTCAAGATGAAATTCTTTTTATAAACTTCCTGTCCGGGCATAAATTTAACTTTTTTGGTTCTCGTGTTATACGTTTTCGCGGATTTGTCATTAGCTTTTAAAATATTTTCGCGAATTCGATTCCTTATGCACAGCAATCGACTTTGTCGGGGAATAGTCAACAGCTCGCTATCGTCTACCGCATTCAGTTTCCGCGCCAGTTCATAGCTACTACCGTGCGTTATCATATTTGTCCCAAATAAAGCATAATACGGGGACACCCCGATAGAGCTATGAACTGAGCTTCTCAGAGCACAAGCAATATCGCTGAGGTGCAAATCCCAATCGCGTTGGTCGGATTTTAAATACGACCGGATAGCTGCTAACAGCGTGCGGTTGACCCTCTCCGACGCGTTCGATTGCGGTGCATAATTGGCGGTTTTAAAATGCCTTATGCCGTATTTGGACAATCAATTTTGAAATTCTTTGGCCAAGAATTGTTTACCATTGTCCGAATGGATAACTCTTGGCACCCCGAACATATTAAACAAATCTTGGCGCAAAAATCGTACAACACTCGACGTGTTCGCATGCCTCAATGCTTTCAAAAATACAAATTTCGATAAATGGTCTAAAACCACAAACACATAAGCATTTCCTGACCTCGATCTAGGGTAAGGACCTATGAAGTCAATATACAGTTTCTCAAAAGGACGATTAGAACAATACTACGTAACAATAGGGGGACGAGAAGCTTGGTTGGACGCTTTGCTTTGTTTACATATATCACAATTAGACACATACTGTCGAATTTGTACGGTCATATTGGGCCAATAGAAGTGTTCGCGGACTTTAAAAAGCGTTTTTCCGATACCACCGTGAGCGGCAAGCGGTGGGTCATGAGCCTTACTTATGATCTCTTCTGTGAGACCAGATGGTATCCACAGAAGCCAAGCATGCTCGGTCATGATCGCATCGCCTCCACTAATAAACGCGCGTTTGTAAACAAATCCATCTTCAACCTTTAGATCAGGTAGTTGTTCCGCGTTTTCAATAATAGTTTTAATTAAACTGGTATATTTCTCGGATAGGAATTCTTCTGATTGCAAATCAATAAGCGGTGCGACTTCTTCGATAGTCAGCGAATCTACATACACCCGAGAAAGAGTGTCTGGAACTACGAGTACGTTTAGCTACCCTTTTCTGTGCTGTATGTCGAAGGCATACGATTGTAGTAGCAGACTCCACCTGGCGAGCTTTCCACTAAGGTCCTTCATGCTCATGAGCCATTGAAGACTGGAGTGGTCGGTAATTACTGTGAAATCCATGCCCTCGACATACAGCCTGAATTTTTTCACAGCCATCACTGCTGCCATACACTCCTTCTCGGTTACGCTGTAGTTCCGCTGACTCTTATTAAATTTTTGCGAAAAGTACGCAATCGAAACTTCCTCATCTTCCTTGTTCCTTTGGAACAGGACAGCACCAATTCCAGCATCCGACGCATCACATTGGATGTAAAATCTTTTTGTGAAGTCCGGACGCGAAAGAACTGGTGCCGTGGTTAACGCAGTCTTTAGATCATTGAGCGCTTTCAGCGCTTCCTCCCTCATTTTAAATTTATCGCTCCTCTTCTTCAGCAAGTCAGTCAGGGGAGCAGTCAGACTAGAGAAATTCTTTATAAATTTCCGATACCACGCTGCTAAACCAAGCAACCGAACCTGCTTTGGGGTTTTGGGAATAGGGAAATCCGCTATCGACTCCACCTTAGCAGGGTCGGTTTTGATCTTACCTCCACCAACTATGAAGCCCAAATACTTAAGCTCTTTGAAGCAAAAGTTGGATTTCTTCACGTTGATGGTTAGGTTAGCCCTGCGTAAGCAGTCGGCTACTTCGTTTAACAAGGTGATATGCGTCTCGAAATCCGGCGCCATGACGAGCAGATCATCCAGATACACAAAGACACGGTCCATGAGTCGTGCAGGAATCACCTTGTCCATTAACTGGCATAACTTTTGGGCGGCATTACACAACCTAAAGGGCATGACAGTAAATTGGTACAAGGGTCTTCCCGGTACCGCAAAGGCAGTCTTTTCCCTACTCCGTCTCTCCAACGGTATTTTCCAGAATGCTTCTTTTAGATCGATACTACTAATGTAGTATGTATCCGGTAGTCGGCTGATGAGCCCCTCGATATGGGGGAGAGGATTCGCGTTTTTCTTCGTCAGTGAGCTCATCTTACGAGAATCTAGACAAAGTCGGTTTTTGCCAGGTTTTCATAAGAGAACCACTGGCGAACACCACGGACTCACTCTCCTCAATAACGCGGAGGTACCGCTGGTGAGACAGGGTAGTGACGCTGTTTCACAGGCAGCGCATCTCCAGTATCAATGACGTGCTCCATCAGCGCCGTCTTTCCTAGACCATCCCGGTCAAAACAAAGAAATCTCTGCCTGACCGCATCCAGTCTGGCCCACTGATCAGAGTTTAACTGATGAGCGCTGAATAAATCTGAATCTTCGTCAACCGAGATACTACTAATAATGTTTGGGGCTAACTCGAACGTTCTCCAGAAGTCTACGCCAAGGTAAATCTGATCCAAATTTGGAACGAGATAGAACGTTAGTCCCTCCGTCTTGTCCTTATATTGTACTGTTACTTGAATTTTGCCCACAATATTTTGACTTTTACCGTCCGCTGTCTTAACCCCCGATTGAAAAGGAATAATATTACTTTGGAGTTCTTTGGCTAGATCCACACAATTTTTTCCAAGTATGCTCACACTAGCCCCGCTATCTAGTAAACCTAAACATTCTTTCCCTCCTAATTTAATTTTAGCGTATGGTCTCGGATCAGAACTCAAATTTAGGATAGTAGAAGAAATACGCTTTTGAATTTCTTTCTTCGCTTTGAAGCGGGTTCTAGTTTTAAGTATATTTTTCGACGGAGCAAAAATCTTGCTATTAAAAATTCGATTTCGCGCTTTGTTATACTCTTCAATTCTTATGTCCCGCGACCGGTTTCCCTGACTACATCGTTCGCAACGTGGAGTTATCACACCTTCCTGACCACATTTGTAACAAAACACGTTACGCATCTCAGACTCACAGTCGAAGTATGTATGGCCCTGCACCTTGCAGTTCCAGCACACTAGGGTTGCAGCATCTGCGTATTTCCGAGGAGGGTTTTTTGGCCGAATTCCACTGAACTGATAAGCTGCCAGATGTTTTTCCCCCGGCTGGCTTATCTCTTCATAATCCAGCTCGTTTGCTCTGAATTTCACTTGGGGTTTGGCAACGCTTCTTGCTACGTCCTATTTTCTCCTCGGAAATGCTAATTCTGCCTCCTTGCAGGCAGTCCTCAGCTGATCCAAGGAGAAAATTGGTTGTGGAAATACTAATTTTCCTATGCGGTCATTCAAATTTCTTTTAAGGATTTTCACCATCTCTATCTCTGCAACTGGAGTTCTCAACTGGAATCTCAACTTATTTACTGCCACGAAGAAATCTAGACTACTCCCAGGAATTCTGCCTACGATCCATAATATCGCGGATAATTTCAAAGTCTGATCGAATGTTCTTGAACTGTCGCATCAATCCGTCTTTCAAGGTTGACCAGTCAGGCCGATAATTATTCATGTTGAATTGCCAGAACCATTCGAGAGCAGATCCTGAGAGAAGTAGATGGAAATCTCGCAAAATTTCCGTCCATGGGCAGGCATATCTATTCTGTAGTGTTTCAAGCCGAAACACGAAATCTTCTACAGTCATCGTCGTTGGCTGACCATCGAACTTCAAGGCCCATTTGTCGACCCTAATCGGAGGTTTGAATCTCGACGACAGTACCGGGTTGTTATACTCTGGCTGGTAGTCGAGCTGATTGGGATAATGTATTGGATTGAAGTTACCCCTAGGAATGTATGCCTCATGGAACGCGCTAGGATGATATGTTCTATCATAACTTGGTTGCGGTTGTCTCCTACGCGGTTGACCAGAATGAACGAAAGAATTTCTCCCTGAATCAGCTGGGAAATTAGGCTGCACTGGCGGCTGGGTTGCTGGTGCAGGGTCACTCAAACTTTCAAGTGGTCTGTGTGTCTGAACGGTTGCCGATTGATTATTATTTCCTAGATTTAAATTTCTAAGAAACTCTCCCAGTTGATTTTGGATTTCTTCCTTTAAGGTATTTGTTAAATCTTTTTGAATGGCTTGTTTCGTTGTAGAAAAACCTTCTACTAAAGCCAGATTAATATATGCTTTTAAATCTTCCGGAATTAACCTTCTTTCTTTACCTGTGCTTACAGGAGGTGGGGGTATTTGCATCAAACTTTCTAAGATACTCCTAGAACTACCTACATGGACTTGATTGGTTGCGGCTGGTCTTGCATCAAAAGTTTGCCTAACTGTAGCATTCATGGACTCAATACTATCGCGTGGAGTCGCTAGCCCAGCTCCCATCCCACTAAGGTTACTAAAGTCAGGAGCAGAAATTGAGTCCGAAGAAGTATTGGTGCGACTGTCAGATATCGGAATGCCAGAGGGAGGGACTGGATTGGAAGTGGTTCCGAGATGTCTTTCAGATATAAGTGGTGAATACATCGCTTGCTGTCTAGCGGTAGGGTCTAGATTTTTTGAAATCGACCTAGTTAATCTCACTTCGTCTATTTCAGCATCTCTTATCAGCTGATTAATTCTATCCTCTTCTTCTTTGTTGCTGTAAGCCATCTTTACAAACTTTAACGGAACTTACGAAAAAACAACAAAACTATAAATTACGAAATAAGGTGAGTTTTGCAAAAACTATTTTTGTGTTTTCTAACAAAACGTCGAACAAAACTAACCACTATAAAAGAACAAAAAAAAACTAACAAGCTTTTTTCTTTGATAATTCGACGAAACAAAATTTGGCTGTCTCAAATTAGATAAATAACGAAAAAAGTAATTAATAAATAAATAACGAAAGAATTAACGAACTATCAAAAAAACTATATGATTCAGAAAGATCTAACGAAATAAATAATAAATAAATAAGTTAAAAAGTAACGAGAAAAAAAATAATTTAATAAACAAACAAAAAACAAAAAGTAACAAATGGTGTTTCGAAAAAAAAATAAGTAAATAAAGAAATAACGAAACAAAAATTGAAAAAAATAAGAAAACAAAAGATATTTCTTACGAAACCTAATCAAAAACGTAGATAAACTTATAACAAAAACTTTTCTAAAACTTATATTTTAGAAAATTTTGTACGTTTATATTTGAAGTTATTTCCTACCAAATTGAAGTATCTTTTTCTTCTAGAAGAAAAGAACTAAATCAAATAAGAAAACTTTTAACGTTTTATAACAAATTAACAAAAATAAATAACAGAAAAAAATGTTTGTTAACGAAATATAACGGTTTCGTTAAAACGAAAAATGAACAAAATGAATTAGAATATAAGAATCGTAGATCTAAAGTAGTGTAGGCTTTAGGAGATTTTGTATTAGTTTGAGTACTAATAAGTTTAAGTATGTTTTAAGAAAAAAACTTAAGTATTCCTAAAACAATAATATAAATATAGAATATTAGGTATCAAACGATTATATGAAGAAACTTTCACCAAATAATTGAACAAAAAAATATAACAAAAAAAAGGATTTTTCTTCCTTGAAAGCAATTTTCAACGTTGTTTGTAATTTGTTTTTAATGAGCATACGGGGTGCTTCAAGTAGCGTCTTTAGTGGTTTTCTTTTGACGAAATGGTATGAACCTGCTAGCGATATCACTACTGGATAGGACTTCAGACGGACGAACAAAATCACTTGGTGTGGTGATATCTTAAGGGGAATAATTAGAAACACTAACGATGACATGACTTAGTTTTCCTCTCCGTTCCCGCAATTCTAGTCTATCCCTAGGACTTTGCTAGAAGACATGAAACGGCGAGGGAAACTGACAAAAACAATAAAGTTGGCACGGTGCATCGATGTTCGACTACTCATCAAACACGGTCACTACGTCCAAATAAACTACCAAAACAATACGAAAGGAAAAGAAATTGAAAATTTAAATTGAAAAGCAAAAAAAAAAAGAATAAGGAAAGACAAGAAGAAAGACGTTCTCTGTTGACACTGCATGTCATCAAAACCCGTCGCGATACACCTCGGTGCGTCCGAGACCTTCTGGGTGCAGCCATACGCATTTCGAAAATACTACAGCGACTGCAGAAAAACGACTATACACACACTTACCGCTGTCGCTATGAATTTCCAAGAGATCGTCGCAATACACCTCGGTGCGTCCGAGACCTTCCGGATGCAGACATACGATCCTTAAAAATTCATAGCAAGTTTGGTTAACTTTCACTAAACTGAAACTATGACTACACAAGCTAAACGTTGGGCGCCAATTTGTTGCGAGGCAAGAGGAGCGGAGGAGTGTCGGTATTGGGGTTAGGTAGGAAAAAGGAAAGGTTAGGAAAATGGAATAGGAATAGGATTGAAAAGGGTAAGAATGTTAAGTTTCGGAAGACGCGGCCTGCTTGCTGTGCACGGCGTTAGCTCGTCGGACGGGGGGGATCTTGCCCCCGAAACTTAACCTCACCTGCAAACAAATACATAAATCAGGCCAGGTAAACAACACAGGAAAATTTCGGACTAGAAAGAGACGGACGGACTATCGATACACCAAGGGCCATTACCCACCCTACCATAGGAATTTTCGGCCATTTTTAGATTCCCCCAATAATGGCTGATGATCGCGTTCAGGTCATACCATCTTCACTGAACGGTTTTGGCTACCTTAGGCACCCCTGAAATTTCATCTCTCAAACCGTCATGTTATGCTTATGCACAACAGAAAAAGACATTAGTTTCCAAAATATGGCGGTTGAAGTTTATTTGACTTTTAACTTTAAAATTAACAAACCTAAAACTAATTTTCTTTTCAATTCTATAATTAGATAAATCATCGAAAATCTATAACTGAAGAAAAACAATACACTAGAAAGGAATACAAAACTAACGTGAAAATGATCACTTTTCCAACTAACGATCTGAAAAGCACCCTTTTTGGTGCGCGTACAATGGTCTAAATTCTCGCCCGTAGTTTTTCCCTACCTACATAGAGCTCTTTGGAGGTGGAATGATCGTAAATAACTTCTGGATTTAACGGACGGAACGCGGACTACATCAGAAACGTAACTGTTCACTTACACTGTTAAATAATAAGTTAAATGAGAAAAAAAAAATAGAATAAAGTTAATGTACCTAAGAAAAAACTATGTATAAAAAGAAATATGAATAATTTATTGAAGAAAAATTACTTCAACGCCTTAATTTTTAATAAATAACTACAAAAAAATAGTAAACTGGAACAAACTGGAACACAGGAACAAATGACAGTAAGACATACACTCAATTTTTCTTTTCCTCGCCTAGCTTTCTTCTTTGTAGATTTTCATTATTTTGTTTACGTTGTACTTTATATATATGTTATTCCTGTTTGTCTACTCTCGTACCTGTGCTTTGATTTCGTTTTTTTTTATTTATTCAGGGACTCACGGTACCGGATTAGCTGGCGTTGAAAACCTTCGGCATGGTGAATATGAGATCTCCTGGATTCTGGTGATTTTGGATATTCACCAAAATTGCGATGCATCCCTGGAATGAATTTCTTTGTCCGCCCAAGCACCAGTAATTAGACCCCTGGATGCGTATTTCCAAACTGTATATCAGCACAGATCACCTTATTCTGTGCTCAGTCATTTTCTGCTCACCGAATTTGAAAGTATTGTAGAGCAAACTGTATGCAGTTTGCTTGTAAAATATTAAAAAAGCTGAAGCAAACTATATACTATTTCAGATCGAGCAAAGTACCTGTGATTACAGAGCCATCGTTCACGTTGGTGTGGTTATTGTGTGTGGTGTGTGGTGCCGTGACATAAGGCCAAGTGACAAAAGGCCAAATTTGTTTGTGACTTAAGGCCAAACATAAAATGTTTTGTCTTGAGCAACAGTACCTTGGGTGGCCCGCTTCACGGGTTTTCAGGATTTTAACTCCCTTTTCGGGGCTCACACCCGCTCACGCAACTCCGTTGCTCCGCTTAGGGTATGTTCAGTAACAACAGTTTTCCTGAGCAGCAGTACATAACTGTTAGTTGTTTACTCCAATTAATGTAAAATACAAAACTGTTGCTACAGGCGCCTGCCTGGCGACTGAACATACCCTAAGCGGAGCAACGGAGTTGCGTGAGCGGGTGTGAGCCCCGAAAAAGGAGTTAAAATCCTGAAAACCCGCGAAGCGGGCCACCCAAGGTACTGTTGCTCAAGACAAAACATTTTATGTTTGGCCTTAAGTCACAAACAATTTTGGCCTTTTGTCACTTGGCCTTATGTCACGGCACCACACACAATAACCACACCAACGTGAACGATGGCTCTGTAATCACAGGTACTTTGCTCTTAGTTTCCTGAGCAAAATGTATACCAACACAGAAAAATCTGCTTTTGATCTGACACAGTATATAGTATGCTCTCGGTGCGTCCGAGACCTTCCGGATGCAGACATACGATCCTTAAAAATTCATAGCAAGTTTGGTTCAAACTTTCACTAAACTGAAACTATGACTACACAAGCTAAACGTTGGGCGCCAATTTGTTGCGAGGCAAGAGGAGCGGAGGAGTGTCGGTATTGGGGTTAGGTAGGAAAAAGGAAAGGTTAGGAAAATGGAATAGGAATAGGATTGAAAAGGGTAAGAATGTTAAGTTTCGGAAGACGCGGCCTGCTTGCTGTGCACGGCGTTAGCTCGTCGGACGGGGGGGATCTTGCCCCCGAAACTTAACCTCACCTGCAAACAAATACATAAATCAGGCCAGGTAAACAACACAGGAAAATTTCGGACTAGAAAGAGACGGACGGACTATCGATACACCAAGGGCCATTACCCACCCTACCATAGGAATTTTCGGCCATTTTTAGATTCCCCCAATAATGGCTGATGATCGCGTTCAGGTCATACCATCTTCACTGAACGGTTTTGGCTACCTTAGGCACCCCTGAAATTTCATCTCTCAAACCGTCATGTTATGCTTATGCACAACAGAAAAAGACATTAGTTTCCAAAATATGGCGGTTGAAGTTTATTTGACTTTTAACTTTAAAATTAACAAACCTAAAACTAATTTTCTTTTCAATTCTATAATTAGATAAATCATCGAAAATCTATAACTGAAGAAAAACAATACACTAGAAAGGAATACAAAACTAACGTGAAAATGGTCACTTTTCCAACTAACGATCTGAAAAGCACCCTTTTTGGTGCGCGTACAATGGTCTAAATTCTCGCCCGTAGTTTTTCCCTACCTACATAGAGCTCTTTGGAGGTGGAATGATCGTAAATAACTTCTGGATTTAACGGACGGAACGCGGACTACATCAGAAACGTAACTGTTCACTTACACTGTTAAATAATAAGTTAAATGAGAAAAAAAAAATAGAATAAAGTTAATGTACCTAAGAAAAAACTATGTATAAAAAGAAATATGAATAATTTATTGAAGAAAAATTACTTCAACGCCTTAATTTTTAATAAATAACTACAAAAAAATAGTAAACTGGAACAAACTGGAACACAGGAACAAATGACAGTAAGACATACACTCAATTTTTCTTTTCCTCGCCTAGCTTTCTTCTTTGTAGATTTTCATTATTTTGTTTACGTTGTACTTTATATATATGTTATTCCTGTTTGTCTCCTCTCGTACCTGTGCTTTGATTTCGTTTTTTTTTATTTATTCAGGGACTCACGGTACCGGATTAGCTGGCGTTGAAAACCTTCGGCATGGTGAATATGAGATCTCCTGGATTCTGGTGATTTTGGATATTCACCAAAATTGCGATGCATCCCTGGAATGAATTTCTTTGTCCGCCCAAGCACCAGTAATTAGACCCCTGGATGCGTATTTCCAAACTGTATATCAGTACAGATCTCCTTAGTCTGTGCTCAGTCATTTTCTGCTCACCGAATTTGAAAGTATTGTAGAGCAAACTGTATGCAGTTTGCTTGTAAAATATTAAAAAAGCTGAAGCAAACTATATACTATTTCAGATCGAGCAAAGTACCTGTGATTACAGAGCCATCGTTCACGTTGGTGTGGTTATTGTGTGTGGTGTGTGGTGCCGTGACATAAGGCCAAGTGACAAAAGGCCAAATTTGTTTGTGACTTAAGGCCAAACATAAAATGTTTTGTCTTGAGCAACAGTACCTTGGGTGGCCCGCTTCACGGGTTTTCAGGATTTTAACTCCCTTTTCGGGGCTCACACCCGCTCACGCAACTCCGTTGCTCCGCTTAGGGTATGTTCAGTAACAACAGTTTTCCTGAGCAGCAGTACATAACTGTTAGTTGTTTACTCCAATTAATGTAAAATACAAAACTGTTGCTACAGGCGCCTGCCTGGCGACTGAACATACCCTAAGCGGAGCAACGGAGTTGCGTGAGCGGGTGTGAGCCCCGAAAAAGGAGTTAAAATCCTGAAAACCCGCGAAGCGGGCCACCCAAGGTACTGTTGCTCAAGACAAAACATTTTATGTTTGGCCTTAAGTCACAAACAATTTTGGCCTTTTGTCACTTGGCCTTATGTCACGGCACCACACACAATAACCACACCAACGTGAACGATGGCTCTGTAATCACAGGTACTTTGCTCTTAGTTTCCTGAGCAAAATGTATACCAACACAGAAAAATCTGCTTTTGATCTGACACAGTATATAGTATGCTCTCGGTGCGTCCGAGACCTTCCGGATGCAGACATACGATCCTTAAAAATTCATAGCAAGTTTGGTTCAAACTTTCACTAAACTGAAACTATGACTACACAAGCTAAACGTTGGGCGCCAATTTGTTGCGAGGCAAGAGGAGCGGAGGAGTGTCGGTATTGGGGTTAGGTAGGAAAAAGGAAAGGTTAGGAAAATGGAATAGGAATAGGATTGAAAAGGGTAAGAATGTTAAGTTTCGGAAGACGCGGCCTGCTTGCTGTGCACGGCGTTAGCTCGTCGGACGGGGGGGATCTTGCCCCCGAAACTTAACCTCACCTGCAAACAAATACATAAATCAGGCCAGGTAAACAACACAGGAAAATTTCGGACTAGAAAGAGACGGACGGACTATCGATACACCAAGGGCCATTACCCACCCTACCATAGGAATTTTCGGCCATTTTTTTAGATTCCCCCAATAATGGCTGATGATCGCGTTCAGGTCATACCATCTTCACTGAACGGTTTTGGCTACCTTAGGCACCCCTGAAATTTCATCTCTCAAACCGTCATGTTATGCTTATGCACAACAGAAAAAGACATTAGTTTCCAAAATATGGCGGTTGAAGTTTATTTGACTTTTAACTTTAAAATTAACAAACCTAAAACTAATTTTCTTTTCAATTCTATAATTAGATAAATCATCGAAAATCTATAACTGAAGAAAAACAATACACTAGAAAGGAATACAAAACTAACGTGAAAATGGTCACTTTTCCAACTAACGATCTGAAAAGCACCCTTTTTGGTGCGCGTACAATGGTCTAAATTCTCGCCCGTAGTTTTTCCCTACCTACATAGAGCTCTTTGGAGGTGGAATGATCGTAAATAACTTCTGGATTTAACGGACGGAACGCGGACTACATCAGAAACGTAACTGTTCACTTACACTGTTAAATAATAAGTTAAATGAGAAAAAAAAAATAGAATAAAGTTAATGTACCTAAGAAAAAACTATGTATAAAAAGAAATATGAATAATTTATTGAAGAAAAATTACTTCAACGCCTTAATTTTTAATAAATAACTACAAAAAAATAGTAAACTGGAACAAACTGGAACACAGGAACAAATGACAGTAAGACATACACTCAATTTTTCTTTTCCTCGCCTAGCTTTCTTCTTTGTAGATTTTCATTATTTTGTTTACGTTGTACTTTATATATATGTTATTCCTGTTTGTCTACTCTCGTACCTGTGCTTTGATTTCGTTTTTTTTTATTTATTCAGGGACTCACGGTACCGGATTAGCTGGCGTTGAAAACCTTCGGCATGGTGAATATGAGATCTCCTGGATTCTGGTGATTTTGGATATTCACCAAAATTGCGATGCATCCCTGGAATGAATTTCTTTGTCCGCCCAAGCACCAGTAATTAGACCCCTGGATGCGTATTTCCAAACTGTATATCAGTACAGATCTCCTTAGTCTGTGCTCAGTCATTTTCTGCTCACCGAATTTGAAAGTATTGTAGAGCAAACTGTATGCAGTTTGCTTGTAAAATATTAAAAAAGCTGAAGCAAACTATATACTATTTCAGATCGAGCAAAGTACCTGTGATTACAGAGCCATCGTTCACGTTGGTGTGGTTATTGTGTGTGGTGTGTGGTGCCGTGACATAAGGCCAAGTGACAAAAGGCCAAATTTGTTTGTGACTTAAGGCCAAACATAAAATGTTTTGTCTTGAGCAACAGTACCTTGGGTGGCCCGCTTCACGGGTTTTCAGGATTTTAACTCCCTTTTCGGGGCTCACACCCGCTCACGCAACTCCGTTGCTCCGCTTAGGGTATGTTCAGTAACAACAGTTTTCCTGAGCAGCAGTACATAACTGTTAGTTGTTTACTCCAATTAATGTAAAATACAAAACTGTTGCTACAGGCGCCTGCCTGGCGACTGAACATACCCTAAGCGGAGCAACGGAGTTGCGTGAGCGGGTGTGAGACCGAAAAAGGAGTTAAAATCCTGAAAACCCGCGAAGCGGGCCACCCAAGGTACTGTTGCTCAAGACAAAACATTTTCAGTCATATTTATAAACTGATTATAGAGAGTACATAAGGCTATGCAACCCTTATAATGCCTCTAAACGCAAAATCGTTATTTATAAAACTTATGTGACGTTGAATAGAGGCATTATAAGCTAAACGCGTTTGGAGGTTGAATAGTGCCTACATAAGGACATTTTAGTGTTGAACTGTCACATTCACTTTGACATCACATTGAATTATAAAGATTATCAAAAAAAAAAAATGCCTTTGACTTGATATTGAAACTAAAACTTTGTGTTATTTTTATTTATTGAAAAAAATGTTATACTAATATATTAAAAACAAATTGAATTGAAAATTGTTTAGAATTAAATAGATAAATATACTTGTTGGTGATATCTCTCCACGCATCCTTCTTCATCCGGTGTGTTAGTGTTGTAATTAATTATTTTGCATTATTAAATTGTATCCTCAAGAACTTGTCTGAGGAGTATTCCAGCTATAATGAAACGAATAACAATTTGATTTCCAGTATTGTGCTAGAGATAATAACATACTTTATCTGATGAATCAAAGTTAACTGTTGGAATTCTTTTAGCTTTTGGTAGTTTCGTTTTTGTTTATTAAATTCGATAGACAGACAAGATGCTTTTTTTTTGTTTTTTGATAAACAGCTGAGTGTTATGAAGGCTAAATGTAATAGATGCTTACTTTTTGGTACTTTATTTGACACAAGCTCATTATAACTATGCAGGGTAGGCAAATGTTTTATAAATATGAATTTGCATAGTGGATGAATAAGACCTTATGCATTGCATAACTATTCACGCGTTTAGGGAATTCTAATAAATACGGCTGTTTATGTTTGGCCTTAAGTCACAAACAAATTTGGCCTTTTGTCACTTGGCCTTATGTCACGGCACCACACACAATAACCACACCATCGTGAACGATGGCTCTGTAATCACAGGTACTTTGCTCTTAGTTTCCTGAGCAAAATGTATACCAACACAGAAAAATCTGCTTTTGATCTGACACAGTAAGTATATAGTATGCTCTTAATTTGAATGAGCATTCTGTAGTCTATTACACGCCGTCTCCACTAGCGATAAATCCATCGCAATCGCAATAGCCAAAGCATAAAGCAGAGAGCAGAAGAACTATTAGATTTTTGTGGCTGAGCATTTCATCGCATACTTTTTTAGTATAGTGAATAATTTTAATGGATATAAATGAGTTCTATGGACAATTTCAAATCAGATTTTTTTTTAATTTTGTTAGAAAAACGTAAACCCCAAGCAAAAGCTTTCTTCGCACGCAAAACTCAAACTCAGTTAAATTAAATTTGGGTACGCCAGAACAATATGACAGTTCTCCTTGCGATAAAGCAAGCGATGAATGCTATGCGATGAGAGCATACTTTCTATCGCAAGCGATGAAAATATAGCTGCGATGGCGGTCTCTACTTGCGATAATGAACGCATGCTTTAAAGCATGCTCTGGATTCATCGCTAGTGGAGACCGCATGTTATAGAGCGTCGGAGCTCTGTACTGATATACAGTTTGGCAATACGCCCCCTGGATATGTATCAGTAGACCAAATGAAGATGACGAGACGAAGCTACATACAGTATGCAAAGTAATGCAAAGTAAAAAAAAAGGGGCGGCCCAGCGCTTCGCTGACAAACTGGGACCGCCAAGTGCACAAATATGAATTATAACCTGTATAAATTTTAAGTTAACACCAGTATTCAATAAAACACTTTCGTTGCAAACTCACCCTATTCTAGAGATAAATTTAATTTATTTTATTTTTTTCCTCAAAGGGAATCTCCTAGGTTGGTTTCTGTAAGAATTTAACCCCTAGGACACAATCTGGCAACAGAATTACAAAAATTAATAATTACGCAAAAATTTCACAGGATTTTAGGGAACACGGACCAGAATTTGTACAAAAGAACCGAATAAATAGTTTAATACCAGTGATGGTGAAGAAATTTGCGGATTATATTTTTTTCTTTCTTTCTGTTTAATCTCAGCGAGGGATAAATGACAGCCGATTCACATGTCTTTACACAACCTCCTTTGACATTTGACTCCACATCCGCCTGTCATTCCTTCCATGACGTTTCACCGAACTTCCTCACCTAGTACATTTCTGTCCCACCATCTCGTACCCATCTCCACGGATAGAGGGCGCTTACCAGTTCTACTCCCAGTTTGCATGAGGATTGCACACGTTTTCGTGTTAAAAACCATTCTACACCTATCCATCTACCCTGGCAGTTATACCAAATCCTTGCTCTACTCGAATATTGGATAAACACATACTTTACAATCCTAATTGTCCTCCAATACCTTCGCGAACTTCACTGACCGATTATCTCCTCGTGTAAACATTATCGGCAACACTAGTGAACATATACTACGTTTATATGAGGTATTGAAGCGAGCTTGAAGCTCGCTTCGACCCTTTGTAAACGGGTATTGAGTTGAAATGAGCTTCGTTCGACTCGATCTCACTCGCTCAGCGGTGTCGAGTCGAAATATGTGACGAAAAACCTGGGTCGAGGAGTTGGCTTAACAAAATGTTTCAGAATCGCTGAACACAATTTCAACTCAACTCCAAATCGAGCTCTCAACTCAAATGACGAAAAACCTGGGTCGAAAATACGACCATAATCCGACTCGATCTTTCGATACTGCATATAAACGTAGTAATATACTACACTTAAAAACTTGCCACAAACAAATACAGGCACTATAGGATTCGGTTTGATGACCTGACGCCATCTGTCCGACTCTCCACCGTAACATATGTCACTTTTGACGCTGACAGAAGAAATATTTTTTCAAATTCTACTCTGCGTCCGGGCGTCCACAACACTATGGCGGAGCGGAGATGAGTTCAGGGCCAAATTTCCAGCTGCAGTGGATGCAATTATAAACAATCACTACGTGGATGACTTTGTGCATTATTTTTCTTCGGAATCCGAAGCAAAGGCGAGATAGTTTGGATCCAAAAGCAAGCGGGCTTTGATCTTAAGCGATTTGTATCGAATTCAGAGGATGTTGTGCAGGAGCTGGGTGAACGGGACACGAAAACTTCCGTTTTAAGCCTTGATAAGGAAGATGCTGAACATTGTGGAAAGGTACTTGGTTTATATTGGGATACAAATGCAGACGTTTTAAAATTCGTTCTGTCTTTTGGGAAAATAGACGCAGATTTACTCAAGGGTGGAAAGAGACCAACGAAACGTGAAATGCTAGCCATCTCTACGTCAGTTTTCGACCCGTTTGGGTTAGCTGCAGAGTATTCTCTTATTTCGAAACTGGCTCTTCAATCTGTATGGCGTCAACGGGTGGATTAGGACGAAAAAATCCCTGATGAGGCTAACGCAATGTGGTTGGTATGGATTCAATGCCTAAAAGAGATACAAGAAATCAGAGTTCCTCGCTGTTACAGTTACGCATTTACATACAAACCAGTTGAACTACATATCTTCGCAGATGCCAGCGAACAGGCATATGCCGCGGTTGCCTACTGGAGAATTATCGAAGAGCCTGAACGAGTGCGACTAGCGTTTGTAGCGGGAAAGACCAAATGTGCGCCGTTGAGAGCAACATCCATACCGCGACTCGAACTTCAATCAGCTGTTCTTGCAACACGCTTAAGGCAGATGGTCCTGCAAAATCACGATGTAACGCCGAGAAGAGTGGTGATGTGGAGCAACGCTACTACCGTTCTAGCATGGATAGGTTCCGATCATCGACGTTATAAGCCATATGTAGCGCATCGTGTAAGCGAAATTTTGGGTGAGAGTGAAATCGAAGAGTGGAGGTGGCTTCCAAGCGCCCTCAACCCAGCAGATTTCGGTACACGGTTAAGAAATGAGAAGCGGGAATTTTTCTAGCTGAGTGGGCCTAAATTTTCAAAGGACGAAGAAATGAAATGGCCTGAAAGAACCCACCACTCTGAAACTAAGGAGGGGCTTCGTAACAGAGCAACGTTTCTATTTGTCAACACAAAAAACTTTTATGAGAGATTTTCTTGTTTCCAAAGAATGAAAAGAGTCGCTGGCTGGATGAAACGATATCGAGAAAACTGCAGAACGGACCCGGATCTAAGACAAAACGGTTGTCTGAAAGTGTATGAGTTAAGGAAACCTGATCTGGCGATATGTCGTGGTGTCCAGATGACTGTATATGCGGATAATTATGAGCAACTGTTAGCAGGAAAACTAGTAGACCGCAGTAGCACCATTCGAAAGTTGAACCCGTTTTTGGATGGCGACGGCGTGATTCGAGTTGATGGTCGAATAAACTCAGCCTTTGCTATTCCCGTTAGTGTTCGTAATCCTATTATAATGCCGCAAACCACTACGTGACAGTACTCATCGTGAATTTTTACCATAAGGTGTGGAAGCATCAGAACGAGGCAACTATTATCAATGAGATACGACGTCGCTACTGGATACCGCACATAAGAACGGTTGTGAGACAAACATCAAAAAAATGTCCGGATTGTAAAAGAAAACAAGCTGAGCCACAAACTCCACTTATGGGACAACTGCCGGAGGACAGACTGACGCTGTTTGTAAGGCCATTTTCATATGTGGGGCTGGATTACATGGGACCTTTCTTCGTTGTCACTGGCCGACGAACTGAAAAGCGATGGATAGCGTTGTTTACGTGCCTCACGATTCGGGCGGTACACCTGGAAATAGTCAAAGATCTTACCACTGATGCGTGTTTGATGAGCATCCGCAACTTCATTAGCCGACGTGGTACTCCAGTGCGCATCCGATCGGACAACGCCACTACCTTTGTAGGAGCGGATAGGGAACTCAAACAGCAGCTTAACCAATGGAACCATGGTCTTATTTCAGATACACTTGCCAGCTCGAACATCGAATGGATCTTCAATTGCCCGCTAAATTCTCATGCCGGTGGATGCTGGGAGCGGCTAGTGCGAAGTATAAAGAGAGCCATGGGGTGGGCCCTATACCGTGAGAATCTTCAAGAACATAGCCTCTTTAGCCTAATGTGTGAAGCAGAAAATATAGTGAATTCTCGACCACTAACTTATATACAGCTAGACACACCCAATGATGAACCTTTAACCCCTAATCATTTTCTTTTAGGTATACCAAATTCGCAGCAAACTCCGCACCCTCATGGCGAAGATTTTAAGGTGACAAGGAAGCAATGGCGCAAGGTGCAGCAGGCGCAACACCGCTTCTGGAACAAATGGCTTTCGGAATATTTACCAGACCTATGTCGACGTACGAAATGGTTTCAGCCAGTCAAGCCCCTAGCTTTGGATGACGTCGTTCTGATATGTGACAGCAGTGTGCATCGGTCCAAATGGCCTCTGGGAAGAATTATCAGAGTGTTCCCAGGCAAGGATTCGCAGCTCAGAGTTGCAGAAGTTATGACTAAAACAGGCGTTCTGAGCCGACCGCCGTGCATGCTGGCAATGCTTGATGTTAGTAAATCCCGAAGTGGGTGATTCACGGGGTCCGGGACGATATAGCCACCTATTTGTGAATGTTTTCAACTATGTAATATTTTGCTTTGCTTGAACGCACTCTTTGCTAAGTAGTCATCCGAACACACTCATCTTTCATTTAGTTTTTTATGTTGTAAGCCTGAAAGTTTCATTCGGTTGAATTTAACTCAAACGGCCATTTTGTGACGACGCTTAGCAAGGAGGACGCAAAAGTGTAAGTAGAATAATATCTAAGTATTATTATTATAATAATTATATGCCTTCAGGAAATAAAATACTTTGAATTACTTGCCAAGAATATTCTTGTTTCAATTGTCCTCTAAGGGCGGCCGCCACAGATGCGGATGGAGATATTTCCGCAACCAAGGCTCGTAACGCGTTGCGGTTTTCAATTCTGAGTAGAGAATTAACAGACCTTTCCATGGATGTGCAAAACTCAATTTTTTTTCAATTAATTTTGAGAAAAATCATGGACTACTTGTCTATAAAAATCATTATTTTTTCGAAGTTCACCAATCCCATCGAGATATACATCAAACGAAGGATCTGTTCAATACCTACACACACGTGTAAGCCAAATCGCCCTGCGTGGTCTGGTTAGCGAAATATGGCCATCCAAAGTGATTTCACTGATTCCACAGATTTTTGAGCTTTAACTACATAACAATGTGCTTTGTGGTTGCGGTTTTCAAAATTTCTAGTCAATTTTGTAAGAGCTATTCACGGGTGAAAACCAGAAGGTTCTGCGGGGTCTGGTTATCGAAATATGGCAGCCAAAGTGATTTTACTGAAAATTGACCCGAATCTAAAAAGGTCGGCGGATGCGGATGGAAATATTTCCGCAGCCAAACTCAATTTTTTTTTTTTAATTAATTTTGGGAAAAATCATGGACTCACTTGTCTATAAAAATCATTATTTTTTCGAAGTTCACCAATCCCATCGAGATATACATCAAACGAAAGGTCTGTTCAATACCTACACACACATGTAAGCCAAATCGCCCTGCGTGGTCTGGTTAGCGAAATATGGCCATCCAAAGTGATTTCACTGATTCCACAGATTTTTGAGCTTTAACTACCTAACAATGTGCTTGGGTGGCGATATTTCCGAAACCAGGCTATTTTGTAAGTGTTTCTTTGTGTAGCGCTGGTATACATTCAAAATTGTTCAATAAAAAAGTAACTGAACTTTTATAATTACGTTATAACGTTTTATTTTAATATTAAAAATAACTGGTGTCGCTTACAGTTCTCGTAAAAGAATGTCTAATATCAAAAATATAAAAGAGGCTGGGTGCGACCCACACTGATAACTTCCCATTGTGGTAAGAAAACCTTGAGTAGAATTTTACATCTTTTTCATGGACAAAAAGATAAAAACATATTGTGACGTTTTCTTTAATTTTACCATAGCTATTAATGGAATTTGAATATGTGGGACTTGGGTACAACTGAACAACCTTATTCATATACGTATGTACAGTACATACATTCTTCTAAAAACTAAGTTGATAATAAAATTATAAAATTATGTATTATATCCGTATTATAGAAATTACTTTATTATTTCGGTTCCAAACATTTTAATTAGAAAAAAAATTAAAAACGAAATATTTAAATTATAAAAGATATGGTTTGGTTATTGATGGAAGGGTACTTACAAAATATATCCGCTCTAAAACTAGATATATGTCAAATATAAACCATTTGTTAGAAATTGTATTATGTATAAAATTAAATAATGGCAAAGTCAATATCATTGCTGGTTCTCAAGATATTCTAGTCGAAAAACAAATATTACCACTTTTTAGTAGATTTTTTTTATATTTTTGTTAAAACTGTCAATTCGATACTTGTCAAAATTTAACCATATGTTAATAATTGTATTATGTCGATACCTTCCCGTAAGAATGTACTAAGCGACACTTTTTTGGAAAATTACTTTTTGATGAGGAAATATACTATATGTTAAGGGCCACGTTTTGGCCTACCAATTATGCATGAAAAGGAAACTAGAGTACAAATAAAAAAAATTATCAACTGCCATGTTTTCTCATTAAAATAATGTTGCCCCCTGAAATTTGTATTATCCGCCACAATAATTATGCTAAGCGACATTAATAAAGATCTCATTGTCGTGAGCAACAAAAAATTTTGTTAGATGTCACTTAGTTTAACCAAAATTGTCTCTTAGCACACCATGATTCAACTAGAACTTTCTTCATTTTTTTCATTTCCTGAACAATTTTAGAAATGTCGCTTAGTATACCTTCTTACGGCAAGGTATCGATGTATAAAACAACATACTTAAGAAGGCACTTTCGGTGTTCATTCCCAAGAAATTCGACTTGAAATACAATTTTAACTAGTTTTCACTAGAATTTTTAATAGTTTTTTTATTTAAAAAAAAAACTATTAATTCAATATTTGTCAACATTTTACCAATTGTACAAAATTATACTATGTATAAAATAAACTAAATTAGAAGTCAATATCACTACTAGTTCTCGAGAAATTTGAGTCGAAAAACAATTTTTACCAATTTTCAATAGAATTTTGTATAGTTTTTTATTTTTTGTAAAAAAACTCTAAGCTGCTTTTTTTTGAAATTTTCACCAGTTGTCAAACACATTATTTTTCGTAAAATAAAATTATTTTGAGTTTCAAATTGTTTTCTGTTCTTAGAATATCTGGGTTATGAAATTTTTTTTTTCCGTTTTTTATATTTAAAAAAATAACGGTATGTTCATTTTTCTCCAAATTCATACCAAATCTGTATGACCTTATAATGAGTACATTAAATTTTATTTCAAGTAAATAGCATTATTTTTTCATGAGATATTTGAAACTAACCAAAATTTTTACTTTTTTTTTAAACCGTTATAGTGAAAAAACTACTCACTGAATTTTAATAAACGCCCTTTTAGCCTCTTTCGAAGTTATTATCTATTAAACAAAATTTATTTGAAGTCGATATCTTTACTCGTTCTTGAGATATCGACGACGAAAAATGGTACAAGAACGTACGGACGTACGAACGTACGTACACACACACACACAGACATCTCTCTAAAAATGATTGATATAGCCTCTAGGGACCTTGAAACGTCGAGAAATGTCAAAAATTCCAATTTGACAAATCGGACCGATTACAATAACTCCCTATGGGAAGTTAAAAATGCCCTTTTCACCTTTTATGAAGGTTAAAACATGACATGGCATAATTTAGTTAGTTTGACAAGAAGTGTCATAGGTTATTAATTTTCTATGTTTTTTAAGGCCAATTCACAATTATAATTTAATTGGTATAATAAAATTAATTGATTTAAATAATAAATAAATTTATAATAAATTGCATTAAATGTACAGGTATCAACATTCTCCGCCCCCGTGAACGATGTTCACAATAATTTGCAAAAAGCCCCTTCGTGTTGTAGCCGGACCTGGTAAACACTTGTATTACGATAGCAGCAGTAGCAGTCTCCAAATTTGTTCTTTGCTTTCTTTATTGATTTTACATGTAAAGAAAAAAAAACTTTAGTAACAAAAAAAAAGAGAAAACAATTCAAGGACAAAACAACAATAACAGTTATGCGTATGCATCAACATCTGCATGAATTCTTCGTTTTTTCATACATTCCAATTAAGCTTTCGGAACTGTTACACTGTCACTGGTAGGCCCATTGAGCATATGCATACGTACGATGATAAGTTAATTTGTTGTTGGTTTTGATCAAGATCGAAACCAATTATCATACAAATTCGGGTTTTCATTGATGTCGGTCGGTGTTGTGCGCGGGCGTAGTGCATCGGTGTTTTCTTTTATTTTTGTTTTATTTGTTTGTCAAATAAAGTATCGTTTTTTTTTGTAATGTTGATCGTGTCGTGTTGTGTTATGTTATATTTAATTAATTGGTAGTGCGGTTACCGATTATGTTTATTATAATAATTTTTTTAATAATTATCTCCGCGTGATAAAAAACAAAGTGATTGTGGTTCCTGGGTGTTGTTGCTGTGCTGCTGCGTTTGGTGTTGTTGTTGTTGCTGTTGATGCTGACACTCCGCATAAAGCGCGGAGTGGATTTATTTTGATAAGTGTCGTTTGTTATTTTGTTTTATATATTTTATTCAATTTTATATTTTAGTACAATTTTATTTATTCAATTTGATATTTTATTTCAATTTTATTTATTGCATTTGAATTAAATAATTTCAATAATTTCCCCTTGATTTTGTGTGTCTGTGTGCGTGTGCTTGGGATTTTTAACTTCCCATAGGGAGTTATTGTAATCGGTCCGATTTGTCAAATTGGAATTTTTGACATTTCTCGACGTTTCAAGGTCCTTAGAGGCTATATCAATCATTTTTAGAGAGATGTCTGTGTGTGTGTGTGTACGTACGTTCGTACGTTCGTACGTGCGTACGTTCGTACGTCCGTACGTACTTGTACCATTTTTCGTCGTCGATATCTCAAGAACGAGTAAAGATATCGACTTCAAATAAAATTTGTTTAATAGATAATAACTTCGAAAGAGGCTGAAAGGGCGTTTATTAAAATTCAGTGAGTAGTTTTTTCACTATAACGGTTTAAAAAAAAAGTAAAAATTTTGGTTAGTTTCAAATATCTCACGAAAAAATAATGCTATTAATTTTAAATAAAATTTAATGTACTCATTATAAGGTCATACAAATTTGGTATCAATTTGGAATTTGGAAAAAAATGAACATACCGTTATTTTTTTAAATAAAAAAAACTGAAAAAAAAAATTCATAACCCAGATATTCTAAGAACGGAAAACAATTTGAAACTCAAAATAATTTTATTTTACGAAAAATAATGTGTTTGACAACAGGTGAAAATTTCAAAAAAAATCAGTTTACAGTTTTTTTACAAAAAATAAAAAACCATATAAAATTCTATTGAAAATTGGTAAAAAATTTTTTTCGACTCAAATTTCTCGAGAACTAGTAGTGATATTGACTTCTAGTTTAGTTTATTTTATATATAGTATAATTGTATACAATTGGTAAAATGTTGACAAATATTGAATTAATAGTTTTTTTTTTAATAAAAAAACTATTAAAAATTCTAGTGAAAACTAGTTAAAATTGTATTTCAAGTGGAATTTCTTGGGAATGAACACCGATATTGCCTTCTAAAGTATGTTGTTTTATACATCGATACCTTTCCGTAAGAATGTATACTAAGCGACACTTCTAAAATTGTCCAGGAAACGAAAAAAACGAAGAAAGTTCTAGTTGAATCATGGTGTGCTAAGAGACAATTTTGGTTAAACTAAGTGACATCTAACAAAATTTTTTGTTGATCACGACAATGAGATCTTTATTAATGTCGCTTAGCATAACTTTTTTGGCGGATAATACAAATTTCAAAGGGCAACATTATTTTAATGAGAAAACATGGCAGTTGATAAATTTTTTATTTGTATTTTAGTTTCCTTTTCATGCATAATAGGTTGGCGAAACCCAGGCCAAAACGTGGCCCTTAACATATAGTATAAAGTCATTTTCGAAAAAAGTGTCGCTTAGTACATTCTAACGGGAATGTATCGACATAATACAATTATTAACATATGGTTAAATTTTGACAAGTATCGAATTGACAGTTTTAACAAAAATATAAAAAAAATCTACTAAAAAGTGGTAATATTTGTTTTTCGACTAGAATATCTTGAGAACCAGCAATGATATTGACTTTGCCATTATTTAATTTTATACATAATACAATTTCTAACAA
The DNA here is from genome assembly GCA_911387755.1 of Chrysotoxum bicinctum. NCBI lineage: Eukaryota > Metazoa > Arthropoda > Insecta > Diptera > Syrphidae > Chrysotoxum > Chrysotoxum bicinctum. The sequence goes on along the minus strand of OU426988.1, from coordinate 24,030,293 downwards.
ATGGTTTATATTTGAAATATATCTAGTTTAAGAGCGGATATATCTTGTATGTACCCTTCCATCAATAACCAAACCATATCTTTTATATTTGAATATTTCGTTTTTAAATTTTTTTCAATTAAAATGTTTGGAACCGAAATAATAAAGTAATTTCTATAATATAATACATAATTTTATAATTTTATTATCAACTTAGTTTTTAGAATAATGTATGTACTGTACATAAGTATATGAATAAGGTTGTTCAGTTGTACCCAAATCCCACATATTCAAATTCCATTAATAGCTATGGTAAAATTAAAGAAAACGTCACAATATGTTTTTATATTATTTTGAATAATTTATTTTAGCGTATAGGTATTCATTTATTTACGTTTGTATGCATTTATTTATTTATTTATTGATTTATTTTTAATTATTTATTTATTTATTTCAAAAAATATAAATTGTCAAACAATTTATTTTTTTTTTAATTGTTTAATATAGTATAAGATTTGCAGTAATACAGCAAATTTATCAGAGTTTATAAAACCAATTGAAAAGACACAAGCAAACTAAAGGTGAGAAATAGGCCTATTGGGGATACCTCGTTAAAAAAAACGCGTGGAAGTTTACCTCCTGGGTCACGTGGAAACAACTTATACATCAACAATCTCAATTTCAAATCTCTTTAAATAATTAAAATGCTTTTCAATCTTAAAATAATGTTTGTTTGAATTTTACAGCTAAAGTTTGTTTCGCTGAAAATTTGGTTATTTAAAAAAAACTAAATATAAAGTTTTCAAGACCACAAATGGGAAGTTATCAGTGTGGGTCGCACCCAGCCTCTTTTTTTTTTTTCGGTTTCGCGATTTAGGTTTCGATTATACATGGGGATAATTTTATGTTTCCCCTTTTACATATTGCAAATAATTTGCAAATGGCCGCGAAAAATATTTTGATGACGTCATGCCGGTTTTGTTTGTAATTTTCCGAGTGTTCATCAATTTAAAAATAATTAATTAAGTGTAAGTGATTTTACTGAAAGTGATTTTTAATAAAAGTGTTAAAATTAATGTGTTGTGTTAAGTGTTGTGTAGAATTCAAGTTTTCGAGAGTCTTATACATAGTATTTATGGTTAATTTTGTAAAATGTCGGCAATTTAATCCGACAGAAATGGAATTTTGTAATTTCGACGGGGTTTTATCATTTTTATAATTATTTAAATTGTGTTGAAATCAATCGTGTTGAATTTGATTCTTTTGAGAATATGTGTTGTGTTGAGTTTCTATAATGTGCAATGCCGTCGGCAATTTGATCCGACGGGACTTGAGTTTGTGAAATATGTTATTTGTGTTGAATTTTAATTGTGCAATATTTTATTTGTGTCGAATTTTATTTATGAAATATTTTATTGGTGTCGAATTTCATGTGTGTTGAATTTATTTGTGAAATATTTTATGTGTTGATTTTTATTTATGTTGAATTTATTTTGAAATAAATTGTTTTGATAAAATATGTCTTATGTTGAATTTTATTTAAATTAAGGTTTCTTCATCGCTAGATTTGTTGCTCGGGAGGTAGCAAATTTTAGTTATAGGACGTTTTATGATTCCGTTTTTCGTTTTTAGAGTTACAACTCGGATAAGTCCATCGGTTCCGGGATGTGTTTCGGTGACCCTGGCTAGTAACCATTGGGATGGTGGAAGCCTTTCATCTTTTACTAGGACCAAGCCTCCGATTTTGGGTTCGGCCTCTTTTTTAGTCCATTTAGGTCTTTGTTGTAGACGTGATAGATATTCTCCGTTCCACTTTCGCCAGAAAGAGTCGACAAATGTTTGTATCCTCGTCCATCTATCTAGGTAGCTTATGTGTTTTGGAGTTGGTGTGCTTCCTTGAGGGATTGACAATAATGGTCCTCCAATCAAGAAGTGCCCTGGAGTTAGAACGTCTAGATCGTCTATATTTTCAGATAGAGGGCATAGAGGCCGAGAGTTCAAGCATGCTTCAATTTGTGCAAGAAGTGTGCAGAGCTCCTCAAAAGTTAACCTCTCATCTCGTATCGTTCTTTTTAGGTGGTATTTAACAGATTTCACTCCCGCTTCCCACAGACCACCGAAGTGAGGAGAAGCAGGAGGAATAAAATTCCAGTTGGTTCCTGTGTTGGCTAGAGTTCCAGCAATTTCTTGCCAATCGTGCTTAGCTTGCTCTAGCATTCGGGCTAATTCTCGGTTTGCTCCAACAAAATTCGTGCCGCAATCACTATAGATTTGAGTACAAAGACCTCGCCTGGCCGTGAAGCGACGAAAAGCTGCCAATAAGGATTGGGTTGTCAAATCTGATACTGTCTCCAGGTAAATAGCTTTTGTAGCAAGGCATATAAAAATCGCAAAGTAGCCTTTGTAGGTTTTAGCTCCTCTTCCTTTCCATGCTTTTATATCAATAGGGCCAGCATAATCTACTCCAGTATGGGTGAATGGCATGGAGATTCGTACTCGTGGTGCTGGCAGGCTTCCCATGAGTTGTTGCAGGTTCTTTCTTTGGAATCTGAAGCATATTGGGCATTTATGAATAAATCTTTTCACGTGTGGTTTAATGCCCATAATCCAGTACGACACACGGATGTATGTGATAGTCAGTTGATTTCCTCCGTGTAGTGTTTTGATGTGAGCATCTCGCATAACAAGCTCAGAAAACTGGTAATTGGGTTTCAGGATGATCGGATGCTGCTGATTGTATGGGAGTAATGTGTTCTGCAGTCGACCACCAACGCGAAGTATCCCATTACCATCGATGAACGCGTTTAATGAGAGCAAGGATTTTGGAATTGTACCTTTACTTTCGTATTCACTCAATTCTTCGGTGAACATGAGTTTCTGTACAGCTTTATGTACCAATAAGCCTGCACAGTTCAGCTCCTCGGGGCTTAGTTCTCCATAAATTTTGGTTATGTTGCTTCTTTTTGCAAGACAATTTCTTTTAAATCGAAGACAGAAGGCAATGGCTCTGATGTTCTTTGAGAGTCGCGAACATCTTAATACACTTGTTGATGTCACCATCCGCAGCATCAGAGACAGCTAGTGTACATTGCTTTTTCTCTGCCCTCTTTTCTTCTTCAGTTTCGAGTGTAGATGGTTGTTCGGGTACTTCAAAATACCACTTCTCCCGCAAAAATGAAGGTCCGTTCCACCATAGCTCTTGTGTTCCGAGTGTTGAAGGTGAAACTCCTATGGATGCTAGATCAGCTGTGTTGTGATCCGTGGGGATGTGTTTCCAGATATCACAGCTTGTGAGACGTTGAATTTCCGCAACTCTATTGCTGACGAATGTTGTCCATTTTGAAGGCTGTGCTCTGATCCAAGCCAACGTTATCGTTGAATCTGACCAGGCGTACACTTTGGTGTCAGCGAAATCAAAAACTCCTCTTGTGTAGTTCAGTAGAGATGCAAGTAGCACAGCTCCACAAAGCTCAAGTCTTGGTAGACTCACGGTTTTCAATGGAGCTACTTTGGTTTTTGATATGACAAGGTGCATATGGATATTTTCAGAGCTGTCGAGCACACATATGAAGACTACTGCTCCATAAGCCTTTTCCGATGCATCGCTGAAGCCATGAAATTCTACTTGTTTATGTGTGTTGTGTGTTCTGATCCATCTTGGGATTTTTATGTGTTGGATATCAGGTAGTTCTTTCCGAAAAGCTTGCCATTCTTCTCTTAAGTCTGATGGAATCGGTTGATCCCAGTCTGTTCTTCTGCACCATAACTTTTGCATCATGATCTTGGCTTTGATCACACATGGAGCTATCCAGCCAAGTGGATCAAACAGTTTGGCGATTGCAGATAGCATTGTCCTCTTAGTCATTTCTTCATTGTCGTGTTGAATATTTTGAAATGAAAATATATCTTCCTCTGGATGCCATCTTATGCCTAAAGTTTTGACATGATCGGTTGATCCAAAAGGCAACTCAAAACTTATCTCGCAATCTTCTTTTGGTAAGTCTTGTAAAAGATCTTTACTGTTGGATGTCCATTTACGAAGGTTGAGTCCTGCTGATGCTAGTAGACTGCGAGTTTCTTCTCGTTTTATTCGAGTTTCGTCAATGGAATCTCCCCCACTGATGAAATCATCTACGTACATATCATGTTTGACTGCAAGGGCTCCGTATGGGTAATGTTCAGCTTCATCTTCAGCGACTTTGTGTAGGACACGGATAGCCAAGTAAGGCGCACAAGCCGTGCCAAAAGTGACAGTCTTGAGTTTAAAGATTTTGATGAGTTCATTTGAGCTTTCTCTCCAAAGGATTAGCTGATAATTTTGATCCGCCTTTTGCACGAGAATTTGGCGATACATTTTCTCTATATCCGCTGTAATGGTGAATTGATATGTTCGCCATTTCAAAATTATATCGACAATGTTTTTCTGTAGCTTAGGGCCGATCATCAAATGTTCATTTAAAGATGTCCCATCATGCGTTTTCGCAGCTGCGTCAAAGACAACTCTCAATTTTGTAGTTGTGCTAGATTCCTTGAAGACAGCATGATGGGGAAGGAAGTAATGAAAAGGGGTTTCTAAAATTGGGTCATCCAGATGTACCTCTTCCATGTGTTGTAAGTTAAGATACTCAGTAATACATTGTTTGTAGCTTGCTTTCAGCTTCAGTTCCTTTTCCAATCGTCGTTCAAGAGATGTAAAGCGCCTGATTGCATTTTCCTTACTAGATCCGAGTTCAGGATAAAATCCTTCTTTGAACGGAAGTCCAACTTCATACCGTCCATCTGGTAAACGTTTTGTTGTTTTTGCAAAATATTTCTCACAGGCGACATCTTCTTCTAACGGTTGACTGACAAATGGAGTTTCTTCCATCTCCCAAAATTTGCGGATTTGCGTATCGATATCGATGTGTTGAAAATAACTTCGAATGTTTTTTGGAGGTACATCAGGAATTTTACCCAATATAATCCATCCCAGGTGAGTGTTTCGAGCAATAGGTGTAATCTCTTGCTCACTGCGGATTATATCTGGTAAAATAATGTCAGGATAAACATCTGAGCCAAAAAGTATATCGATTGGAGCGGGAATATGAAAGTTAGGGTCTGCTAACTGCAAATCAGTTAAATGTTCCCAAGTGTTAGGTACGTCGAATGTTTGGAAGAAAACATTATGTCAACGTAGTTTTGACTGGTGCCGTTGCTGACCTTCCCTAACCCTGATACTTTCACATAAGTTCGATGTCGTGTTAGATTTAAAAGATTTGCTGCAGATTCAGAAATAAACGTAGCATCTGAACCTGGGTCAATTAGAGCTCTCAGATCCACAAATCTCCCATCTACTGATTTTACCCTAACTATAGCAGTGGCTAATAAAATTTGCATGCTATGGAGTTGTGAAGCATGAAAATTGTGTCGAGTATTGTAACTTGGTGCATTATCACCTATTGGCTGAAACGCAGGAGCGTTTGGGTTCACAGCTACCTGTTGGTCCCGAGACTGGAGACCCTGTTGTTGTGATTGTGTTGTTAATGACGTGTTTGAATTTAAAATTGAATTATTGTGTGTATGTGAATTATTATGCAAAAGTGAGTGATGCTTTTGATTGCAAAAGTAACAGCTCCGGCTACTCAGGCAATCTCGTGTTGTGTGGCTATATGCGAGACAATTCTCACATACTCGAACTTGACGTACAGCTTGCTGTTTTTGAGTAGAATTCATACTCAAAAAACGTCTACACTTCATTAAAGAGTGTTGTCCTTGTTTACAAATTTGACATTGATATCGTTGTGTATTAAATTGTGGTTTTTGTTGCATTTTTGCATGAAATGCCTTGGCTACAGTTTGTGGTTTTGTTGCTGGCTTGGACTGTGAAACTGAAGTTCCTTGCTCTACAAGGGCCTCTAAAGTCCTGAAACGGGATTTAAGAAAATCGCTAAAATCGGAAAACGTCGGCAGTTGCTTATCATTTCCAAGTTTTTCTTCCCATAATTGTTGGGTTTTAACGGGTAATTTTTGGAAGAGAATATAAATTAGTATAGTGTCCCAATGTTCCACTGGTAGATCTAAATTTTCCAGCGAATGGACACTTTCAGTTGTTGTGTCTAATAAACTCTTAAGACCTTCAGCAGACTCTTTAATTTGAGCAGTTTGACCAAATAGAAGTTTAAGGTAAGAATTTACTAAAACTCTTTTATGGTCGTACCTTTCTTTCAACAAATCCCATGCCTTTGCATAATTCCCGGTACTTAAGTCTAAATGGTTCAAGAGACGTTCGGCATCACCACTTAAACTTTCCTTCAAAAAATGCAATTTTTGAATCTCGTTTAAGGCTGTATTGTTGTGCACAAGAGAAATAAAAATGTCGTGGTAGGAACGCCATGTTGTGTAGGACCCAGAAAAAGTTGGAGGCTTTATCGGCGGAAGCTTAAGGACATTTGTTTGTGGAGCTGATGTCGTTGGTTGCATCACGGACATAGGAATTGATCCTTGAAGTACCGTGGCCGAAGATGGAGCAGGTGGAGGTGGAGCTACCTTGTCCAGAGCATCCATGAGTTCACTCTTGTACTCCAAATACGTATCCCTTATTTGATCATATACGGCGATCATTTCTTCCCTTTTTAATGTCTCCTCAAGCTTCCCCCCACTTACGATTTCTTCATGATATCGTTTGGCATTTTCTAAATTCGCTTCTAAAAGCCCCAAGCGAGTTTTTACATAGTTGACAGTGCGACGTGCCTGGCCTGTCTTTTTAAAATTTGAATAATCACGCTCTAATTGTGATAAAACTTCCTTCTGAAGCTCCCCAAACGACATAGTGAACTTTTATTTATAAAATGTAATAAAAAAAGTGCAAAAAAAAATACTTTAAAAATGAGGACTTACTAGTGATGGGTAGGACACGAATTTGAAATGAGTTTGTATGAGGTACTCATTTTTTGAAATGAGGTGGTACTTTGTCCCACCTCAAATGTCCCATGGTACATACCTATTTAAATAGATATTTTGAAATTCGAAATTAAACAATGCGTATTTTTTTAATAGTATATATTTTTTCCAAAAACAGTTTTTAAAATTGCATTAAATAAAAAGGTTACAAAAATTAAATATCAATAAATATAATATATTGAATTAAACATCTTTGATACAAAACACTTTATTTTAAAATAAAACATTTAAAAACAAAATTAAAAAAGTTTTAGTTTTTAACAGAAATAAAGTTTAAAATAAGTAAATATAAAAAGATATAATAAAAAAATTAATCTAAAAAAAAGTTTAAAAGAAAAAGTGGTGTTTTTAAATTTTATTTAAGTTATTAAAAGAAAACAAAAGCATTTAATAAAAAGAAGAACACAAAAAGATATTTTTTAACAAAAAAACAAATATTTTATCACATTCAAAATAAATTGAATCTAATAAGTTTAAAAAAATACATCATTACATTTTTGCATTTAAAAAAAATATTTGTCCTACTTTCTTCCCACTCAACATGTTTCTTCTGTTAAGACCTGTTCTGATCACTTTTTTTACAAACAAATTTGATTACAGGACACTGGACTAAATACAACACTAATGACTCTTCACGTACGCAAACTCAGCATAATTGATTGATTGATTTTTTTTTCAATTCTCATATTTGATCTTGCTCTCTAAACCCTAGTCTCTTTTTTCTAACACTAAAAACAAAACAAATACAAATAAATGGAATACACTTGCATTTGCATATCAAAAACGAAAATTCCTACTCCTTCAAAAATTAACAAAACCTCCTACTCCAAACTGTAAAAAAACCTCCTTCCTTTCTAACCCTTTGATTGTAAAATTTTCGATAACGCTTCATACCTATCTTCATTGTTTGTTACATTGTAGTCAGTGCAACATTCATTCATTCATAAGTCCCACTCATTATCTCTTCTCATTTTGTCTCCTCAAACAGCTGCAAAAGAACCTCAATCCTTAAATGATAGATTTCCTAGTCTGGTACAAAGTCCCAGCCTGGTACAAAGTCCTAGCCTGGTACAAAGTCCCATCCTGGTACAAAGTTCCAGTCTGATACAAAAACCCAGCCTGCGACAATGTCACGAATTTTGTTTGAATGGGACTTTTGAGTAAAAAGTACTCATACTCAACAACTCAACTCACAACACATTCATTAATTTCATTTCAAATCCTCATCTTACACAAACCTCATTCTATTTCCATTGGTTTGATCTTTGGTGGGTAGAGAGTTTGAGGCCTATTTCCTCCTTTCATACAATTAACTACAATACAACTTCATTCTGCATCAGTCTCAGTCTTAGTATCAGGCCGATGAGTGAGATGCTCGATACGAATAGTGTTTTTTTTCCATGAAAGAGTAAAGAGAAATATTTTTCGTTGCTTTTGTGGTGAGGTGTGAGGTAATACATTTTTTCGTTTTGAGGTGATGGGACATTTCAGATTGGTGTATGGGACATTTTGTATTGCCTCATGTATGAGGTACACATCACTAGGACTTACGTGGTGTGCCTTCAGTGGAGTGTTGTATTGTTGTTGGGTTGCGCGTCGCGGGAATCCCGATTTGCACAGCACAAAATGTTCTAAAATTGTTTATTTTTATTTTTCAAATAAAATTCTTTGAATTTAAAGTTTTAAATTATTTTAAATAATTTGCACAATAAAATTGTCTGTACAATTGTGTTGAATATATATTTCTTAATATATATATATATATATATATATATATATATATATACTGTATGCACTTTACACTCAGCAAAGCAAATCACACACTTTTTCCTATTTTTTTTTTTTTTTTGTGGCTTCGAAGGACCAAATGTTTCTTTGTGTAGCGCTGGTATACATTCAAAATTGTTCAATAAAAAAGTAACTCAACTTTTATAATTACGTTATAACGTTTTATTTTAATATTAAAAATAACTGGTGTCGCTTACAGTTCTCGTAAAAGAATGTCTAATATCAAAAATATAAAATGCCCTTTTCACCTTTTATGAAGGTTAAAACATGACATGGCATAATTTAGTTAGTTTGACAAGAAGTGTCATAGGTTATTAATTTTCTATGTTTTTAAGGCCAATTCACAATTATAATTTAATTGGTGTAATAAAATTAATTGATTTAAATAATAAATAAATTTATAATAAATTGCATTAAATATACAGGTATCAACAGTAAGAGCTATTCACCAGAAACCAGAAAGTCCTGCGGGGTCTGGTTAGCGAAATATGGCCAATCCAAACTGATTTCACTGATTCCACAGATTTTTGAGCTTTAACTACCTAACAATGTGCTTTGTGGTTGCGGTTTTCAAAATTTCTAGTCAATGGGTGAAAACCAGAAGGTTCTGCGGGGTCTGGTTATCGAAATATGGCAGCCAAAGTGAGTTTACTAAAAATTGACCCGAATCTAAAAAGGTCGTCGGATGCGGATGGAGATATTTCCGCAGCCAAATCTATTTTTTTTTTTTATTAATTTTGGGAAAAATCATGGACTCACTTGTCTATAAAAATCATTATTTTTTCGAAGTTCACCAATCCCATCGAGATATAATTACATCAAACGAGAGGTCTGTTCAATACCTACACACACATGTAAGCCAAATCGCCCTGCGTGGTCTGGTTAGCGAAATATGGCCATCCAAAGTGATTTCACTGATTCCACAGATTTTTGAGCTTTAACTACATAACAATGTGCTTTGTGGTTGCGGTTTTCAAAATTTCTAGTCAATTTTGTAAGAGCTATTCACGGGTGAAAACCAGAAGGTTCTGCGGGGTCTGGTTATCGAAATATGGCCAACCAAAATGATTTTACTGAAAATTGACTCGAATCTAAAAAGGTCGTCGGATGCGGATGGAGATATTTAATTAATTTTGGGAAAAATCATGGACTCACTTGTCTATAAAAATCATTATTTTTTCGAAGTTCACCAATCCCATCTAGATATACATCAAACGAGAGGTCTGTTCAATACCTACACACACATGTAAGCCAAATCGCCCTGCGTGGTCTGGATAGCGAAATAAGGCCATCCAAAGTGATTTCACTGATTCCATAGATTTTTGAGCTTTAACTACATAACAATGTGCTTTGTGGTTGCGGTTTTCAAAATTTCTAGTCAATTTTGTAAGAGCTATTCACGGGTGAAAACCAGAAGGTTCTGCGGGGTCTGGTTATCGAAATATGGCAGCCAAAGTGATTTTACTGAAAACTGACCCGAATCTAAAAGGGTCGTCGGATGCGGATGGAGATATTTCCGCAGCCAAACTCAATTTTTTTTTTTAATTAATTTTGGGAAAAATCATGGACTCACTTGTCTATAAAAATCATTATTTTTTCGAAGTTCACCAATCCCATCGAGATACATGTACATCAAACGAAAGGTCTGTTCAATACCTACACACACATGTAAGCCAAATCGCCCTGCGTGGTCTGGTTAACGAAATATGGCCATCCAAAGTGATTTCACTGATTCCACAGATTTTTGAGCTTTAACTACCTAACAATGTGCTTGGGTGGCGATATTTCCGAAACCACGCCTTGTAAAAGGTTGCGGATTCCAAAATTTCTAGTCAATTTTGTAAGAGCTATTTACGGGTGAAAACCAGAAGGTTCTGCGGGGTCTGGTTATCGAAATATGGCCAACCAAAATGATTTTGCTGAAAATTGACCCGAATCTAAAAAGGTCGTCGGATGCGGATGGAGATATTTCCGCAGCCAAACTCAATTTTTTTTTTATTAATTTTGGGAAAAATCATGGACTCGTCTATAAAAATCATTATTTTTTCGAAGTTCACCAATCCCATCGAGATATACATCAAACGAAAGGTCTGTTCAATACCTACACAGTACACACACATGTAATCCAAATCAGAAGGTTCTGCGGGGTCTGATTATAGAAATATGGCAGCCAAAGTGATTTTACTGAAATTTTTCAGCAGGAGTCCCCCTATGTTTAAAATAATATTGTATATAAAAATATTCGAAAAATTATTTGTTGGGTTTTTTTTGAAAAAAAATTTTTTTTTGAAAAATCAATATCTTCAAAACCTATGAACGATTATTTTTTGAAATTATTTCCTAAAATCAATATTATTAAATACTTAAAATTCGCATCCCATATTTTTTTCTTGAAAAATTTTAAAGAAATTTCTTATTTAAAAAATTTATTTATTTAATAATAAAACGATTTTTTAAAGTTTGTTTGCATAAATTCATACTTTTCTAGAAATCAGACGGCAATTTCATTTTAAATTCATGTTTTATATTTATAAAATGTATCTTAAATTCCAAAGTACTTTTACATAAGAACAAGTTCGTGCGATCCAGTCGTGCATTTTATTTTTTTTTAAATTCACCCCGATTACCGATGTCGTAAACGACAGCGAAATATACGACCTGACACGATCTGCATTCCATAAGTCGTTTCCATCTTTTGTCACTCGTTTTGTTGTCGTCTGTAAATGTCAAACGTCGTTGAACACTTTCCTTCTGCATTCTGTAAGACGAAAAAATACGACGACTAAGAAAAAAACCACGATATCTCTCGTTCAGAAATTTACACACGACAGAGACATAGAAGGTCGCAAAACTGCAAGTATTCTTGTTAAATAATTTATTTTATCGAATTTTTTTACGATAAATAAAACAAGTACATATTTGTCTAAATTTCATGTACTATACTATACATATACTAAAATGTTGCAATTAACAAATGAAAACCAATTCCAGACGCTCGTAGATTTGAGGAAGAAGACGAGCAGTTAGGGTTTTTTTTTTGAAGGGGATACAAAAAACGTTCTCCAGTAAGAGATGGAGATGCTTGGCAAAAGTTTTGAATCGCTTATTCTATAACGGCAAGCTTTCGCTATTAAACAAAAAAGAGCTACGCTTTCGAAGAAGCAGTGTGTACTCCAAGGAATAAACTTAAATTGTATCAATGAAAGATAAACAAAGGAAGAAAAGAGGAATATAAGTCAAACAAATTAAAGGAGCACACTGCTAGGAAAGACACAACACATCTTAAGATCCAAGAGGAAACACTTGTAATTTATAAACATGGGATGGAAAGAAAAGAAACTAATAAATGTAATACATTTCAACACTTATCATTTTAATTACTTATTTATTTTCTAATAATTAAAAAAAAAACTGCATTTGTTCATTAATTGAACATCGAGCAATAATATTGTATGTAGACCAGTGTTGGGACTTTTACCACTTACGTGGTATTTCTACCACTTTTTGCTGTTCATGAAAACCTACCACCTAAAAATCTAATTCTACCACTTTTTGCAACTCAGATTTCACCTACTCGTATATATTACTTTACCACATAATGTATGTATGTACCATACGACCAAAATCACTCCTAAAATGTATCCCAAATATTAATCCTAATATTTTAACGATTGCATGTCATAATTTAAGTTTGTGCTCCGCTTATGCTGCTAAATGTATACCGTGGCAAACAGAAAAATCATTAAAGGAATATATAAAATATATAAATATGTATGTATTTCTATTTTTGCCACAGCTCGAAAAAAAAAAACAAAAAGATTTCATTACTTTCCTAAAAGCACTTTGCGCTAATGAGCATCAAATTTTAAAGGTTTGCCAAACTTCTTCGCTTAAAAAGAATCATAGAGCAGTGGAATCCCTTGTTTGATTTTTAAATATATACTGCACTCGTTTGAAGAACCTACTTCTAAGGCTTCACAAATTTCTCATTCTTTTTAAAATAAAGGCAATTAAGTTTCTTGGAAATTTTTGTCAATAAATCTTAAAATTATAAATGAGTTGAGTTAAACAGAATATTTCAATCTGAGAACACAAAAATACACTTTTTGATCGAAAGTATGAATACTTAAAAAACTAAATATAAGGAAAAATTTGGTAAAGTCAGAAAATCTTAATATAAACACAAATGTGAGAAACCCAGAAAACTATTTACCATTTTCTCATTTGTATTTTGGCCTTTACTTTGAAAGGTACTCATTAGAAAATGACATTTAAGTTTTTGGTTTGGAACGAGTTTAAAATGAAATTGTATAATATGTATGTATGTGACTTTCTTCCAGATAATAATGTGATCTTTGAAACATAAAGAACCGAAATATTACTTCTTTTATTTTTGTATTTGAATTATTTTCAATATACGATTTGCTACATAAAAATGGCTTTTAATTTCTACCACTTTTCTACCACTTTTTTGACAACCTTTCTACCACTCTTTAGCTTCTGCGAAGTCCCAACACTGATGCAGACTTTCCTTTGAATTTGACAGATGTTTGTTACTTTTTCATCGTTTTTAAATCTGTTACAAAATCATCGCGTCGAAGAAGTTATGGAATGCCATTTAAAAAACGAGACGACAGAGAAAACGAGAGACGTCGAAAAAACGAGACGACATCGGTAATTGGGGTGATTAATTTTGGGAAAAATCATGAACAATTTTTTCGAAGTTCACCAATCCCATCGAGACATACATCAAACGAAAGGTCTGTTCAATACCTACACACACATGTAAGCCAAATCGCCCTGCGTGGTCTGGTTAGCGAAATATGGCCATCCAAAGTGATTTCACTGATTCCACAGATTTTTGAGCTTTAACTACCTAACAATGTGCTTGGGTGGCGATATTTCCGAAACCAGGCCCTGTAAAAGGTTGCGGTTTTCAAAATTTCTAGTCAATTTTGTAAGAGCTATTCACGGGTGAAAACCAGAAGGTTCTGCGGGGTCTGGTTATCGAAATATGGCCACCCAAAATGAATTTACTGAAAATTGACCCGAATCTAAAAAGGTCGTCGGATGCGGATGGAGATATTTCCGCAGCCAAGCTCAATTTTTTTTTAAATTAATTTTGGGAAAAATCATGGACTCACTTGTCTATAAAAATCATTATTTTTTCGAAGTTCACCAATTCCATCGAGATATACATCAAACGAAAGGTCTGTTCAATACCTACACACACATGTAAGCCAAATCGCCCTGCGTGGTCTGGTTAGCGAAATATGGCCATCCAAAGTGATTTCACTGATTCCACAGATTTTTGAGCTTTAACTACCTAACAATGTGCTTGGGTGGCGATATTTCCGAAACCAGGCCTTGGAAAAGGTTGCGATTTTCAAAATTTCTAGTCAATTTTGTAAGAGCTATTCACGGGTGAAAACCAGAAGGTTCTGCGGGGTCTGGTTATCGAAATATGGCCACCCAAAGTGATTTTACTGATTCCACAGATTTTTGAGCTGTAACTACTTAACAATGGAGTTCGATTTTTTTCCAAATGCAGAACTAGCACCTATATCTCAAGTAAAAATGATGAAAAAGGGAACAGGTACATATGATTTTTTTTAAATGAGTTAAATATGAGATTTATTTACAAAAACCTATCAGAACTCATGACATCATATAAATTTTGAGGCTCCAAAGTTTGATTTTTTAAAAAACCATACTATTTCACTTGATCGTTCAAAGTTTTTTCCGCTTTACCCAAAATTCATCAAAGTGGAAAAGCAGAGTTTTGAAATTATGCCCCTCATATATCGAAATGGTACTTTTTAAGTTCTTGTTACCCAATTTGCCGCGACCTGGCAAAGTGCCACCTGGGGCCTGTGCTCATCCTGCACGCCGGCCGGTCACATACTTAACAACGCTGACCTCATACATATACAGCTGCGAGCAAAAAAATAGCAGTTCTTCAAAAAATAAATTTAGTTGAAAAGAAAGACGAATAAGAACCATTATTTTAAGAGATTTTTGACGTAAATTTTGAATTCATTTCTTAAATATCTTTTTAACAAAAATTTAACAAAAATTCATTGATAATATTGAAATAATAAAACAAATACACAAAAAACTTAAAAATTAAGGGAGCAAATTAATAGCAGTGCTTAACGTTTTAATTAAAAAAAATAGAAGTTTAAGTTAAAGTTAATATTATTTTCATTACAGAAAGTTAATATTTTGTCGCATGACCTTTGTTTTTAATTACAGCTTCACAACGACGCACAGTAGGACTCACTGTATGGGAGAGATGCCCAACTCATATTTTAAAATGAATACAGTTATGATTTTTTTTGTGTTATTTGGTTAGTATATGCTCTCCCACTTCTATTTGTAAGCCTATCATCTTCATAAAAGTATAAGTAGTCACCAAGCCAAGGCTTCAAAGTTCAGATTTTTACATTGTTAAGCGAATAAAATTTGTTTTGGTAATCATTGATACTGTTTTTTTTACTGTGTTTAACTAAATAAAAATTAATCAAATATTATCAGCTATGGAGCAAGGTAAGCAGAGTTAAAATATCTAGTTATTAGAATTGTAGTTGCACATTTACGAGAGATAGTTGAAGTTACAGTAGAGGCTCTTGTTATAGAACAAATATCAAATTAAATGAAAATGCACATTTCACTTTTAAAATTGATGGATGTAATTTATGCATTAGAATGTTATTAACACGAAACTGAAGGCAAAAGTAAAAGGGACTTGTGCATTTTTTTTTAAATAATTTTTTTTCTCTAATAAGTCTAATACGCGTTTTCCGTATTTTTCTAGAAAGCGGGCCTAGTTTAAAAATAAAAAGAGAAAAAATGTTTGATATGTTCTACAAAAGTAATAATAAGGGTTTCGATGGCAAATTTGAAGATATGGTTGAATATGTAGCTAATGAAACGAACTGTTGTACAACAAAAAGAGCAAAATTATTAGATAAGTTACGCAATTTTAAAACCAATTAAAAGCGAAATGGGTGAAGCATAGTAAACATCATAATAGGTTCATTAAAAATGAAAGAGCCTGGTTAAATGGAAGGTGCGAGCTCACTCTTCACACCCCAAATAAAGGCGGTAGGCCCACGCTTTCCTTTGGAGAAAGTAGCGAAAATTCCAAGCGCAGAAAAACAGCAGATATTCGTTCTGAACATAGTTCAAATCTGTTGACGTATGCAGCTCAAATGAATTTGAGAGCTGAGGGTAAAAAAACTGAAGCTATTGTTTTACAAAAAGTTTCGAACGTTCCAACTTACGCTAAAGAAGACTGTATGGACATCAATTCGTCAGTTAAAATTAAAAAAATTACGCCCCGTGAAGCTCTTTCAATAATTATTGAAGCTTAACTAAGCAGGAATCAATATAACATTATCCGAAGCTATGCAAACGAAATTTTTCCATCTTACAAACTAGTGCAAGCAGAAAAACATGAACTCCTATCCCAATGATCTAAAAATTACAGAATCAGAAGCGGAAGTGCCTTTGCAATCACTTTTAGATCATACAGTAACTCGCATTTTACAAAGCCAAAATCCAGTTGTTGAAACAAAAGCTACTGAATGTTCAAAAATGGTTTTGTTTTCAAAATGGGGGTTCGATGGGAGTTCAAGCCACACTCAATTTAAGCAAAAGTTTGTATCTGAAGATGCGGACGACAAATACATGTTTTTGACTTGTCTTTTGTGCCATTACGGCTAACCATAGAAAAAAACGGAGGCATTTCAGTTTTGTGGCAAAATCCTAAGCCATCTTCACCCAGATTTTGTAGGCCAGTAAGTCTTCAATATCAAAAAGAAACAACAGAATTAGCGCTTTCAAAAAAAGAGAATATGGATCGGCAAATCGAAGCATTGATTCCTACTAAAGTGACATTAGATAGTCAATCATTTTCCGTTTCTCACAAACTTATGTTCACAATGGTAGATGGAAAAATATGCAACGCGATTTCGGGTACTAAATCCTCTCTGAGATGCTACTTATGTGACGCCACTTCCAAAGATTTTAACAATATTGAAATCGTATAAACACTGACTATGTTTCTTTTGGTATCTCAGTTTTGCATGCTTGGATTAGATTGTTTGAGTCGTTGCTGCATTTGAGCTATAAGTTACCAACTCTTTCTTGGCGCTTATCAAGTGAAAACAGAGATTTGGTGGAAGAAACGAAAAAACACATTCAACAACAATTTAAAAGCCAGCTGGGACTTATTGTGGACAAACCAAAACCGGGCTTTGGAAACTCTAATGAAGGCAATGTAGCTCGAAAAATTTTTCAATATCATAGTATTTCATCTTCAATCACAAAAATTGACCCGGAACTCATAAGAAGAATTTATATAATTTTGCAAACAATATCAAGTGGATTCAGGATTAACCCAGAAAAGTTTGAAGAGTATTGTTTCGAGACGGCTTCTCTGTATGTACAATTATATCCTTGGATGCCCATGACTCCTACTCTACACAAAATTCTAATTCATGGGTCTTTTATTGTACGTGACGCGTTATTACCAATCGGGATGTTAAGCGAAGAGGCTTAGGAATCTAGAAATAAGGATTTTAAATCCTACAGAGAATTTTTTTCAAGAAAAACCTCCAGGCTTGATAACATTACCGATATAATCAATAGATTACTTATTTCATCCGACCCATTTTTAAGTCTTATGCGAAAGTTGCCATTATGTGAAAGAAAAATGTTTGATCATGATGTAATAAACATGTTTGAAGAATAATCATAAATAATAAATATATACAAATGTATTTGAAAGCGTTTTTAATCAGTTCAACACAAAAGACTTTATTTTTTTAGTTTTGGGTATCGCTTTGCATACGCTGGCCCCAGTGTGCGACTCTGCATAGAATTTATAAGGGCTTCACATCTTTGTAGTGGTATTGACTTCCAGGCCCGCTCAACTACCGCCCATAGCTCATTATTATTTTTAGGCTTAGCAATCCAGACTTCTTTTTTCATATCTGCCCAAAGATTTTCAATGGGGTTGAGGTCGGGTGACTGAGCAGGCCACTCCATAACCTCAATATTGTTATTCAAAAACCATTGTTTGGCTGTTCTGCTGGTGTGCTTTGGGTCATTATCCTGCTGGAAGACCCATTGGAGCGGCATTTCGAATTCGGCATATGGCAGCATCACGTTCTTTAATATTTCTACGTAGGAATGCTGGTCCATTATATTTTTAATCCAATATATTGGACCAACTCCATAGTAGGAAAAGCATCCCCATACCATGATGCTCGAGCCTCCATGCTTGATCGTTTTCTTTGTATACCTAGGGTTAAATTCGGTATTTGGAGGTCGTCTTACGTACTGCCGAGATCCTTTAGCACCATAAAGCACAACCTTACTCTCGTCAGTCCAAAGAATATTTCTCCACTTTTCAGGAACCCATTCTAAATGCTCTCGCGCAAATTTCAAGCGTTTAGCTACGTGTATTTTTTTCAAAAGCGGGACTTTACGTGGACTGTGAGCGTTCAAATTGTGATCTCTCAATCGTCTTCTTATAGTATGAACACCACACGTTAAATCCATTTCGCTTACTATTTCCGTAGCTGCTGCGAGAGGATTTATCTTCGAAAAGCGAATAACTCGTTTTGCCTCGAGTTTCGGGTTTTTCTTTGAACTGAAGGGCATTTCTTACCATTTTTGCAGAACAGCCATTGAATTGAATTGAATTGAATTGAATTCCTGAACTTCCTTGTAAGTTTTTCCTTTCTTTATTAAATTTTTTATGAGTTGGCGCTTTTCTGGTGTGCAGGGTTTTCCACGACCCACTTTATTAAAAAAAAAACTTAAACTTTAAAACAAATTCTATTAAAATTTATAAAAGAAGCGAATGACTTACTTGTAATTGTAAAAAATATTTTTTAAAGCAAAAAAAAAACAATTTTTTAGACAGATATGTCGATTGCTGCTATTATTTTGCTCGCTTAAAACACTTTGAACACATTAAAAAGAAGAACAATGAAACAAATGAGAAAAAATTAACCGTTAGATTATGCTCGCAACGGTTCTTCGCAAGCCATGAGTAAACCTCACATAAGAGGGAATGAAAAAAAAAATGATACATAATAATAAAAACGAAAACTTAATTTTTTTTTATTTCACTGCTATTATTTTGCTCGCCACTGTATGTAGTATGTATGTGATATGTGAAGTTCCCGCTTAATGGAGGATAAAATTGTCGCAAATGCACGAAGCTCAAGTGGTCCAACTTACCCCACTTTCGGGGTAGATGGAGTAATTTCGACCAATGACCGAAAAGTTAAAATGAAGCTCTATTAAGCGCCTGGAGCAACCCCACACCTATCTTGATGGACATATTCCACCACATTGAAAAAAAGAACACTTTAAATTATTCAAATTGACTTACAGAGTATTAAAATTTAGTAACGGGATTCATAAAAAGAGCCTAACTAGTTGTAAATATTTCACGGTTTAACCAAAATAACACAAAATGTCACTTTGTTTTTATTTCACGCCTTAAGAACACAAAATCTCCTCACCGATACAAAATCCAACCGAAACTGGTTTGGTATATGTGGATTTGTACGCGTGCTTTATTCATGTTTGATCGTGTTTACTTAGCTCTTCTCGTTTCTGAGCTATTCGCTAGCCCCGTCTTGTCCTACTATAGCTTATATAGAAACAAAAATTGCTTACATTTAATTTAACAATTTATTATTTTTTTAATAAAGAAAGGATTTTTGAATATCATAAAAATATACATATATAAAAATAACACCTTTCTTTTTTTAATCGCTCACAAATGCTACTTCTCTCGCCGTAGGTACTGCATTATTTAGCGCCACTTGATTAAAACTCGACGTATCCCCATCACCTGTAATCGATCCGGAAGACGATTTTCTTATGTCTTTTTTTATAATCACACCATCATCCATTTCCTGTTCACTAAGGCGTGGATTTGAGTAATTTTGGTTGTTTTTGGAATTTACACTTGAAGTTTCCTCTTTTGCTTCTGTAATGTCATTATCATTATCATTAAGGCCTGTTTTTCCTTCTACGTTTGTTGTTTTCTCAATTTCGTTGTTGTTGTTATTTACATTTGGGTTCATTTCATTAGGTTGATTGCTATCAAGACCATCTTCTTCTACAATGTCTTCGATTAGTGAACGGCTACCAGAGCCAGAATTTGACTTATCAACAGATATTTCATCTTCGGATGATTTACTTTGAAAGACTGGATCTGAAGCTCGAAGGGATTGTTCTAGCCCACCAACACCATCACCGCTAGGTCTAAGCACTAAATAGAGAAGGATATCTGATAGCGAAATAATTCCTATGACCTTCTGACTATCATCGGTGACAACCAATCGATGAACTTCGGCTCGAACAATGCGTTCCATCACTGTATAGAGTGTTTCGTCAAGGTTGCATTTTTGAACTCCTTCAAACCATTCGTTGCGGTGCTCATTTGCCTTGCGCAGGGATACATCTAAATCATTGTAGGTTTTCTCAGCCGCTAAATTCTATAAAATAAAAAAAAGATAATTTTAAACTTTTATATACTCAAAGCCGAAGAAAGAATTATAATAAAAAAATTATGTTTCTTGTCTTACAAAAAATACATATGCATGTACATACATACATATATTAAACGTGTGGTTATATTTTTCAGTTTCTTGTAACTTAATAGTTAGTGCGTTCAAATATCATACCGGAGGAGTGTAAACAAACAAAACTTTTTTTTCAGGGTATGCAAGAGCATCTGTTATCATACAAAATGCTTCTTTTCTTAGCCGTTCGGACTCGGCAGAAAATCAATTCAATTTCTTCCGACAACATGCCAACATTATTGGTTGAGAGTTGTTAGTCAATAAGTTGAGGTTCTTTCACAATTTTGGCATTGCTAACAATAAATTATTACATAGTGCATGCTTAAATTGGGAAAAATGCTTTTCTTTCGTAGAAAAATCTACGACACTTTACTTCATTTCATGAGAATAAAATTGAAGAAATTTACTCAGTTCAATTTGTACTCGTTTTCAATTCATAAAGGCATAAATATAAATAGGTGCGTTTTATTATTCACAAATCTATCTGGATCCGGATATGGATTAAGTTTTAACATGTATTACAAAAACAATTTGGGATCCTGTTTTCTATCGGGATCTATTTCAAAGATCCAAACATTAGTTATTACACTGGCAAGTAGATGGCTTTTTATGGTAAGGTAGTGTAAGCTATTGGCACCTGGTAAGTTACTTTCCACACCACCTGGAAGTCAGTGTGTGTACTGACAAATGGAGATAGAATTTTTTACCGCTTTGTCGTTCAATGTATTTCCCATAAGAAAAAAGCAAAAAGGGGTTCGAAAAACATAAATTTTACTAATTAATTTTATATGAACGGGTATCAATATTATGATTTTAACAAAATAATAATACATATGTGTTTATTTCTAAATCAGGTAGAAAATATATCAAAAACATAATTAATCCTGTGCAATTTGTACTAAAAAAAAAGGAAAGAAAATGCAAGAAAACAACAACAAATACTCGTACTTAAAAAAAATGGATAACATGAATTTTTTGAATTAACAGCCCGATTCTCCCCAAAGTCAGTGATGTCTCGAAAGTCACAAGAAGAGGTGAAATTGGTTTTGACTTTTTCGAATTCTGCCGCTCAGTCACAACTTGTGAGAGTCACAAAAGCAATCGAAACTGTGATCTCCTTCAGAGCAGGTTACAGCTCATAAATTTTCAATGTTTCTTGGATTGACATTCAGTATATTTTATAAGAAAATGTTCTATATTTTTGAATAATGGTGATCTATTTCAAAGATCCAAAAATTAGTTATTACACTGGCGAGTAGATGCACAAGTAGCACAGAATTACTTAACGAAGTCTTTAAGAATTCTAAATCGGTATCTGACATCTTCTATAAGACGGATTTAAGTTCCTATTAAGTAGAGAAAAGGCGCAAGTGGGCGGTCCGATAGAAGGAAATAAGAAGATAAATTGAGTCTTAAAATGGTCTTAAATCGGGATATCATTCTATTTAAATACTTCATTACTTCTTCTT
The DNA here is from genome assembly GCA_911387755.1 of Chrysotoxum bicinctum. Taxonomy (NCBI): domain Eukaryota; kingdom Metazoa; phylum Arthropoda; class Insecta; order Diptera; family Syrphidae; genus Chrysotoxum; species Chrysotoxum bicinctum. The sequence goes on along the minus strand of OU426988.1, from coordinate 24,008,503 downwards.
AAATACCTCTTAACTCCTTCTAAAAGAGCTAAGGCAATTCTTAATAAAATGCACGACTGGATCGCACGAAATTGCTCTTATGTAAAAGTACTTTGGAATTTAAGATACATTTTATAAATATAAAACATGAATTTAAAATGAAATTGCCGTCTGATTTCTGGAAAAGTATGAATTTATGCAAACAAACTTTAAAAAATCGTTTTTTTATTAAATAAATAAATTTTTTATATAAGAAATTTCTTTAAAATTTTTCAAGAAAAAAATGTGGGATGCGAATTTTAAGTATTTAATAATATTGATTTTTGGAAATAACTTCAAAAAATAATCGTTCATAGGTTTTGAAGATATGTATTGATTTTTCAAAAAAAAATTTTTTTCAAAAAAAAACCCAACAAATAATTTTTCGAATATTTTTATATACAATATTATTTTAAACTTAGGGAGACTCCTGCTGAAAATTTTTGGTTAAAATCGTTAGAGCCGTTAATGAGAAAGTCGAAAATCAAAAAAACGGTTCTATGACAGGTACCGTTAATAACATTTTGCCCCAAATTTTTTTTTTACCAAAATGTAGTCCATGTCCATAATATCACACCTAATTTTTTTTTATCAAAATCTTTAGAGCCGTTTTCGAGATAAATAAGATTTTGCATTACGGGTGTATGGGGGGTACCGTTAGTTTTAGAGCTAAAAAAAAAATTTCAATTTCCCCCCTAGGGAATCACCGAAGACCCATAACTACCGAGTTTGAAGAAAATAGGTCCAGTGGGTAAGGCTGTAGAGAGAGGTACAGACATACAGACAGACAGACAGACGGAATTGCCGGACCCACTTTTTTCGTCTTCGCTATCATCGTAATGCCAACTTTGATCAAAATCTCGAGTTCGATTTTTTTTCCAAATGCAGAACTTGCAAGTAAAAATTATTAGAAACAATAAAAATAATTTTTTTTTTATTAACTGTTTTTTTATTATTGTTGATTATATTCTAGTCTTTATGTGATTTTTTTAATTTGCCTCTGTGCTTCCACTGAGATTCGAACCCGAGTCCTCTCGCTTGCCGTGCTTGTGCTCTACCTATTGTGCCACTGTGACACATAAAATATCTTGTCTCAAAGTGCTACTCAAATAACTCTCTCGTGTTTTAATTTTATACGAGTACTGTTTAAGAAGACTTAAATACGTATTAAAGAATTTGAAAAATACCGATTTAATACCAAAATAAAAAAGGAATGTTTTTAGAAGGATTAAAGAAGGAATTAAGTAACAAAAACAACCGATTTAAGAAATGCCAATTAAGGAAGTATTTAAGAATGCTTTAAGTAGAAGTAAACACACCATGTTAAGTTCTGTAAAGCAATACCTAAAAAAGACGAAATTAAGACTGAATTAAGTAGCCATAAATTAGCACACCTAACAAATAAAGAAGGAATAAAGTATGAATTAAGTATGGACATTTTGTCAGTTACATAAACGGATGTCATCAAAAAAGTCACATTTTAAATAAATGCTATTTTAATTGTTGTTTGTCTGCAATAATGAAACAATCTCTTTTTTTTTAAAGATTTAATAAATTCGGTTTACACATTTTGCTTTCCATCTAAAACTAAAATTACGAAAACGGCGTTGTAAATCATACTGTTTCAGAAGACTTAAATACGTATTAAAGAATCTGAAAAATACCGATTTAATAACAAAATAAAAAAGGAATGTTTTTAGAAGGATTAAAGAAGGAATTAAGTAACAAAAAAACCGATTTAAGAAATGCCCATTTAAGAAGTATTTAAGAATGCTTTAAGTAGAAGTAAGCACACCAAGTTAAGTTCTTTAAAACAATACCTAATAAAGATCATATTAAGATGGAATTAAGTAGGCATAAATTTACATACCTAATAAAGTATGAATTAAGAAATGTGATACCGAAATTATACCATTTTGTGCTATTTGTGATGGTTTTTTATGGTAAGGTAGTGTAAACTACAGTGTAAAGAAAAGAGACAAGAAATAAAACAAAAAATAATTAACAATCCCAAGGATTAAAAGAGACGGGCTTATAACACTGCTGTCACTAAGATACGTATCGTTTTATTTTCAAAACTTCGAGAGATACAAATGATCCATTCGCTCTCCAAAACAATACATTTATAAAGTAATTTCTTCGTTTTGAATAATCAGCTATTCAAATAATGCCAATTACAAATCTCACCATGCTGTGGTGAGTTTCGTTGTGAGTTTTCTTGTGACGATTAGGGGGAGAATACCAAAATGTTATCGAATCACAACAATCCTTACAAGGAATAGTCACAAGAGCTTGTGACTTGTGACTCCTCACAAGGGGGAGAATCGGGCTGTAAGCCACAATAATAACAAAGTTTCTTACATTTTCCTGCTTTTTAATTTGTCTTTTTTATCATAGAAACTTGTTAACAAGAAAAAATAAAAATTTTCACAAAACATGAAAACACTAAACGACGTACACCGACCGAATCGAATTGAAAACTTAATAGAACTGTTTCATGCTCAAACAAATGAGTTTTAAACCACTTTTTTATGCTTAACAGAGTATTTTAGTGGTAAGAAAATTAAAAAGCGAAAAAAATTCACAGTTTATTAACAAAAATAATGAAAAAAAACCTAAAAAACTGTTCTTGAATTAAGTTGTTTTAGCAAGGACTGGGGTAAGTGGTATATAATTTAACCAAAAAAATGGTAGTATTATATATTTGGTATTGCTTATTATTGAAAATTACACTTAAGAATAACTTTTTGTCATGTTTTAATATCTTTAAGGTACATAGATTAATTATCTTCAACATTTTCTTATTGATGGGCACTTTTAAGACATAAGCCTTTGCTGATAGAAGTGAAACCGAAGTTGCAACTTTATTTATTACTAATAATGAATGTTTAATCCATCCATCAATATATTCCTATGATAGTACCTTTTCTATGTGAAGCATACTTAAAGCTCATATATGTCGAAGGTGCTTTTTTCTGTTTTTGTGGGATTTTTTTCTATAAGATTCAGTGTTGACAAACATGTTTTTTTGTACAAATTTGACCACAATTTCATGAATTCCAAAACATCTTCAGTTTTTAGTTCTATGACTATATTTTCTAAATTTCGAATGAGATGGACGTGAATTTGACAGACGCGAGGGATGAATATGAAAAGGTAAGATAGACAATGAAATGCAAATCATCAGATCATTCAGTTTCAGAGATCATTCATAAAGATGAGAAAGAGAGTCTGAGACTAAACGGAGACCTTGGGGTCCCCAGCATTTATTTTGTGAAGATCCGGTTTGAAACCTTCCAAAAAAAAAAGTATTGAACAATCCAGTAGAAAATTTCTAATCCAGCGAATAAGGGCTTCATTGATACCAAACTTACGTATTTTCGATATAATAGCTTGATGCCAAAATCCATCAAAAGCCTTAGAAATATCAAGCTTAATGATCTTACTTCGACATATGATTCTACTCTTCTGCAACTTGATATCAACAGTTTCTCGGTTTTTCAAATCTCTTAGATAAATTAGTTTATGTCTTGTCTTTCAATTTTATAATTTGTTATAACATTTCATTAAGGTATTACACGTTCTCTTCTTTTTCGGCGCACTATCACTCTCTGTTTCACTTGAAGACATTTTTAAAGCTAAAATTACTTTTCGCAGAAAATAGTTGTATGAAAAACGCAAATTTGACATTGATGACGGTTGTTATCAAATAGAAGATTTGAATATTGTTGAACCAATCACAGCAAAGCAAATTTAAAATATCAAACTACTCCCGCCATTTTGGTAGTGCATGCAAAAACCTCTTAAGTCACTGACTTATGTTGTTTATGCAATGAACGTCTTTCCTACGGTATTATTTGAAGAGGAGGGAATGTACAGACTTATGTGGTTTTAACCCAGAATACGCATCTCCCTTTAAGGAACCATTTTCAGCAAAAAAAGCATTTTGGAAAAAAATGTGACTTAAGAGGTTTTTGAAATGACCGATTCAATTACACTTGAAAAAATTGCTGACTTAGAATTGGCCAGGCCACACAGGAGTTTTATTTTAAATTAAATAGATAACACTAGTTTACAAATTTTCGGTTTTTGGCGAGTACCTCAACAAAAAAGTACTTTCTAGACTAATTTTGGCTCTCTGAACACGAAAATGGCAATCATTTATTTTTCCAAAGAAGCGTTTTCGAGATATGACCAAAAAACGTGTTTTTCTGCTCCTTTTCCGTGTATAAGCCTAATTCTCAAAAACAGTCGAACTAATTAACATAAACTTTATAGTTTTGAACAGATATTTTGTTTGTCTTTCCAACAGTATACGACTTGTGTAAATCGGCCCAACAATCATCAAGAAAAAACCGTTCAAAGTTTCAAAAAACACAAATTTTCGCCGTTTTTTGAAAATCGCTTGTTTTAAGTCATTCCGTAAGGATAGAACAAAAAATATTTAAAATAGTTTTAAGATCTCAGGTGAAAGATATTGTTTTTACAAAGCTAAAACGCATAAGATCAATGAAATCGAATAATAAATGTGGAAGTTATGAAACATTACGTGAAGGCAGACCATTTCAGTTTTTTTCAAAAAAAAATATGTTTTTTAGTTTTATCTACCTGTTTAAGAATTGTTTAAAAAAATATACAAATTCAGAGCATTTACTGCAGTGCTTTATAGTAAAGTAATGCTATATTGTCAACCTGTGCTACGTGCTTTGTGAGGTTAATTGCATTTGGAAACGGAAATAGGAAGTATTTATCGTTTGGAAAGCCAGTTGAATGGAGAAACCCAATTGATCATGTGACTGACTGTTACTTCTGCTAACTAAAATACAAGGAGGGAAATTTCGGATCCTTTTTATCCCGAAGTACAATCAGTAACAAAGACGGCGCCACATTCTTCTCGGTATCCAAAACAAGAACCACCAGGAACAAAAATAACAGCCGGAGAAGTATCAGATTTGAGTTCCAGTATCATCAACAGTTTGAAAATTGAAAGTCCAAAACTAAAGCTATTTAATCAATTCCAACTCAATGATTTATGCCGTGATCTCAACTTAAGAGAAGTCTGAGTTGCTCGTTTCGAGATTGCAGGAATTTAACTGCTTGGAAGCAGAAACAAAAGTCACTTATTACAGAAATCAGAATAAGAAATTTGAAAGGTATTATTCAAAAACGGGTGACTTTTGTTATTGCAATGATGTGACAGGATTATTTGCTGAATTTGGAGAACACCACAAAGCTAAGGATTGGCGGCTTTTTATCGACGGCAGCAAATATAGCGTGAAGGCTGTTTTACTTCATAAAGGGAACACGAAACCATCAATCCCGATTGGTCACTCCACAAATGTAAAAGAGGACTACATGACCATGGAAAAACTTCTTCAACTTGTGAAATACAATTCCTATAACTGGAAAATCTGCTGTGATTTAAAAGTCGTGGCTTTACTTACTGGCCTGCAGGGTGGCTACACAAAATACTGCTGTTTTCTGTGTTTTTGGGATAGCAGAGCAGATGAAAAGCATTTCATCCAACGAAATTGGCCACTTCGTGAAAACCATGTAGTAGGAAAGAGCAACGTTGCTGAAAAAGCACTTGTTGAAAAACAAAATGTAATACTTTCACCATTGCACATAAAACTCGGCATTATGAAAAATTTTGTAAAAGCCTTAGCAAAAGATCCCGAAAACAAAGGATTAACATATTTGAAAACAAAGTTTCCCAAGCTGTCGACAGATAAAAAAATTGTTTAATGACACCGGATTTTTGAATTGTCTAAAAAAAAAAAACCAGAAAAGAGCATGGAATGCTTTTCAAGACGTAGTTCATGGATTTTTGGGAAACCACAGAAGTCCAAACTATCGTCAATTGATCGAAAAAATGGTGATTAGATTTCATGTTATTGGTGAGTATTTAGCAGATTAGTGTTTCAAAAATAAGGAATTCTATTGACAACTAAGATTAAAATATTTGTATTCCTTTCAGGTGCTCGCATGTCTTTGAAAATGCACTTCCTGTACAGCCATTTGGAAACTTTTCCCTCGAATTTAGGAGCTGAAAGCGATGAATAAGGTGAAAGATTCCACCAGGACCTTGCTGTCATGGAAAAGAGGTATGAGGGCTTTTGGGACCAAGGGATGATGAGTGACTACTGCTGGATGCAGCTCCGCGAAGATTCAACGCCACATAAAATAAAAGAAGAAGTGTAAACAATACTTCATACTTTCAATAAAAATTATGAAAAAAAGAAAAAAACCTGAAATGATCTGCCTTCACGTAATGTTTCATAACTTCCACATTTATTATCCGATTTCATTGATCTTATGCGTTTTAGCTTTGCAAAAACAATATCTTTCACCTCAGATCTTAAAACTATTTTAAATATTTTTTTTCTATCCTTACGGAATGACTTAAAACAAGCGATTTTTAAAAAACGGCGAAAAATTGTGTTTTTTGAAACTTTGAACGGCTTTTTCTTGATGATTGTTGGGCCGATTTACACAAGTCGTATACTGTTGGAAAGACAAACAAAATATCTGTTCAAAACTATAAAGTATATGTTAATTAGTTCGACCGTTTTTGAGAATTAGGCTTATACATGGAAAAGGAGCAGAAAAACACGTTTTTTGGTCATATCTCGAAAACGCTTCTTTGGAAAAATAAATGATTGCCATTTTCGTGTTCAGAGAGCCAAAATTAGTCTAGAAAATACTTTTTTGTTGAGGTACTTTTTTTGTGTAAACTAGTGTAATTATTGATTTAAGGACAAATATTCTACCTTGAGATTAAAATACGGCTAGTTAAAGAAGACCATACAAATAGCTTCTTAACAAAATTGTTTCATCTGTATTTCACATACGATATGTTTACGATTTTTGAAGCCAAGTTACAAAAGATTAAATATGTAAGTTTCTTACCATATTTTCAACTTGATTTATAAATTAACACATATTACTATTCTTTTAAAATCATAAAATGCATACCGGTTCATATAAATTTGATTAGTTAAATCAATGTTTTTCTGACCCTTTTTTGCTTTTTTCTTATGGGAAATACATTGAACGTCAAATCGAAAAAAAATCTATCTCCAATTGAAGGTTCACGCGCTGACTGCCAGGTGCCGTGACTCCATGTGTCAATAGTGTAAAGAAAAAAGATAAGAAATAATTTAAAATTTACAAACCCAAGGATAAAAAGAGACGGGCTTATAACACTGCTGTCACTAAGATCCGTATCGTTTTATTTTCAAGGGGTGGTTGGATTGGAGTGTCCGAGAATGCAGACGTGTTTCTGCGTCTGCACTCTCCAAAAAATAAAATTAACATAATCTAGTAAAAACGTGTTACGGTTTAAATTAATTTTTTTCCGTTTTTAATGTCTTTTTTGACTAAATTTTATTCGCTATTACTAAAAGCGAACTTCCTAAACATCCTAAATTAAACTCAACGACGGATGGTGCTGTGATTACAACGAAAAAACTGGATCACTTTTTTAACACAAAGTGCCCATTAGTTCTCCCCAGCGAGATAACAAAAAGTAGAACCTCAAAATGAGGCATAAACCTAACGAGTGGACAACAGAAAAAGGAAGCCTGATGCAGCCCACTAACTCCCTGCATTAAGCAACAGTGTAATACACTACACAAAAATCGACGACGCCGATACATGGCTCACTCCCAGCAGGAAGCTAACCTGCACATAAATAAAAATCCGCAGCTGCAGTTCTGCGGGCAATAGTCCGCCGAACAACAACCGATGTGTAGAACACAAAAATCGATGACGCCGACATATGGCTAATTCCCAGCAGGAAGCGAACCTGCACATTAAAAAAAAAATCAGCAACTGCAATTCTGCGGGCAACAGTCCGCCGAACAACAACTAAATCTCAATCCTGGGTCTAGAACTGAAAATCTCACGGCGATAGCCAACAACTGGGGCTTACAAAATTACCACCAAATACAACAAGTAACGGAATTAATTTCAGTGTTAAAACAACTCCTAATAATCGTATATTTATATTATATATGTACATATAAGTATAGAGCCATCGTTCTCAACTTATTATCTCTGTCATGTGATATTAGTGTAACCGTATAATCTTCTCACTCATTCTAAATGTATACATGTAAGCAGTATAGAGCTTTCGCTCATATCTGACTAACTTTTTTACTCTATCACTCCTCTAGTGAACTAATTGCATATTCAAACATAAAGAGCGTTCTCGCTCGTTAAAGAAGGCCATACATTACAGCCACTTTTGTACTTTTGTTAAAGATAGAATAAGATGAAACAACTTTGTAAAAGACACCTAAAGACTTAATACAAATTTTCATTCATTCATTCATTTTATTTTCAAGGGATGATCCAGATCCGGATCCAGATAGATTTGTGAATAATAAAACGCACCTAATAATGCGCATTGACAGTTACACAGCTGAATAAGACGGTTGCAGTAGAGTTTGTATTTTCCCAGAATTGATCAAAAATTGTCCCTTTAAATAAGAAATACATAACATAATACGAATTATATTCAATTGAACGACACCATTTATAATTTAATATTTAAAAACAATTTACAAAAAATATCCGCAGTGTAATTCATTTACCATTTTGTTTTAAATGGCACATCTGCCATTCAAAGTAATTGGTACTAGAGCTGAATCTTTCCTAGAAATCGTCCATACAGATCATTGTGATCCAATGAACCAATATTCTATTAGAGGTTTACTACGAGTATTTATGCTCCTTTTTATCTATGATTTTTCAAGAAAAGTCATTGCTTATTTCATAAAAAGCAAAACTGATTTAGCAGAGCGGATGAAAAGAACCGAATTGATGCTGGACTAGAAACAATATTTTGGGCTGAACCCGCAAATATAGCAGTTTACTTAGTAAAGCGCACATCATGCAAGAGTTTACAAAACAAATCAACGGAAGAGGTTTGGTCGGGAAAAAAGAATCTAGAACATTTGAGAGTATTTGGATGTCAAAAATAACAATCGATAAACACATTTGCAGTTTTAAAACGTCTATAACGATATTAAATCAAATTAAATGTTACCCAATTTAAGGAAAGGTGTACCATGAAAAAATGGGTTAGAGTGTAGAAACTGTTCAGTTTTCAAAATTTTCCGAATATTTGAATGAAAGAAACGGTTATCGATTGAAAATATGTTGCTTGTAATATTTTTGTAGCTTGAATAAAAAATAAAAATTCTTTGAACTACCAGATAAAATCATACAATTTATTACGATGTTTACGCCGCCAACCACAGGGAAATTCATTAAATTATAACTTTTTTATTTTTTTTTTTATATTTTCTTGCTAAATTTTATGTAGTTGAATTAGTACGATGTTAAAGCTGTTTTAGTATGAAACTAGGTTAAAACAACGATTTTGCTAATTTTAATCGAATATAGCATCATACTTTCTCTACCCTTTTATTAAAGTTAAAATCATCGAATACCTATGTATTTTATTTTTTTAGTATCGTGTTATTTACAAACGCCACAAAAGTTATGTTTACTTCGTTTTTTTTTTGCACAAACTGTCATTGTTTTAGGTGTGTTCAGAAGCATCTATTAAGAAAATTGCTTTAGTACGATATTAGTTAGAAAATGTTTAAAATTAAGAATGAGTTTAGTAAGCTACTTTAAAGTTGGCAAATGGTTAAGTAGTATCATACTAATACCTTAATAATAGGCTGTTTAAAATTGTGCGCCAATGGCACGTTTAAGCAATAAAACCGGCTCTACTTAACGTAGTCGTTTAGCTTGGAGACTTTGTCTAACTTTTTCATAATTTTAATCACAGACAACTCTTCTAACTAATGTGGGATTTACAACAGAACCTAAGCGAATTTACGTTGAACAACCCTTAATTCGAGAGATACATAACTCACACAACTACAAAAACACAAAAAAAAAAAAAAATAAAAAAGAACAGACAACTTCAAACCAAATAATTTTTCGCCGACAAAAGTACAGATTTTGATTGTTTATAAGTTTTTTTCAAGGTGCAAATCAAGCCAAGTTCTGGCACTACACCTTTTTTACAGGAACAAACAAACCCTATCTTCAATACCAATGAAGTCAGAAACTTAAAATTCCGAATATTTGCTAAGCTAGTCAGGCACAGGCGCCTCACCAAATTTCAATTTTCTAGCATAAGCGGTTTCTGAGATATAAGGCCTCAAAAATCACAAAAACCGTAACTGACTGACTGACAGATCATCAAAATTATGGAGCACTTCCTGACATTGTAGAATCTTGCAATTTTGCACAACGGTAAGTCTTGTCATGCAAGCAGAGGAAAAAATCGAAAATTTGAAGTTTTCCATTCATCCGCCCACTTTCTTCGAATTGGTGTTGGTTGAATGGAGTACTTCCGACTGCTGTAAAATGATGAAATTTGGTGAACCGGTAGGGCTTAAATTTCATATAAAGGATCAAAAATAAAAATTGAGGTTTCCCCTTCAAGGGGCGTGGTATCCGCCCACTTTCTCCGAATTGGTGTTGGTTGAATGGAGCACTTCCGACTGCTGTAAAACGATGAAATTCGGTAAAGTGGCAGGGCTTAAATTGCATACAAAGGAAAAATTATAAAATTTGAGGTTTTCCCTTCAGGGGGCGTGGTATCCGCCCTTTTCCTCAGAACTGATGTAAATTATATGGCACGCTTCCGATTGCAGTAGAACAATGAAATTTGGTAAAACGGTAAGGCTCAAATTGCATATAAAGGACCAAAAATAAAAACTGAGGTTTTCCATTTAGAGGCGTGGTATCCGCCTACTTTCTGAGAAAATTTTTAATTTATATGGAGCACTTCCGATTGCTGTAGAATGATGAAATTTGATAGAGCGGTATAGCTTAATGTACATTCAAAGCGAAAAATAGAAAATCTATTGTCATTTTGAAACTACACATACATCTTGAAAATTCATGACTTTTCTTAGAACTAGAGTACTCGATTTTAGTCAGTAATCATTTAATAATAAAATTTCTCTGTTACATTGTAGCTGTTTCAATACTATTCTACTTGAAATATTCGGTATTAAAGCTTCATGAAGTAAGAACTTGACGTACATTTAGATTTCAGTACTTTTCACGGCTGACTTGTTACACAAAGGTTTTTGTTTATCGTAGAAGAACTTGGCTCTTTTTTTTAACATATATTTAACGTCTCGGCATGCATACATAAGATATGTAGGGTAGGTAGGTAGAGATGGTAGTCGCCAGCCAACTGGGCCCACGACTCAATTAGCGCTGGGGTGCGCCGTTTTGATACCATTAAACTCGTGTCAACCTAATAAGGATTTAGTATGGAAGAAAATGGCTTTTATATACTTTAGCGGAGCATTACTAAAGCCATTTTGTCGCATTCAGAAAGATAATCAGATCTTTGATTTTCTTCTCCGAAATTTTGCTGGGGTCATCGAGGAAGGCTTTCCGAAAGGAAGCCATCCTGTAATTTGCTAAGGCGGGGCAATCGCAAAGAAAATGAACCACAGTTTCTTTTTCTTGTGGATCTCCACAACTACGGCAGTGTGGGTTGTAAGGGATGCCTAGCTTTCTTGCATGTTCACCTATGGGCCAGTGCCCGGTGCATATTGCTGTGATCCTGGCTATGTCGCGCCTGGGTCTGCATATTAGATCGTTGGAACGTGAGTTCTTGTAAGTAGGCCATATCTTTCTTGATATGACACAGTTTCTGAGACTGCTCCACCTACGGTTGGATTCATTGAGAAAAATCGAGAAGATTTTTCTCTTCATAGCACCAAGAGGAATATTAACTTTTTCCGCTAGTGAGCTATGTAAGGCCGAGCCTTGCCGAGCTAAAGCGTCAGCCTGTTCATTACCCTCTATGTCACTGTGACCTGGATAAGATATGTACATTTGTATGTACAGATTTGTTAATCGTAGATCACTTTCGTACCATTGTTTCGAATTTATAATATTCAGTGATTCAGTCTATTTACAAAGCACATCTTTAAAAAAATCGAACAAAACATCAGTAAACATTTTTACTTCGATTTGCTTTTGTATGAAATGACTATTTGCTGCTTTAAAGTTAATCGAGCTCTTTAACGTTATAGTATAGTTAATGTCGTTTAAAATTAACAAAAAGTCGGTTCTCGTTTTATACCCAATATTTAGAGTCGACTCCCATTCTAAAATTGATTTAGAGTAGGTTTTAAATGTTTAAAATTTTGTGCCAATATGTTTAAATACGTCACCGTGGTTTTTAGTTTTTATTCCCTTATTTATTTCCAAAATAAAAATACAAAACTCTGAAAATAAAGGAAATTTACAAAGTGGAGTGAATGCACTACATTATTTAACTTCTAAAGTTATAAAGGTAACGATGTAAACTTAAGTTTTTTACAAAGCTTATATACATATATGTGAAGTCAGTTTAGCTTTTTTTTTAATTTTTACAGTAACTTCTTAGTTATGAAAAATAAAAAAATATTCCTTGTTTTCTAAATGTTTTGCAATTTTGGCCGGGAAATTGAAAGATATATTTTTGAATTTTTTGAAATATGTTTATATTCAAAGAATAATATATCAAAAAGATCTTAAAAAAAAATTTGATTTTTCTTATAACATATTTAAAAATCCAATCAATATGACATTATTTTTCGTGTTGTCGTGAGTGCAGGATAATCTATACAACTGCCACATATTTTTTAATTTTGTTTGGCATTTTTTTTTATTAAATTCAAAAAAGAAAATTAGTTTTTTGCCTCACGGTTTTTTTAAATTTTACTTTTGAAAATTTGTTCATTTTGCGATTTTTACCAAAAACAAACCTTGATCACGCACACAAAGAAGTTAGCTTCAAAAAAATTCTACCGGGTATTATGGTGATGCATTCTCTTTTTTCCCAATTCTCTTCTTATAATAAGAGAAATTGTGTGCAGTTGGTCACGAAATTTTACATACCTATGGCCCTGAAAATTATTAATCAAACGAATTATTTTTGGCAATAAACTTTGATTAACACTTTTCAAGATTATATGTAGAATTTGGTGACTGACTGCACACAATTTCTCTTATTATAAAAAAGAGAATAAGTAACCACACCATCCAGTGGAATTCTTTTGAAGCTAACTTCTTTGTGTGCGTGATCAAGGTTTTTTTTTTGTAAAAATCGCAAAATAAACAAATTTTACAAAATTAAGTAAAAAAAAAAGTGAGGAAGGAAACTACATATTTGCTTTTTTGAATTTAATAAACAAAAAATATGTGCCAGTTATATTGATTAGCCTGCACTCACAACGACATGACAAATAATGTTAGAAATATTTTAAAAGAAAAATTATAATGTTTTAAGACATATGTATTATTCTTTAAATATAAAAATATTTCGAAAAATTCAAAAATATATCTTTGAATTTCCAGTTTAGTTTTTCATAACTAAGAAGTTAATGTAAGAATTAAAAAAAAATTAAACTAAACTGGCTTCACATATTATATATGCTTTGTAAAAAAGTTAATTTTACTTCGTTACTTTATAACTTTTATAACTTCAGAAGTTAAGTAATGTAGTGCATTCACTCTACTCTCTAGAAAGAAAAAATATAAAAAAAAATAAAACGTGATATTTAATGAATTTCCGTTTAGTTGGCGTAAACATCGTTCTAAATTTTATGATTTTTCTATTTGTCTGGCGGTTTTAAGGCACAAAGAATTTTTTATTTTTTTAAGCTACAATATTACAATTATTACAAGCAACAAATTTACAATCGATAACCGTTTGTTTCATTCAAATATTAGGAAAATTGTGAATGCTATACACAGTTTTGCGCAAAATTCTAACCTATTTTTTCAAGGGACACCTACCCTTAATAGGTGTTTTGATCGTTTGTGTTATATGCATAATCCATTTTTTTTAATATTCCCGAAGATTCGTTGGTTGTTTTCCAACATTTTATCAAGGGTTTTTTAATTCTATTAAACTCATAATATTTTTGTTTTAGTTGCACATCGGTATTAGTGGTTTTAAAATCAGTTTAATTACTATTGCTAGATTCTATTGCATAATGGATAGTTATTTTTTAATTTTACTATGGCATATTGATAATTTTTGTTTTGACTTGGTTTTATAATTTATCTATTTCAATTTTTTCCGTTTAATTATAAATATAAAAATACCAATTAAGAAACATCATATTATTTCATTCAAATTGATCAATACTACACAAATAAAATAATACTTACAATCACATCGAATTTCGCATAAATGTCAACTAATCTTCCCTCAGCATCTACTAATGGCAACGCTGATACTCTTCTTTCCACAAATTTTTTTAGGGCCATAATTATACTTGTATTTTCATCAGCAGTCTCAATATTATCATAAGTTCCAATTTTCAGATCACTCAACTTTTTTTGCATATATGATGGCTTTGGTAATTCATTTATCTAATATAAATAAAAATCAGAAATGGTAATACTTACACATTGAAGAAAATACTTACATATAAAAACAGGAACCTAAGGATTCTCTTATGTGTCAATATGTACAAAACATTTCCTGTCATTGGATCAATAACTGGTAGTCGGTGAATTCTATTGTGTATTAAAATTTTTATGGCATCATATAGCGATGCATCAGGTCCGATACTAACTAAAGGCATTACTTGGTTGAGGAGAACACCTTTAAAAAGAAATTATAAATAAATGTTATTCGGAGAATTTTTTTTAATATTAAAATTACATTCTTTAGGTATTTACTGAACAAACAAAAATATCGTCGTCGTTCCCTGAAAAAGCAGTGATTGCATATTTCTTGGAACTGAGATAAATACCTTTCGTAAATATACCAAAATAATTCAAATTTCAATTTAAAGTCCTGTAAAAATTACCTGAGGATTATCTAGCTTTATTCTTAAGTAAAAAAATCTCTAAACATTCAATATTTATATATTTTTAATTTAATAGTCAGAATATGCATTGTGTAGGTAATCCAAACAAAATCAATTGAGGAGGTGATTTCATTGAAAGATGAGGATGTGAATATTCTTGTTTGTTTAAAAAATGTTTTTTAAAAATATTGTTTCTTCAAAAACAAAAAAAAAATGTTGCAACTCTACAATAAATGGTTACAAAATTAAAAAAAAAAATATGTGTGATAAGTAAATCAAATTGTAATTATGACCCTTATGGCGAGTGTCGTTTGTCACAATAATCTACTTCTGTCGATAGTCGAACAAAGAAAATTAATTTTGATATTGCGAATCTTTTCAGTGAACAGGGGGGTCATTCCTTAACTCGATTATCGTCAGACGATATCGTTTGAACGATAGCGTTGCCTTTTTTTGATTCCCGTAAGTCGATTATCGTCAAAACGCTATCGTCAAAACGATAGCTAAATAGGTAACGTCTTGCATTAATTTTGAATTTTGTAGGTGGCTGTAGTTGAGTGATTGAGTTTCCACTGTAAATTGACATTTTGAATTGTTTTCTATTGAATTGACAGATTGACTACAGTTTGAGAGTTTCTGAAGTGCGTAAGACGAGAGAAGAAGTACAAAACAAAACTTTCAAACAAAAATTCAAAAAACTATCAAGTCAAGAAAGCGAAACTTGAACACAAAAAACCTGAAAAGTTTATATCGGAGATGAATTCTCTTTGGCCACTTTCATGTTCTTCCGAAGTTGTCTGAAGTGTATCTGCAAAATATTACAATTTAAGTTACGATTTATAACATAAACTTTGCCATTTAGTTAAACTTTGGGCTTTCTTTTCATAAAAGGCTTACTTCTTTTCTCTACAAAGTTCTTTAAACCTACGATTGTGTTCGATATACAAGTGTTTCGCAGAGTCTTCATTGTTTCGCCCAAATCGGTTTAGCCATGTGTATGATACATTCCTAGCTGCCATGCATGATTTATCGAACCATGGTTTTCTAAACACTTCACCTTTTGTGCAATTGTTAAAAATAAATTTGGTGGTGCCAAATTTCGTTCGGAGTGAACCAGGACCTAGTGACTTACAACTCTCAACCATTCCTCTGTGCGTCTTACCAGTAACAGAGGGGACCTACAATTTTCTGCCGATTCCAAACGGCTAGTGAACAGCACTTTCCATGACAAGAGATACTCTTGTAGAATTTGTCAATTTCTCGCAAGAGGCAGTAAACCCCTGAAAAAAAATTTCTTGCAGCGGCTGAGAATTGAACTCGAGACCTTCCGCATGACAGTCCAACGCACTAACCATTATGCCAAGGGGTGCAATTGTTAGATCCTTCAATATTTTCCAGATTATCAGTTCTATTCACCATCAAAACTGTACCCAATTGCTTTTTGTAGTATGAAGCCGAAGATTCTCTCCATTTCAATTTCGGTAACAATTTTAAATCCGCTCTTTCTTCACATTTAAACCACATTTGCAAGAAACCACAATCGGCATGTGATCTGAATAAGGCACTTGTTTTACTTCAAAATCAGAGATTATCGATTTCCAATTCTCCCCAGCCAGTCCGTATTCAATGACGGAGCTACCTTGGTTTCCCACAAATGTGTATTCTCCAAATTTATCCCTTTCGCTGGTACCATTAAGTATTCGGAGTCCATCAGCCTTATTTACTAACTCGTTTTAGCGACGGAGTAAAGTTACTTCGATTTCACAACAACTTTAATCCTGAAAAGCTTATTTATAATAAAAACACGTGCGGAATAGAGGTGTAATAAGCTAAAACTGGTTCATAGGAGGTTTAAAGACGTTTTAGTATCTAAATGTCATTTTGACATGACATCGTGTGAAATTTACAAAAAGGAGTATAAACTTTTTTTTTTGGTTTGTTACTAAGATAAAATGTTTAGATATTTTGCATTAATAAATGATTTACAACAAAAAATACGCTTTTCCACAAATACTTATCAATATACTTGCATATGTTCTAATAGACAGGTGGTAAGATTTTACACTAATTCTAGCATTTTTTTTATCATAATTTTTTAAATTAATCTCTAAAAAAATTTATTAGAACCTAAAGTTGTCTATTTAATGAGCTTTACAAAATGTATAAAACATTTCTGTCTACAATAATAACAAATACAATTTGCGATTAATATACTTAATGAGACAAAAAAAAATACCAAACTCGACAAAAAATACCGCTCAGGCCACTGTATGCCATAATAAGCATTTCGGTCCTTATTCGGAATTACCCCCCCCCCCCTACCAAAATGCACTTTTTTTAATGAATCGATAAAAAAAAGTGTGCTGTTGATAAAAAAAACATCAAATTATGCAGGAGAAACACTTTTTTATAGTAAAAAAGTGAAGTATAAAACAATGAAAATTTTATACGAGTAATTATACGATAAAAAAAAAACGATCGTTGGGCGGAGGAAAAAGCAGAGTGTGGCCCCCGAAAAGGGAGTTAAAATCATGAGAACCCGCGAAGCGGACCACCCACAGTACTGTTAAACAAAAAAACTGTTGACATAGGCGCCTGCCTGGCGTCTTTACATACCTTAAGCGGAGCAACGAAGTTGCGTGAGCGGGTGTGGCCCCCGAAAAGGGAGTTAAAATTCTGAGAACCCGCGAAGCGGGCCACCGGCAGTACTGTTAAACAAAAAAACTGTTCTCCATAATTTGATGTTTTTTATCAACAGCAAACACTTTTTTATCGGTTCGTTAAAAATAAAATGCACGACTGGGTCGCACGAACTTACTCCTATGTAATAGACTAGGAATTTTAAAAACGACTGTTATTAGAGAAAACTGTTCATAAGGATCAAATTAATAGTAAGAGACGAAAACAGAATGCTATGCAAATATGAATTTATGCAAAAACAAAAATTATTAACAAAATTTTTAAAAGATTTTTAAGAAAAAATTTTGGTACGCCAATTTAAAGTTTTTATTATTCTTCGAATAAAAATTAAATTAAAAAAAAAATATTGAGCCGTTTCTGAGATATCGAATTTTCAAAAAAAGAAAAAAATAGATTTTTTTTCAAAAATTCAAAAAAATATTTATTTTAAAGTTTTGAAATGCAATGTGTTTTAGACTTTTTAGAAGCTTTTCTATACAAAATTTCATTAAGAACCGTTATGTGGATAATGAGAAATTCAAAATTCGAAAAAATGGTTCTATGGTAGGTACAAGCTGTAATATCTTAATTTCAAATTTTTTTTAATAAATTAAAGATCATAAAATTAATTGAAAGAAAAAAAATTGTATCAAAATTCTAGGTGCCGTTTTCGAGAAAAATACGATTTTTGAAAACCATTTTTTTAATTTTTTTAACATTTGTATGGTGGGTACCTTTATTTTAAGGTAAAATGAATTTTTTTTCTCACATCTTGTAGATTATATTGAGAAACTTTTATTTATCAAGTTTAAAAAAAATCAAGCAAGGGGTTTTCGAAATATTGAGTTTTGAAAAAAGAATTTTCGGAATAAGGTCCAGCATTTCATACAAAATACCCGAAATATTGACCTGTTCAAAGATTTTTTGGATTTTTAAGTTAAGTTCTATGCAAATGTTTCTAAAACTATAACTTTTTTTTTTTAAATGTTAAGGTAAAAATTGTAGATTATAGGAGCCCAAACGCAAAATAGTTGGACTACCTATGATAAAAAACAAAAATCTTCTGATTCTTAAATTCCATCGGAAATAAAATCAATATTTTGGTATTTTTCTTAAGATATATTTATTTTGAATAGGAATAAGTAACAAAAACAAAATGACTTCAATTAAATAACGGTATAGAGCAATCTTACAAAATAAAATAACGATTTAAACATTTTTTTAAGTGCAAAATAGTTGGCCTATGGGTCTTAATTTTTATTTCACCATGGTGTTACGTCGCCTTTGGCCTTGATAACTGCTTCTATGCGTCGTGGCATTGTGTCAACTAATTTTTGACATTCTTCGGTGCCAAAAGATTCCCAAATATTTATGATTTTAGCTTTAAGGTTTTAAAGAGGTCCGGCATGGTTCTTTTCGCGGTTTTTGTTTCATTTTATGCCAGGCAGTTTCAATTGGTCAGGGCTGCTGGAAGGCCATTCCAGTAAAGGAATAGCTTCAGCAGATAGCCACGCCATTTTAGACCTTGCTGTATGGCAAGAAGCTCCATCCTGTTGGAAAATATAGTCTCGATCACTAGCTTGAAGTCGTGGTATTGATGGGAGAAGCTCATTTTCCCTGTACCTGGCAGCATTGACATTTCCATTTACAAAATGCAAATCGCCCAAACCCCGCCCGACATGCATCCCCTTCCCCATATCATTAGAGATGCTGGAAACTTGACCGTTTTTTTAAGGCAATCTTTGTGAAAAACCTCTTTTGAATTTCTAATGACTCGTTTTCGTTCGTCGCCCACGCAAACTTCAAACCTGGACTCATCACTCCAAATAACGGACCGCCATTGACTTAAAGTCCAGTTTTTACGTTGTTTGGCCCACTCTAGCCGCTTTTTCTTTTGTTTAGGTGTTAAAAGTGGTTTTTCTTTGGCCTATGTTTTTAACAAATTAAAATTGCTCTAATTTAAATAAATCTTAAACAAACCTTATAAAATTTGTATCCAATTTTTTTCATAATCCGTTTGCAAGTGTCGACCGAAACACTTTTTTTTTATTCTTTCCCTCCATTGAACAGTTATTGCAGCGGCCGTTTGACGTCGATTTTCTTTTATTATTTTTTTTAAAACTCGGCAATCTCGAGGTTTTGCAATTGGTGGGCGTCCCGTTTTTTTACCGATCTCCACATTTCCACTATTTTTGAACTTTGAGATAAAGTTTCGAATTGATGAGCGCGGTAAATTGATTGTTTTGCAATTTTATAGCTCGATAATCCCGTTTCGAAGGCTTTATTTATGGATTCCCTAAGGTCTCTTGATAATGCAACGCCACGCACCATGGTTGACATTAAATTGTTGCTGGCTTGCATAAACCAAGAGATCAATAAACAACAAAACAAGTGCATGTCATTTTTTTAATAACAGTTAACTGAAAATCTATTTAAATCTTCATAGGCCAACTATTTTGCATCCCAGAGAGAGTAGTCCAACTATTATGCTCTATCTTTGTTTGAGGGAATGCAAACTGGAGCCATATGTGCTTTCTCGAATTTAGTTCTGTTTGGTCTAATTTACTTATTAAATGTAATTTATTACATCGACAAAAAAAAATTAAAAAACAACTGCTTGGGGACCAGAAAATAAAGGCACATAAAAAATGTTAATTTGTTAATTGATGAGTAGGCCAACTATTTTGCGTTTGGGTCGTATAATATTGTAAGTTAATGATTACTGGACAAAATATAAAATATTTGATATTTCATAAACTTGTAACTTGGCGAACTCTTAGATCTTATTACTTTTTACCTTTTTGCTGTGACCTTTTACTCTAGGCCAATGTATCTCTGGTTAGTATCCAAGACATCAGACGCCCGCCGATATTAAAATTAATTTCACATTTTACACGTTCAGGACAAAATAGCGAAGTTCTTTTAAGAAAATATTTGGTTAAGGAACTTTTCATGATTATTAAAATCAATTTGAAAATGTTCGTCACTTTATAATTATCATGTCTATTACAAAATTCGCAGAATTTTACTCCCGGTGAGTTGACTCGATTCGCATCCGCTGTAAAACTCAATTATGAAACTCGTCGGATGAACTACATTGTCGATTCCTAAAATTACCTTATCATTTATGAACTTGCGTATCGACACTGTCAGCTACAAACATTTATACACCTGGCCTACGCTGTGATAATAGTATCGCTTTCGATCAACGAAATCAAGCATCGTTGAGAGTGGTTAGTACGAAGATGGAGGACGGTTCAAAACCAACCACCGTGTGCTGTTTTTTTTTTTAGATTTCTTGCTCTCTTATTGCGTTGTTATTTGTGCTTTTTCTCTTAAAATTTGTTAAACAAACACTTTAGCATTCAGTATGATAAGCTTTTGACTTACATTTTTGTCCTCTCCATTGTTTATTTTCGTTTAATAAAAAATTCACTTCAGATTCGTCTCGAAATTGGTGCGAATGTAAAAAGATAGAAATTATATGGAGTGCGAATGGATTGCGAATTCTGTAATACCATATAAGTTGAACAAAATGTCAGTGATGCAGGGATTGTTACCGACATTCGTTCAACTTTTATTCGTCGGATTCAGTAATAGCAAAAGTTTGGAAATGAATTGAAACTGTCACTTTAGCTGATTCGCCGAATTCTGTAATAGGGGTGTATATCTTTTTTAATTTTAAACTAACGATACAAAGTATCTTAACCAAAATCGAATACAATTTAATTCTCTAATTTGGGCTATTAATTTGATATTTGTGAGATTTACGGGTCTCAAGATTTGGATAACTTTTTTTTGAATCTCTTCCAAGATGGAAGTGTTCTTAAGATCTCCTTTTAAGATTGTGACTACCCTAACAATGTTCTGGGGTAACACAGTGCGAACGTTAAGGTAAAGTGGAGAGGATTTAATAGGAGTAATCGATGCACATTGGTCTAGATATCTTGTGTATCACATTGAGGGGGAAAATCGAGAGGGACAAAGTACTCCACATTCTAGTAGTGCGGCTAAAGATATTTGACAGTATGTCCCAAGAGTTATGCTCAAGGGTAAGCTGATGAGTATTCACAGCTTGACGAGTGTTACGGCGGAATTCTTTGAGGGGAGAAATGCACCTTGCTATTTCAATAATAATTGAACATCGTTGATAGAAAAAGCGATGCAACAATGGAAGACAGGAGAAGTTTCGAAGATGTTCAAGAGAAACAAAAGTGTATCCATTATCTAATTTTAGGGCTCTTTTCTAAGTTCTATTCAATAAGTTCAAATGAGTAATAGGAGAACCAGCCCAGATAAGAGAGTTATACTCATATTTTGGGCCAATGTATGCCTTATCCGAAGGGGAAACAAATTTCTTGCATCTTTTAAGAAAACCTAAGTATTTTGCTACGTCGAATATATCATCATTCCATAAGAGATGGTCATTAACATATATACCGACTATGGATAGCTTTCCAGTTTCTTTGATACAAGTATGTTTATTTCGACAGAAGACAGCTTTGTGTCTTCGAAATCGGAATCTAATGAACTTAACATACGATGCCATTTCAGTTCCAAAGCCGAAGAACAGAGTTGTGAGTCTTAAAATAAATATGAAAAGCAGAGGGTGCTGTCGTCAGCAAAACAATGAAAAGAATTAGAAGTTTCAGACAAAAGATCATTTTTGAAGATAAGAAAGCATTTATTTTATGAACATCAGACTTGAAACCATCTAATACAACTTGTATTGAGCGACCCGAAAGGTAATTTTTAATACAACGAACAAGACTCTTTGATACCAAATGCACGCATTTTCGATAAAAGAGCTTCGTGCCAAACTCTATCAAATGCTTTAGAAATATCAAGTGCAATTACCACTAAATGATATAAGGATTGGTTCGACTTTTCTGTGAGATATGCCACCAGATCACCAGTGAGCCGATTGTTATGAGCTTTCGTTCTTCGTTCTTGTTGATAAGGGTTTCCATGACCTTGAAAAGAAAGGACGTTAGAGGTAATTGGAGAACGCATAGAACCATTGACACTCTCAAGTAGAGGAGGAGTCATAACACTGTGGCTAAGTCAAATTAGCAGCACAATGCGTTGCAAGCAAATTGGCTTTTTTGTGAGCTGACAAAAGGAGTGTTATTCTGAACGAGTGTAGGAACCGATGACTAAGAAGAGTTTTTAAGATTTTTTACAAATGACCGAAAGTGTTTACTACCTTTGGGACACTGCAGTATTTCTTGACGTACATTTTTGGCATGTAAGAAATGAGTTCTTCGAATATGAGCAGTGCAGGTATTCCTCGCTGGCCTGACCTGCTTCCGGTTATCCTCAGTAAGATTTGTTTTATAGTATCGGCTTATCAAGCCATGTTTTGTAAATCTTTTTAATCCAAATATTGTACTTTTAAATGATTGAAAAAATAAGGACTTTATCTATCTATCTATCCTTATAGCATCGGAAGCTTATCACTCTCAACCTGAGAGCCGTTTTACAGCCACATTCGTGACAAGAATTCTTTTTTTATGAAATTTCCATATAGCAGGAGACCATAAACATGTATTTTTTTAATTGAATTTAGTGTTGAAAATAACTTACTTCTCCACGTATCTAACTTGTGCTCTTCCAATTGATCCATCGATGAATTCGGCGACGTATAATACATTTGTAGAATTTTGATGAAATCGGTTATAGTCAACATCCCGACAAACTGTTGTTTCTGTGAATCCCATAATGGAGCTGCTCTTACGCCATTATAAACGAGCGCATAGAATGCTTTCTTCACTAACAATTGTGTATCGAAAACAACTAATTTAGCTGAAGTTGGTATTAAATCGTAGCACTTATGAAAACGGAAAAATTTGACAAATATTTGTGATTCGTCCTCTTCTGCAAATGTAAGAAAAAAAAAAATGTTTTAACTATAATATTTCTTACTTTCAGCTTATTAATAATACGAGTAACTTAATATTTAAAGGATTTTACAATGTTTGAAACATTGATTATTATTCAAAGGGATTAAAAATTGTATAGTAAAAATATATTGGCGCAATATTTTAGCCAAATTACTAGGATGCTAAAATTAAAGAAAACTAAAAACCACTTTGTCTATTTTGTTAATTATTTATTTATTTGTCTATAAGTACGGCGGGCGGGATTGTACGGCGGGTTTGAGTAGTATGGCATGTCCAGGGCTTCACTGAACTCTCTATTGTTTTCCTCCCAATTGCACAGACAGGCCTTTGCGCCTGGGTGTTGTGGTGGTTAACTTTAGTTGATGTTCTTTGGGGCCTGCTCAGCTGAATTACCAGCGAGTCGGAATAGTACTTTACCTTTAGCTTGTCTTTCCAGGTTCCTATCGACCTCCTCGCGGTGTCCGTGGATAGGTTACGAGAGTAACTGAACCAACTAGATGGGAGCAAAAACGGGACGGTATCCATTAAAAGTAGGAATACGCTAAGGAGTGTGTTACAACTCACCTGAGGAGTACGCATATCTGGACGTGATTTCTACTTCGATCAGGTCTGAAAAACGTATATCTAATAAGACTGGTAGGTCTTGGGGCTTTTGTATGGAAGTACCTATCTACAAGTGTGACCCACGAGGTTGCGAAGCTTACCAGATGCTATATTCTGGTGCCACGGGAGATAGTTGCCCAAGGAAAGTGAGCAGTATGTCTTCGGACTCTCTTATTCTATCTCCGATAGAGAAGTGCAGTCGTCGCATACAAAGCGAGCGATCCATGAAGTTTGTGAACAATAGCGTATCGTCTTCGGGCTCTCCTATTCTGTCTTCGGATGGTGAGGTGCAGCTGTCGCGTGCGTGTTCGCTTACTTCAAGCTATCTATGAGGTAGGCCCCCTAGTGGGTGTATCGTGGTGGCTGTGGTTTATTCCATAGCGGAGACGTATGGTTTCCAGGCGTGCCTGGATTCAAGAGGTGTAGATAGACCTCGACTCTAAGCAAGAGGTGTTTCATGCCTACAACATGTTACAACTTTGTTACTAAGATGGCTTCGGCTGTCTTGGGGTTAATGGTCAGGACTCAATCTGACTCCGATGGTGGTAGGCCACCCGTGGGGTAAAGGCTTAATAGCTAGGGATCCACGTTAAACTCAGACAAGTTCTGTCTATAAGTACAAAAACTTTCTTAGACTTAAAATATTGACTTTGTTCATTTTAATTGAATTTAACATCATTCTATCTTTAACATTTTTTTAAATTAAAATTCATCATTAAATATGTACATAATGTCGATATAAATTCACTTCCCGATCTCTCGTTTGGATTCAAAATGCTCGCTTACTTCTGCTCGTCATTCAAACGAGAAAAAGAATTGTGAAAATCCAAGAGATCATGCAACCATTTTCAAGTCCTTTTTATCAATGTTCTTGAATCGAAGACCGTTTCGGAACTCCCCGATTTTGAATGTCAAACGAATAAGTTGCAACTCTTTTTTTTATTCTGAAGTTTATGTTTCGTTGTATTTGTGAGACGTTAAACGCAGATGGCAATTTGAAGTTGTTTTCATTTTTCAATATCTGTAATCATGGCAAACACTTTTTCGTAACTTTGATCCTATTTTTGAAAAATATTCTTTTAAACCTTCCAGGAATTTCTATATAAAGTAAATTCAGAATCGATTTTCTCTTCTTTTTAGAAAATCTCTCATTTAGTGCGATTTCTTCAACTATTATTGCTATTTATTTCATCCTTTGTCACGCACACCACACTAATGCAAACTCACATTTAAGTTTTTATATGGTCACAAACATAAGAAACAATTAAAAAATTCGAAAATCTGCTAAATTCAGTAAACTTTTGACTGATTTAAATCACTCAACGCTGATTTTAACGAACAACAAGTAACATATATTAAAGCTTATATCAGTGGCGTAGCGTGTCATCTCGGCGCCCGGAGACCCATTTTGCCACCCCATTCCATACTTAATTAAAATTAAATTTCTAGACATCATTTCACAGGCAATGAGGTATCTTTTATTGAAGGTAAAATAGGATCAGCGGTTTCACAGCGAAGTCAGAAATAACTTTGTCAAAATCAATATTTGCAGCCAATTCTTGTTCAATCGACAGTATAGCCAAGTTTGATAGTCTAGTGGAGCTCATAGTGGATCTTCATGTCTAGCGCTCCAACGCGTTTCAGTGACTTGTTTCACTGCTTAACCTGTGACGGCAACCAAAGCGTTTCACCGAGCAGTTGATGCAGAAAAGAAGGCAAATAGCTTCTCCAGAGTTCCAAAAAACGTCAAGGAATTCACAGCATGTACCCCAGCCAAGTTGAGTGAGTGGTTTGTGTATGCAAGGAATGTAGCTTTCGGATTCAGTGCTTTAATCCGGACTTGAACTCCATTGTGGATCCCTGACATTGTGGCAGCGTTGTCATAAACCTGCCAAGTTCTGTATGTCCAGTCCGTCTGATGTTATCTTCGCGATTATATCGTTGCTGAGATCTGCATTTTTTCCTTTTGGTTCGAAGAAGTCGATGACCTTTTCTCCTTCGATATGTACGTATCGCAGAACCTGGCTCATTTGGTCTTTGTGGGAGATGTCTGGTGTACTGTCCAAGATTATGCAATAATATTTAGCTACTTGCTGTCCCAGTAAGTTTATCAATTCATTATGGGTTTCTGGAGATAGATACGAAACTGGGACTCTTGCTCCCAGCTTTATCTTATCAGGTGTTCCATTAAAAGAGGGTCATATTTAGCCAGGAGGTGCACTAACTCCAGAAAGTTCCCGCGATTGCCACTATCATCTCGGATGTCTTCTCGATGCCCTTTGAAGGCCAGATTTTGTTTGGCTAAGAACTGTATAATATTCAGCAACCGGTACAGTACATCCCTCCACTTCTTCTCTTCACTTTTGAAAACTTCTTGTTTCTGATCGATGGTTGCTTTACGGTTCAGACGAACTTCCAACTCCTTCCAATTCAAGAAGCTCTGCTCATGGTCCAGGTTGTTCTCATGGTTTCCGATTCTTGGATTTCATTTGTTGAATCCTTCTTCAGATGCGAAGTTCGAGCCGGAATTGCTAAACAGCTTGCAAAAGAAACAATACAAGGATTGCTTCAAAGGCGAGTACACTATCCATGTTCGGAGAACCTTTTCACCGTCAGATAATGGTTTGTAGAACCACTCTCTGGTTAGTTTTCAGGTACCGCCTTTCGTTGAAGTCCCTGAGCGAACAACATCGGCAAATTTGGAATCGGTGTGCTGTACTGCTACTGAGTCAGATCCGCGACGTACTAGAAGCGTTCTGACTTCGTCGGTCAAAGTAGAAGGCCAGCAACCTACATCGTCGAGATTCACATCTTTGGCTTCGGCAGGAGCAGAATGCTTGATTTCAATTATGTCTTCTTTGGCAACATCGAGGTGCACTTCTTCTGCAAGCTTGTGACTAGATGCTTGAGGTACTTCTGGTGAGTCGACTTCGTCTTGACCCTGCTCTGTGGTGGGACCAGAACGACTTCCAACTTCGTAGTAGTTATGCATTCCCATGAATAGATGGAGGAATCATATACTTACATTGGAATCACTTCCGCTGCTGCTGGATGCCGCCGAAGAGGTTAACGTGGCTTTCGAACCAGAACGAGAACTGAAATATTTCAGTAATGCACCTTGAGACTTCTTTGCATCTGCTTCTTGCTTAGCCTTTTTCTTGCGGTATTCCGCACTGTTTTCTTTGACTCTTTACATTCTCAAAAACTGTTTCAAAGGTTGAGTGAAGTACTAAATCTTTAGTTTTAGAAGATTCAACAGTATATAAGTTAATAACGATTACATTAGGTATTCATTTATGAACCTAATTTCCCATTCCCACACTCACATTCCTATACCCAGCACCTTACACCTTATTTCCTGTCCACTTTTATATTAGTCAGCGCAATATCATTAAGTTAATAATTTGTAAAACTATGCAAGCAAATCGATTATTTGCATTGCTAGCTATTTTAAATGCAAGCAAATCAATCATTTGCCTTGCAAATTTGTAAATTATTGAATAAAGAACCAGTTATAAACTCAACAGACGAGAATAAACATCTTTTTTATTCACTGGCGCCCAACTTTTTATTCGAATAGTATCTGTGGCTTCAAAATATTTCGGTAAAGAAATAGCAAGCAAACAAATTACAGAAAACGCGATAACTAAAACCCACAACCAAACCAACTTTTTTTTTTTCGATTAGTATCTGTAGCTTCAAAATTTTTCGGTAAAGAAATAGCAAGCAAACAAATTACAGAAAACGCGAAAATTAAAACTCACAACCAAATATTTTTGTTCTATTAGTACCATGTGGCTTCAAAATATTTCAATAAAGAAATAGTAAGCAAAAATACCACAAAAAAAACGCGAATTAAAAAAAAGAACAACAACTACTTAACCGCAAGATCAACCTAAAAGTGTATCTCGACAGAGAGTTTTTATGTAAAAAGAAACCTTAAGAACATTAAATTACTCCTAGTTGCCTGAGATCATTTTTATCGTGTTATTGTTGATTTCACCCCTCTCATCCACAATTAACTTTATCTCGTTGTGCTTTAAAAACATTTTTGTGTAAAAATATTAAGTCAGCAAAAACAAAAACACGCGAATTAAAATACTTTAATAAGATCCATCGTTCGTCGGCTCATCAACCCACCTGTATTTCGACACAGTGTTTTTCTGTAAAAAGAAACCTAAGGAACATTAAAATAAAAAAAAAAAAAACCTTCTGCTGCGGATGTGAGTCAAGCTTGAAACGAGGAAAAATGATGCAGCTAATTTATGTAATGTATGTGTAAAGATATATTGTCATTCCATTATTAATTATTATTACTATTATCTATTTCTATACTATCGATTATTAAATTATTATTAATTTATGTAATGTATTTGTAAATTTATATTGTGTCATTAAGTATTAATCATTATCAAATAATATTATTGCAATTAATACTATCGATTATAAAATTATAATTCTTTAAAATCAAAAAATGTCTGAACTTTCACAGACAATAGCGTCAGCCGTGCGGGTAGCTGTTGAAGCAGCATGTGAGACAATAGTCAGGAGAATGGGGGATCAGATAACAGAAAGTAGACAGGCAGTAGATAGTGTAAATTCAAGAATCGCAGAGCTATCCGATAAATTAAATTCTGTACATTTATCCCCAACCCCAATTTTATACGAACCTATTTCTGTAGCACCTGACATATCGTGTCAAATATCACTCGATGTTGTAAAATCCATACCGGATTTTGCAGGTGAACGCGCGAAATACATTTCGTGGCGTCAAGCAGCTAAGACCGCAATCAAGTTATTCGACCCATATAAGGGATCGGAAAGGTACTATCAGGCAGTTGCCATTATAAGGAATAAAATTGTCGGTTCCGCCGATTTAATACTTTCTTCTTATAATACGGTCCTTAATTTCGACGCAATCATTGCGCGTCTCGACAATTCATACGCAGACAAACGACCACTTCATGTATTAGAAAATCAAATGAGCATTTTATGCCAGGGAAATTTGTCCATCCACCACTTTTACGACAAAATAGAAAAACATCTCACTTCAATAACGAATAAGATATCAATGGATTTTTCAGGCAATAATGAACTAATTAATTCTTTAGCCTCAAAATACCGAGCAGATGCACTACGGGTATTCATTTCTGGTCTTAATAAGCCTATTTGTAACATATTATTTTCTGCTGGCTGTGAAGATTTACCTTCTGCATTGGCGAAGGCACAGGAACTCGAAGCAAACCAATACAGGTATAATTTTGCCAGAGCATTTGATAAAAACTTATCATATGCTAGTCCTAGTGGTCTGTCAAGAAGCAACACTCAATTTAAGAGAGTAGAGCAGGCCCAAAGCCAACCCCAACCCCAAGCACAAGTTTCCTCAACCATAAATAACCAACAGAAGCAAAGCCACCAAGCAGAACCATATGATCATATGAGCGTTGATAACTCGTCAATTTATAGACGCAGCAAAAGATCAAATATTCAAGCAGCGGTGCCCGAGGCTAGTAATAAACAGACCCTCAGGCAACAGTCGCAAACTTATGAAAACAGGACACCAAAACGCCCACGCGAGTCCGATAGAGTGCCATTTTCGAAAGCTCAACGAATTAATTTCGTTAAATCCAAAAGTACTGACCAGGAACTGAAGAAAAGTTCCGAGTACGAAACAGAATATGAAGACGTAGACGAATATGATGAAGAATTCCAAGATCAGATTAATTTTTTAGAATAAAGTCGGCTCTCCCATATGTTGAAAAGAAACTAAATGGTAAAGCTCCAATTAGAATCCTAGTAGACACTGGTACAGCCAAAAACTATATTAGACAAATACCCTATTTGAAAACAATTCCTAATAATAAAAATTTTAAGGTAAAGACCATTCACGGTGAAAATAAAATAACTCACAAATGTAAAATGCAGTTTTGTGATAAGATTACAGATTTTTTTATCCTTCCCCAATTATCAACCTTCGATGCGATTGTAGGATATGATTTTTTCATGGAAATAAAAGCACAAATCGATACAAGACGCTCATTGTTAATTTATGAAAATGGCGAAATGCAAATTAAATTCTTAGAATGCGAGCAGGTAAATAATTTAGAAATCGATATAAAAACAATTCCTGAGACCATCAGAAATGAATTTAAAAAATTGATAGAAGACTTTTCAGAAGTATTCGCTCAACCAGATGAAAGATTACCTTTTAATACAGACATAAAAGCTACCATTAGAACATTAGATTCTGAACCAATCTATTCTAAACCAAGACCATACAATATGGCAGCAATTCCTTTTGTAAACAAAGAAATTAAGAGATTGCTCAATGATGGTATAATTCGGCCATCACATTCCCCTTATAACACCCCTATATTAGTGGTAGGGAAAAAAGGAATTAATGAAGACGGTACTCCGAAATCTAGATTAGTGTTTGACTATAGAAAATTAAATGAACGCACTATACCAGATCGGTACCCGATTCCTGAAGCTTCCGTTATTTTATCCAATTTAGGGCAAGCAAAATATTATACAACGATCGATTTAAAATCCGGCTTCCATCAAATTCTCCTAGAAGAAAAGGACCGAGAAAAAACGGCGTTTTCCATAAATAATGGAAAGTATGAGTTTTGCAGATTGCCTTTCGGCTTGAAAAACGCTCCAAGTATATTTCAGCGAACAATTGATAACATACTACGGAGCGATATAGGCAAAATGTGTCATGTATATATCGATGACGTAATTATTTTTTCTCAAACAGAGGAAGAGCATTTGAAAGATATAAAAACTATATTTTCTAAACTTTTCAACGCCAACATGCGTATATCCCCAGAAAAATGTAAATTTTTCAGGCATGAGGTTGAATTTTTAGGATTTCTTGTATCTGGAGACGGTATTAAAACCTGCCCCAATAAAGTCAAAGATATTATTGACTTTGAAGTACCAAAAACACTTCGAGCACTAAGATCTTTTCTTGGTCTTTCTGGTTATTACCGTCGATTTGTAAAAGACTATGCTCTGATAACCAAACCATTAACAAAATATCTCAGAGGAGAAAACGGAAATGTAGGAACGAACAAGTCTAAGAACATCAAAATCACTCTTGATGCTGAGGCTATATGTGCCTTTAATAGAATAAAGAACATTTTAGCCTCCGAAGATGTATTACTATTCTATCCCGACTTTCGTAAGCCCTTAGATTTGACTACCGATGCTTCATCACAAGCAATAGGCGCAGTGCTCTCTCAAGGTGGTAGACCTATCACAATGATATCTCGAACTTTGAGTAAATCCGAAGAGAACTTTGCTACAAATGAACGAGAAATGCTAGCGATAGTTTGGGCATTGCAATCTTTGAGAAATTATTTATATGGTGCTCCTGATATTCATATTTATACAGATCACCAACCACTCACGTTTGCGATTTCCGAAAAAAATCCTAATACTAAACTAAAGAGATGGAGATCATTTATTGAGGAATATTCTCCAACCTTTCATTATAAACCTGGTAAAGAAAACAAGGTAGCAGACGCATTATCTCGTCAACATATTAACACT
Organism: Chrysotoxum bicinctum; assembly: GCA_911387755.1. Lineage (NCBI taxonomy): Eukaryota > Metazoa > Arthropoda > Insecta > Diptera > Syrphidae > Chrysotoxum > Chrysotoxum bicinctum. Next base: position 23,976,882 of record OU426988.1, on the reverse strand, counting down.
CACTCTTCCTCCGGACAAACCGTGCATAGTGAGGAGTCCCTTACGAAAGTAATACCTACGGTAGAGAATCCCATAAATTGCTTCAAGAACCAAATCTTTATTAGTCAAGGTTCTGAGAAAAGCAAAAAAGTTAAAATTCTTTTCCAAAAACAGGTTAGGCATATAATAACATTCAGATCAGTCGAAGAACTTATCGAAATAATGCGTGATGTTATTAATACGAACACAGTCAATGGCATCTATTGCGACCTTGAAACTTTAGGAAAAGTACAAAATACTCTTATGATAGCTTTCCCCAAAGTAAAAATGAAATATGCAAAAAAGTTTGTTCAAGATGTGTTTAACGAACACGATCAAGAAGAACTTATTATAACCGAGCATAACAGAGCTCATAGAGGACCACACGAAAATTACAGACAAATAATATCTGAATACTATTTCCCAAATCTTATGAAACTATGTAACACATACGTTTCTAAATGTATAATTTGCAAGGAAAATAAATATCAGCGCAGACCAGCACAACATCCAATCGGTGCAACACCAATTCCCACGTATGTAGGAGAGATTCTGCACTTAGATATTTACAATACCAGCCAAAAATATTTCATAACATGTATAGACAAATTTTCCAAATTTGCTATTATAAAACACATTCCGTCTAGAAACTCTATTGACATAAAAAATCCATTGATTGAAATTATCTCCCAATTTCGAAACACGAAAATAATAGTTATAGATAATGAAGGTGCTTTTACATCAATTGCAACACAAGCATTACTAAAAAATGAATTTAATATTTCAACACATTCTGTACCAGCTCTCCACAGCCAAAGCAATGGACAGGTTGAAAGATTTCATTCTACTCTTGCCGAAATAGCTAGGTGTACTAAAGAAACTACAACAGATATTGTTGAACTAATGCTCCTAGCAACCTTCAAATACAATAACTCAATACATTCAGTTACAGGTTGTAAGCCCTCAGACATTTTTCATGACATTTCTAAGGAAATGAAGAATGAAATAATTTCGAAACTCAAAACCAAACAAGATAAAGACCTTGAATTTCACAATAATAACACCAAGCCCAAAGAATTCAAACCAGGAGAAAAGGTATATTTAAAAACGAATAAGAGAATAGGAAATAAATTATCCAAATTATATAATCAAAAAACTGTTCAGGCAGATCTAGGCACAGCCGTTGTAATTGACGGAAGGCAAGCTCACAAAAATAATTTGAGATAATACTCTACTTTCAGATTTACCCTAATATCGCTAGGATCTACGAGGATAACTGACTATTCTTCTGCCCTATTTATTCCGATACCAGCAGGCGACGTTGCTATTTATGAAGAATATTTCTATTTGAAGCATGTAACAAATTTTTCGCTCATCGAAACCATCATATCTGATAATAGCAATGTGTTAAATAAACTAAACGATGAAAGATGTAAGGAAGTACTGCTGCAGGATGTACACGAAATAGAGCGTTTGCTCTAACTGCTGAAATCCCCTATTAGAAAAAGGCGATCCATAGATTTCATAGGTTCTGCAATAAAGTTTATCGCAGGTACTCCCGATCACCAAGATATGGAAATATTAAAAATGCAAGAAGATGAGTTGACTAGATCCAATAACAGACAGATTGATATAAACACCCTTATTCAGAATAAATTAGATGAAATAACAGATAGAATTAATAATTTTAATATAAATGATATCAATAAACACGACGCGGCTGATGACTATGAAAAGTTGACTTCTATCATGTCTAGAAGAAACAGAATTGTAATAAATAGTTTAAGCACGGATGTTTACTCTTTACTTTTAGCAAAAAATAATATTGTTAATCCTCTCATTTTAAATATAGAAGAAATAGAATACATTAAAATAAGAGAAAAGGTTATTACTGAATTAATCGACCTATTAAATGTCGCTGATGTTAAAATGTACTATCAAAATGAAACCTTAGTTTACTTAATTAAAATTCCTAAAGTACAAGAAATTTGTAAATTATTCAAAATTGCTCCAGTTGTTCACAATAACAAAATTTTAGATTTAAGTTCTAATATATCCGCAAATTGTAATAAAATAGAATATCCCCTAAGTTCATGTAGAAAAGCTCCATTATATTCTTACTGTAAAATAGATCACCAAAATCCTTGCCTTTCCCAGCTCCTTAATAATCACACGGCACAATGTCCAACTACTCAAGCTGATCACCTCTTAAAAATTGAAGCGTTCGCTGATGGAATTATTATCGCCAGAGACGAAAATATAACAATTGATGACAAAGACCAGCACATTATACTAAATGGTACCTTCCTGATAACCTTCGATTCCAAAATTAAAATAAATGGAAATGAATATCGAACAAACCAGCCATCCGATGTGATTCACCTTCCAGCCCCGAAGAAGACAGTTCTGAACGAAGTCGCTTACAACGAAAAGATTTCCCTACCCTACTTGCACAAGTTACATTTTATCAACAACCAAAAAATTAAGGAATTTAACGTTACCTTAGAGACGAGTAAGTGGATGTGGTACGCCATCGCAGGAATACTCACCATGGTCATTTTTGTTCTACTATATACAAAAATTAAACCAAGAATAGTTACATTTAGATGCAACTCAGATCATGTGGAACCACCATTAGATAAAGACCTTATAAAAATGCAAGTTTTAAAAATGATGAACGAGGACGTTCAAAATTAAGAAAGGGAGGAGTTAATAACGATTACATTAGGTATTCATTTATGAACCTAATTTCCCATTCCCACACTCACATTCCTATACCCAGCACCTTACACCTTATTTCCTGTCCACTTTTATATTAGTCAGCGCAATATCATTAAGTTAATAATTTGTAAAACTATGCAAGCAAATCGATTATTTGCATTGCTAGCTATTTTAAATGCAAGCAAATCAATCATTTGCCTTGCAAATTTGTAAATTATTGAATAAAGAACCAGTTATAAACTCAACAGACGAGAATAAACATCTTTTTTATTCACTTATATGATAGTATGATATACAACACAATCGAAATCGAAGACTAGAATAACGTTTCCGTCGAATCTTAGGATGCATATCGTTATTGTGGCGCGACTCGCGAAACTAAAACCGAACGTTCCGAAACTCTCGCGAAACTGATAGAGAGCGTTCCGAAACATATGATATGCGAGACTGCTGGCGGCGCTGGCGGTTACGTACTGTACATATTTATACCTATATATACATGGTCAAAAGTCTGCCCGTTTGCAGCGCCACCGCCAGCGGTCTCGCGCTCGGAACGCTCCCTTTCAGTTTCGTGAGAGTTTTGGAACGTTCCGTTTTAGTTTCGCTAGTCGCGCGACAATGCACTCTTACAGCCTTACTCACCGTTTACGAATTCACGGAAATCAGCCGAGAGTGTCAACGACGAATCACAGGCAGGGTGGCAAATTTCAAATTTACGTCATTGTTGTTTATTGACTTGTCAAACGTTCTGTCATGAAACATATGGTATCTACTCTACCCGCTTCACCGGCGACATTTTGCCTCCCGGGGCCGACCGCCCTTTCCGCCCCACCCACGGTACGCTACCGGCTTGTATACTTATTTATATAAAATTATACTCAAAGTTGGAAAAATGTGAAAATTTGAAAAATTGAATATATGTATGTGGTTCCCCGATATTTGTCATAGTGGTAAATTGATTGTCGAGGTCCAGTAGGAAATTTGCTCCTCAATGAAAAATAAAGGTGAATTTCTAGTGGAAATCAGGTGGCAATGATTTAGTGCCGATTTTGTGATCAAAGAAAACGGTTGTGTGGGGTTTTCGGTATTTTCAAGTGTTTTTCCCCTTATTACCGCTGGCGAGTCGAACAAATAAACATGTGAGTGTGAGAAATTAGTATTACGGTTGGCGAATCGAGAACCTTTGATTCGACTTAAATGTCATTTATTTGATATTTTTAATAAACAATCAAATTTCGAACTCGAATTGTAAAGTTCGCCAATCGTAGTATGTCGAATGCGTTAGTTCGCTAATGAAAAAATCTGAACGTTTGATTCGCAAACCGTAATCAATTTACTAAAGATAAAATAACAACCATGGAGAAGGAAAACAATTCACCAACGGTAAATTCCTTATATATATTTTTTTAAGGATTTGAAAAAAGTAAATATTCTTCTTTTTCTTAGATCTCAAATGAACAGGAGAATGAAGATATGTAATTGATTCCTAAACACGAATCTTATGAAAATTAAATTATATTTGAATATTTAAAATTTGAATGTTATTTCTTATAAAAGAAAGTTTTGTTAATAAATTAATTCTGTATATACAAATTTCTTTAAAATTAAAAGAAATGTATTGACAATTTTAAGTATGTATATATTTAAAAACATTTAAGGAAAATATTTTATGTATACAATATTAATTCAAAATCAAAGATGCTCCGATATAAAAATTTTGATCGAAATTGGTAGTCAGAAATGAGAAAGTAGAAAATCAAAAAAAGGATCTATGACAGGTACCGTTAATAACATTTTTTTTTTTGATAAAATATAGACCGCATTGTTGGTTTGGCCTGAACACAATTTTTGTTATAAAAACCATTAGAGCCATTTTCGAAATAAATATGATATTTTATAGTGGCTGTATGGAAAAAAAAGGCATTTCAATTTCTCCTCTACGCTGCAGGTTGAGGTACAGACCTGCAGACAGACGGAATCTCTTTTTGGTGTTGTTGAAAATCTCGAGTTCAAATTTTTCTGAAAGTAAGTAAAAAGTCATTTTAAAATCTACTTCGATTTTTCTGAATTTACTTCACTTTTTTCTTTAAATCTACTTCGACTTTTTTCGGGAAGTGTTAACGCTGATCAGTATCAGTAGTATGTATACCTTCGCGGAGTGCGGACTTAAATTAAGCAGAAAAGAATAGTAATAAATTCAAAAAAAGAAAAGTATTTGTCTTTCTATTTTGCAAAAAGCAAAATCCTAATAAAAATCAGCCTATTAAAATACCTAAAAAAAATCTAAGAATAACTACCGATTTATTATAAATTAACCTACGTACATTCTTATACAGACAAATACATAAATATGTTTTACCATTATATAATTGCAGCATACAGTGTTTTTTTTCTTTATATTAGAGAGAAAATGTTTTGTTATTTTCGATCATCACTCCAAATCGGCAATTCTGTTTATTGACACAAGCATTTAACCAAATTTTTTAAACTAAACTCACCTCAGCACAAACGAGAGCTATTAAATAAGTTGTTACAGAAAACAGTGTTGCGTGTTTATAGTTCTCGCCCACTTAAAATAAACATCCGTCACAAATATAAAAATGACCATTATAATGATTTTCAATGACATCAAATTACACTATGTTGAAAATTTCTTGAAAGCTTTTGTAATGCAAGAAGAAGAAGAAAAAGAAATAAACTCAAGCATCTAGATACTTAGCAAATACCAATAATGACATACAGACTCGAAACATTTAGGTTGAAATCAAATAAACATTGGACTCCATAAGCCTACCAATAATGATATAATTGGGCTCGAAACATTAAGGTTCATATCGAATTTACCAGAGAAACTGCAAACCAAAACTGAACGAAAATAGATAAACGAGATAAGACAAATGTGTATCGAGAAAAGACGACCAAAGATGGATGTAACCGAATGGATACAATTAGACCACAAAAGGTTTAAAGTATGACAAAAAATAAAGGCTGATACCCTACAGCCATACCAAGTTTAGAGATATTTCGAAACGATTTTTGTTTTAAATATAATTTAATTAATTAATAATAATAACAACTAAAAACAAAAATTAATTTGTCGAATTAATACACATTGGTTTAAAGCTTTCTAAAATGAACTGAACTTCCCTTACCATTTTTCAATAATTTAGCCAAAAATCGTTTCCATCCTTCGGACACTTGTTCGAATTCCTTTATACTCTCCAAGGGATATCTATCAATGTCCCACCAACATTCTTTTGGTATTGCAATACGGTCGGCGTTTCCACTACTGAGCACCAAACGTCCAGCATGATTAGAATAGAAGTGCAGTTGTAACATATGTTGGTTTTTATATTCTTCCCCAGCAACTTGGTTATTTCATATAGTTTTTTTTTTTTTTTTAGTGGTTTGTGCCACTCTATTGCGATTAAAATGTTTTAACATTCCCGACGCATTACAAAAACGAAACAAATTATTTGATACACTTGTGGATAGTATTTTATTATTTTCGTATGATAAAGTACTAATAGTCAACGTTTAGTTCCAGCTTAAATTAAACTCAAACGCTTTCTATTCGTGGTGGCAAAGTACTCGCGAGTAAATGAAAACCATAATCTAGTTCTATTATCTATGTGTAACGCACATGCTCTCGTGGCGGAAGTACATATGTATGGACTCATGTATATGCGATTTACAATGGAAGCCGTTATTCGCGCGTTCCATTGAAAATGACCAATAGATTAACGGTTCTTTGCCACCTACAAATGAACACGGCTATTGAAAATCGAATGTGTTTTGAAATATTGCATTGTGTTTTTGTTTTTCCTTATTTCCCATGAATTTTGCTCCAATAAATTTTTTTGGGCAGAAGTAAATATGAGTTCTGTCAAAAGCATAGGTATTTGAAGTCAAATACTTCCCAAAGACAATCAAGGACAAACGGACAATCTAGCGGCTAACGGAGATGATACCGGACGAAGTACCAGTAAAACAAAGGGACGTGCAACCTCTACTTCAATCGGTGAAATGGGAAACTGTGAGCTGGAAAATGATGTAAAAGAAATAAAAAAAATGTTGAAAGAATATTCATTAAGTGTAGATTTTATATCTAAAAACTACGACAGCTTTAACACAACTCTAGATACAAATAACAAGCTCCTTCAACACTTAACAGAGGATATTACAGACTAGAAACATCAACTTGAAACAAAAGACTCCATTATAAGAAACATGGAAGAGAAAATTAATTTTCTTGAGCAACAGAAATTAAAAATATTCCAATTAATCCACAAGAAAATACAATTTCACTTGTCAAAAATTTGGCCGAAGTAGTTGACTTCACAATGCAAGGCACAGATATAAATAACAGTATACCGTACAAATACTATACACAAAACACAAGCAGCAAGATTCTAAAATAAGGCTAGTCGCGCACTGGCAACTGTGATCGAAATCAAATAGTTTAATCACCAGTTGAAAGAGAACCGCGCACTGGCAAGGGCAACTCTTTACTCACGCTCACCCTCTTTTCTCTCTTGCTCTTATGGAAAACAACTCAACTGTTGCGAAGGCAATCGTTTAGTTTGTGTCAAAACACAAACTTTTTAGTTGCTCGAATCGAGTTGCTCTAAGTGCGCGGTGTCCCATATAAGCCCATATGTTTCATTTTAGCAACTAAACAGTTGCGAAACTAAAAATTGAATGTGCGCGCCTGGCCTAATAGTTTCATTTACGAGTAAATTCCGCAAAAACAATTTTCTACATAGGTTACATAGACATGGACCAATTAGCTTAAATGATTTAAGTAAAAAATTACCGAACTCGTTTTCATATAATCAAAATTCTTTTATTTTTGTTAATAATGAACTGGCCGTCAAAAAATAAGGCAAAAGAAAATGGATGGAAATTTGTTTGGTCGTGGGACGGGAAAATTCTTGCGAGAAAGAACGAGACAAGCAGTGTAATACGCATTGACACTGTAAATGACGTCTCAAAAATTGCCTAAATTACTTTCGTTAAATTTTCTTTAAAAAATAATGTCCATTCAAATGAACGAAAATAATGAAAATGTAGTATATCAACTATTGAATATGGAGCACAGAGTGATACATAGTATGAATGAATTGAATAATTATGAATTATCAAAAAAACTTGAAATTTTCGTGTCTCTATCTTGGTAATATAAGATCCTTAAGAAAAAATTGGAACATTTTCTTATCACAACTGAATACTATTATCAATGATATTAAAGTAATAATATTAGTTGAAATAAATATAAAAGAATTCAAAAATATTTTTTATCAAAAAAGTGGTTTTGAAGGAGAGTTTCTTAACAGAATAAAAGAGGAGGTGGAGTAGCGGTATTTACAAGAAATATATATATTCTGTTGAAAAAGTTATTATCATAGTTCATATATATCATAATCATAACCAATCATGGTTAACACTAGTATTCTGGGTTGCCATTCGTTTTTCATTTGGGCCTAGGAACAGAGAAATAATTTACATTTTTACGAGTACGATACATTAATTTCGATTTTAATAAATAAGTGCTGGATTAATAGTCAAGAGGTAGGAGGATTATGTTTTGAAATATAATGTGCATAGGTAGCTTTCGAATTTCTCAAATCATCGAATGAAGGATCTTACTTAATGTTAAGTACTAGATGTCAATTTATGCTTTCATAAATAAATCGAACGGAAATTGATCAAACTTGAAATTGCGGTGATAATGAATTTAGCCACCAACAGGGCATATTGATATACAACTCTTTACACAGATGATAAGCACTTCTACGTGTCAAGGGATAGTCTTTGGAGCATTTGATACTTCCTCTTAAGAGACAGTTCCCGTGAAAAACACATTTGTTTTGAGGTAGCTTATGGTGTAAATCGAAACCAAAAATGTTAGCCTCGAAATTTCGGATACAGCTTAAACGGTCGAGTTTTTTGTTTCTTAAGACATTTTATTACGATTGAAAAAAATCTTCTTTTACTAAACTGCTTCTATGCAAAACCTTATCAATAACATATTTATTCCATACAGTGGGAATCAAATAAAGCCTATATTTGTCCAAAGCTTGAGTCCAAACATAAGTTGGATAGCTGCTACAATAACCTACTTGAGTTTCTCCCAAAATAAAGCTATAAAAATGATAGGTGATAAAATTGTAATAGAACCACTTGTCATTTTTATTTGATAAAATTCGGAAAAATTTTAAGCCTTATAATATTTTCCTCAAATTCTTTAAACGCCGATTTATAGGTACAATTGCTTTTCAAATTTAAAAAAAAAATGAAATTATGTATTTTTTATTGTATTTTTTTTAAATAGGATTAGAAGTTATAAAATCCAATTATAATAGTAAAGTTCTCAAAACAATATATACACTATTTTATTATTTGAGAAGTCATTATTTCGAAAGTTTTTCTATTATGTATAATAAAAATATGTTTATAAAATTGTTTTTGTTTCATTCGGGAGTTATGGGCAGCTGTATTCCTCCACTGCAATACTAGCGCCCAGGGAATGCACATAAGTTCACCACCGGATGTACCGTAAAGTACAGAAGTTTTTTCTTAAGTAGCATAGTACGAATGTGGAATATTTAATCTAGCTCTGGTTTTCCATCCCATTTTGATATCCAAAACTTCAAAACCAATGTGCATCGGCATGTGCTCTTAAATCGTGCCCTATTTTCTTAATCTTAACGCTCGCACTGTGTTTGACATTTAAAATGATAAAAGACGCAAAAGTTCAAATTTTATTTTTCTGCTGTTGTTTTATTACTCGTACTACATATTTACGTATATACATATACACACATATTTACGTACATTTGATTGTTAGGTGGGGTGATGTTGCGGCAAACCGTATCACCTCACTCGGATCTCAATGGATTCATTGTGCTCCTCAGGGTGTGGGTAACGTAGGAATGAGAAGGGTACGAGGGAGGATTTGGTAGAAGTCTTAGGTATGGGGTGCCTCCCTGAACCATTCTGATTTCTGAATGAAGTTAAGTATACTTTTTAGTGTTAAAAACAGACGTCACCCAGTTCGACGAAAAAGTATTATTTTCGAGAGCATCTTTTCTAGTTCTGGCTAGGCTGGGGAATTCACAAGGGAAGTGAGATGAGCCCATTTCCACCTCTTCGTCCTGACACCCTCTGCATAATTCAGATGTGCTGATGTTCATTCTGCGCATGTGCGGAGGTCTGCTAAGCTTCAGTCTCTGTATTTTTCTTCGAAATATTTGGTCAAAGATTCCTAAAAAACCCGACAGGTATTAATTGTTGACCATCTGTCAAATGCGGTCTTGAAGAAAATTTGTTGAATTCTATACTTTTCCTGCTCCAGTGGCATAAGAACCCAGGGTATAATTTGGCTCGGTTCAAGGTATATGGGTATATTTATGGGTGGGTTGTCTGAGAAGATGCCTGAACGTTCTGTAAATACCAACACATGATTTGAGTTTAGGACTCGGCTCGGCCATCCATATCTCCCATGTTGGAATATTTTTTAGATTCGATCTCCATCCCTTTTATAACAGAAATAAACTTATCGATATGCCTTCTCTTGAAAGCAGACCTTCTTATTTATATTGTGTGTTTATTGTTTAATTAATAAATAAAAAAAAAATATGCTTTTTGCACCTTTTGTCTCCTTTTAACTTAAATATTCCCTAAAAGTAACATGAGAACTTTGCCCGAATGCATACGTACTCGTATGTACTTCAAACCATTGGACTTATAATGAACGATTTTATCCCTTAAACAAAATGTTTAAATTATTCGATGTTTTTTTAAATAAATTAATTATTTTGTCCATAATGTTAATATGACACACCAATTATAAGCTGTAAATGAATTCTGTAAAGCTAGCATTTGGTTCCGATTTAAAAACTTTTTTGACTTGTCAAAAAAATAAAATGAGAATTCCCTATTTGCTCCATTTAATTGTGAAAAATTGATTGATTTTATTTCATATTCAACATCTAATCAAAAAATAAGCTGTCAGGTTCGCATCGTAACGCAGTTCCTAAGTTTTCACCGCCCATTAAACACAGATACCATAATATTAACCATCTATCCAGTTAAATCTTCATGGGGCCAATAGTTTAAAAAAAACTAACCTTTTCCCAAGAAAAAATTAAATAACATTGGCATTCTTTTGTTCTTCACTGGGATAGGATTTTGTGGAAACATTTGTCAAGTTTACATGTTTATTATTTTCATTCCAAAACAGCCAATAAAAATGATGCTGGCTGCATATATGTACATAACATATGTACCTATTCGAGTCAAATACGAGAACCAGATCAAAACTAAATTTAGCTCTAGTTCACTCCACCTTTCTAGGCCAAACTACATAAATATCGATTGCTAGAAAATTTTGTCATTAAGAAAAACAACCTTTTCTCTCGGTTTGTACATGTCAACAATAGCATTCGCTCATTCGAGCGCTAATTTCATATCCATCATTAATAGAAATCTCTCGCGCTCGCGACGGACGGCCCTTAACAACGTATGTTCATATTAATTAAATTCAACAAAAGGATTTAGTTTCAGATACACTATAATGATTCTACAGAGACATTCGTCGGTACCACTAGTAGCAACTGTCACTTTCACAGTTGACACACACACACATTGTTTTTTTTAAATATAGACTGAACAGTAAAAGCAAAACAAATCGATTGTTTTTCAACTACTCGCATCGACGTTTTTGTTAATTTTTATTAAGCGTTTTCTTTTGAATAAATTTCTTTAGAACAAAAAATGCTAATGAATTTTGGATAAATCGTTGCTATTATTTTAACGAAATAACTTTGCATTACACAATTGGAAATTTGTATTTGGGGTGTGTCATTCTGTTGAAATAAATGAAGACATCTAGCGCACAGATGATGTTATTATAAATTGTGCTAGCTTTGAAGGCTAAATTTTAAACCTATACGGAAGGTTATATACCGATCGAAAACGTTTTCGAACTATTAATACCGACGCCAACGCTATGGAAGAAATATTTTATCATTCAATTATTCATTTCGTATTTTATTTAATTTTATACTCTGAACAATTTTATTTGTTTGAAGAGACTAAATCACTCGAAAGTTTTTCGCAAACTGAACAGTCTACTGAAAGGAATTTTCCTCAAATTCAATAGAAAATTTAATCCGCAGATGCTAAAATGCAAAAAAGAAAAAACAAACATTTGGCTGTGTTTCCGAAACGCTGAGACGAACGCGGCGAGTCTTTGACTCAAATACAGAAACTTCTGTGTTTGAATACAATAGACAAATAGAATCCACAGTAAAGATAAAAAGTTGTAGTCTTTTAGGATAAATTAAAAATAAGGATAGATAGTTCTACATAGAAGAATACCTAGCAGAGTACACTGCAGGCCAAAAATTTGAGTCCAACATAGTCAACTGACTTCATTAATGCCTGGGGGTAGATTTTTTTAGTTAAAGATTGGGTTTTTTGCCTAATTTTTTTACCTGAACAATACGCAACGACTTCAGATAGTAAAAGTTGGAATTTTAATCTAGATTTTCTTTAAAAAGGGTGTTTTTTTTTTAATAAATGTTGAAAAACCGATTATATGGATTATTGAGACGTATTTGGGTTTTTCATAATTATAAATTTTTATGACTTGTGGTTGTTAATTCAGCACTTTTTTATGACGCCGAATAAAAAAAGATTTTCAAAACCGACAAATTTTAGACCTGGATTGCAAGTTTTTTATACAAAACCCACGTTTTGAAGTCATAAGCATTTATTTGCGACTCTTCATCTTTTGTGTAAACAACTAGTTTAAAATGGGAAAAGTTGCAGAAACCACGATTGAAAAACGTTCTGCAATCATCATTCTTATTGAAGGCAAATCGCAGCGGGAAGTTGCTTTGCAGTTGGAGATATCGAAGGGCTGCGTTCAACGTGCCATTGAGCGGCACGCTGAAACCGGACTTCTTAAGGATAAACCACGGTCAGGACGGCTTAGATCTACAACTAAACACGAGGATCTGCTAATAGTAACAACAGGCAAACGAAATAGGCGAAAAACAGCACCGGAAAAACGTGCTGAAATAAATACAACACGGAATATGCCGCTGTCCTTGACAACCGTCAAACGGAGGCTAAGAGATGCTGGACTATTTTGACGAGTTGCTGTTCGAAAACCCCTTCTTCGACCACAAAACAAGCTGAAACGGTTAGAGTGGGCCAAAAAGCATAGAGACTGGATGGAAGAAGATTTTAATAGAGTTTTATGGAGCGATGAATCCAAGTTCGAGGTATTTGACACAAAACGGAGGGTTTTCGTTCGACGCAGCGCTGAACAAAAGATGCTACCCGACTGTATAGTTTCTGCCGTCAAGCATGGAGGTGGTTCTGTGATGGTCTGGGGATGTTTCTCTTCAAGTGGAGTGGGAGATTTGACTCGAATTGTTGTAAAAAATGACCAAGGAGGCGTATAAGAAGATACTTGAAGAAAACGCTTTGATCTCTGAACTAAGATCGATTGATGAAGGATTCGTATTCCAACAAGACAATGACCCTAAACACACGTCAAGACTTTGCCAGGATTACCTAAAACAGAAAGAAGACGAAGAAATTTTAAAAGTCATGACTTGGCCGCCGCAATCACCGGATATAAACCCTATAGAGTTATTGTGGGAGGAGCTGGATAGAAGGGTCCGGGATCAATGCCCTTCATCGGAATCTGCGTTGTGGAATACATTACAGGATTGCTGGAACAATATACCAAATGAAAAAATTCAAAAACTTATAGGTGGATTGCCAAAAATTGTAAAAAAAGTAATCGAGTGTAAAGGAGAGTTTTTCGACGAAAAATCGGTTTAAATCATTTTTTCTTTTTTTAAATAAATTCCTATTTGTAAACAACATAATGAAAATATTTTCTCCTTATTTTGTCTTTATTTATGCTCCTCATAAATTCTACATTCTCAGTTTTTACTAAAAAGATTTTTTCGGTGCTTGAATATGGTTTTCCTTCGAAAAATGAGAGTGGACTCAAACTTTTGGCCTGCAGTGTATGTCGGTCTAAAAAGCTGTGGAAAGCTTAGAATTAATTTCTTTCTCAAAAACTGTTCCACAGAACTTACAAAAAAAATGGCTAATAATGGTACTTCCTATAGAACCATTTTTTTGTATTTGATTTATTCAAAAAGGGTTAAACGAATTTTGATCATTTTTTAACACTGCTAAAAAGTTTGATTCGTATTTTGTTTTAAAATTTGTTTTGGATTTAACACCTTCTATAAGATGTAGGAACAAAATTTAAATTTTATCCGAATAATAACAATACTCACAGTTCAAATGTTCAAAAATGTTTTTCAAAAACGGTATCTAGAATTTCGATAAAAATTTTTCAGTTTCGCTTAATTTTTACGATCTATAATTTAAAATAAAAAATATTTAAATTTAGATATTACAGACAGAACCTACCATAGAACCGTTTTTTCGATGTTTGGCTTTCTCGCTATCGGCGAAACCGATTTTAATGAAAGTTTGTGTACAAGAAGCTTTTGGAAAGTTTAAAAAACATCGCATATTAAAACTTAAAAAAAAAAATTTTTCGAATCTTTAAAAAAAATATTATATTTTTTTGAAAATTCTAAATATATGTATCTCAAAAGGGAGTTATTAATTTATTGTTTTTGCAAATTGAATTTGTATTTGCACACAGGATATCCGTTGTAAAGCTGGGGTATCTACTTGTTTTGCAAAAACAAGTTGACGAGGCATTTAAAAACGCAATAGAAACGGAGAGCGGGCTAGAATAAACAGGTGTACAAATGAAGTTATAAAAGCCGGGTTCCCCTCAAAAATTAAGCATCCGGTGAAAGAGTAAAATTTTCATTTTCTTCATACCTCCAATTGAAGGATGTTCGGGGGGTGGTCCCAAAAAATATCAGGTTCTTTGTGATAAATTTCATGGCGAGGCTAGTTGTAACTTTTTTTCGGAGTAAGTTATAGCATGTAAGTTTTATTTTTGTTTGTATTGGAATAAAACGATCGAAAACTGTTTTTTTGTTTGTATTTCGTTTCGTTATGGTAGTTTTTTTTTCAGATAAAAGTCAAAATTCCTCCCCAAAGTTGTGGGAAAAAGGTTAGCTAATGCCTTCTGTTGTTGCTTTGCTTACTAGGTACCAAATGCAGCTGAAAAATAATAATCTTGCACCGCTCGAGCATACTGTTATATGCGATTTAATTTACTCGTATATATGGGCCAGTAACGGTACTTGTTTTTTCTCCTTTTTATAGTAGTTAATTAATGTCTATTTATGTTTCATGAACTAAGGGTTGTTAAAAATAAACTGATTACAGAATATATTACCCATTGTTTATAATTCTTGTTTACCCCGGACTAGGTAGCAAGTTTTATCGATTTTTTAACCTCTTATGTGATTATTCCGATTAACCAAATGATTTCTTCTTAATAAACAAAGATTTTTTTTAAGACTTAAGTGCTAAACACATGAGCTAAACTCATCACTTCGTCGTAAAGTTAAAACAAAACAAAAATTGATATTAGCTGGTGAGCTAAAAAAGATTTATTCGCATTCGCAGCTCGCAGCTCATGTGTTTAGCACTTTACACATCAGTGGTTTCCAAATAGGAATAAAACCTACATATATCAATCTTTTCCGACGTTTCTTTGGCTTTCTTCCAAACTGTTCAAGGGTTTGGTTTTTTAAATTAGCTATAAAACACGCTGAGAAAGCTTTTTTCGAACACCAAAACACAGATGGAAATGCAAAAACAACACAACACGTGCTGTTGCAAAGGTAAGGAAGAAGAAAACTGATCGCAGTTTGGCTGAACGTCAAGCGGACAAACTTTCACATATCTCAATAATTTTTTTGATAAAACAAAAACAAAGTACTTCATGTAGCATACATACACTAAATAACTATCACACTAAATTATATATCATATAATAAAACGGCAGACATGTTTGTTGTGGTGCTCTTTTTGCAGCCCACAAAAACCGAAGGGGCATAATTTACATATTAAACGAAAGAATTTTTTGCATAGATGTGCAGAATGCCAAAATTATTTTAATATACTACACAGAAATTGTTTAAAACAATAAATAAAAATTGCAAGAAAATTCCGGAAAAACAAAAACAATTAGAAATGTCAAATCGACTGACACATAAAATGTCAAATCCAGAATATGAAAAATGAAAGCATTCAGCGAAAACCCAAAACCAGAACCCGAAGCATTAAGGTGAATTCACAATTTACACAAATCCGCCAACACGATAAAAGTTGATGAACATGTTGTTGAATGTGAAGAAATATTATCAATATAAATATTAGGCATGTTTTTTTTAGTAGTTGAGCTCTTACAATAATATTTTTAAAACATTAAGCGTTAACTACAATCGGCACTTTTTGCAAAAAGTGAAAAAGAATACAAACATACACTAGCCACATCTGTTGCTGAAAAGAGTGTATAATTTACACCATACAGTTTCAGTTCAGACATCCATCGGTGATTTTCTGAAAAAATGTATTCCATGTAAGTGTTTTTAAAAAGTGAAAAAGTAAAAGGGTAGAACCATTTAAACCATCAAGCGTTAACTACAATTTGCAATTTTTGCAAAAAGTACAATAAGTGAAAAAATGAAAAGGAATACAGACATACACTAGCGACAACTGTTGCTTTCAGTTTGGCGACATCTATCGGTCATTTTCTGAAGCAATTTATTCAATGTATTAGTGTTTTCAAAAAATGAAACATTTACTTTTTGGTTTTTTGAGATGGGAAATAAAATTTTAAATTAAGTTGGAAAAGGAGAGCAGATTTTTTTTAACATTTTCACTTTTCAAGGTCATTGCAGTTATGGCTTTACAATAGGTGTGTTTTATTATCCACAAATCTATCTGGATCCGGATCTGGATTAAGTTTTAACATGTATTACAAAAACAATTTGGGATCCTGTTTTCAATCGGGATCTATTTCAAAGATCCAAAAATTAGTTATTGCAGTGGCGAGTAGATGGCTTTTTATGGTAAGGTAGTGTAAACTACAGTGTAAAGAAAAGAGACAAAAAATAATTTAAAATTTACAAATCCAAGGATAAAAAGAGACGGGCTGTCACTAAGATCCGTATCGTTTTATTTTCAAGGGAAGATCCAGATCCGGATCCAGATAGATTTGTGAATAATAAAACGCACCTAATAATAGGGGTATTTATGCAAAAGAGTAAGCTCTGCGTATTTGTATAAGTCAATTATTTTCAAAACTTATTTACATTTGTCTGCATTTGAATTTTAAATATTTGCGAAAAAAGAGAATACAAAATATTCGAAATGTATTTGTCAGGGAAAGAGAGAACATATAAAATGCAGACGTGAGACGTCGCGTCGTCAAAAATGCGGACGAACATGACTTACTGATTTGCGTATTTGTATAAGTCAATTATTTTCAAAACTTATTTACATTTGTCTGCATTTGAATTTTAAATATTTGCGAAAAAAGAGAATACAAAATACTCGAAATGTATTTGTCAGGGAAAGAGAGAAGATAGAAAATGCAGACGTGAGACGTCGCGTCGTCAAAAATGCGGACGAACATGACTTACGATACAAATTTAAATCTCCATGGCTGAATGCGTTCCATGGACTCAAACCTACCTCATTTTCGAAACACTTCCATTTATGTCATTTTTTGTTGACAATAAACAGCTGGCCGATCGATGTGCAAACAAAAAAGTTTTACAAAAGTAAATTGAATTTATGTTTTTGAAGTTACCTATATTTCTTTAGGCGCGTTATGAAAAAATGATGAGTGAAATTAAAAAAAAAATCACATGTATGTAACACAAAATTCACAGGTTGACGTCACTCCGGCGACGTGGGTTCGATTCCAATATTATGGCCATAACAACAGCTGAAGGACAATGACATGAAAGAATCGAAACAAAAATTGTTAATGTGTCAAAAATGTGTATAGGTATGAAAGTTTGTTTACCATTAACTGTTTTCCTTTGGACTCCAGGATTGAGTGCTTAGTAGGTACTTCTCATTGCATTCAACAATTTAAAAAAATCATGAATTCTCTGTCTTTTATTGAATGATAATGAATTAAATAAATAATTCGGCACTCGAATTTCGAAAGCTGGGTCGGCTAGTTATAAGAAAAAGCCTAATTTATCATCTACACCGGACCACGATTAACAAACTTATGAACAATATCATTAGTAATTTTGATATGCCACAAACCGGGATCATCACTACAGTCTAAGCCGATACATATCTCTAATGACGATGAAGTGAATTGAAAGATCTTCAGAACTATTTTTGCTTAATTGGCAGAGGTTTCCTTCTAAGGAAGAACTAAAAAGTAACAACATATGTATTTTCAAATACATACTTCCATCAAATACCTTTGAATTTACGGGCGAGCTTCTTGAAGCTTCGCCGAATTTTTCTTGAGATTGTGATTCATTCTTTCCTGACCTGTTTAAAAATTTCTTTAGAGAACCCGCCAATTTCTTTTTCTGTACCTCCTTAATTTTGTTTAAGAAAACAATTTTAGAATGAAAAATGCGCACGCCTTGCACGCTCGATTACGGCGGTCATGCAGGCAACACCCAACAAATATCTTCCAGCCAGCCAGTACAGTCCATACAAATTTTTGTATTGAATTATAGATCGTACAAATTAATCGAAAAAAAAAATTATCGAAATTTTAGGCACCGTTTAAGATTTTCGAAAACCATTTTTTAACATTTGTAGATTGTAATAAAAAAGTTTTAATTTTCAAGTTTAAAACAAATCGAACATGGGGTTTTCGAAATATTGAAAATTGTAATACACAATACTATTCAAAATGTTTGGGAGCATAAAACAAAAAAAAAATCAAAATCGTGTTCAAGAAAATCAAAATAAAAAAGAAATGGTTGCAAGGAAATTTTGTTCAACCATTAGGTACATAGCTTTGACTAAATGAATTTTTTTTTAAATCTGTGGAACACTTTTTAAGAAGAAAAAATGTTGATTTAAAAAAAAAAAAAGAAAAAACGTGAGGGTTAAAATAATATTTATCAAATTTAAAGAAAATCGGCCGAGCCGTCAACTTTAATCAAAATCTCGAGTTCGTTTTTTTACGAATGCATAACTTGCCTTATAGTCAAAAACAAAAGTATATAAAACAACGATTAAAACTTACGATGTTTTTTTGTTGTTTTTAAAATACGAAATATAATGTACGAGTACATATGTATAAGTAATATATTGTGATTTTTACTTACCTAAATCAGATAAATTAACCTTTTCTAGAAACGGATCAGCAACAGGCAACTGCGAATACAAAACAAAAAAAAAGAAAACAGAAATATAATAATAATTTTAAAAATCTAGGAAATATTAAAGCATCTTAAACACACAGTGCCGGTAAAAAAAAAATAGCCCCACCGGTACAAGTTTCATTTTAACTTTTTTTAAATTAGTAAATGGACACATATTTCCAGCCTATACTGTATTTTGTTATTGCTTGAAGTGTTAACTCTCTGTATTACTATTACTCTATGATAAATAACGAAGCTACTTGTGATGACGATATCAATCATCGCGTAAGCGTAGGGTGGATGAAGTGGCGGGAAAATTCTGCTATCTTCTGTGACCGAAAAATGCCCCCTAAGCTGAAAGGAAAGCTCTACACTTCAGTTGTGCGTCCAGCACTCATATACGGTTCACAATGTTGGACAATGTACAAAAAGTATGAGAGTAAGCTTACGGCAGCTGAGATGAAGATGCTTCGTATGACAGCAGGAGTTACAAAGCTTGATCGAATTAGAAGTACGAAGATCCGAGGAAGCCTTCATGTTAAGAATACCATTTCCCAAAAAATTGAACACGACCGACTCAGTTGGTATTGCCATGTTCAAAGGAGAGATCCTGAGAACCCCGTCAAAAAGGCAATATCATACAACGTTCCAATTCGGAATAAAAAGAAAGGTAGGCCTAAACACTCCTGGTACAAACAAATGCAAAAACACCAGCATTCAGTTGGCCTCAGAAATGGAACAATACAAAACCGGGAGGCTTGCCGCCGATTTCTGAGGTCAACCCGGCGAACCCCACAGGCGGATCACTAGTGTGAAGCAGATACGTGGGAGAGTTATGATCCCCTCGACATCGAGATCATAACAGCGCCGAAGAAAAGGAAGAAGAAGAAGAAGTTAACTCTCCGTATTGTGTATCTCTGGCACTTAAATGGTAACGGTTCTTTTTTTACGAGGCCATATTGGGGAAAACCCTTTTTTATTGCGGTAAAAATAATAGCACTGATCGCAGTTTTCGCTAGAAAAAAACATTTTTTGGTGTCATATTTCAAGGTAAAGTAACCAAATGTTAAGATTTGTTAATTTTGAATAGGTTTCTTCATTTTAAACAAAAAAATTACAGTTTTTCAAAGGCAATGGGCCATGGAAAACGAAATATTAATTTTGTTGGACTGCCTCTAAGGAATAAAATCATAGAAAAAGATTTTGGATTTTTACGATGATTTAGTTTTAAGTTGTACGATGAAGCTGTAGAGATTATGGAATTATTAATACACCCTGTATTCTCTCTTATATTATAATTATTATAATACCTAATTGTCACTTAACTATAAGACTACGAGACAGTCGTAATAAAGTCTTCATATCAAGCAGGTCTGTCTTTTAATCAATATAATACATGGCGCAGTCGGTGATCTGAGCCGTTAGCAAATGGAAAAACTGAAGTCAGGTGGTATCTCATGGGAATAACTAAACGGATTAGTAAAAACCCCGTTCAAAATATAAGACCTCGTGGAAGACCACCAAAAACGAGAATTATTCACCACAATATCAACATGGACTATATAAAAAAAATTGATGAACTAAGACTGGATGGAAATATTTCTGAAAACTGGAGGGTATTTTGGCAAAACTTCAAGGTCTTTGGTGCAGCTATTGAACTGTGTAAGAAGGAGGATGCGGTGAAGGTTGCAATTTTGTTAAATGTATTGGGACCAGAAGCAATTGAGGTTTTCAACTCATTTGACATAGATGATGAAAAGAAGAAATAAAATGCACGACTGGATCGTACGAACTTGCTCTTATGTAAAAGTACTTTGGAATTTAAAATACATTTTATAAATATAAAACATGGATTTAATGAGATAAAAATGTTCAAATGCATAAAATTGCCGTCTGGTTTCCGGAATAGTATGAATTTATGCAAATAAGCTTTAAAAAATCGTTTTATTATTAAATAATTTTTTTATATAAGAAATTTCTCTAAAATTTTTCAAGAAAAAAATTAACAAATTGTAATTCATGCCTCTGTAGGTCTGCAATGATCAAAAGTATTTAGTTAAAACAGAAACTGCATCACAATAAATAGCAATTTAAAGGCACAGGGGTGGTGAAATTACAACCATATGCTAGAGCAAATTTGAGAAGTACATTGCTAACATTTTAAATTTAAATTGTTAATCCCCAAGGATCAAACATTGGAGTTTTTCAGCCTCCTCCTGTAATCGACACGATAAATACTGAAGATGAAACTGACATAGTCCAAGAATATAACGAGTATTCACAAGCCAGTAACACCACTTAGACCGAGAGCCCAAAGCAATTTTTGGGTGTGATTGATAACAAAAAATAATTAGCATAATAAGATAGGCCTTTTATAGATAGTTATTTACAAATGTGAAAGTCTTGCATACTCTAGTGGGCGCAATAGTGCATTATAGTGCATTAAGTATGCAGTTCTTTCCAAAGTCTAAAAAAAATTGGGATACAAAATTTGGCATAACTTCAAAATGAAGAGCTAAGTGCCCTGATTGCAAATATCGAGGTCCAAGACGTTTTGAAGGTAGCCTTCTTAGTGTAAGAAGTAGCATATTCTTATTGCGTCTGGCAGGCAGAAGGATGTCTGTAAAACGTCTTGGAGCTCGATATTTTCAATCGGGGGCTTAACTCTACATTTTGGCAAGATTCTTATCACAATTATTTGGACTTGGAAAGAACTGCATACTTGATGCTCTATTGCTCCCACTAGAGTATGCAAGACTTTCACATTTGTAAATAACTATAAAAGGCCTATCTAATTATGCTAATTATTTTTGCTATCAATCACATCCAAAAATTGCTGTGAGCTCTTAGTCTAACTCGTACAAACAAAAAACAAAATGAAAACACAAATAAAATAGAAGAAGAGACACTTCAAATCAATGGAGCTCATCAGAATTTCATTAAAATAAAATAATTTAATTGAAAAAACAACAAATGACTTTTTCAATTCAAATTTATTGATTTTGACAATTACCTACGGGCGACAATATACGTTGTTTTTTTGAGCTCCTCGTACGCAACGTATACGACTTGAAGAATAACGATTTTGATACGAGACGAGTTCGAGTTCGACTACGAGTACGAGACAAAATACGACTTGTGGAATATGGGTGATTGATTAAAAATTTTTTTTTTTTTTAAACCCAACAAATATTTTTATATACAATATTATTTTAAACTTAAGGGGACTCCTGCTGCAAATTTTGGGTTAAAATTCTTAGAGCCGTTAATGAAAAAGTCGAAAATAAAAAAAAAAAAACGGGTCTATGGCAGGTACCCCTAATAACATTTTGCCCCAAAATTTTGTTTGACCAAAATGTAGCCTATGTTCATAATATCACACCTATTTTTTTTAATCAAAATCGTTAGAGCCGTTTTCGAGATAAATAAGATCTTGCATTACGGGTGTATGAGGGGTACCGTTAGTTTTGGAGCTAAAAAAAAATTTCAATTTCTCCTCTAGGGAATCACCGAAGACCCTTAACTACCGAGTTTAAAGAAAATACCTCTGGTAGTTTAGGCTGTAGTTCGAGGTACAGACATACAGACATACAGACAGACAGACGGAATTGTCGGACCCACTTTTTTCGTCTTCGCTATCATCGTAATGTCAACTTTGATCAAAATCTCGAGTTCGATTTTTTTTCCAAATGCAGAATTTGCCCTATAGTACCTACATATATCGCAAGTAAAAATATGATGACGTCGTCAAAGCTTTTCAAGATTTTTGTAAGCCACAAACTAACGAAGTATACGAGAGTTTTTTGTTTCATAGTCGCAAACAAGGAACAGATGAACCTTTTGATCAATTTTTGATGGACATAAAAAAAATTGTACGTAAATGTGGATTCAAAGAGCAGGAAAGTAGAATGCTGCGTGATAGGATTGTGCACGGAGTATGTGACATCAATTTACAAAAGAGATTGCTGGAGTCTGAGAATTTAACTTCAGAAAAGGCGGTGGAGATGGCAAGGGCGGCAGAAGCATCGAGTGAGCAGATGAAAAAACTAGGAGCGCAAGCAGAAGCATCGGCGGAGACAGCGGGGGTAGCGGTAGATATTGTCGGGAAGTTTAAAAAACGTGGGAATTTATATAAAAATTTTAATGTTTCACAAATGCCTCATGATCCGAAATTCATAAAGAAAACTCATAATTCTTTATTTAATAGGTTTCCAAATAAGAAGGAAAATGAACTTGGTTGCGCATTTTGTGGACAGTTTCATGTGAGAGGGAAATGCCCAGCTTATGGCAAAACCTGTTCATATTGTGGAAAAGCAAATCATTTTGCTGCAGCATGCAGAAAAAAAGGCATACGAGCAATAACAGCACAAAACCAAACAGGTGATGATAGTGACAGTAGTTTTTGTATAGATTCGATCACAAAAATGTGTAGAAATATCAAAAAATTGCATGCAAATAATATGAATGACACGTGTTTCGGTTGGTTTGAAAGTATACAAGTTCAATCAAAACACATAAAATTTAAACTTGATACGGGCGCGGATGCAAATGTGTTACCAGTCAGGTTTTTGGAAGAATTTAGAAATCTGAAAATCGAAAAAAATAAAAAGAAACTTGAGGCATATGGAGGTTCAGAAATAAAAACTATTGGGTGCGTCAAAATGGATTGTTGTGTGAAAAATAGGAAGGCTAATCTAAAATTTTATATTGTTGATGAAGGAACGATACCTATATTGGGTTTGAAGAGTTGTGTTGAGTTAGGTCTAGTACTACGAGTAGATAAAATAGGAACATACAAAATAGACAATTTCTTAAACAAATATGCGAAATTATTTGAGGGATTAGGATGTTTTTGCACAAATTTTAATATCGAGCTTAAAAGCAATGCAATCCCAATAGCTAGACCTGCAAGGAGAATCCCACTGTCATTGCGAGCACCTTTAAAAGAAAGGTTGAAAGTATTATGTGAAAATCATATAATAGAAGAAGTGGTGGAGCCGTCAGAGTGGGTTTCGAATATTGTCTTGGTAGAAAAATCAAACAAACAGCTTAGAATTTGCTTGGACCCGAAAGCATTAAATGATTCAATTCAAGATAATTTGTACGAAATCCCATCTTTTGAAGATATTAAATCAAAATTTGTGAACAAAAAAGTTTTGTCAGTGTTTGACCTTAAAGATGGATATTGGCAAATTAAGCTTAATGCCAAATCCAAGAAGCTCTGCACGTTTAGTACTCCCTTTGGGTGTTACCGTTTTAAAAGATTACCGTTTGGTATAAGGATAGCTCCAGAAGCTTATCAAATGCTGATGGAAAAACTTTTTAGTGGCATTAATGGATTGATTATATATATAGATGACCTGTTAGTAGTAGCAGACAATGAGAAAGAACATGATGAAATTGTAGAACAGGTGATGAAAAGGGCTTTAGAAAAAGGAATAAGATTTAATAAAGATAAAATCCAATACAAACAAAAAAGTGTCTCGTTTTTAGGTCACGTTATAGATGAAGAAGGTATACACTGCGACAAATCGAGAATGGAAGCTATAGAAATTAGAAATTAGAAATTCCAAAAACAAAAAATGAGTTACAGAAGCTACTTGGACTTGTTAATTATGTGAGAGATTACATACCAAATCTAGCATCAAATCCTTTGAGAGAGTTACTCTCGAAAGACGTCATTTTCCAATGGTTAGATACGCACTCTAAATGTCTAGAACAAATAAAAGATTGCATTAAAAATGCCCCCACACTGCGACCATATGATTGCAAGAAAAATATTTCCATCCAAACAGATGCATCTAAAAATGGACTGGGATGTTGCCTATTGCAAGATGGAAGACCAGTCTGTTTCGCGTCGCGGAGTTTGTCAAATGCTGAAGTGCAATACGCACACATTGAAAAAGAATTTTTAGCCGTAGTAGCTTGCAAGAAATTTCATTCGTACATATATGGCAGAGAATGTGAAATAATTACTGACCATAAACCATTATTGGGTATAATGCGTAAGGATTACAATAAAATTCCTTCTGCCAGGCTTCAGAGAATGAAGTTAAGACTTCAAAAGTATCGTTTAACGTTTAAGTATTTGCCTGGTAAATTTTTATATATTGCCGACTTGCTTTCACGAAATTTTGGGAATGAAAAAAATAAGGGTGAAATAAAAGGCTTAAATAAAATGGTAACCTCAATCAATATTAGTGATGAAAAAATGAAAATATATAAAGCAGAAACTGAAAATGATAGGGTTTTAAGATACATAAAGATTTATTTTAGAGAAGGGTGGCCAGTTACAAAAGCGAAGGTAGCTGAGCATGTAAAATATTTTTGGAAGCATAAGCAGGATTTGTTTCTAACCGATGATTTAGTATTCTTCGAAGACAGAATTTTTATCCCTATAGCGTTGAGGGGTGAGGTGTTAAATAAACTTCACAGTGCCCACCTCGGAATTGAAAAGACAAAAGCCCGTGCTCGCACACTAGTTTACTGGCCATCTCTTAATGATGATATAGAGAACATGATACAAAAATGTAAAATATGTCAAAAATACAGACCAAAAAGTAAAAAAGAACCAATGATTTCGCATGACATTAAGGACATACCATTTTTTAAAATTGGAATGGATTTTATGGAGGTAGAAGGAAAAAGCTATTTGATTGTAGCTGATTACTATACAAAGTATCTAGAAATTTTACCACCTCAGAAAAAAACAAGTCAAACTGTTATACAGAAGTTACTTCCCTTATTTGCAACTCATGGAATACCTAGAATTATAATTGCAGACAATGTTCCCTTTGGATCTTTTGAATTCGAAAAATTCTGTAATAGTTTTGACATCTCTATAATAACATCGAGCCCAAGATACCCAAGGTCTAACGGGTTTGCTGAGCGCATGGTGCAGATAGCTAGAAACTTAATTTTGAAAAGCAAGGAAGATAAGACTAGTTTGTGGATGGCATTACTTGAATATAGGAATACTCCTATAAAAAACTCCTCACTTTCTCCTACTGAATTGATAATGGGTAGAAAAACAAGGAGTCAAATTCCAGGAAAAACAGATTTTTATAAAAATGAAATACTTAGCCGACAAATAAAACCTGTATTAGATCAGAATAGCAGACAAAATAAACTGAATTATGAAAAGACTACAGAAATTAAAAGCGAGTTTCAAGAGGGAAATCTAATCTGGGTTAAGGAAGATAAAATTTGGGCACCAGGAAAAATCAAACATTGAACTTGTAGACGGACGAAATTTTCGAAGAAATTCGTACCGCGAAAATAAAAAAACAAAAAAGAAAATGAATTTTCAATACTACTCAGTTACTGTCACTTGGTTTGGTCAGAGCAAAAGAAATTGAACTGACCAGAACATGCGCAACCAAAATCAAAAAAAAAAAAAAAAAAAAAAACGTACAAATAATTTAAGAATTTAAATTTAATAATTTTCAATTATCTCGGTTTAACATCAATTTAACAGTTAGTTGAAAAATGTATTATATATTAGTTTTGAAATATTATATTGTAAAATATTAAATTATTTAAGTTATAAGGGAAGATGTAGAGATTATGGAATTATTAATACACCCTGTATTCTCTCTTATATTATAATTATTATAATACCTAATTGTCACTTAACTATAAGTCTACGAGACAGTCGTAATAAAGTCTTCATATCAAGCAGGTCTGTCTTTTAATCAATATAATACAGAAGCAATGGTGCTATTATTTTTACCGCTTATTTGTTTGATTTGTTGGAGAAAATAAAAGTTTTTTTCAAAAGGTTGATGAATAAAAATAAAAATTCTTTTTGAAATGTGTTGTTTTAACTTAATATAAACTTTTTGCATATTCAAAATTTCCCTCGATATATTGGCATACATTTTATTTTGCAACGAAATTTTTTTCTCGTAATGGTGCTATTTTTTTTACCGCAGCTGTATATCTATTATTTTACTTTCTCTTTTCCTCACGTTCGAAACTGAGAAAATTTCTTCCAAAAATCTATTGTGCACATATGTACATAAATGACTCGAAAAAGCGTGAATCATCGGGAACAATAGATGTTTTACGAGAATTCATTGCTGCATAGCCAGCGCAGCATTCAACTGCGAATAAAACGATCAAACTCACTCCATATGTCAATTTCAATTTATATTCCAATGTTGGCCATTATCATAGAAAATATCAAAATCAGTTGTCCAAACATGTATTTACACATGTTTAATTCTAAAATTTAATGCATAGCGCTATTTTCATTTCAATAATTTAAAGTTCTATCACCAGCAAAACTGCCATTTTTACTTGCGACTTATAGGTACTATAAGGCAAGTTATGCATTCGTAAAAAAAATCGAACTCGAGATTTTGATCAAAGTTGACATTACGATGATAGCGAAGACCAAAAAAGTGGGTCTCGCAATTCTGTCTGTCTGTCTGTCTGTCTGTCTGTCTGTCTGTCTGTCTGTCTGTCGGTTCGACTACAGCCTAAACGGCTCGGCCGATTTTCTTCAAACTTGGTAGATATGGGTTTTAATTTTTTACCCCCGGACGTTTTTTTCTATTTTTTTTTAAGACCAAAAATAACGGTACCTGCCATACGATTTTTTTTCGAAATTTTATAAATATTTTTTTTTCTCAAAAACTGTCCCACAGAATTTTTTAAAAAAAATTCCAAAAATTTCATTTGGTAAAAACTAGCTAATGGTTGAAAAAAATTTTACAAAAAATTGTTATTTTCGGTAGCCCCCCTGGGTCCATTTTTTTTGTTTTTGATTTTCTCGAAAACGGTGCAGCCGATTTTAATAATTTTTTTTATGCCAAAGCTCCTCCAAAGTTTGAATATTATTACATATTCAAATTTTCAATTTTTAATTTTTTGGATTTTTAAAAAAAAATTCAAAATTTTTTTTTGGAATCCCAATATTTCGAAAACCCCTTGCTCGATTTTTTTCAAACTTGGCAAATAAAAGTTTCTTAATATAATCTACAAGATTTGAGAAAAAAAATTTTGTTTTATTTAAAACTAACGGTACGGTACCTTCCATACAAATTTTAAAAAATGGTTTTCGAAAATCGCATTTTTCTCGAAAACGGTTCCGAGAATTTTGCTAAAATTTTTTTTCTTTTGATTAATATTTACAATTTATAATTTAATAAAAAAAAATTTTAAATCTAGATATTACTGACTGTACCTACCATAGAACGATTTTTTCGAATTTTGAATTTCTCATTATCGACTTAACGGATTTTAATGAAATTTTTTATAAAAAGGCTCCTAAAAAGTTTAAAAAACATTGCATTTAAAAACTTAAGAAAAAATATTTTTTCAATTTTTAGAAAAAAAAGTAATTTTTTTTTTTGAAAAATTCGATATCTCAAGAACGGCTTAGTATTTTTTTTGGAAATTAGACTTTTATTCGTACAATAATAAAAACTTAAGGTTGGCGTACCAAAATTTTTTCTTAAAAATGTTTTAAAAATTTTGTACATAAAAGCTTATTTTTTTAAGGAACCACTACAAAGACTTATAATTCTTGTTCCTGCATAAATTCATATTTGCATATCATTCTGTTTTTATCTCTTACTACTTAAAGAATTAAAAAAAATTCATTTTATCCTTATGAACAGTTTTCTCTAATAACATTCGTTTTTAAAATTCCTAGTCTATTACATAGGAGCAAGTTCGTGCGACCCAGTCGTGCATTTTATTTATACTGGCTTCTTTTTCGCCAGCAATCAAATTGTTGTTGTTTGTCGAGGGAAATTTTGCTGCGCTAGCTATGCAGCAGTGAATAAAACACACCTAATGACATGCGCTTCGAATGAGATACACAACGTAAATTCTGTCGTGAGGTCCGTCGTCATCATTACTTCAGTGTGCAGGCAATTCATCGCACGGTGAAAAAGTTTGAGTGGGAGAATACTGTTTTGGAACTACGAGTAGAAACAGACAGATTGGTGTGAAATAAAGAAAACTGACAGTATCGAAGGACCCAGGCGACAAGGTCAGCTGGACATCCCCGTCTTATTTTGCGGTCTGTATAAGATTGTGTTGAAACCGGAAAAAATCTTTAAACTATTGTGAGTTCGTATCAATCGTCAATTTTAAATGAAAAAATCGGTATGTCATTCTGTCTACGAGTACTTTTCTTTCAATTCTAAAATTGAAGTAGCCATTAGTTGGTGTTGGTGCTAATTAAAAAAAAAAAAATAGGAAAAGTAACTTTTAAAGCCTTTCAAGTGATAAACTTGTTATTTTCTGTTTAAAAATTTTCCAGAGACACAAAAAGTAATAGGAAACAAACAACAAAAAAATTCATGCGCCGATTAATGGGGTTGAATAAACAAAATATTAAATACTGTGGTGCTTAACCCATTAACTCCCAAGCGTATTGAAAATTGGAAAAATCATATTTTTATGGTAGTTTCTCTTTATTGAGGTTAAAATAAGAACATTTATACGAAAAAAGTTTTTGAAAAAAAATTATGTTGTTGGTAATGAAGGTGTACTTTATATAGTACAGTGGGGTCATACATATCATTTTAACTTGAGTTTACATGGATGTTTTTAAAACAGTTTTTATTTATACACAATGTTACATTGCACATTTCACAGCACCATTTTGATCGTAGATGGTACTGTCGACATCTGAATTGATTTGGTAATTTTTTGGGAAAGTGGTATCCTGGACTCTCCGCAATGCTTCGCTTGACAGTTAGGTTGTCCTTGTCCTGCATTCAGAGTGTGGAACCTAAGGTAGTGAAGAGTTATTGCTCTGGTGAGTTCGAGTAGATCACCTTTATAATTATTCGTCAGCTTGTGGAGCCTCCAGGCATTGGAAACAGTGGACGAAAACATGGAGGTGAAAATGTTCCACCACCAATTCTTGCCTCGAATTTCATTGGAATAACAGTAAGATTCCAATTAAAATTTTCAAATCCTCGTCATTGAATAAAAAGTTGTGTTGGTGTTTTTGCCCTCCATACACCATAGTTTGATTTACAATAAGTTGTCATATCTCGGGATCAAACAAATTTTCAAAAATGTTATTTCGTTCAGGCCGAATAAATCTGAAATGCAGTTTTGGATTCTACGCAAGAAATGTTCGGTTCGTTGGAACTCGGCTGAGGAAATTGATTTTCTTCATACTAGTGGAGCAATCGACTTCTTCAACTCTGACAATGGGATGTCATCATCGCTGTCGAATACGTCGTTGTCAGCCGCTAAATAAGCTTCCACAAAAACCTCCACCTCACCTGCAACATGTAGTGGTAATTCCGTTGTTATCATATTGTCTTCATCTAAATCCTCTTCGTCCGTCACGTAGTCCACCGGTGGAGGAATCATGACGATATCAGCGTTGACGATATGTGCATTATTATGCAGATCTTCCAGAGCAGAGTGAAGATTTTGAAAAAGTTTACCATAAAAGTGTTTGACAGGGATAGTTTGAAAATCCATTCTAATCCCTAGAAAAATAATGCATGCATGATCCCATTGTACTTTTAAAAGTACATCAAACTTTGGCATTGCTTATATCCGTATATATATAAAAAAATATATAAGGGACTTGTATACTCGTAAGCTTTATGTTTGTTTCAAATAAAAATCAAAGAATAATTTTTAGTATTTTGTCAATTGAAGATTATATGACCACAAATGTTTTTGAAGGACACAAAACGAGAAATATTTCAGAATGCTTTCTACGAAAAGACAATTGGACAATAACCTATTGTGATAAAAAAATAAAAAAGTATCTGAAAAATTCAAATAATATTGGCTTTTGAGAAAACAAAATCAAAAAGATAATTTTTATTTCATGGCATATTGTTAAATGGCCATTTGTAAAATTCATTTTACTGTACTTTAAAAAGTACAATGGGAGAGAATGGGTTAAGACTCTTGCAGTTTCAGCTTTGTTTGTTAAGACGCCAGAAAAGAAAACACAAAAAACGACGTATTTCATAAAGCATTGCAATTTTTATTATGAATATTTTTCATAAAGCGAAACAGAACAGCAGAATGCGATAACCGGGTGTTGGCAGTTCAAGATCGCATCCCAACATTAACATTCTGCAAGGATGTCCCAGATAACTATACTCTGGTGGTACGGCCCACTGCAACACAGAGCTAGATCATCTGGATCTTGTCTTGGTGGTCGATGTCATAATTCATGAACGACCTGCCAAATGAAAATCATCCGAACTTACGTATAATCACTTTTGACGAAAAGGTTTGGATCGATGGGTCTAATGTTTGTGAATCGAAACAACATCCCATTGATTCGGCCACTTCATTCAGCATCAGAAGGTATCGACGGGGAGTAGATTGGATGCGATTTCTTGAAAAAGTGATTGAATGACATTTAGAAATATTTAGCTCTAAGCAATTTTTCAGGCACTACACAGAGAAACTGCTGAGATCAAGTTGAAGAGGAGTGGAATCATGTGTGAAAGAAATGGTCTTGAAAAGCTTTCTATCGTCTATTTAATGACCATTTCAATATCGTCAATAGTAAGAATATAGAGACGAGGTCCTAAATGGCTGCCTTATGGTACCCCGCATGTAAATAAGAAATCATCAGAGAAGCAAGATCTAAATCGAACTTTGTAGTAACGGGTTTTCAGGTAAGAAAAAATCCATCTAAAAAAACAGGTTCAAGCCCATCCCAAGGGTTGACAGTTTGAAGATTTTGTCAAAGGACTTACTGAAATCGGTTGAGACAACGTTATGAAAGAGGTTTTCGCTTCCATAACTGAGGGAATTTTCCTTGAGATAGTGATAAGCCGAAGCTTTTTGAGAGGGTAAGAGAGATTGTTGAAGAGCATTTTTTGAGAAATATGTCGGGGATACCATCTGGGCCGGGAATAAACTCATCATTGAGTTGATTCAGCATATTTTCGATGAGAAATTTGCCGAGGGAGAAATTCGGTAAATAATTAAAATAATTCAAAAGAAAAAATGAAATTTATCAAATCGCACTTTAAATTTTCACACACCTTATTGTTTCACACAAAATTAAAATTTAAAATCCAAAAATTACAACAATAAAAAGGACTTACATTAAACGTGAATGCATTTCGAACGCTTCTTTGGCGATCATCATCAGCACTAACTCGATTCCCATAATTGCATCGTTTTGTCAAACATCAGAGAGTTTATATGCGAAGTAACGGACGCGGCCTAAACCAAAGAG
The DNA here is from genome assembly GCA_911387755.1 of Chrysotoxum bicinctum. Lineage (NCBI taxonomy): Eukaryota > Metazoa > Arthropoda > Insecta > Diptera > Syrphidae > Chrysotoxum > Chrysotoxum bicinctum. The sequence continues at coordinate 23,944,623 of OU426988.1, read as the reverse complement.
AACAGCGGTGATCTTATTTCGCCCTCTTCTGCATTTAAGTTATTATTTTCTTTTTCAATAAAATAACTCTCATACGCATCCAGCCTGTTGCACTTGTTAACTTGTTTAATCAAGCTAATTTTGTGTTCATTCTCACCAATTCCATGACCTTCAGTTACAACATGATCGGCAAAAGCTGATTGTTTTAATTTTTTCTTTTTTGCACAATAACAATGTTCTTTATACCGCACTTGTATACTGCGTTTAGTTTGGCCAATATAACGTCTATTGCACACTCCACATTCTATAGCATATATGCCCGATTTTTGTTCATCAACAACTTTGTCTTTTGTAGATGCAAAAATATTTTTAAGTTTTTTATTATTAGAAAAAACCGGCATTATATTGCGTTGTTTTAAACGATTTTTCAATTTGTCCATTATTCCCGGAACATAATTAAAGACTTCTCTTTTCATTTCACTTGTCACTTCTAAAACACTTTGTCTAAATAAAGTAGTTATTTTATTTTGAGACACTTTTCGCGCGTGTTTTTTAACAAATGAGTCAATAAGAGTCTTCGAAAAACCATTTAAACCAGCCACTTCTCAACTATATAATCATATTCTTTTTTATAGTTTATTAAAGAAAGTGGAAGATTAACAAGACGATGTACCATAGAATGAAAAGAAGCATGTTTGTGTTGAATAGGACAATAAGAATCACTTGTTATTACTCGTTTTGTACTGGTGGGTTTGTGGTACACTGCGATATCTATCTTTTCAGGTTTCCTTGTCAATTGTAAATCTAAAAAAGCAAGTTTTTGGTCTAGCTCTTTTTCAACTGTGAATTTTATGGATTCACATTGATTATTTAACACATTCAAAAAACTTCCGCTTTCAGACTCATTTAACACTGTAAAAATATCATCAACATAGCGATAGAATACTTTTGGTAATTTACCTTCCGACTTTAATAATTCCGAGCATAGATACGGCGGGTAACAAAGTGTCTAAGTGGTTAGTTCGTGAAATGAATATAATGCCGGTTTTTTCTAATAATAAAAAACTTAAAAATATTTTTGCATCTACAAAAGACAAAGTTGTTGATGAACAAAAATCGGGCATATATGCTATAGAATGTGGAGTGTGCAATAGACGTTATATTGGCCAAACTAAACGCAGTATACAAGTGCGGTATAAAGAACATTGTTATTGTGCAAAAAAGAAAAAATTAAAACAATCAGCTTTTGCCGATCATGTTGTAACTGAAGGTCATGGAATTGGTGAGAATGAACACAAAATTAGCTTGATTAAACAAGTTAACAAGTGCAACAGGCTGGATGCGTATGAGAGTTATTTTATTGAAAAAGAAAATAATAACTTAAATGCAGAAGAGGGCGAAATAAGATCACCGCTGTTCTCTTTGGTTTAGGCCGCGTCCGTTACTTCGCATATAAACTCTCTGATGTTTGACAAAACGATGCAATTATGGGAATCGAGTTAGTGCTGATGATGATCGCCAAAGAAGCGTTCGAAATGCATTCACGTTTAATGTAAGTCCTTTTTATTGTTGTAATTTTTGGATTTTCAATTTTAATTTTGTGTGAAACAATAAGGTGTGTGAAAATTTAAAGTGCGATTTGATAAATTTCATTTTTTCTTTTGAGTTATATGTTTCCACGTTGTTCAGTTTAATATGTCTTTTATGACTAAAGTTATTGAATTAAAATAATTACAATTAGGTATAAAGGAGTCATCGGTAAAAGATTGTTTAAAAAAAACTAGCAAGAAAGTTTACGATTGTTTGTGGTTCGTTTGAAGTTTCGTTATGGAAAAATAGAGAGCGAGGATAACGGTCGGATTTTCGTTTAAAGTTGCCAAATTGGAAGAAGGATTTAGGGTCTTTAATAAGATTTTAAGGCAGGTTAAAGCCACCCAATAGTAGGATATCATCATGGGGGTCACATGGACAATTGCAATTATGGCAAGTACATAGGATTCAATTGATTGTGAAGGCAAAATGAATTTACAAATGTAAAGTGACTTGCAAGGAAGGGTTATTTTTATTGAAACATAGTCGATATTAGAAGAGGATATTGCAATTAGGGATGAGTATAGTGTGTTTAGGATAACTAAGTATAAGTAGTACACTTCGACAAGGGGAATCTTCGGTAGGTCGGTTGTGATCGTCATCGCGATAAAAGGAATATGGAAACAATTGCTGCTTGGGGAATCGGAGTGGTTGGAGTAAGACTGAATGAGACTGGTATTTCGGTAGAACTGAGTTCTTAAAAGAAACTCGTCGTCGAGGTTTGGGATAAGCAAATTATGGGGGTTATCATGTCTGGGAATGCTATGGTTGCTAGGTTGAGGTGAATAAGGAGGGTTTAGATGTACAGATTTGGAAGATAGACTAGGGAGGTTAACATTACTTTGTGTGTTTTGAAACCTAGAACAAGAAAAATAATTAAAAACACCCACTTTAATACTTAAGTTATGGGCAGGCTGCCTTTTGTTGGTTTTCGATTTTGGTGTTGATTTTGCTAGAGAGTTGTCAACCCATTTATAAAACCTCATGTCATCGAGTTCAATCATTCCGCCAGGGCATGAAAAAAAGCCATTCTTATTTTATTGGAATCAGAATTTTAAAACTACTAGCTGGGGTGCGTTTGCATTCAACATCTGATGTAGCAAACTTTTTTTGAAGAAGTTCTGGATCCTTATTTTGTGCGAGGAGTGCTTCGTAGAAAAAAGGCTTTATTGTTTCCATTGTTTAGCATATTCAATTATTTTGTTCTTATATGGGCCATGTAGTGCAGAATTTCGGATTGCAGAATTTTTGCTCATCACATTAATAGTATTCCTATACTCAAACCGATGCAGTGGGGTGAAATTTGATGGTGCATATTCCATTACAAGGACCTAAATTTGCAGCAACAGACAAAAAAATTTCTAGAATTTTTACAAAAACAAAAGTAAGGAGTAAAAGGTCAATTATATGTCAAAAATAACAGACACAAATAAACAAAGGCAAAATAACGAAAAAGTCTAAGGGTAATCACAATTTATTTTAAATTCATTTATTGATTTGTTGTGATTTTTACTTTTTATTTATTTCACGTTCATGGGTAGAAACGAGGAGTGAATATGCAGGGTTAGTCACTTTTTATTTATTGTTTTCATTAACGTGAAAAAGTAGGTTACACTTGATAGGTAGAAATAGAAATAAAAGACAAGCGAGAAGCGATTTGGAAATGCGACTGTTTTTGAAGACGGTTAAGACTTTTCTTTACAATAAGATACGATTTCCATTTTCAACATAGTAAAAAAGTGTATTTTGAAGTTAGTTTAGGTATATAAAAAAGAAAAACAATTTTCAAACGCTCGCAATGTGATCAAAAATTTGTAGACCCCCTCTAATGATGGCCAAAAACCACTCCCTTTTTAATTTCAGTTATTTCAAAAATAAAAGCATTGCATCATAAATGTTTTATATATTTTACAAGAACAAAACAATATTTTAATACCACATTTTTCTGAGTAAAGCTAGTTGGAAAACTGCACATATAGGAGAATGAATAGTTAAAAATTGAATGATATAATTCAAGGCTGAGTGATTACTATCTAGAAAAATGTTAATTTATCTTATAATCTTATACTAAGTGAAAAAATAATATCACAAGTGAAAAGCGACCTTTAAAAGTTGTTGTTTCTTCACTTTTTATAAAATGCATTGACCTATACACGCATACAAAAGCAAAAAATAGATATCTTTCCCACCCACAAACAACTTGTTTTCAGTCACATATTTTGTATACAATTCAACCAAAACCCGTTTCGAAGGTATTTTTCTGAAATTTGATTTTCTTCCACTTACAAACTGCTCGCGCATTCGCATTAATAAACATTCGTGTACCGATTGAACTGTTAAGTGTTTCAGAAGTGATGAACGGTGGCTATCTTGGTGAGTCACACTAGAGAACCTTCGAGCTTCAGAAGAATTTCCCGCACCGGTATAATTGGCATTCTTCAAAGGAATTTCTTTTTGGGTGAATTTCAAGCCATTTGGAGACGAGTCTTTTTTACGGTAAACCGGAGAAGAGTGCAAAGATCGCGATTTTCTCTGAGAAGGGGTCACTTCGGAGAGTGGAACATGATCAACAACAATATACGGAAGAGGTGTCCGTTGCTGTAAGTTCTTTGCTATAACTGATAACCTTGATATCGATGGTGACGAATCAACTAAAGAATATCGGCGGAACATTTTGGTTAAGCGTGAACACAACAAAGAAAAAAAAACGGTTTGTTCGTAGCAGAGCACATTTAGCGCACGTCTTACCAGCAAGGGAATTTGAATGAAACTGGTTTGGTTTTGTCTGGCGAGTATATGTACATCACATCACGAATTCACGAGAGCTCGATCAACCTCATCAACACCATCTGGTTGAATTTTGCTTCGCGAATTGCTGGATTTACAAGACCGACTTACTATCAATATTTTTTTCCATACTTAAGCTATTTAATGTCATAATCATGTTTTATGACAAAAATGGGCAAACAATGAAAGATATAATGGCGATTTGCCAGTCGTATAAGTCCAGCATTGCTATTACTTGATTTATAAACCGAATGAAAAAGAATAGATAAAACGCAAAGGTAATAATAAAAAAATACATATATTACAATTTCCATATTTAATATTATATTTTCCATATTTATTTTGTTGCATAATTTTACCCAAAAGGTATTAATAGAATGCAGAGCACAAATGAAGGTGAAGTATGTATAATTTATCTACAATCAACTCCGTTTATCTGAATCATACTTTATTGAAAAATTCGGTTGGTTATTACATAAATAACTTGCTTAAATGAAGCTCAACTTAAAATTCGGTATAACTAAATAATAACTAAAAATCCCCATAACAACAATATACAAAAAAATTACTTTAGATCGCAGTTTTGTCAGAATACTAAAGCCATAATTTTTGAAAGAGTTAATAGCTAAACCAGCAACTTTGCAGACCCCAACAACAACAAAACTAAAAGTGAATGCAATAAATGTCAACAATGTTGAGAGTTCAAATGGCGGTTAATTCAATTGTAGTCAGAAAAATGTGAAATGTGAAAAAGGCGCACTGATTTGAAATAAAAAAAGAGTGACTAACAGATCAAGTATAAGCATTTTATTCACCTTTAAAAAGAGTTACATATTAATATACTTGCAATGTTTGCATTAAAATAAATGTCCGAAGTTACGATAAAATGTGAAAAATTCGAAAGTATGTACCTATTAAAAATATGTATATTTCTACTATGATCTTTTCCTTATCAAAAATTTTTTTTTTCTCGCAAATTTTTCGTATGAAATTTACTTACATTTATAAATTGTCAGAATAAGCTTACTTATTGGCGAATATTTTGTTAATGGCTCGAACAATGAAATATTCGCGAGCAATTCATATAAAGGATGGGATATTATAGTGGTTTCTTTTTAAATCATAGGTTATTTTGACACTGACAACTGTTTCACGCTCGAAATCTTTCCAAAGTAAATGCTGCGTAGCCCTAACTGTGCGTTTTTTTTTTCAAAAGAAGTTTTGGCAGAAATAAAGCACCCACCGCGTCTGCTGTACGCAAGTTTATGGAAAAAGTTCGTGAGACTGTTATGCTAGTGGACAACTTTCATGGTTCCATTCGTCGTACGGTGCGCACAGATGAGAATGTGGCTGCTGTAGTAGAGAATGTGAGACTCAATTCACGAACATCAACTCGCCATCGATCTAAGCAGCTCAACATTTCACGCACTAGCCTGAGGAGAATTCGGCCTGCACAAAGTTCTCGGATTATCCGCTTACAAGGTCCAATTGACTCGGCAATTGAAGGCGCATGACCCTTCGCTTGAACGTTTAGTTCCATAATTAATGGGATGTTTGCTTATATGCAGTGGCGGCTGTACCTTTAGTGCGCTCGTGCGCTGAACCACCAATTCAAAAGATTTAAAAATTACAAAATATTATTTAATTTCATTTCATTTATTTAATTCATTTATCAACTGTACATGGAAGATTACTCTTAGATTTAGTACAGGCTTATGGTGGATAGTTATAAAAAGTTAAAACATTTCAAAAATAGGATTTACTTAGAAGCTAAATAATACTTTAAAAGGACTGTTCAATGATCGTTATTAAGATAAGAAAAGACTGATTTTAGAAAATCGCTATGTTCAAATTTTCGCCTAATAGAAAGTGGAATATTATTCCACAGGGATATAGAATGAACGAAAAACTGTCTGGAGGAAGTCAAGCAAGTGAAAATATGTGGTATAATTGTTAAATTACGTGTTGATCGCGAAAAAGTTATGTTTTCATATAAGTACTCGGGATTCTTTGTTAGAATAAGCTTAACGAGGAGGGTTAACGTTCGGAACTTCAAAACTACCTCAAGAGTGGAACCAAGTATACGGCTAGCATATGTAGAGACGTGGTCATACCTGCGTAGGTTGAAGATATATCGCGTAGTAGCATTAAAGGCTACTTTGAGTTTCCGATGAGACTCAGCATCCGAATTGGCAAAAATTTCACATCCATAAGATATAATTGGTACTATAAGTGCCCTAACTAACTTCATTTTTATATGTGTTGGTAAATAGCCCCTGCTGATTGAAAGACTTCGTAAGGAGCGATAAATGGTTTTTAATTTTGTTCACGATTTCTATGGAAGAGTTATTGATGAGGATGGGAGGAAAACTATCGAAGACTGGTTCTCGTTTGAAAATAGGGATAACTTTGGATTTTGAAGGGTTGATGAGAAGTTTATTTTCAAGAGACCATGCAGCGATGGCGGCTAAGTCCGAGTTTAATTTTCCTACGGCATGTTCAATTTGACTTTTTTCAAAACTAATGTATAGCTGGACATCATCGGCATATATATGAAATTTACAATTTGATAAGACCAAGGGTAAGTCGTTAATAAACATGGAAAACAGTAGAGGGCCAAGCAATGACCCTTGAGGAACTCCTTTACTGAGTTTCAAAAATGAGGACAGTTCACCATTGCATGAAACAGCTTGAGAACGATTGGACATGTAAGAAAAAATAAGTTTGTTTATTGAATTAGACATATTGAAGAAGATATTTAGTTTGTTGCAAAGCAAAACTGGGTCCACCGAATCGAAGGCTTTAGAAAAGTCTAATAAGGCTAAAAGTGTAACCAGATTCTTATCAATCGACCTTCTTATGTCTTCTGTTACCTTAAGCAGGGCTGTAGTACAGGAGTGTTGGGGTCGGAATCCAGATTGTAGTGGCGTCAGCATGTCACTTCGTTTTAGGTATATCTTTATTTGTTTACATAAAATAGATTCAAAGGCTTTTGATAAGAAAGGTAAAATGGCTATAGGCCTGTAATCACTTGTATTCCCTTTTTTAGGGATGGGTAAAACTCTAGCTTGTTTCCACAAAACAGGATACACCGAAAAAGTGAGAATTGAGTTAAAAATATGTGTCAGGTATGTACTAAGCAGTGGTAGGAGAATTTTGATAAAATCAGGGTGTATTTCATCCACTCATGGCTTTTGATTTGATCGATAAAATCGATTCGCACACTGTTAAAGTATCAACACAGGAAAATGAAAAAGCATTATTAGCAGTGTTATTATGTTGAAGTAATGTCGAGGAACAATCATTCACCGGTGAAACCCCTACTAGATTTTGATTTATTTCCTCGAGGTTAATATCATCGTTAATCACGGGAGATGGCTTGCCTAAACCAAGTTTACGTACTTGATTCCAAAGATGTTTGGAAGAGCGGTTTGAGTCAAAGTAGGCGGAGTAATACGAGCGCTTAGCTTGTTTTAACAGGCCCGTCACATGATTTCGGGTTCGTTTATATTCTTCAAACATGTTCAAACAGCCAAAGCGTTTCCATCGACGAAACAAGCGATCTCTTTGTGACATAATATTTTGTATTCCTTGAGATATCCATGGACAGTTGACATTATTTACAACACGAGTTTTAAGTGGAACGTATTTCCTAAAAAGATATTTAATGTTTGTGTTGAAAATTTCTATCTGTTGATTAACGTCCGGAGTTAGGAATAAAGAAGACCAGTTTAAAGAATCGCATTCAAAGAAGAGAGAGTTAATATCTGTATGTTTGAAATCATAAAACGAGAATTTATCTGCGGTGTGCATATTTCCATAGTGGATATCTATGACTGCAAAAAGAAGATCGTGTCGCGAGAAAGCTGGAAAGGACTGCATCTTTATTTTTAGATTACCATATTAATATTTATTTTTTAAACATACAACAACATAAACAAGTAAAATTTCCTATTATGACGAAACAATGTAAGCGCTTTGCTTTAGTATTAAGACTTACTTTCCCTGCAAGTAAAAATTCTCATGCGCTTCGGCGAGCGCACGAGGACTGCTAATATAACTTGTATGAGTTACAAGCAAATATCTCTGACGCGTGAGACAAAAGATATTTCATTGAAATGTATCGAGAAATGAGCCTGCTCTCGTGCGGCGCACGAGAACCGAAGATTAACTAGAGCAACCGATGTTTGAATAGAATGCGCTGCGCCTGCGAATATGTAATGTTGTTTCGCTCTATCCGTGACTGGTTAAATAGTGTTGGTTTGTAGGAGTTAGGTTAGTAATTGTTTTTTATTTTGGTTTTGGTTCGATTCTGTACTGTGTACAGTGTGTGGTGTGGGATAAAATTAACAGTGATTAGATTAGGTATATTAAAGACAGTAATAAATCTTTTTAAAATAAAGTTACCAGAATCCACGATTTGACGCATTTAAGTGAAAAAATAAAAAACATGATTCCTTGCTAAATGTAATAAGTGTGTCAGTTTTATACATGGTCGAAATTCTTCGAGCAATTATACAAAATGATAAAAAATCAACATTTTATGTACATGTAAATTGTTGTTATTTTGCGATTTCTAATCTTAATACCTACTTAGTGAGCAAGTAAAGTGCACCACCTGTTCAACAACCCACCAGCCGCCACTGCTTATATGTACATGCAAAAAATTTAATTTTGTTAATTTTATTGCATTTTTAAAAGAAACTTGTATTTGGCCCACCCTTTACATTATATATGTATGTATGTAGGTATTAGGTGTAGACAATTTTGAAAATACAAATTATTTCAGATATGTATGTACATTTATTACCAAAAAACCAAGACACAGTTGTTTTATAACCAATAAGGAATACTGGAATGAAGTTTAATGAAAATCATAAGAACTAGAGTTGGGCGCATTCGAATGATATAATCCAGTGTTTTTCAAACTGTGGGTCGCAGGATTAATAAACAAAAGTTAGTGCGACATATGGGCCTGTTTATTTTTTAATAAACGTTGAAATCATGGAATAGTTTTTGACACTTTTAAGATTAAATTATTTTCCAAATTTAGTCTGTTTCTTTTATTAGTTTTAATGTCAAACATTGAAGAGAATGTGACTTGACACAGGTAGGAAGTAGCGAATGGCAATAACAACTCCAAAGTCTCGTTTGCCAGCTCAGGATACTCTCTTCTTCCCTTTATCCAGAAATTGTCAATCGTTTTCAAATTGAATTCCATTCTCAGTATGCCATCTGCAGCTGAATATATAAGATTTTCTTTCATCTTTACCGATATTAGATTGGGGAGTTTGATTGACATATTCAAAAAAGGACTTAATACCCATCTTTGTCGATCTTCACTTTCAGAATCCAGTTCCGGAAAGTAACTTAAGAGTTTCTTCTCTAAATTATGCAAACTCTGTACCATGAGATGAATATGAGAGCTTAATGATTTCGATTAATCTGATAAAATTTTTTCGAGGATCTTTTAAAAGCAGGGAAAATAATCAAAACTGTTTGTTTGTAAAGACTCTGACCACAAACGAAGTCTTGCGAGGAATCCTCTGCTTTTATCTTTTGCAATTATAATGCTTTCTTCTCTCCCTTGGAGGCTCTTATTCAAAATGTTTAAGTGGTTGCAAAGATCAACAAGAAATGATAATTTTAAAAGCCAGGTGGGATCAGAAAAATGATCCAAATTTCCAGATTTTGAATCTAGTAAGAACATCAATAATTCGACTTTCAATTCCAGAACTCGTGTCTATACCTTTCCTTTTTACAGCCATCTGACCTCTGTGTGAAAAAGGAGATTTTTATGGAGTGAACCCATTTCATCACATATGATCCTAAACAGCCGACTTTGCAAGGCCTTGCCTTTAATAGAGTTCACAACTCTAATCAAATCTTTAAGCCCATCATTTAATTCAGGAGGTAACACCTAAGATTCCAGAACTTGTCGATGAAGAAAGCAGTGTGTCCATGAAACGTTTGGCATTATTAATTTTATTTTGGCAATGAGCCCACTTTTATTGCCTGTCAAAGCTTTAGCACCATCGCTTCAAATAGCAAAACATTTTGGCCAATCAATCTCGTAATCGCGAGAGCTTTCTAAGAACATATCGTTTAAACACTGGCCAGTAGTATTAGCAGGAAGAGCTTTGCAAAATAAAATTTCTTCTTCAATGTTTCCTCTGCTTCAAAACGAACAAATACCACAAACAATGCACATTCTGAAACATCCAGTTTCAAGGCAAAATGTGGACTCTTCTTTAATTTTTTAATTAATTGATCATGAATGTCAACGGCTATGTCACTTATTCTCCGCTCAATTGTACTGTCAGAAAGTAAAATATTTTTAAGTTTATCTGTCTCCTGTTTGCCCAAAATAATTTCAACCATATCAAGGGACGCAGGCAAAATAATATTCTCAGCAATTGTATGAGGTTTCCCTGCTTTGGCGACTTGGTATGCTACTTGATAGCTAGCTAACAACGCTTTCTCCTTGGTACTGGATAACTTCTCGTAAAACAAATTTTGAAACAAAAAGAATCTATATCAAGCAAAACAGTAAATCAAAATTACCATTCATATGTACGTAGCAAAATAGATCAAATATGGAAAAAAGCGTAGGTATTTTTCGCGAATTAAAGGCGGTCGGTCAGTACATGAACATACCCTTTTATATATGTATGTACTGTACATATTATGTATGTATGCATTTAGATCGCGATTACGTTCAAACAAAAACAGATATTATTTTTGATCCAAAAATAATAAAGGACATTCAAATAAGACTTATTTTTCTTAACTGAACCACAGTACTTTGTTGCTGGTTAAGGGATTTCAATTTTGTTTCGAAAAATTCTAACGGCTTATCTGTTTCTTTGGAATGTTTATTTGAGAGATGTACAATAAGGTTTGATGGTTTCATACTTTCGGCAGATAAAACTCTACAACAAGGAATCACTCGTAAACAACATAACACTTAATTTTTAAATAAGTACCCACTTGCTCTCAGTTGAAAAAATTAAATGGCAATTCTGATGCGCACTTAAGAATTCAAAAAAAAAATGAAAATTACTGCAATTTTCAATTTTTTTTTAGGCAATACGGGAGAAAATTTCATCGCGAATAAGTAATTAAAACGGGCTTGGAAGGGGTCAGTGAACAGTGTATGTAGCTTTTTAAATAACCGAAACATTATAATGGGGGGTCGCCAAAATTTTGTTACTAGCAAAGGGGTCGCGTACTCAAAAAGTTTGAAAAACACTGATATAATCGATTCAGACAATCACCCATATTCCACAAGTCGTATTTTGTCTCGTACTCGTAGTCGAACTCGAACTCGTTTCGTATCAAAATCGTTATTCTTCAAGTCGTATACGTTGCGTACGAGAAGCTTAAAAAACAACGAATATTGTCGCCCGTAGGTAATTGTCAAAATCAATAAATTTGAATTGAAAAAATCATTTGTTGTTTTTTCAATTAAATTATTTTATTTATAATGAAATTCTGACGAGCTCCATTGATTTGAAGTAGCTCTTCTTCTATTTTATTTGTTTTTTCTTTTTGTTTTTTGTTTGTTCGAGTGGTGTTACTGGCTTGTGAATACTCGTTATATTCTTGGACTATGTTAGTTTCATCTTCAGTATTTATCGTGTCGGCTACAGGAGGAGGCTGAAAAACTCCAATGTTTGATCCTTGGGGATTATCAATTTAAATTTAAAATGTTAGCAATGCACTCCTCAAATTTGCTCTAGCATATGGTTGTAATTTCACCACCCCTGTGCCTTCAAATTGCTGTTTATTGTGATGCAGTTTCTGTTTTAACTAAATACTTTTGATCATTGCAGACCTAAAGAGGCATGTATTACAATTTGTTAAATATTTCTTACTTTTAGACAAGCTGGACCATTTCGGATGGGTGGCCCAAGGCTATTTACTTTTATCGAAAGGTCCGCCTAAAACTGTTAAATATTTGCTTTGAGTTTTCTACTCTTCCTATGGCCCCTTTTTACCTCCAAATTTTCTTCCAATGTACAAACCAATGCCTCAAATTGAGAACGATTTAATATTTTACTAAATATGAACGCGTTAATAACGTTGAGTCCAAATAAATAAACCAATAAAAAATGTACTTTAAAAAATTTGGTGGTGCAACAGCTCGAAGTGAACCAGGACCTATAGTGACTTACAATTCTCAACCATTCCTCTCTGCGTGTTACCAGGAACGGAGGGGTTCTACAATTTTCTGCGGATTCCGAACGGTTAATGTGCAGCACTTTCCAAGACAAGAGATATAGTCTTACAGCCTTATTTATTATTTTTCACTAATACTGTGTTCAACCTCGGAATAGTTTAACCGATCCGAAGCACTTACTTCGAGTTTACGCCACGTCAAACAAATCCTTATTTAAAATTATTTTCTTAGCCGTTTTAACTACGCCTTCCTTATGTCAAATATATTGGGAATATACTGGGAAAAAAGTGACAAGTCTAAATCTCTGGTTATTATACACCTAAATACAACCCCAGCTGATGTCCATTATTATTCATTCTATTATCATTGTATGCATATTGGAAACATTTAAAATTGGATTGTATAAAGTTCAAATCCAATAAATGAATGTACCAACCAAACCACATTGCGTACCCAATACGCTGTTAGAGCGTTTGGAAAATATAAATAATTTATGCAAAATATCTATACTTTTTGTCTTAGTAAGAAACGAAAAAAAATTGCTTACACTCCTTTTTGTAAATTTCACAAGATGTCATCTTAAAATGACATTTAGAACTAAAACGGCCTTAAACCTCCTATGAACCAGTTTTAGCTTATTCCATCGCTATACCTCGTGCATTTTCATTTTAAATAAGGTTTTCAGGTTTAGAGCCGTTGTAAAGTCGAAGTAACTTTACTCCGTCGCTAAAACGAGTTAGTAAATAAGGCTGTTAGAGGATTTGTCTATTCCTTGCAAGATGCAGTACACTCCTGAAAAACTTTTTGCTGCGGTTCAGACCTTCCGCATGACAGTTTAACGCCTAAACATTGTGCCAAGAGGTACCAATATACTTACTTACATTAACTTTTTGTCCATTTTTATCGAAAAAAAACAAGTCTCGTTTAGAAAATTTAATACGAGTAATAAAGTACACAAATACGACTTCAAGTAAATCGAATACGAGATTCGAAATAACGATAAAATACGAACAGTCGTATGCGATGTTTTGCGTTTCCCGATATTAATACAAGTGAAGTCGAATGTACGACTTCTGGAATACCAACATACGACTATAGTCGAATACGAGTCATAAATACGAGTTTCAGAATACGGGTGATTCATTTGGAAAAAAAATCGAACAATCGAATCGAGAAAATTTAAGAAAGCTGAATACGTTGCATGACTGCAACCCACTCTAATACAAAAGAATTTGAGTTTCTCCGTCGGGAATAAAATAAAATGATCTATGTATCTGAAAATAACCTGATAGATAAGATAGGTAAACTCGTTAGACTTGATGCACTGACGCACGGGCACACACACCGAGCGACGGATGGTATGCCGTAAGACTTAATTTTGATCAATGCTTCGATTTTTGTATACGAATATTTGCCCTATAGAGCAAGTAAAATTTTTTTGGCAATATTAAAACGGTTTGCATTTGAAAATAAAATGCAGAACTGGGTTCCACAATTGCCCTATTATTTCTTAAGAAAATATCAATTTATGCTAGAACCATAATTTTTCCTCAATGTAGTAGTTTAAAGAAAAACAAATGAAAACAAAAATTAAATATAAAAATAGTGAGAAAGTCAAAACAAAAATGGTACTATGCTAGATACTTAATTTAAAATTAACTAATATTAAATGATAGTACAAATTAATCAATACTGTTTTCGATAAAAATAAAATTTTCCAAAACGGATTCTTAACATTTGGAGCATATATTTTTTGTTTGAGTCCAAACAAAAATTTTTGAAAATTTTGTTATGTAATATTCAGATTTTCTAGCAACATTTTAAACATGACCAAAACCAGTTGCACCATCTCCGGAAGTGCACCGTTTACTACGGAATTGGTAAGTACTGCACATACTCATACACTTGAATGTAAATATGTAAATACTTTAGACTTAGAACCTTGATCTTTAAATTCAAATCTGAAATTACAATATTTCACAATTCACAGTATCAAAAACAATACATATCTAAAAACATACTACAAGCTAAAGAATGTTTTTTTTTTTTTAAATAACGGTACCTGCCATACGATTTTTTCGAAATTTTATAAATATTTGTTTTCTCAAAAACTGTCCCACAGATTTAAAAAAAAAAACTTCCTAAAATTTCATTTAGTTAAACCTAGGTAATAGTTGAAAGAAAATTTCCAAAAAAAATATTATTTTTGGTACCACCTTTGGAACCGTTTGTTCATTTTTTTATTTTGATCATTTTTTTTATGTTAAGGCTCCCCAGCTATTTCAATATGATTGTGCATTCACATTTTCAAAAAAAAATTTTTTGGATTTTTGAAATAAAATTCCATTTTTTTTTTTTTTTTTTTTGAAAACTCAATATTTTGAATGCTCGATTTTCTTAAAACTTGATAAATAAAAGTTTCTTAAAATAATCTACAAGATATGAGAAAAAAAATTATTTTACCTCTTCATACAAATGGTTTTCGAAAATCGTATTTTTCTCGAAAACGGTTCCGAAAATTTTGCTTAGATTTTTTTTCTTTCAAATAATTTTTAAGACCTATAATTTAATAAAAAAAACATTTGAAAACAAGATACATAATTACTGACTGCACCTACCATGGAACGATTTTTTTTTTAATTTTGAATTTCTCACTATCGGCATAACAAATTTTAATGAAATTTCTAAAAAGTTTAAAAAACAATGCATTTCAAAACTTTAAGAAAAATATTTTTTTTTGAATTTTGTAAGAAATTATCTATGTTTTTTTTTTTTTTTTTTTGAAAATGTAATATCTCAAAAACGACTCACTCAATATTTTTTTGTAAATTTAATTTTTATTCGAACAATAATAAAAACTTTAAATTGGCGTACCAAATTTTTTTCTTAATTTTTTTTATACAAAAGCTTATTTTTTTAAGAAACCACTTATAATTTTTGTTCTTGCATAAACCTATATTTGCTTGAATCACATGGCATCCTATTTTTACCTCCAACTACTAAAGAAGTTGTTTTAGTCATTTAAAAAATTAATATTATGCTTATGAACGGTTTTTCTCTTATAACATTCATTTTTGTAATTCTTAGTCTATTACATAAGAACAAGATCGTGCAACCCAGTCGTGCATTTTATTTGTTTAGAAAACGTAATATGAACTAAATGTTTTAGTGTCAAAAAAGTATTTAGTTGTACCTTTGTATAAAAAACTTATAGTACTATCAAGAAGACGAACGATTGTGGCGACATCTTAAGCATAGCGACAGTACTTGCCCGATTTGTCTCTGCTAAATTTCTCTTCTCTTTTTTACTACTTGTTTTGTATCTTATCTTACTCTCCACTGTAAAATCGTGTGCTAATTTCAGCGGCACCACCAGGGGTGGAATCGCGTAAGGTGATAGTTGATTATCAATTTGTTGATTGTCGTTTCGACCATCGCTCTCTCTATAATTCTTAATTGATATGATAGAGACAGCTATAGTCAAAAACGACAATCAACGAATTGATAGTCAACTATCACCTTACGCGATTCCACCCCAGGATAGCATTGACATCCCAAAATCAAGCTACATGATAATTCCATATATTATACATATATACAAAGGTTGTACTAAAGAATTTCCTTTGGAAGGTTGCGTTGCTATTATTTTTCGCTAACGATGCATTTTTATAATTACACCATCAAATTGGTAGCCCAATTTAATTCTCCGCTACAAGTCACAGTTCGTCGTAAAATGCTCACGCTTCAAACTCTGGACTTCGGAAGGAAATTTGCAAATATTATTGGAAAAAATAGAGCAGACACTTTACGGAAGGAGCTAAACGCAGTTCTTAAACGGAATTAAATTGCAAAAACTATAAACCTATTTCACTGATGAATCGAGAGCGTTTGAAGGGACTGGTGCTAGAACTAAGTTTTCTATACCGATGAGACATTTCCAGAACGAAATGTGCAAAACGAAATCTGGAAAGAAAATACCGAAACCAAGCTACTACTTAGCTCCTACGCCATCAGCTCTTAACTGGTATGAGAATACGGAGGCAGGCAAAAATAACTTGGTAAGAACATTGCATTTGCTTTTAAGGAATATGTACCTACGTATCCACATTTTATAAAACAAACATTATACTTACACCCCTTGAATCTCTAAACAAAATGGCCGCATGATATGGATCCAAAGTACCATCGCCTCTCAATCCTCTACTAGCCCCAAGCGATGCACGTCTTTTTTCTAAATCAGCAGAAGCACGTCGCATATGAGCACCTATAGGAGAAACAAAAACATAGGTTATCGATATTAAATTCAAAGCAAAATCAATCTGAATTAAGTAAGTACCAAGAATATAATATTTAAACTTATTAAAACAGAGGTCAATGCTAACATTTCCGTTGACGTGTCGAATTTTAAGGTTTTAAAATAGAAAAAGAAACTAACATCGCCATTGAGCGAGCATCAGACTATATCGCTTTGATTACCTTCTTTGACAATTTTTTCGTAAATTTTATACGTGGCCTCGCAATCATTCAGAATCTTGTTGCGATTTATCATGTTGGCATCAAGACTCTTGGATCGCATTCGGAAGTTCTCCTGTGGGTCATTCAGCGGAGAAGTACATGCACTCGACGAGTCATGGGCTTTCCGCGGCCAAATGTGCACCTTCTTGCCGAAATGCTTTAGAATCTCCTGAATTGAATGATGATGGTGGTGGTGAGTTTTATGAGACTTTGGTGAAGAACTTTCGTCGATGCTAATGCTTTTGACAAAACTACTGTTATCGAACCTATGTCGATAACATGGACTTGATGTTCCATTTCCATCTGTTTGTGAACTTTTGTAATCGTCCAACGAATAAGCAGCACCGACCCGATGGAATATGGAATTTATAGAAGGGCGTTCTTCACGGCGGGATTGGCAGGCACCTGTATGAGTGAAGTACTGAGGGCCACCTTCATATATGTCATCGAGATCATGTGGAAAGAAACCAGCTGGGATCGGTGGGGAGTCACAACTTTCGCTACGAGTATATCTGCGAATGCTCTGGAAGATGCGGGTATACAAAACAGTGAATCAAATTATGAACTATTTTTATGTTTACATTGTAAAAGCCAGGGCTATTGCTTCTTTCAAAGCAGTTTCTTCGCGTTGCTGGTGTAACGCGGCGACAACTGCCACCGCCATAACTTTCATAGGAACTACGGCAGTGAGTTGAGATTGATAATGGCGAGATTCTGTTGTAACTTATACCATAATCTGGCACTGGCTGTGGTAGTGAGGACATTTTTTCGGGTCCCTTATCTGGAAAAGAAAAGAAAAAAAATAATTAGTTAAAATAAGTTAATAATTATAGAGTGCCATGATCCTTTCATTTCTGGTTAAAGTACAATAATTCATTCAGTGTTTTTTCAACTCGAAACAAATTTTGGTTTGTGCAAACAACTAAAGCATAAAACATTAAATCTTTCCTCGACTACCGAAGTACGAATGGGTCAGTGGATTAAACTTGAATTCAGGAAAAAAACCCAAAACCTATTCGGAAGAGCAATTGGAACATGTTTACGTTATTTGTATGTTCAGAATTCAAAACGTAGCATTGTTAGTGCGATATACTGTGACGGCGGTAGTTGGAATCGAATTCCAGCCTATTCCAATTGGATTTGTTCAGCAGTACTTCTTGGTTCTCATTGAGAATAACGACAGTTATTACAGTCCGGGGTGGGCCTCAGTCATATTCTGTCTATAAGTGGAAAATAAACCCTTTCTATAGCATTTTTTCGTCTTGAACCGACAACACACCCTTGAACCAACTTACTCGCCTAAGCTTCTTCTGGTGCAGGAGTCTAACTTCACATGGGAAATAACTTCATCACTACTGCGAAATATTTGCACTTTTTTTGGTGAAGATAGTTCTCACCTTAAATTTGGTGACATTGTTTCCCACATATAATTTAAAAACGACTACTTGTCACAAAATTTAACAACATTGTAGAGCAAGCTGTAAAGCTAGAACAGAAAGTGCCTTTGTCAGTTTTCTTTGGCAACAGTATTTTGGCTAAGCCGGTAGGCGGATTCCAAGGATTTTAATTTCCCGTTTTGGTTTTCTTAGCAAGACGATTATTACGGCGAAATTGTTTCAAGGGAGGAATGCAGCTGGCTTTATGATAAGAGCACTGTTTAGAAAAGAAACTATACAAAAAAGGAAGACAAGTTACATTACAACGGTGTTCGAGAGAAACGAAAGTTTCCGTAATAGAACTGTCTCCAATTAATATCAGGGCTCTGCTTTGGATTCTATCTAAGAAGTGCAGGTGAGTTTAAGGAGCAGCTGCCCAGATATGGGAGATAAATACAATCTTAGGCCGAATGTATGCTTTATAAATTATCGGCAGATCAGAAAGGGAAAAAAACCACTTGCATCTTCTGAAGAAACCTAAGCATTTCGCCACATTTTTCGCAACATCGAATATTTGTTCATGCCACAAAAGATGGTCAGTAATACACATACCGTTGACTGAAAGCTTTTCGGTTTCCTCGATGCAAGTGTCTTCTTTGATGATGGCAGGGTTGGAATATTTCGCTTGGAGGACAATGGCAGCTTTGTGTTTTCGAAGCATTAAATTTCACGCGGTTTATAACACTCTATTCTATAATGTTGTCAAGATAGGAATTTAATGAGCTTATCATACGCTGCCGTTGCAGAGGAACTTCTGCAGAAGAATGTATATCAGGAAACGAATATGAAAAGCTGAGGGTACTGTCGTCAGCAAAATAATGTAGTGGATTATAAGATACAGACAAGAGATACATACTAGATGAAGATAAGGAAGAGTGTCGGAGACAAAACGGAGCCTTGGGGCACGCCAGCATTTATTTTGTGAATTTCGGACTTGAAACCGTGAAAAACAACATGAATTTAAATGCCTTAAAGATGATTTCTAATGCAAAAAGAGATTCATCGATGCCAAATGCACGCATTTTCATAGGAGAGCTTCATGCTAAACTCTACCAAATGCTTTAGAACTATCAAGTGTAATAAACTTGATTTCACCAAAATGAGGCAATGATTTGTTCCATTTTTTCAGTCACTAAGAGCTTTCTTTGTTCGAAATATTTCTTAGGGTGATTATTAATCAGCGTTGCCATGACCTTGAAAAAAAGGGACGTAAGTGCACTTGGTCGGTAATTGGAGGATGGAAGATTCGCATTGTGTAGGTACTGGCTGGACAAATCCTGTTTTCCATCCTATTGTGACAGTTCTTCTTTTTTTAACTTAATTTTCTAGAAGTAGTTTGTACTCATGTTCCAAATTGCCTTTCAAATCTCTCATTGCAGTTATTTGAAGTAAGATTGAACAAAAATATATGTTTCTTCGATTTATTGGTACATAAAATAAACAAATTAGACGCCCTAAGACGTAGAATCCCTAAGCCAACATTCTAAGTATTGCTTTATACAAATTTGGTGTAAAGTATAATATAAATAATACAATTAATAGATGTTGATTACTACAACAATAAATAAATATTTTCTTTCTTCGTGAAGAAATAATTTTATTTGTTGAAGTTGTCCGAAACGTCACAACATAAAAAATTAAAAATTATAACAATTGACGTTGAGCCCACATAAGGACAAACATTATTTTTATAACAATAATTACACACAAGTGGACAAGTTTGGATGTATATTAGGGTGTGTCAAAGTGCTCAACTATGGTATTTTCAAATGTAATAGCTTTTAAAAGTTGCATTGCTTATCAAAATTAAATCCTGCGTTTACAGTTTTCATTTTAATTAATATCTTTGGCTGGCTCAAAAATTGGATGAAATCCAAAAAAAAATGATTTTTCGAGATTTTTGAAATATGTGTTGTTTTAAATTGCACTGTGTGGATACAAAAAAAAATTATATAAAATATTTTTAGGCTTTCAATTCAAAGATAATAGCAAGGAAACACTTTTAAGCTTATATTTGTTTAAATTGAACACTTGATAAAGAAGCTATGAAATAATAAAAGAAGGAAGAAAAATCGTTTTTTTATGTAAAATCGTTTTTTTTTACATAAAAAAATTCTTAAAAATCAACGGAACCACCTACAATATCGTGGTATATCTTTTTGTAAAGACAAAAATTCTTTCTGTATTTTGTTTAGTTTTTTTTTTAGTTTACGTAAAAAAAAAAAAATTACTGTAAATTAAATTTTTTTTTCAACTTCAACCGATTTGAGCGAGCCAAAGACGAACGATATCTTATTTTTTTTTACATGTTCTTAAACCTCAGACCCTAATACAACTTTTGAGCACTATTACATTTAAAAATAAGAGTACTTTTTTGCGGCCATACAAAAGTGACATACCCTAATGTATATGTACTTTTGTTGCGCTTCTAAATACTATTTAGCCGATTCCGGTCTAGGGACAGGTTTGATTTGATTGATGTACAGTCAGCAAAGGTTGATTTGATTGATGTACACACTGCATACATTTGTAAGTATATGTCCTTGTTGATATGTACATATTTTCTTGAATAAAACTAACAATTTATTCGTGCAGATGTTTAAAAAGTAACCAGTACGAGTTTTTAAAATAACATAGTATTGTAACATACCTATTGTGTGACCTTGAGGTATTATACGAGTATTTATAAAACTTAAAGCCTATTTTGAGCATTCAAGGCCAGAAATATGTAGTTTGACAATGAAAATAATTATGAAATTGATAATCAAATAAGAAATTGTTATATTGACTTTTACAGGCAGTTAATAAATTTATTTTGTCTAATACAGTTGAAGTAGATTTTCCGTTAGTGAACGTAAGTAACGGTTTGGTTGTTAAGCTATATGAAAAGTTAAAATAGTATGTATAAAGTAGTTTTTTCTTGTTGTCCAAGGAGGACCACACTGTGGCAACGACACGGAGGGCTTGAATTATATGTATGTATGTACATAAATACATACACATATGAAAGCCTTTGAATGTTGGTTTTCCGTTTTTGCGGAACGATTATCAGAATGTCAGTTTCAATTTCAATTTATTTAATAACAATGTATAAATTTAATAAGACTTAGTCCGTGAAAAAGTGAACACATTGTGGTATGATTTTTTCACAGCGCCAAAATTGCACAAAATTAAATCTCGAGTTCTTCATTATACAAATTTACTTTGTATATGAGACCGTTTAAGATAATAATAGAATACGATGGAATAAATCTGCCTTAATATTGTTGAATAAGTTTCTGAAGGTGTGTTTTATAAATTAAATGCGCATTTGAAAGTAGTGAGTAACTGATATATTATTCTGAAAAAAAATTTCGCGTATAACGGTATTATTGAGTAAAAGAAAATTGCGCAAAATTTTATTGGAATTAGTATGATGTTAAAGCTGTTTTAGTATGAAACTAGGTTAGACAACGATTTTTCATAAATCATCGAATACCAATTTTATTTTTTGAAGAATCGTGCTAACTTCATCTGACATTTACAAACATTAAAACGGGTCTGTTGACTTAGTTTTTTCCATGAACTGCCATTACTTAAGGTGTGTTTAAAAGCAATTTGGCAAGAAAATTGTTTTGATACGATACTACATAGTTAGAAAATGTTTAAAATTAAGAATGAGTTAGTAAACTAGTCTAAAGTTATCAAAGTAGTAGTAGTATCATACTTAATAATATGCTATTTAAAATTTTGCACCAATGGTTTTTAATATACATAATATTAAGTGGGACCTGATTTTTGCAGAAGTATTAAATTCAATAATTTCGTTTAAGAACATTTCATCCAATTTGAAAACCAACCATTTTTTTAGAATTAAAAACGACAGAACAATAATCATTTTCGGTGGAAACATTTTCTGTTTACGAGTACATATAACAGCTGTGCAAACTTTAATATATTTGGTTTCTCACCACACTTTATTGTAATCATACATAGGTACTCACCATGGGACCAATTTGGAGACTTTGAAGATTTTGACGAACACGATGAAGAATCTGAACCCAAGCTGCTAAGTCGTCCAGGAATTTCATTTGAATCATTACTGGAAACACCATAACTAAGACTATTCGTCGGAGATTGCTGCCAACGATCTAGACTTTGTTGTTTTTCGACCGCGTGTTGTCGATAAAGGTGTGTTATTCCATGCATTATAGGTTACGTAGGTATTTCTTTTCTATTTTTATTCGACTAAAACTCGTCGATTGCTTTATTTTCAACTTCACTTCACAAAACGTTAATGACAAAAGTCACATTTTCTAAATTTTCTTTAATCACTGCAAATTTGCAATTAATTGTAGGCAAATCTACATTAAGTAAGTATGTAACAAGTGATATAAAGTATAAAACACAGAACCACAAATGTGACTACATACGTATGTATATCAACAATGACAACGAATACTCGTACCTACGTTGACAGTTGATGATGATGTGGTGTAAACTGCAGTAATGAGGTTTGGTTGAATGGCCTGAAAGTAAGTCAAACTTTTTACAAATGAAACCATTGGTATAATAAAACATATATACATACATAATTATTTATTAGATAGAAGAGGGAAATAAATTTTTGTTGGTATTTTTAAGTTGTAGGTATATATTAAAAATTGTTTTTGTTCTTGGTTCTTGACAGCAAATCAAATATCAGTAGATGAAATTTAACTACCAACTACAACTTTTTATTTTAAAAGAAATGTTTATGATGTTAAGATGATGATTAGAATTTTCTTTAAATATTTTACTTTTTTCATAGTCAATTTAATGTTGGCGTAAGCATATGTTACAAAAATTGGATACAAATGCCGTTTCTAGTAGAAGAATTTTATAATGAAATATCTATTAAGAAAATATAACTTAACCTATTTAAGCAAAAAGACTGCATCCTTAAATTAAAACAAGTAAATTGAAAATGTTTTCTTTCAAACACTATTGGCCTATTTAATTAATATAATATATAAAATAAATAATATATAAAATTGCTTTTAACTAAAGTCCTTCTAAATTATATCAGTCTACAAAAACATCACAAATGTACAAAAGTAAAATATTAATTACAATTGATTTTGCCTCACATCCATTGATACCAAAAAAAATTGTCTTTCAAAGACGCATTTTGACAAGACGGAGAGTAGTAGTAGAGAGCTGTTATCACAGTGGATGTCACCTTTCGTGGTACGTCCTTTCAAAGAATAGGACGGTGAGAAGTCGTACGTTTATACTTGTATTAAATCTATCTCTATATTTCAAGACGTCAGATATCACTTGTTGAATCTTGGTTAGGATGTTATTGTTGTTGCAGGTTGGTTATAAGAAGCTATATTAGTGGATGTGGTTTTTTGTTTGTGCTTGCGAAATTAATTTTTCAAACCTTTTAAAGTCAATGAATTAACAAATGTTTTGGAACAAATTATTTTGTTTGGATGAATGGTTTAGCTTGTAGAGCATGCCAAAGTTGTTTAACTTTAATGGTGAAAAACGAAGCACTTTTGTTAGTTTTATCTTAGGGTGTAAAAACTATGAAGAGTGTAAAAAAAAAAAACTTTTTTTTAACTTTTTGTCAACGTTAAGAGTTGACAGGAGTTAGAATCTGCCGTAAGAAGTGAATAACTCTATACGATGAAAATCTATAGGAAATTGAAACGAATTTTATTTACAACTTTAAACAAAAATGGATCGCAATCGCAGGCCTTAGATCAATACTTTTCAAGACGAATAAGCAACGGCTTTATTTACATATCAATAGCCTGCAAGCAAAAGAAACGCGTGATCTTCCATTTGCTTGATCAAGATCATCATGTGGAAGGCCAATGAAGCCAGTGCTACAGAGGAGATAAGTACTGAACATTTCTGCTGCAAGTGCACTACAAGGAATGCAAATTAAATTAACTTTGGGCTTACCAAACTAAGCTGACTACTTCTATATTCTTAAAATATATAACTAAACTATACTCCTGTGATCGGGAAGGTTATGTCATCCTCCGCATGATGAGATTTAACGATGATCCGGATTCCAGGAGTATCACATTTCATAAACACTGTTTATTTTATAATTTGTAAGTCTCAAATTCATGTGTCTTTCTCATTGACACTTATGTATTAACTCCCCTCTTTGTTTAGGAAGTTTTCTCCGGAACTTCTTCTCCGACTTGGGTCATGATTCGATCAACCCTTAAGTCAACTAATTCTTTTTTTGTGAGCTTTGGTACCTTTAGTCGTTTAGAATATTGTACTAAAAGTATTAGTATTAACATCAAAGATAATAATAATTTTATAGATGATATAATAGGACTATTGCTGACTTCTGTTTGTGTGGCTTTTAGTAAGTTTATGTTCTCAAACCTGAGTTTCTCATTGAGTGACTCATAGTAGTTTTTTATCTCATATTTATTGATAGTATGTGTCCTCAAATATTTCTGTATGATTTTAGTTTGATTTTCATAGATCTTTCCATCTATATTGATGAGGTTCTTAAAATTGAAGAGATACTCCGTTAAGTGTAACATTGTCGACTTTGTCTTCTCCAGATATAAGAATAGTTCCATCTTTGATGATTTCTAAATCAATATTTTTCTCTTTAATTTTATTACATTTTTTTTTCTGGTCGTTAAGCAACTCAGATAAACAACTCTGGTTATTGTAAATTTTACAATAAGTGTGTTCTAATTCTTTCTTACAATTTTTAATATTGGAGAATTTAGAATTACATTTTATAATTTCTTTATCTAAAATTAGCTAACTGTCCTTTTGACTGATAACTCTTGCTTCATATAATTTACATTTATTATATATTATAGGATAAATATATAACACAATTATTCCATTTTTCGTGTAATTTTAAATTCTTACATATATATGTATATCTATCAGATCGCTTATCGTGAACGTTTTCATAGTTTCATGATTTACAATATTTTTTATATCTTTAAGATTAAATATGGCTGGGTTGAGGATTTTTAGTTTGGCTAACCGATAAAGTATTTATCATATTTTGTAATTCAAAAGTAATCATTTTACATTTTTCTTGATACAGTGTTTATTTTTCCACTGAAATTTTCATATTTCCCTGTTTCAGTACATTTATGTATAATAGTTTCTAAATGCTCGGTATGCTCTTTGAGTGAGTTAGAATAAATAATGGTGTCATCATATATATCGATATCGATGACATATTTTTCCAATGAATGGTTTCAAAATATTGAGGGCGCGTTCTTCAGTCCAAAGGGCAGTCTGGGAAATTCGTATTTATATTAAAATTAGTTTTTTCAATATCTTTGTTCTTAATATTGATCTGGTGGAAATCAGACTCCAAGTCGATGGTCGGAAAGTATTTACGGTATTTAGCTTTTCCTAAGTTTAATAATATTACATTTGTTTCTGGGATGTGGTATTTGTCGGCTATCGTTTGTTCATTGAGCTTCTTGTTCACAAAATTATTGGCACTGTAGGGATAAGAATATTGCTTACTCCAAGGGGGATTTTCTGAGTTTGTGCATATTTAAGCAGCGACATCTGTCCTAAGAGTAGTTTGTGAAAAATTTCTTTTTATAAGGCTATGATCAGCTCAAGTTACAGTAATTCCTGAAGTTAAACATATATATTAAATACATCAAAATTCTAAAAGAGTATACTTTCAACTTTAAAAAATACAAATATTTTTTATTTGTTTGTTCGTTTTTGGTTTCCGTGTTTTTTTTAAAAATCTTCAAAAGACGTTTTAATTTTTTTTCTTTTTTGTTGTGTATATCTTATCTCTTTTGTTTTTTATTTTTTCATTTGTTTGAAAATTTATTTCAAACAAAATGAAGTTTAATTATCTGTATTGTATTGTACATTCAATTTCAGACAAACATTAAAGTCATACTGATATTAAATTGGAAATTCAAGCCACTGCGCAGGTGCGGATAACAAACAATAGTGCTGAAGAATATATCCTTATAGAGGATGGACCTGCTGCAATATACATATGAAGTCAAAGGAGAAATTTATCATGTAATGAACTTAATTTATTACAAAATTTTTTAGAAAGAATGAAAGGTATAAGATTAACAAAGAAAACACTAAGGATAAGGGAACAACAAAAATGATACTTTACCAATTATTAATCAGAAATAGATTAAGACGAGGAATATATGAACTTGGTGATATGTATATGGAAAATAATAATAGAAAGTACCACCAAATAGAATAACTGATGAGCCCACTGTCGTACCTGGGCGAAACGCACCTTGGAGTTGAGGTCACTTGAGATTTTAATTGAATTTAATTCAATCATTTCACTTAAACCGAAATAATTTTCATATCTTCATTAAATACAATTGTAAACACAGTGGCGCAAAATTTTAAAACCGGCTCTACTCAACACTGTCGTTTAGTTAGGAGACTTGGTCTAACTTTTAGATAATTTTAAACATGCTAGACAACTCTTCTATATAATGTGGGTTTCGCAACAGAAGTTAAGCGAATTTACGTTGAACAGCCATAAATTTGACAGATAAAGAACTCAAACACAACTACAAAAAAAAAAAATAAATAAAAAAGAGCATAAGCAACTTCAAACCAAATAATTTTCCCTGAAAAAAGTACATTTTGTATAATACTTACATACAGAATTTTATTGTTAATATTTGCACTATTTCAGATGAAAATGAAGTATATATCGCTAATTCACAAAGTAAAAACTCAATTTTGCTGTAGCAAGATGCAAATTCAATTGGCTATACACATTGCATACATTATGTACATACGAGTATTTGTAGGTGTAGATTTGTTTGTCCATCGCCCGCCGCTGTATTGCAAAATTAAAGATCGTAGAAGTTTAAAAAATCAAATAAAACATCAGTAAGCATTTGCACTCCGATTTGTTTTTTTGTTTTGGTATGAAATGACCATTGTCAATCTGTATAAAGTATACTTTTAAAAGATAAAGTAGCTACGAGTATTTTCTACTGTTAAAGTTAGACGAGCACTTAAACGCTAAAGTATAGTTTATGTAATTTAAAATTAACAAAACGTAGGTTCTCGCTTAAAACATAATATTAAGAGCTGACTCTCGTTTTAAAATTGATTTTTATAAATGTTCAAAATTGTGTGCCTGTAAATTTGAACATGCGAGATATAGATGAAATTATACGAACAGTAAAGTTGCCATTTTGAATTACAGGCTCTTTTTAAATAATCTACACGAGCTCAAAGGTTTATTGTGAGACCCTTATACATAATGCTAAACACAGCACGGGCAATGGGGAAATTAGGGGGGAGAGAAAGGAAAGGTGTCGATGAACATTGGGCTTGAATGTTTGCAAAATTAGGCTCGAGGGTGAACTGATGCGCATTCCTAGCGAAAAGAGTATCACGGGTGAACTGATTGAGGGGAGGAATGGAACTGGCTACTTTGTGCTGAACCTGCCCAAAGATGTGAGCTATAATCGAGTGTTTGACGTACTCGTATGAACGCCTTTTAAATGGTAGCCAGATCAGAGGAGGTGAAAAATTTCTTACATCGATATAGAGTACCTAAGCATTTATCAATATTTTTGGGGGTCTCGAGAATGTGGTCATTCCATCGAAGATCGTCGGGTACTGAGAGCTTTTCGGCTTCTTCGGTCCAAGTGTCATTCAAGGGAAATGGCATAAGGGGTACATTTTGCTTCAATGACAACAAACAGCATTGTCTTTCCGAAGCATAAGACTCCAAACGATTCTGTATACACCATTCGATTTAACAATGCTCTATAGGTCGGAGTTTAATGAGCTTATTAAACGATACCGTTGCAATTCCACTTCCGAGTTTCAGAAAAGAGATCATTTAAAAAAAATGAGGAAGCGAGTTGGAGATAAAACTGAACTCTGGGGAATGCCAGCATTTATTTTGTAAAGATCGGACTTGAAACCGTCTAATCCAAAGAATAAGATTTTCGTTGATACCAAACGGACGCATTTTCGATAAGACAGCCTGGTGCCAAACTCTATCAAATGTCTTAGAAATATCCAAAACAATGTAAAGATCTGTTCCACTCTTCGGTGAGATATGTCATCAGATCACCAGTGGAGCGATTGCTGTGAAAGCCGTATTGTCGGTCATTAAGAAGCTTTTGATCTTTGAGATATTTCTTGAGCTGATGACCTCGGAGAGAAGGAACATAAGTGCAATTAGTCGATAGGAGTAGGGGGAGGAAAGGTCACCTGTTTCTTAGGAACAGGCTGGACAAATGTTGTTTTCCATTTTCTAGGGAAGATTCCAGAACAGTAGGAGCGATGGAAAAGCTTCCGCGTTTTGCCAGCGATGAAGAAGAATGTAGGATATACCATCAGGACCAGCGAATTTGATTAATCAAGTTCTTGAAGGAGTCTTGCAGTTGTACGAGTGAGGAAATATACATATCCCATTGAATACGAAGGATGAAAACGGGTGACATCTACTTCGGCGAGTGCTACAAGGAGCAGGGTCAGCGGCTTTTTGGATGTGGATTTGTGGTAAAGGGAAGACTTAGGCAAGAAGTCTTGGGCTTCAGAAATGTGATCGAGTGCCTGGTCACAATCCGCATCAAAGCGAAATTCAAAAACGTGACGCTGATCTGTGTCCATGCCCCAACGGAAGAAAAAGATGACTTAACCAAAGAAGAATTCTACGACCTTCTCGAGGAAACGTATGATAGGTGCCCCAATTACGACGTCAAGATTATTTTTGGCGACTTCGACGCCAAGATCGGAAAGGAGGGCATTTTTGGTTCGATAGTCGGAGAACACAGCCTGCACGACAACACTTCCGGGAACTGACTCAGGCTGATTGACTTTGCGGCGGGGCGAAATGTCATCATAGCTAGCACTCGATTCCCACACCTCAATATACACAAAGGGACCTGGCGGTCTTCGGATCAACTAACCGTCAACCAGATTTGTCATGTTGCGATAGACGCGAGACATGCTTCCAGTATCCTGGATGTCCGAACATTCCGAAGAGCCAACATAAACTTGGATCATTACTTGGTGGTAGCCCAAGTACGGATGCGGATATCCATGACGCCACAACGACGGAAAGATGCTGTGAAAAGATTCAACGTCACAAGGTTAAAATCGCAGCAGGTCGCCAGGACTTTTGCAGACCGCGTCTCTCTTAATATCTCAACAAGCCCGCCTCCAGCTTCAACTACGGAGGACCTGTGGAAGCACTGTCAGAATGCCATCAGTAATGTCGCCACTGATGTGTTGGGTTTCACAAGGCCAACACAACGAGGCCTATCAATTAATGCTGCAGGCAAGAACCAGAGCTGCTGAGAGAGCTGCCCGTGAGCTCTACGGGCAAAGACGAAGGGAGGAACGCCGACTTCTAAGGAGGAAAAAGAGAGAGCATGCGAAGCGGGCGGTCGAGTCTATTGAGGACTGTACCGGCAGGGGGGATGTTCGAAAGTTTTACCAAAGGGTGAGGCAATCCACCCAGGCCTACAAAGCTAGAACCCTGTCGGGATGAGAGTGGGAATATGGTAGTGGACACGCAGTCCGTGCTGAGGATCTGGAAACAACACTTTTCCAGACTGCTGAACGGCGAGGAAGGCCAAAATTCCGCAGCTAGGCGGAACATTCCATTCAACCTGGACGATGATGGTCAAAATTTCCGTCCACCCGACCTAAATGAAGTGCGGTCAGCGATAGCCAAGCTGAAAGCGTACAAAGCTGCTGGCGCGGATGGCTTGCCAGCTGAGCTATTCAAAGCAGGTGGGGATGACTCGGTAGGGAGCATGCACCAACTCATCTCAAAAATTTGGTCGGATGAAAGTATGCCCAATGAATGGAACCTCGGCATAGTGTGCCCCATCCACAAGAAGGGAGATGCCCTGACGTGTGCCAATTACAGAGGCATAAGTCTCCTCAACGTCGCATACAAAATCCTGTCGTCTGTACTATGTGAGCGCCTAAAACCGTTTATCAACGAGCTGATCGGCCCATCAGTGTGGTTTTAGGCCCGGCAAATCTACCCTGGATCAGATGTTCACATTTCAACAGATTTTGGAAAAAATCCCAGGAGTTCCAAATCGATACACACCACCTCTTTATCGATTTTAAATTCGCGTATGATAGCGTGGACAGAGAACAACTATATAGAGCCATGTCTCATCTCGGAATCCCTGCCAAGCTCGTCCGCTTGTGCAGGATGACGATGGAGAAATCTCGCTGCTCCGTCAAGGTCGGTAAGAACACCACCGAACGAACCCTTTGATGTCCAGAAAGGTCTGAGGCAAGGCGACGCGCTATCATGCAACCTATTTAACATCGCTCTTGAAGCAATTGTACGAAACTCAAACGCCAACAATAGAGGTACAATTTTTCAAAAGTCAGTTCAACTGCTTACTTATGCGAATGATATTGATATCATTGGGAGGACGAAGCGAGCTGTTACCGGTGCGTTTGCAAGTATTGAACTGGAAGCGGCGAAAATGGGTTTGGCTGTTAATGAGGACAAGACGAAGTATATTGAGTAATAAAACCCTATCTCAAAGAACCAAGGAGACCTTGTATAAGACCCTCATCATCCCGGTCCTGCTGTATGGGCAGAAGCATGGACACTGTCTAAGACGGATGAAAATCTGCTTGGGTGCTTTGAAAGAAAAGTTCTTCGTTTGATCTTCGGTCCAGTCTGTATCGATGGAGTATGGAGGAGAAGGTTCAACAACGAGCTGTGAGGGCTTTACAGCGACGTTGACCTAGTCAAGAAGCTACAAATACAACGGCTGAGACACGTGGAGCGTATGAACACCGACGCACCAGCCCGTCGAATCTTTGAATCCACCCCTGATGGTCTGCGCAGCAGAGGAAGACCCCACCTCAGGTGGCGCGCACAAGTGGAGAGCGACCTCAACCAACTTGGAGTGCGTAACTGGAGGTAGCTAGCTGGGGACCGAGCTAGCTGGAGGGACTTGTTGGTTGAGGCCGTAGTCCACCTGTGAGCGCCATCTAAAGTAAAAGTAAGTATTGAATTATTTACTTTCTCAAGTACACGAGGGGCAATGCTGCTATCATGCAAAGTTGATTTAGCAGTAAAATGAGATGCAAGTACATTTGCTTTATCTAAAGAGCTAGTTATCGGGTTGACATTGTAGATGAGCGTTGGAACCGAAGATAAAGTTGAATTTTTTACGTTCTTGACCAGGAATGTCTACTGCCTTTGGAACACTGCAGGATTTTGTGCCTTATTTTCTGATCATGTAAGAATATGGTTCCTTTTATTACAGCGTTGCATTGGTTTCTGACTTGTTTATACTTTTTCTGATTATACTCAGTTGGGTTGGTTTTGTACGAGCAGAAACTTACTTCTCTTAACCTGATAGCTTCTTTACAGCTTGTATCGAACCAATACTTTTCTATAGGCTTTATACTCTTAATTCTGAAAGGGGTATGCATCCCTAGAAAAATTACTTCTGTGATCATATCAGCACTGGCATCAACGTCACTATCGAGGAAATGTAGTGACCAGTTAAAAATTCTAAAAAAGTTATTCAGACCGTCCAAGTTGGCTTTCTCGTATTGCCAAACGGTTCTAGTAGGATATTACACAATTGTCCGAAGTGCCCAATGGTATTCGAGTGGGTTCATCTACAAGCTCAGTAAGGTGGTGCATCTAAGCAAAAAGATCTCAGATCTCAACATATCTTCCTTCGGGTGTTGTCTGTCCTGAATAGCGGAACCAACTTGAATTGTGTACAGTGAAGTCGCTTGCAATGATTGGAATGACACAGCGCATTAAACTCATTGGCCCTTAGTAATAGACATTCATAGAATCGGTTTTAAAGTCACTTTTTGTTAGATGTAGAAAAGTTGCTTTTAAAATTTCGTAGTAACAGATGAAATTTACAAAAGTCTTATTTATACCAATAATTGTGACTCATTTTCATAATTTCGTTATTGTGAACTGATACACAAACAGATTTCTATTAACCAGATTCGTAAAGTTCTATTGTGATTCTATCATTTTAAATTTAACTTAGTTACAGGAAAGCCGCTTTTAAGTATTTATACTTGAAATTTGTTTTATTTCTACGAATGTTTGGTTAAAATCGAACTTAGGCTAGATTCGGATCTATTACTCAGGGCCATTAAGAGTTAAATTGCTGTCAAGATTTGGACTCCGATAAATGAAACAATAATGGATGATGTGCAAGTGAATGCCAGTGGACGAGTGGGAGATGTAGAGAGCGCGCCGTTAACCAACTAATGCTTTTTGTTTATTTTGTTCTTATGTATTAATGTATTTATTTTTTTGACATTGTTTGGGCGCTACAGGAAACGTTTCGCACTCGCGACCGAACGAGCGGTGGATCGACACTTAAGATGCATCAGATTTTGAAATAATACAAAATGAAAAAATTATAATTTATACAGAATATCCAATTGCAAAAGAAATACATACGAAATTTAAAGTCGAGAGTCTAAATACTGGAAATGGCAAATTACAATTACCAAATCAAATTGAACTTCATAATCAGGAATACAAAATTGCCACTTGTAAAAAGGAATTAAATGATTTATATTGTAAGGAAAATAATGTTACCTATTGTCTTACTGATTTATTGAATGAAACCAAAGCTGAATGCCAAAAAATTAAATAAAAACATCCAAATATTAAAGACGGGCTACTTTTTGTAACTGGTGAAATTATAACAAATGAAAAATTATACAACGGAAAATATCTTATTCCATTTATAAATACTATTATAATTAACTCCCTGTTGTATTTAAATAAAAGATATGAAATAATAAATAAAAACAAGAAAATGTACCAGTAGAAATTAAGTTATTAAAACATTTAGAATCAAGTCAAGTACCTATGTCTAAAATTAACTATTATTTATTCTGTTCATCCATACATTAATAATATAAAAGACCAATATGTATTATGGGTTGTAACATTAAACATAATAACAAGTTTATCTATTTTTGTAATTATTAAAACCTATAACATTTAAAAAAAGCTGTCAATTTACAACGAACAATTGTAAAGCTCTGATTATGTAAAGACTTTTCAAAAATCTCTTTTCATATTTCTAAAAAAACGCCTCATGCATATAAAACAACCGCCGCTAGCCAATGTAAAGACACAATATATCTTGCCATAAGTATTATTGTGAATAGTTTCAGGATTCATTTTAAAAAAATTTATCTGTTCTGACCATTCCAGATACATACTGTTGCGATCAGAGCTTTATACTCCTACAGCGCCATCTGTTGGAAAATTGCATATCTACTTTATGGAAGAAACAAAAAGCTCTTTTCCAATGTCAAATGTATTTCCCTTTTATTCCAACCATCTAGAACATTCCAAGACGAGAACCTTCTAAAACAACTAACTTGAGTATATAAGGGAGTGCTCGCGGTGAGCACAAGTCAGTTGATTATTGACTATGAAAGTGTGCAAAAAGTTTGCTTATAGGATTGTGGAAAGTGTTATTCAACAAGTGTGATTTAAATTCGAATAAAAGTATTTGAGTTGATTATAAATGGAGATTTATTGTTTTGATTTGGAAAGTGTAAATAAAGAAATACTAAAAAGAGTAATAAGTTTTATTTAACGAACCTTCGAAAAATATTACAATACATATGTTCATTATGCTTAGAAACCAATAATTAGTTTAGAGATTTTAAGTTTATTTAAGAATTGACCTGAATTTGAAACTAAATTCCCTTTTTTTTAAGAAAGCTGAAATTTTTAATTTTTTTTTGTATTAAGAGAAGTAATAATTTATATTTTTCAACTTTAAATAATATGTAATTACATTTTCCAGCAAAATAAATTAAAGAAAAATTAAAGGATACTTGTTTTATTCTAATTTTAAAATGGATTGCATATGTAATCCGCGCGACGACTGGTGCAACTTTTTGGTGCGCGACGACTGCAGGGTTAAATAATAAAAATGATATGATTTAGTACAAAAATTAAATAAATACAAAACCCCTGAAGAAGTAAGGAATTCTTACGAAGCGTTGGGTGAAGAATGGAATAGAGTCTTTTATTCGCATTCAAAAATCAAATGGACCAAATGAGCCTAAGAAAATAAGATCATAAATAAAGTTTTCTTTTTCTTTTTAAATAATTAAGTTAACGAAGTTAAGTTTACTTTAGTGTTAGTTTCCTTCAACCATGCAAGAAATTTTTCACCCCATCTGTTCTGGCTTTAATCTATAAAGCCTATATTTCTCTAAACATTGCGCACAATTTCCAACTTTGGACAGAAGCTCAAATAACTAATTTGAGTATTTTGAATAGAATTCAAAAAAGAGGTACACATATACATAAATGACAGGTTATACTCTGTAGTATAATAATTAGCTTCATTTTTGTAGTTTAATAAGACAATTTATCCGTAATATTCGCGCTACAGGGAATGCCTCTCAGTTTACCATTGGTTCCAGTTTTGGGCGTATTGTTAAGTACAGCGATTCCATCTTTAGCCGCACAACACGAATGTGTGTTCATCGGTACCGTCCTTTAATCATTCCCTATTTTTCTTACGCTCGCACTGTCTTTAACTTGTTAAGGGTAGTCAAAACCCCTTCAGTTCGCGTGCATTATAAAAAATAATCTGTCTGCTTGGTGGCTCAAGGTCAAAACACGAAATGCCTTGCACACTGAAGCCATGATGTTGACCGTGCTCTCGTAAAAATTCACATTGCATATTTACAACTGAGCCGGAATTCCGATAAAATGTTCTAATAATTTCCACAAGTTGGGAAAGCATGATGAAATGACAAACCTGAATTTTTTGCCAGCTGGATGTCAACTGTCAAAGTTAACTTTGTCCGCTGCTGACACATAATAATTGGAAAAGTTATCATAGCTAATTAGTCAATCTGTATATACTAAACTATTATTTTATTTAAATTTAAAAATAGAGCGCCCATAAAAATATTGTACAAAAGCCGTTGCGTCGTCTTGCTGAAAATTTAAAAATACATTTTTTGTCCTTATATCATTTACTGTAGAGACCACTAGTTCAAGGTACGAAATGTAAATATAAAAATAAATGTAAACAAATTTTTGGAATTAGCTTAAGTTTTTGAATTCATTACTAGTTGTATGTGCTTTTAACCAATAAAGTATCAATGCGGTTATCAATATTGTGCAATCATAATTTTATTTTCACTTTTCTTATCACTGTAATTTCTATTTAACCTCAAAAATTGCTATTGACTTCGATTAGATAATAATCCGCTATTCACGAATAATGTTGTCTGCCAGCTGCAATGTAAAGTAAATATAGTCACAACAAAAATTATCCTGATTAATTTCCAAGAATATATATGTATGTACAATAACATTTGCTCTTACGTGAAACGTACTTTGTGTTTTTTGTAGTTTAATAGTAATGAGGTTACCATAAAAAAGCACATTGAATGACTAACTACACTAACATTCAAGTTTATGAATTGCGTTCTCACAAAGAAAAATTGTAAGTCGATTGTATCGGAAGCTGTTGTTTCTAAAAATATTGTTTTGTTATATTTTTAGCAAAAAACGCATTGTATAAGCTCATTAAAAATTCACAAAACGTTAAAAAATGCAAAAACTGGAACCAACTACTCGTACATAAGTCCCCGGTAATAGCATAAAGAGTTATTCAAGGTCAAGTGTCGAAAACATCTCTTTTGTGCATATAATATTTAAACGCTGAATGATATTGAAAATTAGTTCAGGTAAAGTTGGTAGCACACGAAGTCAGGCAATTTTTAGCTACAAAAATACAGGTACCTGCTCTACAACATTTTTTATTCGACTTTCTCGATCAACATTTTTAAACTGAAATAACTTTGCGTACAAAATATTTATTAAAAAATATTTTTTTCGAATTTTTCTGAAAAATCAACATCTCGAAAACGGGTGAAGAAATTGTAGTTTAAATCGTGATTGGTGCACACATCCAAAACCAGTTTTTTGTTTATTCACTTAATGTATGTAAAAATAATAATGCGATATAATGGTAAAACCAAAAATGAAAGTAAGTTCGGAAACAAATTGTGTTGCTCAAGATCTATAAAATTTCTTCTTTGTTTGCTTGATAAAAATCTTTTTATTTACAAACATTTCTCTACAAACACTAATTAACTTGCTCTTATGAAATGTTTAGAATTTTAAAAATGAATATTATTAGAGAAAATTATAATAAGCATAATCATTTCTTAAAGGTTTCTTTAAAAAATAAGTATGTATTTATATATAAAGTAAATACTTTCTTTCTTCGTGACCTTTTATTTAATTCAATAATGTTTATCCTTAAGTGGGCTTTAGGTCAATTTTTGTTTTGTTTTTTATGTTGTGACGTTTCGGATGTGGTTTTTGAAAACTTTTTAAGAAAAAAATTTAGTATGCCAACTTTAAGTTTTTATTATTGTACGAATAAAATTTAAATGTCAAAAAAATTCACTTTTTTTTTCAAAAATCAATAAAAATAATATTTTCAGTTTTGATATGCAATCCAAACATTTTAGAAGCGTTTATATAAAAATTTTTCGTTAAAATCCGATAGTGAGAAAGTCAAAATTCGAAGAATATGGTACATAGGTGCATTCAGAAATTACTTTTTATTAAATCAAAGATAGTAAGAACTAAGCGAAAGAATAAATTTTTTATCAAAATCCTGATGTCATTTTTCGAGAAAAATACGATTTTCGAAAACCATTTTTCAAAATTTCTACCGTTATTTTCTGATAAAATACATTCTTTCATACATCTTGTAGATAGTATTAAAACACATGTAATTTTTAAAATATAGTTTTTAAAATTTGAATACACAATATTATTTAAACTTTCAAAAAGCTTAAGCATTAAAAAATTGATCAAAATCAGTTGTTACTATTTTTAGAAAATCGTAAAATGGTTCTATTGGGGGTACTTAACAACAGTTTTTCGGACATTTTTTACAACAATCACCTAGGTCTTACCTTTGTATATAAAACTTATAGTACTATCATGAAGACGAAAGTTTGGAGCGACATCTTAAACATATCGATAGTACTTGTTAGATTTGACTCTGCTAAATTTAATAATAGAATATTCTCTTTTTTACTACTTGTTTTGTATCTTATCCTACTCTCCACTGTAAAATTGTGCGCTAATTACAGCGCCACCACCAGAATAGCGTTCGCAATACAAAATCACGCTCCATGATAATACTATAGGTTATATACTTATACAAAGACTATAGGTTATACATACATATATATACACAAAGGTCTTACTAAATTAAATTTTTTACAATTAGTTACAACTTTATACAGTCAGTGCACATTTCTTAACAAGTGCAATGTTATTCGTATGATGTTCAAGATTTAGGTCCCAGTTAATAGATATCATTGAAATGCATCATTGAAAATTTTCATTTGCATTTTTAAAACGATTAAACAAACTGCAATGGCTATATTTGGTACCAAAATGAAGCTAATGGGTAGTAGAATTTTTTTACTCTAAAAAATACAAAATTCTGTTTTAAACTTTCTTTTAAATCAACTTTTATTATTTCACCGATAGAAATCAATTTCAATGAACAGCTAATTTTCGTTTCTTTAATATGGAACACAATCATTCCACTGAATGTGTTCGATTCTCTTTCTATTCTCAAATGTCAGTTTTCCTTTCAATGATCAACTCTAACCTCAAATGCATAGAATTGGTTGTAATCAGCCACTGACAGGATCTTTTACTGAAACCAATTTTTCAATGATTGCTATAACTGGCTTGTCAAAAAAATGAACTCAGCATTCCACTGATTTGTTCCAATGATGCATTTCAATGATAGCTATAACTGGCACTTATTAATTTTTTTTTTGAACATTTCTTGGAAGGCCTCTCTTCAAAAAACAATAAATAAAGAATATTCGAAACGAATTTCTTTAAAAAATTTGGCAGAAAAAATCAATTATGAGTCTTAAAAAGTGTAAGAAATGTATGATGCTTTGACTGAAATAGCAGAAGTTTAGAATGCGATGGAAGTTAAGTTTTAAAACAACTCTAAGCCATATCCAGAGATGTTTTGTGAACGATTAATTGGAATGGATTCTTATACAAAATAACTATCCTTCCGAACATAGTTTTATTAAAATCAAAGGACTTTTTAAACTGATTGAAACATTCAGATAAACAGCGATAGTACTTTCAGATAATCAGGAATCGTTATTTGAATTATAAAAGAAAGTTATAAGTGTTTCTGCTATAAAAACGAACATATTTGATTTTTGATTAGTCTCTTGAAACAATCTCAAAATTAAACTTAGATTTTTTCTTTCTCTTCTCTCGATGAATGATTTGCTCAGTATCAATTTATTGATATTAATACGAATTCCATACGCATTTTATAGGGATGAAATATGAAAAATAATAGAAAATACACTCTAACCATTTTAATGTCCTAAATGGCTTTCTACAGGGCTCCGCACCTTTTTAATATACAGGGTGTCCCACAGTCACCGCCCCAAACGAAAACCATGGATTCCTGAGATCATTTTAAGTCGAAAAACTTATGAGGTAATTTTCTCGTTTTCGCCCCGTTTTCGAGTTATAACGGTTTTTATGATTTTTGCTCATTTTCCCTTAACTGGCTTTATCTTTGCCAAACTACGTCCGATTCGTAAGATTTTTTTTATAGCCAATCAAGAATTTATTACAGTTTTAGTTTGTCTCAGAACTTTTTTTTCTGCGGGCAACCGTTTCTACGCAATTTTGCATCAAACCAAATTTTTTTCGTTTTTAAGTTGTTTTCTTCACTTTGATATCATTTTTTTCAAAAAAACACGTTAATGAGTATTAATTTTTTTCGTTAATAATTAAAGCCCAGTTCATTTTCTTAAAAAAACAATATTTTTTTTCCTTAAAAAGAATACTAAATGTAATTAACAACAAATAAACAAACTGAGTGAATTTAAAAAAAAATAATTTTTAAATACAAAATTAATTTTTTCTGAGCTATTGTGGTTAAGAAAAGGACAAATAGATAAAGTTGTCCCATTTCAGCGTATATTAATAAGATTTCCAGATATTCTTGATTAGTGTAATCCATTGTTCGCAAATAATTGAAAAAAACTACAACTTGAATAACAAATCCAAAATGGAGTATCAAGTGAAAGAACACGACGCGGACACTAGTTCACGCGAGAAAGACATTTACAGCCTTCAAATCATAATGCAAATCTTTACTGTTTATATTAGTTAACGGTCTTACTAATTAACTTTATCTATTTGTCCTTTTCTTAACCACAATAGCTCAAAAAAAGTTAATTTTGTATTTAAAAATTATTTTTTTTTTTTAATTCACTCAGTTTGTTTATTTTTTGTTAATTACATTTAGTGTTCTTTTTAGGAAAAAAAAACATTTAATTTTAGAAAATGAACTGGGCTTTAATAATAAGTGAAAAAAATTAATACTCATTAACGTGTTTTCTTGAATAAATTGATATCAAAGTGAAAAAACTACTTAAAAAACGAAAAAATTGGGTTTGATGCAAAATTGCGGAGAAACGGTTGTCCGCAGAAAAAAAAGTCTTTGGACAAACTAAAACTGTAATAAATTCTTGATTGGTTATAAAAAAAATCTTACGAATCGGAAGCAATTTGGCAAAGATAAAGCTAGTTAAGGGAAAAATAATAAAAACCGTTATAACTCGAAAACGGGACGAAAACGAGAAAATGACGACTTAAGTTTTTCGACTTAAAATGACCTCAGGAATCCATGGTTTTCATTTGGGGCGGTGACTGTGGGACACCCTGTATATGTACATTGCTGATAAGCTCAGGTAACTTGGTTATTCGATAGCATTTGCTGACGACATTACACTCTATGCAAGCGGTCAACATCATTAGTTCGAATGGTCTTAAGATGGAGTCAAAGTATTGGGTGTTCATTTGGCAAGTTTTGTAAATATACAGTTGCAAAAGGCTTGAACGTTATTAATGTCTCTCAGAAACCTTTTCTTCTCTAGATATGTATGATCCGTTGTGAAGATCAATTCTGTGCAGGAACATCAATTCATCGAAAAGCTTAGAATGTTTGAGATAAAATGCCTTAGAGCTTGCATGCTGATGTACAGAAGTGCACATTCCGTGCATCTAGAATTAATGTAGTTGTTGACCTTGTGAGAAATCTATTTAAAAATCAGCAAGTGTTACTGAAAAGGAACTAATCTCAAGTTTGTTATTTCCCTACCTTAAAAAATTCACAAATTAATTGCAAAGTAGAATCTCTCTTTTTTCTGAACACATATTGCTATTTATCAGACCTAAAAACCGTTTCGATTATATTCCATGCTGCAAGGCGAGAAGCTGATAAGACTATTAAAAATGTGCCTACAAGCAAGGCGGATGGCGAAACCATATTTAGCAAACCTGAAGAAGATATAAATCACTTTGAAAGATTCAATCGAGTTAAATATTGGTATCTTGATCAAGCTGATGCCAGCATATAAACAGAATAAACATGTGGTCTTTGATTTATCGATTTATTAATTGAATTTAACTCTTAATTGATGGAGCGGAGGTCACATGGCGGGGCCTGGTCGTAGTCTCTTAAGTTTAGGCTAGTTATAGTTAGTTTTAGTTGGATTCATGTTTTTAGTTAAAATATTTAAAAATATTCTTAACACCTTCTAAAATTAAAAAGTAAGAACACTCAAATTATCATATTGAAAATAAAATATAAACATATGTAAATGCATATATATGTATCATTCAAAACAAAATTACTAACAACAGTAGATATTGAATGCAATAACGGCCATAAGCATTGTAGTCCAGTCAAAGCGTCATTTGACCTTGCGCGCAGAGGCATGGTCAATTTTTTTTTTATGGATCGATAGGTGCTTATGAGAAAAGCTTAAAACCAAATTTGCACCACATGACAACTTTTTTTACCAAAGTTATTGGTAAAAAAGTGTTTTGTGTCATTTTTTGGTCATTTGCGAATATCTCGGCTCCACTATCTCGTACAAACAAAAATTAAACATGTATTTATTCCTAATAACATTATCTATTATATTCTAAGAAAAAACATTTGTTTAAACAAATAAAAAAAAAGTTATAGTAAGTTAAACAAATTTAATTGTAAGCTTTCCTAAGTTTTTAAATCATGAATATCTTGGCTCCCGTTTGTCGTAATGGATAATTTTTTTTTTTAATTTGAAGAAAATTAGCAGGACTATAAAAGAAAAATCCAAAACTGAAAAGTATTAACCGTGAAATACAGTTTTTTTCTCAATAACTATGAAAAAAAGGTATTAAAAACAAGAAAAAAAAAACGTTGAAACCAACGGTAACTTTTTATGTTTTTGCTCAAACATATTAAATTAAATGCAAGTTGATAGAAAATATCGTTATTAGCAATACTCTTTTTTATTTTCATTTTGCGACATACTGGGGCTGAGATATTAATTAAAACATAAAATCATAAAATGCGTGGGTGCGCTGACTTACCTATGTTCAATAATTTATTACTCGGCTTTCGTTCATCGTAGTGTTAAATTTTTTTTTAAATTGTAGGGAATTACAAGAACTTTAATAATAAAAAATAAAAATTTCATCGTTAAATGAGCTTTTTTCTTAATAATCACGAAAAAGTGATTTTTAAAAAACAAAAAATTTGTTTAACTTACTATAACTTTTTTTTTATTTGTTTAAACAAATGTTTTTTCTTAGAATATAATAGATAATGTTATTAGGAATAAATACATGTTTAATTTTTGTTTGTACGAGATAGTGGAGCCGAGATATTCGCAAATGACCAAAAAATGACACAAAACACTTTTTTACCAATAACTTTGGTAAAAAAAGTTGTCATGTGGTGCAAATTTGGTTTTAAGCTTTTCTCATAAGCACCTATCGATCCATGAAAAAAAAATTGACCATGCCTCTGCGCGCAAGGTCAGGCCCTTTTTCATGACGCTTTGACTGGACTATTGAGTTAAAAAAATAAGAATACTATGGGAGTCGTACGGAATCCCCAAAAAAATAAATCCCCATCGACCTTAAATCCCCAAACATTTAAATCCATCTAGCTAATATCCCCACAGACATAATGCACATGGACGAAATCCCCAAATGAAACTATGTTTTTGCCAAATCCCCAAATCCCCAATGTCCGTGTACATCTACATCATGTGAAAAATTCATCAGAAAAATTTTCATCAAATTCTTTTATTCTGATACTAAACTTATTAATAAATGATAACGATTTACAGTTTCTAAACAGTAAATTACTATGAACGCATGATTGCATGCACTTTTCAGTCTAACTTTCGTATTCATGGGGAGTTGTGCTGTCTTAGTTTTGTAGTGTAGTGTTTTTTTTGTTTTTGAAATAAAAGTTGAAATGGATGATCATGACCTTATTTTGTTGTTTTGTATTGAAAATTTATTTTAACTTTAATAAATATTACAAACATTACATAATAAAGAATTTTATATTTACTCTTCGGATTACATTTTTGTAATATAAATTAAACCAAAACCCCCAAAACCATTACCTTCAAGTAGTGAATCATGCAATTAAATCGCGCGCGCGATTTAATTGCATGATTCACTACTTGAAGATAATGGTTTTGGGGATATTGGCGTGGGGATTTTTGCCCTGGGGATTCTCTTTTTAGGGATTTTGCTGCTGGGGATTTTTCTTTGGGGATTTTGAATTTGGAGATTTTATTTTGGGGATTATAACTTGGGGAAAATGTCACCAACCCGAATACTATAGTGCTTAAGTTTATTTGAACTTAAAACATTTAAAAAAAAATAAATGTACCAACCAAAATTTCGGATTTCATTGTACGAGTATTTTTACACTTTGCTAAGTTGTATTGAATAAGAAATCAGCACAAGATTTGAAAAAATGCAATCACGCAGATCAGCTACATAATTTCCAAATTTTAAACTTGTATTTTATGGAAAACCTTTATTAAATAAATCCGTGTATATTAATTTTTGTAGTTAGCTTTCTTAAAACTTTGGGCGACAAAACGGCTTCTTTGAATGATATTGATTCAAATGCGTTATTTAAACTGTGTCTTTTTTACTTGCGATATAGTGTCGCTGTAGATCGAATACCTCGTAACCCAGAAAAAACCGATTTTTAGGTAATGATGCAATTATATTGTGAAAAAAATTCCGGATCTAATGAAAAATATCCTGTGAACCTAAAAACCATAATTGCAGAGCCACGCGCATAATTAACAACACGTCTCTCATTGCCTCTTATTGATTTGATAATAAGTTTTTTGTCTCCTGAAAAATCGACTTTTCTGGGTTACGAGGTATTCGATCTATAGCGACGATAGGTACTATAGGGCAAGTTTTGCATTTGGAAAAAAATCGAACTCGAGATTTTGATCAAAGTTGACATTACGACGATAGCGAAGACGACTAAAGTGGGTCCGACAATTCCGTCTGTCTGTCTGTATGTCTGTACTTCGATCTAGAGCCTAAGCCTCGGTGATTCCCTAGATTATATTGAAATTATACTTAAAATTTGGCATCCCAAATTTTGTTCTCGAAAAATTTTAAGGAAATTTGTTATATAAAAATTACTTTAATATTAATAGGATTAATCAGACGGCAATTCCATATATTTGAACATTTTTATCTCATTAAATCCACGTTTTACATTTATAAAATTTATTTTAAGTTCCAAAGTACTTTAACATAAGAGCAAGTTCGTGCGATCCAGTCGTGCATTTTATTTAATACTTAGGGAGAACCAATCTACCGAATTTCACTCCTAAAGTTTGGAATCCAAACTTTGATCAGACTTAACGTTTCGATGATAAGGAACGTGGGTCCAGCAATTCTGCCTGTCTGTCTGTTCGCTTGCAGCCAAAGCGACTCGGCTGATTTTCTTTAAACTTGGAAGATATTAT
The DNA here is from genome assembly GCA_911387755.1 of Chrysotoxum bicinctum. Lineage (NCBI taxonomy): Eukaryota > Metazoa > Arthropoda > Insecta > Diptera > Syrphidae > Chrysotoxum > Chrysotoxum bicinctum. The sequence continues at coordinate 23,900,223 of OU426988.1, read as the reverse complement.
TTTTAAAACGATTTTTTTTTTTTTCAAAATTTTATAAAATATATTTTTTTTTTCAAAAAGCTAGGTAATTCTTGAAAAAAATGTTCCAAAAAGTGGAGGCAGTTTGATCCAGCTGTGCATTTTATTTGTATGTACATATGTATATGTAACTCCATTCGTAAATAATTTTACTTTTTTTATAAATATGTCTTTACACTGATTTCCGTTCAAATATTCCATTGTTACTTTTTTAATGAACTTTTAGAAATTTGTTTGTTCTTCGTTAGGCCTTGGCCACGCACTGAGCGACGAGCGACTGAGCGATTGAGCGACGTCGCTCTGTCGCTTAAAACAATGACAAGTCGCTCAGGGTGTACGTGGCCACCTCCATACAATTTCATGTGTTTTAATTTTTTTGCGTCGCTCAATCGCTCAGTGCGTGGCCGAAGCCTTAATGTTATCGTACTGCGCGCCATACTTGCCTAAGTATGTATGCGGGTTCTAATAATTAAAAATGTACATGTATATATTTGTTTTCCTATTCTCAACTCTCGTATTACCTCGTAGCCCTATAATGTGTTCAGTCTTACCAACATTTCTGTTGTTTACAGAAGTTATTACCTTGCTTAATTGGGTCCAAAGATGATGACACCTTTTAGCAAAACTATCACGTGCAAGCAAATAATTAACAAATTATTTTTTACGATCATTCGATAAAATTGTTATATGGTGACTAACTAAATTAACATGAAGAACCAGTTTCATTTATTTAACAGAAAATACAAGAAAGTCAATAACAATTGTGTTGATATCGAAGGTTCTTAAAATAATAAATATATATTTTACTGTAATAATAAAATTTAAAATAAATTCAAGATATATTTTACAATTCAAAACTCAAAATTAATTGAAAAATACGATGTGCTTTTGAATTAAAGGAAAAACTTGCACAACAAACAAATTTAAATAAAGAATACAAATTCAAATTTAAGAATATATTGAGATAACTTCTCTTTTTTGGTGAGAGTGGGGAATACATAAAGAGCTCTTTTGTGCATCTCTAAATTTGTATTGTTTTTTTTTTTCAATTTTCTCGAAAATTTAGTGATCGTGACAGTAAAGTTGTTTTCATTGCAGAGACAGTTGAGTTAATCTATTTTGAAAACTTTGACCTTGATTTACTGTTTATACAGTTTAGTGCTGAGAATTTGCAATTTTTTAAATGTTCTTAATTGTTTTTAATCAAATTGAGCATACGTCTGTCTCAGGAATTTGTTGTTATTATATATATTAGTTAGTTAATCTTATAATATCACACTACGGAGCCGGAAAATCACACATTTTCAGGGGTGGATAGTGACGATATATGAAAATCCTATTTTCTATTATTAATTCAAACACTACAGAATTTATAATGGGCTAATTTTGCTTCCTAGAAAAATGGGATCTCCAACAGATGGCGTTACGTTCTAGGACTCAAATTTGACAGCTGAGTAGTATATTCGAACATTCGATTGATATGATGCGGTTGTGCCTTGGTATAGTGCGCAAGTTATTTCTGTTTTTGTTCCCTAATGAAATAAAATGGCACGAGTACGATAACTTGGCCGCCAAGATTTGATGACGGATTTTTGTAGAGAGGTCAAAAACAAGCACTTTTTACTATGGGAGGGGGGGGGGGTCTATCTCCCCCGTTTAGGAGGTAGGGGCACTTTTAGAAAAAATGGTTTAAATTGAAAAAAAAATATTAAAAAACAACGGCAACACCTACAATAAAGTGCTATACTGCGTTTGAAAGCCAGAAGATTGTTCTATAATCCTGCATTTAAATTAAATTACTCATATCAACAGTTTTTGAGAAATTCGCATTTAAAGTCCAAATTTTGATAAAAAAACGTGAAAAAAAAAGTTTAGACCAATTGTTTTCAAAATTGTGAAATGAAATTGTAAATTAGCTTACATGTGTTTCATGTATCTATCAGTTCTTAATCGAACACAAAAAACGGCATGGTTCTATGTCTTCTGGTTTTTGAGAAAACCTCCGTTTAGGAGGTAGAGGCACTTTTAGAAAAAATGGTTTAAATTGAAAAAAAAAAAAATATTAAAAAACAACGGCAATACTTACAATAAAGTGCTATACTGCGTTTGAAAGCCAGAAGATTGTTCTATAATCCTGCATTTAAATTAAATTACTCATGTCAATGGTTTTTGAGAAATTCGCATTTAAAGTCCAAATTTTGATAAAATAACGTGAAAAAAAAAGTTTAGACCAATTGTTTTCAAAATTGTGAAATGAAATTGTAAATTAGCTTACATGTGTTTCATGTATCTATCAGTTCTTAATCGAAAACAAAAAACCGCATGGTTCTATGTCTTCTGGTTTTTGAGAAAATCGAAAATAACTAAAACTACTTTTCTACAAAATGTTTGATATTTTTTGCTTCCTTACATAAATAAATCAGTGCTAGCTTCCAACATTACAATATATAAACACTAAAGTATGTATGGGGGGGCATGCTGCCCCCCTGCAACCCCGCTGCTTGGGCTCACTATAGGATTTGGGGTAGGTGCGAGGTTGGGTGCATGCAAAGTTTCTTTTGCATTCACAGAATCTGCATTTAAAAAAATTCAAATTTATTCTATTTATCCAATGTCCACTAAATACAATAAACGATCTTGAAAACCAAAACAAACTTCTGACCATGTTCACCAATACATGGCACTATTTTTCTAACGAAAATACTGCCTAGAAAGGAAATATAAGGACGACTGGGGTTCGCAAATAATAGAGTTTTTATCAGATGTAAAAAAAGTTTACCCTTGTTATACCGATGGTGATATATGTGAGGGTTTATAGTTAAAAGACATCGATCCTCCCACCCTTCAGAGCGAAAATTTAGAAAGTATTTACCGCCAAAACATCCTCGGCTTCCCACCATAAAAGAGTAACTCAACGAACTCGACAGTTATAGTACGGACGATGGCTTTATTGACGAGACTTACACACCTTTTTAATACATTTTGACCATTTTTAACTAACTATGACTGACTAACTCCTGACTAAATGACCCAGATGCAATTCTACCTCCTCATGGTGCATTCTGGGTAACGCTAAATGAATTTCGGTACTGAACTAACAAAGATTCATTATGTTTATTAACATTAATCCTTAAAATGGAATCACCGTAACCACCAAAAATCAAAAAAAGTAGTTTTGGTAATTTTCGATTTTCTCAAAAACTAGAAGACATAGAACCATGCCGTTTTTTGAGTTCGATTAAGAACTGATAGATACATGGATCACATATAAGTTAATTTACAATTTCATTTCGAAATTTTGAAAACAATCGGTCTAAACTTTTTTTTTCACGTTATTTTATCAAAATTTGGACTTTAAATGCGAATTTCTCAAAAACCATTGACATGAGTAATTTAATTTAAATGCAGGATTATAGAACAATATTCTGGCTTTCAAACGCAGTATAGCACTTTATTGTAAGTGTTGCCGTTGTTTTTTAATATTTTTTTTTTCAATTTAAACCATTTTTTTTCTAAAAGTGCCCCTACCTCTTAAACGGAGGTTTTCTCAAAAACCAGAAGACATAGAACCATGCGGTTTTTTGTGTTCGATTAAGAACTGATAGATACATGAAACACATATTAGCTAATTTACAATTTCATTTCACAATTTTGAAAACAACCGGTCTAAACATTTTGTTCACGTTTTTTTATCAAAATTTGGACTTTAAATGCGAATTTCTCAAAAACTATTGATATGAGTAATAAAATTTAAATGCAGGATTATAGAACAATCTTCTGGCTTTCAAACGCAGTATAGCACTTTATTGTAGGTGTTGCCGTTGTTTTTTAATATTTTTTTTTTCAATTTAAACCATTTTTTTCTAAAAGTGCCCCTACCTCCTAAACGGGGGGAGATAGACCCCCCCCTCCCATAGTAAAAAGTGCTTGTTTTTGACCCCCCTACAAAAACCCGTTATCAAATCTTGGCGGCCAAGTTATCGTACTCTCCCCAATAAAATGCACGACTGGGTCGCACGAACTTGCTCATATGTAATATAGGTACCAGAAATTTTAAAAACGAAATTTATTAGAGAAAACTGTTATAAGGATACAATTATTTTTTTAAATTCTATTAATAGTAAGAGACAAAAACAGAATATGAATTTATGCAAGAACAAAAATTATAAGTCGTTGTATTGGTTTCTTAAAAAAAGCTTTTATATACAAACTTTTTAAAAGATTTAAAAAAAATGTTGGTACGCCATTTTTAAGTTTTTATTATTGTTCGAATAAAAATTAAATTTACACAAAAAAAAAAAAACAAATTGAGCCGTTTCTGAAATATCGAATTTTCAAAAAAAGAAAAAAATAGATTTTTTTCACAAAATATTTATTTTAAAGTTTTGAAATGCAATATGTTTTAGACTTTTTAGAAGCTTCTCTATACATTTTTTTTATTAAGATCTGTTATGTGGATAGTGAGAATTTCAAAATTCGAAAAAATGGTTCTATGGTAGGTACAAGCTGTAATATCTTAATTTCAAATTTTTTTTTATTATCATAAAAATTAATTGAAAGAAAAAAATTTTATCATAATTCTAGGAGCCGTTTTCGAGAAAAATACGATTTTTGAAAACCATTTTATTAAATTTTTTAACATTTGTATGGTGGGTATCTTTATTTTTAGGTAAAATAAAATTTTGTTCTTTTTAAAAAACTTTTATTTATCAAGTTTTAAAAAAATCTAGGAAGGGGTTTTAGAAATATTGAGTTTTGGAAAAAAAATTTTGAAGTTTTTTTTTTTAAATCCAAAAATTTTTTTTTTTTTTTTAATTTTGAATACACAATTCTATTTAAGTTTTTGGGGAGCCTTAGCAAAAAAAAAATGATCAAAAGTGGTTGTACCAGATATTCAGGACATCATTGGCGGAGGGTTGGGGTCATAATACTGTATTTAAAATACTTTATCTCAAAATACTGTATTTCAAAATACTGTATGTTAAAAATACTGTATGATCAAAATACTTAAATTCAAAATTCTGGTTGGTCAAAATTCTGTATTTCAAAATGCTGTGAATAGGCTGAAAAAAAAAATAAAAAATATTTACAGCATTTTGAAATACATAATTTCGAAAACAGAATACATTTTTTAAGAATATATCATAATAATTTTTCTGTTGTTCTTTCTTTCTGTATGTCTCTCTCTGTTGTATTGTATAAGCCGATGGTCTGAGTTAGCAGTGCTTTCTACTTCGTAGATTTATCTACGGAGTAGTGGAATATGTAATGTAATAATTTTTCATTAGCATAATATTCTTATATGGGTTGGGTACGATATCCCGCTTTTTATAATCCCGTTTTTTTAAATCCCGTTTTTATAATTCCGTTTTTTATAATCCCTTTTCTTATTACGACGTATAAACAGTGAGGTTTGTAAGGGTAAAACCTTAAGAAACCCCCTTGTTTGGGCACACTATAGGATTTGGGGTAGGTGCGAGTTTGGGTGTATGCAAAGTTTCTTTAGCATTAAAAGAATCTGGAAAATAACCAACATAAAATCAATAAGATATTTGTTAAAGAGTTATCAAGGTTGATTCTCATCGGCATATTTTTACAATTGCATAAATAATTGCACCAAACTAATTGATCTGTCAAAACCTTCAGGTGTTCATGCTCATACAGTATTTTGAGATGCAGTATTATGAGATACAGTATTTTGATCGTACAATATTTTGTACATATGTATGTATAGTATTTTGAAATAGAGTATTTTGAAATACAGAATATTAACCATACAGTATTATGACTAGGGCTAGGATTTCCATGCAAATGCATATTTTATTTGAGAAACTTTAGAAACACAGGAATATAATACAAACACGAATCAATCAATTTACTTAAAAATGGCATTTAATCGTTAGTGCATATTTTTGCATATTTTACTATAAATGCATATTTTTGCATATTTTACTATAAATGCAATGCATATTTAAATTTTAATTGCATATTTTTAATAATAAATGCATATTTGTGCATATTTTCGAAAAACAAAATTATTCTAAAGTAAAATATGCACATACATGGTAATGGCCGCTCGAGGAATTAAAAATTTTATATCCGAAAATGATCGTGTAACGTTCTTAGCACATGCAGTAGATAGAGTGACAGAACATATAAGAAGTAATTTTAAAAATGTAGATTTATTAATCTTAAATGGAAACAAAAATATTTTTAAAAGCAACATCTCGCGTTGAGCATTTCAAAGCAAAGTATCCCTCGACCCCTCTTCCTCCACAGCCATTTGTTACCAGGTGGGAAACTTGGTTGGAAGTTGTTGCTTACTACGCCAAAAACTATGAACATTTTGAAGATGTTGTGAATGATCTTGATAACTCGGATGCCGTTGCCGTTAAAAATATAAAAGAAGCATTGAATCACCCTCTGGTAAGGAGTCAAATCATATTCAACAGTTTCAACTACAGTTTTCTGCGCGATACAATTGTATAGATTGAAGGAAAAAATACGTTAAAAAAAAACATCTATTTAATTGAAATAGTTTTTTCAAAAATTTGTGCAGTTGGATGACCTTTTGGTGCAGCAATTCAAAAAAAACCTGGATGATGTTCTAGACAAAAATTCAGGTTTCGCAAAAATAAAAAAATATTTACAAGGAGTTTACACTGAGTTGTGTCGATGAGAATTACATTGAGCCCTTAATACCTCAAGAAATATGTTCTTTAAAGAATGCTCTATTAATTTCAGTTGACGTTGAGCAATCATTCTCTATGTATACACAATTTCAGAGATCGAATAGTCAAAGTTTTACGTTTGAAAATTTGAGAGAAAGCTTTATGATTTATGCGAATAAAGCATACGAAAATTTTGAAGATTAGATGCAATGCAATAATTTATATAATTCAAATTCTGTGCTATTTTTAATATTTTTTTTCTATTTTAATTGAAATGAAGAATTTTATTTTCTGTTTTTTATTGATAAAATTTTGTGTTCCTCGATAATAAAGACTAAATTTGTTATATAAACCTAAATACTATGTTTTTCCCCATACAGATGGTTCGCAAGGGATATGGTTTTAAATGCATATTTTAGATGCATATTTTACATTTTAAAGAGCATATTTAAAGCGCATATTTTGCATTTTTAAGTGCATGGAAATCCTAGCCCTAATTATGACCATACAGTATCATACAGAATTTTGAACATACCGTATTTTAAAATACAGCATTTTGACCCGCTCCCTTGGCGGATTGTCAAACCGGGTCGACGAAGTACTTAGAGCCCGCGGCGCAAACACTCATTATTAAAAATTTAGTTTTTCAATAATTTTACCACATTTTTAAGAACAAAAGATAACATCTTTTTCAGTTTTTTTTTTTTAAACTTGTTTTTTGTGTTAATTCTTAAATAAACGTGGTTTTACTAAGAATTCTTGTTTTCTCAAAGTTTGCTTTCAACTATACTTGCGCCCAATGTGGTCTAAGCTTGACGGTTTCTTTAAATTTACAGAAATACGAAATGTTCGGTTAAATATGCCTACGAGTGTATTAAAAGTACAAAATTTGCCATTATTTTTTTTTTTTTTTTTTATAATTAAAGCGCACTCAAGGGATTATGACTATTCTTTAAATGTTGGTTGAACACAGTGCGAGCATTTAGGAAACAGTGGGAGGATTGAGTAGGAGAAACCGATGTACATTCGTCTTAAATTTCTGGACATTGAAATGGAGAGGAAAAACAGAGTCGGTTAAGGAATTCCACATTCGAGTCGTACGGCAAAAGAAAGAATCTCTGTACTTAACTGTACGTCCAAAGTTTGGCTCAAGGGTATATTGATGAGCATTCCCAGCGGCACGAGTATTACGGTGAAATTTTTTTAGGGGGGGAATGCAACTCCCTATTTCAATAGAACATTGTTTATAGAAATAACGATAAAACAGTGATAGACAAGAGACATTTCGACGATGTTCTAACGAAACAATTGTTTCGGAAATTACTCTGTCACCTATCAGCCTTAAAGCTCTATTCTGGATTCTGTCTAGTAATTGTAAAGATGTTTTAGAAGCACCAGCCCAGATATGAGAATTGTACTCTAGTTTGGGACGTATATAAGCCTTATAAATTGTGGCTAGATCAGAGGGGGAGAAAAAGTTTTTACATCGTCTTAGGAAACCTAAGCATTTGGCCGCATTTTTAGCAATATCCAATATGTGGTCATTCCACGAAAGGTGGTCAGTAATACACATACCAAGTATTGATAGCTTTTCAGTTTCTATGATGCAAGCTCCATCCATGAATAGGGGCATAGGGGGAATATTCCGCTTTAATGACACAAAACAGCTCTGAGTTTTAGAAGCATTAAATTCAACACGATTTTTAATACCCCATTTGGTAAACAATTCCATTGGCAGTTTCGTTTCGTGTCGTATTTCCGTAATTGAAAGATTGTGCTATTCAAGTATTCTGTTCTGTTAAAAACTGGTAGGTAGTCATCTACATTATGTATATCTTAAGGTTTTATATTTTTTTTTATTTATAACTACGTTGAAAATTGTAAATTGTAATTGATAGATAGATAGATAAGATAAGATAAGATAAGATAAGATTTGTATTCAATGTAAATTTTTTTTTAGACTTTTAGTTTAGTTAAAACAGCACAATACATTATTTTTAAATAGTTGCAATTTTAAAAGCTTTCTGTGATTATCCTTCCTCAGTAAGCGTTAGCCTTTTGATAGTAGCTGAACAGAAGCTTCCAGTCCATCCCGTTTAGATACTTTTGAACTTCATCGAATTCAAGAGTATTTTTTCCAAATTAAGAGCGTCTTATCTCTTTCAACATTGGACATACTCCAATGAAATGGAAAATATTTTCTCTTTCCTGCAGGTTGTACAGATCACAGTTGCCAGTTCCTTCGGTTCAATGCGGTGAATAATTAAGGCTTATTAATTCTCCTCTTATTTTGAAAATTGCTCCGATCATAATGCATGAGAAACTGCTGTTGAAGTAATTTGCTTCGTTTAAGTATTTATAGTTAGCTTTCGAGTAATAAAGCCTCTCTGTTGACTCACGGGCTTTTTATATATAAGAGTATCTCTCATTCTCATCCGTTGTTGTCCGGACAAAGTAAAACGTTTGTTTCCATTGGTCCATTCTTACTTCCGATAAATTCAGCACAATCTGCAGCCAGTTTACTCCAATTTTTGACAAAAAATATATTCCTTTGCACTGCATACCGCAAAATCTGCTTTGGTAGCCGAATTTCATCCATTTTAGCCACTCTTGATAAACTTTAGCGATGAGATAAACAGTGATGGTAAGCCAGACTCAAGATAATACATGTATTTAGGGGTGTTGATTGGCAAATAAAAAATGTTCCTAAGAAAAAAACGTAGCAAGTATTCCACCACCTCAAATCGCTGACAAACCATATTTTGAGCCAACAGCAATATGTTTATTGCTAAAAATTCTGTTCCAATTCATGCATATTGCTGTTTTAGCCTTATCTACTTTGGTTTTCAAGTGCTTTTCCATGTTAAGGTTGTAAGCTAGCTTCATTCCTAGGAAGGTGTATTTTTTTACTACCTCTACTCCACATGTAAGTTAGTCTACAAGGTCATTTAAATATAGTGCGAATAGTAGGGGCGGGGCTTAGATTACAGCTTTGCTTAACTCCACGGTTTATTTCTAATTTTTCTGACTGCTCCTTTCCTTTCAAAATATATAACGTAGATTTTTGATAAAGTTTTTCTGGCGCTCTGACAAACTTTGAGGATAATCCTAAATTATGTAGCTTCGCATTTCGGTTTATCGTATCAAAAGCCGCTCTAAAATCCACAAACAATGTGTACAGTTTTTGATTTTGGTTCAACTTCATTTGTGCTATACAGTATAGATGTACGTGTAAGTATAAAGATGTTATCCACCTTCGAATAACCAGCACGAAATCCAGCCTGAAACTCACTAAGTTTTTTGTTATCGTTTACCCATACATCCAGTCTCCTATTTAATAAAGTTGTATACGTTTTTAGCGTTGAGTTCAGGAATGATATGATATAAATTGTAATTGTCCTCGAGATACTTTTATGAAAAATGTTATAGTGATTTGTTTGCTATAATAATAATCATACTCGTACGTATCTACATATTTATAAATTAATGATCCGTTAATCTTATCTTATTTTATTATTATATGGAAATTGCATATATTTTTAATATTTTTTATATTATCATTCTTTCATTCTTTCTAAGAGAATGTCTTAAATTAATGAAATAAACAAACTAAACCAAACACGAATTTACTTAAGTAAACAAAACGTCAAATTGACATAGTATAAAATACAAAAAGGATTTTCAGAAAGCATAAAAGTTTTGAAAAAATAAAAATCAGATTTCAAGCTTTGTTAAAAAAGCGGTATTTTTTTTATTTTAAATTAGAATTAATCAAATTGACCGGGCGGAGCTAACTTGAGCCAGAATTCGAGTGCGAAACACCAAACATTTTTCGGAAAATAAAGCCTGATTTCCAGACTGCAAAAATGTTTTTGCAGGGGTGTATTGCATCTTGCAAGGAAGTAACGCTCCAAGGGTATCTCTTGTCTTGAAAAGTTCAGCTCCTTTGCCATTCTTGCTAACACGCAAAGAGGAATTATTAATATTTTTAATTAGCTATATTTAGGCTCTCAAGGAGCCGTAATGGTATCTATTTATTTATTTTATCATTTATTAATAAAACTACGAAAATTGATTTCTACAAATCTACTTTTTTTGTTGTTTGATTTTTCTTGAGGTTTAAAGCTTGTATTTTACGTTTTGAGTTCTTTAGCTGTAACACGATTTCACCCAAAAAAAAAACAGCTTTGACCAAACAGTAAGAAATAAATCAAAACAATTCCTTCCGCTTTGTAATTTGTTTCGCAACTCGTCGATTTATCTGGGTAGCTTTTGCTGTCATTAAAATGGGTAGGTACTAAGTACTTCGGACCTTATTCGGAATCCCTCCCCCCCCCCCTACCAAAATGAACTTTTTTTTTTAACGAATCGATAAAAGTGTTTGCTGTTGATAAAAAACATCAAATTATGGAGGAGAAACACTTTTTTATGGTAAAAAAGTGAAGTATAAGCGGACCACCCACAGTACTATAACTAAAACTACTTTCGTATGGGATATTTGCTTTTTTTGCTTGCTTACGCATTACGGCGTATAAACAGTGAGACATGTATGCAACCCCCTGCTTGGGCACACTATCGGATTTGGGGTAGGTGCGAGGTTGGATGTATGCAAGGTTTCTTTTGCATTTACAGAATCTGGATTTAAAGAAACTTTGAATTTACCCTATGGCCTACCTAAATTAATTTTTTTATACTTCACTTTTTTACCATAAAAAACTATTTCTCCTCCATAATTTGATGATTTTTATCAACAGCACACTTTTTTTTATCGATTTATTAAAAAAAGTGCATTTTGGTGGAGGGGGGGGGAGGTAGGAATTCCGAATAAGGACCAGTACTTCATAGCATATAGAAATTTTATATTCAAGAACCCAGATATAAATGTTGAATGTTTAAAGAAAATCACATCCTTCCTTATACACACATTCTTTCTTCTAAAGATACAGACACAGGTTTGTACATATGTACCTCTTTCACTGGTTAATTTTTATGTTTAGATAAATCTCTGCTAGGGCAGGTAAATATGAGGCGAAATTTCTTAACGCAAGATTTATCAAACAAAACGCAAATGCAATTGTATTACGCATCGTAATTATTTGCACAAATCCTCTCGCTTTTGCACATGAAAATAACATCAACTGCATTTTGGAACAGTTTGCTTAGCAAAACTTGCGCAAGATATGTGTTTAGGAATTTGCCCTAGGTTAAAAAAATCAGTTGTTGTTATTTCCCATAAACCATTTTCACAGAGTGAACGTTATAATTACAGTGATACAAGAGCCCACGTGTCCGGTTGTTTTGTTGTTTTTTTTTTGTATTTCTTTTACTTCATTAGAGTTGGTTTCAATTTTCTTCAAGCTGCCTTTTTATGTTCATCGTGTTCGGTATACACTTAATCAAACATATTCAACGAAAATTATACCATATTGAGAATGTTTATTATATTAATTAATTATTTATAACTAAACAATCAACAAAATTTAATAAAAGAATTTAAATTATTAATTGTGTAATATGTAGAATAAGATAATTTAATTTGAAATAAAACAACAACAAAAAATATTATACTTCACTTTACATATTATATGCAAGTCCTTAAAAACAAAAAAAAATCTAATTGCAGGAATGATACATTTTTGTAAACTTTTTAGTGTAAATATCCCTCTGTGTGACGGAGGGGCCGACAATGAACTTATGTATGTATGACATAGAATGTTGACACAGCGTGATTGAGTTGGAAAAAGAACTGCGCATTTATTTTCCTTCCAATGAAATTCGTTTTTCACTCCGGTCTCAAATTATAAGAACATGAAAGACCAAGAACCAAGGATAAAACGGTTAATATTTATAGGCAAAAATAACGAAAACAAAAATGTTAAGAATTGCCTATACAAAAGAAAAAACAAAAACTAATACTCACTGAATTTACATATGTATGTATAACCAATATAACTCAATATAATCTATGTGTGGATGTATGTATTTCAAATATTACTGCATAGGTGTGGAACAGAATAATTTTAAAACACCTTGATATTTAAGGGCGAACACATTCCATTCATTTGATTAAATTATAGAGTAAAAGAACTCGAAGAACGTGGAACTTCCTTCATTAATATGTTTTGTTTTAGGCACTTGAAAAACCTGATTATTTTCTCAACTCTTATGTAGAGTATGTACTTATTATTAAAAAAAAAAAAAAAAAACTCAAATGAGGAAGAGGCCTGTCATAAGCACGATGTAAAATTCTTGGAAGAGTAACACTGTCGTTCTTAAAAGAATCACTACAATTATTCATTCATTTAGTTTCTCGTTTGATTTGTTAAATTTTGTATTTAAACCAACACGTGTAGTACGTATTTATCGCGACAAAACAGCATCTAAACTAGCCGGCGGATGGAAGTAAACTGAATAATCGAAAAAATACTGTCATGTTTGAAGCTGTAGTAAAACACACCCTCTAGATTTGTGTTTGTGATAGTGTGAAGCAATGTGAAAAACAATGATAAAAACAAAAACAAGAATAAAAAGATAAAAAGACCCCATGTCATGTGGTGATAAATAAGTTTTATTTATAATTAATTCAATCATAATATTTACATTTGTACCTACGAAACCATTTTATCAAGGGAAAGAAGCATTTATACGAGACAATACACGAAAACAGTAGAGATATAAAGAAACTTATTGAAAAGGTTGTAAAGTAATTTTATTGTTGCTCCATATTACCAATATCTACGAATAATTTAATTGAAAAGATTGTTTGTTTGCATTTAAAGCTAAGATGCCTTCTTCTAATGAGAATGTATGCTGATCGAGAATTTATATAAACGTAAATGCAACTCAGTAGAATATGGAGTTGTATGAATAAAGGACTATTCACATGAGAGCGACCAACGACCGACGAATAAAAAAACAAATGAGGTTTAAAATATATATACCTAAGCCTAAATTCTTCACAAAAACTTTACAAAAGTGTAGTATTCTAGTTTAATTTAATGTTAATTTATTAAAATTTGCGTTGTAATTGCTAAAATGAGAGAAATTTGAGAAAATAAATTTGTCGTAGCAATCATATTGCAATTCGCGACGACCAATTTATTTTCTCAAATTTCTCTCGTTTTAACAATTACCACGCAAATTTTATTAAATTAACATTAAATTAAACTAGATTGCTACCCTTTTGTAAAGTTTTTGTGAAGAATTTAGGCTTATATGTGTTTTAAATCCCATTTGTTTTTTTATTCGTCGGTCGTTGGTCGCTCTCATGTGAATAGTCCTTAAGGTATTAAACCGTTTAACAAAATTTCTAAATTTGTTCAACTCAAAGTTTTTAAATGTAAGCTTTTGTTTCAGAATTTTGATAAAAAAAACTTACACTTTTAAGATCAAAATACAAAAAAAAACTATATTACAAATTTCCTCTGGTATTATAGAGGACTTGCGCTAATTTCAGCGCCACCACCAGGATAGCGTTGGCATCACTTTACTTTTAATTATACCTATTTATAGCATTGATTTTATTAAAAATGTATACAAAAAATCGATTCAGTCTTTAGAGCTCAAACTAAAGTTCTTAGTTCACTAGTTCCAATCACAATCATAAATTCTAATACTGAGCGTATAGGAAATCAACAGAGTGATTTTTTTCTGAAATATTTTATTTTTTTTATTTGGACATGACAAAGCTGTTATAACATTTTTGTCAAACTTGACGGATTCTAGTGGCTGGTCTGGTTCACCTAACACTTATGATAAGAATACACTTCAAAAGCATATTTGTCACAGGTCTGATGCGTAACAACTCAATCATTATTAATTATCTTCCTCCTTTGCTCTTTTAACACAATGAGATCTATAGCTGCAGCTAAAAGAATCGCTGTAGCATAAGGTGTCATTCAAATTGCAATATACTGTGAGCGTCAAAAGTGAGTAAACACCCAAAGGATTTCTTGAGTTACATGGAATTGGAACCAAAAAATAAACAAAAAGTTAATTCCAATATGTAATAAAAAATTAAAGCTTTATTTAATAGCAATTGATGTGAATAAAATAAAAATTCAAAAAACGAACTAATGCATTTTTTCCTTATAAAATACTCTAAATTTTACGTGTCAAAAGTAAGTAAACCATCTGTTATATCTTAAAATTGTTTTTAAGTAAAAAACTCAGTTTTCTTTTGACCAACCTTTAGACTTCATAACATCTCTTAGTCGGCGTGAAATGGAAACAACAATGTTATTTAAACATCGGAATATATTTGGTACAGTTCTTCAATTAAAATCTTTTTATGTCATCTTTGTTCTTGATAGTCCTTTTGCGAAATTTTTTAGTCCTAATAAATAAATGTTGTATGGGTTGGGGAGGGCGGTGGAGGTGCATTCATTCTTTAAGGAACCGCAAGGTATGCTCAGCATCATAGTCTTGCTAAGAGATCCAATTGCTAAGCATACCTAATTTGCTTAAGCACGGTTGAAGGTTATTGTTTAGGATGTTAAGATGGTATTTTTTATTAATTGTACTTTCAATGAAAACAAGTTTCCCGATCGAATATGCTGCCATACATTCCCCACACCATCATGTTTTACTGTGGTCCTTTTATTTTGTTCACGATGTACCTAACTCCAGAAATCATATTGGTGTTAACTCACTTCTTACGCTCACTGTACCAACATATCTAAGTCTAAAATGTCAGGAAATAATTGTTGGTTCTTGAAATTTTTACTAGTTTTTTTCGTTTGGTAATAACTTTCGAGTTTTATATTAAATATTTAAAATATATGTATGTAAATAAAAAAGTGTTGAACGATCCTTATGTCAACTCAATTGCAGCTTGCAGAATTGTAGTGTTTCACAACAACTTTTAATGCTACAGCTGCATCTTCATACCTACTGTACTTCATCCAACAAAAATATGCAGTACACGTCTTATGGGAGAGCTTTTTCAAAATCAGTAGCGTGCTATATTTTTGCACCATACTAAATTGAAAGAACTCCTCCATAAAAAAGTGTTTGTGTGCCCATAAATTTTCGATTGCATCTGAAGCAGGCCCGACTGCCTATTGACTGCACATCTGAGTGTGCACTGAATTGCTATGGTCTATGGCTGTTGGTGCTATTCAATTTCAACCCCCATTAAATATTGATGTGCGTTAAGAGGTACCCTTGTTCATTTCGTAACTTGTTCAGTTTTTTTCCTTGGGTTTTTGTTGAGGTGCTTTTGATTTTAGAGCTTTAAAAAAAGGGTCCATTTAAAATCAACACTACGATAACCCTGTGCGAACTTTAATGAAGGACAGATTTATGCAATTCACTGCAGCCAGAATGCGAGGCAAACGTCCTATGTTGCCCACACTGCATATTTTTGTTGGACAGAGTATAGTTGCATTCTTTTACAGTAGGTATTACTTACTTTTACTGCTGGAGTGATACATCATGATCCGTTTGTTCAGCCAGCGAGTCTGAAAAATTTCAAATTTTATTAAACGTGCTGGAGTGGAATCATTGTTCTTGAGGCTATACAAGACCGTCAAACAAGTTTTACGCACAACAGTTTTTCCTATTTAACAAACAAAGTTTAACTTAAATGCAATCACCTGCTTACATAGTTAATAATTCAAATATTTCGTTTCAGTTTTCTAGCCGCAGAAAGTTGATTCTGTTGTCATTTTATTCGAAGAAAAGCTTTAAAGTTCTTCGGAATCAAAATGAAACGTATGTAGGTTTATGTATTTCATCTTGATGGCATCTAGGTACGTATGACTACTTACTTATTGCTTGCGATATACGAGTAGGTACTAAAGAGCAAGTTTTGCATTTAAAAAAATCGAGCTCGAGATTTTGATCAAAGTTAACATTAAGATGGTAGACTAAAAAAAAGTGAGTTTCTCAAATCAGTCCGTCTCCGTCTGAATGTCTGTATGTTTGCACCTCCACCTACAGTCTAGGCCGCTGAAGTGATTTTCTTCAAACTCGGTATTTAAGGTACTTCGGTGATTCCCTAGAGGAGAAATTGAAATTTTTGTGTTTTCTCCAAAACAAACCGTACCTGGTAAGAGTGCTTTCATGGACATGGATTACATTTTGGTCAAACAAAATTTTAGATAAAAATGTACCTGTCATAGAACGTTTTTCTTTTATTTTATATTTTCTCATTAACGGCTCTAACGAATTCGACCAAAGTTTTCATAAGGGCTCCTTTGAAATTGAAAAAATATTGTATATCAATATTTTAGAAACCATATTTTTTTATATTTTTGTAGAAAAATTTGTTTTCATCAATATCTTGAAAAACGAGTGAACGATTAGTTTTTGATATTATTTCCTGTAATGTATATTTTTAAATACTTAAAATTGACATAATTTTTTTTTTAATTTAAACAAATGTCTTAGGTATATAAAAATTTAATTTGATAACTAAACGATTTATTAAACTTTGTTTGCATAAATTCATACTTTTCTAAAAATAAGACGATAATTTTATGTATTTGAACATTTTTCTCATTTTTTTTTTAAAGAACTTTTACATAAAAGCAAGTACGTGCGATCCAGTCGTGCATTTAATTTTTATCAGAATTTAGCCTACTGTATTGTGTATTTGTCACTTATTCCAACAACAGATTTTGTTCACTTTGAAAACAAAAATGTGGGAAACGTCACGTAGCTATAAGAATAAGAAATAAATCATTGTTCCCTGCGTGTGTAATGCATATTATAATTTAGACTAATATACGAGTATTTTATTATGTATGCAATGTAGTTTGTAAAACTGCACATTGATTGAAACGAGCTGTCTTCAGATCAACTGGATTGATTTGATATTGGCTTCTTTTGGAAACTTAACGACTTTTTTTTTTTGATTATACTATTTAAAAACAATGAGATACAGAGAAACGAGTTTACTCACCAAATAGATTAGTCTATTTAGGAGGTACTTATCTATGTGTATTGTACCTACATTATTTAGCTAGGTATTTGAGGTTTTTGATAAGCAAATAATAACAGGAACATAAAATGAGAATTTGAAATCGAAAAGAAACATATAATAGGTTTGCAAAGGACGCTCTGCATTTATTAACTATGTAACTCATTCAACCTTGAACAATGTTATTACATACATACATAGATACGTGTTTTTCATCATGTCCTACACGAATGAAGAGACTGCACTGTTTTCAGAATTCGTGTATTAAAGGCGATAGGTACAAAGAGTGTTATATTGTGCGCATGTGCCTATAAACCTACTAGGCGAAAAAAGAATTTAGGATTCAAAACAAAAATTACACTCATTCTTATATTATAGGTAGGTATCTATGTTTTTCAATATTTATTGATTTAATGTAATGAGTTAAATTAAACTTTGCGGAATAAAGCTATTTTGTTTCTAAAGACGCTTTAAATCTGCATATGTTGGTAAGGTAAATATGTCTACTTATCTCCGTTCGCAGATATTTAAATAATTACAACAAACAATTAAAAAAATTAAATTAAAAATGAGTTTTGCATGATTGCATTTTTTCCAAGGACTCAGGACGCATTCTATTCTTTAAGTCAAACTACTTAGGAGTTGTCTGAGAAATTTAAAGAATGAATTGCATAGCTAAATATTTTGAAATCCCTTGAACGGGGCAAGTAGGTACATATTTGTAAAAATGGATAACTTAAAGGATTTTCGCTTAATACAAACGATATTTATTCACCATAATGGCATAAATTAGATTACTATGTAAAAGTTTTTCATAGCTATGTATGTCAAAAATATAAAGTTCAATATTTCGGCGTGATTCTAGTTTAGATACCTACCTACTTATAATTGCAAAGATCTATCTATTAAATCAAAATTAAAGCTGAAAGCATGGCATAATTCAGGGCCGCCGCTACCATATGTGCAAAATGTGCGGCGCACAAGGGCGGCAACGTCTAGGGGCGGAAAATTAAGAGATCGATCTAACTCAACCTATACAACATACTCCAAAAGTTTTCTTTAAGCTTTTGGAACTTGTTTACATTTGACCGTTCACTACGTAGTTCCCACACACAATCTACTACAAATCTTTATTCATATTTTGTTTGTGACTGTCGCCTCTCACACTAAATAACCTCTTCGATTGCAGTCATAGTCGAAACTGCTTAACGCCATGTCGCCATAGATTGACACTTGGGAAGTAGCTTTCCACGCAACCTTCACGATTTTCAAAAACTTATATTTATCAAGTTTAAAAAAAAATCAAGCATAAAATTTTAATGTAGAGGAATATTTTAAATTTTGGGGCGCTTTAGCATAAAACAAATTATCAAAATCGGTTGTACCGAATCTTTAAATTTTTGGATTTTTGTTTAAATCTGTTGGACATTGTTTAAATAAAAAATTATAAAATTTCGAAAAAAATCGTTTTGCAGTTACAGTTATTTTTGGTCTTAAAAAAAAGAAGAAAAAAAAAAACGTTTGGGGACAAAATTTCGAGACCCACTTTTTTCATCTTCGCTATCATTGTAATGTCAACTTTGACCATTTTTTTACGAATGCATAACTTGCTTTATAGTACCTATTAGTCTCAAGTAAAAAGAGTAAATAATCTTAAAACGATGCAAAAACTGTACATATGTATGTATATGCTATAATGACTACGTTCATTGTATAAGAATTTGCTGTAGCTCGCGACAACAACAATGCACGTTTGTTTAAATTTTTCAATTGCGAAATGGAGAATGAATAAAACTTTCACTTATTCAACGTAAATACCCCCGTGCACCCGAGACATGGGGCGGCAATTTAAGATTCTTGCACAAGGGCGCACGAAGACCCAGCGGCGGCACTGGCATAATTGACACATGTAACCCGTCTAACGAAAGCTGTAGACTTGATTCCACTGCTAGTTCGGGAATTCCTACAATAAAAACCTCAAAAAATGCACCCATCCCACAACACCCCGTTTAACATGAGTCATTAATTTCTATGAACTAAAACTGACCTGCAAACATTCTTTTTTAATCTCCTTTTTCTCTTTTCGAAAATCAAACAACAATAAAGGGCTGCAAAACTGGCTCAACACAGTAGAGTGCTGTCTGTAACTGGAAGTTAAACATTGTGGGCGTACACAATATCACGTACGACACTTTTTTAAAGCAATTCCAGCTGAATATAAAAAAAAAAACAAAGATCTATGTAAAATACAAAAGTAGATAGAAATAACCTTTCGTTACTTTCCACTTCCTGTTTTTACAATATAACATAGCACTAACCGTATATCGCGTTTGGAATGCTATTCGAAACTTGTTTTCATTTACAGCGAATAATTCCCGAATAATGTGCAGGGGGGAAATGTCAGAAGAAAAAAAAAAAACAAACAATACATGTTTCACAACAGTTCGCTGCAAAACCAATGTCAAGGCCAGTTTATGTGTTGTTTACTTTTTAATTTCTTTTTCATATTCCACTCACTTTTAAAATTTAATGCGAAGCGAATGAAGTGTTTTTCTTTATGTTTTTAGCATTCTTTCTCTTCCTCTCTTTTCTTATTCAATCCTAAATGGTTTCTAGCAAACTTCCCGTTTGTTGATTGTATTTGCAAGACCAGCTGCTATTCAAAATACGTAGTATATTGTTTGGAGTGAAAAAAAGTAAGTGCCGGTTGTATTGAATTGCTCTTAAAACTAAAAGCTTTAAGAAAGCGGTATGTATGTATTTATTTTAATTGATAAAAAACTTTGTCCCCGTTAATAAATACATTTTAATACACGACTTAACCATTACACAAAACGATAGCCGTGTAAGATTTTAGAAATAAGAGCTATGTAGGTAAATACAAGTTAATCTATTCGTTAAGGTTTATCATGATATCATGACGCTGGTACCTATGTATGTATGAACGCTTATATTTTGGTTATATCTTTGTATATAAAACTTATACAGCCGTATCTATAAGATTTTCTTAAACTGCATCTTAGAGGTTATTTAGTTAAGCATACTTAAATATTTAATTTGCCTTTAAATGACGAAACTTCAATTCGTATCTATAATCGATTTTTCGTTGGTACTTAACTAAACAATGGTTATGTCACGTAACGTAAAAGAATGTGAAAATCTAGTACAAAAAAAAAACAAATTCTGCTTCATTTTATACAACACAGCTGTTTTGTGCCACTTTCAATCAGTAAATATTTGGAACACATTTTTTTATTTGTGAAATAGAAAAAAAAATGGCCATGGAACACAAACCCACACCCGCCGCCACAAACAAAAGAAAAAGATCTGAAAATTGGAATGCTTCCGACAAGAAAACTTTTTTATTTTAGAATTTGCAATAATACACAACACTACAAAACAAATTATTTTATGCAAAGATTCTCTTCCAACAACGAGGAATAAAGTTAGTGTCGATACAAACACTTCAAAGGCTAAGCGGAAAGCGTTGACGAAATTTCTTTGCGCGTACACGTTCTTTAATCAATACAAATTTTCGGTTTCTTAATTATTTGCATTTTCTAATTCTAAAATATCACAACAAACAATACAAACTCACAATTTGAAACTTCAAAATTTCAAAGATGACAATTGATATGTCAAAATACATTTTAAAATGCCTCTAAGTGATCCTTAAACGCGGTTGATGGCGTTTAAGTTAAGAGGCCTTTAAGTAACGTTACTTAAATGTGAAAATTGATTATAGATACCGATTTCATACTTAAGAGATATTTAGAGGTATTTTAAAGTTAAGTAACCTTTAATATTTGTTTATAGATTCGCCTGATAGTATTCTCTTGATGTCGAACGGTTGGGGCGACATCTTTAGCATAGCGATATTACTCGTACTTGTTAAATTTGTCTCCGCTAAATCTATATATATACATATATAAATCAATTGCTGTTCGTTTGTCTCGCTAAAACTCGAGAATGGCTGGACCGATTTTGCTAATTGTGATCTTGAAATATTTGTGGAAGTTCAGGGAAGGTTTAAACGGTGAGAAACATTAATAATGGTGCTTATTTTGACATTCTCTTTCGTTAGAAAGTGAGTCGAATTCGTTGAAACTTAATTTTGAGACTCGGCGATTAGAATGTTAATCGAACAAATCGAAAGTTCACCCAATCCATAGAAAGTTCATTCATTTGCGAAAGCTAATTCAATTTTGACATTCGAAAGAATAGAATTAAATGTCATTTTTGTGTCGTTTGAATTTTTCTGTCGAGTAAACAACAAAACATGTAAGTTTTTAATTATTTCATGGAAAATAAATTACTTTTATTATTTTTTTTGTTGGTTTATGTTAAAAGGTCGCATTCCAACTGGAAAAACCGCGAACAAAAGGAAAACTTAATTAAAATAATGGAAGAAAACCCGGCGGTAGCAAGGGGTTTTTTTTTACCACCCGCGTTGATACGGAAAGAAAGAAAGCATCCACTATCCTTCTCCTCTGCACTTCTTCAACACCATCTTAATTTATAAACAACACAAATGCCATAATTTTTATTTATTATTTTATGTTTTTATCCAAGAAATTTAAATTATTAAACAATAAACAAAACAATTACAAATAAACAAACATTTCACTTTTTGGTTTTGACATTTCACAAACACTTCTCTTTTGTTTTTGATATTTTAGTGTGACCAAGTGTATACGAAAAAAATAATAATTTAGAACGCGTCATGAACAACTTATTTTTTTAAGAATAGTTTCAAAACAGCTGAGTTGACACAAAAAATGTAATAAATATTAATTGTTTATGGTTAAACTTTACTTTATAATGAAAAAGTGTATTATTTATATTGTTTCTTGATTATTTATCCAATATCTATAAAATGTTTAGAAACAAAAAAATGTAAAACGGTCATACTAATTCAAATAGAAATATAGTAAATGTCAAGCAGCTGACAATGAAAATGAATCTTTTTTGAAGTTCATTTTATGCTATCTTTCGCAAATGAATGTTATTCGTTCGAATCTCAAAATTAAGAAAGTTCATTCGAAGGAATAGAATCATTCTAACGAATAGACTATTCATGAGAATGTCAAAATAAGCATGAATAAGTAACGGAAAATACTTAAAACGACAGTTCAATTTTCCATTAGAAAATGTTGCTAGACGCTCTAGGTCGCATTTGAACAGAACATCCAAATACTGATGCATGTTATTATCTTCGATTGTTTTTGGTGAATGTTCGTGGTCCAACATCGTTTTAACCACTAAGAACATTTGATGAATATTTGTGTGCGACTTTCCGTGAGGCGTGTCAACTACTAAAGTTGCTCGAGAACGATTCACATTGGGATAATACGTTTAAGAATTCCGTCATATCTTTATCGTCACATCAAATTCGCACATTGTTTGCGATTATCCACATGTTTCTTCTTGAATCCGGAAGATTTGTGGATGAAATATAGGGATGGCATGTCTGAGGATGTGTTCCATCGTGTCCGTTGTCAAACTTTGAATCCTTCACTACAAATTACTGCAGAAATTTATAATGAGACATTGATCATGATAGAAGATGTGTTTATGGATGGTAAATAAAGTATTGTCATGTTTGGGCATGACGGCACGTCCTAAGCGCGACGCTTTTAACCAAGAGTTGCAAAGAGAACAACAATACGATACTGAAGTATTGGTCGAAACAGTTCATTAAAATGTTCCGCAATTGAATTAACAACAAAGAATTGCGTACGATACTTTGATGGAAGCAGTGGATCTGGTGGAATTTACTCTCTTGATGCTCCCGTGGGTACTGGAAAAACTTTCTTTGTTGGCAAAGATCATATCGAAAAATGAAGTAGCCCTAGCATTGGCTTCACATGGAATAGCTGCAACATTGTTAGAAAGTGGCCGAACTGCAAATTCTGTCTTAAAATTACCACTAAACATGGAAATCAACGAAGCACGAGATTGTAACATCGACAAAAACAGCGCAATGGCGAAGATTCTACAGATATGTAAATTGATCGTTTGGGATGAATGTACGATGGCCCACAAGAGGTCACTGGAGACACTGGACAGAATGTTAAAAGATCTTCGTGACAACCAACACGTTTTTAATGGAGCCATGATTCTGTTGTCAGCTGATTTCCGTCGACTCTTCCAATTATTCATCTCCACATCACACTACAATTAACAACTAAAATGTGAGTGTTTTAGCAAGAAGAACCTGCGATTATGTTTTCGAAGCAGTTATTAGATATTGAAAATGGTAAGGTCGCAGTTGATACCTCGGACCGAATTAATTACACTTCTCACGGATTTTTGTCACTTCGTCGACTCAAAATAATACGAGTAACTTATTCAACGTGTTTTTACGGACATAGAACAACAGTTCAGAAACCGTAATTGGCTGAGTGAACAAGTTATTTTGGCGACCAAAAACAAAGATGTCGTTGATCTCAATATAACCATTCAGAATTTTCCTCCCGGAGTGTTGTTTTATTAAAAATCAGTTGACGCAGTTACAAACGAGGATGATGAAGTCAACTCAACCTCACAATTTACAATTTAATTAAGTATATAAGTGTGTTGCATTTAATGTAGATACAAATTTTGTATGTAGTCTTGGCCATATTTTCCAAAAATATATGTAGATGATACGAAGTTCACTGGGTCATCTAGTTTAATAATAAAATATTCTTTTTTTTACTATATATTTGTTTTGTATCTTATCCTACTCTCCACTGTAAAATTGTGCGCTAATTTCAGCGCCACCACCAGGATGGCGTTGTTACCACAAAATCACGCTTACTGTCGGCTTTTGGACTAATGAGATTGTGGAAAAACCCATAGATGTTATGATACCTTTGTATATAAAACTTATAGTACTATCAAGAAGACGAAAGATTGGGTGATATGCATAAAACGGAAGTATTTACTACAAGTAAAAGATAATAGTAAATACTATAACTTAAAGCAAATGGTTAAATTAAAAGTATTTACTTCATTCCATATGCATAAAGTTTAGTACTTACTAACTGGCAAATACTTTCAGTATATACTAAATTCATCCAAGTAAATACTAGAATTCATCGGAAATTGATAGTAAATACTTTTTTTTCTTATCGGGTTAGTAAGCAAATAGTTTTTTTTGCCAGATTAACCGTTAATTCCCTATATTAAATTACTGTTGCCCTTCTTGTTGTTTTGTAAACATCTGTTCATGAAATTTTATCAATCATTAATTTATTGAAAGTCGACTGAGCAACAATGAAGAACGAAGGTTTGTCAATAAGCCAAATGCACCTAGTTTTTGTGCGTATTTTAAAAGTACATAGTGTTCTTATGAATAAGTCGCAGCAACCGGCAGTAAAAAAATCGAAGTCAGAGGCTATGAAAATACGAGTCTTCATAAATGAAAATAAATCCTTTGAGAATAGAGTTAAGGCCAGGACCGCACTTGCGATTTTTTGTCGAAGCGATTAAAAAGTCGTAGTCGCTACAAATTATTGTCATGCACGAACTTGCGATTTTTTTGCGCGTTTATTTAATCGCAAAAAATGAAACACACTACTTCTTATGTGAGTGCACGCATTTCCTACAAATAAATAGCGACAGAAAAATCGTTTGAAAAAATGGAACTTGTTTCATTTTTATAATCGCTACGATTTTTAAGTCGCATGTGCGTGCATTTGCATTTAACGCCATGTGTCTTATTCCTTGCGGCTAAGAAATCGTGGAATTAAGATCGCAAGTGCGTGCATGCCCATTTCTCTTTGCGACTACGATTTTTAAGTCGCAGTAATTTAAATCGCAAGTGTGGGCATATCCATTTGAGTACATTTGTTTCATTTAAGATTACGACAATCGCATCGCAAGAAAAATGAAACAAATTGCGACTTTTAAATCGTCATGATTTGTTGGTAGCAAGTGCGTTCATTCTCATTTAAATTCATGTGTTCTATTTTTGCGACTAAAAAATCGTGCGATTGAAATCGCAAGTGCGGTCCTAGCCTAAGACTGTAACTTTTTATGGTTTCGAAGCTACATAGTTATGTGTTTAAATCAAAAAAAGTATGTACTTTTAAATTTTCATGTTGCTATCCTTTGACTTTGAAAAAAAGAAGTAATTCCTACAGAAAAAAAGTACTTGCTACTTTTTATGCATACGGAATAAAGTATTTACTGAAAAAGTTCATCCGAAAAAAGTAAGTACTGTGGCCTCAAGTAAATACTTTATTTTCAGCATTTACTGCATGTTTATGCATATCAAAAAAAGTAATTACTTAGAAATTCTTAAGTAAAAGCTACAAGTAAAAGATAATAGTAAATACTATAACTTAAAGCAAATGGTTAAATTTAAAGTATTTACTTCATTCCATATGCATAAAGTTTAGTACTTACTAACTGGCAAATACTTTCAGTATATACTAAATTCATCCAAGTAAATACTAGAATTCATCGGAAATTGATAGTAAATACTAATAAATACTACCAAGGCTCCTATGCATAATGGGAACCTGTATTTGCTTAGCCAATTATTTTTTGCTCCCAGCTGTTCTTCATAGCTCGATGGAAATTTTATCAAATGAGAAGCTTTGTCTTTTATTAATTTTGCAACAAAATTAACTGTTCTGGATACAGTACTCTGATGAACGCCTATATCTTCACCAACGCCAACTTGAAATCCAGGATCTCCAACGTATCGTAAAAAAATTCGCATCTTTTCTTGATGAGTGATTGCCCCTCCTCTTGTTTCAGTTTGAGCTCCTTAAAAAGTATTATATATATGAACCATTTGTTCAACATAAGACTATATAAACTTGGCGACTAAGGGCAAGTTTTAAAACTTCGCCAGTAACTAAAAACCACTAACTCCTTTAACTAACGGAAGCTTATTGGTATAGTATCGCAATATACATATATAACAGTTTTCATAAGGGTTTGCTTCTTGTAAAATTATAAATTATATTTTTAAGTTAACAGGCGTATAAGAAAATAGAAAGTTTTACACCATTTTCGCGAACTAACAAAAGGCTCCAAATTGTAAGGGTGTGCCAAGTTTTAAAACTACAAATTACGATTTTGCAATGACTTACCAATGAAGTATTCACTCAACCAATCTACGTTTTCCCTCTCAAAACGATAGAGTTGTTTAAAATTTGATTCTGAACCCGATCTTCGACTTTTATAGACTTTTTGTGAACTAACGCGTACAAATTCCGCCATTTCAGTACAGTGAACAGTAACTTAATTTTAATTTATATCAGCAAAGTGAATCCTTTGAGAATAGAGTTAAGACTGTAAGTTTTTATGGTTTCGAAGCTACATAGTTATGTGTTTAAATCAAAAAAGTATGTACTTTTAAATTTTCATGTTGCTATCCTTTGACTTTGAAAAAAAGAAGTAATTCCTACAGAAAAAAAGTACTTGCTACTTTTTATGCATACGGAATAAAGTATTTACTGAAAAAGTTCATCCGAAAAAAGTAAGTACTGTGGCCTCAAGTAAATACTTTATTTTCAGCATTTACTGCATTTTTATGCATATCAAAAAAAGTAATTACTTAGAAATTCTCAAGTAAAAGCATTTACTATCTTTTATGCATATCACCCATTGGGTGATATGCATAAAACGGAAGTATTTACTACAAGTAAAAGATAATAGTAAATACTATTACTTAAAGCAAATGGTTAAATTTAAAGTATTTACTTCATTCCATATGCATAAAGTTTAGTACTTACTAACTGGCAAATACTTTCAGTCTATACTAAATTCATCCAAGTAAATACTAGAATTCATCGGAAATTGGTAGTAAATACTAATAAATACTGCCAAGTCTCCTATGCATAATGGGAACCTGTATTTGCTTAGCCAATCATTTTTTGCTCCCAGCTGTTCTTCATAGCTCGATGGAAATTTTATCAAATGAGAAGCTTTGTCTTTTATTAATTTTGCAACAAAATTAACTGTTCTGGATACAGTACTCTGATGAACGCCTATATCTTCACCAACGCCAACTTGAAATCCAGGATCTCCAACGTATCGTAAAAAAATTCGCATCTTTTCTTGATGAGTGATTGCCCCTCCTCTTGTTTCAGTTTGAGCTCCTTAAAAAGTATTATATATATGAACCATTTGTTCAACATAAGACTATATAAACTTGGCGACTAAGGGCAAGTTTTAAAACTTCGCCAGTAACTAAAAACCACTAACTCCTTTAACTAACGGAAGCTTATTGGTATAGTATCGCAATATACATATATAACAGTTTTCATAAGTGTTTGCTTCTTGTAAAATTTTAAATTATATTTTTAAGTTAACAGGCGTATAAGAAAATAGAAAGTTTTACACCATTTCCGCGAACTAACAAAAGGCTCCAAATAAGAGTAGTAAGGGTGTGTCAAGTTTTAAAACTACAAATTACGATTTTGCAATGACTTACCAATGAAGTATTCACTCAACCAATCTACGTTTTCCCTCTCAAAACGATAGAGTTCTTTAAAATTTGATTCTGAACCCGATCTTCGACTTTTATAGACTTTTTGTGAACTAACGCGTACAAATTCCGCCATTTCAGTACAGTGAACAGTAACTTAATTTTAATTTATATCAGCAAAGTGAATCCTTTGAGAATAGAGTTAAGACTGTAAGTTTTTATGGTTTCCAAGCTACATAGTTATGTGTTTAAATCAAAAAAAGTATGTACTTTTAAATTTTCATGTTGCTATCCTTTGACTTTGAAAAAAAGAAGTAGTTCCTACAAAAAAAAAGTACTTGCTACTTTTTATGCATACGGAATAAAGTATTTACTGAAAAAGTTCATCCGAAAAAAGTAAGTACTGTGGCCTCAAGTAAATACTTTATTTTCAGCATTTACTGCATTTTTATGCATATCAAAAAAAGTAATTACTTAGAAATTCTCAAGTAAAAGCATTTACTATCTTTTATGCATATCACCCATTGTGTCGAGATCCTAAGTATAGGGACAGTACTTGCTAGATTTGTCTCTACTAAATTTAATGATAAAATATTCTCTTTTTTACTATTTGTTTTGCATCTTACCCTACTCTCCACTGTAAAATCTAGCGCTAATTTCAGCGCCACCACCGGACTAGAGTTCGCAATACAAAATCACGTTCCTTGATATACTATACGCTTTATATACAAAGATGATACTAAGAAAAACCTGCAGCAGGTAAAAAAAGGAGTTTAAAATTTGTTGCACCCACGTTTTTAACAAAAGGTAATAAGTACTAACCAAAGAACTAGGCTTGTGAAATAAAAGTAATCGAAATTGGTAAAATGCGTTCTAATTGCAATTGGCACAGTTATCGTATCTATGATGTTGATCTGACAGTACAAACTATAGGATAATGCACACTGGCATCGTTCACACCAATAATAATTGCAATTTTATAGCATTTTTATAACAAAAGATAGACTCATTTAACTTTAAAAAAAAAATGTTGCAATTAATTGTAGATATAACAAAAATTTCATCGTTGAATTAAGAAAGAAATCATTCTATTCAGTCTATATAATTATTATTAATATAAAAAGAGAACGCAAATAGCTTACTGAATTTACCATTAACTCATATTTTGTTTTTGTTTTTTTTTTTTTTTTTTTTTTCCAAAAAGTAGACTTATTCGACTTTCAAAAAAACGTACTATCTCTAATAAAACAAAGCACGAAGCGACCACATTACTGCTGTGTCCACTGAGAATTCCTATTGCTGAAAATAGTATTATTCTATATTAATTAATACGTCTGAAAAAAATAAATATATATATATATATATATATATATATATATAAATCTATATATAATTATATTCTTGGTACTTTTTGGTCAAAATATTAAATATAAATATTTTTACTCACTTTGAACGGCAAGTTGTTGCTGATGCGCTGCAGCTCGCTGTTAAAAAAAAATATTAAAATTTGAATAAAGTTTTGTAAAAACAAAATAATAAATTAATAATTTAAAAACAGTTTTACCGGAGAAGAATAACGAGATAAATCCAATGAATTCAAAAATTAATAAAATATATGTGTACATATATGTAGATATATGTATGTATGTACAATGCTTCAAGTTCATAAACGTTGTGCACATACATGTGCACATACAAGCGCTTAATGCCTCTGCAGGGAAATCAAGATTTCTGATCGGACATGTGCGGAAAACGAATAGTGAAAATCGTTTCTTACAGGGCGTTTCTTTTTTCGTAAAATCAGTTTTTGAGCCGAATTTGTGACTATAGAGCACATTTGTTCGCAAAAAATATTTTTTTTTATCACAGCTTAATCATGTGGAAATTGTGATAAAAAGCAAAGTTTTTTTTAAGTTTCTCTAGATTTTAAATTGATTAACAAGTGTGACCTTTTAAAACAACATTATAAGATTATAAAAGTTAAAATTTCATGAGTACGGATAATGTATTTTTTTATTTTATTTTAGACTCCCACTCTATTTTGTGCTTTTAGTATATTATTATTATATTGTATTCAGCAAATTTAAATTACAGCTTGAAAAAATCTTCATAACGCATATTTTAAGGGTTTAATCTCATTAAAAAGTATAATTAGTTAAGATTGTCAAATTATTTATTTTTATATAACTATAGTGAATTTTATAGGTGTATACATACATATCTACCTACCACAAAGTAAATAAAAATCAAAATCGTATAAAAACTACAGTAAAATAATAAAGTAGGGCTGTTCAAGAAACAAGACCAGACGAAACTAAAAGTTAAAAACTTAAAAAAATGAAGTGGCAGATTTTATCTCTTCTCTTTCCTTTAACAACTATTGTCAACAAGGCAACTTACTTGATTTGAATTATTAATTAATACAAATTTCTTTGAATTAATGGTCATAATGCTGATCAAAAAGATGTACATTGGCTTTGGTATTGCACTGATCAACTTTGATTATAATAAGGAGGAGTTCCCAATCTCGAATTTATGTTAATAATTCAGACCTGAATAAAACACCCTTACATACCAAGTACACAATTTCTGTAATTTTCAAGGTTTTTTGCAGCGAGGAACTAATTAGGCAATTAAATCTTGTTAATTGCACTCAGATATCAAATTATGTGGATAGGTTATAACAACAACAAAAAAAAAAAAAAACAAGTCAAATATACTTATTTACGTTTTGCAACAATGTTCGCACTCCACTCCGTTGTAATGCTTGAACATCAAGTGACTGACTACGTCCACGCTGCATCTTTGATGATTGTCCAGCCGATGAAGATGACGTTGTACCCCGTATCCATTTTTTCACGGCTGACATGTTTTTTTTTTAACTTTAATAATTTATGAACACTAATGCACTAGGTATTTCATGTTACAGTTCAATGTTTTAAAGAAAGTAAATAATATAATAAACTTATGAATTTCTGTCCATTACATGTTCAGAGCTTTTTTTTATTGGACATATTTGTGTAGAGATTAAACGAAGAGCTTTGAATGAATTTATTTTGGGAAATTAATAAATGGAGGAAAAAGGTTCTGACAAAATTCAACGCAAGGTGAATAGATACATAGTTCATCTATTCGATCTTAGATGGCGCACAAAAATAAATAAAAGCATAGAAAAAGTTATCATGAGGATTACTTCTGCGGATTGTATTTATTTTTTTTTGCACTTAATTTTAATATCGAACCAAATTTCACTTGAAGCGGGTAACGGCAGAATTCCTAGTGTCCCTTTAAATTCGTTCATATTTGTGTTATTTATACTTTTTTTTTGTTCTTAACATAAATTAAAGGTATTTAAGAAAAATTTTGATAAATTAAGTCAAGCCAGGGAAAATTTAATTTTAAGGACGGAATATGTATGTATATGTAATCGAAAAAAATATTTGAAAATTTAAAAATGAAGACATACTTTTGAGATTGCACATGTCTAGATTTGGAACGGATCTTTATCCCTTCAAAAAGGTAAACAATTTCTAGCGCGTGTCTGTCATGCAAAAAAGACTTTTTGTATAGAACAGGATGTAGCAATTTAGTTTCAATTTGAAGTACTCGTAGTTTAGACCATTTTGATCTTTTTTCTTTCTTCTTAATATGATTTATACAGAGTGGCCCCTGATTAGCTAAGGATATTTTGGGATATGATTATTGGGTAATGGAAAAGGAGCGGAATCGTAATTTTTTGACACAGAGGTGCTGCTATCATTCTTGTTTGAGCAAATCTTTTTGACGCATTTGACGTTTACGAAGACGCTCTCTGGATTATCAAAATGTTTGTCTTTAAACACAATTATAAGGGCTTGTTTATATTCTAAAAATAAAGTCCTAAACTATGTTTCTAACATTCATATTAAGAGTTCAATTTAGTTACATGCTTTAGTCCGCAAAGATGTAAACATTAGAGATAAGCCTTACTGTAGAAGGATTTTTTTCATAGAATATACCCCAAAATCATTTCCCAAATTATTATCCTTTACAAATAAGGGGACATCTTGTACACACAGACAGCCACCACATATAAACTACCAAATGAAATCTTTAGTTGCATGAAAATAAATCCTTCATTTTCTTTTTAATATCGTTCTAACTTTGTATGATACTCTCACATTTACAAATGCCAAAAAAAGTGTATTAGAGCAAATGTTTTGTGATTTAAGAGGCAGTTTAATAAAAAAAAAATCTGGGCTGCACAAGCCCGATTTTATTAGATCGAAAGGAATACATAAGTATTGTAGGCAAGTGTCTTAAAACTCCTTCGTAAGTAATATTTTAGGGATTCCATAATCGGCATACTTAGGCTAAGAACGCACTTGCGAATTCAATCGCACGGTTCTTTAGTCGCAAAAATAGAACAGCTGAGTTTAAATGAGAATGAACGCACTTAATACCAACAAGTCGTGACGATTTAAAGTTCGCAAATTTGTTTCATTTTTCATGCGATGTGATTGTCGTAAGTTAAAATGAAACAAATGCACTCAAATGGATATGCTCAAATTTGCGATTTAAATTACTACGACTTAAAAATCGTAGTCGCAACAAGAAATTGTTATGCACGCACTTTTAATTTTTAATTCACGATTTCTGAGCCGCAAGGAATAAGACACATGGCGTTAAATGTGAATGCACGCACAGGTGACTTAAAAAATCGTAGCGATTATAAAAATGAAACAAGTTCCATTTTGTCAAGCGATTTTTCTGTCGCTACTTATTTGTAGCAAATGCTTGCACTCACATAAAAAGTAGTGTGTTTTGTTTTTTGTGATTAAATAACCGCGCGCAAAAAAATCACAAGTGACAGTATGACAGTAATTATTTGTATCGACTACGACTTTTTAATCGCCTCGACGAAAAATCGCAAATGCGGTCGTAGCCCTTTTTTTACTTGCGATTTAGGTACTATAGGGCAAGTTGTGCGTTTGAAAAAAATCTAACTCGAGATTTTGATCAAAGTTGACATTACCATGACAGCGAAGACGAAAAAATGGGTCCAGCAACTTCGTCCGTCTGTACCTCAATTTACGGCCTAAGCCACTGGAGGGATTTTCTTAAAAAATTGGTACTCAATGGTCTTCGGTAATTCCCTAGAGGGGAAATTGAAAATTTTTTTAACTCAAATACCAACGGTACCCCCCATACACCCGTAGTGCAAAATCTAATTTATCTCGAAAACAGTTCTAACGATTTTGTTGTGCTATTATGGGCATTGACTAAATTTTGGTCCAGCAAAATTTTAGGAAAAGATGCTATTAACAGTACCTGTCATAGAACCGTTTTTTTTTTATTTTCGACTTTCTCATTAACAGCTTTAACGATTTTAACCAAAACTTTTATACAAGAGCCCCTTAAATTTAAAATAATACTCGTATTATATACAGGGTGTGCGGTAATTTGTGTGCCATACTTTGAAGTGATTCTTGGTTATATTCTAAGAAAAAAATTATTCTACAGTAAAGTCTGATTTTCAACTTTGACATCACTTTCTGACGATTTAAAAAAAGACTAACTTTGGTGTACTCTGACCCATGTTAAGGTCAATTTCTCAGTCAGTACCAATGATAGGGACCTCATTTTGGACTTTTTTTAGTAGAAATAGTACCCTTTAAAACTACGTTTAAATTGAACTGATATGTTTTTAGGGTTACCAGATATTCAATTTTAAATGGTGTTCAATTTTTTTTGCCTGGGCAAAATTTTGACTTTGAGGTCAATTTTTGCAAAAAATGCGTAATAAACATAAAATTTTCTTATTTTTACCTGATGAACAAATCAATAATAAAAAAAACTCATTGATAAAAGCACCAAAAAACCCATACATTTTATGATACTTGGGAAAATCAAAAGCAGGTAAGAAATCGAATTTTGGATTTTTGACCTACTTTTATTGCAGCACTTGGCAATTGGAGTTGTTTTCCAAAAATTGATAGTTTTTAAGCAATTTTTAAGACTGTTCACTTATGAAAAGGGTTAAAAGTGTACTTAGCCCAACTTGACTTGCTGTCAAATCCCTAATTACCTTACCTCTTCTCAGCGAGAGTTAAATTTGGGGTATGAATGTTTAATGGGTAAATTAACTAAATAAGGGGTATAAAAGAATAGAAAAACAAATTCATTCATCAGATTATCAAGTTGAGTCAGCATTTTGAAATGTCTTCATTTACGAGAGAAGAATATGCAGACATTTTATTCGTTTATGTTTATGGAAATTCAAGAAGAGCACAACGAAGATACCAGGAAATTTTTTCCTAACAGACGATTTCCTACTTGAAATGCCTTTCGAAGGCTTCGAGAAACTAGATCTGTTTCAACTGTAAGAGAGTTTCAACTGCAAAAAGAGTTTCGGTCAATGAAAGAATACTGGCAGCTGTTGAAATCGATCCTTTCATCAGCATAAGACGCTTGGCTCTACATTTTAATGTTTCCAAACACAGAATTTCCAGTATGGAGAAAATATGTATCCATATCACCATACACCTGTGCAAGAACTGCTTACCGATCATTTTGAAAAGGGCCTCGAATTTTGTTACTGGTTGCTAGAGAGAAGCTTGGATGACAACCAATTTATAAACAGAATATTTTGGACAGACGAATCTCAATTCACAAGAGATGGCATTACGAATTTCCATAATCTCCACACATGGGATTCGAGCAATCTACATTCAAAACGGCAAAGATAATTTCAGGACAGATGCAGTGTCAATATGTGGGCAGGTGTACTTGGAAATAAATTAATCGGGCCTTTCAAATTACAACCCCGACTTAATTCTACTAACTATCTGGAGTTTTTACAAAATAATCTACCAATCCACTGCTTCAACTAGCTTCACCATATTTTCAACAAGATGCTGCTCCGGCCCACGATGGTCGTGAAGTTAAGGATTGGCTGGATGAAGAATACTGTGATCGATGGGTATGCAGAAATGGACCAATTCACTGGCCTGCAAGACCTCCCGATCTCACTGTACTGGACTTTTTTGAATGGGGACGAATGAAAAAAAAACGTTTACTCATCTGAAATAACAACTTTAACTGAAATAAAACAACGTATTTCCGAAGGATCACTAAAATTAAGATAAGAGTTATCGAGAACAAACATTCAAAATGAAATCCAAAAACGGACTCTAGCATGCTTTCAAAACACACTAGCGCACTTTGAGTACTTATTATGAGGATTTTTCTGTGTACGTAAAATAAAAAATTACTTAAAACTACACAAATTATTGTTTTTTTCGAACCCTTTACACCTCAGGGCGAGAAATCTTTTTTTTTAATTTTACTTGTTTTAGATTTTCGCAAGTATCATAAAATGTATGGGTTTGCACTTATGCACTTATTAATGATTTTTCTATTATTGTTTTGTTCATCAGGTAAAAATAAGAAAACTTTATGTTTATTACGCATTTTTTGAAAAAAATTGACCACAAAGTCAAAATTTTGCTCGGGCAAGACAAATTGAACACCATTTAAAATTCAATATCTGGCAACCCTTAAAACATATCAGCTCAATTTAAACGTAGTTTTAAAGGTTAGTATTTCTACTAAAAAACAGTTCAGAATGAGGTCCCTACTGTAGGTACTGACAGAGAAATTGACCTTAACATGGTTCAGGGTACACCAAAGTTAGCCTTTTTTTTTTAAATCGTAAAAGTGATGTCAAAGTTGAAAATCAGACCTTACCGTAGAGCAATTTTTTTCTTACAATATGACCAAGAATCACATCCCAAAGTATGGCACACGAATTACCGGACACCGTATACAAATATTCGAAAAAATAGTTTTTGGGTCTCTTCAAAAAAAAAAAATTTTAATTTGTTTTTGGAAAATCAATTTCTTCAAAACGTGTGCACGATTATTTTTTGAAATTATTTCCTAAAATCTTTATTACGAATAACTTAAAATTAGCATACAAATTTTTTTCTTTTTTTTTTAATTTTAAAGGAATTTCTTATATAAAAAATGATTTAATAATAACACGATTTTTAAGCTTTGCTTGCATAAATTCACTTTTATAGAAATCAGACGGCAATTTTATGCATCTGAACATTTTTATCTCATTACATCCAGTTTTTATATTTATTTATACATAATTTTTAAATTCCAAAGTACATAAGAGCATGTACGTGCGATTTAGTCGTGCATTTTATTTTTAAGATATTCTTACGATTTTTGATTTTTTTCTATAAATTGACGTGTTCAAGAAATTAAAAGACATTTATTTTAAATCAAGCTTTTGAACATTTATCTCTAAATTTTTTAAAATTAAGCCACCTTCAAACAAGTACGACCAACCCAGTTATTTTCTTTAATTTGCCTTTTTAATCCAATTTACTTTGCGTAGTTGTTCATGTTTTCTTATTATTAGCGAACATATCTCAATGCCGGAAATATACAATACCAATGCAAACCAAACATTATTGATACACTCTTCTTGATGAGTTTTCCAGTTATAGAACTTCTACTAGCCAAGAGTATTAATTGCATGATGTGTTTATTGAATTTAATTGTAAAAGTTTTCACATTGATGAAATTGGTACTTAAAAACAGAAGTAATATTTTTTTTATAAAGTTTCGTATTGTGTTAAATGCATACATTTGTATTGCAGGTTTGATCTAATTCTATTTTTGTTTTTTAATGATAAACTTCTGTCGGGTATCAAAATCTCTCGTCCTTTTGTGACTACACATTACCGACCAAATAGACAAAATTGCCTTTTTTGTTTTTTTCGTCACAATAGAGAGAAATATGCGCACAGTGGAGTAGATTATGCGTTAAAGATGAAATTAATTATTAAAAAAGTAAAATTGTATAAGTTATATCTAGTTATTTTAAGGTTTTACAACACCAGTTTACAAATTTTGGGGTCATCATAGGTACATACAAAAACGTTTAAAATGTATTCTAGACTAATTTTGGGACACTGAAAAAGAAAATGACGATATTATTTGCAATGCTATTTCGCTACTTTCGAAGCTACGGGTATATGCCCAGCCCATAGCCAATTGGGTTCCTCCCCTAAAAAAATTCAACCTTAATCCGGGAATGCTCATCAGTAAAACCTTGAGGCCAATTAAGAAAGTACTGTTAAGTTCAGCGATTCTTTCTTCATCCGAACGATGATTTATTTACCTAGCTCTGTTTTCCCTAGCATTTTGATATCTACAACTTTAAAAACGAATTACATGGGTTTTTTTTTTAAATCTTTACGCATTTTCCTAACGCTCGGAATGTAATTAATATTGTAAGGGGAGTCAAAAAACCTTAAATGCGCACGCATTATAAATAAAATGCACGACTGGGTCGCACGAACTTGCTCCTATGTAGAAGACTAAGAATTTCAAAAATGAATGTTATTAGAGAAACTGTTCATAAGCATAAAATTCATTTTTTAAATGACTAAAGAAAACTTCTTTAGTAGTTAAAGGTAAGAATAGGATGCCATGTGATTCAAGCAAATATACTTCTTTAGTAGTTAAAGGTAAGAATAGGATGCCATGTGATTCAAGCAAATATAGATTTATGCAAGAACAAAAATTAGTCCTTGTAGTGGTTTCTTAAAAAATTAGGTTTTATATAAGAAAATCTTAAAACATTTTTAAGAAAAAATGTTGGTACGCCAATTTGAAGTTTTTATTATTGTATGAATAAAAATTAAATTTACAAAAAAAAGTATTGAGCTGTTTTCGAGATATTGAATTTTCAAAAAACAAAAAATTGATTTTTTTTTTTCAAAATTCAAAAAAAATACTTTTCTTCTTCTTCTTCCTTTTCTTCGGCGCTGTTATGATCTCGATGTCGAGGGGATCATAACTCTCCCACGTATCTGCTTCACACTAGTGATCCGCCTGTGGGGTTCACCGGGTTGACCTCAGAAATCGGCGGCAAGCCTCCCGGTTTTGTATTGTTCCATTTCTGAGGCCAACTGAATGCTGGTGTTTTTGCATTTGTTTGTACCAGGAGTGTTTAGGCCTACCTTTCTTTTTATTTCGAATTGGAACGTTGTATGATATTGCCTTTTTGACGGGGTTCTCAGGATCTCTCCTTTGAACATGGCAATACCAACTGAGTCGGTCGTGTTCAATTTTTTGGGAAATGGTATTCTTAACATGAAGGCTTCCTCGGATCTTCGTACTTCTAATTCGATCAAGCTTTGTAACTCCTGCTGTCATACGAAGCATCTTCATCTCAGCTGCCGTTAGCTTACTCTCATACTTTTTGTACATTGTCCAACATTGTGAACCGTATGTGAGTGCTGGACGCACAACTGAAGTGTAGAGCTTTCCTTTCAGCTTAGGGGGCATTTTTCGGTCACAGAAGATAGCAGAATTTTCCCGCCACTTCATCCACCCTACGCTTACGCGATGATTGATATCGTCATCACAAGTAGCTTCGTTATTAATCATAGACCCCAGATATTTAAACTTTTCACACTTGGGAAGCACTACTCCATTCAAATAAATGTCTGGAATAGGCCTGTGTGGAAAAATACTTTTCTTAAAGTTTTGAAATGCAATGTTTTTTAAACTTTTTAGAAGCTTCTCTCTACGAAATTTCATCAAAATCCGTTGTGCTGATAATGAGAAATTCAAAATTTTAAAAAATCGTTCTATGGTAGGTACAGTCAGTAATATCTTGTTTTCAAATTTTTTTTTATTAAATTACAGATATTAAAAAATAATAGAAAGAAAAAAAATTTAAGCAAAATTCTCGGAACCGTTTTCGAGAAAAATACGATTTTCGAAAACCATTTTTTAACATTTGTATGGAGGGTACCGTTATTTTTAGGTAAAATGAATTTATTTTGCTCATTTATTGTAGATTATTTTTCCAAACTTTTATTTATCAAGTTTTGAAAAAAATCGAGCATGGGGTTTTCAAAATATTGACTTTTCAAAAAAAAATTTTGAAAGTTTTTTTAAAAATCCAAAAAATTTGTTTTGGAAAATTTGAATACACAATAATATTCAAACTGCTGGGAAGCCTTAGCATAAAAAAAATGATCAAAATCGGTGGTACCGTTTTTGAGAAAATCAAAAACAAAAAAATGGCCCCAAGGGGGGTACCAAAACTACTCATTGTTTTGAAATTTTTTTTCGTCCATTACCTAGGTTTAACTGAATTAAATTTTTAGAATTTTTTTTAAGAAAATCGCAGGGACAGTTTTTGAGAAAAAAAAATATTTATAAAATTTCGGAAAAAAATCGTATGGCAGGTACCGTTATTCTTGGTCATAAAAAATTAAATCAAAAAACCTCCGGGGGTAAAAATTCAAAACCCATATCTACCAAGTTTGAAGAAAATCGGCCGAGCCGTTTAGCTGTAATCGAACAGACAGACAGACAGACAGAATTGCCAGACCCACTTTTTTCGTCTTCGCTATCATCGTAACGCAACTTTGATCAAAATCTCGAGTTCGATTTTTTTTACGAATACATAACTTGCCTTATAGTACCTATAAGTCGCAAGTAAAAATGGAAAAAAACGGAATCCGAAAGCGAATAAAAAAGTTATAAATTCATTCGGCATGGGTAGAACCATAGTTTTAAGTTCTGTAACGGTTTTACTCTTCTTTAGAAAACGAGAGATAGAGAATCACTTTCTAGCAAGAGGAATTTTATTTTTTAATATCATCTTTCTATATAAAACTCATAGTACTCTCATGAAGACGAACGATTGGGGCGACATCTTAAGCATTGCGATAGAACTCGTTAGATTTGTCTCTGCTAAATTTAATAATAAAATGTTCTCTTTTTTGTTACTTGTTTTCTATCTTATCCTACTCTCCACTGTTAAATCGTGCGCTAATTTCATTTTCATAACTGTACAATGTTATTTTCCAATTAATTTGTGTGGTTAGATTTTTGTTAAATCATAGGAAACCTTAATTGGTGACGTAGATTTTGTGCAACTGTGTGCTCTTATTGCTCAGAATTGCATTTCAAACGGGAACTAGACATGAATTGGATTCAAACAACCCATTACTCGCACATATGTTTGTACATACGAGTATATCACGATTGTGTTTTCGTGCTAATTTTGGAGCAACTCTTTCTAAGCCTTAGCGGTGTTTGTTTAAAACTAATTGCAAATATTTATATTTAATATACTTTTGTGTTTCACTTACGAATGGTATTTTTGTATTGTTTATGTTAAGATTATCATGTGAATGCAGTCATTTTATTCATACTGAAGATTGCAACGACTAGAGGCCATGACGTAAGATCCAATTGAATTTTATCATCGTGACTTATTTTGTTCTTAAAGCTTTGGTTCGGTAAAAAAAAGTAGAGACTAAACTCAAATGTATGAATGTGGATTACGCAATATTTTTTTATGGGAAGAGAGTTCAGCGTATTTGACATCAGGTATTTGTTTTTAAATTTTGATTAGAAAGCGTTCTGTTGTGGCACCGTGCTCGTCAAATTGCACATATCACAGTTTGATAACTTTTATTGAACATAAATTATTATTAGAAAATCATTCGAATTAAAACAAAAACTTGATCCGATTGGAGTGGCAGTTCTCCTCCGGTACTTGATCGCGTTAACAATTCAACGGGAATAATGATTCGAATTTGGAAACGAGTCTTGAAAGATCTTGACATACACAAATCAGATGGCCAGAAAGTATACCAACCATTGTTCCACGCTGTCAAAACAACTGCCTAAGCTTTCCAATCAGTCCTTCTCTACAGATTTCTTTCCGAGTGTATGGAAAAAACAACATTTGTCCAGCCAGTTCCTAAAAACGACGAATCTCTTCACTCATCTCAACACTTCGAACTTCAAAATACAAATCTCTGAAGAACTCTTTAAAACTAACTTAAGCAACAATGGCAGATAACAACCAAATATAGAAGACCTACGAGTATATGAAGACCTCCAAGGTAAAAACCTCCAATAAGAAGTATTAAGAAACGCGTACAGAGAAGTAAGAATAGATAACATGCTTAATCCAGTGAAACACAAGTCCGTTTGCACCAGACTAGAAGAAATCACAATTAACTCATTTATTCGAACTGTGGAATATTACTTGACCAGAAGGAATACTGAAGAAGCAAGGCGATAAATTCAAGGGGAGGTGATAAACACAGTTATAAATGTGCCACAATATGCTAATCGTTCAGGACGAATTGGGAGATTTTAATTACCCAATTGTAAAATCTCAGAACAATATAATAGACATCCCGAATCGGTGGATGTCTCACATGTGCAAATAGGACAAATCAATACAGCAGAAACCGCAAGAGATCAATTGATTTTGAACTTCGTACCCCTGCACTCCGACGAAATAGAATCACCAACAGGAGCTCTTATTCTTTGGCAAGTAAGAACACGTAGAAAAAAAATATTAAATATTTAAAAATAGACCACTTTAATCCAGAGGAATATCAAAAAAAAATATTAAAAAGTTCAATTCGTTGCTTTTTGATAAGTTGACAAGCACACCAGAAATAGAACATGAAAAAGCAACTCAAAATACTCAAGTTCCTTTATAGTGGTTCCCAAAATGATGGACAATTCTGGGCAGAAGATATTCAGACATTTGATAGACTAAAGAAAATTGAACGATATCACAATTGATGATAAGTTTCCATTACCAAACATAAATTCAGTTTTAGATAAGTAGGGAAAAACCAATATTTTATTACCATAGACTTCGCCAAAGGCTAACACCACCTTGTTAAACAACAAGATAGTAAAAAAAAAAAAAAACGGGATTTGTATCGTCACATGATTTGTATTAGTTCATGACGTTCCAAAAGCTAATGAACGATGTCTTGAGAGATTATATAAACAAAACATGTGTAGTATACTTAATAAAACTGAAGAGAAAGCAGTTACAAAAGAAAAAAGGATAATTTACGTAATTTACGACTACGGCTTAAATAATTTAACAGACTCTGGAATACATTTTGAAATTTCTGACCATCAATATAATATTGTTCAGTAAAAGCTAAAAGCATTACTTTCTAATGATCCACAAATAAACTTCATTTAAAGAAGAAGAAGTTAAACAAACATCTTTGTACCATGTTAGCAAAATCTTGCATACAGAAGAAACATTTGATAAGATCAAATTCAAAATTTACCACCCCAAATTACTAGAATTGATTCAAATAGTTATTAATCAATGTGACGTATGTCAAACAGTAAAATATGACCGTAACCCAAATAAACCAAAATTTTAATTGACAGAAACACCGACAGAAGGAAATCAAATTATTCACATAGATACCTTTGTTTTGAAAGACTTAAACTTTTAACAGCTGTAGACAAATTTTCCAAATTTGCAGCCGCTTATTTCTTAGAAGACAATGAATAAGGCAATCTAAATAAAGGAACTTTTAGAAAAAAAAAAGAAATAACTTTACACTTAACCAAGCAAATTCACAGGCAGCTCAGATGTAGAGACGTTTCATAATACATTGGCAGAAAAACTTAGAAAAATATTGCATAACGATAACAATAAAGCAAGCAATGCAACAAGCTGTAAGGAACTAATGGGTGATTTTTTTTGCTATTTTCTCTTTGGCAACACTGGTTTTGACAGCTCACGCACGTTTCGTGTTTTGTGTCACTGTCAAACATTTTCAGTTTGGTCTATAATTTAACCATGAATCGTCTTACAAACGAACAAGGCTTGCAATTTATTATATTTTATTACTAAAATGCGTGCTCTATTAAGTTTTATCGTCAGTTTAATCGAGCTACTGAGGCGGCTATTCGGGCTATTGTGATTAAATTTCGCATTGTTCGACATTAAACCACCATCACGCTTACGTGCGAACTGAGAAAAATATCACAGCTGTATCGGCCAGTGTTAGTGATGAACGTGAATTATTATCGATTCGGCGCCGTTCGCAGCAATTGGACCTCTGTTACTCCGCCACGTGTAAAATTTTGCGGAAGGACTTAGGTGTGAAGAATTGAAGCCGAACGACCTACCACAACGCTGAATTTTTGGTGAATGAGCTCTTGAAAAGTTGGTCGAAGATCCCCTTTTGTATCGAAAAATTGTGTTCGAAGCTTATTTCTGGTTGAATGGATACGTGAACAAGAAAAAATGCCGTATTTGGAGTGAAGAGCAGCCAGAAGCATTGCAAGAGCTACCAATGCATTCAGAAAAAGTCATTGTTTGACTTTCATGACATGTGGTTTCAACAAGACGGTGCCACACAGCACGCGTAACAATGGACCAATTGAGAGGCGAGTTCGGTGAACAGCTTATTTCACGTTTGGGGCCGGTCAATTGGCCGCCTAGATCGTGCGATTTAACGCCTCTAGACTACTTTTTGTGGGGCTATGTTAAGGCTCATGTCTATAGCAACAACTGAAAATATATTACAAAACTACCATCAAATAAAAAAGCGAAAAGAGGCGTTGTTAATATAGTAGGTTCGTTCGTAACCATGGGCGACGAAGATAGACAAATAATTACTAAATACTTAGATAAAGTTACAGAAAATGGTCAAAACTAACTCGTTTTAGCACTCCGTCGCAAGAGGCAGTATACCCTTGAAAAACTTTTTGCAGCGGCTGAGAATCGAACTCGAGACCTTTCGCATGACAGTCCAACGCTCTAACCAGTAACCATTATGCCAAGGGGTACCACAAAAAGAATTAAT
Organism: Chrysotoxum bicinctum; assembly: GCA_911387755.1. Classification (NCBI taxonomy): domain Eukaryota; kingdom Metazoa; phylum Arthropoda; class Insecta; order Diptera; family Syrphidae; genus Chrysotoxum; species Chrysotoxum bicinctum. The sequence continues at coordinate 23,856,504 of OU426988.1, read as the reverse complement.
ATTAAGAAAAATAAAATGCACGACTGGATCGCACGTACTTGCTCTTATGTAAAAGAACTTTGTAATTTAAAAATTGTTTATAAATATAAAAACATGGATTTAATTAGAGACAAAGGTTCAAATGCATAGAATTCTCGTCTGATTTCTAGAAAAGTATGTCTTTATGCCAACTAGTTTTAAGTTTTATTATTAAATTAATATAGATTTAAGAGAAAAAGTTCAAAAGCTAATAAAAGAAAAAATATATTTCGAATATTTGTATATTATTTTTAGACATTGATATGCAAATTTTTAGTATTTAATTTCAAAAATTATTCCTGTACCCGTTTAAGAGATATTGAATTTAAAAAAAAAAAGTTTGAATTGTTTTTTTTATCTACAAACTATTTTTTTCGAAAATTTTTGTATACAATATTTTTTCACATTCAAATGAAAAAATCGTTATTTTTTTACCAAACAAAATGCAGTTCCTATCAACTCTTCGGACAAAACAAATATGTATATACCATATACTCGTAAGCTGGATAATGAGTCATCACAAAAATGAAGGTTGCAACCTTGTAAAACAAATTTTAAAACTGAAACAGGGGGATTCAGAATCCCACCAAAAATATTCCCCTTTATCTATAAAAGGTTAGAGGCGCAATAAGTGACAATTTGTTAAGTGACTACTTGACAATTGTCAAATTTCTTTTTCATAAAAATAACAAAAGTTTTCGGATTATAAAACATTTTGTATGACAGTCAAGAATTTTTTGTGAATTCTCCTACAAATGTGTATACTGACAGTTATTTTTATGAGACACACAAAATATACAGTTTACGATAGTATTTAATTGACAATCTTACTCGCGATTTATTTGATAGTGAATTACGATTCATAATATAAGACCAATTCAGAAAAATAAGATCTCAGAGATCTGAGCATTTTTTTTCAGTTTTGATGCTTAATACTCACAACAATTTGTTAGATCTCATTTTTCACAACAGCCAGAATAACCTTCATCGGAATAAGTTTCGAAGCTGTTTTTGATTTTAATAGCATAGTTAGATTTTTTTTTTTGCATTTAATGCTTCTTTCAAAAATCAGTTTAACCCTCTACTGCATACAACGTCATATATGGCCTTAAGTTTTTAAGTTAAGATTTGCGACAGAAATAAAAAAATTAAAAAAAACAACAGTTTTTAGATTGCATTTGCTGTTAATTGTGGCTGACGAACATGCTTTGTTTAGTTTCCTTGTTTTTTTTTAGCTGCGAATACCTCATTTTAATTTATCAATGTGCATGCTCACGTGTTGTCAGAAAATTCACTAAATAAAACAATTTTTTTCTGAACTTACAAGTAAGAGTGTGATTTTATTTTTGAATTAGGACATGCACACTGCACAGCTTAGAAAATGTACATTTGATCAAACAGCCATATATGGCTGTCTATGCATTAACGAAAATATAGTTCAAAAATCGTCATGCCATATTTGGCTTCTTATGCAGTAACAAAAAAACAAAAATTACGGTTTTGCCAAGGCCTTATAATGGTATCAGCGAAGTCCGTTTTCCCAACAAGAAGCTTTTATTCAATTTCTCATGATGGCTCGGAATTCGGAAAGTTAAGAAAAAATAGCGGAGTCAGATTACGAAGCAGAAATGAATCGATCCTCTGAATCAGAAGACGGGGTTTCCTTTCCATCGACACCGGCTTCCATTCATCAGAAAAAAGCTAAGAAGTCTTTGGCACGTCTTCCACCTCTGAATGAAGTCTGTAAAGTTTGAGTGGATCATTTTCCAGAATGGAAAAATGCCAGGCAGCACAGCCATAATGATTGCAAATTTCGAAGTTTCGTATTTTGTCCCAAGTGCGGTGTTTACCTTTGCTTGAACAGAGACAGAAATTGTTTTATGTCTTTTCATACTTGATAATATTTTGTTATCCATTACTTTTTCTATGATACAGTGAAAGCTCTACTTGCGGACAGCTCCAATAAGCGGACAGTTCCCTTAAAAGGACACATTTTCGGGAAGAAACTTCTTTTTCGAAAATCTCATACAAATAACTTACCTGTAAACGGACACTCTCATAAACGGACGCGGACACGTTTTCTTGCCCATTTTAGATAGAAAACCTCACATACGCGGACACATTATTTTTTTTTAGGGATTATTTTTTCTCAAAAATGTAACGGAAAAGAACAGAAAATCTGTTCTAAGTACAGTTTATGTTTAATATGTAAGTAAATCTATAGATAATCTCGGATAACCGGACGCGAAGCTCTGATAACTGGACAGTGCGATGTTATGTTGAAAGGTTTAAGGTTATTAGGGGATTTCCCGAGTTAGTATGAGGGTAGTTGGTGTAACTTTTTTTTTAGATTTTTAGATTTAGTTTTTTTAGATTTAATAATTGAAAAACACAAGCTGCAGAGATTTCAAGAAATAAAGAAGATGTTCGTGGAAAATGGCAAGATAGATCGTAGATCCAATATTAATTAGAATTAATATGAAGTTAAAAAAAAAGTTTTTTTTATTGCTTTCCCTTAACCGGACAATTCTCATAACCGGACAAAAATTGGGGAACCATGAGTGTCCGCTTATTAGAGCTTTCACTGTATGTATATCATATTGAAGTATAATAATAAAAATATTTGGATAAAATAATCAATAAAAACACAAATCAAACTTTTGGTAAACAAAAATCGTTACTGAATAAGGCGCAATATATGGCACGGATTTTGTACGTGTAAAAAATACTGTCTGCATACAACGCCATATATGGCTACTTTTTTATTTTTTTTAAAAACTGACTTACTTTTTTGAAAAATTGTTTTTTTATAAAAATTTTAGGCAAGATGTGTCTAATGTTTTTTAAGGGGGTCATAATTCATGCAGTAGATGGTTAAGATAAAACATTTTTCACAACCGTTTTTTACGCTACAAAATGTTGTGTAGGGCATCATGACAAATTTATCAAAATCTAACACACAAAACACAAAAAAAAATTGTCACATAATCTGACAATAACAAATTTGTTATATTCTGCCAATGAAAGCAAATTGCATCACAAATTTGTCGTTGTTTTTCTTCTTTTTTTTTTGTTTACGTTTATTTATTCAATTAATTCTATAATAATAATATTTCAATAGTCTACATAAACTTAAAACCTATTTGTCGTTGTGTTTAACTGACAGCTACCTGCCACACAGTGCGGCCGAAGACCGCTTTGTGCGGCCAAAAGTCGAAAAACGTAGAGAATGATCCACAAATTGGTATATAGGGGTTTTTGGGATCGCTGATTACGAATCTGTTACCAGAATCAGTAAATTCAAAATGTTCGACCTAATATGGCGTCATGTCATACGAAAAAAAACTTATCAAAAATTAAATAACTTTGATAGTTGGTTAAACAATTTGTTTTGATATTATTAGGACATGTACTTGAAAATTTATTAAAAACCAACAAATTCAAAATGGTGGAATGCTATATGGCAATATTATATAACAAAAAAAATGGAAAAAAAAATATTTATATATTTTCTTTGAAATCGAACACAGTAATTTATAAATCATAAATTTAGAAATACAAAATGCAATATGAGCAAACAACATACTTATAAGTTCATCCGATATTTACATGAAAAAGTTTTCATTGCCCATCTCGTAACAGTCACAATCATCTACATCTGTATCCGTTTCAGAAGCGGAAGAGCTGTCAAAAGATTGTTGTTCATCTTCTGTTTGATTATTTACATTTGGAGGTGCTAACAAATTGATACAGTCTTTAGACAAAGATTTAAGTGGTTTTAGAGGTAATTTCCGACAACTAGATATTAGTGGATCGGATGCGATTAGGAATCATTTAAAACCATCCGCCATTGTCTTTTGACGATAATGGTTTCTTGCGAAATTAGCTTGATAGATTTAAAAAAAAATATTACATGCTTCTTGTGCATCTTCCGACATTTGACAAATAGGTAACACTGATTTTTTTATTATTTCGGGGCCATGAATTAAAAGTTTGTGAACTAACGTGGGCATACAATACCAGGGATATTGTTGTAATTTAAGGTACTAGTACGGTCTAGAACGCCAAAAAAGGCACGATTTTTGCGAATTTTTTTCACGGAAACTTTATTAGATAATAACATAATTTTTTTTAAATAATGAATACATGCGTCAAGAGCACAGGAATATTTTTGTTGTCTTAATTTTCTAATTTTGGCCGAATTATAGAGGGCGCCAACGTTGACTCAGCAAAAAACACATTGTCCAATTGCGGACAGTACCTTAATGCACAAAAAAACTCAACGGGCAGCTACGGGCAGCTGAATTTTATTTGGTACACAATACTTTTATTAACTACCTTAAATAGCTTTGAGAACAAGATCTAGTAAGACAAAAAAGTTTTCACTCAAACAAATATTTTTTTTTAAGTAAATAAAGTGTTGACATATCTCTGTCTAACAATGTACTATTTAATTTCTAAATTCAGAAATTCTTTAACTTATTTTACGCACCTGCAGCTGTTGAATCCATTTTATTGCAATAGATTTGCTTGGAAATAAAAACTTTTACACGTGTTTGATGGAAGTGTCCATTAGCCTTAACGACGCGTGACTACGTTAACTTAGCAGCCACATTCAGACTGAGATTATGGGGAGGATTTGGGGCAAGAGGCTCTACTACGAACATTTTTCGTCTCCTAGGGGTCTCATTTAGACAGCCTGATGACAAAAAACCCCTAACTCAAAACTTTTATTTTGGACTTTTGGCCACACAAAGATGCCTTCGGCCGCACTGTGTGCCAAGGTAATTTCCGAAATGAAATTCGAGAACAAACTTTTCCGAGACGATTGCTATCGAACGTTTTCGCACCCTCATGAAACTCAAACGACGAAACCCTTGACTGAACGAAAATTTAATGCAATAAAATACAGGATCTCAAACATTTCAACATTAGATATAAAAAGAAGTTCTGCTTAAAATACAGCGATTAAATTGGAGTTACTAGAAATAGTTTCACAAAAATTCACACAACATTAAGAACATTTTAAAGGTTTTCAAAAATATGAAAATATTTGTTTTCCTCTACCAGTAGATCAAAACACTACAACAAATATAAAATTAAATATCCAAATTTCTTGGAGCAAGAAACATGATGACATAAAAAAGCATTCAATGCACTCCGAATGAAATTAATTAAATTATCATAGTAAAAATACAATATACTCATATTAATATAAATACAAGCATGCTGAAGATATTAAGAAAAAAAAATATTATTGTTGATGAGAAAAACGAACACAACGAGGTCACTTTTTTGAAGAAAACCATCTCACCGATTAGAGACATATAAAAATTATTGACATTTTTTCACATGACACTGAGCTTTTGAGGTAAAAGGTCAATAAGACCAATTCAAAACTTTTAATATTATTTAATTAAATTCTTTGTTTAGAGAGACATCAAAATAACTTTATACTAGAATGCACTTTTGAGAAATTTAATTCGAAGTCAAATATGTATATTATCTTTCTAACAGAATATCTTTATGCGATAAGTTTTGTTACGAAGTTTGAAAATTTTCGACCGACTTGCATGTATTTTTTTTATAATTTTTCCTCTGTCAGTGGTCTGACGTTAGCGATGAATCGGTGGACTACTGAGGGAACATATGATGGTTTAGAATGAGCTTGAAGCTTTAATCGTTCATAGTAGGTACATCTGATCACAATCAGAAAGCAAAACAAAAACTGATTAAAAATGAAAGCTTTTGTTTTATGAGGCTCCAAAAGGGCCTACAGTTGACTCACTCTATCCATTCCAAACACTTAGCCCAATACAACGAAAGAACAAACAAAATGTGTATATATGTACTTTAAAAAAACTTTCTTATCAAAGATATAAAAAGCTTAGCTTTCAGGTTGAAATAATGTTTGAAGATAAAGATAGAAAAAAGTATCCAAATCTATAGGGTGTTTTAATTTGTATCTGACAACTGTTTATATTATGAAGCCACCTCTTTCTGTTTAACTAAGTTAAGAAAATTAATATAGTCAATTCAAATATTCAGTTCCTAAAGTTTTTTTTGGGATTAGTTCAATATTTGAGATCTTCTGCAGTTCTTCAGCTCATAAGAACTATAGCATTTATTTTTATTTTTCAACAATTTAAATAGCTTTACCTCATTCAATCCATAAGCAAGTTGGTTTTAATTAAGGAACGAACTTAATTTTTTTATCGTTTTCTAAGAAAAGTTGTAAGTGAACATTTTATACAGTATAAGAGAATCTGCTCTTGAGGAACACCCACATTAACATTATAAATTTCATTATAAATTTCAGAAATCGAGTTATTAGAAAAGAAAAAACTTTTTATTTTATATTTGTTAAAAAAATAGTTATTATATAATTTTGATGAGGTATGATTGGAAATTTAGCCGTAAGCGTTGTACGAGGTTTTCGTGCCACACAATGTGGAACGATATATTTCATTGGCAATACGGTTATTTTAATATCAACATTTTCAACGGTGTTTCTAATGCATATTCAAAAATGCCGGGGGTTAAAATCTAAACATACAAAGGAGGAATTATACAACGTTTGTATCTCGCAACGCACGTTCAGGAATATTGCTTTTTGCAAGAAATTAAGTACATACATACATATATGAGATAGATAACCGAGCATTTAGAAAATTTGATTATATCGTTATATCGACAACGATATTCGCGTAAGGCCAAAACAACAAAATTAATAAGGGTACGCAAAATATTCTCTTTTAAAGACATTTTTTGTAGACAACCAAATTTAATATCGAACAGTGCTTCAAAATATTTCCCCCACTTCGATTATTACAATTATTTGGTATAACTATGCCTTTGAGAGATAGCATTTAATTGATTTGATTTTAAACGTAGGCTTAATAAAAGCGTAAGTTTAGAGAGCTACTTGAATACACTCATGCATTTTACATAGTATAAGTTAAGATTTCGTATATTTAAAATATACACTCAAAATTAGAAGCACGCTACATTTGTTAACGTACATGATTTTAGATGATCTTGCAGGAATGTAGTCGCGTCCGCCAGATTTTGTAGTTTTGGATGATATTTGACAGGAATCTGGATATAAATCAGGAGATTTTTTCTTTCTTGATGTACTTCAGTTAGATCGTTTAGTATAAAAGCTGGTTTGAGCGGGTCAATCGAGATATTCTATTGATTACCTTTCACCTCCAAAATAAAATATTTTTTTGTCTTTGATGTAAGATGTTTTTTGTCTGCGTCGTTACGAACGAATTAGCGTGTGAATAAATCGCCTGGAAATCCCAATATTGTACACTTGTCTAAGTGGGAGTTTTCATGCTATATCTTATGTTCCGTGGCACTTGATTGCTGTCTTCAGGGTTCAGTAAAATTATAAGGTGTAGTTCTGTGTCTTTTGATGCCTTGCAGCTTTGAGAGTTCATTAGAGAGGATTCAAATTGTCTTTATTGGTATGCAATTATTTCTTTTAGGGATTCCAAACTTAGAGATTCATCCAGAAATAAAGGCTGTTACAACTGTCGTCTTGACGGTGATGTGTGTGATTGAAATAACTTCTGGTCATTTAGTGAAACGATCAATGCATGTTAGGAACACATGTAAGCTGGAACACATGAGCGTGCCTTGCCAGTAGTAATATCACAAAAGATTTGAGATTTTTCAGCGTTAGGAATAGCGATTTGTTTAAGTTGTAAAAATGTTTCTGAGCTTTTTGCTACCGGATAAATACGCTCAAAGAGGAACTTGAATCAGAGCAGCTTTGGGAATAAAACGTCTGTAAAAAATTGACCATACCCAAAAATCTTCACAGCTCCTGAATTGTTGAAGGTTTCTTGAAGGCTTTGAGGCAAGCGAAAATGCAAGCAAGGATCTAGAGCTCGAAATAACTATTATTTTTTTCTTAAATTAAATGCATGATTAAATTATTGAGGACGGGAGAATGGAAGGGAAAGAATGTCGACTGAAGGGACCATGGCATGGTCGCGATGCTCGGCTCAGCTCGCTAGAAAAGAGGATCTCATCAGTATCAAAACTCATATAACATGCCTCAAGTAAATTCGCCAAACTTTGAGGCGCTGCGCGTGTCATTACTTGATACCCTCCCTACCTGGAATCTCTTAAGCTAGGTATTGGGATTCTACTGAGATGATTGGCCCAGTACAAAACCTGCTGCGTCACACCACTGAAAATAAATCTAACATGCCATTAGGCTCTTGATAGTTTAAAAAAAACACCAATGTTTCCTTCCTCTGCACATGACTTAAAAACTCATTTATTCTTTAAAAAATAAACTATTAGATTATAAGGGGAAATTATTTTTAAATTGTTTAACATGACAAATATGTTAAGAAAAAAAGGAGGTACTTAATCGTATGAAACCGAATGACTATACTCAGAAACCAAGAATGAAAGAAAGTTACAATAGATTAGAAAAGAAGAAATAAATAAACTTATCAAACAATTTAACAAGAAGAAAAATAGCTATGTGCTACCATTAACTTGAAAATAAGACAAAACTTGGAAAAAGACAAAACAAACTCAACTGTTCCACCTTTGCCACCCTTGGCGCATCTCGATTCCTCATAACTCCCGCAATAGGTAATACAAATATACCGGCTTTCAATATACACAAGCAAAAAGGAATAACCAAAAAATAAACGTTCACCCTTGTTTTCTACCCTTACAGAGAGCCTTATAGGGACTCTAAGAGGGCAAAAACTACGGATCCGGATGGTGAGCAAAGTGGTAATATTCCAAGTCGAAACTCGCAGCTTTACAATCTACGTATAAACAATATGCATCTTGTCTCTGTACCCACTGTTCACAAAACTCATTTCTCTTACTTCTACACTGTTGTAGCACCCAAATCATTTAATAACTTACCAATGTCTATTAGAACAACTCAAAATTTAAACTCTTTTTTGAAAAAAGTAAAAGACTGGATTTTCACAATTGACTTAAATTGTATAGATAATTATTATTGAAATATTGTTACTTCTGATACTGAATATTATTTGAATTGTTATCCTTTTTCCAAAAATTGTATTGTTATATTTAAATTATTTTCTTTTTTTATATGATATTGAAATAAATGAAAAAAAAAAAAAAAAAAAAAAAAAAAAAATCAGTCAATAAATTTGGCCGTCCTGATTGTCACCCCACATCAGTTCTTAATTCATGTAAAATTATATTTGCTCATGTATCATCCATCACTAGTTTTTAAACTAAAGGATGATAACTATTATTTATTCTATTTTTATATAAATGTAATTTCAACTAGTTTTAAATTGAAAATTGTAAATGAATGAATAAAAAAATTTCTAATTCTAATAATTCTAATTCTAATTCTGATATTGCAAGAAACTTTTCCTGTTTGGACTGATCATCATCACTTTTTCCAACCCTTCTTTCTGTGAAGTTCACCACATAAATCTTTCAACTTATAAGATAAATAATACAAAAAATAGGTGTATATTTAGGTATGTCCACACCAGAGAAACATTTCAGGAAACATTGTTTAAAAAACGTTTCTGAAATGTTTCCCATTTGTTTAAAAAACATTTCAGAATCATTGCAGAAACATTTCAGAAATGTTTCTGATTTGTTTTTTTTGGTGTGGACGCTTTGAGAAACATTTCTGAAATGTTTCTTTGTTTCCCATTACTTCCAGATTGAGTTGTCTGTAATTTTTTTTCTCGTCTACTTCATCTTTATCACAATTTACATTTTCGCAAATTTCAGATATATAACCGGCTTTTTTTATTTTATTTTTAATATTTTTTGTCAAGAGTCGATCCCACAAAACTTTTTTTATTTCATAAATTTTTATCACTTGTATAAAGGTGTGTCCACACCAGAGAAACATTTAAGGAAACATTGTTTAAAAAACGTTTCTGAAATGTTTCCCCTTTGCTTAAAAAACATTTCAGAAATGTTTCTGATTTGTTTTTTTGGTGTGGACGCTTTGAGAAACATTTCTGAAATGTTTCTTTGTTTCCCATTGTTTCCAGATTGAGTTGTCTGTACATTTTTTTCTCGAATGTGTTATTGTTTGAATTTTTTTTCTACTTCATCTTTATCACAATTTATATTTTCGCAAATTTCAGATATTTCATTGGCTTTTTTGTTTTTATTTTTAAAATTTTCGTCAAGAGTGGATCCGAGCGTCCAGACCAAAGAAAACATTTCAGAAACATTTCAGAAACATTTCAGAAATGTTTCTCTGTTTCTGAAATGTTTTTTAAATGTTTCTGAAATGTTTCTTAAATGTTTCTGAAATGTTTAAAAAATGTTTCTTTGGTCTGGACACACCTTAACATTCACACTTTTCGCGACATTTTATATTTATATTAATAACCACTCATGCATTTTCTTCCTATGTAAATGCTTGGGAAACAAATAAAGTTTCCCATTCGGAATGGGAAACAGAAAAACATTTCATAAACATTTCAGAAATGTTTCGCGAGCGTGCAGACCAAAAAAACATTTTTGAAACATTTCAGAAACATTTCAGAAATGTTTCTCTGTTTCTGAAATGTTTTTTAAATGTTTCTGAAATGTTTTTTAAATGTTTCTGAAATGTTTCTTTGGTCTGGACACACCTTTTTTATACAAAAAAAGTTAACATAAAGCAAAATCCTATGCAAGTTGTTACCACTAACAAAAGATTTAGCGGCTATCGCCACTTTTGGCACTTTTACTAGTTATGCGTTATTATTTCTTTAGTTCCCAAATAAACTGAGTCTTTGACTATCAAATGGGGCTGACTTTAAATCTCTTATTCTCAGATCGTCTCAACCACATATTTCACCAAGATACTTTTTCTATATATGTATATAAGTTTTGCATATCAAGCATTATGTGGATACACATATGTACATAGATGCAAGTATACCTACAATATGGGATAAGTTATGATGATTAACATTGCGGGTCATGATCAGTGATGTGCTTATTTAAGATAAATTATCTATACTATATATCTTTCTTAAGATCTACACTGGCGGATGTTTATGATAAGAACCATCATACCAGCATTGTGTGGAGTTTTTAACTTCACGCTCACGCTGTGTTGAAACATTTAAAGGGTAATCATAATCCCTTGAGCGTGAGTAGATTATAAAAAAAAAAAAAAAAAAAAAAAAAAAAAAAAAAAAAAAAGAAGTGGATAATTTACAGGGTGATTGGTATAATCGTATCGTAATAATCGTATGGGAAGGGGGGTCTATTTCTTCCCGTTTAGGCGGAAGGGGCAATTTTCCAAAAAATTGACTTAAACCAGAAAAAAATATTTAAAAACAACGGTAAAACTTGCAATGCCCTGCCATACCTTTTTGGAAAGCCAGAAATTAGAGCAAAAGGCATTTCTAAAAACAGGTTTAAAGTCTATTATCGATTATTTAATTGGCACTTCAGGTGGTCTTTAGGTGAGATTTTCAATAAGAACGTCCAGGCTGCTCTTAGAGGTGTTCATCCTACTGCTGAAAACCTATTCGATAAGCAAAAATTGCCCGTTTTAATAGTCATTGTGTGGAGTGCATTCCTGGCTTAGTTTTTCAAATCAGATTAAAAATAAGAAGTCTTTTACACCGAAACTAGTTTACAGCCATGGTAGAAGGATAATAGATTTAGTTCTCGAAGGCATTAAAAAATAAAAACAAGACAGACCAAAGAGTGAATAAAACAAACGAAGATCAGGGTATTAAGTTTAGTTTTTCCTTTCGTTCCAAAGACCATAACAAAGATAATAAATGATTCAAGGACAACTTTCAGGAGAGGGGCCAGTTGCAAACTTACCGAGCAAGCTGACAGGATTTGGGCTTAAAGGCTACTTAAGCGACAAGAATCTCATTTTACAGAGGACATCATTTAATTTTCCCATCAAAAGCTACTGGGATCAAGTTTGCAACATTATATTCAGACAGAATGGACATTCAAATAATGGAAATGAAAAAAATTAAAAACTCTGGAATCCCTTTCGAAAGTTGGCTCAAGTTTTCTTTCAAAAATGTTTTTAATAAAAGATCGGATGGGTGAATTCGTCCAATATTTGACTTGAGAGCCCTAAATACAGGAATCCTTACAACCAGGAGACTGGATGATAAAATTAGATATTTCTCAAGCATATTTCCATGTGGGGATAGCAGAAGCCATCGTCGTTTCTTAATATTGGTATACAGGGAAGAGCTCCTATTACTGACATGTCTACCATTTGGCCTTGCTTCAGCTCCAAGGCTGTTTTCAACTCTCATTTGCTTGATCACGGAGATTCTGCGCAAAAAAGATTATGCGTGTTTTGGTATATATAGATTTCCTTGTAGTGAATCAGAACCATTGCTTGCTAGGAAGACATATTGCAGAAACCGTTCAAATTCTAGAGAAATTAGATTGGAAGATAAATTACAAGAAATCAGTCCTGATTCAAAGTCAAGAGTTGGAGTACCTTGGCGTAAGTTGGAATACTTCCAAAAAATATAATGTCCCTTCCAGCCAAAAAATGGAAAAGATTCGAATTTCTCTCCAGGTAATACAATGTCAAAGCTAAAGTTTTGCGCTCTTCATCGATTGCAGCAGGTTCTGTTTCTGGGTCAGTTTAATTTCGCCAGTTTTGTGATACCCAGAGGCCGCCTTCACTCGATACTTCACTTTTTTACCATAAAAAAGTGTTTCTCCTCCATAATTTGATGTTTTTTTTATCAACAGCACACTTTTTTATGGATTCATTAAAAAAAGGTGCATTTTGGTGGGGGGGGGGGGGGGTGGAATTCCGAATAAGGACCGTGAAGACAGACACTTTGGACGCGATGGCGCCGTTGGTGTGTAGATGTACAGTAGGGTGTGTCATTTTTGTATGGCCGCAAAAAAGTACTCTTATTTTTAAATGTAATAGTGCTCAAAAGCTGTATTAGGGTCTGAGGTTTAAGAACATGTAAAAAAAAATAAGATATCGTTCGTCTTTGGCTCGCTCAAATCGGTTGAAGTTGAAAAAAAAAATTTAATTTACAGTAAATTTTTTTTTTACGTAAACTAAAAAAAAAACTAAAAAAAATACAGAAAGAATTTTTGTCTTTACAAAAAGATATACCACGATATTGTAGGTGGTTCCGCCTAAAAATATTTTATATAATTTTTTTGTATCCACACGGTGCAATTTAAAAGAACACATATTTCAAAAATCTCGAAAAATCAATTTTTTTTGGATTTCATCGAATTTTTGAGCGAGCCAAAGATATTAATTAAAATGAAAATAGTAAACGCAGGATTTAATTTTGATAAGCAATGCAACTTTTAAAATCTATTACATTTGAAAATACCATAGTTGAGCACTTTGACACACCCTAATGTACAGCCACTCCACCTTTGAGATATGGCAGCTGAGATTGGTACAATCTTTGCATATAAAACTTTTAGTACTATCAAGAAGACGAACGATTTTGGCGACATCTTAAGGCTAGGGACTGCAATTGCTAGATTTGTATTTGCTAAATTAAGTAATAAAATATTCTCTTTTTTACTACTTGTTTTGTATATAATCCTACTCTCCACTGTAAAAGCATGCGCTAATTTCTGCGCCACCCGCAGGCTAGCGTTCGCAATACAAAATCACGCTCCATGATAATACTATAGGTTATATATGGAGGGCTCACAGCTGTACCGAACCAAGTCATTTTAAAAAAATCCAAAACCAACGCCAAAATTTCCGCAAAATTAACCTCTATTTAGAGCTGTAATGAACTATACATAGTTCATTACAGCTCTAAATAAAACTATGTAGCTCTAAATGAACTATGTAGTTCATTACAGCTCTAAAAAATAGAGGTCAATTTTGCGGAAATCCTGGCGTTAGTTTTGGATTTTTTTTAAAATGACTTGGTTCGGTACAGCTGTGAGCCCTCCATATACTCGTACAAAGGTACAATGTTAAAGACGAGTACGCAACACCTTCACAACAACGTGTGTTTTGCGGTAAATAATATCGATTTTATTTCAGTGCAATAATAACACTGCACTGAAATAATAACACTGCACTTGTTGGCAAATAATAACACATAAGCAACAAAAAAGGCGAAAAGAAAACAATTATCAAATCGTCTAATCTTATGTTTGTAGGATAAAACGCTTATGTAAAAAGATTTTTTTGACAGAGAAATGCATGTACTGGTCACTGGAATACTTTTTGTACCTTTTTTGATACATTTTGAATGAAAAAATGGAAATTCTCGTGACCTTATTACTTCAAGGGTTGCGTTAAGATGATATCATTAAAAGTAAGTGACAAAAAATTGGCATACATGTACTTTTATTAGCTACAAAAAAATCAAAATCAAATCAAAGTATTTTCTTGTAAAAACACTTTCTTGAGAAACTGTAGTAGTATAACTTTCGTGGTGTGAATTTTTAATTTAAACTGTCGTAGATTTAATAGGTCGGCCCTACCGTATCTTAGTATTTCGTTTCGAGAATCCTACTTACACAAAAGAGTTAAGTCAGGGGTTTCAACGGACTATCTAAATTCTGCTTAAAATTTGAGGATTTTCTCTTTTTGTTTTTTCGACTTGCTTTGGTTAAATCGGAATCTTTGATGTTCTTTGTTGTAGACCGCCACCGAAAATTCAACCTAAATACAAAAAAACAGCGGAAATTACCATCACTTGTCACACAAACCTTTCACTCACCCTTTAAGGAGGGATTTCTTCTAGAACGCCTTAACTACCAGATATCGTTCTGCGAGAATACCCAATAAAAGACTAGCAATCACGCTCAGCTGATTAGCTCAATATTCGCAGGCCCAGGAGCATTCGCCGGACTACGCGCAACGCCTCGAAACTTCGATTTTTAGACCGATCAGCCTCAGCCTACTGAGAAGACAAGTCACCTAAATTTTTGCTTATTCAGCGACAAAAGCGGAGGAAAGTTTTTCTTTGGTCGATGTCCTTGGACCCTGCCCCAAACAGCTCATAATGATTTACTATTCATTCACAATGCTGCGTTAGATGCTTCATATTAAATGTTTATCTACAACCAAACGCACCTTTAAATTTTTTTAAAGATTTTTCACTGTCAAAACAAGTTTTAGGAATTATTTTTACCGAAATTCTGAGGCAGTGGTCTTCCCTTTTGAAACCCTACTACAACAGTGAGACTGACACTGGTCGAAGGACCGACTATTGCGTAAAGATTATGGCTTACACCAGGGACGAAGCTTATATATTGAGTGGAATGAGTGCTTTCTTTGAACCATTTCAAAAAATCGTACCTAGCAAGGAATTAAATTGTATTAATATTCTTTTATTTATAATATCTATTAATAAAATCTTCATTAAGTCTTTTATGTAAATTATTTATATTATCTATTAATCGAATCTTCATTAATTTACTAAGATTAATACAGAATATCATGATCTCTCTGCTTCTTACAACTTAAAATGCCCCTCTACAAAACAACTGAGAATGCTCAACATCGCTCCATCATTTATAATGCTCAATCTTATAAAAGTTCTTGCTAAAATAAAAATTACTAAAATAATTAACAGCTATGCATTCCTTTAATATCGCCTCCTTTACTCAATTTCAAAATGCACTTCCACTCCAAGTCAACCGAAAATTCACAACATCACTCACCAATATTCATATAATGCTCAAACAAAAATGCTTCTCAAAAAGTATCTAAAATGCATAACAGCTAGGGAGCTAGACATTCCATTATTCCGCATTCTTAAGTTAGATCTCAACCGAAGGTCAAACTAATTTTTTACTTGCGATATAGGTACTATAGGGCAAGTTCTGCATTTGGAAAAAAAATCGAACTCGAGATTTTGATCAAAGTTGACATTACGATGATAGCGAAGACGAAAAAAGTGGGTCCGGTAATTCCGTCTGTCTGTCTGTCTGTCTGTATGTCTGTACCTCGAACTAGAGCCTAAACTACTGGAGGTATTTTCTTCAAACTCGTTACTTAAGGGTCTTCGGTGATTCCCTAGAGGGGAAATCGAAATTTATTTTTTAGCTCCAAAACTAACGGTACCCCCCATACCTACACCTGTAATGCAAAATCTTATTTATCTCGAAAACGGCTCTAACGATTTTGATAAAAAAAATTAGCTGTGATATTATGGGCAGGGACTATGTTTTGGTCTGAAAAAAATTTGGGGGGAAATGTTATTAGGGGTACCTGTCATAGAACCGTTTTTTTTTATTTTCGAATTTCTCACCAACGACTCTAACGATTTTAACCAAAATTTTTATGCAGGAGCTGCTTTGCATTTTAAAAAATATAAACTAAAATTCTTTTCGAAAAAATAGTTTTTGGATTTTTAAAAAAATAATACATTTTTTTTTTGAAAATTCAATATCTTGAAAACCAATACAGGATTAAATTTTTAAATTACGTTTTAAAATTTATGTTATTAAATACTAACAATTTGCATAATAATTTTTTTATAAAAATTTTAAGAAAAATTTAGTACACAAAAAACATGTTTCAGTGTTTCTGTATGTTTGTACCTCTCACTACAGCCTGAACCACTGAACCTATTTCTTTCAATCTCGGTAGGTAAGGGTCTTCGGTGATTCCCTAGAGGGGAAATTGAAATTTTTTTTTAGCAACTTTATGCATTTGAACATTATTATCTCATTAAATCCATGTTTTATATTTATAAAATGTATCTTAAATTCCAAAGTACTTTTACATAAGAGCAAGTTCGTGCGATCCAGTCGTGCATTTTATTTTTATTTTCTTGTCTTTTGACCAACGTGTAAATAATGAGTTGAGTGAATACATTACGTGAATTCCTGACTAGAGATAGAGAGAAAAAGAAAAAAAGATGTATCTATTGATGAGTTGCTTACTGTCTCAAACTGTTAATGAGTTTAATTTCTATATTAAGATTTTAAATTACAATTGCTTTGGATGAAAATTTCACCAAGAACTTTAAGCTTTGTAACCTAATGCTAACTATCCCCGTAATAATCGCATCTGTAGAGAAGTCACTTCCATGTCTTAAAAGAATTAAAACTTTTCTTAGAAATAAATGTGAACTAGTTTAGCTCTCATCATTTTCATCATTTTGCAAGGCTTTACATTTTTTTTAATTAGATTTTACTAAAATATTATTTTATATAGATTATCATTAAGTCGAAAAAAAATTTTTGTTTTATGTTTAGGGCCTCCACTAGCGAAAAAGTCGCGCCTCGTGCCTGGGTTACACACTCACAATATCAATTTAACTGTAGAGCTGAATCATTTGTTATAGGTGTTCTTATTGAAAAACCTCATCACAATAAGACAAACTCCATAGACAATAGCTTTCTAGCAGAAACTTGAAAATTCATAGCATAACAATAATTTGAAGCATAATAGTAAAGACATCGCCTCACGTAGGCAATAAGAATAAAGATTCCTTTTTTTAAACCACAAAAAAAATTTTAAACTTTGGACGAAATATTTCTTTTCATGCAGTGTAAGGAGTGACATGATGTTATGCACAAATCCTCAAATAGTATTACCGACACGTTTTTGGATTTTGAACGGGCGTTTGTTTTTTGAAATAATTTATTTCCTTAAAATTTACTTTTTTTCTAGCATATTAAAACCCTTATTTAGTTGACGTACGTGCGGGCACATGCAAAAAAAAAACAGGGAAAACTTACATTTAAAAAGTGCAACAACCTTACAACCTTAGTTAGATGGAATGATAATCGTACAGCATGGCATTGTATTAAATACGGACATTTAAGAAATATCAATTTGTTCTTCCCATTTTATCATTTAAATCGTTTGAATTTTCAATTCAAATCGATTCAGTAAATCAAACTCTTATCAGAAATGCAGACATAAAAACAACATCGGATGGAAACATGTAGGCGTGTCCCGGACGGAATTCCGGGACACTTTATGTGGTTTCATCAAGACGGTGCCACATGACACACAGCATACGTAACCAGGGACCAATTGAGAGGCGAGTTCGGTGAACAGTTTATTTCACATTTGGGGCCGGTCAATTGGCCGCCTATATGATGCGATTTAACGCCTCTAGACTATTTTTTGTGGGGCTATGTTAAGGCGCATGTCTATAGCGACAAGCCCGCTTCGAATGACACACTTGAAGCATTTATTCGTGAGATACCGGCCGAAATGTTAGAAAGAGTATGCCAAAATTGGACTAAGGGGATGGACCATTTGAGCGGCAGCCGCGGCCAACATTTGCATGAAATAATCCTCAAACAATAAATTATATCGACCGTACGGGTACTATCGACTCAAATAAAGATTTCATAAATTTTTCTGGGGTGACATTCTGTATGGCAAAAGCGAACGAACGTTTTCGTACGTGCGAACGGTTTGCTTCGTATTTGCTTTCGTTTTTTGAAAAACGAACGATCGCTTTCGTTTCTTTTTTTACAGAATCTGGCCCCTGAATTTTTTATTTTTTTTTTAATTTCCGACAGCTCTTAAAAAATCACTTGTTACTATCAATCAGGTTTCATTGAAATCATGCGATTTGATGCGATTACCAAACTTGCCCTACAATATCTAAATTTAACAAATTCAATTAAGTGTTGTATGTTGAATCATTTGTAAAATAAAATTGTTAATAAATAACCGAGCAGCTGCGCAAATAAAACGCTCATAATTCCAAACTAAATTCTTCAAAGAAAACTTCAAAGTTTTCTTAAACAAAGATAATTTAAAACAAAAATTCATTTTGAAAAAATATCACGTTAATCTAATATCATAATTCCTGGAATTTAAATTATTTGTACGTGTTTAATATTGATTTCTATTTAAAATTTAAGTAATGGAAATTGAAGCAGAATATGGACAGTGCAAAACGGATATATGAAAATTCAACAAAATTCTTTTAATAAACGTTATCTCTAATATACAAACAAATAAACAGGTGGAAACATATTTGTACTTATAAAGTAGTCTTGGAAGATGCAAATACAGATTACTGTAGTAATTTTATTTTTTGTTCTTGTACTTATTTAATTGAAACGTTGCGATTTTTTAAAATAATTTTATCAATACAAATTATTCACTGTCAAGTTTTCTTTTTCGTGTAAAAACCGCAAGACTAACGCAACTAAAAAAACCAAAACTGCGGCCGAATTATTCCTCCAGCACAACCTTAAGAAAGAAAAAGAGTGCGTGTACTGACATACGCGCGCTAGAAGTAAAACTTCTTTTCCCTCAAGCAAAGCCTCTGTAAGATTCTAACCTATAAACGTACAAACATTTTGTACAAACCAATATAAGAATTAATTGTTGATTAAGATAATAATGAATTTACAAATTGGTTATATAGCCGATTAGTTTTCGAATCGTTAAAAAGGAAACAAATAATTCCTCACTTGTCATAAATGCAAAGTACTGTTTGGGTGTGTTCCCCTTTTGAAGATACGGAAATCTACTTTTCGTTGGTTTTTGAAGTGAACACGAAACGAGAGCGAGATATGATTCACTGCGAACTTTTCGTAGTTTTAAAATCGTATTACAATTCGCATTGCAACGAAATTTTTCACGACGAGATTAAGTTAAGTCATATGTTTTTTCTCATTGGCGGTCACTTCAAAATGAGCTTCCAAAAAGTCGTGAGTCAAAAATCGTCGTAGGCGATTTTGTCAGATGTCGACATTAAAATCTAAATGAAAACGACAGACAAAAGTTTTTATAACTATGCCAGATTCATAATGCGATGAGAACACGAGACGAAAGCGAGACATGATTCATTGTCACCTCTTCGCTGTTATAAAATCGTTCCGCAGACCTGAAGTGTATATTCATTTTTATTTTCGCAACTGTTTGGTTGGTAAAATGAAACATATGGTAAATATATAGTAAAATGAAAGATAAGCCCATATGTTTTATTTCAGCAACCAAACAGATGTGAAACTAAAAATTGAATGTGCGCGACTGTTCTTACTTCATTTATTATTTTCATTTAACGTGACGACGAGAAATGCTTCATTACGTACATACAGCTGCGAGCAGTGAAATAGTAGTGGGTACTGGAATTTTATATACCTTTGAGTTGGTGAAAATACAAAAGTTTTTTAGCATTAACTGCATTGCGAAAGAGGAGTACATATCCCTACTATGTTCATAAAAAAATGCAAACTAATTTATAAAGCCGCAAGTATTTTTTATTTTTTTTTAACACATAATGCAAGAAAATTTTCAAGAGCAATAAAATAGTAGTATGATAGTAAAAAGTATTTTATTCGAAAAATAATTATATTTTAAAGTTTTTTTTTATAAATAAACTTAATATTTAGTAGCATGACCACGATTTTTTATGACAGATATACAACGCCTTTTCATAGAATCTGCGAGGGCTTCGCATCTCTTCAGTGGTATAGTGTACCATGCATTTTCAACTACAGCCCAAAGTTCATTGTTGTTTTTGGGCCTAGCATCCCATACCGCTTTCTTAATATCTGCCCACAGGTTTTCAATGGGATTGAGGTCAGGAGATTCAGCTGGCCAATCCATAACCTCAATTCCATTGGCCCGAAACCATTCTTTTGCCAACTTACTAGTATGTTTCGGGTCGTTATCTTGTTGGAACTTCCATTTTAGCGGCATGTGCTCCTCAGCAAAGGGCAGCATAGTGTTCTGCAGTATTCCTACGTATGCATGCTTGTCCATTATATTATTAATTTTATGGATTAGACCCACACCTCTGTAGGAGAAGCAGCCCCAAACCATAATACTTGATCCGTCATGTTTCACCGTCTTTATGGTGTATCGAGGATCAATACAGAGTATTAGGGGAACGCCTTACATACTGACGAGACCCTTTACCTCCATATAGAATGATTTTGGATTCATCAGTCCACAATACATTCCCCCACTTCTCAATGGGCCAAGAGAGATCTTCTTTTGCGAACTGAACACGCCGGGTCACATGGGTTTTTTTTTCAAAAGTGGCACCTTGCGTGGGCTGCGAGCATTTAATTTATGCTCTCGTAGCCGTCTTCTTATCGTATGAACACCACAAGTTAGGTTTAACTCGTCGCGGATTTCCACAGCTGACATTGTTGGTCGATTTTTGGCGCACCTCGTGACTTGTCGTACGGTAGCTTCCGAAAGAATCCGCTTTTTGCCCCGTTTTTCATCTTTTTTTTTGTAAATGATTGCATTACGTATCATTGGGGCTGAACATGCGACGAGTTTTTCCACTTCCCTGTACGTCTTGTCTTGGTTAATAAGATTTTGAATCCAAGATCTTTTTTCTTCGCTGCAATGTTTGCTTCGTCCCACTAAATTATGCAGTCATGTATTTTTTTACTCAATACATAAATTATACGTAAAAACTAAAACAAACTTACTTTTTTTTTTACAAAAAATCGAATATTTTACTGTAAATCAATTTTTTTTCAATAATTTTACTTTTTGCTACTATTTTATTGCTCGCTAAGAAAAATCAAATGTCGGAATAAAATAAGCTGTAATTAATAACGGTTTAGATTTGACAATAGAAAAGGCATAGCCGGGGATGTCGCATATAACAGTTCATAAATTTAGAAGAAATGGAGACCAGTGGTACACATAATGCAAAATATGTAGTGAAATTCATTGTACCAGCAGGCACTACTATTTCACTGCTCGCAGCTGTACATATATCCTCGTCTGCTTTCATAGTTTGAAACTGATTTTACAATAAAGACGATGTTTCATCACACTCACATCTCTTTTTCTTATCGCATTCATTGTGTTCGAGCCAAAGGATTTTATAATAATTGTAGGCAATGCTAATTTAATTTTGACAGCGAATTTAAAATTCTTCGCATATGGAAATGCTAGTTTATATTTGACAACAGAAAGCAGATAGTTTATTTAAAAGTGTTTTTTTTTATATTTCGCATCAATGATTTTGTAAATTTTAGTGCTTAGTTTTCAAGTTAAATAGTATCTTGCTAGATTTGTCTCTGCTAAATTTAATAATAAAATATTCTCTTTTTTACTACTTGTTTTGTATCTTATCCTACTCTCCACTGTAAAATCTAGGGCTAATTTCAGCGCCAAAACCAGGCTAGAGTTCGCAAAAATCATGCTCTATGATAAACCTATAGGTTATACATACAAAGATAGATACGTATTGAGTATTGTATAGGATAAAGTGTTTAATGTTTCAAATCATTAAAATTTAAAAAAATATATATTTGTTTTTGTTTTTGTTTTTTGTACAAAGGGAAGTTGTGATCGATCGAGAAATTGTTCGGCCATTTAATTCATTAAAAAAAGCTTTTATTGTGTGTTTTTTTTAATGAAATTATGTTTTTAATTGTTTTGATGGTTAGTTGTTGTGGTTTTTTCATTAAAAGAACATTCTCTTTCGGCGAAAAAAGGTGTTTTTAAAGTGTTTTAAATAACCTCGAACAAAGTTCGAACAATAATTTTAAAACCATGTCGCTTTCTCTGACGGATAACGTGTCGTTTTGAGATGTCACTGACTACTCTATAGAAATGTTTGTACCCCTAACGCCGGAAAAGAAGTTTTGCTTCAAAAACACTTCAGAACATGGCGGATTCTATTATAGCTCGGTTTTTAGGCTAGCATTATATAAAAGTATAAAACCTTATATTGGTTTCACAAATTGAGAATCTTGTGTGTTTCATGTGTGTTATTGAGAATGATGCCCTAAGCGCTAAGCCAGTGAGAAGGTGGAGGTAACTCACTCTTGAAGAAGGTGAAAGTAAGCTTAATGTAGGCGAGCTATATCTTCCGGAGCGTTGACCGTCTTCCTTATACAAATTACTACTCCTCCAGGACAAATTCGGCACATTTTATAAACCTTACTCTTTTTTTAACTTTTTTCCTGCAAGAATGTGTCGCGGCAGTCCAGTGCTGCCATAGAAAGAACCCCTCTGCCTTCTTGCTTCCCTGAGAAGGGTTTTTTACGTCTACGTGAGAAGCCATAGGAAGCAGTTCATGAATCAACGATAAGACGGTTACAAGAGTTATCTTGTGAGTAAATGCATTCATGAAAACAGTCGAGAGTGCAATTGCATGTGGTTACCCAAGTCAAAAATTGAAAACGCGAAACATGTTTTTTGAAAATATTTACAAGAAAATTATTGTTATTTATATAAGAAACTAGCTGACCCGGCCACGCGTTGCTGTGGTTCCCCTATTATTCTCCTCCGTAATTTGAATCCACCTCAATTATGTAACGGTACGCGTTTGGTCATCAAAAAGATCACCGGAAACATTCTTGAAGCAACCATTTTGGCTGGGAACTTTAAAGGAAAAGTGGTCCTGCTGCCACGTATTCCGATGATACCATCAGATTCTACCATACCCTTCAAAAGGCTACAGTTTCCAATGTAATGAGGTAGGCAAGGCAGACAGTCTTAAACTTTTAAACATTAATATCTATTTTTTTGAATTATAAATACTTTCAATTTCAATTTAATTTAACACCAATCGATGCACAATGTTTTTGGTTAACCTGTCTTTAGCTAACACAAATAGATTCGACGGTTTCCCAACACGCGAACACGCAACATATAGTTGCCCATGAGAAAAACATGGATTTTCCAAATCTAAACCACAAATAGACATTGTTTGACCTTGAGATTTATTTATAGACATGGCGAAAGCTAAACGAATTGGAAACTGTAGCCTTTTGAAGGGTATGGTAGAATCTGATGGTATCATCGGAATACGTGGCAGCAGGACCACATTTCCTTTAAACTTCCCAGCCAAAATGGTTGTTTCAAGAATGTTTCTGGTGATCTTTTTGATGACCAAACGCGTACCGTTACATAATTGAGGTGGATTCAAATTACGGAGGAGAATAATAGGGGAACCAATCTTTAATCGAAGATTATGTGGTGGCATTCCAGGGATATCAAATGAATTTAAAAATTCAATCGGAAAATTTACACTTTCATTTTCATCAACAACAGTAAAATGGAAAATGTTCAGGAGCAAACAAATTATTTTTTAAAGATACAAACACTTGCCATAGGAATTGGAGCTAGAAAAGGAATGCTATCTTCATTTCTTAGACAAATATGAATTTATGCACGAAAAATAGTTTTTTTTTTAAGAAAATTGATACGTTGTTAGAGATTGAATTTTGAAGCTTTTGTAATTAAAATTTCATGTATTAAGAATGTCAAAAATAAAAAAGAAATGGTTCCATAGTGGGTACTGTTAGTATGCGTTCATTTCAATAATTTTTTCATTGAATTAAATATCGTTAGAATGAATCGAAAAAAATATCAAAACTGTAGGTGCCGTTTGCCTAAGTTGTATACATACATACATTTATACAGGGTGATTTGCATAAGGTGTGACAAAAAGCTAGGGCGTGTAGGTTGGACTTAGACAAGAAAAAAATCGTATGGGATGGGTCTATTTCATCCGGTTTTTTGTGTTTGATCTAAAATTAATAAGAGCATTGAAAATTAAATAAAAAAATAATACTTAATTACGTAAAATTTTGAAAAAAAATTGTTTGAAAACAAAATTTTCATTTTTTTTTTTTTTCAAAATTTTGATTTTGAAAATTAATTTTTCAAAAACTATTCACTCGAACAACTTTATTTAAAAACAAAATTAAAGAATGTATTTCTGGCTTTTCAAAATGCTATAGCATTACTCTGTAGGTATCACCGTTATTTTTTAATATTTTTTTTTCTGTTTTAAGTGATTTTTTTCTTAAATTGCCCCTCCCGCCTAAACGGGGGGAAATAGACCCCCCCCTTCCATACGATTTTTTTCTTGTCTAAGTCCAACCTACACGCCCTAGCTTTTTGTCACACCTTATGCAAATCACCCTGTATATGTATATTGCTGGTAAGAAATCTCATATCAAAAATTGTGTGTACTTCTTTCAGTGACCATTATGCGTTTCATATGTGTGAGCTTTTTTTTTACAAAATTCTTATGTACTGACATGCTCAAATTTTTGTCTGGAAAATTGTATTTTGTTTTAATATCCTTTGAAATCTGCTGAAGTATATTAAATTATTTTTTTACTTACGAAAAAAGTGTCTAGGACCGAATTTGACACGAGAAAGCTTTCAAAAAATTAGCTAAATTAATGATATTAATTATAATGTTTCATTTGTTCTCCACTAACTACATTACGAATTTGTTGAAAACTAACAAAATGATGTGTTTTTTGATAAAAATCAATCAGCAATACTTTATTTCAACAAATGACTGCAGTTTTTCTATGATTACACTACGAACTGTGCATAAACTAAGTAGAGTTAAGGCCTCCTTACTTGACTTATAGCATACATTCTTCTCATTTGAAGCAAATTTATTTATAATTGTATAGTACCTCTATACGTGAGAGGTGCCACCAAACCCACTCATTGCCTGAAGATCTTCGGAAAGACAAGGACTGCTATAAAAAAGAACAAACCAACAGCAAATAAGTAAAATTCTGATTAGTTATTCGTAGTGATAGGTGAAATATCTAGGATATTTATCATAATAACCAACAAAAAAAGTTATTGCCTTTTGTGTCATCAGAAATTAATGGTAATTAATTACAATGTTGTTGTCGTATGTTTTTATGTCAAATTATTTCGATAAATAAAATAAATTAGAGCACAAACTATCCTGTGTGAAAGAAACTATCCTCTGAAAGACATTAACATTTTTCATGACATGCGGCTTTTGAAAGAATTGTCACTCCCTCGCAGAAGGCAGTAAACTACTGTAACTAGTAACTGCATAACAGTCTAACTCCCCACTAAGCAATGGATATAATAAATGGTCAATATATTGTTTTTGAAAAATGAACCCAAAACTGTACTTATGTTGAGATGTAGTTCGGCAACCCCATTCACCAGCAACTCAACATAATTAATGACCTCTAACGTAATTGTTCTTCATTATATCATTATACATATTTACGGACAACGATCAATTGCTTCCAGCTGCAAATATTTCTTCTTCTTGCTCCAATCGCCATACCATCAACTACACCTTTTCGTAAATTCAATATTACTAATACAATAACTTTATTGAACTAATAAATCATATAACTTTGTTACCAAATTTTTTTCTGTTATTTCATAATCAAGAACGTTTCAACAATCTACCATATACGAGTTTTGTTGAAACCATTATTTTCCATT
Source organism: Chrysotoxum bicinctum (assembly GCA_911387755.1). Classification (NCBI taxonomy): domain Eukaryota; kingdom Metazoa; phylum Arthropoda; class Insecta; order Diptera; family Syrphidae; genus Chrysotoxum; species Chrysotoxum bicinctum. Next base: position 23,830,355 of record OU426988.1, on the reverse strand, counting down.
AAACGAAATAATTAACGTATGGTACTTCGAATTAAGTTACTCCTAACAGTCTTTAGCACAAAATAAAAAACAGTATCTCTATAAAAAAAAAAACGATAACGTTCGATTGTTTTTGTTTTATGTTTGTACGTTGTTGTACGAAAATGGCTAATCTAAATACCAAGCTTAATGGCACGGATGGGAGCAGCTTAAGTGAGCATATCCTGCTTGAAGGTACGTACCTGTTAAACACCCTGAGTTTACCCTATTTTAATGCCCACTCTAGGTAAGTAAAACGGTCTTATCAAAACAATATTGGACTTAACTGAGTTTCTTATAATTCCTCAAACTATTATTTTTAAGCTGTGAACTTGACACTGAGCCAAAGTATACATAAGTAATCAGAACTCAACTTCAAGTTATGGATTATTAACATTATTTGTCGGTTTTATTTTTGCTCCTTTACTTGCCCAGATTTACAGAAAAATATGTGAACTTAAAAATTAAATTAGTAGAAATACGCATATAAATATCAGTATGCGATACATGTACATTATGTATCGCATTTAAAAAGAAATGGTTACAGTGAGTGACGATTTCTGATTTAGGGTTTAAGGGTGCTACACTTCCATCATTACAAAAAAAAATTGTTTTCCGAACCTATGTTTGCCAACTTTTTCTTACTATATATATTTCTATATATCCTTTATAATAATAATAATAACATACTTATAATTTTTATATAAAGTGGATCTACCTTCATACACTCCATTTTAATTGAATACGAAAATTTATTCCTGTTAATAAGCCGATGTGCTTTTTTTGACACGGCAATTTACGAACGAACGAAAGTAAATTCATCACGATAAATGTTTCTTCAACGCAAAGTTGCCCCCCAACATTACAATTACCCGCAAGCGACAACTATATCGTACCTTCGTATATTAAATTTATATATATACATATATATACAAAGATCGTACGTCTGTGATATATAGCTCTTTTATTGGAACTAACTACTTCATGTATTTTTTTGACCTATCCTTCAGAGTAGACGAAGATAGCAAAAAGGAAGCGTAGGAAACTTCATATGGGATTTGAATGTGCGCCAATTATAGCCAAAGCCAATATCCAAACTGGATACCAAGCGTTAAATTCAGCATGAACGTTTTTTATAACAAGTAAACATTTTTTATTGAATTTACGTAACTACATACATAGGTATGTGTCTAGGTAGATAGTTCTGTTTATTTTGTATTATTAATACAAAAATGTGTGGAATGGGGGTTCATTATTATTTTTTAGTTATGCAATATGTTCATATATTATTAGGTTGGCGCAGCCAACAGAGCCAAAATACATGAAAATTAAAAATACAAATTGCATGACACATGGGATTGGGATTCTCAAAGAAAATCGCTACAACTCAAGCAGGCAGATTTAAAACTTATGTGGTATGTAGAACAATGTACGCACAAGCACAACATAGGAATATAGGAACTGTTGTCCAAGCCTGGCTAGTACTAGGTTTTTTATTTGTAAATGTCTGCAGGTATTATATTCTTTTCACAGGAGTTCTGCATCCCTAGGTGGCTTCCCAAATTATATGTATAGTAAATAAGTTAGAAATCAAAATCAAATCCATTCTTTCATTTAATCATCAAAACCAATACAAAAGTTTCCATTCTTCTTACTAATTCATAAATCGAAATTAATTTGAGTTTTTTGAATCAAATAATAACAACGCAACTGTTAGAGGTGCAAGTACTGACTAAATTACTTTCATGGTTTGTGTACGTGCTACCAGTATTTTGCAACCGTAATATTGTACCGATATGATAAAGCTTTTACTCCGAAAATGTTTAACCGCTAGCTTTAAATTTGAATTCAAAACAAATACAACTGACACTTACCGCTTTACGTTTATCAGCCTCTGATACCGCGGAATTAGACCGATGTCTAAACAAATCCATCACTTTGGTCATTGGTGAACGTGTAGCGTCAATTCGACGAACTGCTGTCACAGTGTGGTAGTACTGAAACATAGTAATTATCGGTAAGAGAAAGATTCAGATGCAGAGAATATAAAAGGTTAAAGTGCTTACCTGTGCATCACTGCCTTGATGTGGATGCGCTGATCCATCTTTCAATTTAGGCGTTGGAGGAGGATGTCTATGTCCAATCAGTCCAGTGTTTTGCATTGCTGTCTTCATTGTTGCCATTATGCCACCACTGGGACCAGAACCACTGTGATTGCTTCCTGTACTGCTGTTGTCACGTTCTGAGCCACTAACTGTTTTGCTTCCGGCCGTGGATGATGGAGCAGTTAGAGTAACATCTTTGACTTTTTTAGATTCTGACCTTCCTCGAGGTCGAAATACGTCGAATATAGTTGGTCGACGATTAGGACTTGCAATTCCATGCACAGTCGACTGATTTAACACTGGAGAATCTTCACCACTTCGCCTTCGCTCGAGGGATCCTGAACGGGGTGCTACGCGTTCTGTACTACGTGTCATTTTTTCCTGATTGCGATTGAACTTCTCGAGTTTGGCGGCTTCCCGCTCCAGTCGACGTGCGGTTTCGCGTTCAATTTTACGAACTTCTTTCTCATTTCGACGGAGCTCTTTCTCTTGACGTCTAGCTTCTTTTTCCATTTTTTTTGCTGTCCTGCGGGCTTCTTTAGAATTCGGTTCCGCTGGAGCACTTGCCGGCCGAGATCCTCCAGGAGTTTTACCATCATGTTCCTGAAATTAAATATAATCCAAATAATCAAATAATCCATTAAAAATTTTATAAAATACCATCTTAGTTGCCCATTTACTTATCAACACGAATCAATTTAAGTGTATGTGGTACAGGACATTTTCTTTGGGCGCAACATGAATCGATCTACTCGTAAGTACTATGTATGTATGTACATACATATACGTATTCATAAATCTTGTTTGTTTGATTAGTAATAAACAAAAATCGTTAAAAAAAATTTGAAAAAAAATAAACAGACTTCCAACGATTTAAATAAATTTAAATTCACAGTACTGATTTACACCTCACAGTGATCGGTTGTGTTGTAAAAGAAAGGAAAAAAGTAACCCCTCGCGGCGCGTGGCAAAGTGTATCAGTGAAGGTGCGATAAACAAGAAACAAAATGTGCACCCGTGGAACAACAACAATTGACTATCACAGTGAGCAGTAAATTTTTCTTTCTTTCTATTTCACCCATCACCCACAGTTTGCTTTGGTTTCGCCGTTGCATACATTGTGGGTCACGCCATAATTGTGTGTAACTGATTTAACTAACGAACATTAGATAGATTGCTGTTATTTATTTTGGAGCCCAGGAGCGGATCAACACATTTACTATTAAGGCATAACACTAATATGAAGGTTTTTATAATACAAATTCTATATACTACTGAAATAAATCAGCCAAGACTTACGATTCTTTAAAGTGCAATTACTTTTTAACGGTAAATGCTACGGACAAAACTCACGCAACCATTTTTGTTGGAAATTGCCTCAGCAACATATTTGTGGAACAATTTTTTTTTCTAAAACGAACCGCTTTTGAGTAAATTAAAAAAAAAACATTTTCGTGACCTTTGACCTTGAATAACTTACGTAGCGGTCATCGGATCGGTGAGGAACTCTCTCATTTTATTAAGAGCCCAATTACCAATGATCGTGCCAATTTTCAGCCAGGATCTAATTTTTTCCTTGCAGAAAGCTATTTTTCCTGGACTATATATTATATACCTTATTACAAATTATAGACGAGAAACGTTAGCTTACTTTTTTATTCAACGGAAAATTTTCAAGCCACCTTAAAAAATCCATAGTCAATTTAAGAAGTTATTTTCAGTACAACAGATAAATATTACCGAAAATCCTTTAAAATTAATAACATTAATGGTGATGAAACTTGGCACACTTGTCATGAGAAGCAAGAATTAAAAGTCTAAGAAATATTTGTACATATGTATATATGTATATACATATATATGTATATATATAAAAAAAAAATACAAAGTGTTAAGTGGACACTTATAATAAAGTTTTTTTTTTTTGGAAAAGTGTTTAAATACTGGAAACTTTTTAAATGAATTCTCGCAGGCCCAAAAGAGTACATTGGAGAGGCAGCTGTACGGAAATTTTTGCGAATGCCCTGAAGCTCTCCCCATTTCGCCATTTGAAGCACTTCCACTCCAGGTCAGCGATATCAATGCATCAGAACCTGTAACAGTGAGTCCTTTTTTAAAAACAAAAAAAAAAACAACAAGAGCCTTTGTAGCGGTTTACAATAATTAAAGATCGTCCTCTTGGATTTAAGTGTTTTTGTTTGCCTTTTATTCGATGTTGTTAGGAATTTGTTTAATATATTTATACGAAGGCGTTGAAGTTAAGTTTTGATTTCATTTCATTTTAAAGCGTTTTTTTTTGTCAAAAAGAATATTTTATTTGTAAGTGAAAAAGTAGTGGTTCTCTCGGGTTTTTTCGTGTATTAGGCGCGTTTTATTGGTAATCTATATCTAGCGCAGTAATACAAGTACCAAAAAAACGCTTTATTCACTCTTTAACTCACTCTTCCTTGTTCCTCCTACTTGTGGAATTAAGAATTAACTTACTCGGACTCGGATGTGTTCGAAAGATCTGTATCTCGTTTTTAAGCTGGAGTTGAAATATTCATGAAAATGCAGATTGAGTTGAAATATTCATGAAAATGCAAATCGAGTTGATTTAGAGTTCTTCTCACTGTTAAATTTGATTTAAAACTTACAAAAGTGCGAAAATATATCGCATATACATATATACTGAGTATTGGAGAAAAAAAACATAGTAAGTACTCAATAAAATGACATTGGCGCAAAATTTTAAACAGCCTCTTATTAAGGTAGTAGTATTATACTTCTTATATATTTCCTAACTTTAAAGTAGTTTTCTAATTTTGAACATTTTTTAACTAATATCGTCTTAAGGCTGGGAGCGCACATTCAATTTTTAGTTTCACAACACTGTTTTTATGTCTGCGCTGGTGCATATAATTATATGTTACACAAAAGAGCGAACTCATTTTAGGCAATCGTTTAGTTTGTGTCAAAACACAAACTTTTTAGTTTCTTAAACCAAACAGTTGCAAAACAGCCTAGCCTAAGGCAATTTCTTTTAATAAATTGATTCTGAGCAACCTTAAAACAATAGTAGTTCGTGCAAAGAACTAAGTAAACAGACCTATTTTGACGTTTTTTAATGTTAAAGAGTCATACGAAGTTATAACGATACTAAAAAAATTAAATAAAAAATAAATAAAATAGGTGTTCTGGGAGTTTAGCTTTAATTTTTTCAGTTGTTATATAAATTCAGCATAATACCGCAGTTATACGACATTTTTGAACAAATGCCAGTGAACTGATAAAACATATCAATCGAATTCAATATTTCAATATTCAAAATTTTATGACAAAATTAGTGGCAGTAGTGTAAAGCCGGAATTGTGGTATGAATTAAAGTTTTGCATTTGAAAAAATATTTGTTCTATAAATTTCGGAGCGATCACACTTTGGATTATCAAAGGCAAAGTATAACAAAATAAATACCAACGAACACACCCTCAAGTATGCCACATATATTTTTTCGAACACCACCTAAACACCTCCTACATTTCAACAACCGAAACTCCATCTTCACTAAATTATCCATTTCAATTACTAGCTTATTTTTATTCACTAATCGTTTGTTGTTGTTTTCCATGTTAAATTTTGCGATGTAGTATATTCACTAACCAATAAAACACGGCTATTATGATAAAATACAAATTCGAGTTTTCTGAAATTTTAGACCACCTTCAAAGAGCTCCTTGTAAGTAGGGAATTTTTCCGACGGAGATAAAATTAATGTCGCCATAATTGCCAAAAACGGTATATTTCAGCAACAAATGGTAATGGCCAAAGGTAGCTGAGTTTCGGTGAAGATGGCGTGATTTGAAACCGATCATCCACCATCTTGGGGAATCTAAACATGGTCGAAGATTCCTAAGGTAGGTCGGGTAATGCCCCCACTGCAGTAACATCAGCAGTGCCCTTGTATTTGTCCCCCCGCTCGTCCGACGAGCTGACGCCGGCTGTGCATCGTAAGCAGGCTACATCCTCCTAAACTTCACATTCTAACCTACAGTAAAACCCGCTTAAGAGAAAAACCCGCTTACCTGAAACACTTTTTTCTTCCCCAAGTATTTTCCGACCAATTTCCCTCCGCTTGAGTGAAACTCGCTTAAGCGAAAAACGCGGATAACTGAAACATATTTTCAGTTAATTTTTAATATTTTCCATTTAAAAAAACTCTCTTAAGTGAAAAAAAAATTTAATTGAACAGAACAAAAATTTGCTATACTCTGTCCAACAAAAATTGTCAGTACAAGCCTTATGGGAGAGCTTTTTCTAAAGCAGTGGCGCCTGAGGCACCCTCACTACAATGCGTTAGGAAAAATGCCACTAAAAAAAGAGCAAGCCACTGACTTTTCTTAAGGAATTGTTAGGCTAGCCGCGCACTAGCAACTTTTAGTTGCGAAACTGTTTGGTTACTTATAGAAAACAGATGAACTGTTTGGTTGAATGTCCGTGAATTTGCAGATTATTATATGTTCAATAAAATGGCGAACTTATTTTAGGCAATCGTTTAGTTTCTGTCAAAACACAAACTTTTTAGTTGCTCGAACCAAGCAGTTTCGCAACTAAAAGTTGCTAGTGCGCGGCTAGCCTTATTGTAATTCTTTGCAAAAAGTTGTACACCACAACACGACCGTCGTATCCCACTGCTGATGAGATACTGTCAAGAGTGTCAAGTCCAAGTGTCACTCAATACGATCGTGCGCTCTTTATGTACATCAAAACAGAGTTACCATTATCATTCTCAATTGCAAGCAAGGAGCTTTTTCAGTGGTTTTTATTAAAAAACTTTTGGGATTTGAAGCTTTTGAGAACACATTTTAAGAAGATGAGTATGTTGAGTGTTGTCGTATTGCTTTTCAACTTAAAAAAAAAAACGCGCCTATTATCTTACCGCTTGACGTTGTGAGAAAAGGTAAAGGCAGACGGTAGCCCTACGCGTTTTTTACTCTCATTTGCGGCGATTTATAATTTAAACTACGGAATCCCTGTGAGAGCTTTAAAAGGCGACACACTTATGCATGGCAATTCAACCAGAATGAGAGACAAACGTCCTATCTTCCCTGTACTGACAATTTTTGTTGGACAGAGTATAGTTTTCGGTTTTTAATAAATTATTTTTGTGTTATTTAATCGTTGTTTTATTTAACTTCTTTCAAGGCAAGTCCAAAAGATAAAAACAATATTGTTTCTAGCATTAAATCTCCGCTTAATGGAATTTTTAAATCCGCTTAAGTGAAATTTTTTTTCACTTATCCGAACCCCGCTTAAGTGAAATTATTTTTCGTTTAAGTGAAAAACTCGCTTAAGTGAAAGAAAGACTGTAACATTTTGCCGTTTCTCTTAAGCGGGACTTACTGTATTCCTATTCTAGTTTCCTAACGTTTCCTTTTTCCTACCTATCCCTATTACCGACACTCCTCCGCTTCTCTTACCACGCAACAATATCGATTATTTACTTAAAATGGTGTGTGCTGCTGTCATGTTAAATAGCAGTTAAAAAATATAGTTCTGTTATAGTTAAACATGACTAAACATACTTGCATTATCGACAGCTTTTATTAGGTACCTTTAATTAAATTGTCTGTTATTTAAGACTAGGCAGTTTCGTTTTCTCCGACTTTGAAAGTATTAATAGATTTTTTTTAAATACACAAATCAGGGGTGTGACAGGTGCAGTCGATACAATCGAGTAAAGGCAGTTCCTTTTTTGATTTAGTCGAATCGATCTTCAACGAACGCCAACATTCTTAAAAGTTTCGGTTTATGTGAATAAAGTTATTTTTAAAACTGTACGAAAAAGACATGGCCACCCGATAGACCGTAGGTATGTATCATAATTGCATGAACAATATGAAAATGTGTTTTCTTTTTTAAGAGAAGAGTAAAGTGGTCCATTCTTAAAATTAAAATTTATTACAAAGCAAAAAAGTTGCGCCAGGGGTACATACTCGTAAACACAGTTATTAACATAAAATCACTTCATTTGGAAATTAATTATAAATTATATAGGGATAACATTATTATCGGTTTTATTCAGTGCGTTCTTTTACTTTCCTTTTACTCACAAAATTTTCGTAAAAAAAAAGTGGTGATCTGGGAGTTTCAAAATTTTTTAGAAAGTTTTTTTTTATCTGGCAACAATACATAAAAACAATTTGAGCAACTTTAAATATTCTGTAATTTCTTATGAGAATCGTCAGAAAACTATTTTTGAGCGAATGCCATTTTTTGTGAAATAGTGCCAGAATACTTTTTTATCTGGCTCCATGTGAAGTGGTGAACGTACTCCAAATATATTTTGGAAAGTTTTAAAAATTTATATCCCGAATGCGAAATTCTGTTTGTAACCATTCACACAGAATAATCTAGCTTGAGTTGTTCACACGTGGTTTAACATTTCAAAAGAATTTCTCTTTTCTGGGAAAAGATCTATGACGGTGAAAAAGTCCCCACATGAATACACTGCGCTCATATATACATATATAGTGAAATCTCTTTTCTATTTTCTCTATGGCAACTTGTTGATTTTGATTCGATTTTGTCTATTAAATTAATTTACCAAAGTGACAGCTATTATTAAAATGCGTCATTAAAAATTTGAGTTTTTTTAAGACGATTGGAATTAAAATAGAAGATTGGTGTCAAATTGAAAGAAATGAGTTTAAGACTTTTGTTACAATAGAAAATACTTAATTCTAAATAAAAGTTTCTTTTGAATTCACTGTCATTATTTCGTTTCGTTAGTTTTACTTTCAATGATCAACTTTAACATAGGTAATTACCTAGAGCTCTTTGTTGTCAGTCACTGACAGGATCTTTTACTGACCGACACTTTTCAATGATTGCTATAACTGACTTGTCAAAAAAGTAAAATAACCATTCCATTAATTTGTTGCAATGAAAGCTGTAACTGACGATTACGCCTAACAGATTTTAAACTGAGCTGCTCGACTTGTTAGAAGTTAAACATGTATGCTGAATGCTGAAAGCAAAATCGATTTATTTTTTTAAAATAAAAAGTTAATATGAGAACAATAAATGTGGTCTTATTTCATTTATTTTCGAGGCGTCATTTCATTCCAATGGGGCCTTATTTCATAGGACGAAATTGTTATGCAAAATAACCCAAATTTTAGCCATTCGTTTTTGACTGCACAGCATAAGCTAAGGAAATGATCAATTGAACTTGTCACACATTAGTGATTTTAAGAAAGAATTATGAGAATCTTCAATTTACTGAATGCGGCTACTTATGTTAAGTATTTTATCCTTCTCATTTAAAATGCTAGAAGAAATTGATAGCATATTTCTTAACAGATCAATGTAAATTATTAAACAAAAAAAAAACTTACATCTTCTTCTGAGGGAGCCTCCGTTGTATCATCTTTAACCGATTGAGGTGATGCTGATCTTTTAATCCATACATCATCAAGATGTCTTATGAAACCTCCAGATTTCATAGAACTACTATCACAGTTTTCGAGCGAGCTACTACTTATAACTGGCGAACGGATCTCTACCAGCGATGTATCGAAGAACTTTTTATCCATGTGAGGAAATCTGCCCGAACTTCTTTGGCCAAATAATCCTTGTACCGAGGAATATTCCCCTGAAGTACATGGAAAACTAATTGTATGTGCATTTGACTTTGAATCCATGGCTCTTAACTTTTCAGCTTCCGGCTTGAGCCTTAGAATATCTTGATTTTCGAGGGCTTTGGTTACTGTAAATTTACCCCGGTAAATAGTCTTTTCGGGACTTGGGGATTTTGGTGGTGCTTCTACTTCATTAATGTTTAGATCAATGAACAAATTTTTAGAGATTTTTTCAGGTTCCTCCTTAGGTGGCATTAATTGCGCCATAACTTCGGGCGGTAAGATCGTCGGAACTGGCGGAGGCGGTGGGGGTGGTGTCGGAGACCGTCTGTCCATAACATCCATTATAGCTTGTATATTACTCGTATTGATAATGTCAATCTTCTGCATGAACTGTTGCCGTAGACGTTCTAGTTCACGAAACTTTTCGACATCCCCACTATCTCTGTGTGGCAATGGTGGCGGAGGAGGTGGTGTTGGCAAAAAAGGCTTCTCTAATTTTAAGTCTCCGTTGGGTGACAATTTATCACCATCCTCTTCATCTTCTTCCTTACACTGAGACAGTCGGCGTCTTTCGGTGAAAGGCAAGAGGAAAGGTCGTGTTGCAAGGAAGTCATTATTACTAGTATCCTTAGGTACTAAGTTCGTCGACAAGTTGATCGCCGAGATAAGTTCCTCCTCAACATCGCTATCACTACTAGTTGCGTATTCGATTGAATTACGGCTGTAATATGGAAAACAAGCGACGTGAGAACCAGAGACTTCACTTGTCGAAGGGTCTTCGCCACCACTTTCCGAATCCGATTCATATCCATCTTGCTCTATATCACCTTCGAAGTTGTTTTCGAAGATGTCTTCAGCAATAGCCAACGGTGCTTGGCCTTGTTGCTGTGGTCTTGCATCGTTTTCACGGAATTCCGCGTCCGGGGGTGGGGAATCTACAACTTCACAATTTGTTGCCATTAGAGGGCAGTTTTTTTAGTTTTGTATGTTTTTATGGATTTTTGTTTTGTGAAAAAGTTAATACTTGGAATTTGTTTTTTATATCTTATACTACTTTGTACTTGAATAAAATCACATTTGGTAATTCAATGCTTTTTTGATTAAGTTGCAAAAGTCTTATTTAACACGAAAATATTTTCTTTTGAACGACATTGATGTTAAAACTTGGTAAGGACCGACCGTTGAAGAGTGCTATAACTATTTCAAGATTAAGGTACGCAATGATGATAATTTTGATCAGATATATTTTTGTTGTAAATTAAATTGGTTTATGTCTGAAAAGTAAAGTGGAAATATTTGTTATTTATGTGAATACTGAAAGTATAAGGACTTTGCATGGAAAAACTTTTTTTGGTATAACTTTTTGACCTGTGGAAATACTTAACATAGATTTTGTGTTCAATAAAATTTTACACACACTTCGTAGATTGATGAATGCATATATATTATATGCACTAATACATCTTTTTGGGAATTATGTAAATTGTACATACAACATGCATTTACGTATTGCTCTTAGTTGAAATGATTGCTATCAAGGTACATGAATACACGATATGTAAATATAAAAGGTTATCCACATAAGATGCGATAAAAAACCAGAGCTTTTAGGATGGGTCAAGACAACAAAACAATCGTATGGTATGGGAGTATAAATTCAGCGGGTAGGCAAGAGCGACAATTTTCCAAACAAAAAAAAATAAATTTTTGAAAGCCAGGTTTTGAACCTTTTATATTATTTTTAAATCAAGCTCTTAATTGAATAGTTTTTTTTTATAATAATTAGTTTTCAAACCCAAAATTGATTTGTTTGACAATTTTATGCTCTTTTTTTCAAATAAAAAGTAATGAATTTTAAGTAAATCCTTATAACATTCCTACAACAGAGACACAAAGTGTGACTTTTCGAAAGAGATAGACGTGTTTTCAAGTGCTCTAAGGGATTTAAAAAAAAAATTATATGATTGATTTGTTTAACGGCACATCTCAGGAAATGAAAAACCTGATTATTTTCTTAAGTAGTTAAAAAAAATTTATAAAAATTATTTTTGAGTTACTTTATGAAGTCAATAAGCTTTATATACATTTTTACATTTTTAAATATTTTTTGACGTTATTGAATACACAAAAATTAAGGAAAAAACCATATACATTTGGTAAAACTTTTATGTAAGTTATAAAGACAAAAATAATTCTTAGTTAGACATAAGTTACGGGTTTTTTAAATCTTCCTCTGCTGGTTCCCTTTCCTTTGAAGTTGGCCATTGCAGTATTTCGTGATAAAAGTCTGAAAATTCTACCGCTATTTATTGTTTTACCTCAACAGTGTCTGCAATTTTCAGATGATTAATAGGTACTCTGCCCCTACAAGCTAGATCAATTTTGCAACTTGGTAAAGTTAAGTTGAGCATAAAGTCGAAAGAAAGAGCTAACTCCATTTCATTATATATATTACATATTTCTTCAATCTCTTATAAAATTAGCTTGCGCGGTGCTTCTGTACTTTAAATTGTGCAGTAACTGTTGTTTTAGCCCTATCACTTACATATGTACATAAATGGAAGTCTTTTATTTTTTCATTTCATACTTCACACTTACTGCAAACGTCAAATTGTCGTTTATGAAATGATAAATCAAAACTCAAATTAAAATAATGCCGAAAGAACTCATAGCTAATTTTGCCTGTCAATTCATTATTCCTGCTGAAAAACGATTCATGTATTTTTTTAATAATTATTGACGATGAGAAATACGTTCGAATAATGAATTTCTGTCTTGTCAAGAATAGAGTGTATAAAGTTGTAATTCTCATCTACTTTTTAAGCGAATGCAAATTGTATAAAAACATAATCAATGTATCTTATACAGGCATGTCTCACACGTTTTTCGTTCTGGTACTCTCCGCCCTTTATAGATTAAAAGAGGTTAAACTTTTATTTTAACAGTTTTTACGAAAACGTGTTTATATTTCTTAGTGTTTCTTACACCTTTCTTTTTCTTTTTTTTTTTTTTGAGAAAAATGTATGTAGAGGTACCTTTCTTTTTTTTAGATTAGTTTTTTTTTATTTATAAAAATGAAATAAAAGGTATCTGTTTCGACACCATTAGAAGGTAAGATAATATTAAGTTTTTCTTCAATAACACACAATACAAAGATTTAGGAATATAACTTTAATTGTTGTTGAATTTGTACACTTAACTTATCTAGTTTTATTTATTATTATTTATTAATTTTGTTTATGACTGTATGTGTAATTAATACGAAAATCGGAAGACTGTTTTTAAAGAAAAATGTTAACATAGGCGCCTTCCTAACGACTGAACATATTTCCCTGCACCTGAATGGAATGAGTATTGACCATCAAATTTTAGGTAAATGAATTTTTCAAAATTTACAAATATGTTACTTTAAAAAATTCTCGTTTTTTGCAACGATTAACTCCACTTGAAATGTGGAACAGAGTTCCACTAAAAGTGGTATAAGTTCCCATGTGTAGCAGATACCTATGAAAATATTCTTCGGTTCTAGCATATGGTATTGGTGTACCACTTTAGACAAAGAGATAAATTGTGATAAATTAAGCAAAGTCCGACGTTAAGTTCCCCTCTGCATAACTACTCATATTTTATATTCGACAAACAAACGGCTGCGGCACAGCTTTTCATCTTGGAGTATTTTCATACGAATTTTGGAGAATCTGCATGGACAAGACGAATAAGAGTTCTCTGTACAAATCATGCTCTATACCAATGGCAAAGCCGCCATCTGGAAGATTTCTACAGCAAATATGCTAGTGACTTAATTCTTTTCTACCATATCTTATCCTATGCTATCCTATGCTATCCTATCCTATCCTCTCCTATCCTCTCCTATCCTATCCTATCCTATCCTATCCTATCCTATCCTATCCTATCCTATCCTATCATATCCTATCCTATCCTATCCTATCCTATCCTATCCTATCCTATCCTATCCTATCCTATCCTATCCTATCCTATCCTATCCTATCCTATCCTATCCTATCCTATCCTATCCTATCCTATCCTATCCTATCCTATCCTATCCTATCCTCTCCCATCTTATTCTATCCCATCCTCTCCTATCCTATCCTATCCTATCCTTTCCTATCCTATCCTATCCTATCCTATCCTTTCCTATCCTATCCTATCTATCCCATCCTATCCTATCCTATCCTATCCTATCCTATCCTATCCTATCCTATCCTATCCTATCCTATCCTATCCTATCCTATCCTATCCTATCCTATCCTATCCTATCCTATCCTATCCTATCCTATCCTATCCTATCCTATCCTATCCTATCCTATCCTATCCTATCCTATCCTATCCTATCCTATCTTATCCTATCCTATCCTATCCTATCCTATCCTATCCTATCTACCTCACCTGAAATGGTCAAAATCTACTCATTGCGATGCCTTTCTACCTGTTGACGAATCGAACAACAATGAGTTTCTTGTTATTGACGGAATGGCTTCTTTTGGTCTTGATCAATTAAACGGAGTTAGTAACCAATTTGGCAGAACTTTGGACCTTGTATATTTCTCTGATGTCTCCAACTCTGATGCTGCAGTATTATTGAGTGAAACAACACTTGTAGAAGAAGATCGCCACCATCCTGCATTAACTATTTCTCTCAACTTAAGTATTTATCATTCATCTAATATTTGTAAGGATAAGCATGAATTCAATTTTAAAAAATGTAATTTTACTCAATTGTTTAATTTACTTAATGACATTAACTGGGATTCTGTTTTCTTCAATGTTAATTTTGACGATATGATTGAACATTTTTATGAAATATTATTTGTCTGCTTTTTAGAAACCGTTCCTTTGCGCAAAAAACGTGTATTTAATAGCAGCCCGCCATGGTTTGATCTGCATATAAAAACGCTTAAAAACAAAAGAAACAAGGCTTGGATAAAATTCAATCTATCAAGAACTGATGAAGCCCTTAATAGTTACATTAATTTAAGGGATGAATTTGTAAACTATTCTAACTTTCTCTATACAAGCTTTATATCTAAAACAGAAAATGAACTTAAATCTAATCCACGTAACTTCTGGAATTATGTTAATTCCAAAAGAAAATCTGACGGTTACCCAGCACATATGAGTTATAATAATTCAACTAGCCATTCCCCAGAGGTTATAGCCAACATGTTTGCCGATTTCTTTCAAGGTGCCTTCGAAAATGCTTCTACAAATGACTCGAATATAACTTATCCAATTGATGAGTTCTCACACCTTAACTCGATAAATTTTGCAATTTCTGAAGCAACTATTCTTGACTATATCGAAAAGTTAGACGAGTGTTTTAGTCCCGGTCCTGATGGCTTGCCGTCTTTTATTTTGAAAAAATGTGCAATATATATGTCATACCCGTTATTTTTGCTTTTCAACATGTCAATCAGTAGTTCAACGTTTCCCGCTATTTGGAAAAATGCATTTCTTACTCCCATTCATAAGAAAGGTCAAAAAAAATTAGTAACAAACTACAGACCTATTGCTAAGCTTTCTGTCATTCCTAAATTGTTCGAATCCATTATCTGTGATGTTCTATCGTTTCACTGTACCTCTGTTATATGTGAAAACCAGCATGGTTTTGTGAAAAAAAAATCTACGGTCACAAATTTACTACAGTTTACAACGTTCTGCTTAGATGCCTTTGAAAAGTATAAGCAAGTAGATTGTGTTTTTACTGACTTCAGTAAAGCTTTCGACAAACTTAATCATGAAGTATTACTTATGAAACTAAGCAGCATTGGACTTAACAATCGCTTTATTTTATGGATTTCTTCGTATCTTAAAAATAGATTTTATAGTGTCGTGTTTAAAAATGAACGTTCTAAATGGTTTCTTGTAAATTCGGGTGTACCACAAGGTAGTCATCTTGGTCCTTTATTGTTTGTCTTATTTATTAACGATCTTCCTTCTGTTTTGAGTAACTCTATGTCTTTATTTTATGCCGATGACGTGAAAATATTTCGAAAAATTGACTCAGTAGCTGACTGTGAACTTTTACAGAAAGATCTTCAAAAATTCTGGGAATGGTGCAATACTAATCGTCTGTCTTTAAATATTGACAAGTGTAAAACCATGCGTTTTACACGCAAACACAATGTTCTGTCATATACTTATATGTTGAACACGTCTCATTTGTGTAGTCTGTCAAGTTTTGCTGACCTCGGTGTGGTATTGGACTCAAAACTTTCATTCACGGACCATTACAATTGCATTATAAAAAAAGCTAATAAGATGCTTGGTTTCATTAAAAGGTTTGCTCGTGACTTTCGTGATCCTTATGTTCTTAAAATTCTGTATGTTTCATTTGTTAGGTCTATTCTGGAATATGGTTGCATTGTATGGGCCCCATATTACGCGGTTCATGTCAACAGAATAGAGTGTATTCAAAGAAGATTTATGAGATTTTGTTTACGTTTTCTTCCTTGGTCTAGTACTATTGATTTGCCACCTTATACACATAGACTTCAACTAATAAATCTTCCATCCCTTCTAAGTCATCGTGAGTACTTACAGTTCTGTTTTATTATGGGGATTGTTAATGGAACAGTTACAGCTCCATCGGTTCTTTGTAGATTGAATTTTAGTGTTAGTCGTTCTAGCTTAAGAAGGCAATTGCCTCTTTGTAATATTTTCAGTAGATCTAACTACGGCGCCAATAGTCCTCTCAATCTCTTAATAAATGTCTTCAATAAATACTATTTTCTTATTCATTCAATTAATGACAACGTAAAATCACACAGTTTTAAGAATATGTTCTTCATCTTTAACAATTAAATTTAAAGTATAGATTTAAGTATTTTTAGTTTTTTATTATGTAAATAGTATCATATAATTTAAGATTGTTGCGTTAGTATTTAACGTGTTGAATAAAACGGTTATATTTTTCCATCCTATCCTATCCTATCCTATCCTATCCTATCCTATCCTATCCTATCCTATCCTATCCTATCCTATCCTATCCTATCCTATCCTATCCTATCCTATCCTATCCTATCCTATCCTATCCTATCCTATCCTATCCTATCTTATCCTATCCTATCTTATCCTATCCTATCCTATCCTATCCTATCCTTAGCTTAACAAGCTTTTGGTTCTGTCGACATCAGGGCGGTAATACTAAAGTAACAAGGAGCCTTGGGTACTGATAACAAATTATAACAAGACTCGAATCGTCAAAGAATAACGACTTGATAGTATGTCCCTGGAAAGTGAGAACACTTTACCACCCAAGTGAATATGTCGTCATGCCTATAAGGCATGATATGATGAAAAGAAATAAATCGCGACATTTGATCCCATACAAGATTGCACATAATGGACTGATAACTGGCATCAAATCGGTTCTTTCTTCAAAACATACAGAAGTCCTATATAGACTTATTAAGCTAAATACTAAAATAGAACAACGAATTTCAAATTGACCCCTTTTAAAAAAAAATAACAAAAGTTTTTTAAACAAATAAATTTTACATCTGATTATTTATATTTTTTGTTGGTGAGATTTCAATTTATGTTTGCTCTACGAAATAGATTTGTATCTGCAACAAGACCAATTAAGTTCTTACAATAGCTAATCAATTTTAATTGAAGGAGGCAATTTAATTGCATTTGTTTCAATGGCAATGTAGATACCAGTGGCGTGTCGTTTTAAATTTTAAAACGCCATGAAAGAAAACAAACTCCCTAGAATTTTAAAAGCACATTGCTTATATTCATAAATGGTCGAATCAAGATCTTAGAATAATAGGTTACATTAAGACATATCGCACTTCCGGTGCAATAACGACGTAAGTGCAATTTTCCTAAATGTTGAGGAATCAGTGAAGGTTTTCTTGTTTATCAAAATACAATAACGTTTCAACTTTTGTGTCAAACAAAAAAGTGGCCTCTTTTTTTTTGGGCAATAGCAAAGATACAATCAACATTCCTATCGTAATTTTAGGTAATTATGGCGTTCCTAACTCAATTTCAGAAAAAAATGCACTTACGTCGATATTGTTCCTCTTTTAAGTTCGAAAGGCTTAATGTTCTTAAGTTTGCGGGTGATCGTTGACCTCCCACTTCAATAATTCACGCCACCTCACTGTTAGGCAGGGGTCTCTCAATGTGTGACATACAAGTTTCTGTGGATTGGTGACACGAGTTCATAATTATTATTATTGGTTCATAAGGCTTAGGCAAATATCGTTTATATTAAAATGAATCGCATAAGTAGATCGTTTTTTTAAAGGAAAAAAACAGCAATTTAGTTTAGTTTTAGTTTATTTATTTCGGGTAAATACTTACAGAGTAAGATTAATTTTATAAGCTAGTGGTAGTTTATGAATTTACAAAGTTCAAATTTATGTATTGTAATAAATTAAATAATTCAAAAATGAAAAAAAAAAAAAAAGAAAATGTATACGATGAAAAAATGAAATATAAAATTAGATAGAAATTTGAAATATTGTAAAGATAGGAAAGAAAAAAAAGAAGTTAGTTGCTCTGACTAAAAAAGAAAAATCTCAATCTATTTTGGAACCGTTGTGCTCTGCTTGATTCTCGGAAGTGTTGTGGGAGTGAATTCCAAAGATGGATTGCAGAAATGAAAAATTTTCTCTCAGATGTGAGACACGTGAATCGAGGGAGTATTAAATCAGATGATCTGTTTGATGCAGGAAATCGGAGTATGTCGTATAAGTCTTGTCTTCACAATATTAAAAAGTAAGCTTAAGGTTCAAAACTTAATAAAATTTTCAAACAACGTATTAAGGAGGCTCATAGACAGATGAGAGACATGATCGTTTTTTTTATAAGGCCAAAAATATACCCAATCGTACTATTAAACGCTATCTTCAACCTTTTCCTGCTCGCAGAATCACAATTGTTATATACTTCGCATTCATACGTAAGTACTGGGATGACTAGGGTCTTGTCGAAAACCATTCTGGTTTTCAATGGGGTGAACTGCTGAATTGCCCCCCCCCCCCCCAGATCTAAGAACTCCATAAGTTTTCCCTACACAAGAATTTACTTGATCGCTCCATGTTAATGTTCTATTGAACACCACGCCTAGGTTTTTCGAGGTGGTTGTGAGTACTAGGGGGATAGAATTAAGATAAATCTAACAACTTTTTGGATATTACAAGTCACTTGCATTTTGTAGGGTTAAGGGTAAAACCATTGCTTAGTGCCGACAAATGCATACAAATGCTTAGATACATTTGGTATTATTGAAGCTATTTCATTAATATACAATGAGAACAAAAATTCATTTTCAATACACACGGCTTGTTTTCTTTCAACAAGATACGATGAGACCAATTTGATGGCTTGTGGGGAAAGGTTAAACTCAAAATGTAACATTCTTAAGAGAGCAGCGTGGCTTACCATAACGAAGGCTTTAGAGAAGTCAAGAAGTACCAAAAAGTTAACACAGTTATCGTCGAGTTTTTGTCTTATATCTTCTATGACTTTTGTAAGTGCTGTAGTACAACTGTGAATGAGGCGGACACCGGATTGAAGGTTAACTAAGAAATTGTTGTGCATAATATATTCGTTAAGTTGTTTTTGCATGATTGACTTTAGATAAAAAGGGTAAGATTGAAATTGACCGAAAATCAGTTCGTAGTAAGTTTTTCGGTATTGGGATTATTTTAGCGAGTTTTCACTGGTATGGGATAATTCCAGTTCTGATTATAGTGTTGAAAACGTGAGTAATAAACGGAAGCAATAATGGTAATATGGCTTTTAGGAAGATGGGGTTGATTTTATCCACATCTGATGTGTTAGATCTTATTGAAAGAAAACTTTCTACAACATCCAAACTATTGACACACGAGAAACTAAAAGACGAATCTGAAAAAGGAGCTGGAAATTCAGTAAAAGACTAAGTCAATCGAGGGAGCATTGGTAGATGGAGATAAAAACTTGCGTTTTAATTCATCACCGTCAATTTTGTTTTTTTAATGCAGGACGTAGCTTTCTGATTCCAAGTTCCAAGAGAATACTCCATAGCTTACGACCATCAGAGCACACATTCAGGCGGTTGGAATAGAAAAGTTTTTTTGCAACTCTAACTTTTAATTGTTTCGCAAAACTTTATAACCTGTATGCATAGCTGGGCATTAACTCGTTAATCCGTTAATCGTTAATTAACGAAGTTAAAATTTTGATTAACGGATTAACTTTTAAGTTAACTTTTAAAAATGTTAACGGATACGTTAAATCCGTTAATCCACGTTAATCGTCCGTTAATCGTTAATCCAATGCCTACTATTTACCTATTTACTATTTACGAGACAAGTGCCGCGCTTTTTTTATTTATTTTTTTATTTTGACGGCGCGTGCGAGTGAGAAAACTGGGAAGAGATTCGATTGGTTTGATCATTTCATTATACCGGTCGTCCACTATGTGCGCGATAAGTTCAACTAACTTCATTCAACTTTTTATTCAGCTCTTTCGTTGGATAAACGATTTACAGCCTCTTACAATAGTGCAGCAACTAACGTAATTCACGTTGAGCAACTAAAGTTGAACAATATACACATAATTGACCAACTTTCCCATATGTTAATTAATTTCGCACACCTAGTTGATCAATAGCTCCGTACACCTAGTTGACCAACTTACTCAAATGTTGAATAACCTCGTACACTAGTTGATAAACTTGTTCGATTTTTACAGAAAAAAAAGTTTTTCAAGTTAATCAACTGCGTTTTCGATATTGTTGTTTAACCAGTTGATGAACGAGTTGATACCTTCGTACACTTAACCAAGGAACCAAGGATCACTCGTTGGGGAACGCGTTGAAGGCACCACGATAAACAAAAAACTCAAACGTCAAACCTGAAATAATTTTGACTTAAGTTCGGTACATTAGGCAATTGCATTTTCGAGGAAATTTGAGACCAAGCCAATTCCCTGGCATCTCGATTTTTATAAGAGGGGCTCTTAATGTCCCATATATTGGGCTTTTCCTCAGTTGTTGAAATCATTTGCAAAATTCATTCCGTGGTCCACTCTGATATTTTATCACCTTCCATGACGAAAAACCAAAATAAACTACAGTTTGCAAGTTGCAACAACTGCAAGTTCATGGCAACGCAATAGTTTAACCACGTAGACACATTACACTGCAGCCAACGCAACGCAACACAATATTACGTCAAGAAATCCCAAAGAAAATTAAAAAGTTGATCAACGCGTTAACAAATAATGTGCAACACATTATCTTGAAAATGTGGCTCAACGTATTGATCGAACATTTTCAAGGAGCAACACTAGCTCGTACACTACCCGTACACTGGTTGCGCAATTTGTTGAGCAACGGCCAACAACTAGATCCAACCCTTTGGTTGAACAGAATTGAAGACACCGTAACCGTACATTAGAGTTGAATGCGTTGAATTCGAAATTTGTGCGTTGATCGCCTATTGGACGACCGGCATTACTTAGCGCGCGCCGGTGCTTAGAGAAAAAAAAATATAAAAAGTGCAATTTTTATCACATGTTAACGGATTAACGATTAACGTTAACTTGCGTTAATTCTTTAGAAATTTAACGCTTTAACGTTTAACGAAGCTAACTTTTTTAGTAGCGGATTAACGATTAACGAAGTTAACTTTTTGATTAACGGTGCCCAGCTATGCCTGTATGCAGTTCTTCCACCCGAAAATGTATCCAGCGTCGGTAGGCAAGATCGCGTAAGCCAGGGTTTGGATACGCAGAATAATTATTTTGTCTTTAGTGGGACGTGAGTATTATAAAGATCTGATATGTCTTCATTCAAAAACTTTACTTGTTCGATTGATGAATTCATTAAATAAATATTTTCCCAGGGTATAATGGGAATATTTTGTTCAAGAGCCGATCTATCTATGTTTTTAAAATCTCTAAATTGAATTGAAAGATTTTCTAAACAGTTTTCAGTTATGAAATCGAAAGTCAAAAAAATAAGATCGTGACATGAAAAAACTGAAGCAGAAAGTTGATCATAACACAAGACCCGATCTTTCCTATTTATAAAAAATAAATCCAAAAGTGTACTTGACGATCGGGTGAAATGGTAGCTAACTAAATGTAAATCAAGTGAAGTCATATCATCATCTCATCGATTTTAAGCATCATTTATTCATTTATTCATTCATTTTTTATTTGCATAGATTTATACAATAAGATACAGTATCTTTTAAAATAGTATAAACTTAATTATATAATAACATGATGTGTTATAAGTTACAACTAAAAATAAAGAGTTAAAAAAGCTAACAACAAAATTCAAGAAAAATAAAAAATAAAAAATAAATTTTAGTTTTAATCTACAAATAATAATTAAATTTCATTAGGTATTTAAACTAAAAAAGTATATAATGAAAACAATGAAAAGAAAATTTTAATTATAATATGCCTATGAAAAAAAAAGAAATATAAGTATGACAAAAGAAAGAAAGAAAAATCATCACTATCTTAATGACTCCAAGTACTTCTTGAGCCTCATCCTAAATAGCCCAGTACAGCTTATCATCCTTAACGATCGGGGTAGAGAGTTCCACAGACGTATTACATTAATAAAAAATTGGCGCTCAGATACTAAAAATGCGTAGCGTACTGGTACAAGATTCAACGATGATCTAAGCGAAAGGGAATGACGTATCTTATTATAAAGGTAAGGTGGCTGACGTGTTTGCAAAATATTGTTCAAAAAATTATTGTTCTTAGCTTGAACAGATTTTCCAGAGTAACACCATATAATGACTTAGAAAATTCTGAAATGTGGTCGTATTTTCTAAGTCCAAAGACGTACCTAGCTATGCTATTATAAGCTACATTAAGTTTTCGCTTGTGCTCGTAATCACAATGATAAAAAAGTTCACAGCCATAGAGCATGATAGGGATAATTAGTGTTTTGGCCAAGACAATTCGCGTTTTTAATGGCGTTATTTTATGATTGCTCCACAGTAAACGAAGCCCTCCATACACCCTTCCGATTGTCAGTCTGATATGATAATTCCAAGAAAGCGTCTTTGTAAGAGTGATACCTAGGTTTTTAGCGGATTCGACAAACTCAATATCCTTATTATTTAAGGATATTTTGGGGAAGTCAGACGTATCAGTGGACTTTCTTGAAATTACCAAGCACTTTGATTTAAGTGGGTTTAGGCAGAGTCCATTTTTCTGTGACCAACCATGAACATTGATTAAATCCTCATTAACTTCCACTGCTGCATTTTCGACCATACCTAAGGGAAAACTTTTCCGTATCTGAACATCATCAGCGTACATATCTATTTGACAGTTTTGGATGACAAGAGGTAAATCGTTAATGTACATAGAAAATAATAGTGGACCCATTATTGAGCCCTGGGGAACCCCCCTGCTTAACATGAGAAAATCAGACACGGAGCAATTTGCCACAACGGCCTGAGATCTGAAATTCAGATATGACTTGATTAACATTGCCGAAGAGAATGAGAAATTAAACTGGTTAATCAGCTTGCTACACAAAATTGTATGGTTGACAGTGTCAAACGCCTTAGAAAAGTCCAATAAGACAAGGAAAGTTACATTATCGTATTCAACAGCTTGTCTTATATTCTCAACAACATTTATAAGAGTTGTAGTGCAACTGTGTTTCGGACGGAAACCAGACTGATTTATACATAACAAGTTGTTTTCAGTTAGATATTTTCTTATCTGGATATTCATTATCCTTTCCAAAACCTTGGAAAGGAAAGGTAAAATGGCAAAAGGTCTAAACTCATTTTGATTTTTTGGATTGGTATAATCTTTGCTTGTTTCCAAGCAGAAGAAAAGACATTCGATGAAAAAATTGTATTAAAAAGATGCGTAATGTATTTTAAAATGTATGGAAGTATAGCTTTAACGAAAACAGGATGAATTTCATCAAGTCCAAGTGAATTTGATTTTATAATAATACAGCTCTCTAAAACGTCAACTTTCAGAATTTATATAAACTACTTTAAATCCTTCACTACGATTGCATAAAACTCTTAACATTGTTCTGAGTATAACATCACTGTTTTCCCCTCTGGAATCCACATTGCGCTCACTCAACTCTATATCAAGTAAAACAGCAACACACTCAAAATTTTTAAAAACTCAAAGCAACTACTTTTACAATAAAATGCATATAAGAATATATTAGAAAATGAAAAATTAGAGAAATTAAATCTAAATAATATGAACTAGAATTGAAGAAAATTTGAAAGAAAAAATAATAATAATAATAATAAAAATAATACTTTTAGTTGTGGTGATTGGAAGAATCTGTATCGTTTCGCTGTTGAGGTCTTCTTTCGTCGTTTCCTTTGGTTACTTCTTCATTTATTTTTGCTGCGGCGCGGCGGCGGCAATTGTATTCATAATTGCATCATTATGAATAAGTAGGGATTCCGAATCGGCTCTTTCTTTGAGAAAAACTGAGCCAGAGTGAGTATAGACGTTGAAGACAGATCCACTGTTTCAGGCGCATTGCCTGTCGGAGTAAATAGCGGTTTTTTGCAGTCAAGCTCCCGTGCAAATAAATATTTTGCTTTTGCCTCGTTTGCACCTCTATTCCTATGTCTTCTAAATGAAGCAACCTTTTTTTTGTTTTATGGAAGAGAGCAATACATTTTAACACCTGGTTTCGCTCTTTTGATGAGTTGAACTTAAGAATAATGGGAGGGTCATTTCATTATTATGAGGAGTGTTTTTTGTTAGTTCGGAATGCAGCTTTTAAATGAACGGGAGCACATTGAACGCTGAGGCAGATTTTTCCGAAAATCGAAGTAATGTTCTCATTAGGTAATTGTGGAATTCCAAGTAGAACAGCGTCTGCAGCAATTTCTCTCCTTTCAAAGGTGTCACATCGTCTTTGCAGTTCAGATACCTCTCTTTAAAGAATTTTAAATTGGGATTCTGCTTTTGTTACGCGCTCTTTAATAGACTCAATAGATTTGGTTGTTTCCTCTACATGAGCAGATATGTTAAACCGTAGCAAAACTTCGCTTTGGAGGTCTTTTATTTCTTTGGAATGCGGGAAACGATGTCATCGGTGATGCTTCTAATAAGGTTCTCCATCTCAGAGCGTTGGACCGTTGTTGTGGAGTTCTCATAATTATCAGTGTTAGCGGCATATTGGGCGGGTGAGGCTACTAGATGGCTCTTAGATTTTCTTATGTCAGCTATATGTATATTGAGCAGCTAGTTTTTGTTTCACTGATTTTTTGGAGGGTAATTGGGATCACTTTGTCATCTTTACCAAATCTCGTCTTACGGTCCATTTTTTCTTAAGAGACACATATGGCAGTTTTTTCTGTTTAAGAGAGTGCACTTTTTACACAAAGAAAAGAAAAAAAAAGAGATTTTTTTTTTTTTTTTATTTTTACTTTTTCAAAAAACAAAAAAAAAACGAGAAACACACTTTCTTGCACCTTAAAGTTGTCTATAGATGTTTTATGAATGAATGTTTTTCCCGGACGAAAAAAAATACACGTCGCTATTGAACATTATACGAGTATATCTCGGGGGACTTTCTTAAAATTTGTACTGTACCATTCGAAGTGGATCAGATTTATGTCAGTTATATTGTGCTGTATTCTCCTTTTCACCAGAACGCACTTCGTAATACCGATCCGCATATAAAATGTTGCTGTATTATCTGTCTGCTTGATTCTTCATTAAATGTGAATAAAAAACTAATTTCTTTTGCTAAATTTAATTTCGAATATGTATCTGTTAATGATATACATATGTATGTAAATACTTGAGGGGCAGACCAACAAACAGCAAGTCCATAATATTTTTTTCGATTTTCCATTATTCTCTATTTGTGGAATCTCTCATAAATTAACAGTTGTTTACGTAAATTTCAAATTAGTTTGAGAGAGTGCAGTCCACAGGTAGATTAAATCGAATCTGTAAATCAAATATACGATTCACGTGAATAGCAGGTTGAAGGTATGGCTAAATCTTTTTCTGTATTGTTCATACAAGGTTGTGTCAATAACTCACTGGAAAATGAAATGAGGAACGCTTTTGTTGGCATAAAAACATTTGATTTCTCAACTTAGTCTTGTTATAGCTCGATACATTGCATCTAACGTTTCTCCAATTCAAGAAGCCTTCAAAATAATACGATTTCTCAAATTTCTTACCTCGAAGCCATTTCTTCATGTTTAGAAATAGTCACAGAGTTCTATTTTCGGGGAATACGTTGAATATAAGGGATAAGTTCGTAACCTAACTCATGCCATTGCGACTACGGACATGTTCGTTGATGCCTTGTCTTGGTGAAAAAGAACTTTTTTCTTTGCCCAATGCTGCCGTTTTTGCTTCAAATAGGCATGGATTCGACGCAGCAGCTGTGCGAAATATGAGCGGGTGATCAATCAATGTCAATAACACCACGCGAAATCCAACAAAACTATCGTCATGTTTGCTGACAAACCCAACTTGGTCTTCTTTGGCTTCGATTAACCAGGAGAAGTCTATTGTTTCGAGTGTTCCTTGGCCTCTGGCGTGTTTTGGTAAATCCATGTTTCATCTACGGTTAAGAAACGGCCCAAAAATTTGGTCGATTTTTTCTTGAACATCTCCAACCACTCTTTTGAAGCTGTCAAACCGTTGTGTACTTCCACCAATTCTGGTGTGGTGACTGGTGACCTTAACTTCTTCCACTTCAAGGATTCGTTTTTTTTTTTTTTTTCATCCATTCGTGATTTTAAATATCACATAAAATGAAAAACTATTATGTGTCAACACCTTTAGTTTTTTAATGAACGATGGACGATGGAGTAATATATTCTAATATTGTTAATAGTACCTTGCTTAGCTTAAGTTCAAATTATCTTTTAAAAGTATACTCCATCCAGACTATATCACAATAGTCATTTCGTATCACAATAAATTGAAGCAGAAATGTTTCATTTAATTTTTGTGGATAATTTCGAGCTTTGTAAAAGAGCTCGACGTTGAATATTAAAATGCTGCAGCGATGAACAAAGAAGCCTGTATACATACATTTCGATTTATTTATACATACAACGATTTATGATATAAGAGTTTTTCTTTTTATAATTTAATTACAGTTGAAACTCGATTAACCGGGATGGTCGGTACCGAGCTCATCGCGAATAATCGAAAATCCCGGATAAAAGAACTATTTTTTTTTTCTCAAAAAAAAAAAATAAATAAAAAGAAATTGATATTTAATTCTTTTTTTTTTTTATTTAAAAAAATAAATAAAAACAAACATTAAATTATTCAATAAAACTTAACAATTCAGTACATATTTTTGTTTATACCTACATAGATTTGTTTCTTTTACGGATAATAGAGTTTTGAACGGATATTCGAGTTTTTTATGTCAAAAATTTTCATCACGGATAATAGAGCGTCCCGGTTAATCGAATCCCGGATAATCGAGTTTCAACTGTAATCTATACGCTTCTCTGTGGCAGTAATCCGTGATTCAAATTATCTTCCAGAATCATAGACTAAGGTCGTAGAGTAGGAGATCTCCATCATTTTTAATAAACCTCACCCTAGATCAGTAAATCTCTTTCCCGACTATCTTGCAGGTCTGGGAGCTGCTTTTTTATTTCAATATGGATTTTTTTTTCAAAGCGGCTGAAAAATTTGGCGACTATTGCTACTATTTTAGCAGAGAAAAACAAACGAAAATTTGAAAATGTTTTTATAAGATTTTCTTGGGAATCCATTATTTTCTAAGTGATTACAAGAGACACCGATCTTCATACTAAGATTGTTTCGAAGTTTTCAACCCTTACAAAATAATAACAAATATTATGGATTCTAACCTAATTTACACGCTTAAAATAATTTAATTTTAAAAAATAATATTTTACTTCACTTCACCTGAAGTCTCCAAAAGAAATCATTTATATTAGATATTTTTGTTCAATTTTCCTGTCAGTTTAACAGAAAATTCCACACTTACGTCAGACACCTTTTTGAACACAAGCAGCTTTTAAATATACATACATAGGTACCTACTCACTTTATCGTCTCCTCATGAGTTCGTCAGAGAATGATTCAATTCGATTATTTTATTTTAATTGTTTATAGTTTAGTATTCGAAGGCTAAATGATTTATTTTGTAAGCGATTGCTTCGACCCTGTTTGTCTAAGTTTCTTCAACTCTGTAAATACATTTAATTTTTTTTTTTTTTCAATGAAAACCAATATGATGTTGTTCATCAAATTTTTAAGTTTATCTACAAAATTTGCCCTTAACAAATAATATTTTGCGATAAGAATGACGCTCAGTTAAGTACGAGTATTCATTGAAAAAATTAAGTTTAATCATCCTCGTATTTTTTATCTATAAACCATCTGCCATTATTAACCGAGACAGTAAAATTTATTTTTATAGTGCTTGGTTTTTTACGTAGGGAAATTTCATATTAAATTAACATCAAATTTTAACTTAAGGGATTAAAATAAACCAGTGCCTTTAGGTGATATAATTTAAAAACAGGAAATCTCGGAATTTATTGACTATGCAAAAGTGGAAATTTTCATTAGCTAAATTTTGGAGAGTTTTGAGTTTTCCATGTCACGTCGGCGTCGTACTTTCATATCTTCAACAATTTATTCCGATTCTATAATACTGTAGAAATATACCTGCCCTACGCAATCGCTGAATGCCAAAGCAACGCAGGAAATCACAGGACAGACGCAACAGTCCTCAGCAAAAACTACCTCCGCTAGCCAACAATTACTTCAACACATCATATTTTAAATTAAAGCCCTATCATGCGGAACCTGGTAATCTTATAAAAATATTTATAATTTGTTAATTGAAAGTAATAATTGTAACCACTCCGACATACGACTCTCGGTCAATTCTAAATTATTGTTTGTATAAAATTCATTTAAAACAAATTATAGTATCAAATAAATCAATTACAAACCAACTTAAAACCATCAGTAGGACCCCTTGCCATAATGTTAGTCTGTTGGACTGTCATGCAAAAGGTCTTGGTTCGATTCTTAGTCGCTGCAAAAAAGCTTTTTAGGGGTAAACTGCCTCTTGCGAGAAATTAACAAATCTTCTAAGAGTATCTCTTGCCATGAAAAGTGCAGCTCATTAGCCGTTCACACAATTTTAGGTCTCCTCCATTCCTTGTTACACTCACACATGAATGGTTGAGACGTTGAGAGTAAGTCACTAGGTCCTAGTTCTCTTCGAGAGAACTTATAACATATATAATTCTGCGGATCTTACGCTTAAAGAGCGTACCGCCGGCTTATTGCGAAAAGAGATTTAGTAGCATTTTAATAAGACAGAGATAATCGAGTTTAAACATTTGTTCTTCTGTTCAATCAGAACATTGTCCAGCTATAGAGTTTGTGTCGTTTTGATTCTTTAATTAGTTTTTTTAATCGATAAAGATGATACTTAACAGATTTAAAACCATCAAATTTTACTTAATGGCTTTTTGCAATAAACCGATACATTCTATTAATCTCAATGAAATTTCAAATTATTATCTTCCCTTTTTCTGTATAAACAGAATCATTAGTTAAATATACATTCGATGTCCACTGCAGGTCAAAAGTTTGCGTCCGACGTAATCAACTGAATTCATTTTATGAATTAATAATTGGGTTTTTTTTATGTGTAAACATCTATGCCGGTGCTAGGGTAAACCAAAAATGTGGGTCTTACGTGTACGTACTGTGTAGCACGATACCTTATGTGCGGCGAAAAAAAAGAATCTCTGAACTTGACAGTACGCGCGAAATTGTGCTCAAGGGTAAACTTATGAGCATTCCTAGAAGTACGGGTATTTCGGTTGAACTGTTTGAGGAGGAATGCAAATGGCTATTTCACTAGCGCACTGTTTATGAAAATAGCGGTAATAATGATAGACATGAAACATTGCGGCGGTGCTCGAGAGAACAAATGTTTTAGTTAGACAACTATCCCTATCATTGTTATAGCTCTCTTTTGAATTCTGTCCAAGAGAACAAAGTGGATTTTTGGAGCACCTCTCCATATATGGGAATTGTAATCGAGTTTTATTCATAGAAGAAGATTAGAAGGGCTAAAAATACATTTTGCAGCGGCGGCGAAAACCTAAACACTAAGGCCGGTATTACACGACGCGTGTTTAGCCTCGCGTGAATGAAGTGCAAAAGACAAAGAAAGAACGAAAAGATGAAACTGAAGTAAATCTATCTGAACACGCACGGGTAGAAATTTCCTTTCGTGTTTTTGACGTTTCTCTTTCTACTCTTTCTTTGTTTTTTGGATTTGCTTTATTTCATTTTGGATGTTGATGAATGAGCATAATTTTTTGTTGAATCTAATACTGGACAAAGAAAATAAAATGAAGAAACCTGTCAAATAAACGCGCAGTACTGAAATGAGAAAAAGGCTTCGTGTAATAACAAGCGCGTCACGAAATGAATGTTCAAAAGAAAATAACCAAGAGTTGCGCGTTAAACTCACGCGCCATGTAATACATGACTATGTGACGCATATATCTAGAATTGAAAGCTGTTCAGTCTCCTGGAAGCAAGTGCCACTCTTATAAAGTGGCATTGGTGGAGGGTTACACTTTAGCGACAGTAAACAGCATTGAGTTTTCGAAGCATTAAGTTCTACACGGTTTTTGATTCCCCTTTGGACAATTCTGTCAAGATCAGAATTTAATGAGCTTATCATACGCTGCCGTTGGAATTCCACATCCGAAGGACAACGATGTGAATCTAAAAACGAATATGAAAAACTGTGGGTACTGTCGTCAACACGAGTTGAATAGTAGATTGCAGGATCAATGGCCTCGAATCATGGTGGCGTCGAATGCGAGAGGAACAGTTGGTCAAACAATCAAGGTTGCGGAGCACGAATTTGAAGTGGTGCAATCCTTTAAATACCTTGGGTCAATAGTAGCAGCCGATAACAATATAGAAGAAGAAATACGCGGGCGGCTTCTCAAATCCAACAGAGCCTGCTACATATAGTCAGTCAAAGCTCTTCAAATCCAGAAATCTCACCATAACTTCAAAACTGCTGCTGTACAGGACCATGGTCCTGCCTGTACTCACATATGGATCCGAGACTTGGGTGCTTAGCAAAAGGCACTCCGACCTCTTAGCTGCGTTTGAGAGAAAAGTCTTAAGGAGAATTGTTGGCCCCATATGGCCATATGTGAGGAAGGACGATTCCGGAGACGGTACAATCATGAACTAAACGCAATCTACCTTGAAGCAGATATCGTGACAAAAATTAAGCTCGGTAGACTCCGGTGGGCAGGGCACCTAGCTCGCATGAGCGAAGAGGAACCTGCTCGGAAAGTTCTTTGTGGTACATTCTATGGTAGACGACAGCGTGGTAGACCATGCTTGCGCTGGAGAGATGGCGTAGACCAGGACGCCCGAAGCCTTGGGGTGCGCAACTGGATGGCGTCGGCTAGAGACCGGGATAGGTGGAGAGACTTGTTGAAAGAGGCCAGGACCGGAACCCGGTTGTCGAGCCGATGATGATGATGTAATTTTGTCTTTATGTTACTTATTGTTTTCTTAAGTTATTAAGCGATTTTTAATTACATAGCTTTGAAAATAATGGTACCTGCCAATGTAACCTTAACGAAAATCTTGTTTATCTGGAAAATTGTTTTAACGATTATTACCAAAAACTGTCAATGAGAAAATCGAAAATAAAAAAACAAAATTAATAAAATTTTTCTTAAAATTTCTGTTGACCATGGCCGTAATAGCACATTTTTTTCACATAACGTCTGTATAGCTCGTACCGCTCCTCGAAGGAATCAATGAATAATCTTAAATTAAATACCAAGTTTGAAGTGAATCGCTTTAGCGGTTTGGGCTCGAGGTAAAGACATATAGGCATACAGACACACAGACAGAATTGCGCGATCCACTTTTTTCGTCTTCTCTAACATCAAAAAATTAATAATTGTACTGAAAACACTTGAAATGTAAAATAAAATGCAAGACTAAACGGCTCGGCCGATTTTCTTTTAACTGTATAGATAACATTTTTCCCCGTACGCATTTTTTTTTTCTTTTTTTAGACCAAAATTAACGGTACCTGCCATTCGATTTTTTCATAAAA
The DNA here is from genome assembly GCA_911387755.1 of Chrysotoxum bicinctum. NCBI lineage: Eukaryota > Metazoa > Arthropoda > Insecta > Diptera > Syrphidae > Chrysotoxum > Chrysotoxum bicinctum. Next base: position 23,798,468 of record OU426988.1, on the reverse strand, counting down.
TATCATTTTGTTAAAGCTATGTTACGCTATATTACAGATTCAGCTACCTTCAATTACTTTTTACTGCAGTTTTAACTAGGTATATTCAACCGTATCACAAATTCCATCCTAATCGGAAACTTTTACGAATGTTGATTAAAATGGTGAGGAATGTGTTTGTTGTGATATAAATAACTCTTTATAGATCTTTATTCTCTCTAAAAATGAAGTCTAAACAGGAGTCTTTTCCATAACCGGACTCGTCTTTCATTTTTGTTTTTAATAAAAATTGTGATTTTCCATACTGTTGATAAAAAATCTAAGTTACCCATTAAAAAAAATGTTAATACAACTCCGCTCAACTATTTTTTTAAGTGACTTAGCAGTAGTTGTAGGTATAACTGAGAACATCATATTATGGCACTTCAAAACCTTTACATCTTTAAACATTTAATTTTTTGTTTTGTCAAAAAACTGATATTAAAGTTTCAACGTTTTAATGATTTTTTAATTAGTAATTTTTCAAACAATTTTAAATTTTTACAGTTTTTAAAAGAGGAATATTTGTATATTTTTAAAATATAAGTGCAAAATTTTAAACGATTTAGTAAAATGCTTAAGCCATTTTAGTAAGTTACTAAGTTAAAAAAAGATTTTACTAATTTTAAACGATCTTAGCGTCTTACTATCTCTTCACATTTTATTAAAATTAAAATCACAAATTCGCTACTTTAACTTTTCGTAACTTGCTAAACCCATAACATCTGGCATTTTCCGCGAAAAAATATTCTTGTTAATTTTATTTTAAAGAGCTAAATTGTGTTTTATTGTATGATTCGTGAGTTAATTGTTTTAAAAGCAAATGAAATAAAACGTTTTCAGAAGACGAAGATTTCGATTTGTTTGAAGGCTCAGCTTTGTGCAGAAAAGTGCGATGGTTCAAGTCACGAGCAAATCCTTTTGAACAGCTGCACAATGGAGAATTTTACTCCAGGTATAGGTTTGAAAACCTGGTTGAAAACTTAGACATCTAATACCGAATAACTGATGTTGTTAAGTTAACTTCCTAATGGAACACAAAGGATATACTTATATACAGCAATCAATCTTATCGAAGCATTACATGGAATGGTCCAGTCCACAATGGGAAAAATAATTTAAAAAAAATCGAAAAAGGTTGTCACAAATAAACATATAACAAAATAAATTATAGGTTTTCACTTCGATTTCTGAACTTCGACATTTCAAATTATTAGGTCCGTTCCCCAGAGCCCAGATTTAGTTTTGTTTGCTTTGTTTTTTTTTTTACGAACTATCATTGTTAATACGTCTTCAGATGCACCGTTTTAATAAAAGGGAATGAGTATTTTACTAGTTAGTAAAACGAAAGAAAGAGATTACAATTTTAGAAGGGATAGTAAATTACTAAATGTTTAGCAAATTGCTAATTAATAGCATACTAAGCCCTTAACAATAGCAGGTTGTTTAAAATTTTACACCATAAACTTTAAAGTTCATATTACAAAATTGTGTGTAGATTCTTTGGATTGAATCTAAAAATCTTCAATTTAATTGTTCTTTCTCTTCTGAATCAAAGTCAGTAAGAAATGTTGGAAGTTACATATTGTTATTTTTAAGATCTGCAAGAAGTTTTTTTTATTATGAAACAAATAAATAATAAATTATGCCATTTAGGACGATAACTACATAGTTTAAAACGTTTTTCAATCAAAGGACACATACATATATGATTATTATTGTTTCCTTTTTTCAAAAATAAAAAATAACCGCAAGCTACTCGTAGAATATCACAAAAACACCCAGCGGAAAACCCTTGACATCTGCACTTGACACGTACAATACCTTACTTACTCGGCAAATTCGTATTCAGCCTTTTCTAATAGTGAAACATTTACCAGGTGTTAACTTTTGAATATGAAATCAGGATAACAATAGTACCTGCAACAATAAAAACCTTCTCTTATTATTGGAAAGGGAAAAAACGCCATATGTTACTGCAATTGCACCAATTTTCTTCAATTTTTTTTAGCTCCGGAGTTAATTTGAAGAATTTCAAAGTTTCATTGATAACATTTTCTTATGACTTATCAAGGGGGCGCGGCGTGGGCGCAACTATAACTCAATGACAAACCATATACTTAGACATTACGATTTGCAGTTCTAATGACAGTACTTCGCAATAGAGTAGGCAAAACACACTCGTGACTTTTACACGCAGAGGAGGTTGCAAACTTAGCACAGTTTTTAAAACAGTGATATTATTTTAAGAATTTTCAGACTAAGAAGAAAATCAAAGCTGGAAAATTTGTATAGTTTTAGTTGTCGACGAGATTCGGAAGTGAATAGTGAAACTGGTTTCTAATAGAACAAAATAATAAGATGAGACTATTAATAAGCCGGAATAAATTAATGATGTGTTCGGGTGGAATTTTTTCTTTTGGTATCATATTCGGTTGGGTTCTCTTCCCAAAAATATTGAATTTCATGTTAAAAAAGGTATTGGAAAAGATTTGTGTATTCCAGTAACATTTCAATTAAGATTTAAAAACAGACATACAATTATGATTTGATCACATTATTCCTTTGAATATTTTACACGAAATTCAGGGATGTAGTTTTTTAAATTTTACCCAATAATGCAACCACAGTTTTTAGTAAAACAATTTAGTTAATATGATTTCAAAAACGTATATGTCTGAGTACACAAAATGAAAAGATAAAAATAAATTCAAACTTTACTTTAAAGTCCGAAAATTGCGTCATATTGTTTATGGTACAATTGGCAATTGTACATATCGACGGTTAACTATGAATACCTCCTAACATACATTTTTTGTGAAACTCACTTTTTGATGCAGTTTCGTTAGTAATTTCCATCTGCTTCGCTGAATTTTTAAAATTTAAACTATTTCACATCATAGATATTCAAAACTGATAATTATGTATAAAATTTTATTATTATACGTTTTAATTTTGAAACTATAATCAGTTTTTTTGTGTCCCCCTTAAAGTTTACAAAATGCGACATAGGAGGTATTCATAGTTAACCGTCGATATGTAATGTATGCATGCGGTTGCAGTCCGAGCTCGGTAAACTGTTTTTTTTTTTTAAATTGCCCTATTGTTTTAGCCTTTGAATCCTACATAAATCACCATAAATTCTTGGAGAACCCTGACTAGTGACTTAAAACCTCAAACATTCATGGGTGCGTGTTTATAGTCATAAAAAATGAATGCAGATGTAAGAGGAACTGAATTTGAAAAAAATGTGCATTGGCAAGGTCCTCATAAGTCAACTGATAATTGGAAGAAAAGCAATTTTTTGTATTTCACAATTTTTTGCATGGCATTTACTCATTTCACATTTACCATTCTTTACCACGTTATATTAAACAATTCATAACGCAACAAGCACAACAAAGGCTATAAAAATCATTTTTTAGTAAAAGTGTAAATACAATTATAATTTTTTAGAAGATTTAAATTTTTTAATTATTATTTTTCATTACTAGCTCAATTTTATAAGTTGAACTTTGTTCCTGTTTGCTCTACTTTGTAAAATTAGCTTATAACTATCTTATCAGGGTTGCAAAAGCTTATGTCACTTGTTAGCTTAAGCTTGGTTTTAATTCAGAAGCTAGTAAGTGACTTATGAATTAAAAAAAATATAATTCAGCAGCTAGGAACTGACTTATGAATTAAAAAAAATTTAATTTACAAGTCAGTTGGTGACTTGTGAATTAAAAAAAATTAAACTCATAAGCTTCTTAGTGACTTATCAATTAAAAAAAAATTATTCAGAACCTACTATGTGACTTATGAATTAAAAAATTTAAGTCATGGGCAAGTAAGTGACTTATGAATTAAAAAATTTTAATTCCCAACCTACTAAGTGACTTAGGGATTAAAAAAATTCAAGTCATGAGCAAGTAAGTGACTTATGAATTAAAAAAATTCAAATCATCAGCAAGTAAGTGACTTATGAATTAAAAAAAATTTAATTCATAAGTTAATGGATAAATGCTGATTAGAAAAATTATGAAATGGATAATTTATAAGCTGGCGTGATAATCTTATGAATAAAAAACTAGATTTGAAAGTTAAAAAGATATTCAAAATTAAAAATTAGGTACCAAAAGTTTCGAAGTGCTTAATTAAAAAAACGGAATGTTTTTTTTTTCAATTTTATTGAAAATACATATTGAATTAGTTTCAGGTACTTGAAACAATTTTACAAAAAAAAAATATCAAATAATCAACTCATGTAAAATATGAAAACCAAAAAATTTAAAGGCATATACATAAAAATATGCACTCACGAAATGTATATAACGATAACCTATCATTTGCTCAACACAAAGATTTTATGAATATTGCTTTTTATTTAATTGGATTATAAGGACTGCATAAACGGCAACTCCAAAAAAAATTCTCCAAAAGCTTTCGTTAATCCTACTATCCTACTTATATATAATATTATAAATGTAAATGTTACGATGTATGGATGTTTGTTACTCAATAACGCTTGAACAACTGAATGGATCTTGATAAAATTTAACACACATAAAAGTTATAGTCTGGATTACCGTATAGGCTACTTTTTTTTTATTATCAGGGGAGGGGCATTGGGTGGTCGAAACACCCCAAAATTATTTATCTCTACTTTTATCTTCGTATTGCACCGAAAACCATGGGGCTTTCCCTGAAATTAGACCCGAAAAACTTCTGGAAATTTATAAATTCCAAAAAGAAAAGCGACGGTTATCCTGTTAATCTCGTTTATAATGACGTAATCTTGAGTACTACTACAGAAATCTGTGAGGGATTTGCAAATAATTTTAGCCAATCCTTCATTGATTCCCCTGTTGTTGTTGACGATAACTATTTTCATTTCTTACGAAATTGTCCTCAGGCATCATTTAATAATATTACAATAGATCATGACAAAATTTTGGACTTTCTGTCACATTTAAAAGACGACTATTCTATTGGACCCGATGGAATACCACCCGCTTTATTGAAGAAATGTAAATCTGTTTTAGCTCTTCCTCTGCGTAATATTTTTGTTCTATCCTTGAAATTAGGTAAATTCCCTGCAGTTTGGAAGAAAGCATTTTTAATGGCAGTATTTAAAAAGGGAGATAAAGCCAATATTACCAACTATAGACCAATTTCCAAACTTTCTTGCATTCCGAAGTTGTTCGAACAAGTTGTATGTGACATTTTGACATTTATATGTAAAACTATTATCGGCAACCAACAACATGGTTTTATTCAAAAACGTTCTACTGTTACTAATCTTGTTGTCTTTTTGAATAAATGTTTAAACTCTCTAGAAAGTTGTCAAGAAGTTGATTGTGTATACACTGACTTCTCGAAAGCTTTTGATCAACTGTCTCATGAGATTATCAAGTTTAAACTTCACTCATACGGATTTCCACCACCTTTCATTAAGTGGATATCTTCATATTTTGAAGAAAGGTTATATCAAGTCAAATTTAGAAATTCATACTCAAGAGAATTTATTGCCAAATCAGGTGTTCCGCAGGGAAGCCATCTGGGACCACTACTCTTTACATTGATTATTATTGATGCTCCTCTGTGTGTTCGCAATAGCGAAATTCTAATCTTTGCAGATGATATGAAGATTTATAAAAATATAGTATTTCCAAATGATCGGGCTCTACCGCAAGATGATATTAACCATTTTGTCTTGTGGTGTGAAAAGAACAGTCTGAACCTCAACCCGACAAAATGTCAAACTATGACTTTTTCTAAAAAACCTTCTCCTTCCTCACATGAATATGTTATCTCACGGCACATTTTAACTCGTGTTATGACTGTAAGGGACCTTGGAGTACTTTTTACACCCAATTTAGATTTTTCTGCTCATATTAATAAAATCGTGAAGAAGGCCAATTCAATTTTAGGGTTTATTAAGCGCTGGTCTAAAGAACCCGGGCTTTATACAACTCCTTGGTGCGTCCCCATCTTGAGTATGCATCGCATTTTTGGACTCCTCTTTATGATATTCATATTGAGAGATTAGAATCTGTGCAAAGAAACTTTACTCGTTTTGCCTTGAAAGGACTTCAATGGAGTGATCCTTCGTATGTCCTCTCTCATGACCAACGCAACGATTATCTATTCTTCAGATGCAAACTTTGGAACAAAGAAGAACAAACAATGATTTGGTATTTTTCCACCAATTAATAACAGGCGTCACAGATGCACCAGATCTTTTATGTTCGATTTATTTTAATTATCGGGGAGGAGGTTATAATTTTCGAGGCCTCGATATGATTAATGTCCCAACACATAGGACCAACTTTGGCATTCATGATCCCTTGACACGTATGGGTAGACTTGTAAATTGGAATTCAAATATTTTTGATTTTAATATAAATAAAAGTAAATTAAAAAACCTACTCAAAACCAGTGGTCCACGCTCCTAAATGTTCTTTGTTTCATGTTATATTATTGTTTTGTTCTTACGTAATATTATTTGTTTATTTTTCATGTTTTCTTGTGTCAGTGTTAATTGTAATAGAGTTTGCCTACTAACAAATAACACTGCACTAAATGATGAGCCGGTGGTATAACACAGTTCTCTGTGTTGGCAAACCATTGGTCGAAAGACGGGGCTTGCTATAAGCTTTCTTCGACCAATTCCGATAGTGTAAAAAAAAAAAAAAAAAATCCATTGGGTGGTGTGGTGATGCATTTTCATTTTCCAAATTCTCTTCTTCTAATAAGGGCAATTGTTTCCAGTCAGTAACGAAATTCTAATATACTATAGTCCTGAAAAGTTTTAATCAAAGTTTATGGCAATGCGTTTGGGTTGTTAAATAACATATAAGTACATATGTATTTGTATTTATGTATTATTAATTGAAATAGATGTATTTTCCACAGAATTATAATTAAAAAAAAAATAATTAAAAAAGCAAACAAAATAAATGAAAAATTAAACAATATAACTTTCATATTTTGTTAGAGTGTCTATTGTTTCCTGTTTGGTAGCCCCCCTGGGTCCATTTTTTTTGTTTTTGATTTTCTCGAAAACGGTACAGCCGATTTAAATCATTTTTTTATGCTAAAGCTCCTTCAAAGTTTAAATATTATTACATATTCAAATTTTCATTTTTTTATTTTATGGATTTAAACAAAAAATTCAAAACTTTTTTTTTGAAACACAATATTTCGAAATCCCCATGGTCAATTTTTCTCAAACTTGACAAATAAAAGTTTCCTAACATAATCTACAAAATTTGAAAAAAAAAATATTGCTTTATCTAAAACTAACGGTACCTTCCATACAAATGTTAAAAAAATGGTTTTCGAAAATCGTATTTTTCTCGAAAACGGTTCCGAGAAGTTTGCTAAATTTTTTTTTCTTTTGATTAATTTTTACGATCTATAATTTCATAAAAAAATATTTGAAATCTAGATATTACTGACTGTACCTACGATTTTTTTCGAATTTTGAATTTCTCATTAACGGCATAACGGATTTTAATGAAATTTTTTATAAAGAAGCTCCTAAAAAGTTTAAAAAACATTGCATTTCAAAACTAAAAAAAAATATTTTTTCAATTTTTAGAAAAAAAAAAATCGTTTTTTTTTTGAAAATTCGATATCTCAAGAACGGCTTAATATTTTTCTTGGAAATTTTACATTCGTACAATAACAAAAACTTAAAGTTGGCGTACCAAATTTTTTTCTTAAAAATGTTTTAAAAATTTTGCACATAGGAGCTTATTTTTTTAAGGAACCACTACAATGACTTATAATTTTTGTTCTTGTATAAATTCATATTTGCATAGCATTCTGTTTTTATCTCTTACTACTTAAAGAAGTTAATAAATTCATTTTATCCTTATGAACAGTTTTCTTTAATAACTTTCGGTTTTAAAATTCCTAGTCTATTACATAGGAGGAAGTTCGTGCGACCCAGTCGTGCATTTTATTTTATATGAAAAGCCATAGTTCACTACACACACATAGTTTTGTGAAACTAATGATGGATAGCGATCTTTCCTTAGATAAATGAAAAAGGCAGAAATCGTACAAGAAATACACATATGTACATACGTTCTTGAGTATAGCTTGAACGAAATCACTTGGCCAACGCAACTGTCGGCTGCGCAAAGAGACGATTCAAGAGAACAAAAATGGCGCGCAAGAGATTTAATGAGTGAAGGTTACTTCTTAAATTATACAACGCTTAACTCAACTTTGTTTTTCTTAAAAAATAAAATGCAATTGCATGGATGAGATTTATTTTTTTATTAAAGGGTTCACGAATTTCGGCGCACTTATAATAAAATAAGGATAATTTTACATTAATTAATTTCACAGGACATTACCTATTAACATTATGAAAAGTGCATTGGACTGTTATGCAAAAGGTCTTGGTTCGACACGCACACAGAAATGGTTGAGAGTTGAAAGTCAGTTCAGGTTGATTTAAACATGGATTTGACTACTTCGATTTCAAATAATAAATACTTAAGTGTCGCCGGCCTCACCGGTTAACCATTTATACACAAAAGCTATCGATTAAGAAATTAAAATCAACAAAATGGGCATTTCTGCACATTCAAGTAACGCAAAACCCCTTGACCCCAATCCAGCTTCACAAACCTAAAGATGATATCAATCAGATCACGCCACGCCTCCATAAGTAAGCTTTAAGAAACAAAAAGTATGTACATACTTAGAATTAGTTTTTTAAATATTAGAATTAGTCCCCCCCCCCCTATCTTCAGTACCAATGAAGTCATAAACTTAAAATTCCGAATATATGCTTAGGTAGTCAGGCACAGGCCCCTCAACAAATTTAAATTTTCTAGCATAAGCGGTTCCTGAGATATAAGCCCTCAAAAATCACAAAAACCGTAACTGACTGACTGACTGACTGACAGATCATCAAAATTATGGAGCACTTCCCGACATCGTAGAATCTTGTAATTTTGCACAACGGTAGGTCTTGTCACGCAAGCAGAGGAAAAAATCGAAAATTTGAAGTTTTCCGTTCAGGGGCGTGGTATCCGCACACTTTGTCCGAATCGGTGTTGGTTGAATGGAACACTTCCGACTGCTGTAAAATGATGAAATTTGGTAGAACGGTAGGGCTCAAATTGCATGTAAAGGAACAAAAATAAAAATTGAGGTTTTCCGTTCAGGGGGCGTGGTATACGCCCACTTTCTCCGAATTGGTGTTGGTTGAATGGAGCACTTCCGACTGCTGTAAAACGATGAAATTTTGTAAAGTGGCAGGGCTTAAATTAAAAAGGAGTGAGATCAGACCAAAAACATAAATGTTAAAAAAAGAGCCAAGTTCTTCTATACAAAAAAAAGTACGCCAAGTTCTTACTTCATGAAGGTTTAATAGCGAATATTTAAAGTAGAATAATATTGAAACAGCTACAATGTAATAGAGAAATTTTATTATTTAATGATTACTGACTAAAATTTGATGGGCTTACTTGGCAAGTTTTTTTTTTATGCGCAATTCGAAAAGTTTTAAAAACTTGACCAGTAAGCCCATCAAATTTTAGTCAGTAATCATTAAATAATAAAATTCCTCTATTATATTGTAGCTGTTTCCATATTATTCTACTTTAAATATTCGCTATTAAACCTTCAGGAAGTAAGAACTTGGCGTACTTTTAGATCTTAGTACTTTTCACGGTTGACTTGTTACACAAAGATTTTTGTATAGAAGAACTTGGCTCTTTTTTTAACATTTATGTTTTTGGTCTGATATTTCTTTCACAAAGAAGTCTGAGTTTGTTTTTAGTTTTCTTGTAGCAAAGTCCATTTATTCCTGGGCTCGTTCCTTTATATGTTTAACCCCATTGCATTCGGCAGATAATTACTTTTTTATTATAAGTGGACCGACATGTTTTTGTGTATTCTGATTCGTGATTCTTGGCTATATTCTAAAGCCTAGTACGCAGATCGCGCTAAATTTTATCTCCCAAATTTTTCTCCAAACATCAGCTAAAATCCAAGCTAAATTTTGACATAAGAACTTTGTGGAGAATATGTCACAGAAAACAGCTGTTCTCTAAATGAATTTTTTTCAAAGATTTAAAAGAATTTGTTTTAAAGTATGAATTTTTTAAGAATTATGAATGAGAACGAATGAGAATTATGAATTACGAGTGATTTTTGTTGTCGAAAATCTTGTAAGACTCCCGTCACCAAATATACTTCTAAATATTATTCAAATATTATTTCATTTCAAATTGAAATTGAAATTTAGCTTGAGAATAAATGTGCCAGACAATTGTTTCGTGCGCTAAATTTTGACAGATAAGTTATGTACAGTTCGAATAGAAATTTTGATTTTTTAGCTGGAGCAGCGTACCTCTCTGCTAAAATGCTTGACATAATTTTAGCTTGGCTAAAATTTGGAGAGAATTTTGTATGGGAGATAAAATTTAGCGCGATCTACGTACTAGGCTTAAGAAACAAAAAAAAACGTTTTACAATGAAGCCCTCATTAAGAAAAGGCTTGCTTTGGTATACCCTGATGACCCATAACGGTAATTGCGCTGTTAGTACTAATGATAGAAACTTCATTTAGGCCTTTGTGTTTAGAAGAAATACTAGTCTTGGTAAAAAAAAAAAAAAAACCTGCAGCAGTTAAAAAAAGAGTTTTCTGATTTGGACACGTTTCTAACAGTTGACAGTTGTTTTCTACTCTGTATAGATCCAAGTAGACTTGATGACCGTTGCAGGAGATTTGGTTGAATTTTCTGTAGCTTATACATAAGTAGATATGTATTTTTGTTGGCTTATCTGTTGGAAGTATATTTCTTCTTTTACGAAATGGAATTTACATACATGTATGCATGTCATTCAGTGTTTGTTTTTTTTTTTTTTCTAAAAGTACACAGTTCGTTGTGATTGAAATATCATTCTCAATCAAAAATAAAATTCCATAATTCTTTTCTACACAATTTAAAAGCCTACTTACACAAAAATTATGTACAGTGCCGCACTTAATTATTGGCACACCAAGCTTTTTACACTTAATGCCTGTTTTCAAGCCTTACAAACATTGTGTTTCGTTCAATTTTGTTTGCCCTTTGGTAGGTGCATTTACTTACTATCAAATGCAAGACGTTCAATAATAATTTACCAGATTTAAAGAAAAAAAATGTTAACAAAAAACCGTCTTATTTTATCGCACAAAATTATTGGCACACTTTAACTCAAGTAGAGAACAAACAATGGTACAACAAAAATTAATAAATAACGGCCTCTAAATGTTTTAGGCATGGAATGTACCAAAGTTTTGGTCGTTTCCTATCCAATGTTTTGCCATTCTTCCAACAACGCCTGTCTTAGTTTATTTTTATTAGAGATTACCCTCCTTTTCACTCATCTATCCAATTCTACCCACAAATGCTAGATTGGATCGAGGTTCGGATATTGTAGTGGGTGTGGAGGGCCATGCTGAGTGTTATATGCTAAACATATACGGACGTCATTAGCAGTATTTTTTGGGTCGGTATATTAATAAACTTGATAAGTTCGATTTTTCGGCACTTTTTATCAGATTTTCTTTCAAATATCCCTAAAAATGCGTTTGTCCATAATGCCGTTGATGAAAACCAGTTCACCCACAGCTGCAGCAGACATGCATGGTGACTCCGCACCCACAGTTTTTTACTTCAGATGCCAGGTTTATTTTTTTAATGCTGTATTGGACTTTCTCCACACGGTTATGCGGCCATCAGATTGAAAAATATTAAGCTTATTCTCATTGAAAAAGAGTACTTCAGGACTTCAGCCCAAAAACTATTTATCTTGCTCCTATCCAATTGGATATTCGAAACGCTTCTGGTTGATTAAAGAAATCATTTGCTTACGTCTAGCATTGCATTCGGCCTCGTGAATTACTATTCTTACCGTCGCACAGTGGGTCCTCTCCATACACATCAGTGCTCAAAATACAGTTTTTAATTTTTGTCTTTAAAAAAAAATAAAAATGCATAATTAATATACATATTATAACACATGTCATTTGTAAGTATTATCTTTCTTCTCTGTCTAATGGTCAAGTTACGGTACATTCAAGTTGACTCTTTGTCATTGATTTTTATTAGACATGCGCAAGTTTTAATTTTGTGCAGTTTTATTTTAATTTTAAAAGTTAACTTCGTTAAACAAAAAAAAATTAAAAATATGTTGTTTGTTCCAGAAGGCATGTAGATTGCAAATACATTTTTATTTTCGTTTGAAAGGTGTTACTTAATGTATAAAATACATAAATAGATGACGGTTTTACGCACGGGCAATGAAATTTTTAAAATGATTTTTTTTTAACTGGCGCACAGTGGCGGAAAATCCCAAAAACGTGGCCAAAATTATTTTTTGTGTTTGCAATGTAAGAAATACTTTTATTTATCAGATTAAACTATTACGAATGCAAAAGGAACATTTTATGATTATATATAGTTTAAAAAATAATAATAACGACAATGGGGCAAAATTTTAAGCAACCTATTATTAAGGGCTTAGCATCTTACTAGCCAGCAATTTGTTAAACTTTTAGTAATTTACTAGCTCTTCGAAAATGTTAAACCTTTTTTTGTTTTACTAACTAGTAAAATTCTAATTCCCTTTTATTAAAAACGGTGCATCTGAATACGTTTAAATCATGACAGTTCTTGAAAGTTAACAAAACAAACAAGATCAAATCTGGGGAACAGACCTAATAATTTGGAAACTCAAAAGTCAGAATGACAACCTACAATTTATTTTGTTTATTTGTTAAAACCTTTTTCGAAATGTTTTTTTTATCATTTTCCCTACTGTGGACTGGACCATTCCATGTAATGCTCCTATAAGATTAATTGGTGTACATAGATTATATCCCTTGTGTTCCATTAGCACTTTTTACTGCATAAAACTTAGTCTTCAAACATTATACATATGTATATCAAAATCTTCGTCTTCCGAAAACATTTTATATTATTTTATTTACTTTTAAGAACAATTAGCTAATGAATCATAAAAAAAATCATAAAAAATTCACAGATATCATATAAATTTTTAGAAAGTTAAAGTAGCCAGTTTGTGATTTTAACTTAGTAAGATGTTAAAATCGTAAAATTAGCAAAATCCTTAGTAACTTACTAAAATGGCTTTAACATATTACTAAATCGCTTAAAATTTTGTCCCAATGTTATAAAATATAGAATTTAAATTTAAATAAACAAAAAACACGCTCATGCCATAAGAGTAAACTCATAAGAGTAAACTTTGAAGTGGTGATTCTGCAAGTGACTGTTTTTTGTTTAAATTTTTTGGATAACATTTTCTCTTGGCTTCCGTAATCGCTTCATAAGATATAGATTGGCACCATGTTTTTTGGCTGCATCTCTAATAATATTGTATTGAAACTTTGTTAATTTGGCCTGAACAAATGTTGACAAAGTCTCATCTTCATTAAATGGAATTATTTCGCAATTCAATTTTTTATAAGCTTTTTGGTATTTTCCGGCCTGCGATGGAGTTGAAAAGCATAAATCTTTTATTACGGTGGAAGAATAAATTTTCCCTTTTTGCCGAAGTTGCATTTAGGCCGCATAGCTTAACTATCCGGCGTTTTCCGTCGTCAATTTGTGGCCGTCCATCCATGGAAACGGTATTTCGAACTCCAACCGGGTTTTGAATTTATTTTTGAAAGCTCGGTAATTTCTAGATGAAGATAACCATCGATCCTTACATATATCCATTTACAAATTTAGGCAATATTTTCTTTGTTTCATCAGATGTATTAATGTGGGTGAAGTTTTCAACTTTTTCTGACAAAAACTCAATTTTTTCTTTTAATCATGTGATGAACAAGTTCTTAAAACCTCACTTAGCTGATTTCTTGATAAAAAAATTAAGTTTGATTGTGACCCTATATCAAAAAATAAGAAAATCAAAAACTATTTATTGAGGCGAAATTGTATTTTCAGTGTGTTTAACAGATTTCATCTACAATAGCTCTTAAGATCGCAAAATATCGCAACATTTTTTGTTAATAACTTATAAAGGAGATATCAAGGTAAATTAAGTGCTACATTTCATCACGGGATCTCACGGGAAACATGAACTTTTCCATTACTACACAAAAGTTCAACATTTTTTTTTAGTCACAAAAGGATGTTTCTTGTACATGTTATATACCAACATATAACATGAAATTATTTAACTGTTTTTTATTCATTTCACTAAACATATCACCAGCAATAGATTCCATATTGTTTTATGAACAAAATATTTACACAGCGAAAAAAAAAGATCAAGAAAACCTACCTTCTCTCACAAACAAAATCTTTAACTGCGGCTTATTAAAATGTTCCCACTTTAGTCGCATCGCCTGACTAAATGGATGCAAAAAAAAAAAACGGGATTAATCAGATCATGTACTTAACTTATCTGTTAACAAGTTGGCTTACAAAAACAACAACAATTCTGATTTTTGTTTTTAATACTTTTGGCCACGTTTTTAGGATTTTCCGCCACTGTGTGGCGCAGAGAACTTTTAAATTAGCTAGATGTGCCAATAATTTTGTGCGATAAAATAAGACGGTTTTTTGCTAATATTTTTTTTCTTTAAATGTGGCAAAATATTATTGAACAAAATGGCTTGCATTTGATAGTTAATAATTGCGTCTATCAAAGGGGAGACAAAACTGGATTAAGCAGAATGTTTGTAAGGCTTAAAAGCAGCTAATAAGGGTAAAAAGCTTGGTGTGCCAATAATTAAGTGCGGCACTGTAGGTCTATAAGAAGTTCAAGTGTCAAGAATTTGAATATTAATTTAAAATTTCTTTGATAACTTTTTTGATGAGAAGAATTATATATTGCTTCGTCTGTGTCTGCGCTTGCTTGTTGTGTTTTTGTTTGTTGTGTGTGATTTTTGGCGGCCTCGCTTTCGTCTCGCCAGCAAAAGCCGATAGAGCAAAGGAGTAAATTTAAATTTAAGATGTCGAATTTTGGTGAAGAGGCACATTAAAAGTCATTTACATGAATTTTGAGTCGGATGGTTTGGGAAACCTACCCTTAAATCCGATAAGAAATGTAAAAGCTATAAATAAGGCTTTTTGTTAATATAAATCACTTTAAATATATCGGTTGTCACACAGACAAAATATATATGTATAGAGGTATGCGAATAACCGATAGTCAACACAACTCAATTTTGTATCTTATCGTATTCATATGAATTGTTTTTTTTTTTTAAGGTTACTCAATGAGATTTTGACTTACTTTTTTGGTCTTTTATGAAAGGTTAATACTTTTAATATTTTTTCAGCAAATAAATCTGAAACCCGGAACTGACGTTCGTGAGTTGTGGGAAAGTACACCGTTTCCGTTGGATTTTTTAATTTATGTTTTTAACATCACAAATCCAAATGAAGTGATAACTGGGGAAAAGCCTAACTTACAAGAAATTGGACCGTATTACTTTGAGTATTTTATTGTTTATGTAGTATTGATATTAAAATAAATAACTAAAAAAATTAACAATTTCAGAGAATGGAAAGATAAATACGATTTGGATGATGACGTAGTTGAAGACTCAGTTACCTATCACATGAGAAACAAGTTCATCTTTCGGCCAGATTTGTCAAATGGATTGACAGGTGAAGAAGTGATTTCAGTTCCTCATCCATTAATTCAAGTAAATAAATTGAACACTGTTTTAAAATTACATATTTATATAATTCTTCAGATGGATAATCTTGAAATGTCAAAATAATTGTATTATTTTTTATTGATAGAAAACTCTACTAACATCTATTATTGATTCAAGACAGCCTTTAATAGTATTTTTTTTTATAAAAATTGGCCTTTTGTCACTGTTTTTTCCCTAGTGAGGGCTCAATCTCATCTGAATCCAGATTCTTATATTATTTTTTTAATTTCCAACTTATTTTTTTAAGTACAGTTATAGCGGAACTGGTGCTTGTTACTAATAAAATACAGAACCAGAGTTACATTGAAATTGTTTTTGTAATTTAGGGTGAACCCTTGTCCATCTCACCACCATGAACTCCACCTCGATGAGTTTCACCTTGTCATGGTGGGGTGGCTTACGTCTATTTCTCCGGCTTGCTGGGGATTTAGACAACAAAGAAAACTCAATAAGACCTTAAGTGTCACGGTCATACATAATTTAAAGCGATCCAGACATCTCTTTTGCTCGATGTATGCATAGCAATCCATGGAATTGAATTAATAAAATAAAATAAGATTGCTAAAGGACATCAGTTGTAGTTCAAGCTATGTCCGAAAAAAATTTAGTGCTTATATCATATCTCAGTTATCTGAGTAACGGATCCCTTGGTACTATTTATACAAATCTTGAACAAAGTGATGAGGGGGTCACGGCCAATGACAAAAGGTAGTTAAGCGAAGGCGTCTCTCTTGGTCTAGCAATCGTAATTGTTACCTGAAATTAAAAGATTGCTGGGAGTTTCTCTCCCAATTTGCTGTAGGGCAAAAAGAAAGACTAATCATAAATTTCGGTGCAGATTGTGGTTGGCTTCGGTCAGCTATGGTCTGCACCACTTGCTTAATTTACTAAGCGCATGTCATATTATTGGTGGTATTTGTAAACTAACTCCATAATATTAGTATCAAGAAAACAAAAAAAGATATTGTTTATAAATATCTAAAAAGAACAAAATACCCTAATTGGGCACCTCGGGGATAATGATTTTGTCTGAATCCCCGCTAATTAGAGCCCCCATGGTGTACAAACCGTGGACTCACTGTCACTGGGTAGGCCCTCTGTAAAGAGAGCTCGAGGTGGCTGTGGTTATACCGATCGAGTTACGCGATTGGCTTTTGTTAACCGCAATAGTTAGATAAAAAACAATTAGATCTGTACCAAAGGTAGTACTGCCTACACAGTACAAATTTGGAACAGTCTGGAGATGCCTGACTCGTACTCCGAAGACAAGACCAACGATGAAACATTTAGTAGCGATGTGGAGTTGGTTTGTTTAGGAATCTAGTCTTGCACCGGCTGGAAGAGAGTGGCTGCCTTTCATCCAGATAAAAAGCAACTGGGACTATGTCCTGGGCCGCAGTGCTTGGTAGGCCAAGTAGTGGGATTGAGCCCTAACGGACAGGTGTCCACTATAAATCCTATTTTCAGTTCACCATGAACTAACCAACTGCTCACCATCCCATTATCTGAGAGCAGATCGACGCCAATCTTCGTCAACCCTTCTTGTTTTTTATTAAAAATTAATACATTGAATCAGAGTTGCCATTGCATCCTTTGTGAAAATCTGTAAGGCTTTTTCTTTGGTTTTTGTTAAGGTGCTTTTGAGAAAAAAAGAAGTTGCCGGCTTATGTTTTCGTTTGTTATGTATGGGAACAGTTAAAATGTAGGTAGTAACATAATTGTTGGCTATTTTCTTTTATGTAGAAGAACTATTTGCGGGATTTTAATTTTATATTGCCAAACACAAAACAGGACACCTGCTATCTTACCGCTTGATGGTGTGGAAAAAGATATACATAGGTCTTCAATTTATTTCGGTCAACCTGTTTTTGACTATAGAATTTGGTAGCATTTTTCATATCTATCCCAGTTTTGTGGCAATTTATAATGCTCACAAAGACAAACATGTTGGAGCTTTCAAATGCTTATATCTTATTTTTCCTGTACTGAAACTAGAAATTGGACAGAATAATGCTACGTTTTCACCAAAAGATAATCCGATATTTAAGGCTAGAGATTTATTCACTGCATTAAAAGATATTTATGAGTAGTTCGTGTTGTAGGAATTAAATCCTCATTTTTATAATAAAAAATAAAATGCACGACTGGATCGCACGAACTTGCTCTTATGTAAAAGTACTTTGGAATTTAAGATACATTTTATAAATATAAAACATGGATTTAATGAGATAATAATGTGCAAATGCATAAAATTGCCGTCTGGTTTCCGGAAAAGTATGAATTTATGCAAATAAAACTTAAAAAATCGTTTTATTATTAAATAAATTTTTTATATAAGAAATTTCTCTAAAATTTTTCAAGAAAAAAATGTGGGATGCGAATTTTAAGTATTTAATAATATTGGTTTTAGGAAATAATTTCAAAAAATAATCGGTCATAGGTTTTGAAGATATTGATTTAAAATTTTTTTTTTTTTTTTTTTTTTTTTTTAAACCCAATAAATATTTTTTCGAATATTTTTATATACAATATTATTTTTAACTTAAGGGGACTCCTGCTAAAAATGTTGGGTTAAAATCCTTAGAGCCGTTAATAAGAAATTCGAAAATCAAAAAAACCGTTCTATGACAGGTACCCCTAATAACATTTCCCCCCAAATTTTTTTTTCACCAAAATATAGGCCATGTCCATAATATCACACCTAATTTTTGTTATCAAAATCGTTAGAGCCGTTTTCGAGATAAATAAGATTTTGCATTACGGGTGTATGGGGGGTACCCTTAGTTTTGGAGCTAAAAAAAAAATTTCAATTTTTCCTCTAGGGAATCACCGAAGACTCTTAACTACCGAGATTGAAAGAAATAGGTCCAGTGGTTTAGGCTGTAGTGAGAGGTACAGACATACAGACACACTGAAACATGTTTTTTGTATGCTAAATTTTCCTTAAAATTTTTATAAAAAAAAATTGATATGCAAATTGTTAGTAGGTATTTAATAAAATACATTTTAAAACGTAATTTAAAAATTTAATCGTGTATCGGTTTTCAAGATATTGAATTTTCAAAAAAAAAAATTGTATTATTTTTTTAAAAATCCAAAAACTATTTTTTCGAAAAAATTTTTAGTTTATATTTTTTCAAATGCAAAGCAGCTCCTGCATAAAAATTTTGGTTAAAATCGTTAGAGCCGTTGGTGAGAAATTCGAAAATCAAAAAAACCGTTCTATGACAGGTACCCCTAATAACATTTCCCCCCAAAATTTTTTTTCACCAAAATATAGTCCATGTCCATAATATTACACTTAATTTTTACTTGCGACTTATAGGTACTATAAGGCAAGTTATGTATTCGTAAAAAAAATCGAACTCGAGATTTTGATCAAAGTTGACATTACGATGATAGCGAAGACGAAAAAAGTGGGTCTGGCAATTCTGTCTGTCTGTCTGTCTGTCTGTCTGTCTGTCTGTCTGTCTGTCTGTCTGTCTGTTCGATTACAGCTAAACGGCTCGGCCGATTTTCTTCAAACTTGGTAGATATGGGTTTTGATTTTTTACCCCCGGATGTTTTTTGATTTGATTTTGTATGACCAAAAATAACGGTACCTGCCATACGATTTTTTTCCGAAATTTTATAAATATTTTTTTTTCTCAAAAACTGTCCCTGCGATTTTCTTAAAAAAAATTCAAAAAATTTAATTTAGTTAAACCTAGGTAATGGTTGAAAAAAATTTTCAAAAAAATGAGTAGTTTTGGTACCCCCCTTGGAACCATTTTTTTTGTTTTTGATTTTATCAAAAACTGTACCACCGATTTTGATCATTTTTTTTATGCTAAAGCTTCCCAGCAGTTTAAATATTATTGTGTATTAAAATTTTCAAAAACAATTTTTTTGGATTTTTAAAAAAACTTTCAAAATTTTTTTTTGAAAACTCAATATTTCGAAAACCCCATGCTCGATTTTTTTAAAACTTGATATATAAAAGTTTAGAAAAATAATCTACAATATATGAGAAAAATAAATTGATTTTACCTAAAAATAACGGCACCTTCCATACAAATGTTAAAAAATGGTTTTCGAAAATCGTATTTTTCTCGAAAACGGTTCCGAGAATTTTGCTTAAATTTTTTTTCTTTCTATTATTTTTTAATATCTGTAATTCAATAAAAACAAATTTGAAAACAAGATATTACTGACTGTACCTACCATAGAACGATTTTTTAAAATTTTGAATTTCTCATTATTAGCACAACGGATTTTAATGAAATTTCGTAGAGGGAAGCTTCTAAAAAGTTTAAAAAACATTGCATTTCAAAACTTTAAGAAAAATATTTTTTTTGAATTTTGAAAAAAAATCAATTTTTTGTTTTTTGAAAATTCAATGTCTCGAAAACGGCTCAATATTTTTTTTTGTAAATTTAATTTTTATTCATACAATAATAAAAACTTCAAATTGGCGTACCAACATTTTTTCTTAAAATTGTTTTAAAATTTTCTTATATAAAACCTTATTTTTTAAGAAACCACTACAAGGACTTATAATTTTTAATCTTGCATAAATCTATATTTGCTTGAATCACATGGCATCCTATTCTTACCTTTAACTACTAAAGAAGTTTTTTTAGTCATTTAAAAAATGAATTTTATGCTTATGAACAGTTTCTCTAATAACATTCAGTTTTGAAATTCTTAGTCTTTTACATAGGAGCAAGTTCGTGCGACCCAGTCGTGCATTTTATTTTTATCAAAATCGTTAGAGCCGTTTTCGAGATAAATAAGATTTTGCATTACGGGTGTATGGGGGGTACCCTTAGTTTTGGAGCTAAAAAAAAAATTTCAATTTTTCCTCTAGGGAATCATCGAAGACTCTTAACTACCGAGATTGAAAGAAATAGGTCCAGTGGTTTAGGCTGTAGTGAGAGGTACAGACATACAGACACACTGAAACATGTTTTTTGTGTACTAAATTTTCCTTAAAATTTTTATAAAAAAAATTGATATGCAAATTGTTAGTATTTAATAAAATACATTTTAAAACGTAATTTAAAAATTTAATCGTGTATCGGTTTTCAAGATATTGAATTTTCAAAAAAAAAATTGTATTATTTTCTTAAAAATCCAAAAACTATTTTTTTCGAAAAATTTTTTAGTTTATATTTTTTCAAATGCAAAGCAGCTCCTGCACAAAAATTTTGCTTAAAATCGTTAGAGCCGTTGGTGAGAAATTCGAAAATCAAAAAAACCGTTCTATGACAGGTACCCCTAATAACATTTCCCCCCAAAATTTTTTTTCACCAAAATATAGTCCATGTCCATAATATCACACTTAATTTTTTTTATCAAAATCGTTAGAGCCGTTTTCGAGATAAATAAGATTTTGCATTACGGGTGTATGGGGGGTACCCTTAGTTTTGGAGCTAAAAAAAAAATTTCAATTTTTCCTCTAGGGAATCACCGAAGACCCTTAACTACCAAGTTTGAAGAAAATACCTCCGGTAGTTTAGGCTGTAGTTCGAGGTACAGACATACAGACATACAGACATACAGACATACAGACAGACAGACGGAATTGTCGGACCCACTTTTTTCGTCTTCGCTATCATCGTAATGTCAACTTTGATCAAAATCTCGAGTTCTATTTTTTTTCCAAATGCAGAACTTGCCCTATAGTACCTATATCGCAAGTAAAAAAGTTAAATGTGTGAAATTATGCTTCGGGGATTTTTTTTTAAGACCTATTATTCTGATATTTATTTGTGTTTCGTTATCTGGAAAACCCCATTATTCTGTCTTGAATGAATGAATGAATAATTGGGGTATAAAAACACTGCGACCTAAAGATCTATTGTGTCCCCCATCTAGAACTGGATGAGGTTGGCTCATTATTACAGTTCTTCCTCCAAATCTGCCCCTCTGAGGAATCGAAGTATTTGGAGTATTTTAAGGGATGATAATTTACTCTCTTTTATGTGGTGCTTGCCCAGATACCTGTGCCTTTGATGAACGAGTGCATCACATTTCCCCAGTATGTGGTCAGGTGTCTCTTCGTGAGTGTTGCAGAATCTGCAAGTCGCGCTGTTCATCAGGCCAAGGATGTTGAGGTGTCTTCTCAACCTACAGTGGCCTGTGAGAAGCCCCGTAATTTTCCTTAGGTTGTTCCTACTTAAGCTAATGCAGGTTAGAAAACGCTCTCGGTT
Organism: Chrysotoxum bicinctum; assembly: GCA_911387755.1. Taxonomy (NCBI): domain Eukaryota; kingdom Metazoa; phylum Arthropoda; class Insecta; order Diptera; family Syrphidae; genus Chrysotoxum; species Chrysotoxum bicinctum. Next base: position 23,776,559 of record OU426988.1, on the reverse strand, counting down.
GTAGTCCCCGAGTAGGAGTTTTGTCTGTCTTAGCTTAGGGAGTTCTTTCCAGATCTTTGATCTTTTTGTCTCCTCTTCTGTTTTGATTTTGTTTTTGATCACGTTTTCTCCTATTCCGCAGTAGGGCTCTGGCCCTGTAAGGGGTGTCGATGCACCTATTTTTGCTAAGGTGTCTGCCACTTCGTTGCCCTGGACACCAACGTGGCCTAATCACGCTTTCCCAAACAAGTTTGGAGCTGATGGCGTAGGAGCTTAGTGCTTTTAGTGCAGCCTGACTGTCTGACATGATGGCAATGTTTTGGTTTTTGTATTTCCTATCGAGGTTTCTTCCAGCACATATGCCTATGGCATTTACTTCTGCCTGGAATATGCTAGTGGACCGTCCCATCGGTAAGGAGAGTTTAGTTCTAGGCCCAAAAACTCCAGCACCAGTCCCTTCAGCCGTCCTCGATCCATCAGTGTACCATTTGATGGTATTTTCTTTAAGACTGTAGTTTATTGTTTCGCCTAGCCAGTCTCTTTTGCAACTTAACTCCGTTTTGAAATGTTTTTCGAAGTTATATCTTTTGATCATACCATCTCTTGGGATGTCAAGAAGGTTTGTTACTGCGGACCGGATTATCGAATCTTTTTCCCTGTTTCCAATAATTTTACCCGTCCCAGTACCCTCCTTGGCAAATCTCATTATGGGTCCCTTAGCAGCATTTTCAATGACCACGTGTAGTGGCGTCAGAGGAAGGATGGTTTCCATCGCTGCTGTAGGGCAAGTTCTCATTGCTCCTGTTATGCATATATATGCAAGCCTTTGCAATTTGTCTAGTGATTTCCTAGTTGTGTTTAGTTCGGTTCTTTTATGCCATGCAATCGCCCCATAGGTAATGATGGGTCTTACCATCATAGTGTACATCCATCTTATGATGTTTGGTTTGCAGCCCCATGATTTACCTGCAAGTCTCTTGCATATCATAAGGGCCTTTGTGGCTTTCCCGACAGTTATTTCGACATGCTTGTTCCAGAGGAGTTTGCTATCTAGTGTAACTCCTAAATATTTGACCTCTCTCTGGGCAGCGATTACATCTCCCGCCAACCGAATGGGTTTCATGCGAGGTAAAAGTCTTTTACTGGTAAATGGTACTATCGTTGTTTTGGTAGGGTTGATGTTAAGTCCCACAGATATACACCATTTCCTAGTTATAGACAGCCCTCTCTGGACTATATCACAAAGAGTTTCTTCGTACTTCCCCAGTGCCGTTATAACGATATCATCAGCAAAGCCAATACATCGAATCCCTTGGGAGGTTAGACTTTCTAGTAATTCATCAACTACAAGACTCCACAGCAAGGGTGATTATATCCCTCCCTGCGGACAGCCTCTTGTTGCGATGACTTTCTGGGCGTTAAGTCCTGCGTATGCTTCCGCCGTTCTTGTACTAAGCATTTTTCTTACCTTCCTTTCTAGAGCCGAATGAACTGCTTCGTGAGAGGTGTTGTCGAAGGCCCCCTCAATATCAAGGAAGGCGCATAATGCCGTTTCTTTAGTATCTAAAGCTCTCTGTATTGTATTAGTTAGTTCGTACAGACGGGTTCTGTGGATCTACCCGCTCTGTAAGCATGCTGAGGGTGATTTAGGGGCATGTTTACTAATACTTCCGATCTAATGAAGTTATCAATTACCTTTTCCAAAGTTTTCAGTAAGAAGGATGTTAGGCTTATTGGCCTGAATGACTTAGGATGTGTGGTATCTTTTTTCCCCACTTTGGGGATGAAAATTACCTTTGCTCTCCTCCATAGACTTGGTATGTACCCAAGTGCAATACTACTTCGAAGCAGTCTAATAAGATAGGGCATCAGTTCCTCTTTACCTTTCTGCAAGAGCGCAGGAAAGATGCCATCTACGCGGTTGAAAGGTACTTAACGCCCATTCAATACTATTGCCTGAACAGATAGTCGAAGCTATCTTCCAGTCTTCCCGGTTAGGCCTTAGAGGTATTCTCTCTATCATATTTCCCACCATTGGTAAGCTGCCTGGAAAATGAGTATTTAGCAGTAGGGTTGACCTTTGCTCCTCGTTTTCAGTGAAGCTACCATCGGCGTAACGAAGTGCCAAAGAGGTTAATGTGTTATCGAAATGCCCTCACAGAAATTCGCAAAACTATTTCTCTTAGCTCTCCTTATTTCTCCGTTATATTTGGTCAACTCTGCAGAGTAGTTATGCCACTCTCCAGTACTCTTTGCTTTATTGAAGAGCTTTCTTACCTTGGATATTATTTAGTTTTGACAGATTATTGTTCCACCATGGAGCATCCTTCTGCCTGTTAATGGGTTTAAGGGGACAACTGAGTTCATAAGCCTCATTTATAGCCCCGCTAAATTCATTAACTAAGTGTTCTAACTCAAGGTTACTGTTTGTCGTTTCTTGTGGACCTATACGTTCAAGACTAGTCTTTAGGGCGCTTTTGTACAGGTTCCAGTTTGTTTTCTTAGGGTTCCTGCCAGAGGTGTTCTCTGTCAACAGGAGGGTCATTCCGTAAAACGATTATCGTCGGACGATATCGTTTTGACGATAGTCTCACTTCACGTAAGACGATAATCGTCAAAGTGATATCGTTTTGACGATAGTCTCACTTCACGTAAGACGATAATCGCCAAAGTGATATCGTCAAAACGATATCGTTTGCACGATAGCTAAATAGGTATCGTCTGTCATTAATTTCCATTACTATTTAATCAAACTGAGGTCAAAATGTTTCGTCGCAATTTAGTTTTGTTATGTACATACATAATGAAAATGAAAATTCAAAAATAAAACAATTAATACGTTTTGACGATTATCGTTTTGAAAGTTACGGAATGACCCACCAGGTTTTCTAAAGTAAACACTATAATGCTATGATCAGACATAGAAGGTTCGTTGGAGACTCTCCAGTCTCTAACTAATCGACTTAAGTTCGGGGTTCTAAACGTTAAGTCCAGAACTTCCTTCCTTACTCTAGTTACAAATGTAGGTGTGTTCCCTACGTTAAATATATCTAGATTTTTCTCGATAATAAAGTCTAAAAGGTACTCACCCCTTTGATTAGTATCGGTACTACCCCACGTTGTATTCTGTCTTAAAAGATAATTATATCGTATACATTTATTCTTTTCTATGATAACACAAACGCCAGTAAAAGCTTTTATTGAGGTGTCTCATTGAAATAAATCTGTGCAGTGCTGGTATTATTTTTGATTCAATTATAGCAACTATTGACTACTGTCAATGAAAGATCCTGTCAGTGAATGATAAAAACCAACTCTATGTATTGCTTCCGTCATGTTATATAAAGCGTTAATTTAATAACATTAAAGCTTTTTCGTTTCATTTTAAATTTACCTTATAAAAAACTCTTTTCTTTCAAAGATATTCGCTCGTGTCCCACTCGTGACATTAACATTTTTTTGTATGGAGACAATTTACTCTTATTATATAAGCTAAAAACGTTTTGAGAAAGAAACTAAAGGATCTAAATAAAAATGTGAAATAAATACCCAGGATTTTTGTAAAAACGTACGCGGTTTAGAATTCAGGTCTTGTATTTGTCCCACCCGTGACATGTAGAATTTATACAATAATTAGTGTAAAATTTGAAAAAAGAAACAAAAAAAATATTAAATTTTAAATTAAATACAGTCAAAATCGGTTGTAACGACCTTTAAGGGACTGACGAATTTAGTCGTTATAAGCGATAGGTCGCTGTAACCGATATCAAGTAAATTAATTTCTTTTCAAGTAGAGACCCTTTTTTATAATTTATGTATGTACTAGTATATGCCTATGTACAAATATACATTTACATTTACACTAGATACTTTATGCGAACCGAATAGAATAAAACTTCTACGACCATTCGTCACGCAGACAAATTTGCACTAAGTAATTTTCCCACTTACTTGAACAAACTCAAAACAAATAATAAACGTAAAACAAAAAGAATAATATATCAATAAACGGTAAGCTTTAACATTCATATTTATCCGAAATTTTTCATACAACGCACCTATAGATAAACAGATAACCGTTTTGAAAAATATGCAGTCGCATAAACATCTGCGTCGGTTTTAGTCGTTATAACCAACATTTTAATTAAAAAAGGGGAAAATCCGGTCGTTAAACCGATATGTTGTTGTAAGTGATGTCGTAATAAACGATTTATTATTCAATGGGATTATAATGGAACTCAGCCGGGACCTAAGAAATTGGTCGTTATAACCGATAAGTCTAACGACCGATGTCGTTGTAACCGATTTTGACTGTAGTTTCAAAATACATTAACAATTACAAAGTTAATAACTTATACCATGTGTTCTCCATATCTGCATTAGAACGGTGTTTTAAAGCTAATGCTGAGTATCTGTTTGTGACACATTCAAACAGTCGAAAACGTAAAAACTTTAAAAACTTTTTTGAAAGTCAGAGCCTGGTTCAATATATTCGTCAATTCGCATTGCTCTTTTACAAAACAAACAAAATAAAAATGATGTGTTAATTATTTTATATTAATTTCGTAAGGATATTAATACAATTTTAAAAATAAACTTCTTTACGATAAAAAAAACATAAACGTAACACTGACGAGTTAAACTGATTTGATAATGGGCAAACCTATTATTAAGGGCTTAGCATTTTACTAGTTAGCAATTTGTTAAACGTTTAGTAATTTACTAGCTCTTCGAAACTTTAAAATCTTTTTTTCGTTTTACTAACCAGTAAAATACTAATTCCATTTTTTTTAAAAACGGTGATTTTGAACACTTTTAAATCACGACAGTTCGTACAAATTAACAAAACAAACAAAACTAAATCTAGGGAACGGACCTAATAATTTGAAATCTCGGAAACTCAAAAATCAAAGGGACAACCTGCAATTTATTTTGTTATTTGTTTATTTGTGAGAACCTTTTTCGAAAGGGTTTTTTATTATTTTCTCCACTGTGGACTGGACCATATGCTTCTATAAGATTAATATAAGATATAAGATATATCCTTTGTGTTCCATTTGGAAGTAAACTTACCAGCATCAGCCTCATGGATAATTCTTACAAACAAGTGTAATTTAAATAGTAGGCACTTGAAATTCTGGTGAAATCAGAAGCCCACGGCTTTAAATTCGGTCTTGGATGTTTAGGTTTTCAACCAAAAACCGAACTGCTATCTTGTCAAACCTATACCTGGAGTAAAATTCTCCATCGTCCAGCTCTTCAACGGGATTTGGTGGGGACTTAACATATCGCACTTTACTGGGCACAAATATGTGTACATATATCAAAATCAAAATCTTCGTCTTCCGAAAACATTTTATATTATTTTATTTACTTTTGAAAACAAATTGCCAAGAGATCTTTTTTGGTGAAAATGGCAGATTTCTCAACTAAAAGTTAACGTAGCCAGTTTGTGATCTTAACTTTAGTAAAATGTTAAGAGATAGTTAGATGCTAAAAACGTTTAAAAATAGCAAAATTCTCTTTTTAACTTAGTAACTTAATAAAATGGCTTTAACATATTACTAAACCGTTTAAAATTTTGCGTCAATGTCCTTAAGGACGTATAATTTATCATAGAAAATGCTCACTAAATGTTTGTTTATATTTTTAGTATTTTTTTTGGATACTTATGTGTAGGACATAAATATATGCAAAAATCTTTCTTTTTTACAGTCAATTGCTATAGTCGTTCAACGGGACCGCGCACCAATGCTTGATCTTGTTGCAAAAGCAATAAAAATAGTTTTTCCCAATCAGTCAGCTATCCTCACAATTAAATTCATGGACCTTTTCTTTCGTGGATTCTATATCGATTGTTCATCGGAAGAATTCGCTGCTAAGGCTCTTTGTACGGCGTTTTACACAGGAGAAGTCAAGCAAGCGAAACAAGTAAATGATACACATTTTCTGTTTTCTTTTTTGGGAGGAGTGAGTATACCTACCTTGAAGATATAACATTGTGTAATTGATGCTTGTCTCGCTCCAAAGGCTAATTACAGTGACGCAGGACGTTTCACTGTTTGTCGCGGTGTAAAAAATATTCACAAACTAGGCAAAGTAATCCGATTCGCAGATGAACCCGAAATGGACACTTGGGCGGGAGATGAATGCAATGAATTTATCGGGACTGATTCCACGGTTTTTCCACCATTCATGTCTAAAGAAGACGGTTTATGGGCTTTTACACCGGATCTCTGTAGATCTCTAGGAGCAGTATATCATTCAAAGTCAAAATATGCAGGGCTGCCTGCGATGAGATACTTTTTGGATTTGGGTGACATAAGGGTAAGTCATTGTTTCACTAATAAAAATTAGATATTGTTTCAATACAATTTAGGCTGATCCAAAATTACACTGCTTTTGTGATGACCCCGAAGACGTTAACTCGTGTCCTCTTAAGGGAACAATGAATTTATTTTCATGCGTCGGCGGACCACTAATTGCCTCTATGCCACACTTTTTTCACGGAGATCAAAGCCTTTTGGAAAATGTAAACGGTCTTAGCCCAAGTGAAGAAGACCATGCAGTTTTCATCGATTTCGAGATTGTAAGCTTAGTATACAGACATATCTATTTAAATAATATTATCTAATTGATTTTCATAGACATCTGGAACCCCATTTCAAGCAGCAAAACGTTTGCAGTTTAATTTAGATGTTGAACCCGTTCCAAAAATTGAGCCGATGAAGGATGTCAAAGAGCTTGTGATGCCATTATTTTGGATACAAGAAAGTGTAGCTTTGAATAAGACTTTTACTAACATGCTTAAGTACACTCTGTTTCTGTAAATGCTTAAGTTTATTACTTTGTGTATTTTTCTATTAAAACAGTTCTTGTTATTCTGTTTCAGTGGTTTGAAAATTAACTCTACAATTCGTTGGACTAGTCTTAGTGTTGGAATACTCGGTCTAATATTTAGTGGTTATCATTTCTATAAAAAGTCTGAGACCATCGATATAACATTGCCAGTTAAAACCGCACCAGAAGCCACAACTGTTATACCCATTAAACAAATTCAACTGGAAAATCAGCTGGCGGAAAATAAAAATGGAGAACAGAAGAAATTTTAGCATTTAAATTAACAAAACACAATTTATTCGTTAAAATTATTGCACACTTAATGTTTAAAGTAAAAAATCGCTTTCCAATTAAATAATCTTGAAATATTTAGCTGTGGGTATTTTAAGTACCTGCTCAAATTTGTAAGCCTTTAAAAAGTTAAAACAAGTACAATTAATAACAGAAAATAATATACGAGTATTTTTTTCACAAAAAACTTATTTAAATAAAATGCACGACTGGATCGCACGAACTTGCTCTTATGTAAAAGTACTTTGGTATTTAAGATACATTTTATAAATATAAAACATGGATTTAATGAGATAATAATGTTCAAATGCATAAAATTGCCGTCTGTTTTCCGGAAAAGTATGAATTTATGCAAATAAACCTTAAAAAATCGTTTTATTATTAAATAAATTTTTTATATAAGAAATTTCTCTAAAATTTTTCAAGAAAAAAATGTGGGATGCGAATTTTAAGTATTTAATAATATTGGTTTTAAGAAATAATTTCAAAAAATAATCGTTCATAGGTTTTGAAGATATTGATTTAATTTTTTTTTTCTTAAACCCAATAAATATTTTTTCGAATATTTTTATATACAATATTATTTTAAACTTAAGGGGACTCCTGCTAAAAATTTTGGGTTAAAATCCTTAGAGCCGTTAATGAGAAAGTCGAAAATCAAAAAAACGGGTCTATGGCAGGTAATCCTAATAACATTTTGCCCCAAAATTTTTTTTGACCAAAATGTAGTCCATGTCCATAATATCACACCTAATTTTTTTTATCAAAATCGTTAGAGCCGTTTTTGAGATAAATAAGATTTTGCATTACGGGTGTATGGGGGGTACCCTTAGTTTTGGAGCTAAAAAAAAAATTTCAATTTCTCCTCTAGGGAATCACCGAAGACCCTTAACCACAGAGATTGAAAGAAATAGGTCCAACGGTTTAGGCTGTAGTGAGAGGTACAGACATACAGACACACTGAAACATGTTTTTTGTGTACTAAATTTTCCTTAAAATTTTTATAAAAAAAATTGATATGCAAATTGTTAGTATTTAATAAAATACATTTTAAAACGTAATTTAAAAATTTAATCGTGTATCGGTTTTCAAGATATTGAATTTTCAAAAAAAAATTTGTATTATTTTTTTAAAAATCCAAAAACTATTTTTTCGAAAAAATTTTTAGTTTATATTTTTTCAAATGCAAAACAGCTCCTGCATAAAAATTTTGGTTAAAATCGTTAGAGCCGTTGGTGAGAAATTCGAAAATCAAAAAAACCGTTATATGACAGGTACCCCTAATAACATTTCCCCCCAATTTTTTTTTCACCAAAATATAGTCCATGCCCATAATATCACACCTAATTTTTTTTATCAAAATCGTTAGAGCCGTTTTTGAGATAAATAAGATTTTGCATTACGGGTGTATGGGGGGTACCCTTAGTTTTGGAGCTAAAAAAAAAAATTTCAATTTTTCCTCTAGGGAATCACCGAAAACTCTTAACTACCGAGATTGAAAGAAATAGGTCCAGTGGTTTAGGCTGTAGTGAGAGGTACAGACATACAGACACACTGAAACATGTTTTTTGTGTACTAAATTTTCCTTAAAATTTTTATAAAAAAAATTGATATGCAAATTGTTAGTATTTAATAAAATACATTTTAAAACGTAATTTAAAAATTTAATCGTGTATTCGTTTTCAAGATATTGAATTTTCAAAAAAAAATTGTATTATTTTTTTAAAAATCCAAAAACTATTTTTTCGAAAAAATTTTTAGTTTATATTTTTTCAAATGCAAAGCAGCTCCTGCATAAAAATTTTGGTTAAAATCGTTAGAGCCGTTGGTGAGAAATTCGAAAATCAAAAAAACCGTTATATGACAGGTACCCCTAATAACATTTCCCCCAAATTTTTTTTTCACCAAAATATAGTCCATGTCCATAATATCACACTTAATTTTTTTTATCAAAATCGTTAGAGCCGTTTTCGAGATAAACAAGATTTTGCATTACGGGTGTATGGGGGGTACCGTTAGTTTTGGAGCTAAAAAAAAAATTTCAATTTCTCCTCTAGGGAATCACCGAAGACCCTTAAGTACCGAGTTTGAAGAAAATACCTCCGGTAGTTTAGGCTGTAGTTCGAGGTACAGACATACAGACATACAGACATACAGACATACAGACAGACAGACGGAATTGTCGGACCCACTTTTTTCGTCTTCGCTATCATCGTAATGTCAACTTTGATCAAAATCTCGAGTTCGATTTTTTTTCCAAATGCAGAACTTGCCCTATAGTACCTATATCGCAAGTAAAAAATCACTTGAAGCAACTAAACCTCAAAATTATAAATTTTATTGTTAATGTCAGTTAAAGCCTGTGAAAATAGAGAAATATTTTGTCAAAAAAGCAAACAAGGTAATCTTTAACATTTCGTTTCTTATTTTTAAAATTTCAAACGGATAATAGAAAAACATAAGATTGGATCGAAGTTTATTAGTTCCAGAGGACGAACATTCAATGAAATCATTTTAATTTAAGACCCAGAACCAAGTATGCATTGTCACTACTAAAACAAATAAATGTTCTTAGAAAATTGGAATCTAGATCCCGAGCTACATCCACAGAGATTTTATTATAGAAAAAGAATAAGGTAGCTTTGAAAGCTTTGGCTAATGTTTTATATTTATATCGAAATAAGTATTGTAAATCTATTGCTGCTGGAAAATATGGATGCGTTTATTTTGCAATTTCAAAGATATAATAGAAGTAGAATTTCAGAGAGAGAGAAATACATAGAGGAAAATTTTTTACTTTAGTCGCCACTAGCAGACTTAGAGACTTTTTACTACTGACTGGACGAGGTGCGTTACAGAAAAAGAATACTACTGCTACCCTCATTCATAAGTGTCACGCTTCGAGCCTTAACAAACATGGTTGACGCCAAATAGTGGCTTTTTTGTTTTAAAAAATCATAACTCTAAAACGAATATACCTAGATATCGTGAACATTTTTACTTGCGATATACATAGGTACTATAGGGCAAGTTCTGCATTTGGAAAAAAAAAACTCGAGATTTTGATCAAAGTTGACATTACGATGATAGCGAAGACGAAAAAAGTGGGTCCGGCAATTCCGTCTGCCTGTCTGTATGTCTGTCTGTCTGTCTGTATGTCTGTACCTCGAACTACAGCCTAAACTGCTAGAGGTATTTTTTTCAAACTCGGTAGTTAAGGGTCTTCGGTGATTCCCTAGAGGGAAACTAACGGTACCCCTCATACACCCGTAATGCAAAATCTTATTTATCTCGAAAATGGCTCTAACGATTTTGGTAAAAAAAATTAGGTGTGATATTTTGGACATGGACTATATTTTGGTCAAAAAAAAAATTTGGTGGAAATGGTATTAGGGGTACCTGTCATAGAACCGTTTTTTAATTTTTTAAATTTCTCACCAATGGCTCTGACGATTTTAACCAAAATTTTTCACCAGGAGCTCCCTTAAGTTTAAAATAATATTGTATATAAGAAAAATTCAAAAAATTATTTGTTGGGTTTTTTTGAAAAACATGTTTTCTTGGAAAAATCAATGTCTTTAAAACCTATGAACGATTATTTTTTGAAAAAAATTCGCATCCCACATTTCTTTCTTGAAAAATTTCAAAGAAATTTCTTATACATATAAAAAATGTATTTAATAATAAATCGATTTTTTAAAGTTTGTTTGCATAAATTCATACTTTTCTAGAAATCAGACAGCAATTTTATGCATTTGAACATTATTATCTCATTAAATCCATGTTTTATATATATAAAATGTATCTTAAATTTTAAAATACTTTTACATAAGAGCAAGTTCGTGCGATCCAGTCGTGCATTTTATTTAACTGCGATGTAGGTACTATAAGGAAAGTTTTGCGAACTCAAGATTTTGATCGAAGTCGATATTACGATGATAGAGAACACAAAAAAAAGGTCCCTCAATTCCGTCTGAATTTGAATTAAAAAAATATATTTTACAAAATTTTACCAAAAATAGATTTTGGATTTTTAAAAAAATATATTTACATATTTTTTCTTTCAAAATTCAAAATATTGAAAACAAATGAACGATTAATTTTTATTATATCCTAAAATGTATGTCTTTTTAAGAAACATTTTAGGAAATTCTTATAAATAAAAATAATTTAATAATACAAGAATATTTAAACTTTCTTTGCATTCATACTTTTCTAGAAATCAGACGGCAACTTTATGCAATTGAACATTTTTCTCTAATTAAATCCATGTTTTCATATTTATAAATAGTACTGAAATTCTTAAGTACTTTAACATAAGAGCAATTACGTGATCCAGTCGTGCATTTTATTTCTTTTGCAACTTTTTTGGCTTTGAAATTTATATTTGTTTCAGAAAAACAACGTAACTGAGTGTTTCGGAATCATCTCCTGGAAAAGTTCTTCCTTAACATGGAGAATAGACAAAATATTTTGTGGACTAAAGGCATTAAAAGCTATTTTGAACCGACAATTCAACAAGTCCGAACTCCGAATAAATGGCGCTAAATACTTGGCGTACTTATTTCTCCATAACTGAAGTAATGAAAATTTAATTGACACTGTGGTGAGTTAAATTAAACGAACAACGATCCTATTTTAAAATGTTTGTAGATGTATCAGTTGTTTTTTTTTTGGGGACATCAGGCTGCAAATAAACTATACCAGTGAAACATTTCAAGTCAAGCTGTGGAGTAAATATGTTATGCTTATTGAATGTAATACAAATGATACATTTAAGAAAAACATACATTGAAAGTAAAACAATGATTTTCCTTTTAAGTTACAAAATTATTTAACCTAAATCCATCACAAAAACTTACGAAACAAAGAAAACTGGATTTGAATGTGAACCACACCTAAACGTCAAATTTTTTTTCTGCATTTCATTTGACATTTCTCAATTTCAGACTAACTCAATTTGAACCATACACAAAGTTACACAATCGAGCAACGCATTAAAGTTATTCAGGTTATTATGAACTTCGTGATTTTTTCGGTCAATTTAAACGTCCAAATGTGCGTACAATAGGAAAAATCGTGCAAAAATTTGGGCAAACAGGGTCTATAGGAGATGTGAAAACACCAGTGCATGCTCGTACAGCTCGTACTGCAGAAAATATTGCTGCTGTTCGCGATAGCCGTTCCCAACAATTGCACTTCTCACGCTCGTCATTAATGAACATTATGCATAAAGATTTGCATTTACACGCTTACAAGGTGCAATTGACTCAAGAACTAAAGCCTCTTGACCATTTCAAGTGTCGTCAATGGTCAGAATGGTGGCAAGAAATGGCAACAGTGGATGATCAATTTTCGAAGAAAATCATCTTCAGTGATGAGGCACATTTTCACCTCAGTGGATTCGTCAATAAGCAGAATTGCGGCATTTGGGCGAATGATAATCCATGAGTGATTGTCGAAAAACAAATGCACCCACAAAGAGTGACTGTTTGGTGCGGTTTATGGGCTGGCGGCATCATCGGGCCGTATTTTTTTCCAAAATGAGGCCGGTCAGGCAGTTACTGTAAATGGTGTTCGCTATCGTGAGATTATAACGAACTTTTTATGGCCCGAATTGGAAAATATGGATGGAGCCACTTGCCACACAGCTAACGAAACAATGGCTCTTTTGCGCGACAAATTCAATGACCGTGTTATCTCACGTGTTCGCGATGTCAATTGGCCGCCAAGATCATGTGATTTGACACTGTTGGACTTCTTTCTTTGGGGTGATTTGAAAGAAAAGGTGTACGTCGATAAGCCAGCAACAATTCAAGAGCTAAAGGATGAGATATAATATTATATTATCATAATAAAAAGAAATGACAATAATTTCCTAAATAATTTGTGTTTTATTCAAAATCAACATCGGCCCTTAAAATTTAACCATACTTTACTACGCTTCAAGAAAAACGAAACTACAAAAATTAATCAAATCAAATCTCTCTAGCCATATTTACAAAAAAATGGAGCTTTGGAAAATGACTGTTCTTGATTTTGATTGCATGTTAGTTAATGAAAACAGTATATTATGTGTTAATTTTTAGGGAACAATATACACCAAGAAATTTATCATCAAAAGTCAAGTATTCGTCTAATCTTTGTATATATAACCTATAGTATTATCATGGAGTGTGATTTTGTATTGCGAACTCTAGCCTGGTGGTGGCGCTGAAATTAGCGCTATATTTTACAGTGGAGAGTAGGATAAGATACAAAACAAGTAGTAAAAAAAAGAATATGTTATTATTAAAGTTAGCAGAGATAAATCTAGCAAGTACTGTCCCTATACTTAAGATGTCGCCACAATCTTTCGTCTTCTTAATAGTACTATAAGTTTTATATACAAAGGTCTAAGATCAAATGATGAGCAAAATAAAACAACAACTAACGTCACTTTTGAAATGTAATTTATCAATTTAAATTTTAAACTGGAAATAGATCAAAAAGTAATTTTTGCTAAAAAATTATTCTAGTAGTGACATTTCTAATTGGATTATTTTTAGCAATCACTTATCACAGATAGCTAAACGTGCTCGTCACTAAACTCTTTAATATTAATGATATGCATATGCATAACATGTAACAACGATGAAGACACCCTCTTAATTTACAAGTCTCGAAGACACAAAGTGCTGATTCTGGAACATTCGGTACACTTATCATAGCAAAGCTCCTATCACGAGTGTTTGTTTATTTTAAAATATAATTTATCTCTAAAAAAATTTGCTATTACAATTGCAGCATACTCGTAGATATATTCCGTGATGACAATCATCATCGAGGGCGAGTCAAATGAACTGTCTACTTTTGTCGCTCCGCTTCGGTCTCGATTGATCTATATTTTTGCCAGTTTCTTTGTGTATCTGCTTAAAAAGTGACGACGACATGTGCTTGCACCTTAATTTTAAATTTAAACGACACACGAAATTAGCATTGAGACTGTTGCGCAAGGGAATGTGTGATATTATCTACATCAGGTTAATTTGTATTCACATTTGTCACAACGCAGCATGTCTAAACAACAAATATTTTTTTTATTAAAATAATCGAAAATATGACGTATTTTCTTATTGCATTAAATATGCTCTGTTCATACGCTTTTAAAATCAATTATCAGACAATACATTTAATTTTATGGTATGAAAGATTTCATTAACATTTGTAACATACGAGTTGTTGGTGCTTTCTTACTTCCAATTTTATGTGATGAAGGACAACAAAATGTTTTTTGTTTATAAACAAATGTGTACGTATGTATGTAATGTATAAATGTGTCTGATTTGGCACTTGTTTGGTACTGTTTTTTTTGGTAATTTGAATAAGAGTTCAAGAGTTCATATGCAAGTCGAATTGACTTAAAGTTCACTCCTGTAAGTTGAAATATAGAAATAAAAAATGTGTATAGGTATACATAGACAAATAACAAAACAAGAGGAAATATGGTGTTTTTCTTACAGTTTATTTCTGTATGAAACATCAACTTTTTCTCCGTGTATTCAAATATTTTAGTAAAATTTCCGTTTGGCTTGAGCTATAAATTCAATTATTAAATTCACATAGTATCGCAACTCGACAGAGAAGAAAAAGATAGATTAATATTTGTTATGTTTTGCAATAATTTGCAAAATTGTGTTCGCGAAGCCAGTATATACGATTAATGTGAAAACTAAACGTGGTAGTCCCAACGTTTACCACGTTTAGTTTTCACACAGGTGTGTATTTATAAGGAATACAGTATTCAAATTTAAAAAAAAGAAAAATGTTATTTTAATTTTCGAATTTCTCATTACCGGTTCTCTGGATTTTGATAAACATTCCTTAAACATTCTTTAAACTTGCAATCAAGAATTACAACTAATTAAAAAAGAAACATTTTTTTATTGAAAGCTCAATATTTCGACAATAGCTTGATGTTATGTCATTTAAATTACATATTAATAAACACTTTAAATTAACTCATCAGATTTATTTCTTGAAAATCATTAACAAGTTCAAACTAAAATCTACAAGATCATTTTATGTTGAACATTGCAAAGATAGGTTTACATTTTATTTTTACTTGCGATATAGGTACAATAGGGCAAGTTCTGCATTTGGAAAAAAATCGAACTCGAGACGAAACGGCAATTCCGTCTGTCTGTCTGTATGTCTGTACCTCGATCCACAGCCTAAACTACTGGAGCTATTTTCTTCAAACTCGGGACTTAAAGGTCTTCGGTGATTCCCTAGAAGAGAAATTGAAATTATGCACAATCTTATTTATCTCAAAAACGTCTCTAACGATTTTGATAAAAAAAAATTAGGTGTGCTATTAAAAATATTATTAAGGGTACCTGTCATAGTAGCATTTTCGGCTGTCTCGAGAATGTGGTCATTCCAACGAAGATCGTTGTTGACACACAAACCCAGTACTGAGAGTTTTTCGGTTTCTTCGGTCCAAGTGCCATTCAAGGCAAATGGCATGAGGGGTACATTTTGCTTCAATGAAAAAAGACAGTATTGAGTTTTCGAAGCATTTAACTCCACACGATTTTGTGTACCCCATTTAACAGTGCTGTAAAGATCGGAGTTTAATGAGCTAATCGTACGATATAGTTGCAATTCCACTTCCGAAGGAGATGAACGTGAATTTGAGAACAAGTATGCGAAGCTGAGAGTAGAGTCGCCAGCAAAACAATGAAGTAGATTAGAAGTTTCAGACAAGAGATCATTTATAAAAATGAAAAAGAGTCGGAGACAATACGGAGCCCTGGGGAACATTAGCATTTATTTTGTGAAGATCAGACTTGAAACCGCCCAATACAACATATGTGGAACGATCTAGAAGGTAATTTCTAATCCAAAGAATATGGGTTTCGTTGACAACAAACGCACGCATTTTCGATAAGAGAGCCAGTTGACAAACTCTATCAAATGCCTTAGAAATATTCAGCGCAATAATCTTACTTTCTCCAAAACAATGTTAATATCTGTTCTACTCTACGGTGAGATATGCCATCAGATCATCAGTAGAACGTTTGCTGCGATAGCTGATGATTTATCAGCGATTCCATGACCTTGGAAAGAAGGTACATAAGTGCAATTGGCCGATAGAAGGAGGAGGAGGAAGGGTCACCTTTTTTAGGACCAGGCTGGAAAAATGCAGTTTTCCATCTTCTAGGGAGGGAAGATTCCAGAACAGTAGGAGCGATGGAAAAGCTTACGCAAGGTTTTGCCAGCTATGAAGAACATCTCTTCAGAAGAATGGGGGTATACCATTGAGATATCTGTTATTCGATTGGTAAAGCCTTTCATAAGATAATTGAATAATAGCACGACTGGGTCGCACGAACTTGCTCTTATGTAAAAGTATTTCGGAATTTAAAATATATTTTATAAATATAAAACATGGATTTAATGAGATAAAAATGTTCAAATGCACGGAATTGCCGACTGATTTCCGGAAAAGTATGAATTTATGAAAACAAAGTTTAAAAATCGTTTTATTATTAAAGTAATTTTTTATATAACAAATTTCTTTAAAAAATTTTCGAGAACAAAATTTGAGATGCCAATTTTAAGTATTTAGTAATATAGATTTTAGGAAATAATTTCAAAAAATAATCGTTCACACATTTTAAAGATATTGATTTTTCAAAAGAAAAATTTTTTTTTTTTTTTTTTTTTAAATAACCCCAAAAATATTTTTTTCGAATATTTTTATATAAAATATTATTTTAAACTTAAGGGGCTCCTGCATACAAATTTTGGTAAGAATTGTTAGAGCCGTTGATGAGAAATTCGAAAATAAAAAAAAAACAGTTCTATGACAGGTACTGTTAATAACATTTTGCCTCAAATTTTTTTTTTATCAAAATATAGTCCTTGTCCAAAATATCACACCTATTTTTTTATCAAAATCGTTAGAGCCGTTTTCAATTTCCCCTCTAGGGAATCACCGAAGACTCTTAACTACCGAGTTTGAAGAAAATAGCTCGAGTGGCTTAGGCTGCAGATCGAGGTGCAGACATACAGACAGACAGATGGAATTGTCGGATGATGATGATGATCAAAATATCGAGTTCGATTTTTTTACAAATGCACAACTTGCCCTATTGTACATAGCTATATCGCAAGTAAAAAGAACTTTCGCGATCGTGAGTATAGAGCGTGGGTAAATTAACGTTTAGCTCTTAGTGAATGAGCAAACTGAAGTTTTTCTTTTAAGTAGGTACTCTGGCTAGCTATAGTATAACTGATTACCTCAAAATGTTGGAGCATAGTTCCACACATGATGCACATTAGTTTCAAATGTCGGAATATCACAATGGGAGCGAAATATTGAGCATTCCATCGTTTACCAGTTCCAGTCGGCTTAGAAACGTGAAATTTCGCACAATATCTATTTTTGAACGTACGTTTGAAAGTGGGCGAAAGAGTAAACTGATGGACACGGCTTAAGTGCAAGCATTACACGGTTGAATTGTCTTGGAGAGCAATGCAACAAGCTATTTTATTAGAACAATATTTTTATTAAAACAGTGATATAAAATGAAAGACATGAAATATAGTTAAAGTTCTACCCACTTATCAATTTTAAGCCAGATCACAAGTGGTAAAAAATTTCTGGCATGGTCACGCTTTTGGCCACTTCGTTTATTTGCTCGTTTCACAAAAGGTGAATTAAGTTTTTGAAGCATAAAATTCTACACTTTCAATAACTTTTGTACAGAAAGCAGCAAACTCAGATTTACGAGTATGTTTACATGTTTGTCAAATAATTTTAAAGTATACAATAATGTCATCACCCTGTCTTGGTATGTTGTGCCAATTATTTTACAGTATCTTTTCAGTTGATATCAATCACTTTTAATAGAATTTTTATTGTCATTGTTTTCGTATAGTGTATTAATTTTTAAGTGTGTTGATTTTATTGTCACTGCAGACACATCAATTACTTCGATAAATATCCAATCTAACAATCAATACCAGCTGACTACACGTATGTCTATTAACTCAATGAATCAGCCAGCAGCTATCAGTGTGGGTAAAATACAAATGATCACATTAACTTTAATCGAGCCCAACGGTCATAATGTTCTGCCACCCAACTATAATATTTCATGATAAGTGGAAACCTATCAGAGAGGAACCGCCACACTAGGTATAAGATTCGAGCGCGAAACGCAGTTATTCATTGTGCGCCCGCGAAAGCTATAAATACTTGCACAGCGAGTAATAATAATGACAATCCAAAAGTGATAAATGTGTACATGCATACATCTGTATGGCTACACTATACTTACATGAGAATTAGAAGGGAATGTTTACATCGTGTTTGAATAATTAAAGGAATTACTTGTAAACATAAACCATTGTATCTGAGTGTATTAAAATGTAATAATATCTTATTTTATACGATGATCTTTTGCCAGAATCTACGAGTACAAATCCGTTCTGCAAACAAAACTGTATTTAAATTTAAAACTCAGGCTCGTTTGCTGATACAAAACTTAATTATCAAAGTTGAACTCGTAATGGAATGGAAAGATTTTTTCATTGCGGCCATATTGTTTTATCTGTTTTTAATTTTCATGTATCTTATTTCTCAGGCACTAAAGATAAATCAGCAAATAAAAGCGACCACAGAGTGTGTATTTTTACTGGATTCTGGAGCAATTGGAGTTGAACCCGGTTTCAACAAAAAAATTTAATTCTTCGATGAACATGTGTCGACAAGCTAAAGTTCTGGATTGGACACGAGATCCACGAAGTGTCAACGCATGCCCAGAAAGTCACTAATTGGTGTAAATCGAGGGTTGGTTAAATCATCGCCTGTACTTCTTCAAACGACAATAGGATTGCCATCACCATCGATAACCGATTCTATTTTAACAAATTGGACTATGTGGATGTAAGCGGCAAGCAGTGGAAATTCTGCGATAATTCCTTAGAGGACTTATGACCGGGTACTTAACCCAACATTTCCGAATTGTTTTTTGTTGTAGCAGTCCCTTTGTGAAAGAACAGCTGATGAAATAAAAACTCAAGGTATCTCAAAATATTTGGATATACAATAGATTATACGATAGTCAATAGATTATACGATAGTCACATCATAAACATGTAATAAATTTTCTAATATCTATCAAGCTAATTTCGCAAGGAACCATTATCGTGAAAAGAATGAAGGATGTTTTTAAAAGATTCCTCATCGTATCCGATCCACTAATATCTAGTAGTCGGAAATTACCTCTAAAACCACTTAAATCTTTGTCTAAGGACTGTATCGATTTGTTAGCACCTCTACCTGTAAATAATCAAACAGAAGACGAACAACAATCTTTTGACAGCTCTTCCGCTTTTGAAATAGATACAAATGTAGATGATTGTGACTGTTACGAGATGGGCAATGAAAACTTTTTCATGTAAATACCGGATTAATTTATATGTATATTATTTGTATTTCTAAATTTATGATTTATAAATTACTGTGTTCGATTTCAATAAAAATATATAAATAATTTTTTTCCATTTTTTTTTGTTATATAATATTGCCATTAAGCATTCCACCATTTTGAATTTGTTCGTTTTTAATAAATTTTCAATTACATGTCCTAATAGTATCAAAACAAAATTTTTCAACCAACTACACAGGTATACACACATTTTGGTGCCGATACTTTTTGAACTGTTCTTTAGTAAATTTGACCTCCTGAAAACGAATCTGCAATCGGTTTTTGCCTAGCAGCTCCCGTTTTCATGTTATGGGGTAGGGTGTTGCAAACCTGACACCACTTAGAAATACCCAAAATAATTGGGAAAAGAAGAAAGTAAAACATTTTTCCTTTGAAAATCCAACCTCATTTAGTGATATTTACATATAAATATAAAAAAAATAATAAAATAATAATTTTATTAACAAGATACTAGCGAGTACATTTCATATACAATATATTTTTCACTGCTGATTTGATGTACTGGAACCCAAAAAGCTTCGTTTTTTGCTTGATCTGCAATGTGGTTTTTTCGGACAATCTCTTAGCAGATTCCAGCAGTAATCTGCCATCATATGCGTATCCCACTTGCCCTGGTATCGTTCTTCCATTGTCCTTATATCCTGGTGAAATCGTTCACCTTGCTCTTCACTCAAGTCTCCCAAGTTTTCAGGAAACCGGTCCAAATGCTTTTGCAAGTAATGCACCTTGATGCTCATGTTGCATCCAAGCTCACGAAAAGCAGTCAGCATGTTCTAAACTAAATCCTTATAATTTAAAGCCTTCTTGTTGCCTAGAAAGTTTTCGACAACTGACACAAATGATGTCCACGCTTTTCGCTCTTTTTCATTCATAGATTCAACAAAATTGGTGTCCTTTATTAACCGTCTGATTTGAGGTCCATCGAATATGCCAGCTTTTATTTTTTCAATGCTTAATCCTTGCATCTTTGTAAATATGAATTTAAAACATGATGAATCCTTATCTAGAGCCTTAACAAATTGCTTCATTAAGCCAAGTTTTATATGAAGTGGAGGCAGGATTATTTTATTCCGATCAACCAAAGGCTCATTAACAACATTTTTGCCTCCAACAACCATGTTCTCTCTTTCAGGACAGTCTTTTTTTACCCAGTGATCTTGTTTAGCTCTGCTATCCCAAAGGCACAAGAAGCAGGGATATTTTGTGTATCCACCTTGCTGTCCAAGGAGAAAGTTAACCATTTTCAAGTCAACACAAATGACCCACCCATGTTCGTGATACTTAATCTTTTCCAAGACTATAGCTATATTCTTGTACTCTTCTTTCATTTGGGTTGAGTGAGCAATAGGTATTGATCCCAATTCGTTACCATTGTGTAAAAGCACACACTTCAAACTTCGCTTGGAACTGTCAATAAACAGACGCCAACGATATGGATCATACTCACTTAAAGTATTGTAATGTTTTACCAAGGGTTCGTAATAAATAAAACTTATTCACTTTGTTTAAAACTTCCACTTATTTATTTCGTAAATTAAACACTTCATTTTTTTACAACCAAACAATTTATTGTTCAACATTCAAATATACCGAAACTAATTTTCGAAAACAATTTACTTATCTCTTTACAACCAACTTTACCCTTTCACTATTAAAAACAAACTGTGTCCAGGTCGGCAACACAGTTGTCTTATATAGCAAAATTTAGGTTCTATTATTTTAATTATATAATTATCTTTCTATGGCAGGTAGAGGGGGTAATAATTACCCTTCTATGACAGGTAGAGGGGCTAATAATTCCCCTTCGAACATTCTTTCATATGAATTTCTTGCATATGCATTTTTTAAATTAGCGTAAATTGAATATTTCTGTAACTCAAAAACTAGAGCTGCTAGGGAAAAATTGTTTTCAGTTTTGAAATCAGCGTCAGAAGTATAAATAAAATCAGCTGCAAAACTCAAGGCACCAAAAAAATTTTTTTTTTTTTTGTAGACCTGTGCTATCAAAGTTATTTAATTTTTGATAAGTTTTTTCGTATGACATGACGCCATATTAGGTCGGTCGTTTTGAATTTGCTAATTCTGATAACAGATTCGTAATCAGCGACCCCAAAAACCCCTATATACCAATTTGTGGATCATTCTCTACGTTTTTCGACTTTTGGCTGACTTTTGGCCGCACTGTGCGCTGGTTAAAGATATTTTTGTAAAAAGGGACATTTAACGTTGTTTCATTGTTTTTGGAGCGTTTCTTAGTATGAGGTAGGAAATTCTGTCTAGATTGGTGTCTTACCTTTGGCCGAGCAACATTCGAACTCTATTATTTATGGGTAGCGGAATAGCATTAGCAGACGCACTAACACAGGATGGAGAATAATTACAATTTATTGCAAAAAGTTTGAAATCACGGAATGTGGGTGAAAATTTGAATCACTAGGATAAGAAGACGAACATTTAGGTAAGTGTTCCGAAATTTTATTTGCATTGGTCAGAGGTTCCGATGAAGTTGTTTTAACTTTAATGGAATATGAGGAATAATTGTTAATGAGGAATTTTATTTCAGACCAAATTTATATGCTGGTTGTGTTGGAATTGATGCATTCTATAAACTTTTGATAGCTTTCAAGTTTAGACGTTTTAACCTTGCTGCGAGACAGAGTGTTAGCAAATTTATAAGATTTGTGTCATAGGATATTTTTTAAAAGTTTTCCAAAAGAACGATTTTTGTATGAGGAACTTTTTTAGATTGTGGAATTGCAACGTTTGCAATTAGTAGTAGCTGCTTCTTGATTTAAATTTAGTGACAGAAGTTACGAAGTTCAGTTGATTTACTTTGAAAGATACACCAGTCAGCACGTTCGGTTATTTCTTCTGAGTACCAAGATTTATGGATGTAAAGATCGGAAAGTGTAGAAAACTATTGTTTTCCACGAGCTGTCGGGATAAAGTTGGCGGGAAATAAAAGAAAGGTCAACGTTGGTAAGTCCGTAGAAAAATTAAAATTATTCAAAAGATACAAAACCGTGCTCGATAGAAAATTCTCGACTATTTCGCCTCTTCAATTAACAAAAGAAAATTCTCAAAGGAGGGATCCAGGGGTTTAAATCTCCTGTTAATAGGAATGGTTTATAAAGAGAACTGAATATACTATCTGATTTGAAGTTAAATAGCAGAAATATTTGAATGTAATTTAATCATCTTATGCGGGATGGAACTATGAATTAATAAACCGGTGCCCTGCATTGCACTGAGATTATCATATTAACTGTGGAAATAAGTTTTGTAAGCACGTTTGGTGCTTTTGGAATCGATTTCGAGAGAATGTGGGTTTCTTGTAGTGAGATGATTTGGGGTTTGAATTGGTTAATAACAAGCTCGAATTCATGATAATTGTTATAATGTCCATTAACGTTAAAGATTGATTTGGAAAGATAGAATGAATTTTGACCAGCATGATGAAAAATTATCGGTAGAAGAGGTTTGAGACTGCCGATTAGATTCGGAGTGACTTAAAATTACGAGTATATTTAAAAGAGGGAATGGGAATTGTAGTCAGGCTGAGAACTATTTTGAACGACTGAAGATTATGTAGCTAAAGAAAACGCTGCGGGGTTTTGTTCGTTATAATTTTTTTTTAAATTCTGCCATACTACATCTTTCCATCGTTTTGCTTCTGAATGTTGCATTAGCTAATATGAATCGTTTGAAGGAAGCAGCCTGCTCTCCTGACCAATTTGCACATGAGGTACGTGCGCAATTTAAAGCAGGTTGAGGGGGTAGATTACACGTTTCACATATAGGGCTTCACCTTTTAGCATTATGATCGAGGATTTGACAATTTCTTCAACGCATCGGGTTGGGGAAATATCCATCCACTTGGAGGTTACACACTCTAATATTGAAAAAGGTTTTGGGTCGGAAGTGGTTAGGTGTAAATAAAACCAGACCAGTAGGTCGTTGGGTATCATTTACTGTTTTCTTGAATTTATAAACGTCAGTAATTCCCTGATCTTGCATTTCACTCAAAATTTCTTCTTCTGAGAAGTTTATTAGACAAGGGGCATATACTGTTCCTTGGAAGAATTAAGGTTAGAGTGACAGAAAATGGACAAAGGTTGGAGAGTATATTTTTGGAGAAGAACAAGTCAGCAATTTTTTGACGAGAATGAGGAGATTACTGTTTCGAAGCTGTGAGATATATTCAAAAGAAGCTATTGCCTTTCTTATCAGTGGTGAGAGGTTTGTTGGGATTGGGATAAGTCCAAATGTTCACACTGTATGTAATCACTAACTAAAATTAAAAACTGCGGAATGGGATTTGGATTTAATAATTGAATGAAAAATTATTAAGAAAGCAGAGAGAAAAGACAATCGAATGTCACGCTTGGGTACCAGGACACGTAGCGGTCCTGCGAAATGAAAGGCAGACAATTTTGAAAAAAAAGGAGCAACAGCACCCCTAGCACGGCACTTTAGCGGACTATGAGAAAACGTGATTCAAAATAAAATATACAATAAGAGAAATCCATAAGGACGAAAATATGTAAAGAACTTCAAACACTGAGGCAGACAAAAATGTTTCTTGGGAGTTATGATCAAGATCTCTTTATATTAGGTACAACCTCAAAATAATCACGGGTTCTCTAACTGGACACTGTAAACTGAGAAGACACATCAATATTCTTGGCCTGGTGAGCAATGCCACTTGTATGTATATTGTGCTATACTCATAAAAAAAACACCAGACCATATACATATAAGGCAGGTGAGATACGCTCATCGATCAAAGACATAGAGATTTTGGACGTCACCAGAAGAAAGAGTTGTTAAATGAGCGATCTCATTTAGCTCTAAATGGGGTCACAATATATGTATAGGTTACAGTGCACTTAAGCTTTATATTAATTCATTCATTTATGCTTGGAAGTCACATTTTCCGCCAAATTTTTCAACTCAACGGTTTTGTCCGCCATAGATTCATGGTTCTGTTGGAATCACTTGTGTAACTGTGATTTTAGAACTTTATTTATTTTTTGGTATTTTTTGGAGTGAGGTTCAGCAGGAGCTAAGAATGACTTTAAAATTTTGTACGTGTATGTAATATTTGAGTAATGGACTCTATTTGAATAACCATACATGTTAAGAAATTACTCGTAATAATTAAGTGGCCACTAAATGATGAACCATACATCATGTGAAACTTAAAGAATAAATAAAATGCACGACTGGATCGCACAAACTTGCTCTTATGTAAAAATACTTTGGAATTTAAGATATATTTTATAAATATAAAACATGGATTTAATGAGATAATAATGTTTAAATGCATAAAATTGCCGTCTGATTTCTAGAAAAGTATGAATTTATGCAAACAAACTTAAAAATATTGTTTTATTATTAAATAAATTTTTTATATAAGAAATTTCTTTAAAATTTTTCAAGAAAAAAAATGTGGGACGCGAATTTAAAGTATTTAATAATATTTATTTTAGGAAATAATTTCAAAAAATAATCGTTTATAGGTTTTGAAGATATTGATTTTTGAAAATAATTTTTTTTTTCAAAAAAACCCAACAAATATTTTTTCGAATATTTGTATATACAATATTATTTTAAACTTAAGGGGACTCCTGCTGAAAATTTTTGGCTAAAATCCTTACAGATACCATTAATAACATTTTGCCCCAAAAGTTTATTTCGACCTAATTTCATCATCAATCAAAATCGTTAGAGCCGTTTTCGAGATAAATAAGATTTTGCATTACGTGTGTATGGGGGGTACCGTTAGTTTTGGAGCTAAAAAAAATTCTATTTCTCCTCTAGGGAATCACCAAAGACCCTTGAGTACCGAGTTTGAAGAAAATACCTTAGGGCAAGGTTCGAGGTACAGACATACAGACAGACAGACGGAATTGCCGGACCCACTTTTTTCGTCTTCGCTATCATCGTAATGTCAACTTTGATCAAAATCTCGAGTTCGATTTTTTTCCAAATGCAGAACTTACCCTATAGTACCTATGTACATATATCGCAATTAAAAAATTGCATGTATGGGATTAACATAATGGTTCATTTCACTCAAATCCTGTAACTTTAAATTTGATTATTGGTAATCTCTTAATAGTACAGTATTCTACCAAGTTAAGCAAGTCACACTTGAAGAAACCTCAACTTAAAACTAATAAAGTGAATCAATGGTATTTGCATGGCACAATATATTTAAAAATTTATTATAACAGTTTACTAATACATACATATCACACATTAGCTCAGTAATATTTGTAATAAACGGACAGTCTTGAGGAAAAGCACGCAACACGACTTGAATAGTATTCATATAATTTTCGATTTCTTACCTTTTGCACAATTGCTTGCATAAATTTATATACAAAAAAAATACGCCGATGATATTGACATAATCGGAAGAACAAACAATATTTAAATTTTACAGAAAATTTTTTAAGTACGGAGGCTGTTTGAAAAGTTCTCGGCCTAACATAGAAGACGCTGTTTTAATAAATAAATTTTAATTCCTCAAATAGCCTTATATACATAATAATTGTACTCGTATGTGAAGTTTCATTAAAATTGGTCGCGTACATATATCAGCATATATGTATCAGTGCAATTTTTTGTTTGAACAAACCTATTGCTAACAACGAAAATGGAAACAAAATGAAATTAGAGCCGTCATTAAATATTTGGTCAAAAAGAATATGATACCAAATCAAATTAAAGATGACTTCGATGAGACATTGGGGGAATCTGCACCTTCGTATTCCATGGTCAAAAAGTGGGCAGTCTTATTTAAACATGGCAGACAGAGCGTCGAAGATGATCGCAGAAGCGGAAGGCCAACAACATCCACCTCTTCAGTCAGAAAACGTCGATAAAGTTCATAAAATGGTTTTAGACGACCGAAGGTTAAAAGTGCGAGAAATAAGCAACAACATGGGGATCTCTTCTGAGCGGGATTACCACATTTTAACCGTAGAATTGGGGTTGAAAAAATTGTCCGCAAGGTGGGTGCCGCGTTTGCTGAGCATAGAACAAAAATTCAATCGAGTTGAAATCTCTAGAGAGAATCTAGCGTTATTTCGGAGGAATACCATCGATTTCTGAGAAGATTCATTACCACCGACGAAACATGGGTTCATCAATATATTCCTGAGACAAAAGAACAATCAAAACAATGGAAGCATAGCGGTTCTCCTCCACCGAAGAAAGCCAAGTCGTGTGCTTCAGCTGGGAAAGTGATGGCGTCAGTCTTTTGGGATTACAAGGGAATTATTTTTATTGATTACCTTCCCAAGGGCCAAACTATCACTGGTCAATACTTTGCAAACCTGTTGGACAAATTGGCTGGAAAAGTTGCAGAAAAAATACCAGGATTAGCGAAAAAGAAGATCCTTTTTCTTCAGGATAAAACTCCAGCACACAAGTCGGTTGTTGTCATGGCTAAACTCCATGAACTTCCATTTGGTTTATTGAACCACCCCCCTTATTCACCTGATTTGGCACCATCAGACTATTACCTCTTTCCTAACTTAAAAAAAAATTTGGCTGGACGCAAATTCTTCACCAACGAGGAGGTGATTGCTGAGACGGAGCGGTTTTTCGAAGAGTTGGAGGAATCGGCCAATAAAAAGGGTACAGAAGCACTGGAACACAGATGGAATAAGTGCATTGATATAAGAGGAGAATATGTAGAAAAAGATAAAAAAAAAGTTTTAAAATTTATTGCGTTTTATTGGTCAGGCCGAGAACTTTTCAAACTGCCCTCGTACCTTGATAACTTTTAGGGGTTTTACACAAAAGAAACTAGAACATTTGAAAATCAACCTTAATCCCAATGAACACAAATCCAGCCTGAAAAACTTAGAATACACCGCCGATGGACGATACGATAGATCGTGACGAAACGGAAGATCGTGACTTACGTGGCGCACGGAAATAAAGGATGCTAGATGACTTGTGTAATGCGTAAATAATATTTACGTAGTACGTTCAACGTTCAGAGGGAACTTATCTTGATTTGAAGGTCGGAATTAATTCTAAGAATATATATTTTTTTAGTTTGTACAGGATTGATTGATGACATTAGATACGATAAAATTTTAATCGAAAGCCTAAAAGAAAAAAAAAACGCTGCAGTCATTGTCGTTACGTTTTCAGAGACGAATTGGCACCAAAACATGCCACACGTTGACGAGATTTATCATCATCAGCGGCAGCATGATCAAAAACTAAAAAGGCAACAACTAGACTACGGTGCTATGATGAATTCGAGCAGTGGGGGTTTCTCGTGGCAATGAACACCCACAAGATGTTGGCAATTTTATTCGCATTATTCAAAACAAAAATAGAAAAAAGATTTAATATATCTATGTAAGAACAAAACATAACGTTAACAAAAACTTTCGAACCATTAAGAGATGAAGCCATAAGAGTGAAATTTTTTTCTATTTACAATAAACTGGCAATGTGTCAAAAATAAGACGATTTCGGGAGAATAACGATTGAGTGTTCCGATGAATAACACCTGCATCGTGTCAAACCTGATGATGCACACGGGACAAACTTTTGAGTTTCTGAGAATGTTTAGTCTTCTCATACCAAATGTATGCAAGACTCTAGCTTACTTCTCAGTTTGTGAAATTCTGTAAAATCGGTTATAAATGTAGAAGACTATATATTTTAAATCGTCATAAGCAGGCAGAGGCAGTGAGCGTTCTTTTCAACAAAGCCGGCAATTTCAATTGAATTAGCATTCAACAACGAAATATTTTTCTATCGATGTGAGTCGGATTGGTTGCAGAGTATGGAAGAGTGTTTGATTATTTGGTTGAATGTCAATAAAAAGTAAATAACATTGTTTTAGTTGTCTATGACTAAGAGCATTTTTACTTTTGACCAAAAAGTTTTAAACGTATAATGCATTAAAAAAAACTCAACATGGATGTCACCGAATGGAATATAATGTAAACAAACCGCTATGATCTCTGGAACTTCTTTAACTGACAAATTCAGAAGACGATTAATTACAATGTTTAATATACTATTTAGGGTTGCGGAAATTCAATCCGCAGACCAAAACAATTAAAATAAATTAATAAAAAGCACAAAAAGAACGAATTTGCACGAAACCGGTGTGCGTCGCCACGAGAAGTAGAAGATTGGTAATTGTGATCGACGGCGAATTGTCAATCAAAATGGGTGCGTTTGATAAAGCTGCACGACTGACAGAAATTATAGTGCTGCCTACCAGTAGCCCAGCTTTCGGGTGGGTTCGATGAATTGTGGCTTTTTTTTTAATCAAACTCATAACTTTATGAAAAAAAAACAGATTTTTTTTAAAACAAAAGAAATTTTTCAAATTTATAAAGATTAAATGTAATTTAAAACAAAAATAAGGCAAACATTGTTGTGTCCTAAAAAGCACAAAGAAAAAACCAACAGAAAAAGAAAAGGTCGCGAGTCCCGCAATTTTAGGAGAAGAGAAAAACGGAACGAAGGCTAAACGGGGGTACTTCCAACTTTTTTCTCCACAACTAGGACATTTTTAACGCCTTTTTTTGTATACCACAAAATTTAAATTTCTTAATTTGTTCAATAATTCTTTGCTTAGCGTTTTTTCTTTATCAACCACCTATTCTCGTTGCTTTTTTCCAAAAAAAAAACCAAAAGCAAAAAATGGCGGACTTGGCTCGTCCATCCCGCCACAACCATATGGCCATCCTACTCAGGTCTTTAGTCCATGTTAGGTCGATCAATTGGGTTAATAGCGACATCCCGCTTTTTGACTAAGATGCGCGCCGTAGTTGTACCTAAACACATACATGTGATCTCTTTCCAAAACAAGTTGGTAATTTGCAACCAACCGTCAATTCAAATTGGTCGAAAAATTAATGAAACTTTGCGCAAGTCAGCAGCCCAAACCGGCTCAGATAGTTTGAAGAATATAATTTTGCTATATGAAGTCTCTGCAACTTTTCAACTAAAAGTCGAGAGAGAATTCTTGACTTGGTTTTTCACAAGTAGGAAAGAATGAAAAAAAAAGTCTGTCTGTCTGAAACTCAACCTACAGCGTACACCCCTGGAGCTATTTTCTTCAAACTCGTTATGTAAAATCTTATTTATCTCTAACGATTTTGATTAACTTTTTTTAAGAATAAAGTTACTAACAGTACCAGTCCTAGAATGTCATAGGGTTTTTTTTTTTTTGGTTTTTGACTTTCTTAATAACGACTTTTATAAAAATTATTTTTTTTTTCTTAAAAAAAAATATAAAATTTGTTTTTAATTCAAAATGTTGAAATCGAGTGAACGATTAGTTTTTGAAATTATTTCCTAAAATGTGTATTATTTAATACTTAAAATTGTCATCTCAAATTTTTTTAAAGAAATTCCTTATATAAAAAATTAACTTAATAATAAAAAAAAATTTAAAACTTTGTTTGCATAAATTCATGCTTTTCTAGAAATCGGAGAGCAATCTTATGCATTTGAAAGTGTCTCTAATAAGATCCATGTTTTATATTTATTTGTAAACAATTTTAAAATTACAAAGTATACCTTAACATAATAGTCCGGGAGGCAGCGACAGAAATTTCCGTCTCATTTTCGCAAGCCTTATATTTTGTGTATGAGTCATTGAAGTGGTAAGTTATAGTTACATAGACGTCTTCCACCGCACCTTTACAACGGGGGGTTCTTCAAACCCCGCAAAAAAATCATGAAAAAAATTCATAGCCGCAAACGTGAAACTTTTTCGACGCATTATCTGACACATAAGAAGTTTGAAAAATATAGTCTTCCACCTGTATCCCACAACAAAATACGTCTTCCACCCACGCAAAAACCGCAAAACTTTTTTGAAAAAAATTCATTCCCGCGAAGATGAAATTTCTATATATGCTAACTCTTAATGTAATAAACATAAAATAAATAGTCTTCCACCTATAACATACAACAAAAGTCGTCTTCCAAGGCTTTAAAGTTACACACCGCACTTTGGTCTTTTTTTCTTATTTTTAAATGCAACCCTCGGGGAGAGTACGATAACTTGGCCGCCAAGATTTGATAACGGGTTTTTGTAGAGGGGTCAAAAACAAGCACTTTTTACTATGGGACGGGGGGTCTATCTCCCCAACGGCAACACTTACAATAAAGTGCTATACATACTGCATTTGAAGGCCGGAAATTTGTTCTATAATCGTGCATTTAAATTAAATTACTTATGCCAATGGTTTTTGAAAAATTCGCATTTAAAGTCCAAATTTTGATAAAAAAAACGTGAAAAAAAAACTTTAGACCGATTGTTTTCAAAATTTTGAAATCAAATTGTAAATTAACTTATATGTGATCCATGTAAATATCAGTTCTTAATCGAACACAAAACACCGCATGGTTCTATGTCTTCTAGTTTTTGAGAAAATCGAAAATTACCAAAACTACTTTTTTTGATTTTGGTGGTGACGGTGATTCCATTTTAAAGATTAATGTAAATAAACATAATGAATTTTTGTTAGTTCAGTACCGCAATTCATTAGCGTTACCCAGAATGCACCATGAGGAGGTAGAATTGCATCTGGGTCAGTTATTTTGTCAGTTAGTCAGGAGTTAGTCAGTCATAGTTAGTTAAAAATGGTCAAAATGTATTAAAAAGGTGTGTAAGTCTCGTCAATAAAGCCATCGTCCGTACTATAACTGTCGAGTTCGTTGAGTTACTCTTTTATGGTAGGAAGCCGAGGATGTTTTGGCGGTAGAACACTTTATAAATTTTTGCTCTGAAGGGTGGGAGGATCGATGTCTTTTAACTGTAAACCCTCACATATATCACCATCGGTATAACAAGAGTAAACTTTTTTTACATCAGACAAAAACTCTATTATTTGCGAACCCCAATCGTCCTTATATTTCCTTTCTATTTATTTTCGATAGAAAAATAGTGCCATGTATTGGTGAACATGGTCGGAAGTTTGTTTTGGTTTTCAAGATCGTTTATTGTATTTTATATGTATTTAGTGGACATTGGATAAATAGAATAAATTTGAATTTTTTTAAATACAGATTCTGTGAATGCAAAAGAAACTTTGCATGCACCCAACCTCGCACCTTCCCCAAATCCTATAGTTTGCCCAAGCAGGGGGGTTGCAGAAGGGCAGCATGCCACCCCATAGATACTTTACTGTTTATATATTGTAATGTTGGAAGCTAGCACTGATTTATTTATGTAAGCAAGCAAAAAATATCAAACATTTTATAGAAAAGTAGTTTTAGTTAATTTCAATTTTTTCAAAAACTAGAAGCCATAGAACCATGCGGTTTTTTGTGTTCGATTAAGAACTGATAGGTACATGGAACGCATATAAGCTTATTTACAATTTCATTTCACAATTTTGAAAACAATCGGTCTAAACTTTTGTTATCACGTTTTTTATCAAAATTTGGACTTTGAATGCAAATTTCTCAAAAACCATTGGCATAAGTAAATTAATTTAAATGGAGAATTATAAAACAAACTTTTGGCTTTCAAATGCAGTACAGCACTTTATTGTAAGTGATGCCGTTGTTTTTTAATATTTTTTTTTTTTCAATTTAAATTATTTTTTCTAAAAGTGCCCCTTCCTCCTAAACGGGGGGCGATAGACCCCCCCTCCCATAGTAAAAATTGCTTGTTTTTTACCCCTCTACAAAAACCCGTTATCAAATCTTGGCGGCCAAGTTATCGTACTCTCCCCGAGGGTTGCATTTAAAAATAAGAAAAAAAGACCAAAGTGCGGTGTGTAACTTTAAAGCCTTGGAAGACGACTTTTGTTGTATGTTATAGGTGGAAGACTATTTATTTTATGTTTATTACATTAAGAGTTAGCATATATAGAAATTTCATCTTCGCGGGAATGAATTTTTTTCAAAAAAGTTTTGCGGTTTTTGCGTGGGTGGAAGACGTATTTTGTTGTGGGATACAGGTGGAAGACTGTATTTTTCAAACTTCTTATGTGTCAGATAATGCGTCAAAAAAGTTTCACGTTTGCGACTATGAATTTTTTTCATGATTTTTTTGCGGGGTTTGAAACCCTCCTGTAACCCCCCGTTGTACTCTTCAGATGGAAGACCATGAAATTATTGTTAGTTATAACACGAATAACTCATATACGAAAAATTAAGCTTGCGAAAATGGTGTAATGAAATCTGTCGCTGCCTCCCGGACTATAAGAACAAGTACCTACGTGCGAATCAGTCGTAAATTTTATTTTATTTACAATGTTTCTTTTTTCCAAATTTTAGAAAATAGGGGTAACCGGGGATAGTTGGCTCCAGGGGCAAGTAGACTAACCGCCAATAACTTCAAAACAAAACAATTTCTTTCAAGTTTATTCTTTTTATTACATCAAGCACAGCTGCTTGCTTAGTTTCGTGTTGTCTCTCGCCAGAGTCCGGCGTCGTTCGGAGGTTATCGCGAAAAAACAACTTTTTGCTTTCGTGAGTAATTTTTTTGTTTTGTTTTCTTTTTCTTCTTTCGTAAGGGTGATTTTGCCTAACGTCAAATTTTTTTTAGGAAAAAGAGCAAGTAAGTGTTTGTATTCATAACACCAGGTAGTTATACCTATGTTCATTTGATTTCTGAGAACCGAAAAAAAATCATTGAATGCTGAAAGACCGATCGGGGTAAGTTGACATTTTTTCTTGGGGGTAAATTGACTCATTTTTTGTTTGGTAATTTCTAGAAAAATGAGGACATATATGAAAGAAAAATATCATGAGGGGCAACTAAAATAACAGTTTTGGAACGTGCGTGCCAGCTTATTTGTGGAAAAGGAAAAAGCATACGATCTGTTGCTCATGACTATGGTATTCCATATAAAACCATGCAAACATAATATGTGCAAAAATTTAATTTGTTTATTTAATTTTTTTTATATGCATCGCTTTATATTTTGTGTATAATAATAATTTTTTGTTTCAAAAAAAATTAATTTTTAATTTTATTTGCTTATAGTTTTAGTATTAAAAAGCTGGAAATAAGAATATAGTCAACTGACCCCATAGCCTTAGCCAACTTACCCCGGTTCAGGGGTTATTTGACCCACTTGAGGTCGTTTTGTAAAATTAGGAAAAAAAGGTCTTAATATTAACTAATTTTAGAAAACATATTTTTTTTATAAAGCAAAAAAGATGTTTTATAAAAGGGCATTTAATTTGTGTTGATATCTTTCTTAGTTTTCTTAAAAAAAATATATAAGAAAATTTTGAGTCTACTATCCCCGGTCTCCCCTATGTTTTTTCTCAAAACCTATGCCAAAGATTAAAATAAAATCAAAAGAATTATTTTAATTAAAGCTGGCTTATAGTACGAAAAAACGCAAGAAGTACATAGTTATTAATGGTACTTCCCATAGAACCATTATTTTGTTTTCGATTTTCTATACGAAAGCTCCTAAAAATTCAAACACTATATTGTGTTTAATTTTTTCAAAAAAAAAAGTCTGATTAAAAAAAAAATTTTAAATCTCAACAGAAATACAGGATCGCTCTAAAAATTAAGAATTGCGTGAACAAGAAAAATGTTTCCATGTCTACCGACTCTCCTTTTTCAATTTTTAGATGTCCCAAAAATAAGCAGGCTTGTAACTTTTTTGTTTGTATTTTTGGTCTGCCTCTTAACCCGAAAGAGATACAGTACCGGTTGTTTTTTGTTCGTATGCGTTTAGGTTTTGGTTATGTTTGTGAATATTTGTAATATATGTGTAGCCTTCTTTTGTTTTAAAATGTGCTCTTCTTGTTTAATTTTATAAATATGTAGCTGGAACAATTTTCGGATTAAGTTGTAACATGTTGAAACTAATACAGAACAGATAATTTTCCAGATGGTCGTTGATAACGTTTAATTGTTCCATTTTTGTTTAGTTTTTTTTTTAGAAAAAAAATAAATAAAATTCAAAGTCATTTGTTGTACATGTGTCGGTACATTAATGATTTTTGGCCTGTACCCGTAAATCCAACTGACCCAAAAGTTAAAAAAAAAGAAAGAAATTAATATTATTGCAACATTTACATATAAAGGGTTTTCCAATAAGAGGTGTTATTTTGAATAGCCCGCTATTTCGGTAGCTGTCACTTTTGAAGCTGTCATTTTTTGACATTTGACAAGTAGAAACTACGCTATTAATAAAAATGGAACGATACACGCTTCAACAACGCATTGAATTATTAAAATTGGGTCCTTGAAATGCATGAAAATGAACCGGAATTTCATCGAAAAATCATCTTGACTGATGAGGCCCATTTCCACCTCGGAGGCTACGTCAACAAGCAAAACTGTCGCATCTGGGGCTCGGAAAACCCAAGAGTTATTGTTGAAAAGCCTCTCCATCCTCAACGCGTGACTGTTTGATGCGGTTTATGGTCCCGCGGGGTCATTGGACCTTACTTTTTCGAAAATGAGGCTGGAGCAACAGTTACGGTCAATGGATTGCGCTATCGAGAGATGATTAATGATTTTTTATGGCCTGAATTGGATGGTATTGATCTGGACAACGTTTACTTTCAACAAGACGGCGCTACGTGCCACACAAGCAATGAAACCATCGATCTTTTACGGGAAAAGTTTCCGGACCGTGTTATCTCTCGAAGAGGTGATCACAATTGGCCACCGAGATCTTGTGATTTAACACCTTGCGACTTCTTCCTTTGGGGCCACGTGAAAGATAAGGTCTACGCCAACAGCCCAGCGTCGATTCAAGACCTCAAAGATGAAATTCGTGAGGCTATCGAGGACATAGGGCAGCCACTTTGCGATTTGGTTATGGAAAATTTCATGAAAAGGATATGGTCCTGTAAGCGTGGTCTTGGCGGTCATTTGGCTGATGTTGTGTTCCATTATTAACGGCATACCTTCCTCTTTATAATGAAATAAACATCCGATCATTTATCTCCAAAAATGCCATTTTTCTTTGAATATCAAAATAACACCTCTTATTGGAAAACCCTTTATATCAATATCCTTTCCAAAAAATGAACTACCTTTTTCAACAAATTGATAACTGAATTTCTGAATTTCAACTGCTAAGTTTTTAAAGTAGTGAATTAATGTAAATTAATGAAAGTGATTTGCTTAAACTATCAACTTTAAATTAAATTAATTACTATGTACCATGTACCTGCATATGAAAAACACCCTATCCAAATTTCGAACACCCTATCACACTTTACATTCACACAATTTATTCTCCCACAAATCCATACTGCAATATCAGCACACTTTATATTCACACAGTTTATTTTCCCACAAATCCATACTGCCAGATCAGCACTCTCTACAGGTGCCGGCTCGCCTATCCCATTACATTTTTCTTCCCATAGAATTATGCACACTGTTTACAAGTGCTTCCTATCCTAATACATTTATGTTCCCACAAAATTATTATTGTCGAATTGCATTTATTTTAGTATAAATAGTCTTACAAATTAAGAATAAAATCATTTTTTAATTTAGAAGTCAGAATACTTTGTTTTATTTGTTACAACTACCCCCCACCCGAGGTAAGGAGTAATATTCAACTATTCAAGTTATAAGTCGGAATCAAAAGAGGTGTCGACTCTAAACATGATTCAAAATAGCTTTTTTGGCCTTAAGTCCACACATATTGGCGTTTCGTACCGGCCGGCGATCTCACATGGACTCATCGTTGACTGTGAGGGCCTTGTCAATTTTTGTTAAATTCAGTTCATACTACATCGATTTTTTGACATTTTACGACATCGAGCGAACTCCTGCATCCACTCATAAAGAAAGCTTGGGTCTCAGAAGTATTTCCGAATGAGTGGAAAAAGGGAATGATATTCAAGCTCCCTAAAAAAGGAGACCTAAAGCAGTGCAAAAATCGGAGGGGGATTTGCGTCCTGCCTGCCGTTGCCAAAATATTAGCGAAAATAGTACTGGAACGCATCAGGGAACATATAGAAGCCACACTCGATGCCGTACAAACAGGT
The DNA here is from genome assembly GCA_911387755.1 of Chrysotoxum bicinctum. Taxonomy (NCBI): domain Eukaryota; kingdom Metazoa; phylum Arthropoda; class Insecta; order Diptera; family Syrphidae; genus Chrysotoxum; species Chrysotoxum bicinctum. The sequence goes on along the minus strand of OU426988.1, from coordinate 23,739,951 downwards.
TTATTATTATTATTATTATTATTATTATTATTATTATTATTATCTTTATTTTTTCAACATATAAATTACAAACATTTAAATACAAAAAGATTTACAAGCATGGCTATAAGGCCGTCTGCCGGTATTATCAAGATTTAATTACATTGAGAATATATACTAATATACTTGAAAAAAAAAAGCAGCAAAAGATTAAAAGTTGAATATATATAAATTAATTAAGTAAATGTTAAACAAAGGTTTTGCCAGTTAGTAAATATGAAAATTTCAAGAAAATTTAAACAATTATTTCATTAATAATATAAAAAAAGAAATGAAAAACCAAAGAAAAAGAAAAAACAAAAAGAGTAATTTGAGAGTTGCAATATCGATTGAAAAATGGGCTTTTAGTTTAGCTAAAACAAAAATAATAATAGATTGGATCTATAGAAGATTTACGTACATATTTCTAAACGCGGTTGCTTGTGAGACAAATCGAATAAGATCTTTCCATCCACTCTCTCCATTCAAAATACGGTAACACTCCTCTGTTGAAAGAAAGCTCCTGTTGAAGCATAAACGCCGTATTTCTTGCAGTATTGGACAACGGGCTAAGAAATGATAAACATTTTCGATTTGATTTAGGTTGCAGAGCGAACATTTGTGATCTATGTCTTCTCTGTGTGGTCTATAATTAAGTTCAATCATCTCCGTACGGATCTTAAACAGCAAACTGATCTCATTTACTGTAAACTGATTTCGAAAATAATTAGAAACACCTAAACATAAATTAAGTTTGCTATACACCGTTCTTGTCATGGATGCTTTCGCACGAGTAATAGAACTTTTAAATAGTTTTTCATCTATAATTGAAATACAATCGTAGAAATTATCTTTCAACGACTCAAGGTTATTCAAGGTCAAATTCAATGTACAATTGTATTCGACCGCCAAAACTTGCCATTCTTTAAATGGGGAGTAATTACGGCGTAGAGCAGTCACCAGCATTTTTCTTTGCAGGCTGTCATCAGACCTACTTAAGACTTTGACAATGTAGTCTGCGCTTGCCTTAAGGTTTTTCAAGAAAATAGGAGGTAATCCTGATTCAATATATATAGCATAGTTGGGCGTGTTCGAGGGGATTCTAAAAACACGCTTGAAGAAATATCTCTGGATTACTTCAAAATCTTCACACATTGTATGACCATATACTTCATTAGCATAGCAAAGTGAGCTTTTAATGGTTGCATCAAAAACTTTGAATTTGACAGTGGGATCTACATTTTTGTTACTAAATAAACTTGACCAAATACAGTTAATTGCTGCTTTTGCAACCGACGATTTATCTTTTATATGAGGACCGAGACTTAAATTATTCGTTACGATAAAACCCAGGTATTTAAATTCCTTAACAACTGCTATATTAGCTCCATTAAGATTCCAAGAACGGTCATTTCTGATACTGCGATTATGGGATCTAAAAACCATGATTTTCGATTTTGTACTGTTAATTTGAAGATCCCATAGATTGCAATAATTGCTCAGTTTATTAATTTGGAGTTGTAATGTTACCGGATTATCAGTAAAGACAACAAGATCATCCGCATATAAAAGAACCTTAATATGCAAATCACCATAATATACACCGCCTGGTAAACTGTCTTCAATATCGTTAATAAATAGTGAAAAGATTAAAGGACTCAGAATACAACCTTGTGGGACACCCAACTCTGTCTTGAATTTGTTTGAGGATAATTTACCATTTGACACTACAGCACTTGTATTCAAAAGGAGTTGTTCATAAATTCTTAGGAATTTTGTCGATAATCCGATACCTGCTAATTTGAAAAGCAATAGCTTTCTGTTAATAGTATCAAAGGCAGCCTTGAAATCAACAAAAAAAGCGTACAGATTAATTTTATTTTCTAAAAACCGTTTGGCAACACTTGTCAAGGTAAAAATTTGATCAACGGTAGAGAGATTAGATCGAAAACCCGCTTGAAAACAAGTAATTTTGTTGTTCGTTTCCACCCAAGACACAAGTCTTAAATATAAAATCTGAGTAAACAGCTTCCGTAAAGAGCTGAGAACAGAAATACCTCTATAGTTTTCAGGGAGATTAGGATCACCTTTTTTATAAACCGCAGAGATGGATGACTGCCGGAAATTATCTGGTATCGTTTCGTTGTTAAATATACGGTTAAGTAGGTATAATATATGTTCTAAAAATTGTGAGCTGGCATTTTTATAGAACTCAGCTGGGATGCCATCTGAACCCGAAGCCTTGTTGTTTTTTATTTTTTTCAATGCAAACACTAATTCTGACATTGAGAACGGAACATCTAACTCATCGACGTAATTGAAAGGTATCGCAAATCTAATATACGATTGATTAGGGTCTGCTAATGTAAGTTTTTCAAAAAACGAGCCCATTTCATCCATACTGATTGGAAAAGCAACCGACCTATTCCGATTACCTAGAATTCGTACATTTTTCCAAAACTCTCTGGCATCTTTACATTCGATCAATTTCCAGGCCATCTTATGCAAATATTGTTGTTTTTTATAGATGCATAGGTTTTTGTAAGCACTATTTGCCTGCAGGTAAAGAGATCTTAGCGCTGAATTGTTGGTATTCCTAAAAAGCTTAAGCCATTTGAACGAAATATCCCTACTTCTCCTACAGTCTTTGTCATACCAGCTGCACTTAAAAGCACTACTTCTGTTGACTGAATAGGTGACAGCAGACTGTCTAACAGTAGCAATAATGGCATCAGTTGCTTCATCGATTGTGTTAGCAGAGGAGGTTTGAAGATCGAGTAAATGTTGATTCAAGTTTTGCTTATAGAGGTCAGATTTTTTTTTTTTACTTTCATTTTTTTGCTGAATATGATATTCTTTAGCATTAAACTCACATGAAACACAAATTGGGAGATGCACTGAGTAGTTAGCTGGAGTAACATTGAAATCTTGAACAATATCAAGCCAGTCACCTTTGATTAAGCAATAATCGATAACAGAACAACCTTGATTGCTAATAAACGTTAAGTTTCCTACATTATCATTTTTCGATACTCCGTTTAAGACAAAAAAACCGAAATCCTCAATCAACTCAATTAACCGATAACCATTCGAGTTTGTGCAATTATCAAGAGAATTTCTTTCGACCGAAAACTGTTCACTACTCATAAAATTAGAATTTTGGAAATTTCCTATTCGACTGTTTAGATCACCAATAATTAGAACATTTTCGTCATTTTGGCACAATAGAAAATGTTGAAGAGATTCAAAATCTTGATTCCATTTAGCATAGTTCAAGTAAATTGGAACAATAAGGAAATGTTTCATGTTAATGAAGCAATCTATTATTAGTTTGTTTTCACTAATTTTATAACTAATGTGATTGTAAGTGGTACTACTTTTTATTCCACATAGAATGCCCCCACTAGCACGACCCAGACTATTATTTCTAATTGCTGGTATCCATTTAAGATTAAAACCTTCAAAATACTTCAGATATTGTAACTCTTTTCCCTCTTCTACAAACGTTTCCAATAATATAAATAAATCGTAATTTGAAATAAGTTTAAAAAATTCTGGCATTAATAATTTGTTTTTAAGACCTGTAACATTGTAGCAAAAAATAGTTAAATTAAAAAAGATTTTAGAAAAAGAATTTAAGTGGCAGACGGCATCTGAATGCTAGGTTGAATAAAGATGTTGCGTTGACCCTGGACACGAACCATGTTGATTCTTATTTTTGTGGCGTACAGATGACTCTCTGGGCGTATTAGAGTTGTTATTGATGTTTACGTCAAAAAAGCACATTGCTTCCTCGCCAAATGTTATTTTGACAAATGATTGTTCAGTGCTTGTTGTTATTTTTAAGCCTCGTAAAGAATCGTGTGAAAACAAGAAATCCGATATTTTTAATTTCGATCCTCTAATTAATATTTTGATATTCGGGTTAATCGCAAGAAGCTTTGATCTCAATTCGAAAAGTGCTTTCCTTTTGTTTCGGTAGAGAAAAGATTGTTCTCGGTGAACCACAACTCCGGTACCTTTCAACTTTGGCGCAGCTTTCAAGATTTTCTGTGCAGTGGCTTTGTCATTGAATTTTAATACCATTGTGGTTTTGTTGTTGTGCCGGTTGACAAATTCTTGCGACTTTTCATACGATAATTGTGTATTTACATCTAGATCGAGAAGGCTGAGACAAGTTTGTTTTGCTTGACTATCCTTGTCCGTTTTCTCATCTGGAGGCAAATGCAACACAACTGAGTTTTCATGAGACTTTTCGTGTAAGAACTCTAATTGTTTTTCAAGAGATTCGCAGTAGCTCTCAACAGCAGCTAATCGTCCCGTAAGGTGTTCGTTCTGAGACCGCAAAAGCTGTATTTCGATGGAGATAGCGCTAATGTCATCCTTTGTTGAGATGTTTTTCAGATGCTCTATCAGGCAGCCATCAACAATAGATTTAATATCGTTAATCTGAGTTAAAGAGCTCATATTTGTGTGTTTATTCAACAAATCTCTTTTTTGCGGTGTGGACAATTTACTTTTTGGGGGTTTGGCTGGCGATATTTCCCCCAGTTTTCGCTTCGATAGCATACAAAAGTTGCACACAGACAAAGAGAACAATGGCCTCTTACCACGCAATATTAAATGTTTTAATTAATCCTACCTTTTTATCGATTTAAGGAGAGGATAACACTTTTTCAAACTTTAATCAACTTTTGCTACTGTTTTTGAAGTCGTTTTTATTTTTTTACTTTGAATTAACAATTAAAATAAAGAATAATCAGGAGCACTTATAATCTTGACTTTATATTCTCACTCTCTCACTCTCTATTTCTGCCAAACAGGTTTCCGCACTGGATCCTCATGCTTTGATCATATCAATACTTTAAAGATCATAATTGAGCGTCGAATATCGATCACCACTTCACCTGCTATTCATTGACTTTGAGAAAGCTTTCGAAAGAGTCAATAGAGAATTTGTTTTGGCGTGCTTTACGCAGGAGGGCTATCCCGGATAAATTAATAGCTGTTATGATGGATCCAAATGTCACGTTTTGCACGAAGGGAGGCTGTCAGAAGAGTTTGAAGTCCAAAGTGGAGTCAAACAGGGCTGCATTCTGTCACCAATATTGTTTCTGTTGGTGATACGCGATGTCCTGCGAGCGGCCTTGACGGGAAACGGAGTAATTCGATGGACTCTGACGTCTCATCTGAAACATCTTGACTATGCGAACGACGTATGCTTGCTTGACAGTCGGGGAGGAGTCAGCCCAAATAGGCAAGAATTGGAGGGAGTTGCGACTCATATCCAGAAACCGAAAACGATGGCGAGCTGGCGTTGTGGACGCCCTATGCCCCACTAGGCATCCCCTACGGACATAAATGGTCTGAGGACCTAAGTAAGTAAGTAAGTAAAGGTGAAAAAAAGGCCATGATCCATATACTCGTATGTAGATAGACAGTTGTGTTTTATGCTCACCTCTCTTTTACTTATGGTTGTTGATTTTCAAATGTTTCTTGTCTATTTTCCTTACACTATAGTTTACACTACCTTACCATAAGAAGTCATCTTCTCGCCAAAATATGAACTAATTTTTGGATCTTTGAAATATAAAAACTTTCATGTAGGGAATTAAAGTTATTTTATATTTTAGACTTATTTTCCGACTAAACGAATGGAAATACAAAATTCAGATAGACTTAGGAAGCAGCGCAGTTTTTTGTCACATTCTACCTAATGTTAAGTTAAAGAAAAGTTCTGTTACTTGTGGATCGAAGAATGTTTTGAATATATTTTTTTTTTTTCATTCGGCTATTTATCAATACTATTTGTTTTATTTTCTTATTAAAGCTAATGCAAAAAATTTCTTGGTTTACATTAATCACTTAATTAAATTACTAGAAATCAAAACCACAAAATAAAATTACTAATACAATATACAATGTACTTGTAGAGAGACTTCTCGACTTGATATTAAAAACTATTTATGATTAAAAACGATAATTTATTTTGTTAGATTAACTTATAAACTTTCAGCGACACAAACAAGGTGTTTTTCCACCTATACAAACGTGAACTTGGCCATCGACCAAAACAAAAAATACAGATAATTTTTTAAAAAGATCTCGTGACTCTTATTTTTCGTTGCTATCTGTAGAGTATATTGATGTTAATTAATTTATCTTCATCCATGATCAGAGGTAAAGATCATTCTCGTAAGGCATTTCAAGATTGTTTTGGAATTTCAATTGGATATTTGAGTGAGATTTATAAATATTACTCGGATTAAGAATTTGACATTTGATGACAAATTAGTATAACAAACTTTTCAAAAAGAAATAAGCAAAGTAGAAAGAAAGCATAGGTATGGCGTATGGATCACCTTCTAATCAAAAAATAAAAAGTATGTCTAATTTTTATTTATGTGTATTGAATTAAATTTCTGACAGATTGATATTTTCTTAATATTAATAACTTCTTTTTACTCGAAACTAATATCAAATTAAAATTTTAAATTAAAGAGATAGTTGAGTGCGTTCAAAACCGCACACTTTCTGATTTCAATCTGTGCTAATTAGGTGTGTTGCAAACATTCTATTGATTTCATCACGTGATTTATCGAAATGCTTGCAACGCAAGCCAACTACATGATCCTCGAGTCAATGAGACTGAAAAAGATCATGGACAGCATTTGAAGAGAAAAAGACAAATCGAATAAGAATTATTCAAGCATCTTCCATTATGACTCCGGAGTTTGGCACTCACAAAATAATTTTTCGCAACGGATGTATCGGTTGGCTTCTGAAGAATGCGTACTATTCGCCAATATTGTAATACTTTGAGGTTTCAAACGGACCGTGGGAATTGTGCGAGCCAGCGGCATTACTACTTCCTGTTCCTGGCCAATAACCCCGATCGAAGCATGAAATTAGAGCAGTTCTCTCCAAATGTCATCCAATATTATCGGAGAATTAGGTTTTAACCTAACTAAGTAAGAAAGTAAGTTATTCATTTATTGACTTATTTAATAAGTTAACAATTTGATGAATATTAGAGCTATGACAGCATTGCAGTCAGCTTAGTTGTCAATTTTAATCAATTAAATGTATCCTTTCTATTTATTATAAAACATTATTATTCAAATTCCAATACTTCATCCTATATTTATATGTAGATATCTTTTATAAAGAAGTAGAGTTTTCAGTTTTCCAATCAGTCTTGTTCAAAACTTTCATTTTTTCTTGCGTTGTTAATGTTTTTTTGTAGCAGCTCCGCGAAGATTCAACGCCACATAAAAGAAGAAGTGTAAGCAATACGTCATATTTTCAATAAAAATTATGGAAAAAAGAAAAAAACTAAAATGGTCTGCCTTCACGTACTGTTTCATAACTTCCACATTTATTATTCGATTTCATTGATTTTGTGCGTTTTAGCTTTGTAAAAACAATATCTTCCACCTGAGATCTTAAAAGTATTTTTAAAAATTTTCGAAAAATTGTGTTTTTGGAAACTTTGAACGGCTTTTTCTTGATGATTGTTGGGCCGATTTACACAAGTCGTATACTTTTGGAAAGACCAACAAAATATCTGTTCAAAAACATAAAGTATATGTTAATTAATTCGACCGATATTGAGAATTAGGCTTATACATGGAAAAGGAGCAAAAAACAAGTTTTTTGCTTATATCTCGAAAACGCTTCTTTGGAAAAATAAATGAGTGCCATTTTCTTGTTCAGAGAGTCAAAATTAGTCTAGGAAATACTTTTTTTTGGAGATACTTTTTTATGTAAACTAGTGAATCAAGACTATCTAAACATCCTAAGCAATAACCCTCAACCGACCTTACGCAAATTAGGGATGATTAAAAATTGGATCTCTTAGCAAGACAATGATCCTAAGCATACCTCGCGCAGTTCTTTAAAGAATGAATACTTTATAGGACTTCAAAGCTCCTCGACCACCCTCCGCAATCGCCGGACCTAAGCCCCATACAACATTTATGGGATCATTTGGACCGGAAAATTTCACAAACGGGCCATCAAGAACAAAGATGACCTTAAAAGGCTTTAATTGAAGAACTGTCCCAAATATCCTTCGATGTTAAAAATAACATCAAGGGGCACGGTAGTGCCCAGCCAAGTTCTGGCACTACACCCTTTTTACAGGAACAAACTCAGGCGACTTTTGACCCCTCCCTATCTTCAGTACCATTGAAGTTAGAAACTTGAAATTCCGAATATTTGCTAAGCTAGTCAAGCACAGGCGCCTCACTAAATTTCAGTTTTCTATTATAAGCGGTTCCTGAGATATAAAAATCACAAAAACCGTAACTGACTGACTCACTCACTCATTGACTGACAGATCATCAAAATTATGGAGCACTTCCCGACATCGTAGAATCTTGTAATTTTGCACAACGGTAGGTCTTGTCATGCAAGTAGGGGAAAAAATCGAAAATTTGAGGTTTTCCATTCAGGGGGCGTGGTATCCGCCCACTTTCTCCGTATTGGTGTTGGTTGAATGGAGCACTTCCGAATGCTGTAAAACGATGAAATTCGGTAGAACGGTAGGGCTCAAAATACATATAAAGGACCAGAAATAAAAATTGAGGTTTTCCATTCAGGGGGCGTGGTATCCGCCCACTTTCTCCGAATTGGTGTTGGTTGAATGGAGCACTTCCGACTGTTGTAAAACGATGAAATTTGGTAAAGTGGTAGGACTTAAATTGCATACAAAGAAAAAAATATAAAATTTGAAATTTTCCATTCAGGGGCGTGGTATCCGCCCACTTCCTCAGAACTGATGTAAATTATACATGGCGCACTTCCGATTGCAGTAGAACAATGAAATTTGGTAGAACGGTAGGGCTCAAATTGCATATAAAGAACCAAGAATAAAAATCGAGGTTTTCTATTCAGGGGGCGTGGTATCCGCCCACTTTCTCCGAATTGGTGTTGGTTGAATGGAAATTGCATACCAAGAAAAAAATATAAAATTTGAAGTTTTCCATTCAGGGGCGTGGTATCGGCCCACTTCCTCAGAACTGATGTAAATTATACATGGCGCACTTCCGATTGCAGTAGAACAATGAAATTTGGTAGAACGCTAGGGCTCAAATTGCATATAAAGGACCAAACATAAAAATTGGAGTTTTCGATTCTGGGGGCGTGGTATCCACCCACTTTCTAAAAAAATGTTTAATTTATATGGAGCACTTCTGATTGCCGTAATTAAGGTAGGTATGTTAGTGTTAGGTATCTTGCCAGGACAAGAAGAAATAATTGAAGCGCAAATCATAACAACCAATAACAAAAAGAAAATATACCAAAAGAAATAGGAAGCTTTAAACTAAGTTGAGTACATCCTTTTATCTTTCCGTATCTTTCAAAATTTCACATGGAAAAATATTAAAATCTTTGCAAAAAGGAGTGATATCAGACCAAAAACATAAATGTTAAAAAAAGAGCCAAGTTCTTCTATACAAAAACCTTTGTGTAACAAGTCAGCCGTGAAAAGTACTGAGATCTAAAAGAACGCCAAGTTCTTACTTCATGAAGGTTTAATACCGAATATTTAAAGTAGAATAATATTGAAACAGCTACAATGTAATAGAGGAATTTTATTATTTAATAATTACTGACTAAAATTTGATGGGCTTACTTGGCAAGTTTTTTCTTATGCCCAAATTCAAAAGGTTTCGAAAGCTTGACCACTAAGCCCATCAAATTTTAGTCAGTAATCATTAAATAATAAAATTTCTCTATTACATTGTAGCTGTTTCAGTATTATTCTACTTTAAATATTCGCTATTAAACCTTCATGAAGTAAGAACTTGGCGTACTTTTAGATCTCAGTACTTTTCACGGCTGACTTGTTACACAAAGGTTTTTGTATAGAAGAACTTGGCTCTTTTTTTAACATTTATGTTTTTGGTCTGATTATTGTTTCCATGTCACGCTGACTAAGAGATGTTATGAAGTCTAAAGGTGATCAAATGAAATACCCAGTTTTTTACTTGAGATAATATATTTATAAAAATTTTAAGATATAACAGATGTTTACTTACTTTTGACGCGTAAAATATGAGGAATATTTAGTTTTTATTGGGTAAAAATGCATTAGTTCGTTTTTTGAATTTTTATTTTGATTTTGATTTATTGTTATTAAATAAAAATTTTATTTTGTATTATGAGAATTCAATTTTTGTTTATTTTTTGGTTTCAATTCCATGTTACTCAAGAAATCATTTAGGTGTTTTCTCACTTTTGACGCTCAGTGTATATCCTCGTCTGCTTTCATAGTTTGAAACTGATTTTATAATAACGACGATGTTTCATCACGCTCACATCTCTTTTTTCTTATCGCATTCATTCTGTTTGAGCCACAGGATTCTTCCAACTGTAGGCAACGCTAATTAAATTTTGATACCGAATTTAAAATTCTTCGCATATGGCAATGCTAGTTTATATTTGACAACAAAAAGTGTATTTACAAGTTTTTTTTTATATTTCGCACAAATTATTTTGTAAATTCTAGTGCTTAGTTTTCAAGTTAAATAGAATATAAGTATTCAGTATTGTGTAGGGTAGGGTGTTTAATATTTTAAATAAATAAAACCTTGAAAAAGATATATTTGTTTGTGTTTTTTTACAAAGGGAAGTGGTTTTCGAGTGAGAAATTGTTCGACCACATAATTCATTAAGAAAAAAGCTTTTATTGTGTGTTTTATTTTGATGAAATTATGTTTTTAATTGTTTTATTAGATAGTTGTTGTGGTTTTTTCATTAAAATAATATTCTCTTTCGGCGATAAAAGGTGTTTTTAAAGTGCTTTAAATAACATCGAACAAAGTTCGTAAAATAATTGTAAGAAACATGTCGCTGTCTTTGACGGATAACGTGTCTTTTGACATGTCACTGATAATAAAATTTTTGTTAACCCCAAGGCCGGAAAAGAAGTTTTACTTCAAAAATTAAATGTTCTGATATAATTAAAAAAGTCTATAAATGAAAGCTTATTATTGAGACCTGACAAGTTATAAGATAAAATTACTAACTCTTAATGATAATGAGCTGACGGCATCACAATTTCAAATTGGTACTTACGTACTAGAACTTTGAAATTTTTGGGAAGTGGCATCCCTGGGCGGTTGAGTCAGCTGGTCTAAACTGTTGACGTTGACGTTGATTTGTCATGCCTATTAGTTTAATAGTTCCGAAATCAAGTTCCAAAAAACTCGCAGTACCTTTGAACCATCTTTAATTTATATTTTAGTGTGACATTATTATATAAAATGATTTATCAGAAATAACTAAGATTGTTTAATTTGTAAGGCTTCAAGTATTTTTTTTTTTTTATTTTATTGCTTTTCTGTAGCAAAGTATCATTCCACATTTAAGATGTTTTTTGTTGACATGCATTTGGGTTTTTGTTAATTTTTGTGTATATATGTATAAAACGAGTACATTTACGATCTTCTTTTTGTTTTAAATTGTGTTCTTCCTGAAAATTTAATGGTGGGACTCGTTGTGTATTTGCGTTTAGTTTAAATTGATTTGCTATTATTTTCGAATGCTATATTTTTTTGTATTTAACTAAGTTATGAGAAAAATTAAAATTGATTGAATAATTAAGGCAGGATAATATCTGTCGTTTGCCTGAGTAGCACATTTGATAAATTTTACATTAATTTAAATTTTGAAAGAAATTTAGCAAATATAATTATAATTATTGTTTTTGTGTAAATATTTTTTTTATAAGAGCTTTTAGTTTATCAAAAACAAAACATTTTTTTTTTTTGTAAGAACTTTTAGTTTAGCAAAAACATTTTTTTTTCTTTTTTAAGCAAGACCTTTAGTTTAGTTAAAACAGTACAATAAATTATTTTTAAAAAGTTGCAATTTTAAAAGCTTTCTGTGATTATTCTTTCTCTATAAGCATTAGCCTAGTGATAGTAGCTGAATAGAAGCTTCCAGTCCATCAGGTTTAGATACTTTTGAATTTCATCGAATTCAAGAGTATTTTTTCGAAAGTAAGATTGTCTTATCTCCTTCAACCAGTTCCTTCGGTTCGATGCGGTGAATAATTAAGGCTTATTAATTCTCCTCTTATTTTGGAAATTGTTCTAAGTTATGTGTGTCGTTAAAAATTAATTCATAATTTTTTTCCAAACACATTACTCATTTTTTTTTGTATTCTTTTTTACAATTTACCTCGGCCTTTGTTAAAACAACACGACTTTTGTTTTTAAAAGGCTATACTTTGACATCATCTCAGCCAGTTTTGCTGCATTTTTTTTTGTGGATTATCTAGGTAAAACATTGCTATTTTAAAAATCTTAGGAGGAGCATGAGTAACTGGAAAAGACCACCTAATTTCAAGTCGAGACTCACCACCTAATCATCAACTTAGAAGCAGTATAGCATTCATGGTCAGAAGCTCTCTATGGTGATGGGCGTGGTCGGGATTACGGGAAAACTGATCAACCATCAATTAGAAAAAAAAACAAGCAACATCTTTTTGAATTATTGAATTATTATTTTTCCCTAAAGCTCTACAAAAGCATAAATCCTGAAAGCTCCGTAAAAGAACCAAAAAAAACATGAACGATTTGCACAAACGAAGCAATGGTAAATCTGATTCAATGGGGTAAAATTTCAAACTTTGCTCGTTTAATAAATAAAACCAGCCTTGTTTAACACAATTGTTTAGTTGCGAGACTTTTTCATTGCGTTAGACAACCCTAAATTTGACATAAAGAAGTCAAACACAACTTCACACCAAAAAATAAAAATAAAATAAACACAAACAACTTCAAAACAATTTAAATTTACACCAAAAAATAAAAATAAAATAAACACAAACAACTTCAAAACAATTTAAATTTAACGTTAAATTATGAAATATTTATTTATGTTATTTAAACTATTCTAGATGAAAACGAAGTACTTAGTAAAGTAAAAAAAATCGCGTTTCTAATATTCAATCTCACACTCTCGGCTACAGCAGCCACATTCTCGTCTGTGTGCACCGTACGACGACGGGGACCATTAGTGTTGTCCACTATACTCTGTCCAACAAAAATTGTCAGTACAGGCCTTATGGGAGAGCTTTTTCTAAAGCAGTGGCGCCTGATGCACCCTCACTACAATGCGTTAGGAAAAATGCCACTAAAAAACGAGCAAGCCACTGACTTTTCTTAAGGAATTGTTGTTGTAATTCTTTGCAAAAAGTTGTACACCCCAACACGACCGTCGTATCCCACTGCTGATGAGATACTGCCAAGTGCCAAGAGTGTAGTGCCACTCAATACGATCGTGCGCTCTTTATCTACATCAAAACAGAGTTACCATTATCATTCTCAATTGCAAGCAAGGAGCTTTTTCAGTGGTTTTTATTAAGGAGCTTTTGGGATTTGAAGCTTTTGAGAACACATTTTAAGAAGATGAGTATGTTGAGTGTCGTCGTATTGATTTTCAACTTAAAAAAAACGCGCATATTATCTTACCGCTTGGCGTTGTGGGAAAAGGTAAATTGAATATTGTTTTCAGTCGTTTTGAATCGGCAGACGGTAGCCCTAAGCGTTTTTTATTCTCATTTGCGGCAATTTATAATGTAAACTACGGAATCCCTGTGAGAGCTTCAAAAGGTGACACACTTATGCATGGCAATGCAACCAGAATGAGAGACAAACGTCCTATCTTCCCTGTACTGACAATTTTTGTTGGACAGAGTATAGCATGCCAGTCCCACGAACTTTTTGCACAAACTTGCGCACAGCAGGAGCGGTGGGTGCTTTATTTCGGCCAAAAACTTTTTTTCAAAAAAAGCACTGTCTGGGCCATACCTACAGCGCTCACTTTGGAAATAAGTTTTTAACATTCCTCAAAGTTTTTAGCGTAAAGCGACTCATTTCGTTCCGCGGAGATATGACACTGACTTTCTGTCAAAGACTTCTAGCGGGAAACAGCTGTCAGTGTCAAATATTAATAATTTAAAAAGAAACTACTGGATGACCAACCCGGTATGCTTTTAAAAGATAGAGAAACTATCTGCTGCTGTTAAAGTTATATACGTAAGTCGGCACTAGCTATACATACATATGTATGTATGTAATGTATGTAGAGCCGGTTCAAACAAAATGTTGAACATTTTTCACTATGTGTTTCATTCTAATAAACAAAATAAGGGTTGATGGAAAATTTGCAATTAGTCTGCTATCAGTTAATATAGATAGCAATATAGTTGAAGTAGTATACCAAATGGAATGGAGAGATATCGGGTTTTGGTGGGTTCTATCAAGCGACCATGTGAAGTCATAATGAAGGGTTTTTTTTCCAATTTTTAATAATATAATTATTTTGATATAATATATTCTTTTACCCTTTTTGTATTTATGAATATAAATAAATATAAAATATAGATAAATAAAACATTATATATGTATGTAATTATTTAATTGAATTTGTGGCTATCTCCTTTTTCTAACAGTATTTTGACCGCAGCTGTATATTGGAGAAAATTACAAATCCAGATTCACCATCTGTGAGGTGTGGATTTATTATAAAATGATATCCAAATGCTCGAATGAATTTGACATTTTAGTTGAATTACGTGGGGAAACGATGACAGGTAGCTGTCGCACAACATTTGAAACTCTGAACTAAGTTGTCCGAGTGTACGAGTGTTGACCAATGAAACAATTGCAGCACTAAGCCCATGGCTCTACAGATTGGAGGTTAGTGCGTAGGGCTAACGACCCGGCCACAGTAAAAAACACCAATTGTTATAAGAGAGACGCGAGAAGCCTCGGATAACCACTCCCCTCAAATGGCAACCACACCCGGAACGAAAATGGACTACGATTTACGAGTATGCACCTGGAATGTAAGGACACTCTACACACCAGGTGCCACTCAAAAACTTGAATCTGTCCTCTCGCGGTACAAGGCAGACATTACCGCGATCCAGGAGATACGATGGATAGGATCAGGAATAGCGAAAAGAAAAGATTGCGATATTTATTACAGCTGTCAGCAAAGAATGCAATTGTTAGAATGCGGATTCGTCGTGGAAAATTGACTCAGATCAAAAGTCATCGATTTTAAGCCGATTATTGATCGCCTGGCTGTGATCCGCATCAAAGCTACTTTTCAAAACATCAGCCTAATATGTGCACACGCCCCTACCGATGAAGCTGAGGAATCTAACAAGGAGGAGTTTTACGACCTCCTGGACGGAGCCTACTGAGCCTGTCCGGAGTACGATATCAAAGTCGTGCTCGGAGATTTCAATGCTAAAGTCGGGAAGGAAAATATCTTTAGAGGATTAGTTGGAAAGCACAGCCACCACGAAATGACAACAGATAACGGCTTCCGACTTTGCTGCAGCTCGGAATACGGTGATAAGTAGCACTAGGTTCCCCAGGCGAAGGATACACACAGCAACCTGGCGATCTCCAGATGGTCGAACCGCCAACCAAATCAACCACGTGCTAATTGGCGCAAGGCACGCGTCGAACATCTTGGACGTGCGAACTTTCCGAGGTGCAAATGTGGACTCTGACCACTTTCTTGTTGTGACAAAGTTCAGAGCCCGACTGTCCAACGAAAAGAAAATGAGGACCGCCCAAAGCAAGAAATTCAATATTGCATGCCTTAGCACACCTGAGAAAGCCAGAGACTACGGTGGGCAATTGACCGGGAAACTCTCTGCCGTACCCCCAGCCACAAGCGTCAACAACCAGTGGAGCCAGTACCGCGACATCGTTAAGGAGGTAGCCGAGTCCACCATAGGCTATCAACCACCTAGGAAAAAGAACCCGTGGTATGATAATAAATGCGCCGTATTGAAGCAGGAGACGGAAAATGCACGAATGCAATTGCTGCAACGGAAAACAAGAGCAGCAAAAGAGGAGTACCGTGAAAAGAGAAGGAAAGAGAAAAAAACCCTGCGCAGAAAGAAAAGAGCAGCCGCAGCTTCTCAGCTCTGGTATCTCGAGGAGTCTAGCACCGCCACAAACACCCGCCGGTTCTAGAAAACAGCCAAGCAACTGGCATGAGGTTATAGGACCGGCATGCAAGCTCTTCGAAACAGCGAAGGGAACCTAGTCACAGAAGCACAGGGAATTCTAGACGTGTTTAAGCAGCATTTCCAGCAGCTGCTTAATGGGCATTATTTAGACGAAACCACAGGGGAGCAAAGAAGCATAAGACCAGTCAATGAAGATCCAATCCCACTACCCAGTACTGAAGAGGTTAAGAAAGCAATCCGCAAGCTTAAGAACAACAAATCCGCAGGCTCGGATGGCCTACCTGCGGATCTCTTTAAGTATGGAGGAGATGTCCTGATAGGGTGCATGCATCAGCTCATCAACCAAGTGTGGGAGGAGGAAAGTATGCCCGACGACTGGTCAAATACGAGTAGCTCCATATGCCCAATCTACAAAAAAGGTGATCCAATGTCCTGCAAAAACTACAGGGGCATATCACTGCTTAATGTTGCCTACAAGATCCTATCCACCGTACTATGTGAGCGTCTAAGACCTTTCTGCAACACTATAATCGGCACATACCAGTGTGGCTTCAGGCCAGGCAGATCAACGATAGACCAAATCTTCACATTGAGGCAAATCCTGGAAAAGACCAACGAATTTCAAGTCGAGACCCACCATCTTTTCATCGACTTTAAAGCCGCATATGATAGCATAAGTCGCCAAGAGCTTCTATTGGCAATGTCGGAACTCGGGATCCCGAAAAAACTGATCCAACTATGCCGCATGACGTTACAAAATACGCGGTGCAACGTGCAAATGGGTAACAGCTCATCCGAGCTATTCCAGACGTGCACAGGGTTCAGACAAGGAGATGCGCTATCATGGGATTTCTTCAACCTAGTCCTGCAGCAGATAGTGCGCAAGAGTGGTGTTAACCTGGAAGGCACTATTTTCAACAGGTCTTCCCAACTGCTTGGATATGCGGACGACATCGATATCATCGGCCGCTCCAAGCGAGCTGTGCTAGAAGAGTTCACAGTTATGAACAGGCGAAACGCGTTGGTCTTGAAGTTAATGAGGACAAAACAAAGTATGTATATGTTATCAACAAACGCCTAGGATAAAACGTCACTGTTGGTAGCAGTAATTTCGAGGTAGTCAAGGAGTTCACCCACCTCGGAACGAACATCAATCCCACGAATGACACCTTAGTGGAAATTCGACGAAGAATTACTTCGGTTTGGCCAAACAAATGGGTTCAAAACTCCCTTCTCGAAAGACAAAGTGCACGCTATACAAAACGCTAATTTTACCAGTTCTACTCTGCGGCGCCGAGTGCTGGACGATAAGTAAAAAAGGGGAATTGATACTGGGCACTTTGGAGAGAAAAATTCTTCGGCGGATATTTGGTCCTATATGCGAAGAGGGCGAATGGAGGAGAAGATTCAATGGTGAATTATACGAGATGTACCAAGATGTGGATGTAGTCCAAAAAGCCAAAACACGTCGACTACACTGGCTCGGTCACATCGAGCGAATGGACAACAACGCTCCAGCCAAGAAAATCTTCGAATCCCAGCCCCCAGGTTCGAGACGACGAGGAAGATCGAACCTCCGCTACAGGGACCAGGCGGTTATAGACGCAAGAGCGCTTGATCCCGACGACTGGAGGGAGCTCGCTAGGGATCGCAACCGATGGAAGACCGCAATAACTCAGGCAGAGACCCTCCATGGATCGGGAGCCGGTTAAGTAAGTAAGTAGGAACTAAGTTGTCTAACTGTTTCCATTTTAGATATTATCTGGATTTAAATCCCAGTGGAAATTACGCAACCGTTATTTCTACAATTTGTACCGTGTTTATTTTGAGTAATTTGAGCCTAAAGTATTCTTAGTAATTCTTCTTAATTTCTACGAATGAATGATTTTTTTCCAGCTGAGGGGTAAAAACAAAGTGAGTTGCAATATTATCAACACTTTGTAAACAAAAAAAAAATTAATATTAATTTCAAGATTTCAGAGAAATGATATCAGAGTTTAAAATAAACAAAAAGTGTTTTGTAATAGATTTCGAAAAAAACAAAACCCCTAATCAAATACGAATTTATAATTATACGAGGGTACCCATAGTTGTTGAAGTATAGGACTTGAAGGAAACGTCGTGATAAGAAAAAATTAAAGACAAATATGTATATACTAGAAGTAAACTTTACATTTGTAAAGTGAAGGAGTGGAGCCACAGTTTCTGTAAATGCATAAATTTGTTTTTTTTTTGTATTCAAAATAAAAATATTAAAATTAGATTGTGTCTTAGAAATGATAACATTGCAAAACAAATACATGTTTAGTCTTTAACATTGAGTTATTTAATTAAGGTGGTATTCAACGTGCGGACCAAACTTAATTGTCCGACATTTGTCGTGAAACAAAAAATTGTTTTTAAATAACACTACTACCCGTGAAAATTGGTTAAAATAAACAAAAAAAGAAAAAGGACCCCGTTAATAATTGTCGTGAATATGTCGTTAAAGAAAGAAATTGTCGCGTCCTTTTTTCTAAAAAAAATCAATTAAATATAAGAAAATTTCTTAAAATATCATTTTTGCACTAAATTTAGCACTACCATAACAGAAATATCTTTTACGAGTATAACTAATTCCTTGATATGGAATTTGTTTAAAAAAAATGGTAAGACGTCTTTGAATAAGTCCCGTCACATATAACTTTATCGCGCACTTTTTGAAATTGCAAGTTTGTGTTTCTGTCGGTACCTAATTTCGCAGGATATTTCGCTGAGCTTATTTCAAGATTGCCTGAAAAATTTCTAAAAAATCTTTCACGCTGCTTTGGAGTCCATAAGAAACATACACATACATATGTACGTACATTTTTATATATTAGACTTTTCAACATATTGGTTTTTAACTTTAGACTGAGGCGAAGATGTAAATGTAGAAAATTGTAGGTCCCCTCCATTTCTGGAAACATGCATCCAGGAATCATTGAAAGTTGTAAGTCAATAGGCCCAGGTTCTCTTAGAATTGTTGCACCACCAAATTTAAACATTTAATTTGGTATCTTAACATTAGGTTTCTGTTGAACTAAAATGCTATCTCATAACGAGTTTTATTTTTTGTTTGTTTATTATAATTTCTATGATAAACAAATAATGATTCCCATCCTTGATATCAAAACTTGATTTAAGTGTGATGGAAAGAATAACAATAACAAGAGGCCAACGCTATAGAATAACCAATTCAATTGCTTGGCTATAAAAATCCTGTACACACAGACCTATTTTGCTATTCACGTTAATCTTGCATTCGATCCCTTAACTTTTGCTCTACTAAACTTACATTTACGTAAACAGATATTCGTGTGAACATCTTTTTGAAACTTTCAGGACAATTTGTGTTCTTTATTATTTTAGATTTAACATGTAATACAGAAAGGTATAGATAGAATTGGACTATTTCTATTTCCAAATGGGGCGATATAAGAGTCTTCAAATAGAGAATTACGGAGAAATGTAAGGTAATCGAAAAAGATGTCATGGACTTTCTTAATATTGATCTTAACCTAAAAATATTTACATATATTTATTGTTTGCAAGCAAATATTTGAAATTTAGCAACAAATTAATTTTTTGTCCACATTTTATAACGAATCAAGCAGAGGATCATATGAGGATCGGTATTATATGGTGATTAGAAGAATAACGCACAATACTACCATAGACGTTAACCAGATTCACTTCGAATGAACGATCACGGTTTTTAGCATATTTAGGGTTGTCATAACCACTGAGTGCGCATTGATATCATATAAAAAACAAAAGAATTCATTTACTGTTAAAGGATATCTACCCGCGCATCGAACTTGCCGAATTGTACATTGCTGATTAGGTTCATAGATTCTCGAAATAACCTCTCCAGATTAGTCTGGAAACCAAAGGGCGCTCCAATTCCCAATAACCCTCCTTTTCCCGTCGTGACAGTATGGGGATGATGCTGCCCGTTATCATTCCTTCCCCGGTAGGATAACTCCCGGCTTTATCCTCTCCTCGGCGTATGGCGACGACGCACACTGGTACCCATTGTATGGAGAGCGTGCTCAAAATGCAAAATTGAGATTAACGGTTTCTTCCAAAACAAATATTAGGTTGCAAAGTTGACATAATTGTAATGGTATTGTGTGGTAAAGGTTGATCTGCCTAACTGCAGCTAGTACAGATTAACCTTCAACACTCTATTGCAGCTTCTGACTCCCTTCTTCTCCGTTTGTCAGCACATGCGGAAGACATAGTCCTAAACCAAGAACCTTGGATTGTAATATCCATGCCAAGTAGACTAAGGACTCCTGGGTACTATACAAACTATATGTAGCAGACAAGCATTTTAGTGCAAATCAGCATTGATTTATTTTTATTTCCTGATTTCAGCTAGAGATATCACCACCGCTAAGTTTGAAATGGCCAACAGCACTTGCTAGTGTCCGCGTAATATTGGCCACGCAGCTTCGGCCCTCTCCCATCATCGCTGAAGACCAGCCTCATAATTGGGAATGATGCTAACTCCCATCTCACAGTATGGGGTAGTACTGATGTTAACGAAAGTGGTGAGTCTCTATTTGATTTTATTCTAAAAACTAACATTTATAGTAAGTAACGTAGAAAACGAACTTACATTTTGTTGCTAGAAATAGACAGGAAGTTCTAGATATTACTCTAGTCTCTAGTGGAAGGTATAGAGAGAACATTCGTTTTCTGACCACGGATACATCTAATTCAACCTAAATGACGAGTCTCTAAGCCGCATAGTTCGTAACTATCGGAAAACTAACTGGCTTAAATAGGAAAACACCTAAAAATCTAGTCAAACCTAAACTTCTAGGTCCTCCCCTCTAACATAGACGAACTTGACAGTAAAGGATCTCACTACAGATCTGAATAAATCCTTGGCAATTTCCTATCCACTTACACATGTAAGGGGAAAAATTAGACCCAAAGAGCACGAACCGATTGGAAAAAAGCTGTTTAATCGAGCAAAAAGCACTAGAAATGCTCCTGGAGAATATTCCGTGAAAACAAAGGAGAAACCTTCGAAGCATCTAGATTAGGAAAAATCCTCTGAACTTATCCAGTTTGAAAAATGCCGATGGCTCTAGCCAACTCTTGCGAAGAATCGCTCAACCTGCTTTTAGATACCCATTTCCCAGGAAGGTCCCAAACTGTTTATGACACTAACAATAGTGTTTTTAATAATTCTTTAAATTATCCATAATATTTGATTACAAGGGAAAACTGCACTGGGCGGTCAATGGCTTCAAACCGTATAAATCAGCGGGATCAGATGGCACAATACAAGTCGAACTCCAAAAGGCTAGCGAGATGATTCTACCAATCCTAGAGATTCTCTTTAATAGCTGTCCATATTCCTGTGCTATGGAGGGAAGTTAGAGTTGTATTTATACCCAAAGCGGGCAAATTTTCCCATGTAGAACCAAAAGATCTCAGACGTAATTAGTCTACACTCATTCATTCTCAAAACTTTTGAGCAAGTAATTGATATCCATTTGACACTAGACTTTTGTCTACAAGTCAGCAAGCGTACTGTAAAGGGAAATCGGTGGAAACGCTCTTCATACATTCACCTCTGCTGGGTAAAGTTATTCCTGTCGCTACGTGTAAGCTTATGTTAAAGAAATCTTATGCTAAAGAAAACAGAGAACAAACCTTAGATGGAACAATATCACCCCCTGCTTGCCGACAAAAGAGATTTGGCCAGTGCTGGATCTGAAGCGCTCCAAAGGTTTTATATCTTTAAGCAGACCACACATAGGCTCCATAATAGGTGTTATAACATTACACTTTTTGATACGAAAGCACGCTTGGAATTTATTCTAATGATGCAGAAGCTGTATTGATAAAGAAGAGGAGGAACCGATCCCTCGCCTTCTCTGTACATGTCCTGCTTTATCCCAAGGACATAGACTCCATCTGGGAGACCTCTGTTAAAATGATCTTATTGATCTGCAAAATATATATAGGCGATCTCGCTCGCTTCATAACGATTAGCGTTTAACGATTATGGAAAAAGTCTCAAAGATTCAATGTGCTATCACAATGGACAATCTCATGATCTAAGTGTGTTGGCCCTCCTAACCTAGCCTAACCTAGGCTTCAGTTAATTGACAATATTTGTCAAAATTCTTCATCGTTGCATCAATTCCAATCATTTGCGTTTTCACAACAGATGAGATACAACAACACAATGCTGCACAAGTAGTTAAGTAGTTTTGTACTCAAGTCTTAAAGCGCGTCTGACTTTTATCGCATCGAACTTTAAACGACACTCCAAATACTTTGTACAAACGTTATCAATAGCTATAGCAAATTTATGAGTTTAATCAACTATCAAGCCAACCTCGTTCATGATCACGACCTTAATATTTTTGCCTATTAGTTACACTTCACACGACACACCAGATATCCATGCCAACTGATACTGTCATCATCTGATCTCAGCAATAATAATTTTTGTTTTGAAAACCATGTTTTATTTACAGTGAACAATTTCCAACAATGAACAGCAATCCAACGTTGTACCTTCCAAAACAAAAAGTCGGAAATCCAATCATATCACCACAAAGGGCACCGCGTTGCCTCTAATCGAATATAGATCTCTGCCATTATTTAACTGAAGCTTTTATTTTTTTTCAAAATTATTATTTCTAAAGTATTTTTTTTTTTGCATTTCTAAAGAGTGAGGTCAATTAAATGTTTTTGTCTTTTTTCTGAAATGTTTTAATATATTTTTGTTACTAGTTGAAACGTAATTAGAAAGCTTCTCAAAGCCTCAGTCATTTTGTGATTTTCGTCGCGGTCAGAGCGTACATACATATGTATGTTTTTTGAATAAAATTTAAGTATTTTTCTTTGAATATGTTATTATTATCGGTATTTGTTTTGCTAATCGTTTCAAAATCGAACTGTCAAATAGATTCAATTATCGAAATAAAAATCAACAGCACATTGTGTTCCAAAAAAATATGTCAGGGAATGAATTTCCCCTCGACGCAGGAAGTTGTGTCATTCGAGCCAGATAACGGTAATACGCAAACATCAATTCTTTTTGAAGGATCAACTTTTTCAAATTTCCCACTCAATTTGTTTTCGGCTTTTGAGAATCTGACGGAATTGGATATGAGAAACTGTTCGATTAGTCATATGACTTGGGAAAATTTTTTGTATGGTGTGAATTTGAAAGTGCTCTTTCTTTCCAATAACTTTCTGACAAAGATCGATGAGTTGGTATTCAGTTGTGCTCTGAACATTCAATTTTTGTGGATTGAAAACAACCGCATTCGGAGTTTAGTAAGCGAGAGTTTTAAGGGACTAACACAGCTAAAATACTTATCCTTGTTAGGCAATCGAATAGTGTATCTACCAGATGGATTGTTTGAAGATCTACAAAGCTTAGAAGTTGTGATTTTGGCCGAAAACAAGATCAAGTATATTCAAGACGATTTGTTTACTAAAAGCCCAGAGCTCCTATCAATCGATTTGAAGAACAACCGTATTCATAACATATCCGATTATGCATTCAAGGGCCTAGATCATATAATGAACTTGGACATATCCGGAAATAAGCCTCTTAGAAGTTTGATCTTGAACGTTGTTGCTTCTAATTTTTACGCGGATTCGTGTTCGTTGCGCCAGTTGAATATTTATGGCCGTGTTAACTTCGCTCTTCTAAACGGAAACCGAATTCTTGAGCTGTACTTCTCCCAACCGGAATCTCTCCAGAGACTCGACTTGAGAAATAACTCCCTGCAACAGATAGCTTCTCTGACACGTGCTTATAATCTTCAAACTCTAGACTTATCCGACAACTCCAAACTTGAATCCATTCCTGATCCTTGGGGTGTTGTCTCTTTGCGAAAGCTTGACTTAAGCAATACGGGATTGAAAGAATTTCCAGAGTCGATTCTTTCCCAAAAAGGAATTCCATTAAAACTCACGTTTTTGAATATATCAAGTAATTCAATCAAACAAATCGATCCAAAGATCTTTAATCGTTTGGAAAACATTACAAACTTCTACTTTCACGACAATAACTGGAACTGCTACCATCTTCGCTTGTTGATGGATCTTTTGGTCACTCCCAAACGGATGGCTTATAGTAGAGATGAATTAGATCCACTATTTCCTGGAGAATATATTGGAGGAATCAAGTGCATGTACCGGTCTGTAGAAGATGATGATGAAAAGCCTGTCCCGTTGAAGAGGAAGCTATCGAGTGCAACAGAAGAGGTTAATGAACTACGCAACGAACTCAAGACAATCGTTCAATTTTATGAGGGAAAGTTTTCCAAGATAATCGAAGCCTTAGATGACTTGAAGAACAGGCTGGATACTTTGACAGCCGAGAATGCTACTGTTTGGCAGCATATAACATTAACAACTTAATTTACATATTTTGTTCTCAAAACAAAATATTCAAACAAAGCAATTTCAATATAATTATATAAGTGTATTCTTTTGTATAATCTAATAAAAAAAAATTGTAAATCATTCATTCTGCGTTTTCTTCTTCGAGTTACTCTTCAATAAGTTCGAGAGATGGTATTAGTTGTATTTACATATATTCGAAGGAGGAAGTGCAGTCAAGCGGTGCATGACATCAAAACGCGGGAACGCAATTATTAAAAAACTAAATAAACCAGGCAATGTGTGTTCCGTAAGTTTTGTGTGTTTTTTTATTCAACGACCTTGTTATTTTAAGAATGAAAGCAAATCAAGTAAACTCTTGAATTGGACCAATGGGCGCGATGAAATTAAAAATATAGAATCTTTTAAGATTGTTTATGTTCTTTAAATAAAGTAAAGATGCCTTTCGGATTTAGATGCATTAAACATTTTTTTAAATAGGTCTTTACTTGCGTGGGTACAACAAGCCTCCTGATTATTTAGTTCATGTAGGTGAATTTCGGTTCATTATTGTTTTTTATTTTAATGTTTGCCTTTGCCTTTGTGATCTCGAAGTACAATTATGGTGTAACACAGAGCGACCGTTCTGGTTAAGTGGAGAGAATTTACGTTTTAACCGATTTTAAGTTTTTTTAATGAAAGACCAGGCACATTATAATTGTGTTTGTATTAAAATGTTGTAGTACAACTTGGCGTTCCTCATTTCCTGGTAACACTTACCCAAGGATGGATGATAGTTCAGTCACAAGCAAATTTTAATCGAATATAGAATCATACTTTCTCTACCCTTTTATTAAAGTTAAAATCATCGAATACCTATTTTAATTGTTTAGTATTAACTTCATATGAGTCTTTGGCATCTACAAACGTCAAAAAAGTATGTTTACTTAGTTTTTTGCACGAACTGTCATTGTTTTAGGTGTGTTCAGAATTTATTAAGAAAATTGCTTTAGTACGATACTAGTTAGAAAATGGTTAAAATTAAGAATGAATTAGTAAACTACTTTAAAGTTAGCAAATTATTAAGTAGTATCATTCTTATACCCATTCTAAAACCCAATTGTTTAATTAAATCACCAGAAGAGCGACGATGTTTTAAATTACAATTACACGTTCGACAAACGGGAAATGCAAATGTAAGATCGTTATAAAATTTTATTCTGACAAATTCAATTGCAAATAATATCTCAATTTATCAGCCATATTTATAAACTCATTATAGTGAGTACATAAGGCTATGCAACCCTTATAATTCCTCTAAACGCAAAATCGTTATTTATAAAACTTATGTGACGTTGAATAGAGGCATTATAAGCTAAACGCGTTTGGAGGCTGAATAGTGCCTACAGAAGGAGTACTGAACTGTCACATTGACTTTGGCATCACATTAGGCGTTTTTCTTTTTTAGCTCCGAGCGGGGCACTGAACTGTCAAAAAAAGAACTATGTTACTTTTTTAGCCCAGAGCGCCCTGAGTGCTCGACTTGCATTTCTTTTTTAGCTCAGAGCTCGATCGGGGCTCGCTCGATGAGCTCGATAATAAATGACCGAGCAGACGGAGCGAAAAGCTGAGCGCGGCTAACTTCATTAAATTTTTTGGAAGGGATGATAGTAAAAGAGAAAAAGAAATAAAAAATCAAAACAATGGAAATGGCGGGCGAAGCTGGTTGCTCTCCCAGTGAAGGTAAGGAATAATAAATATAATTATGAGCAGAGTATAATATTTTTTGTTTTCGAAGGGGTGAAGTGGACGAAGCAGATGACGTTGTTTTTGATTGATTCATTAAAAAGGAACAAGTTGCAAATCAAAAAACAAATTGAACGCTTCCTTTAAAATAATTGCTTTTTCCATTTTCATTAATCAAAAAACAATTAAAAACAAGTTTTCAAGAATATGAAAACACAAATTTCACAAACAAAGCTGAGAACTTTGACAGTTTATTTGAAAAATGATACAATGACAATTCAGTGCTCAGATGTGTTTCTTAATTAGCTCAGAGCGCTCAGGTCACGCTCGGTTCGGAGCGAGCTCTAAGTGCTCAGGCCCCGCTCTGTGCCCTGCTCGGGGCTAAAAAAGAAAAACGCCTATTGAATTATAAAGATTATCAACAAAATAAAATGACTTTTACTTGATATTGAAACTAAAGCTTTATTGTTTTTATTTATTGAAACTAAAATGTTATACTAATATATTAGAAACAAATTGAATTGAAAATTGTTTAGAATTAAATAGATAAATATACTTGTTGGTGATCTCTCTCCACGGATCCTTCTTGATCCGGTGTGTTAGTGTTGCAATTTTTATTTTGCATTATTGAATTTTATCCTCAATAACTTGTCGTAGGAATATTCCAGCTAGGATAAAACGCTTAACAATTTGATTTCCAGTATGTGCTAGAGATAATTACATACCTTTATCTGATGAATCAAAGTTAATTGTTCGAATTCTTTTAACTTTTGGTAGTTCCATTTTAGTTTATTAAATTTGATAGACAGACAAGATGTTTTTTTTTTGTTTTGCGACAAACAGCTGAATTTTATTGAAGGCTAAATGTAATAGATTCTTACTTTTTGGTACTTTGACACAAGCTCATTATAACTATGCAGGGTAGGCAAATGTTTTATAAATATGAATTTGCATAGTGGATGAATAAGTCCTTATGCATTGCATAACTATTCACGCGTTCAGCGAATTATAATAAATAAGGTTGTATATGTATAATACTCAGCCAGAATAATACTTAGCCAAATTTTCGGAATAGTCAAAGGTGTGGTCTCCAATCCAAGTGACCGATAAAAGCACGATCAATAAAAATAATGATAAAAGAGTGATTGCAATTGACATACATGCAAATTCGTAACATATTACATTGTTGTTGTGGTTTGTGGATAATATTGAGAAAAGGGTAGCATCCGTAGGCATTCACCGCACCTTTGATAACTACAGAGATAACACATTTTGAAAGATATTACTGACTGAGAACACTCATGGAATGCCAAAGTTCTTGGTAAGAATTTAACTATTAAGGCATAAGGCAAAAAGATATTTAACTTCATAATTAAGTTTCATATAATTGAGTTAATTGAATAAGTCAGCAGCAACATTACAATTTGTTATGTAATTATAATGCAATGGGTAAAATAAATATTTCGTAGACAAAGCCTGTACAAAAGGCAGTCCTAAAGGCCCTCGTGCCAAAGAGGAATGTTACTGGATATTCAAGGCCAGTTAACAGGCCTACAAACCCAGATACGGGAGCAGTTGACTAGTAGTTAAAGTCTACTCTTAGATTCGGAGGTTGCCGTCTAAATAAATGTATACGAAATAAATGTATATTAAACTAAACGAGCTGGTTTTGACATAAGAAACTTTCTATCGAACTCCAAAAATTTTTTTCATAGGCTAGGAGAAAAATCCGTCTGCTAAGAGAAGAAATTTATTGATTGAATTCTACTAAGCAGCTATGAAAAGAATTTTAGAATTCGGTTGCCTCAGCCATACGCCACAAGAACTCAGTCATTATAGTAAAAAGTAGAATTCATGCAGAATACAGAGTACCACTTAATACAAAGCGCCCAATAATTTTATTAAACTAACATCACATCAAAGAGCTCATAATTCTATCCTATCAGGAAACAGTCTTCAACGAATAATCCAGAAGTACTTTATTACAAAACTTCCAGCTGTTATACCAAGCTTTGCTAGAATACGACGTGTACTCCGCATCTGCCAATGCCAATAATGTTGAATTTATTCTCCGGAAGCCTGCGGCCATACATGATACATCATATCCTTTTCATTCGTCGGAATCAAATATTTCGTGCTAATGTTCGTCACAGTGGTAAGACGTTCAAAAAAACGATGGAGGGGCTCATTACATGTCTGACAGTACGCGCTGTTCACATCAAAATGACATATTCACTCACAACACATTCCTGTATAAAGGTACTTAAAAGGTTTATAAGTCGAAAAGATTGGCCTTCAGAAATTAACAGTTACAATGGACCGTTCGGGGTTTCAGCAATGAGTTGGAAGAGATTATGGAGCACATTAATCAGAGTAAAATAGCAGACAAATTTACGGGAGCTAATCTGAGGTGGAAGTTTATCTCACCAGCGCGAGTTGTAAAGGATAGATCAGATCGGTTTCTTAATGCCAACAAAAAACCGTTTCTATTAACAATGCTCTCCATTTGGTGAGCTAAACAACAATGTTGCCTTATTAAAGAAATAACTCACTTATGAGCGCACATTTTGTAGCTTTTGGTGGCGATGGGTCAATGAGGAACTGATCTCAAAAGACAAAAAATTGTGCTCAATGACTAAGCCAATTAGAGAACGAGATATTATCAGCGCAGATCCCAGAGAAACTTTTGTCCGAAAAACATACTAGGGAAAAATGACCGACATAAAGTAAAGTAGTAGACGATGGCCGATTTGACGACGATAGAATGTCGACCCTTGAAACAACCTTTACAGGAGGAGTGTTATCAAACTTGGGAAAGACCTAACCGGAATGGATGCACTTTGCAGTCATTTTTTATTTAATTTTTTTATTGAATAGTCCAGTGAATTCGAGTCACGGGAATAAATTTACATCACACAATGTTCCCAATCGAGTCTACGATACAGAAAATTATTTGTAACGTATAATGGAGCATTTTGATTTTATGTTGTTCATATGTGTTATAGAAGCATAACTTAATAATTTATTTTTTAAATTCACACTTCAAAAACAACGTATTCATTAGGGCAACCCTTCTGGGAGAATTATATAAAGTTTTTCATAACAAGTCAAACCAACTCTATTTAATTTCTCCTAATTTGATTTTCTTAACGTCAAAAGTGAGGAATTTGTGTGAGAAATTATATCCTCTTAAATTTCATAAATTTATATAAAGTGGCTAAATTATAGAGTACTTTTGAGCAATTTTTATAGGTATTTTCCTTGAAATATTTTAAATTAAATGAAGAATGGTATGGAATGATCGCATAATTCAATTTATTACTACATAGGCGCTCATAGGGTCCGCTCCGAATTAATCCCGATCAAAAAAGAAATGTCTCCTTGCTCTTCATAGCTAAAAACTAAGTGTTTTAAAAATCGGGTCTAAAAAAACACACACCTTACATCTGTTCACATCACTATTCATATGTATTTGTGTAATTGTGTCTGGTGAATTCAGATCAAATATAAATAGGTATATAAAATTTCAAAACGTGTTTCTTGTTCCTGAACCGAAAAAAAAACAAAAATTGAAAACATTAGTTAATACCTAATACCTACCTAAGCCAAAATAAGAATAGCTGAAGAATATAACGATCGCAAAAGGTAGAATTAAAACTAATTTTGATTTCAAAACAATCAATTTTACTTATTTGCAGCCAGTTCAATTCAAGTGAAGAATTTTTAAATTTGAAAAAAATCTAATGAGTCTCTCCCTTGAATTATGTAAATACTAGCGGCCCGGTACGTGCTTCGCTACGTATAAAGTGAAATAATAAAAAAAAATTAATTGCAACATCAAATTCATTTATTCAAACAAAAAAGTATTTTATTAATTGCTAGCTATTTTAAAACTTAATCCAAAACGTTTGGATACACAATAATCTTTGTTTTTCCATTTTGGGCATGAATAAACAAACGGCTGGGGGTACCGACTCTGGAACAGGCAACATAAAGTTGACCATGTGAAAATCATGATTTCTCCAAATTAACTCCACAAACTTGAAGTGTTTGCCCTTGATCCTTGTTGATGGACATCGCAAATGATAAACGCACAGGATATTGTAATCGTTTGAACTCAAATAGCATATCAGTTGGAATCATAGGGATACGTGGTATCAAACTAACTTCTCCTTTTAATTTAGCAGCTAAGATCGTAGCTTTAATCAAATTTGGCAATAACTTTTTCACTGCCAATCTGGTGCCATTACACAGTTTTGGTGGATTAATATTTCGCAAAAATATGATCAAAGAACCAACTTTCAAATTCAAGCAATGCGGTGGCATACCAGCTAGTTCCAATCAATTTAAAAATTCAATTGGATAATTCATTGCCTCATCTTGATTCATAACACTGTTGATTACCACGTAAATCTTGCATTGTTCGATTAAATGCTTCTAGTGATTTTTTATTCGCTGTTGTACACTCATCCCATAAAATAATTGACGTTAATCACAGAACTTTTGCCATAGCAGAATTTCTCGAAATATTGCAAGTTGGAGTTTCAATCACCTGTACATTCAATGGCAATTTTAGTGCAGAGCAATTCCCGAAGATGCAAGTGCCAATACAATTTTTTGTTCCGATCGAATATTTAGAATAGCTAAAATCAATGACATAACGACCGTTTTGCCTGTACCACCCACCAGGCGCATCCAAGAAATATAATCCACCTGCATTATTGGAAACGGCTTGCATGATTGTGTCATATGCGATGAAGTTCCGAAACATGTTGCAATTGCTCATTTCTGCGATGAAGTACAATATCACGGGATTGAAACTGATCACCAAGAATTACAATTGCAACCTCATCAATTGTGGGTGCATTGAATCGCCTTGTATGCTCTCCAACAGGTGTTCTATCAGCCCTTATTACGATAATTTCTCGTCTTGTATTCGAAACAATTGCACAACGTTGATCCAATTCACGATTTTCATCACCAATAAAATAAATTTGCAAAAATTGATGATCAGCGTCGAAGTATGGTAATAACGAACCAGCTTGATGATAAATCTGGCCCTGAATCTGTAACATGTATGCAATTTTAGGTAGATGTTGGATCAGAATTTTTAAAACTATCGAATACTTTATGATTCAGATTGATATAAACATGGGACAATCATGTTGAAGTATTAACCTTAAACGTCGGCATAATTATCTCTAATAATTTTAGTAGCACTAAAAGAAGTCATTTGAAATGCCGAATTGTGTTGTTGAATATGGATCAAAAAGTGATTCGACGTTTGAGATGTCCCAACAATAAATGAATACAATGGTTCGGGTGGAGTTTCTATTGCTGGAAATCTCACTTTGCCATTAGCACAACACATGCCGGGCGTTTCACGTGGAAAGTTAGCCGCATCACAATGTGGACTGTTGTAATGTCTTAAGCTCCAGAGAACGGCAGAAAACAGAAACGTACTTCTGACAGCAGGGATAGATCCAGATGACGCGGTCTTGGACGATGACCTCTTTATTGTCGAGGATCCGCTGGAGAAAGTGGAGGCTGTGGGGGCTGCTTTTCAGCAAGTGTATAAGGTGAATGCAAGCATCCACCCCAACCACGACCTGGAAAGCAGAGCTCTACTCCATCACTTCTATCTTCGTAATGAAATGACGCAATGGCGATCAGAGAACCTAGGTTTCATCCGGTTCAATGAAGAAAACTTGGCGAATGCCACCATCGCCGTGCAAGAGGGGAGTGGTTCCCTGTTAGTTACGAGGATGGAGCTCCAGCTCATCTTCGATTCATTAAAGAAGAAAAAGTCAACAGGAGTCGATGGTATATCCAATATTGTACTTCGACATCTACCTAAGGAAGCAATTGACATTTATGCCACACTGTTTAACAACGCACTGAATAATGCATATTATCCAGGGCGATGGAAAACAGCTGTGGTTCATCCTCTCCCGAAAAAGGGAAAGGACAACTCCAATCCGGCGAATCTTCGGTCGATAAGTCTTCTACCGAGTATCAGCAAGGTATTCGAGAAAGTAATAAATAGAGCTCTGTCCAAGTGGGCGGAGGACAATAATATCATACCGGATAATCAGTTCGG
This sequence comes from Chrysotoxum bicinctum, assembly GCA_911387755.1. NCBI lineage: Eukaryota > Metazoa > Arthropoda > Insecta > Diptera > Syrphidae > Chrysotoxum > Chrysotoxum bicinctum. The sequence goes on along the minus strand of OU426988.1, from coordinate 23,707,684 downwards.
GTTTAAGGCGGGACATGACACCATTCATGCCGCGTCTAAACTCGTTTCTGATATCCAATGGAACAAAACTAAAAAGCAGTGTACAGGTGCTTGTCTGGTTGATTTGGAGAAGGCTTTCGACACCGTATGGTTAGAGGGTCTCTATCTAAAACTGACTAGACTCGGCATAAGTAAACCACTATTGTATATACTTTATGACATGCTCAATGGTAGAAAGTTTGTTGTCAAAAGTGGCAATGTAACTTCTACCGCAGTCTTCGATATCAAGAATGGTCTTCAGCAGGGAGCGGTGAACTCGCCGATTCTATTCAGCATTTACACCAGCGATCTGATAGGTAGTCTAACTCAGGCAATTGCGTATGCCGATGATCTAATAGCGTACAGAACGGCTACAAAAGTTGAGGTTATCAGAATTCTCTTACAGCGTGACTTCGACAAGATTCAGCGATATTGTGATGACTGGAAGTTGAAAATCAACTTTCAGAAATGTGAAACGATTCTGTTTAGGACTCCGTTGGCTAGAGCCCCTAGGGATACTAGAAAGAACTGGCGTAAGCTGATGATCGTAGGGCCGCACCGGCAACCACTGGCGAACAGAAGTGTGGTAAAGTACCTTGGCATCTGGTTGGATCAGTATTTATATTTCGACAGACATATAAATGCTGCTCTGAACAGGGCTAGGGGAGCCTTTGCCCTGACAAAACGGTTGTTTTACAGCAGCCGGCTTGACACCAGGGTGAAGGTGATTTGCTACATGGCCCTCATCCGGCCGATGATTGCCTATGGGTGCCCGGTGTGGTTCAACGTTGCCCCATCTCAAATGGAAAAGATTCGGGTGTTTGAGAGGCAGTGTCTTAGACGTTGTCTTGGTTTACACAGAACACCAGAATCAGAGTACAAACATTACTATTCCAACGGGACTCTATACAACGGAGCCAACATTAACAGAATAGATAATTTTTTGATAAAGCTGATTCGGAGTCACATTGCGAGAGCGATGACCTCAGCAAATAGCTTAATCTTTGGGGCTTACTACCCCAACACAGAATACTTCGAGAGTGTGCGTTTAAGTGGCCATATTGCACCTAATGCATTCCTCTATTTAGATAGTATAGGGTTGATCCAGGATAGAGAGGCGGTTCCGCTAATCTACCACGTCGGCCGTAGGGCTGTGGATAGGCGGCTCCTTTATAGTCGAGACGTCCTCGCACAAGACGGAGCTGAGCGACTTCGGTTCAGTAGGACTGTGTCCGATCGGGACCTGAAAGACAGGGTAAGACAGGAGAACCAGTTTTGGTGGTTGTCTAATGTTGATAGCGATAGTTGACCAGTTGTCTTGGCCGACTTACATAGTTTTAAGGGTATTCTTAGGTAGGGACAGTCAGGGTGGCACAAAAAAAAAAAAAAAAAAAAAAAAAAATTGAGTACATTCTTCTAATGTACATATATTAAAAAAAAAAAAAAAAAAAAAAATCTCTGCTGCTGTGGCTGTTCTAGTCTTTAAGTAGTTTTAGTTTAGTTTTAGTTTATTTTAAGTAGTTTAAGTAGGTTTGGGTAGTTATTACTTAGTTTTACTTTAGTTTGTAAGTTTTATATAAAAAATATAAAAAGATAAAGAATCCGAGTTTTTTAAATTTTCTCGAGAAAAAAAAAAAAAAAAATAGATATAGTTTTTTGAATTAAAAATAGTTTTTTAGGCCGAAAGGCATTACATTTAAGATATAGTTTAGCTTAGAGCGCCCGCATAGGGCCAGTAAGTTAGTTTTAAGTTATTGGATAATTAGGCTAGTTTTTATGAATTTTTGTCTAGCTTTAAGTAGTTGTAAGATAAATGAAAAATAAAAATGAATTAAAAAAAAAAAAAAAAAAAAAAAAACTGTTGTAATTAAAAGCAGCACGCATCATTTTAGCCAAAAGAGCAGCACGACGTATTCGTGATCGGCGTGCAAGGTTCAGTACAGGTAGAGGTATCAACAGATCTATTTCGTGCATTAGTTTACTGTGATGCATTAGCTTGTGCGCGTTCATCTGCAGTCTGTGATCGACTTAGTAATGCCACATCATTTGCATTACGCGTTCGCCTTCCTGGGGCATTATTCCTTCATATAAAAAAGAATAAATCAAATTAAAAATATAAGTTTCAATTTGACAGCAAAATCCCCACTAACAAAATGATCCGACATTTATTGAGTTCATTTGTTACAAAAAATGTGATAAATTAAGAACCACTCGACCGATTTTGTGCAAACTTCACATAAACCATCTACTAAATAGTCCAAACAAAGCCATAAAATTTGGTTTGGATAGGTAAGCCCGTTCTTGAGTTATAGAAACACAACGAAAAGTGGCATTGATTTTTATATATATAGATTGCCGATGCGAGAGTCCATTACAATAATCTAGTAAAAATTGAGAATACCTTTACTTGGTTAAATACATATACATATGTATGTAGGTATATATGCATACATGTATGATTCTCAGTCGCTGCAAAAAAGTTACGAGGAATTTACAAATCCTGTAATCTCGTTTTTATTTGGCAATCTGGAATACCCTCTGGACTCTTCTGAAAGTGTTCACTTGGGAAAAAATGACAGTTCAGAGTCTGAAAATCAGACTGGGCTTGAAATCAGAATCAAAACCAGAAGCACTCATACATTCATATGCTAAAACGGCAAATTCATTTTTGTATCACAATTGGGGAAGTGATTTTCTTTCAAAAAACATTTGTTTTGATTTTGAAATAAATAATGACATTAAAAACATACTCATAAGTAATCCTATTGTCTTGCAAAATTTTTTGGACTCCCCTTCCTCGTCTTCGTCGTCATCAAGTGATGATGATATGATTGCAGTTGACTTTTTACTAAAAGAGTAAAAAAAAACAAAAAAAAAGCTATGCATTGTGGAGGTTTTAGTAAAAAAATATTAAGAGGAACAAGCTTTTAAAGTTTAAAATATTTTATACTTTTGAATTCTAGATTTCTTGAAGGTAAAAGATACGAAACTTTAGTTAATTTCAAAAGGAAAATAGAATGTGGCGTTTTACATTATATGATCACACCAAACTTCAGAATCGTCAGAATCAAAAATAGTGTTCAGTTGAGATCCCGGATTGCCAAATAAAAACGATATAAGAGTATCTCATGTCATGAAAAGGGCTGCTTATTGTTCGGAATCGACAGAACCCCATCATCTCGGTAACACGCACACAGGAATGGTTGCGAGTTTTAAGTAACAAGATGCTGGTTCTCCTAGAGCTGCTGCGCCACAAAATTATTTTTTTTATTTTTAAATTATATTACTCCACCCCTCCTTTCTTTATGTAATGATAATTGTGTGTCTTACTTAGTTAATCTGAAGCTCAAATTAAATTTTACACTTCCAAGTCTTTTATTTTCAGGCAAAAAGATATACCAAACAAAAGTTTTAACAAAAAGAAATAAATAAGTTTAATCAACACTTACCTACCACAGTTTTTGAAACAAAGCAAAAAAAATCCTTTCGGTAATCATATGTAACACTGAAACGACTTTTTTGTGAATAGATTCGCAAGCTAACCAACACAACGAGCAAAATGAAAAGAACAGGGATTGCACCATGAACAGTGTCAAATATTTGCAAATTCCATACAAAGTCGGTCTTGACTTTTGGCCTCTTATTTTGTTGTTGTTATTGTTGATTTTGATTTCGGTGCAATATGAAAATTGATCTTGTTGGCGCTTCTTTGTTGCATTCAAATTTTAACAACCATCCAAAAAATATGAAAAATATACACATTCACCACCACGATTGACTTCGAAATACAATGGAACTCGGATGAACAACAAAAAAGATAAAACAAATTAAAAACAAAAAACCAGATTTAGGTGGCAAAACGAGAAAAAATAATTAACTCAGCTGTTGCGTTTCTTTGTGAGTTTTTTACTAGGGTTGAGGGAATTTTCCGAGCAGTTTTTATTTGGTTATTAATTGCTGATACGATGAACTGAACAATAATTTAATTTTTTTTACAAACAACTCACGAGCTTTGGGATGAAAGAACAAATACATTTATGTATATATTTTCTTATCTACAATTTTCAACGATGGCGCAGGAAAACTAAAAGCACGAAAGTTATTATTTACTTTTTGCTGATAAACTGGAATATTAAAATGGAGAATTAAATATTTTCACCGTTTTATTAGAATTTTCTTTTATTTCCACATGACTTTATTCGCACCGCCAGATTGCGATTTTTTTGTTTCCACTATCTATAAAATATTTCGGTTTGTTTCGGGCGTTGCTGTCGAACTCGAACACACAGAAGAATGAAACAAAATATATAGACATATAAATTTCACCGTCAATTTATTTGTTTTTGTTTTAGAGGATAATATTTTGATCATGCATTGGCACATTTGATGAATTATAACAAAAAATCCAATTGGAAATTTTTCCAGACCAACATTTCTTTAATTTTGTTTTCTTTACACGACAAACAATACGCGAAAAAACAAACACACCAAACGATCACTTGCACTTGGAATTGGAATTTATTGGATATGGATACCGAAAAGATTATTGAACTGAATAAACTGACAGTGTTGAGTGTGACAGCTATTTTCATACTGGTTCTGGTTCAATTCAAATACGCTGGATGCTTTCGTTTTGTGTACTATTTGGAATTATTGAATTGAAGTACAATCAGGGATGGAAAATTCGGTACAACTGTACCGAATTCGATACAATTGAGTTGGTAGAAGTACAAAAGTACAAATAACTGTTAATTACAGTTTTCATTTCTTGCTTTTCTGTCTCTTTATCGATCAGATTTCTTTCAGACATCGCTTCGGTTTGGTAACTAAACACTAAACTGTAAACTTGTGGATGTGTCTTGTGATTACGGTTTTTCGTCCGTGCATTTTTAAAATATTTCATTTGTGAATTTTAGTTTTATATTTCAATTTTTTTGTAAAGGGTGGTCTGTAGGAAATGTGAAAACACCTGCGCATGCTCGCCCAGTTCGTTCTGCCAAAAACATTGCTGTTATTCGCGATAGGGTGGCAGAAGAGTGGTCAACCTCGACTCGTCGTCGTGCCGTACAATTGAACATCTCACGAACATCACTGATGCGAATTTTGAATGAGAATGAAGATTTGAATTTACACGCTTACAGGGTGCAACTGACTCAAGAGCTGAAGCCTACTGACCATTTCAAGCATCGTCAATATGCCGAATGGTTGGTTAAATAGACAGAAGTGAATGGTGACTTACAAAGAAAATCGTCTTCAGCGACGAGGCACCCATTCACCTCAGTGGATTCGGTTACAAGCAGAATTACCGCATTTGGGTAAATGAGAATCCACGACTAATTGTTGAAGAACCGATGCATCCACAAAGAGTGACTGTTTGGTGCGGTTTATGGGCTGGCGGTATCATCGGCCCGTACTTTTTTCGAAAATGAGGTCGGCCAAGCAGTTACCGTGAATGGTGTTATGTGCTTCCAAAAGGATGGTGCCACTATTCACACAGCCAAAGAAACAGTAGCTCTTTTGCGAAAGAAATTCTATAGCCGTGTTATTTCATGTCGTTGCGATGTTAATTGGCCGCCACGATCATGTGATTTGACACTATTAATAAACACACCGTTAATAAACCAAAAACAATTCAAGAGCAAAATGATGAGGTAATTCGGCACATTAAGGACATTGAACCTCAATTCTGTTTCAGAATAATTGAAAATATGAACAATCGGATAGAGATATGCCACCAAAGGTGTGACGAGAATTTGGCCGATATTTTGGTTCCCACATAATTGTCGAAGATATTTCTATCATATAATAAAAATATTAAGATAATTCTCTGAAAACTTTTTGTTTTATTTACAATTAAAATCGTGCGTTTTCATTGGACAATTACATCATTACAATACAATAGTTATGTACATACTTTTAAAATGAAGATAGTATTTTTTTCTGTGGAGCTATTTATATTTTTTATAAGAAGACAAACTGATCATTTCTGCTTTGATTTTTTTAAATGAAATACTTTGGAAAACTTTTAATTATTGATTTTTTTCATACAAAATTCGTTTTCTACAATTGACATCATTTCAGTACAATTTTATTCCAGATTTCAGTACAATTGAAAAATTTCATTTTCCATCCCTGAGTGGAATTGTCTGGAAATAGAGAGAGTATTGGAACTGGAATTCCAGTTCCGTTAGACTGCTTTTAAACGATGCAATATTATGTTGTGGTCGAGAGACGTATGTGGTGGCGGTTTTAATTTTTGTTTCTCTTTTAGGGGGGTTCACATGGGAGAACATAGTTGTACAATATGGTTCTATGGGAAAATAACTGTACACACTACTTTGCGTTCAGATTGGGGTTAACTGATGTTGTCGAAAATCATTAGGGGTATTCATGTAAGCGCGGAAAACCCTCGTAAACCTCGTAAACCAGATAATTTTATCTCCGCAGAAACGAGCTGTCAAAATTTGTATGGGAAAAAGTTTCTGCAAATCGCATAAAATTATCTCACAAATTTGCTGCGGAAAGTGCAGAAATAAACCTCGTAAACTAAAGAAGTATGGATTCTGACTTTCAATTTGACATTTTACAAAATATTTCCCACATTTACGCAAGTATTTCTTAGGGGGTGTTCATGAAAACATGCTGCGGAAAGTTATATCTTTCTACAAAGTGGAAAATTATCTCGTTACATGAATACCCTTATTATTTTTAAATCTTAAGTGGACGACAGCCATAATTATTAACGATATTTTTGAAGAGGAAGAAAGCATGAAACTTGCATTTTCTTCCACTTCTTTATATTTTGTTAGGAGTTTCTGATATGATTTTAATTTTAAATTCTTATCTTTATAAATTTCACTTTTTATTTTCCACAATTCTGGTAAATTTCTAATTGTAAAGTTCAAAAAATCTTTCTAAAACTCATTATTTGGTATATATGCCATTTTTCCGTTGATATTTTGGGCCGAGACAATTAACCGAATAAACAAAAATATCAAAGTTGTCAACATCTGTTCACACAGGTTGGTTGGTTAGACGAGCCACCCAGGTTTTCAAAATGATAGAACATTGATGGTTATCGAACCATGTTGTTACAAAATGTTCTTCCATGTGAACACCCCTTTTGACTTCCTTTCGATGGCATGGATGCTTTTAAACACAGCGATTTTTAATGAAAGTCAACTTTTCTTCTATTGAAAAGGAGTCATCTCTCCGCACACTTTACTCTAGTGAGTTAATCGAAGTTCGCTGAGCGAATGCCAAATAGAAATACGATAGCTCTGTAATTTTTCTAACCCCACCAATTTTGTGTACCCCCGCCACCACACACGTGTCTCTCTCTTACGGGCTTAAACATCGCAAGGTAATATTAAATTTGTATGGTAAATCCTTAATATTTGAAAAAGATTTGTGGTAAATCCACTTAAGTCCCAGATTACCTCTTACACGATCGGTCTTGTGGTTAAGAATAAGAAAACTGCGATGGTCAGATAATAATAATGGCACACAATTTTAAACTGGCTAGTGTTTAGGTATTAGTATGAAACTACTAAATAATTTACTAATTTGTAAGCAGTTTACTTTACTATTATTTAATTTTCAACGTTTTCTAACTTGTATCGCGCTAAGTCTATTTTTTTTTAAATAAATTACTTCCGAACACACCTACAACAATGAGAGTTCGTGGAAAAATTAGGTAAGCAGCCCTTTTTTGACATTTAGGCCAGGCGCGCACATTCAATTTTTAGTTTCGCAACTGTTTAGTTGCTAAAATGAAACATATGGGCTTATATGGGACATCACGCACTTAGAACAACTCGATTCGAGTAACTAAAAAGTTTGTGTTTTGACACTAACTAAAGGATTGCCTTCGCAACAGTTGAGCTGTTTTCTATAAGCGCAAGAGAGAAAAGAGTGTGAGCGTGAGTAAAGAGTTGACAGTGCGCGGTTCTCTTTCAACTGGTGCTTAAACTATTTAATTTCGATCACAGTTGCCAGTGCGCGACTAGCCTTAGAATTGTCAAAGAGTCATATGAAATTAGCACGATATTAGATATATATATTCCGCGATTTAAATTTTATTCAAAGTTGCAAATCGTCTTTTTAACCTAGTGTCATGCTAAAATAGTTTTAACATCGTACTAATTTAACAATATTTTTCGCCGGTAATAATAAAGTTGTTGGATTTAATTTAATTGCATGTACCTCAATTATTGTAAAATGAAACGGAATAATAAACCTATCGAGTATGATAAGGGAGGCAAATTTAAGGCTGTCTTTGTGTGCGTTTCCATTTCGTGTTGAATTGGATTTTGGATTCAAATGTACCTTCAAATTGTAAAATGTAAGAAATGAGTACAGTTAAGACGTATAGGTATCATAATAGTTCCGGTGTGTTTGATATTAATCTGTATTTATCTTCTGAATTTGTATTGCTCTCTTTCTTTTATAATTTTTTAATTATGTTCTCATTTTTTTGCATAAATACAAATACAGACGCGCCTAGTTTCACCATTAAACGCCCGACCGACCATTATACTACGTTTTCACTAATAGATAATTCTGGATCTAAGTGGATTTACCATAAATCTTCTCTAAATCTCGAAGATTTACCATACAAATTTGTTTCGTAAATCTACTAGATTAGAAATAAATCTTGTTAAACCTTTATTGGATCAATAGTTGTATAGTTCGAACTGATCTAATATCCATATCGTACTAAATTATCTAGATGATTTTTCATCGTTTGGCACAAATGAAAAAGTCTTTCTCTCGTTTCCACTTTATAAGGAAAATTGAAACACTATTGACATTTTGATAAATGCTGTCAAAGTTAATCTTCTTTTTAATATTTTAGTGCGGTCGAAACACCACAAAAATCTCTTGCCTTAAATCTCGGATTATCTTCTAGTGAAAACGTAGTATTAGATATTCACCCAAAACCTTTAAGCAAAACTTACCTGTTCAATGTCGAAATCCCATTCGGGTGAGGGTGAACGTTCTGCTCTGTCGGGTGGAGGTGTTCCCTGAGCCGGTGAACCATGAGGTTCCTCAGGAATGACAGCAAACCGCCCTCGCTGCAGAATAGGCGAAATAGCGCCATAGTTGGCTGAAATAAAAAATTAAAGGAAAGAAAATAAGTGAGTGTGTCGAGCAGTGAGTCAGTGATAAGCGTGTAAGTATATAATTTATTTTGATAAAAAGCATCAAAACATTAGAGGGTGCTTCTGTATCGCGATGCATATTACGTATCAATAACTGATCTAAGTTTAATTTTCAGTGGGGAACAAATTTTTAAAAATGTACATTGACTAAGCACCGCCAAAAGGATCTGTTGATCGGCTAAACACCGGTGAAATAGCTTTAACTTAAACATAATAAACTTCTTACATACTTAATAATGATTATTTTGGAAATAAATTCATTAAAAATATAAAATAATTTTTTCAAAACCTACCAAACAAACTTGATGTTGTAAACAAATTTACGAACGGATTGCCGTTAAACGGCCGAAAAATACTATTGAAAAAAGCAATTGTATTTTATTTTATTTTTGTATTTTTCAATTGTATTTTTCGCCCGTTTTTTTATTTTGACCCAAACGTCAATTGGTCTTAAGATATTCATGTGGCTACCTACATATTGCACATACAGGTATGGACATTAAAATAGAGACAGTTGCAATTTCTTAAAGTAAAGTCAAATAAAAACAACAACAACAAATTTTAACTGTTATCAACAATATAGTAAGACTCTCTTATGAAAAATAACAAGGCCGTTAATTTGTACTTGCTTGTTTACTGATTCCAAATTAACTGTTGTTTTCATAAAATGAGTTCTTGTGCGGTCATTAAAATAGAAACAGATTGGTTTGCAGGCGTGTTTATTTTTTTTGCGTCAAAAATTTTACGTTAATAAGACAGTAAGTTTATTCTGGAATATTGATTTAATAAAGTAAATTAAATTTAAATTAATGTTTAGAAAAGTATGGGCCGAGGAAAACACTGCACCCCAGAGGAGAAGTCTGCCATTTTAGCTTTACGTAAAGAAAGAAAATCACTACGAGAAATCGCTAGGAGCGTTTGTAGATCTCTCAAGTTAATTGCAAACGGAATTAAGTCACCGAGAGTCAAAAAACAGCTTGGCCAACCAAGAAAAATCACCGTAAGAGAAGATCGCAAGATCATTCGGGCTTCAAAAAATGATCTTATCAAGTCTTCAAAAGATATTAGAGGTGAACTATAATTGAATATTTCTGAAAGAAGAGTTCGCTGAAGACTTGTTGAAGGTAATTTGCACGGAAGGATCGCAAGAAGAGTACCCTTTCTTAGATAAAAAAAACATTGTGTCTCGTTTAAAATTCGCTAACGATCATATTAATTGAACTGGGCAAGAAGGAGTTAAAAAGTGGAGAAATGTTTTGTGGACTGACGAAACGAAGATCAACTTGTTTGGAAGTGATGGCAGACAAACCGTTCGAAGGCCACTTTTGAAAGAACTCAGTCCACAATACACCCAGAAAACGGTTAAGCATGGAGGCGGTAGTATTCTTCTTTTTGGTTCTTTTTCTTGGTATGGCGTAGGCCCAATTCATCTGATAGAAGGCAAAATGGATCAGGTAATGTACGTTAACATCATGAAGAACACGATGCTGCCTTATGCTGAAGAGAATATGCCTCTTAGATGGGTCCTACAACAGGATAACCATACAAATTTGCTAAAACGTACTTTAAGAACCAAAAAATCAATGTTATGGAGTGGCCTTCCCAATCGCCTGATTTAAATCCAATAGAACATTTGTTGGTTTAAAGAGGGCGGTTGGGAGGCATTACACCAAGAACAAAGCCGAAATGTGGAAGATTGTTCAACATGAGTGTTGAGTGGTCCCAAATTTCAGTCGACAAATGCCGCCGATTAGTTGACTCAATGCCGAATAGGTGTTAAGCCGTAATTAAAAATAAAAGTCGAGCAACAAAATATTAATATGTTTTTTAAGTTCTGAATTGCTAAATATTTAATTTAATTTTTTTTTAAATTGTTTCTATTTTGATGTCCAAGAAGTATGTTACTTTTTTCATTTTTTTTCTCAAAAAAAAATTATATTATATCATTATAATTTGTTTCAATAAAAATTAAAGTTAACAACTCAAATACAAAAAAACTGAAGTCCAAATTTAAGATTGTTTTTCCTTTTTAGTTTATAAGAAATTGAATTCTTAAAACTTTTTTTAGTGTATTTATTTTAATGTCCATATCGTATGTATGAACCAGCGTGGCCATAAAGTTCCCATTGACATCATGTTTTGAGTATTGGCCCTTGGCCCAATGCTTACTAAGAATGGCCAGCAAATTTGTATGGCAACGCTGGTGTGTACATACCTATATCGTGAATAAATAGTTTGACAATACTCACATGCTGGCATTAAACGAAACCGACCCAGCGTAGTTTCCGGCGGGCCAGTGGATGCTGATGTGACCCGGAAACGACCACGACGTGCAGCTGCAACTTCATCATAACCTCCACTACCACCAGGCATTTTGGTGGAAATTTAACTTGAAAGAGTTGAATAAATATATAAATGATCAGTATACTTTGTGAAATTCAAAATAATACAATTAGAAAAAAGTGGTTTAAATACCTTAAAACTATTATATAAAAACGAATAAATACATTGGCGCAAGATTTTTAAACATTTAAAACCTGCTTTAAATCATACATACCAGCCGAATTATTCCATCACGGCGGGCCAGCCTTACGTCAAGCAATTCATGATATTATAGTACACGTATGGGAGCAGGAAGAAATGCCAGAAGACTGGCGAAAAGGTTTAATATGCCCCATACATAAGAAGGGAGATGTCACAACGTGCAGCAATTATAGAGGTATCACGTTGTTGAGTACCGCCTTGTAAGGGACCTCTTTAAAAATGTTAGCTTAAACAAAAATCTACTTTGTTCAATAATAAATTTTTTTTGATCAAGTATTCAAAAATGTATTTCACTGGCATTTCAAACAAAATAAACTTTAGGATGTCGTGTTTGAAATTTAAAAATAATTGAATTAATGAATAAATTTAAATATGTGTGTGGGACTTTGATTCACTATATAAGGAGTCAAAACGTTTAGATTTTATTCAGTATTTTCTTAAATTTTCGGAAGTAAAGAAAGTTTTAAGTTTTTTTGTAGCATATAAAAAAAAAAAAATAAATAGTTTTTCGCTTTGTGCAATTCCTTAAAGATTGGAATTTTCGAGAATTTTTTTTTTCCTTTCTTTGTGCGTGCTACAATTATAAATTCATTGAAAAACCGAACAAGATATAAGATTAATATAAAACTTTCAAGAACATTTATCTCGGAACAATTTTATTAAATTTCCTAAGACTTTCCCCTGGCATTTGTTTAAATAAATAATTCAATCAGTGGAAGCATTTCCAACAATGGAGTTCCTGGTTTTGGACAAGAAAAACTGTTTCATTTTCATAAAGCTTAACAAACATATTGATGGCTTTTAAGCAATAAGCTATATGTATATATTCGGATTAAGAAGACCGATGAAAATTTCAAGAATTATTTTTCAACATCCAACTTTCTCGAAGACGATTCATCAATCAACATTTTTTTTAATATCTTAATTGTTGTTGTTTTTTTTTATTTTTCTTTGACGTGTGCTGATTATAGTTCCTTATTTGAAAAAAAAAAAAGCTAAGTATACTTAAATTTTCCAGTTTTCTAATTTTTTTTCCATTCCCTTGTTTAGTCTATTTTGATTTCATTTCTTGTTTCGTTTAAATATAAAAATATATTCTTTCTTTTGTTGTGTGTAAAACTAGGTTCAACAGGTTCGAGACCAGGAGGTTGTGCACATCCTTTGGAGTCATAAACCAGAAGTTAACTTCATGATTCCAAAATAAAATGTAATGGTTTTTTTTTTGAATTATAAGAAATATATAATGTTTTGGTGAGTCATCATTTTCTTACTTTTATATTTAAAACGAAACAAAATCAGCTCATTTTAACATAATAATATCATTCTGGAATATTTACCAGAACAATAAATAAAAAAAAGAAGACCTCATGATTTAAGTACATTATATTCTTTTTAACATAAATAACTTTGAACATTAAAAATTTTTGAACTTTTGTTACTTTGATTTTTTTTTTATTTAACTTAATTTTTCTTAACTTTTCTTGAATTTCATTCTAAATATAAAAATATTTTTACTAACTTTCCACAACTATTTTCATTAAATTTTTTTTTATTTAACATAACCAAATTATTTTTTTTTTAATTGATTAAATGTTTCATAACATACATCAGCATTTTTTTTATATGTAGTTAATTTTAAAATTAAAAATAAATCTGTCATTCATTATAGTTTAAAATGAAACAAACAGATTTCTTTTATTTTGATCACCCCTGAATAAAAGAATTTAGGATGATTTTGGGTTAAATTTCTTTTCAGTGTGTTGTGTAAGTGAATGTTGAGAGTGAAGTTTTGGTGATGATGTAGGTAGATAGTATTTCAGTTAGGGGCTACTGCAAGAATATCGAGTGTAGCAGTAGCATAGGCAGTCTTTATCAGTTCTTTGGTTTTGTTAAAGACTGTGGGAGGGCTAATCACTCATGAGAACCGCAACTCCTTCTTCAGGTTTTCCAATTTCTTTTCATTTTTGTTTGTATTTGATTTTCAAATCCTGTTTTCGTTAACTTTTCGTATATTTTTTTTTGTGTTTAATATACATATTTTTTTTTATAAATAAAGGCATGTAGAGTAACGCTGCTTGGTAAGTCGGTGCAAGATCCCACCCCTCCGTCGAGCTAGACCTAGATTATGCAAGCATGCCTGCCCGCACTAGACAAGCTAAGCAACCTACCTTTTTCGACCAAATTTACTTTCTACAGGATTCCTGTACCTTTTAGGAAGTTTTTTTGGAAATCTTTAAAATCTATTTTCGAATTGGTAGGAAAATTCTTTGTTTGTATATTTTCATTACTTGGTGGTGATTATGTATAAATGGGAATTTCGTTACACAGGTGGCGCCCAACAGTGGGACACGAATGAGACATTAGGAAACAAAAATATATTAATCGTTTATTTAATTTGATATTGTTTTCGTCTTGCATATTTTTGTTAGAGAAACATGATTTGTAATAGCGTTGACAATTTTCTTTTTAAATTTCTGATCTTTGCTAAAAGCAGTTTGTTTTGACGTCCAGGAGATATCGGTTTTAAAATTCCACTTCTCTGTATGAAGCGCCAAAATTCTGTTTTTACGTAAGGCATATTTTAAAGTTCCTTCGTGAATCCCCAATAATTTTAAATAATTTTTTTTTCCAAATTTCAATTTTTCAATATTTTTTTTTATCGTTTGTAACAATTTTATTTTTTTTTTAAATTTCATTATATTACTATGCTAAATACAAGATTGAAATTATCTTTTGTCTTTACTGGAATATTCGTCAGTTGACCGGGAGAAATCGGTTTTGTAAAACCACTTCTCTGACAGTTGCGATTGGGTTTTTCTGGAGTGATAAAATTTAGGTTTGATTTCTGAATTTAAAATTGTTCTTAATTAATATTGAGTATGTCCGAAATGTGCAGTTTTAACAACTTTAATTTCGATGCAATTAATTTATTTCAGTTTCATTTTTCAATCGTTTATTTAATAAAACAAACCGCTCTTAATTTACTTAAAATAATTTACTTGAAATCAAAGGAAATGAAATGAAAGAGACAAGTAGTTATCATCACCATAAAATATTCACTCTAAAGCATTTCACAAATCACAACACACGAAATTTATTAATAAACAGTAAAAAAAAAAAAAAAAAAAAAAAAATAGTTCTTATCATTTTTTTTTTGAGTTACAATATTCTATTATTCTGATATTCATTATTTATTTAACCATGCCTAGAAAAAGAAATCGTAAAATTAATTCTCCTCCATTAAGAGAGAATAGTAAAAATTCTTCTCCTAATATTCATGAACATGTTCCTAAAAATAATAAGAACACTGGGGCGAATACGCAACTTGAAAAAGATTCACTTTCTATTGATAATCAAGAAGAAGGAGCTTATGGTTTAAGTGAACAAATTACTTCTTTATCTAAAAATGAAAACTTAACAAAATTTATTAAGGAAATTGTAAGCGATTCTCTACGTCTTCAAGATTCGACTCAATTAATTTCAAGGCGTGGAGAATTTGAAAAGGAAAGAGATATAATTAGGAGTGAAGTAGCCCGAACAATTCAAGAATCTCTTAGGGTGAAGACTCCTGAACCTCGTAAAAATTGTTTTGAAGATTATGATGTTATTAGACGTCAAAACCAAGAATCTCTCTAAAATAAAAATAATGATAAAATACATCCAAATTTTCAAAACTACCCTTCTCAGACTGAAAACACCACTTATAGTGAAAACGTTAGAAATTTCGTTTCACAACTTGATAATTTAAATTTAAACACAGAAAGTCCTTTTCATCCGTCTGTCCGTTTACCTAAGAAAGTAATAGATTTTCAAAAATGGGGTCTTAAATTTGACAGTAAACAAATGACAGTCGATGACTTTATTTTTCGTCTCAGTAGATTAAAATCCTGTTATGAAGTTTCGTGGGATGAAATTTTTCAACAATTCCATTTGTTTGTTGGTGGCCAAGTTGAAAATTGGTATTGGATGTATCTCAAAACAAACCCCACAGCAAATTGGAAAACTTTTGAAGTTGCCTTGTTTGAGCAATATAGAGGTCTAGAATCTGATTCAGAGCTTACCAGACAAATGTATGACAGACGCCAGGGCCAAAATGAAAGTTTTGATGACTTCTTTTATGCTATTCAGCATTTTAATAGCCGTCTTCAATGTCCAAAACAAGCAACTGAATTAATAGATCTAATCAAACAAAACGTAAAACGCCGAATTGGTGAACTCGTCATTACATTTAATACGACCAAGCTACCTGAAATGATTCATATCTGCAGAACAGTTGAAAAATTTGTAAACCAAAACGATGGTTTCCGTTCAAAAACTTTCCAACCACAAAATATTAATATAAGAAGACATATCAATGAAATAGACACCCAGTCAGGGGAAGTTGATTGCACTCAAATAGATGCAATAACAACTTCAACAGAAAAACAAATGTACACCTGTTGGAATTGTAAATTGAAAGGACACTCCTACTTTGATTGTCCAAGTCCACAGCGTAATTTATTTTGCTTTAAATGTGGTCTAGAAAACACGACAAAGCCAAATTGTCCGAAATGTTCAAAAAACCGAATACAGGGCAATTTGATGACCCGGGAATTTTGCCCTCTAGAAAGGAACCCGGAGAAAAATTAGATTTGATAGACGAACAAAACACTCACTCTAAAAATAAAATTGACATTCAAAATTCCTCTATTGTACAACAACCAGATTTTCTTTTGCCACAAAATATTACAATTCTGAAAAGAGTAGATCAAACTGTTGAAAAACCAAACGACCTAGTAAAACAAAAACCAAAATCTCTTCACGAACGTTTACTTCTTTATCACGAAGCACGCAGTAGAATTTTCAAATGTGAACCACCTAATCATATTCTAAAGCTTCGTGAAAGAATAAAAAAGAGAAAAGAAGTTCATAGGGCGATTTCAGCCACAAGTCTTTGTAGCTCGGAAGATCCAAGACCTTATGCAAGTGTTACAATTTTTGGAAAACAAATACTTGGACTTTTGGATAGTGGCGCAAGCATTAGCTGCTTTGGAACGAATTGTCTGGAACTTCTTAAAAACAATAACCTTTCTTACAAACCCTTTAAGTCAAATGTGAAAACCGCTGGCGGTCAATCACAATCAATCATAGGTGAAATAAAAACAATTATTACTTATAAAGGCATTTCGAAAGAGATAACTTTATATTTGGTACCATCTTTAGAACAACCACTTTACCTCGGGGTAAATTTTTGGAAGTTATTTGATATAGCTCCTCAAATAATCTCAGAAATATCTTCTTTTACATTTCAAAATCTCGATGTTGAAAAAGATTTGAATATGCACGAACTAACAAGTGATCAGAGAAATCAATTGGAAACAGTTAAAAGCATGTTTCCTTCTTCTGCCATACTTGGACTTGGCAAAACCACGATAGAAGAACATTATATTGATACTGATAAATCGGAGCCTATTAAGAAAAGGCATTATTCTGTCTCCCCAGCAGTGCAAAAGCTAATGTATGAGGAACTGGATAGGATGATTTCAATGGGTATCATTGAGGAAAGCCAAAGTGCTTGGAGTTCTCCAGTTGTCTTAGTACAAAAGCCAGGCAAAAACCGCTTATGCTTAGACTCGAGAAAAGTAAACCAAGTCTCAAAAAAAGATGCCTATCCACTCCCTCATATAGATGGCTTGCTAAGTCGTCTTTCAGAAACATACTTTATTTCAAGTGTGGATTTGAAGGATGCCTTTTGGCAAATTCCATTGGAAGAGACATCAAGGGAAAAGACTGCATTTACGGTTCCCGGAAGGCCATTATACCAGTTCAAGGTGATGCCTTTTGGTCTCTGTAATGCAGCTCAACGAATGTGCCGACTGATGGATAAGGTGATACCGCATAGCTTAAAGGAAAACATTTTCGTATATTTAGATGACCTTCTGGTGATTTCAAAATCATTTGAGGAGCATCTAAATTTACTTAGTACAGTTGCTTCTCTACTTACAAAAGCCGGACTTACAATAAACGTTTCAAAATCAAAATTCTGTTTTAGAGAATTAAAGTATCTTGGATACATTGTCGGAAACGGATGCCTGAAAACAGATCCAGACAAAGTCTCAACAATCAAAGAGTTTCCAGTACCAAAATCGGCAAAACAGGTGCGGAGATTCCTAGGTTTATCTGGCTGGTATAGGAGGTTTGTCAAAGATTATTCGTCTCTTGCTTCCCCTATTACTGATACACTGAAGAAAGGTAAATCTTTCGTGTTTGGTACTGAAGCACTTGCAGCTTTTGAAAAATTAAAGACATCTCTAACAACGGCTCCTTTATTAGTCAATCCTGATTTTACAAAGCAATTCATTTTGTTATGTGATGCTTCAACTTCTGGCATTGGTTGTGTATTGTGCCAAAAAGATGAAAATGATGTTGAGAGACCTATCTGCTATTATTCGCACAAGCTGAATAAAGCCCAACGCAACTACAGTGTTACTGAGCTAGAATGCTTAGCAGCTGTTTTAGGTGTTGAGAAGTTTCGTTCCTATGTTGAGGGGCAAGATTTCAAGGTGGTGACTGATCATGCGAGCCTGAAGTGGCTCATGAACCAAAAAGATCTCAACGGCCGTCTTGCAAGGTGGAGTTTAAGACTTCAACGCTTCTCTTTTGTAATAGAGCATCGAAAGGGATCACAGAACGTCGTTCCTGATGCAATTTCAAGAATGTATGCCGTTGATGAAATTACATCTCAATCTATGACTTCAGTAGACCTTTCCGATGTTCTTCATGTTGATTTAAAAGATTCTTCTTTTCAATCAGAGGAATACAAAAAATTGATAAAAACAATCTTAGACGATGAGGGAAGATTGCCAGACCTGCGTGTATCAGAAGGATTCGTGTACAAAAAAGTCAAGCCATGTACCGGGATTCCATTAGAGGATGACCTTGTTTGGAAACTTTGGATTCCTTCTTGTCTGACAAATCATCTGATTCGTTTGGCTCATGAACCACCGAAAGCATCGCATGGTGGAATCACTAAGACTTTGTATCGTTTGCGTGATCGTTTTTACTGGCCTAATATGGCGGCACAAGTAAAATCTTTTATAGCGGAATGCATAGTCTGCAAGTCTTGCAAAGCTCCAAACTCAACATTGAAACCTCCAATGGGACAAGCTTTCTTGGTAGATAGACCCTTTCAGCATATTTTCATAGATTTTCTTGGTCCTTATCCAAGATTGAGGAACTCAAATGTTTATATGATTGTTTGCTTAGACCAATTGACCAAGTTTGTCACCGTTGCTGCATTAAGAAAAGCCACAAGTGAAGCCGCCATGAAATTTCTTGAAGAACAAATATTTTCGATATTCGGAGTACCAGAATCTGTTTTATCTGATAATGGAAAGCAATTCACGGGAAAACAATTTGTGAAATTTCTTTCAAGTTATGGAATACGGCATGTTAAAACAGCTTTCTATTCACCGCAAGCTAATGCCAGTGAACGGGTCAACAGGTCAATACTAGCTGCAATAAGGTCATACATTAGTCCACATCAACAAAACTGGGATAAACATCTTCCATATATTGTGAGCGCATTGCGAACAACAATCCATTCAGCCATTGGTATGTCACCTCACGAGGCATTGTTTGGACAATCAAAAATTGAACATGGGTCAGATTATATTCTTCTTAAGAAATTAACAGCTCTTAATAATTCTGAATTTACTCTACTACCAAAAGCTAGTAAAATGAATATTATTCACAATAATATAAAGGAATCACTGGCTCGAGCCCATGATACATACGAACGTGTTTACAATACTAGAAGCAAAAGCATTCCGTATTCAGTTGGTCAGAAAATTTTCAAAAGAAATTTTATACTGAGTGATGCCACTAAAAAAAAGAAATGCAAAATTATGTCCTAAATTTGTACCGGCGAAGATAAGAAAAATTGTTGGCGAAAATCTTTACGAGCTTGAAGATTTAAATGGCAATCTTTTCGGAATTTCTCATGCTAAGGATATTCGTAAATAATATTTTCTACCAAATCCTATTCATATATTTTTAGTAATAGATAATTAATTTAGTTGTAAGTAAATTTTTTTTTTATTTAATTTAATTAAATTAATTGTTCAAAGCTTATTAAGATGTCTATCGGCCCATTTTTCATCCAATTTCTCATCTCTTGCGTTTGAGCAATTGGCTTGATTTGTAAGGGACCTCTTTAAAAATGTTAGCTTAAACAAAAATCTACTTTGTTCAATAATAAATTTTTTTTGATCAAGTATTCAAAAATGTATTTCACTGGCATTTCAAACAAAATAAACTTTAGGATGTCGTGTTTGAAATTTAAAAATAATTGAATTAATGAATAAATTTAAATATGTGTGTGGGACTTTGATTCACTATATAAGGAGTCAAAACGTTTAGATTTTATTCAGTATTTTCTTAAATTTTCGGAAGTAAAGAAAGTTTTAAGTTTTTTTGTAGCATATAAAAAAAAAAAATAAATAGTTTTTCGCTTTGTGCAATTCCTTAAAGATTGGAATTTTCGAGAATTTTTTTTTTCCTTTCTTTGTGCGTGCTACAATTATAAATTCATTGAAAAACCGAACAAGATATAAGATTAATATAAAACTTTCAAGAACATTTATCTCGGAACAATTTTATTAAATTTCCTAAGACTTTCCCCTGGCATTTGTTTAAATAAATAATTCAATCAGTGGAAGCATTTCCAACAATGGAGTTCCTGGTTTTGGACAAGAAAAACTGTTTCATTTTCATAAAGCTTAACAAACATATTGATGGCTTTTAAGCAATAAGCTATATGTATATATTCGGATTAAGAAGACCGATGAAAATTTCAAGAATTATTTTTCAACATCCAACTTTCTCGAAGACGATTCATCAATCAACATTTTTTTTAATATCTTAATTGTTGTTGTTTTTTTTTATTTTTCTTTGACGTGTGCTGATTATAGTTCCTTATTTGAAAAAAAAAAAAGCTAAGTATACTTAAATTTTCCAGTTTTCTAATTTTTTTTCCATTCCCTTGTTTAGTCTATTTTGATTTCATTTCTTGTTTCGTTTAAATATAAAAATATATTCTTTCTTTTGTTGTGTGTAAAACTAGGTTCAACAGGTTCGAGACCAGGAGGTTGTGCACATCCTTTGGAGTCATAAACCAGAAGTTAACTTCATGATTCCAAAATAAAATGTAATGGTTTTTTTTTGAATTATAAGAAATATATAATGTTTTGGTGAGTCATCATTTTCTTACTTTTATATTTAAAACGAAACAAAATCAGCTCATTTTAACATAATAATATCATTCTGGAATATTTACCAGAACAATAAATAAAAAAAAAGAAGACCTCATGATTTAAGTACATTATATTCTTTTTAACATAAATAACTTTGAACATTAAAAATTTTTGAACTTTTGTTACTTTGATTTTTTTTTTATTTAACTTAATTTTTCTTAACTTTTCTTGAATTTCATTCTAAATATAAAAATATTTTTACTAACTTTCCACAACTATTTTCATTAAATTTTTTTTTATTTAACATAACCAAATTATTTTTTTTTAATTGATTAAATGTTTCATAACATACATCAGCATTTTTTTTATATGTAGTTAATTTTAAAATTAAAAATAAATCTGTCATTCATTATAGTTTAAAATGAAACAAACAGATTTCTTTTATTTTGATCACCCCTGAATAAAAGAATTTAGGATGATTTTGGGTTAAATTTCTTTTCAGTGTGTTGTGTAAGTGAATGTTGAGAGTGAAGTTTTGGTGATGATGTAGGTAGATAGTATTTCAGTTAGGGGCTACTGCAAGAATATCGAGTGTAGCAGTAGCATAGGCAGTCTTTATCAGTTCTTTGGTTTTGTTAAAGACTGTGGGAGGGCTAATCACTCATGAAAACCGCAACTCCTTCTTCAGGTTTTCCAATTTCTTTTCATTTTTTTTTGTATTTGATTTTCAAATCCTATTTTCGTTAACTTTTCGTATATTTTTTTTTGTGTTTAATATACATATTTTTTTTTATAAATAAAGGCATGTAGAGTAACGCTGCTTGGTAAGTCGGTGCAAGATCCCACCCCTCCGTCGAGCTAGACCTAGATTATGCAAGCATGCCTGCCCGCACTAGACAAGCTAAGCAACCTACCTTTTTCGACCAAATTTACTTTCTACAGGATTCCTGTACCTTTTAGGAAGTTTTTTTGGAAATCTTTAAAATCTATTTTCGAATTGGTAGGAAAATTCTTTGTTTGTATATTTTCATTACTTGGTGGTGATTATGTATAAATGGGAATTTCGTTACAGCCTATAAGATACTCTCCTCTATCCTACAAGACCGGATAACCCCATACGCTAAAACCGTTATCGGACAATATCAGTGTGGTTTCATTCCAGGCAAATCAACAACTGATCAGATATTTACCCTTAGGCAGGCGATGGAAAAATGTCTAGAATTTAACATCCCAACATACCATCTGTTTATAGACTTTAAGACCGCCTATGATAGAATAGCCAGGGTAGAACTTTACAAAGCCATGAGAGAATTCGGCATCCCAAACAAATTGACACGACTATGTAGGTTGACCATGACCAACGTAACAAGCCAAGTAAAAATAGCCGGATTGCTATCCAGACCAATCAACATCTTTAATGGTCTCCGACAAGGGGACGGTTTGGCCTGCCTCCTCTTCAACCTGGCGTTGGAGAAAGCAATCCGTGACTCTGGCACGGCAACAAGAGGGACCATCGTCAACAGGTCCAGCCAGTTACTGGCTTACGCAGACGACATCGACATCATCGGAAGAATCGAACAAGCTGTACACGATTCCTTCATCCAGATCGAGCAGGCGGCACAAAATCTGGGGCTGCACATTAGTGAAGGTAAAACAAAGTACATGGTGGCGTCGAATGCGAGAGGAACAGTTGGTCAAACAATCAAGGTTGCGGAGCACGAATTTGAAGTGGTGCAATCCTTTAAATACCTTGGGTCAATAGTAGCAGCCGATAACAATATAGAAGAAGAAATACGCGGGCGGCTTCTCAAATCCAACAGAGCCTACTATAGTCTGTCAAAGCTCTTCAAATCCAGAAATCTCACCATAACTTCAAAACTGCTGCTGTACAGGACCATGGTCCTGCCAGTACTCACATATGGATCCGAGACTTGGGTGCTTAGCAAAAGGCACTCCGACCTCTTAGCTGCGTTCGAGAGAAAAGTCTTAAGGAGAATTGTTGGCCCCGTATGTGAGGAAGGACGATTCCGGAGACGGTACAATCATGAACTGTACGCAATCTACCTTGAAGCAGATATCGTGACAAAAATTAAGTTCGGTAGACTCCGGTGGGCAGGGCACCTAGCTCGCATGAGCGAAGAGGAACCTGCTCGGAAAGTTCTTTGTGGTACATTCTATGGTAGACGACAGCTTGGTAGACCATGCTTGCGCTGGAGAGATGGCGTAGACCAGGACGCCCGAAGCCTTGGGGTGCGCAACTGGATGGCGTCGGCTAGAGACCGGGATAGGTGGAGAGACTTGTTGAAAGAGGCCAGGACCGGAACCCGGTTGTCGAGCCGATGATGATGATGATTTAAATCAATTTTAGAATAGTCGGATCTAAAACCTATTTATAAAAACAGAACCGACTTTTTGTTAATTTTAAACGACACAAAGTATACTTTAAAGATAAAGAGCTTGTCTAACTTTAACAGCAGCAAATAGCTGCTTTATGTTTTAAAAGAATACTTTGTACTTGGGGGTGGCCGTGGCGCGATGGATGTGTGCTCGCCTGTGAACCTCATGATCACAGGTTCGATCCCTGCCGTCGTCTATGTCAGTTCAATTCCATTAAAAACCTTCTAAAATTGTCTTCAATGGGTTTACTCATTACATGTTGTTCAGGCATAACACTAACAACATGTAATTGAGTTAAACTTGTATGCCCAACAAGGATGAAAACGAATAAAATAATGTGAATTATAAGCGACATAGAAATAAGACACGGCATTCTCCGCTTTAGTTCAGCCGCCATCCCTGGAGATAAAATAACTCAGACAACAACCTTCAGTCTTAGAACATCGTGCCACACATCTTTCCTATCCTTCTTTCTCTTCCTTAACTTCACGCACGAGCACTACGATCTTCAGTGTTGCAATATTGTGGAGGGCGATGCATTGACAAGCAAATCAGTTCCTACAAATGTATGCATGAACGTACAAGTATAGCCAAACTAATTTGCACCTTGTAATACCGAAATTGAGTTTTTATTTTGTGATTTAGCGGTATATGTATATTTATTTTCCATCTAAAATAATGGAAATAACATTTAAGCAATTACAATTTGTATGCATGTAAGTATTTTTTTAAATGTTTTATCACTGAAAAATTACAATTTTTTAGTTTGAAGTTATTTGTGTTCATTTAATCCGTCAAATGTAGGGTTGTTCAACGTAAATTCGATTACGTTCTGTTGTGAAACCCATTTTATTTAGCAGACTATTCTGATTAAAATTATTCACCGCTATTACAGAATTCGGCGAATGAGTTAAAGTGACAGTTTCAATTCATTTCCAAACTTTTACTATTACTGAATCTGACGAATGAAAGTTGAACGAATGTCGGTAACTATCCCTGCATCACTGACATTTTGTTCAACTTATATGGTATTACAGAATTCGTAATCCATTCGTACTCCATACAATTTCTATCATTTTACATTCGCATCAATTTCGAGACGAATCTGAAGTGAATTTTTGATTAAACGAAAATAAACAATGGAGAGTACAAAAATGTAAGTCAAAAGCTTATCATACTGAATGCTAAAATGTTTGTTTAACAAATTTTAATAGAACACGCACAAATAGCAACGCAACCAGAGAGCAAGAAATCTAAAAAAAAAAAAAGAGCACACGGTGGTTGGTTTTGGACCGTCCTCCATCTTCGTACTAACCACTCTCAACGATGCTTGATTTCGTTGATCGAAAGCGATACTATTATCACAGCCTAAGGATACGCATACAGTAGTGCGACAAAGCCATGCGATGCGAGAAGCGTTGCGACAAGCGATTCGAGATGCGAGAATTAGATGCGAGATAGTGCGCACAGTAGAAGCGATTTTCTGCGGTTATGTTGTTAATCCCCTTATAATTATTGCTACCAAAATTGGTAAAAGTTGCATTACACAACCCAAGCACTGAAATAACAAAATTTAACTCTTTTGATTTTTTTTAAACCTCAAAACTAACAATATGAGCCTTCTCGCACGAACTCGCTTGAAAAAGTGGTCAGAACAGTTTGTGTGCGAGATGCTTGCGATAGGCATGCGAGAAACTCGCAACACTCGCATCAAATATCGCTTCACTGTGCGCACGTATATAAGAATGAATGTAAATATTTTTCTCGCACGCAAACGCTTCTCGCATCGCATCGCTTTGTCGCACTACTGTACGCGCAACCTAAGCCAGTTGAATAAATGTTTGTAGCTGACAGAGTCGATACGAAAGTTCATAAATGATAAGGTAATTTTATGTTGATGTTGATTTGTTAATCAATGTAGTTCATCCGACGAATTTCATAATTGAGTTTTATAGCGGATGCGAATCGAGTCAACTCACCGGGAGTAAAATTCTGCAAATTCTGTAATAGACATGATTAAAAAGTTGGACAAATGTCGACTTCCTTTACACATAAAAAGTCAATTTCTATGTGAAGATTTTGATCCCTTGCCAGATTTTGCGTTCCTTCACACTGAATCAAAATCTTCAAATCCCTATTTGAAAAGGAATTTCCAAGAACATACATACATGGAACACGAACTTGCACATATGTACGAGTACATACATCAAACGAAAAAATTTCGATTTGAGATCGAAATCCCTAGTTTGTAAACGAAATCAACAATCGACTGTATTAAGTACAGCTGTTTTTATTCCTTAAGCGAGCAATGTTGAACATTTTGCGCCGAGTGTTCACATGCACATGTATGTATTTGCACACAAAGAAGAACAATATATTGGAAAATATTTCTTGGGCATGTTCTAAAAAAAATATTCAGTAAATATCTACCGCAAGGACTTAAGAACACATAATTTGTTTTAATGAATTTGATATTTTATTACCATTTTCTAAGGATGTTACATTTTTCTTGCTTATGGCTTTCGATTTCGAGGTCACTTTTCTCTAAAAATGTCATTAAAATATTTGCGGTGTGCTCCAGAGTTATGATTAACGAAAAATTCGTAAGCTAACCGCTTCAACCGATACACCATTCATACGGTACGACCCTATTCAAACTCGAAAAATTTCCGGTGGGCAAAATTCACATCGCCAAAACATCAATTTTTTAAATGAAATACGTAAATATCTCTGTAATTTTTGAATTTAATATTAAACTTGAAGAATGCCTAGGCCTACCCTTTAAAACCTCAAGTGTGTGTTGAGAAATCAAAAAGAAAATATTTGATGGAACTACCGTGAATGAAGTCCATAGTAATATCGATATAGTACCCCAACGAATGTGATTGCAACGGTCTTAAGCACCATTTCGTGAAAAGGGCAAAAAGAAAAAAAGTGTTCTCATAAAGCCATCTTGACACCTGGTCTGGAAAATCTTCTTTTGCCATATCAAAACTACGGAAATCTAATTATTATTAGGTGCGTTTTATTATATACGGAAGTATGTGGATCCGGATCTAGATTAATTCGTATTGTTTTATTTTTAAGAATCATTGGCGATAATAAAACGCAGCTATTGTTACCAACGCCCGTGTAAGCTCACTCTTAAAGCCTTTCACCAAAAAATCGGTTTTCGTCGAAAACCTGCATCGAAAACACATACATTTTTGTGAACTACAAGTTTTCGTTTTTGACAAGTTTTTGATAAAACCTCTCGAAAACCAGTTGAAATTCATAGATGAAGTAAACAAACACACCTAATGAAAAATACAAAGCTCAATTGAAATGAAATGAAAACATTCAAATACCAATCAGACATAAGAAAAAAACATCTGACAGCTACTGAGAAGAAAAATTTACAGTTTTAATTGACATTAAGTGTCAAAATAATTTAAATGACAAGCGAAAACTTGTGAGCACTTTTTGAGGTTTCGAAAACTTTTAGCCGAAAACTGGGTTTTCGGTTCGGTGTGGAAAGGCTATTAGTCTACGTGTAAATTTGCTTTCGGTCTCCGTGAATGCTGTTCGTTCATAATTTGCTTTGGATGCGTTCATTGTTCTAGAATGCTCAGAACAGTCGTCATGATTCTGAAATATATTTACTTACATTATTTAAAGAAAACCACGAGCAGCAACCACGGCAGACCAAGAGTAAGTACAAATTATACTAAACATATTTATTAACTTGTTTTGAATAGTTTTTTTTAAAGTTTTCACATTGGAGAGACGAAACCCTTGTAAGTTTTAGTCGCCAAGGAATCGACGAAATTTCTTCTTTTAAATGCACCGAGTCACGAGAATTTTTGCGCTTGTCAGGTGGTTTCGTGAGAGCTTTCATTCATCAGTGGCAGGCCATTAATAATAATTTCTTGGCAAAAATTCGTGCTACTGCGCCAATCAACCCAAATCGACTTGACTCTTTAATTAACTTTTCTCTTTAGATGAAAGACATTGTTGTAGCCATGGAAGCGTCCGGATTAGTTTCATATTTAAATAACCCTTCGCTGATCAGGATATTATAGAAAAATTTCCAGTTCAAAGCGTATTGAAAATACTAATGACGTAAATAGAAAACTCTGAGTGACTTGAGTTTTACACATGCTGAGGTAGCAAGTAAAATGATATCTGTCCCGTTACAAGTAGTCCTGAATCAGAAAAGCGTAAGGTGTATCGTCTAAACTTCCGTAAAGAGAGTTCTATCCCAAGTCAGGGTGGTTCATCATCAAGTATTAGGTGTTGTGCATGCGAAGGGACCCATGGCATTATAAAGTGCGAACAATTTAAAAGGTTGAACTATAATGAGAAATGGAAAGTTGTTAAGACCAACAAACTGTGCCGCTCTTGTTTAAGACGTCATGATGCAAAATTTTGTCGAGAAGAAAAAGAATGCCAGGTTGGTGGATGTCACATGAAGCATCATCCACTGCTGCATAAAATAAATGCAGTAGATACTGAATGATGCAATAACGCAGCTGTAGTTGCCGTCCACAGAATACAGACTTCAAAAGTTTTATACCAGATTGTGCCTATTACAATTTTTGGCAAAAACTCCTCCGTGGGTGTATACGCATTTTTAGATGATGGCTCAGTTCCAACTCTTATCGAGAAAGATATTTTGGTACAGATCGGCAGTCAGGGTATAACATCAGACTTATGTCTTAGAGAAACAGATGGAACGGTGCGCATAGAGACAAATTCACACCATCTTGATTAGCAGATTGCTCCTAAGAGGAAAGACAACAATTGTTTTTCACTACGAAATGTGAGATCCGTTGAAAGACTTGACCTACCGTTTCAAACCCTAAAATGTGGAACTTACAGAGGAGTATACAAATTTGAAGGGACTTAAAGTAGAATCTTACCAAAACGTAATTCTAAGTCATAATCGGTCTGAACAACAGAAACTTAGCCATGCCTTTGAACCATCGTGAAGGACAAATACATGAATCAGCCACTACAAAGACTCGTCTAGGGTGGACGATATACGGTGAACTCGGGCAAAGTTTCAATACACGTTCAAGTGCTGAAGTTGTCAACATGCACCTACATATTTGCGAATGTGACGATAATGCAGCGTTACAAAAGCTGATCATAGATAACATAAAGATCGAGAATGTGGCCTATCGCCACGCGATAGATTGAATCTGGATACGAAAGAGGTTCTACAAAATAGTATCAAACGTGAGGGTGACCTGTTCATATCGAGATTACTTTGGAAGGCCGAAAACATGACGCTTCCAAATAATAATGCAATGGCGTACCGAAGATTATGTTGTTTTAAAGAAAGAACAGGTGAATATTCACCTTCAAAATATGGAAGCCAAAGAATATATACGAAAACTCCGAAGGGATGAAGTCGATATCAACTATACTCTTAAATGGTACCTACCGATGTTTGCAGTCAGGAACCCAAGAAGATTAGGGTAGTATTGGATGCTCCAGCGGATTGCAATGGCATATCCCGAAATGGGTGCCTTGAAAAGGGACCAGATCTTATGACTTCTTTGACAGACGTTTTATTTAACTTCAGAGTTGGAAAAGTGGGAATTCGTGGCGACATATGTGAAATGTTTCAACGAATAGCAGTTGATGAAAATGATCAGCAATCTCAAAGGTTTCTTTGGTGAAGTGGAGAAACCCATCGCCACCCAGATACATACATTTTAAAAGTTATGAGTTTCGGAACAAGTTGCTGACCATCTGTCGCCCAGGGTGTCAAAAATTCAAATACATTGGAATACATCAGCAATTCCCAAGGGCAGCAAAGTCCATTATCGAGAGACACTGTGTCGACGATATGCTTGACATTATCAGCAATATCAAGAAAGCCATCGACCTCGCCAAAGAAGTTCGAGAGATCTAAAAACATGCTAATTTCCACATTCGTAACTGGATATCTAACTTAAAGGAGTTCATTGATGCATTGAGTGATGGCGGAACTACAGATGAGTTCTGGCGAGCTGGAAAAACTGTGGAGCAGGTCATGCAGGCGGAGAAAGTTCTCGGAATATGGTGTGGAACAAACAATGATATCTTTTACATTAAATTTGAAATTTAAGAAGGCGAATGAAGAAGTTTTGCGTGGGGAGAAGTTGCCAGCCAAAAACAGCTGTTAAGACTGCTTATGTCCATCTTTGTACTACTGGGTATATTAACCTTTTTTACGGTCTTTATGAAAACTTTGCTGCAGGACATCTATCAAGAGTTTTCCGATGCGTGGAACAGGTAGCACTCCATACTTCGACGGATTGAAATAAATGAATTTCCCAGATGTTACTTCAATCTAGCAAACAGTGACTCAAGTAAGGTGCAAATACACGTTTTCGCAGATGCAAGTGAGACAGCATACGCATAGCGGTTGCATACTTCAGAATAATTTCGAAAAAGGGCACAGAGGTAGTACTTGTCTGTTATAAAACTAAAGTAGCCCCACTCCGATCAATCTCAATACCCCCAATGGAACTGTTGGCAGCTGTATTAGGATCTTGCCTTGGCAGTACTGTAGCCAAATCTCATGAACTGGAAATAAAATGAACGCATTATTGGCCTTATTCCAGAGCTGTACTTTATGGCTGACAGCGGACCCCAGAGCCTACAAGCAGTTCGTTATGTTTTGTGTGGGCGAAATCCAGGAGTCAACAGATGTTTCAAGCTGAAAATATATACAGACTAAACAAAATGATTTGGCCACGAAGTGAAATCATCAACCAAATTTCGAGCCTACAAGCAGTTCGTTATGTTTTGTGTGGGCGAAATCCAGGAGTCAACAGATGTTTCAAGTTGGAAATATATACAGACTAAACAAAATGATTTGGCCACGAAGTGAAATCATCAACCAAATTTCGATCCAAAATGTCACCGTTTCGCGTAAGTGAAATCCTAGAGCTATCCGATATATGAGAGTGGAGGTGGGTCTCGACTAAGGAAAACGTGGCCGATGAAGCCACAAAATGAACCAAAATTCCAGAATTCTGTTCGTCCAATCGATGGTTTGTTTTTCGTTTTCGTTTTTACTCCAGCCTCCAGAAACTTAGCCAATCGAAAAAAGTCAACAGAAAAACATCACCGATGAATTGAGAAGCCAATACGTAGACATGTTCCTTGTTATGAAAACCTATTTGCAGCAGACCGATTTTCGGAGTGGAGAAAACTGCTCCGTAGTTGTGCCTTTCTTCACCAGTTTGTCAAAAAGTTGCAGGTAAAAGCAAAACTCAAGCAAATTTTTTCTGAGAGCTTCGCACCAACTGAACAACAGCTTATAGTAATTATATTTCTACAAGACGAAGCAAGCACAAATGGACCCCTCAATCAAATGGAACTTCAGCAAGCTGAGAGAACCCTACTAAAAGAAGTGCAGCTTTTAACATATCGAGATGAAATTGATTGTTTTTCTAAAAATAAGCCGGTGAGTAAAACAAGCTCTATTTACAAACTTTGTTCATATTTAGACGAATATGAATTAATTCCTGCTAGTGGAAGGATTGAGCTTTCCAAGGATGTGGGTCATGATTTTAAACACCCAATCCTTCTCTCGGGAGAACATCATATCACTAGTTTTATTATGCTTAATTAGCACGAACGCTACGAACACCAACACTATGAAACAGCTTTAAATGAAATTCGGCAGTGATTTTATGTAACTAATTTGAGAACTGCCTTCAATTCTGTTCGTTGGTCTTATCAAAACTGCAAAAATCTTAAAGCACAGCCAAGTCCCCCAATTATGGCTCAACTACCACCTGCCAGACTGGCTTCCTTTAGTCGCCCATTTTCATTCGTGGGCGTGGATTACTTTGGTCCATTGAATGTAACAATTCACCGAAGGATAGAAACGCGATGGGGAGTTTTGTTCACTTGTCTAACATGCAATGAATACATATTTGAGGTCGCCCATTCTTTATCCACTTTCCACTGATTCTTGCATCCTGGCGATTCGGAATTTTATTGCCCGACGAGGAATACCTATGGAATTTCATTGTGACAATGGCACCAACTTTCACGGCGCGGAATGAGAATTGAAAGAAGCCTAGGAAAAAGTTAATAAAGAAAAACTAATTAAAACATTCAAATTAGCTATGACCAATTAGGTCTTCATTCCACCAGGGCTCCCACACATGGGAGGAAGCTGAGAAAGATTGGTCAGATCTTTCAAATTAACCTTGGCTCATTCTATGCTCGCACGCAATCCCTCAGATGAGGTTTTACGAAGCTCACTAATCGAAGTTGCAAGCATCATAAATTCGTGTCCTCTAACATATTTACCAATAACAAATAAACACGAAGATGCATTGACCCCGAATCATTTCTTACTTGGGTCTTCCAGTGGGATGAAGCCAATAGCAATCTTCAACGATGATCGATCGGTACTCAAGAAGAACTGGATGACGAGCCAGCAATATGCAGACCTTTTTTGGAAGAGGTGGGTACAAAAATACCTCTCTCCTATTACGCGGCGCTCAAAGTGGTTTACTCCTGCTAAGCCGATTGAAGTAGGCAGCTTTGTAATCATCGTTGACCCGAACAGCCCACGAAATAGCTGGCCAAAAGGTAGAGTAATCGATGCTAAACTATCCAAAGATGGACAGGTACGGAGCGCTACTACCCAAACAAGTTCAGGAGTGTAAGAACGGCCTGCTGTCAAGTTGGCTGTGTTAGATGTCGGTGTTATGGATTTGGTAAAGTCCACTTCTCCTAGTGGCCATACTGGGGGGGGAGTGTTAACAACCCTGCTCTCCACACAGAGCCAGTATACAAAAACAAATGTAAAATATCCAATTGTCAAATGGCAGATGGCAAGTCAATTGCAAGTCATATTTTGAGGTTAGTTTGGGCACTAGCGAGAGAAGTTAAAATTAAAGTAAATCATAAAAAACTATAAAATAAATTGTAAAAAAATCTAACTGAAGTAAAACTAAAAGTAGGTCCGTATTAACATATAATTCATTCCTAAAATAATGAATTTTATATTTGTAGGAATTTTGTAACCCACCAAAAATGAAATTGAATAGGTACCTAATTGAGTTGTTTTTTGTTTTATTCGTAGGCTCACAAAATCTGAAAGCAACAGAATTTTAAAAGTAATTTCACATCCGTGTATATGTATATGTATGTAAAATATGATAAGTCCAAAATCGTTTTTATTTTTTTTTATCTTTTTTTACGTCTCTTGATCAATGATCAATCATCGAAAATGATATTTTATTCATTGACTATGAATTCGAGGTAGTTTTTTGTATGAAAGACTTGGTCCTGGACTGCTGACATAAACCTTTCCGCCGCAGAGTCTGACGCTAGGACGTCTATATTGAATGCACATAGCTCGTTGGGGTATGGTTTACTTTAACAGTTACTAGTTAGGTGCTCTTGTGTAGACTGTGTTTGTTGGCCTTACTGTATCCCGTTCTTTAAGTTGGCTGCGTGAAATTTTCATCTGTATGGGAAATATCATTCTGAAGTAATGACTGAAATTATTGATTGATCTAAAGCAGATTAAGGATGGTGTTGGTGATGTTTGGTTATCAGCGTTTTCTTACTTTTCTATCTAATTCTTCTAAATAAGTGGAACTCTATTCTACTACACCCGCAGAATATGTAATTATTTGGATATCGTAGGTGTTTATAGTTGCTGCCATATTTTTAAAAGTTGTTTCGAGTGATCCCTAATCATTTCATTTAAGCGTGTGATTTATTGTGCTTATAATTTATTGTGCGTGACTGTTACAATCCCAGATATTTGTAAAATACTCCTTCTTCCAATTAGTTGTTAGCTTTTCCTTTTTGTAATTTATCATTTTTTAATCAAAGAATGACGTAAACAAATTTCTTTGTCCGGCATACACTTGCCAATTTTCTACCGCATTAATAATATGCAGCTAAGTGCTCCTTTTGTATACCCCTTCTGCTGTCCAGCCAAAATGTAATTGCAAGAGGAGTAGCCTGTAGAATGTGTTAAGCCAGTTTATTAGTCGGAACTTCGAATTCGACTCCTGTTAATTGTCATACAGGAATAAGGTAGGTAATTTCTTTACATCATATGAAGGTATTCAGGACTGCAAGTTTGGCTCTGTACAAACCTGCTCATTACGCGTCTTATGATACCGTGAAAACCAACACAGGATTTCATTCCCATTGGGAAAATCTTATCAGTGCATCGTTTCAGTAAAATTCTTATTTGCCATTCTTAACTTCTAAAAGAACCTTTTTTATTATATGAAAGTGAAAATTGGGATATTCTTAACAACTTTTTTTAGAAACTTATTATTTTGGAGGAGGTTTATAGATCGACGATCATTGAAGGAGAATGTTGCTCATCTTTGTAAGGCTCTTAAAGGAGAATCATATCAGCTAATTAGTGACCGTCAGAAATATTCAACCGATGTTGAAGTAATTATGGATTCTCTGCGTTTCATTATTGGTTGTTTTGATCTCTTAGTGCATGGGTTCACGGCAGATCTTTCCAAGCTCCCAGCTTTGAAATTTAAATGCGATCCAAATCTACATATTTGGGATATGTTAAAGTGAACGGTTTTGTTGCTGATTTAAGGTCAATGAACAGTGTGGATGACCTTTCAAATGGGTATTTTTTGACTGAACTATCTTGCAAGTAGGCGCTTGACTTTAAGAATTAGTCGATTTACTACCCGAATTAGTGAAGCCTTTAGAAACGTTTTTTCCCAAAAGGGCACACTTGGGATTGAAAACTTCAAACTACAAACTTCATTGCCTACATCTTCAAAGAACATATTCTAAATAATTGTGATGAGTTTAAGTTATTGCCGCCAGAGTTAAGATTATTCTTTACCCGAGAGCAAAAAATATATTCCCACTTTTTGGGCCCAACACAACATGATTGAATGACGGACTCTAAGAAGACCTATAGGCTGTAGTACTCGTATATCTATCAAGTTGCTCGGGACGACAATATCCTCTTTTACATCAGGTGTCTGTTCAGCTCCTACGATCAAACCCACCAGGTTTCATGAAGCTTCTGAACCCACTACGGCGCGATTTTCATTCTATAACGCAATCAAATCCGAAGATGAACTCCACGAATTAGTGAAGAGCCACCTTACGCCGGAGGAATTTGGTGTTATGCGGCCATCTAAGGGTGATTTGCTTAGTAAAGAATCCAGTCGAGCTTTGGACATCATGGGGAATATGACAAATTATGTGAACAATCGTTACGAATACTGATAGTTTTCAATGGCACTAAGTCGACAAATTTTGCTGTAAGCTTCCTTGAAAAAATGTTAGAAGAATCATATGCTTGATCTGCTTTAGAAAGGCTATACGAGGATGGCTTCTGAGGACGAGTTTAAAAAAGATTGGCCACGAGTATGGTACGCACCCACTTTCATTATTGAAAATCTGAACAAGCTCCCTCCTATGAGATGAGGCGGACGATGCATTGAAGGTGTATGGTGTTCCATTAAACATGCATCTACTTTAAGGGTCTGACAACATAGTTTGTGTTCATGTACGTATTTTCAAGCTCCGAGAACGTAAGGTAGTAGCGAATGCTGATTTTAAGGAAATTTTCCATCAGTTCAAAATAAGACCGGAGGACCAACAGAGTTCTTGTTGTTTCTTCTTTCTTCTTCCTTTTCTTCGGCGCTGTTATGATCTCGATGTCGAGGGGATCATAACTCTCCCACGTATCTGCTTCACACTAGTGATCCGCCTGTGGGGTTCGCCGGGTTGACCTCAGAAATCGGCGGCAAGCCTCCCGGTTTTGTATTGTTCCATTTCTGATGCCAACTGAATGCTGGTGTTTTTGCATTTGTTTGTACCAGGAGTGTTTAGGCCTACCTTTCTTTTTATTTCGAATTGGAACGTTGTATGATATTGCCTTTTTGACGGGGTTCTCAGGATCTCTCCTTTGAACATGGCAATACCAACTGAGTCGGTCGTGTTCAATTTTTTGGGAAATGGTATTCTTAACATGAAGGCTTCCTCGGATCTTCGTACTTCTTGTTGTTCTTGTTGTTTGATGTATTTATATTTTACTAGCCGACCCAGCTCTCGAAATTCGAGTGCCAATTTATTTATTATTTATATTATTGGCAGTGTTTTCAAGCAAATTTATTAAATTAAATTTCATTTTATGTAATATGCAAAGTGTTCGACAGTGCAAAAACAAAAATGACCCACAGTGTGTAAATGCGTGTCTCAAGTATATTCTGCACATCTCCGTAACTGTGGCTTTCCAGCCATATAAAATTTATCGAAATCGGTTAAATACTTTTGGAGAAAAGTGTACCACAAAAAACATGTTTGCCGTTTTATTATATGATTTCTTAAATTCCAAATACAATATTTAAGAAAAACGGATATATGTATAAGTGACAAAGTTATTTTTATAAAAAATAGAGTTAATGCCACTCTAGCAAAAAAGTAAGACATGAATAGTTTAAAATAGGTGGGGTGACCCTTCAAAAAGAAATATTACAAAGATATAAAAAAATCAATTTACAATATAACCAGTTACAATTTGTATGAAAATGAATTAAATTGAAAATTAAATAATTTCAACAAAACATCATATAAACTCTCGTAATCAAGACTAAAGAGCTATTGTTTTATATGTTTACCAAATAAGAAATGAGAAGTTTACATTTTTAGTGAATGGCGGTATACTCGTAGATACTTGATTCATAAAACTTCCACGTTATTGAAAACGAGATTACCTGAACTTCTAAAGAAACTTTTTAGGACTTTATAGCAGTGCGGTATAGATGTCGGACTGGAAGAATATTCAAATTCCTAAATAGTGAAAAACTTGGAGGGAACCGAGGTTTGCCACAATTTTTTTTTCAGAACACTTTTTTGAACAGAGGCTGAATTTTATATAAGTACGTCCCCAACAAGAAATACCATATTGTAATTTCGAATTTTAATTCTTGAATCAATAATCAAACCGATATATTTAAATTCATTCAAATTTTCTATTTTAAAACACCTATCACTGCAGCACGTTTGATCGTTAAATGTGGAAGACAGATTCAAAGAATCATAGGTGCAGCTCAAAAGTTTAAATTTTTGGAACTCAGTAGCATGGAAGAAGAGATCTGCATCAATAATCTTTTAGCCAGACAAGTTTAAAAACATTACTTTAGAATTAGAACTTACAATCAATTTGTGCTCAGCAAATCAGAGTCTTAACAGGTTAAGTGAGATCTATTGAGAACTATTCGTGCCATAATTAAGACCCACATCATCCGCAGAAGCTGTCAACAAACCTTTAAAAGGCAACTTAAACAAAGAGTTAATATAGACCGAAAACAAAATTGGACCCAAAACGGATATCACCTAATTTCGCTCTATGGGATCTATCTTTAAAATACATATGGAGCCAATTTCATATGAAACCTTGAAACCCAGCGTTTACAGTTTTGTCAATCAATAATTCGTGGTTTACCATATCAAAGGCTTTAGATATATCAACAAATAGTGCTCCTGTATTCTTCTTTTTTTTTATCAAGGTAATCAAATAATTCAGAATAGAAATGTAACAAGGCATCTTCTGTTCATTTGTCAGATTGAAACCCAAACTGAACTTCACTGAAAAACCTCGTTCGTTCTAGATAAAAAGCTCACCATTCTATTTATTGCTAGAATCGCCTGAAATCGTTGGAAAATAATCATTAAATGGTGTTCCCAAGGCGCCTATAGTTTATATCATTGAGGTGATGATGTTCGGCCCAAGTTGTTCTTTTTTATATGCCCAATTAGTAAAAAAAGGTCCACGTTAACAAGTTCAAGGATAAATTCCCTGATGCTATAGATGGTTTAGTTAACTAGACCTATGTTGACGATTACTTCAACAGCCATGATACCGTGGAACAAGACTTGTTAGTTACTCAATATGCCATTCAAATTGGAAAGTCGATGAGTTTTGACTTGGTTGGTGTACATTTTGGATTTTTTGAACCAAAATTTTAATGCTAAATTGATCACCATAAATGAATCTGACAGTCATATAACAAAGACTTTGGGTTTATATTGGCATCCTAGTTTCAATTTTCTTACTTATAGGGTTTCAGATGATAGTTTGTTAAAGAAGATGTTTACTACAGAGAGTTCAATATCCAAAAAAGAAATTCTTAAAACTATCATGCGAATTTTTGATCCCCTAGGACTCATCTCACATTTCATTATTCGAGGCCGGATAATTCTGTAAATAGTTGTATGGGTAGGTTTTAACTGGGATGAACCTATCTCGAATCATCTAAAGGAACAAAGGCTAGACCTCATCAAAAAATTGTTGTGTATATCAAATTCCGAGCCTTTATGTTTCTTGGTCTCCTAGTGATTCAGACCCAGCCTTATAATTTTCGTGGATGCTTCATAAAAGGCCTTTGCCAATGAGATTCTTTCTGTGTCACGATTAGAATTGCAAGCTGTAGTTCTTAGAGTGCAGAGAGCTTCTCAGTTTTTTTCAATTCGCGGAGCAATCGTCTTTTCGGACTCAAAAAAAGTTATTTCATCGATCAATTCTACTGATACAAGTTTCCTTCGTTTGTTGCCGTAGGAATCAGGGAGATTTTAAATTCGACTTCTCCTCAACAATGATTTCACATAAGGTCTGCGGACATTGCTAATGATGGGACAAGGTGGAATGATCCTTGTATTGGAGATTACGAATCTAGATGGTTTTCTTAAAGATGATTTTGAGCTGTGGTCCATTATATTAAGCCAATCGGATATCATAGCCAGCGAAATAGATTCTAGTGTTATGGCTCATACATGCAACTTTTAGCATCAATATCAGCATTGTTATTCAAGACAATATTATTGTTTTCATCGCTATTTCTGTTTAAAATTGGATCAGAAGGTGCACCAGAAATACACCTTCCGATCCAACTTCATCCAAATTGTTCAGCTATGTATGTCAGAAACGCTAACATTGCACTACATACTTTTGTAAGCTTTAAATTTTTGTAATTTGTACATTAATATGAGTACAAAATAAATCAGAAATAAAAATATTTTTCGTATTCTTAAAAATAAAATATAGTGTGTTTTATAATTTAATTATGTAAGGATGTATAAATACATAGTTTAAGTTTGATTAACTTACCACTTATATAACTGAACGGCCACGCTGTGCTTAATCTTAGAGATGCTACAAATGTGATCCTTAAAGTTTGATAGGCACTATTTTAAATTTATTTAATATATCTTTATCAATATAACTTTTCGTTGTATATTGAAAATTTCACTTATTCACTTTTTCTCTTATTAGAGGAAATATATTATTTGTATTCCTTTTATATTGCACTTTTTATTTTTCAAAAGTAAAAACAATTTTTAACGAAGAACAAGTACACATGTATGGATTTAAAATTAGATTCAGAACTCTTATAAAAAGCACGTCTGCAGTGACGACGACGAGTAATTTTTGTATCATCGAACTTCAGCCGAAAAATTACGAAATATGAATCGAAGAAAAGAAATTAAGTAACTGTTCCTTTTTATTTCACTTATGCATTTTTTCATATTTAGCTAGTTGTTAATAAATGTTTGCTTGTGACTATTTATTTCACACCTAAAACACTAGGGTCGAATATCTATGAAATAAAATAAAATTTGAATTTAATACAGAATTGCATTTAAACGATTTAATTTCTTTCTTCTTTAAGTTAAGCGTTTGAGGCACAAAATTGAGAGGAGTGATGAAGGCCAGCCACGTCGTCTACGATGGTTATCGTTCAAAATCGTTAAAGCTTAACCCTAAAAGAATGCAGTCATTTAAAAGAGCTTTTTCCTGAACTTCATGGTTTTATAGACTTGTCGGAAATTGTATGTAAATGCATCAGTGGTTGTGTACAGTGAATGGCTTAATGTTAAGTAAAAGAAGATTGGTAAATATGACTGTGGGGTAACATCACATTAGTTTATTTTAATCATTTATTTATAAGCGTATCCATATTTCTGTAGTATTCTTAAAAAATACGAATTTTATCAACCAATAATTCCAAAATTG
This sequence comes from Chrysotoxum bicinctum, assembly GCA_911387755.1. NCBI lineage: Eukaryota > Metazoa > Arthropoda > Insecta > Diptera > Syrphidae > Chrysotoxum > Chrysotoxum bicinctum. Next base: position 23,668,304 of record OU426988.1, on the reverse strand, counting down.
GACAACCGTACCCTGTTCATATTTCTGAAATCGCTGTGATCTACAAGAAATATTTGTATTGCAACAATTAGCAATTGTAGCTAAAAGCCTCAGTATTCTAGAATTAAAGGTGACAATACATAATGTACATATCAAATCAAATGAAATGAGACAGAACCCTATTATCAAGTCCATTAGTTATTGCCAACATTGTGCCTCTTAAAAACCTTGTTATTATTGGTGAAATTTCTGCCAGACACATAAGAAAACTCATCAGAAAATAAACATTTAGGAATTTTTGTTTAGATCCTGCTTTTCCCCATCTCTTTTCGATACATATGCAAAAGGAAGCACAAACTCATAGACTTTGCATTGCTGGAAACAATGACGAATGCATTTGCAATGCAGTATATGAAGCTCAAGCTCATTGAGCTTTTTTAAATCCAGCATGTCTAATAGCCTATTTCTACCATTCATTTTTTTTTTGCGTTGCACACCGGCCGGTTATTTTTGTTTTGTTTTTAATTATTGTCTTCCCCTGCTTTTCTTGACGAAGAGATACACGAATTCAACCTTAAACTTGTAAGGAAAGAGAAATAGAAAAAGTGTACAAACTCAACGAAAGCTTTCCGATGACCGTTGGTAATTTGGCATCTGTCAAGAACACAATATGGAATAGCACGTGAGTACAAAATGAGTTTTTTTTTTTTGTTTACCTTATTTCTACATACATAAATTCTTATTTAATATTAAGACGAACGCAAGTTAATGTCTCAAAATCTTGAAAACACGCGAATGAACGGAATGAATCACGCTTCGTAGCTAAAATGTTTGGATACTTATTTTGATTTGATGCTAAAGCAATGAAATGTAATTTTTGTTTTGCACACAAAAGCTGAATATGCTAAGAGAAAAAATTGTCCATCGATTTCTGTAAGAATTTAGCCAATTTACAATTTTGAAGCTGCCTAGTTCATTTGTTCACTTTCTGTTTCTTCGTTATTATTTCATTTTTCCGAAGTTGTGAAATTTCATGCGTTAGAATTAAGACGTAATGTACATTATGTAGGTACCTTGAAAATAGAAATTACGAAATTGCCCTGTTTGATGAAGACTCCCTGGATTACTTTCCTGGAGATAATATTAAAGTAGATATTCACAAAACAGTTTATATATAAATGTAAGTATATATTTCAATTAAAAGCTCAAGTGACCTCAACTCCAAGGAGCATTTCGCCCAGGTACGACAGTGGGCTCATCAGTTACACGCTGCCGTACCCTTCTAAGACGCAAATATTGGTCGATGTTTACCGACTCTTATAAAATTTACAGCTTTAATAGACTGTGAATTTTATTTTTCTAGGGGAATTTTATTAAACTCAGACACCTAGAATATTAATGTCCGTGGTCAGACTATTAAATCAATGAAGATATGAAATAAATATGAATTTAATTCAATCACTCCACTTCATATCTTCATTGATGTAAGTATATACATAGTTATGGTACTGCCAAAATAGACTTAACACTCCCTTAGAACACGGAAAAAACGGACATGGGTTCCATTTGCGGCGGTCAGCCATCAGACGAATAGGGGGAATAACATGTAGCATACGAAAACATGCACGTGCCGTAACTATTCGGGACTGGTGGAAGTCTGATCATAGCGTCTCCGCGGCGGCCGCTAGAAACAAGCCTTTAAAAAGGTTTGGCTAATATGATCAGGCTGGTTCCTCAGGTTGGCGAAAGGTTAATTCCCTGTCCCGTAAAACACGCCTTAAGAATACTGTCATTAGTACTGCCAACTCCATCTTAGGCAGCAGCCGTAAAAATCGGAACGACTGGTTTTATGATGAATGCAAGCTAGCGACTGAACGTAAGAATGTTGCGTACCGAGCAATGCAACAATCTCATAGAACGCGAGCACGCGAAGAAGAATATAAAGAGCTCAGAAGAATAGAAAAACGGCTACACAGACAAAAAAAATCAGCCTGGGAAAAGAACCTAATCTGTGAAATAGAAAATAGCCGAGAGCGAGGTCCGCACCAGGCGCGGAAGTTCTACCAATCCGTCCGAAACATGACGCAGTACACACCACGCTGCACATACTGAAAGGACGGAGAGGGAAATCTGATCACCGATCCTGAAAGCATACTGGAGCGATGGGAAGTGTACTTTAATGAATTGCTAAATGGTCAGCTCACTACAAAAGTGGAGGCTCCACTACTTCAAGAAGAATACCCTATGTGCCTATGTTGCCGCCACCAAGCATAGAAGAGGTTGAGAAGACTATAGGCCGGCTTAAACAGAACAAAGCCCCGGGAGCCGATGGCATACCAGCCAAATTATTTCATCACGGCGGGCCAGCCTTACGTCAAGCAATTCATGATATTATAGTGCACGTATGGGAGAAGGAAGAAATGCCAGAAGACTGGCGAAAAGGCATAATATGCCCCATACATAAGAAGGGAGATGTCACAACGTGCAGCAATTATAGAGGTATCACGTTGTTGAGTACCGCCTATAAGATACTCTCCTCTATTCTACAAGACCGGATAACCCCATACGCTAAAACCGTCATCGGACAATATCAGTGTGGTTTCATTCCAGGCAAATCAACAACTGATCAGATCTTTACCCTTAGTCAGGCAATGGAAAAATGTCTATAATTTACCATCCCAACATACCATCATTGGACATACACTTCACGGTTGAATTTAGATCGTCAGAGTTGTGTTTGGGTGTTTGTGATTTTTGACATGGTGAGTGATTTTTGTGTTGTGTTTACCAATATTCGTGGGCTAAGAAGAAATTTCTTTGACGTGTACGGCCATTCTGTTAAGTACAGACCAGCTGTTTTGGCATTAGGTGAAACACAGGTTGGTGCAAATACTGATCTTTCAGAATTTAGCCTGCCTGGCTATAACCTAATGCCTTTACTCTTTCGCCATCACGGCCTTTTAGTCTACGTTAGACATGATGTTGCTTGCCAGAGTCTTCCTCAATACGGACATTGTTCTAATACGAACTTTAATTTCATGTGGCTCAAATGTACTGTCCGCAAGCACATCATCCATTATTGTTTTATTTATAGGAGTCCGAATCTGGACAGCAATTCAACTCTTAATGAGTTTGATGCGCTGTCTGATTCCATTTCCCGAATTGTTTCCCTGTACCCTCACACTGAAGTCGTTATTGCGGGCGACTTCAATGTACACAATTCAAATTGGCTCCGGCATTCAGGACAGACAACACCCGAAGGAAGATATGTTGAGATCTTTGCTGAGATGCACCAACTTACTCAGCTGGTAGATGAGCCCACCCGTATACCAGATGTTGCTGGGCAAAACGCTCACACTCTCGATTTGTTTCTTACTTCTAACCCTGATAAGTATACCATAACGGTAAAATCTCCATTCGGCACTTCGGACCATTGTGTAATATCAGCTAATTTCTCGTGTCCCATTCATCCAGTTAAAGAGAAGCATCCAACTAGGACCGTTTGGCAATACGAGAAAGCCAACTGGGACGGTCTGAATAACTTTTTTAAAATTTTTAACTGGTCACTATCAGTGGCGGCTGGTGGGTTGTTGAACAGGTGGTGCACTTTACTTGCTCACTAAGTAGGTATTAAGATTAAAAATCCGCAAAAAAACAACAATTTACATGTATATGTCGATTTTTTATTATTTTGTATAATTGCTCGAAGAATTTCGACCATGTATAAAACTGACACACTTATTACATTTAGCAAGGAATCATGTTTTTTATTTTTTCACTTAAATGCGTCAAATCGTGAATTCAGGTAACTTTATCTTAAAAAGATTTATTACTGTCTTTAATATACCTAATCACTGTTAATTTTATCCCACACCACACACTGTACACAGTACAGAATCGAACAAAACCCAAAATAAAAAACAATTACTAACCTAACTCCTACAAACCTACACTATTTAACCAGTCACGGATAGAGCGAAACAACATTACATATTCGCAGGCGAAGCGCATTCTAGTCAAACATCGGTTGCTGTAGTTAATCATCGGTTCTCGTGCGCTGCACGAGAGCAGGCTAATTTCTCGATATATTTCAATGAAATATCTTTTGTCTCACGCGTCAGGGATACTTGCTTGTAACTCATACAAGTTATATTAGCAGTCCTCGTGCGCTCGCAGAAGCGCACGAGAATTTTTACTTGCAGGGAAAGTAAGTCTTAATAGTAAAGCAAAGCGCTTAGGTACATTGTTTCGTCATAATTGGAAATTTTACTTGTTTGTGTTCTTGTATGTTTAAAAAATAAATATTAATATGGGAATCTAAAAATAAAGAAAGATGCAGTAATATTTTGTAATTTTTAAAGCTTTTGAATTGGTGGTTCAGCGCACGAGCGCACTTAAGGTACAGCCGCCACTGGTCACTATGTTTCCTCGATAGTGACGTTGATGCCAGTGCTGATATGATCACAGAAGTGATTTTTCTTGGGATGCGTACTTTTATTCCTTACAGAATTAAGAGTATAAAGTCCAAAGAAAAGTCTTGGTTCGATACAAGCTGTAAGGAAGCTATCAGGTCGAGAGAAGTAAGTTTCCGCTCTTACAAAGCCAACCCAACCGAGGAAAATCGGAAAAAGTTTAAACAAGTCAGAAACAAATGCAACGCTGTTATAAAGAGAACCAAATTCTTACATGAACAGAAATTAAGGCAAAAAATCCTGCAATGTCCCAAAGGCAGTAGAAATTTCTGGTCATTTGTCAAGAACATAAAAAATTCAATTTCATCTTCGGTTCCAACGCTCATCTACAAAGAAAAACCGATAACTAGCTCTTTAGAGAAGGCAAATGTACTTGCAGCTCATTTTGCTGCTAACTCCACGTTGCCTGTTAGCAACATTGCCCCTCCTGTACTTGAGAACGTAAATCATTCAATGGGACAGGTATATTTCCGCACGCGTACAGTTGCAAGAGCCCTTCGAGATCTTGATATAAACAAATCCGCTGGTCCTGATGGTATACCCCCCATTCTTCTGAAGAGGTGTTCTTCATCGCTGGCAAAACCATTGCGTAAGCTTTTCCATCGCTCCTACTGTTCTGGAATCTTCCCTAGAAGATGGAAAACAGCATTTGTCCAGCCTGTTCCTAAAAAAGGTGATCCTTCCTCCCCCTCGTCCTATCGACCAATCGCACTTACGTCCCTTCTTTCCAAGGTCATGGAATCGCTGATAAATCATCAGCTCAAGAAATATCTCGAAGATCGAAAGCTTCTTAATGACCGGCAATACGGCTTTCGCAGCAATCGTTCCACTGGTGATCTGATGGCATATCTCACCGAAGAGTGGAACAGATCTTTACATTGTTTTGGAGAAAGTAAGATTATTGCGCTTGATATTTCTAAGGCATTTGATAGAGTTTGGCACCAGGCTCTCTTATCGAAAATGCGTGCGTTTGGCATCAACGAAGCCCTTATTCTTTGGATTAGAAATTACCTTCTAGATCGTTCAATACATGTTGTATTGGATGGTTTTAAGTCTGATCTTCACAAAATAAATGCTGGTGTTCCCCAAGGCTCCGTTTTGTCTCCGACTCTCTTCCTCATTTTTATAAATGATCTCTTGTCTGAAACTTCTAATCCACTTCATTGTTTTGCCGACGACTCCACTCTCAGCTTTTCATACTCGTTCCCAAACTCACGTCCATCTCCTTCGGAAGTGAATTTGCAACGGTACCGTATGATAAGTTCATTAAACTCCGATCTTTACAGCATTGTTAAATGGGGTACAAAAAACCGTGTGGAGTTTAATGCTTCGAAAACTCAATGCTGTCTATTGTCGTTGAAGCAAAATATACCCCCTATGCCATTGTCCTTAAATGGCACTTGCATCGAAGAAACCGAAAAGCTCTCAGTACTCGGTATGTGTGTTAACGACTATCTTCGTTGGAATGATCACATACTCGAGACCGCCAAGAATGCTGCTAAATGCTTAGGATTTCTATATCGATGTAAGAAATTTTTCACCCCTTCTGATCTGGCTACCATTTATAAGGCGTATATACGTCCAAAACTCGAGTATAACTCACACCTTTGGGCAGGCGCTGCTCAATCTTCTCTCCATTTATTGGATAGAATTCAAAACAGAGCGTTAAAACTGATTGGAAACAGAGCTATAATGGATTCATTCCCATCTCTTGAACACCGTCGGAATGTTTCATGTATTTCCCTGTTTTATCGCTACTTTCACAAGCAATGCTCACTCGAAGTAGCCAGTTGCATTCCACCCCTTTATCAATTCACCCGTGATACCCGCTTCGCTAGGAATGCTCATCAGTTCACCCTTGAGCCTAACTTTGGTCGTACCGTCAAATATAGAGATTCGTTTTTTAGTCGCACAACACGATTATGGAATAACTTACCCGGCACAGTTTTCCCTTGCCATTTCAATTTGCAAACATTCAAAATCAATGTTCATCGACACCTCCTTTCTCTCCCCTCCTAATTTCCCCCTCGCCCGTGCTGTGTTTAAAACATTATAAGGGTCTCGTAACATACCCTTGAGCGCGAGTGTATTATAAAAAAAAAAAAAAAAAATCTGTTTATAGACTTTAAGGCCGCCTATGATAGCATAGTCAGGGTAGAACTTTACAAAGTCATGAGAGAATTCGGCATCCCAAATAAATTGACACGACTATGTAGGTTGACCATGACCAACGTAACAAGCCAAGTAAAAATAGACGGATTGCTATCCAGACCAATCAACATCTTTAATGGACTCCGACAAGGGGACGGTTTGGCCTGCCTCCTCTTCAACCTGGCGTTGGAGAAAGCAATCCGCGACTCTGGCACGGCAACAGGAGGGATCATCGTCAACAGGTCCAGCCAGTTACTGGCTTACGCAGACGACATTGAGATCATCGGAAGAACCGAACAAGCTGTACACGATTCCTTCATCCAGATCGAGCAGGCGGCACAAAATCTGGGGCTGCAAATTAGTGAAGGTAAAACAAAGTACATGGTGGCGTCGAATGCGAGAGGAACAGTTGGTCAAACAATCAAGGTAGGGGAGCACGAATTTGAAGTGGTGCAATCCTTTAAATACCTTGGATCAATAGTAGCAGCCGATAACGATATAGAAGAAGAAATACGCGGGCGGCTTCTCAATCCAACAGACCCTACTATAGTCTGTCAAAGCTCTTCAAATCCAGAAATCTCACCATAACTTCAAAACTACTGCTGTACAGGACCATGGTCCTGCCAGTACTCACATATGGATCCGAGACTTGGGTGCTTAGCAAAAGGCACTCCGGCGACCTCTTAGCTGCGTTCGAGAGAAAAGTCTTAAGGAGAATTGTTGGTCCCATATGTGAGGAAGTACGATTCCGGAGACGGTACAATCATGAACTGTACGCAATCTAATTTGAAGCAGATATCGTGACAAAAATTAAGCTCGGTAGACTCCGATGGGCAGGGCACCTAGCTCGCATGAGCGTAGACCATGCTTGCGCTTGAGAGATGGCGTAGACCAGGACGCCCGAAGCCTTGGGGTGCGCAACTGGATGGCGTCGGCTAGAAACCGGGATAGGTGGAGGGACTTGTTGAAAGAGGACAGGACCGGAACCCGGTTGTCGAGCCGATGATGATGATGATGGGTTCCATTTGGACCCTACTTACTTCTATGAATTATTTTTGATATCTATGATATATTTTTCAATTTAAATTTTTCTAACTAATGTATGATTTTTTGCAAACATTTTTCATAACGTTGAAGTTCAAACTTAACTAGAAAAGTCATATATCTGTTGACTTCAAAATCGATGAAAATTAAGCGCTTGCAGATCTGCCTTTGATTGGGATTTCCGTTTTCCTCTTTTTAGTTGTCAAACCGGTTTTACATAAAATAAATGAAAAACCATTCCAAATCATTCAAAAGCTACCCTTGCGGACACAAACATTTTTCTTGCCTACCTGAAAATGCAGTCACACCGGTTATACACGAAAGGTACACTGAGCTATATAGTAACACTGGATTCTGAAGACCTCAAGTAGTTGCAGCTCTGTGTAAAAGGGTGCACTATTTCTAATTGAGTGCTAAGTTTTGATAAAAAAAAAGTAGTAGTTACTAATAAAAAAAATCGATATGAAGATTTCTTAGTGTCGAATTTGCATAAAGTACTAAGAATTTTTAACAGAGGTAATGAAAAAGAACGGAAAATAGCATAGAGAGCCATGCTGGATGGACATGGATTCTGACGATGGTGATGAAACTCATTATTTGTTTTACATGTTGGGTGGCATTCGATGCTGCGATTATACGGATATTAATCCAGACTAAAATTCAAGAAAATTAATTGGAAGAAGTTTACACCATTTGTTTTGCCTTTCGTCTTTTAGACATATTGGTCGAGAGGTGAAGAAATTTTAGGGGATTGAATTTAGTTATAGCCCAGCAATATTGTAAGTAATAAAAACGAGATTTCAGTATTCAAAGTTTCCAATATAAACACGATGTCGTAAGTACGCAATATTACCAATGTAAACAGGGTCTTAAATTCAATCTTCCGTAAGGTAAGTTGCTACACGGAACGTATAACCGTAACGGGCTACACGGAACGTATAAGTTTTACCCACGTTTTAGGTTCACTCTACCGCCGGCAAAGATGTTTACACATCTTTCATTTATATAATATAATTAAAATATGATACCGCCTCTATGCAGACGGTATAGAATTGGTTGCTTCTCAATATTTCTACACTATGTATAACATTGAATCATCAAAATTGCTCAACTAATGGTCAACAAAGAGCTTACAAATATAAATTAAATTAAATAAAAGATAAGTCGGTAAATAGAAGATCGCAGTTTATAAGAACGAGAATTTTAAAATATAAAATTTAACTTATAAGCATATTATAACAATTAACGGCTGGTTGTACGTAATTGCTCTGTCCGAGAAAAGTAGAAGTTGGCAGCGAAAATTTAATAGTTGAAATAGAAAAATAACAAAATATGGCTTTAATACGAGTATTGCGAAACTTTATTTACTGCTTCTGCCTTTCAAAGCCAACAACAATGATGTTGCTTGATTTGATAAGGATCCGCTTTCTTGTGACGAAAGACAGTATATGTAAGTTTAAATTCAGATAGGTACCTTAAATGTACGCCCCTTTAAACAGATCATGTGAATTGCCGCTAATCAAACATGTATTGAAAGCATTACGATATTATGCCCCCAAATCAATCAATAATAGACTAGACATTCCAAGAGTAGGTTACATAATACTTTAAAGCGAGTGTCGAAAGTGGTTGCCATTGCTATTTGTTTTACATGTTGGGTGGCATTTCTTTCTCAATGATATTACATAATATCAGAGAATTTTTTACTAACCCATCTTCCTCTTCCAGGGAATACGTTTCTATGGGAAGTTAATGATTTTTCTCAGATAATATTCTTAGATTTTATATACACAATCCAATTTCACACAAAATAAAACATAAAACTTGAAAACAAATATCTGTACTTTCTAATTATTTAAATGTCAAAAAATTAGTGAATCAAAAGAAATTTAAACTTCCTTTTTAAGTCTCGAGTTGAAGTCAATTCTCGAGTTGAAGTGAACAAAATGGTCCTTAAAACTCTAAAGATTCAAGCACAAAATTATTGTCAATTAAAGTGCAATTTTAAATTATTTGAAAAACTGGATGAAGAAGAATATTTTTCTCGATACAAAACTGATATCATCACTGTTTAATTAATACTCTTATTTTTGTTTAAAAACCTTCCAAGACTACACTGCCGGTCATAAGGTTAGAAGCAGGCATTTTTGAGAAGTAAAATCGACTTTTCTCCCGTTACATGATGGATTAGAAAAAAACAACAATGGTAAACGAAAGACTATTTTGTTAAGAACAAAATATAAAATTTGGGTATAGGAAAGATTAAGCTAACGGAGCTTTTATGACAAATTGTAAAGTGAGTCAAGAATATGCGAAAATAAATCGGGTCATTAGATTAGAAGCACATCAAATAAATGAAAATAAAATGCAGTTATTTATAATTTGTTATTTATTTTAGCTTTTATTAGATTTTTAATAATGTGTGCTGCCACCAGCCTTCAAAATAACTTCAAAAATTCTATCTTTTAAGGATTTATAAAGAGATTCCAAGTAGTCCAGTGAAATCTCACTCCAGGCCAATTTGATACACTGAATTAGCGCTTCCTTGTCATCGTATTGCTTCCCTCCTTCATATACCTTACGTGTAAGCCAGCCCCACACATTTTCAATTATGTTTAGGTCCGGGGAATATGGTGGCCAAGGCAGCAAGTGGACGTTTTGGTTCGCAATGAAGGATTTTACCTCTCGGGCTGTGTGTATGGGAGCGTTGTCCTGCTGAAAAATCCATGGAATTGGTCCAAACACCTCGCTAATTTTGGGGAATACTGATTCAAGCAAGGCTTTGTAGGTTTTCCCAGTCATTTTGGTATCTTGGACTACCAAGTCTATAGCGCCATAAAATGAAATTGAGCCCCAGACCATAACGCCTCCTTCTATGCTATGGTGACGGTTTAAAAACCGCCCCTCTTTCCTCAGGTCATGGAAATAATAATTATAACCATCTGGCTCATCTAGGTTAAATTTTTTTTCGTCGGAAAAAATAACCTTCCGCCAATCATTTGTGGTCATTCCATTTTGCACATCCCAGCTCATGTGATCTTTCGCGAAACACAAGCGTTGCTTCTTCCTTGCGTCATTAAGTGGTGGTTTTTTTTAAGCTTCAGGCGCTTTAAGTGCTTAGCATGGCGAATCGTGCGTTTAACAGTGGACAAGCTGGCCTTAACATTAGCTTTCTCCCTTATTTTAGCTGCCGATAAAGCTGAATTTGACGCTATTCTAAGGATACTTCGCGTTTCGCGAAGTGTTAAGGCAGAGGAAGTGTTTCCTTTATAATTTTTTGAGTAAGACGATGGATTTTTTAAATAATTGCTGACACAATGATCACTTCGATTTGTTTTTCGGGCTATAGCACGGCATGAAAGACCTTCAGAGCAATAAACATCTATTCTTGCCCTTTCCTCCACTGTCAAACATTTTTTCTTGCCCATTTTAATTAACACTCAATCAAGAACAATTAATTTATAAAATGTACCGTTTAAACCGAACAAAAATTTATTCACTTCACAAAACAACGTTGATTTGTTCAATGCTTCTAATCTAATGACCCGATTTATTTTCGCATATTCTTGACTCACTTTACAATTTGTCATAAAAGTTCCGTTAGCTAAATCTCTCTTATACCCAAATTTTATATTTTGTTGTTGACAAAATAGTCTCTCAATTACCATAGTTGTTTTCTTCTAATCCATCATGTAACGGGAGAAATGTCGATTTTACTTCTCAAAAATGCCTGCTTCTAACCTTATGAACGGCAGTGTATGCAAAAATACTTTCAATTTTCTCTGTTCCTTTCGAACTTCGAAGAATTTGGAGAGAGGAAATGAAGTGGATGACCACTGACTTTGCCAAGGCTTTTGACAAAATTTGTCAGCAAACTATTATCTCTTGGTATCTCCCCTTTCATTTCATACCTAAAACAACACCAATACAGGGATATATTTATATATTCAATCTCTGATCGCATAATCGACATCGGGTATTCCTGAAGCAAGCCACATGTGCTGCCTAATCCTTATCTTAACTAGAAAACGGCCACCTATTCCAAAAATGCTGCGAAAATAATTTCTTAGAACTGAATGTTTTTAATCTTCTATACAGAAACTTCTCTCGTAAACGGATACCCATACCCCTAGAATTTATTACTTTCGCAGAACTATTCCCTGAGTTTTTTTCATTTGAGGCCTTGGAATAATATAATAAACAATGCCAATTCTTCCCTTTAAGCTACCTTTGTAATACCACTCCTTATATACGCCTACGAATACGCCATTCAAGCCTGGTCACCTATTTACATCACTCTTCCATGGATTGAAGTTTATTCGGTTCACCCTTCTATTTCGAGTCAATCGCAAGAATGTTCCAGTTAGCAAATAACTTAGAGAACTTTCATGTCTATACCAGCATATCCTCAATGATAAATTCCCATTACAACTTTTCATAAGCTTTTCACATAAAATTAACTATGATAATTCTAGTTTTAAAAGTAGTTTAATGTATTTTGTACTTAATGTCTTAATATGTGCACAACAAATGCCCAAAATCTGAAAAAAAACGTTCACTGGAAATTGTTTAAAATTGCTTTTTTGTAGCAAGTACATCGATGTACATACATGCTCTTTCTTTCACCAAAACGATGTAAAGATTTGTCCTACTGTTCGGATAGATATGTACTCGTATATCATCGGCCTTTTTTTATTCTTACTAACTTAATTTGCTTAATATTTGGTCATAAAAACATTTAGTCCGTCCAATATAGGCATTTAAGCTTTTTGGTTTTGTTCAGTTCAGTTAGCCTTAGAACATAGGAAACTTACTTCTTGAACCCTTATAGCCTCTTTACAGCTCGAACCAAAACATGAATTTTCTTCTATTGAAATAGTCTGTAATGACAATTTCAGTGCGCGCATAAAATTCACGACAAGTTGAATTTCTATCCAGGATTGCACTTCTATAAAGGAAACAATTATGCATAACGTTACCATATTTGTTTCTTTAAAGTACAGGAGAAATTGGAAAAATCTGGGTTCAAAAATTAAAAATACCCGATAATTTCAAGATACGGATATTTAATTATTTTATAATGTTCTTAGTTTTATGATAAATTTATTAATTTGTAACCTCTTGTGAATACTTTGAACTGGATTTGTGTTAATCTTACAAAAAAATCCGGACCTTATTCGGAATTCCCGCCCCCCCCCCCCCCCCCCCCAAATTAACTTTTTTTTTAACGAATCGATAAAAAAGTGTTTGCAGTTGATAAAAAACATCAAATTATGGAGGAGAAACACTTTTTTATGGTAAAAAAGTGAAGGTATAAGCGGACCACCCTTAGTACTGTTGGCCCTTATTCGGGATTCCCCCCACCAAAATGAACTTTTTTTTTAACGAATCGATAAAAAAAAGTTTGCTGTTGATAAAAAACATCAAATTATGGAGGAGAAACATTTTTTTATGGTAAAAAAGTGAAGTATAAGCCGACCACCCACAGTACTATAACTAAAACTCCTTTTTTATGGGATATTTGCTTCTTTTTTTTGGTTACGCATTACGGCGTATAAACAGTGAGATATGTATGGGGGCATGCTGGACCAAAATTCCAAACAACTCATTTTTAAATTTATTTTTGTAGTAAAAACAGCTTTTAATGTTTCAACTTTAAGATGTTTTTCCTCCTCCGCCAACATTTAATTCATTTCTGAAAAAACTCTTTCAACAGGAGCAGTCCATATATAGTTTATGTAAGATGTGCTTCTTAATCGAAAATCTGAACCACCCCATTTAGATTTAAGTATAAAATTGATACAAAACAAACAAATTTCCCACAAGTCCAAAACGTTTATAGTATTTAAATCATAAACTTTGTCTTCGAATTAAAATAATTTTGCTAAAAAAATTAAAACTAATATCTACATATTAGTTTCAATAATAGGTAAATATAAGTGACCCCTAAAACGTTCTTATGGAATTGGTGATCGTAGTCAAGAGTGGAAAATGACCCAGCTACAGCGGCACTTACAGGCATATTCAAGAATTGTTTGTTATATATAAACAATAACGAATTAAAACGCGATACATAGTGTACAGAGTACACTTTTACTGAATACAAAGAAGACTTTCTTGATCTTACCTTTGTATATAAAACTTACAGTACTATCGAGAAGACAAAAGATTGTGGTATAGGGACAGTACTTGCTAGATTTGCCTCTACTAAATTTAATAATAAAATGTTCTCTTTTTTATTGCTTGTTTTATATCTTATCCTACTCTACACTGTTTCAGCGCCACCACCAGGCTAGAGTTCGCAATACAAAATCGTGCTCCATGATAATACTATAGGCTATTATATACATTTTTTAAGCTTACGTACTGCATCATTATACGAGTTACCTAGTCGTAGCTAATTTTCGTGAAGAAATTATCATAACTATCGGTTTTTTCGATTTTCCGAAAAATGATTCATCATGGTTAAGCATTACTTCTTTTAAAAAGTCAGTCCACAATAAAACATTGTATAATAAGTTATCACTTCGAATATAGCAATAATAATAACAACTTATAATTGTATTTTTTCAAATTCGAATAATATAGAATCGAGTGAGATTTATATCCGAGTGAAAACTAGGTAAGTATTATGTGAATATGAGCAAATACGAGAGTGTACCTATTTATTAAATACTTTATATTAAAGAAAAGAACCAAAATATTTGAACATATCGAAGAGTCTGTTATGAACCGTGGATATAAGTGGTGGCCTGTTTTAATCGAAAAAAAATAGCAACTACCACTGGCAATAATTGTCATGGTTGCAATTATCGTCACAAAAAAAAAAACCAAAACAAATTATCGATTTTGTTTTCTGCGCCTAAGGGATCGTTAATTTTACCATTCCATTAGCTGCTACGAGCTTCAAAACGGGACAAATAACTAGCGAACACTCCCTCAAATTCACTGTTATGTTATTATGCTGCGAAGCTATGTGTGTACATAATATATATGCATATGTATGTATATTTGTACGCTCATGTGAAATTTCGAAGAAAATCAACTTGCATACGTATATGTAGGTGTGTACATGTGTACACAAAAACAGAAAATGTCAAATGCTTGCTCTAATTGTCCGGTCAAGAAAGAAATAAAAGTTTAAATTATGGAAGTGACAACAATTTAATTTAAAAAAAAAAAACACATAACAACAAACAACTTTCAATGAGATAATTCGTTGGCTTTTCATTATATTTTCTTATGAGTCCACCTCTCTAAATATGTACATATTTTTAGAAGAGGAAAATTATGTCATTAGAAAGAAAAACGAAAAATATTCCCCGATACTAGAATTGGAAGTTTTCCTGTCACATAAAATACGAAAACTCAAACTAGATAGGTATTTAAGATTACAGTAATTTTTAAACCTTTTTAAGAGCACTGGAAAATAGCTTAATCTTATTCACCTGTCACAATGAATATGATTCTTTCAAAATAAAAAATAAAACTATATTTGCTCAAAAATATTTTCAAAATAATAAACCTCGCGGCGAACACGATTGAAGTTTTCTCGGCAAACTGACGGAAAGTGTGAAAATTCATTGGCTGGCCCGCAAATGTCAAATAAATGCTATTTTCCTATAGGAGCTTTTTCGACAAAAAAATGCTAGATTATAAGATTTTGGTACTGTGTTGACGAGTGAAGAAAAAGGATAACTACTATACGAGTTTAATAGAGTGTAAGACGTTTTTTGGCATATTTTTCAACGAAGAATTAGTGCGCATGTCGCGCACCGCAAGGGGAAAACACAAAGAGCTTGTTATTATTGCATGCATTTCCTATGGCATAAAGTGCTTCTATTTTATTCTGGGATTTTCAGTTCATATGTACAGTTGATAATATTGTCTGCAGAAAATATTCGTTTTCATTCAGAACATCGAAGAATGAACTTTATTGAACCAAACTTTTAATTCATTCATTATCCGATGTTTGTTGTTGGTAAAGTGGAAGCTGTATCTATGTGAGCAAAGCAAACAATGCATAGTATGTATGTATGTACGAGTATGTAGGTATATTTCTGTTCGTATTCTGCCCAAAACACAAATTTATTTATTTACTTAAATATGTACATAAATACTTTGGACTAAAGTTAACGGAAACTAGAAGGCTAAAAGGCAAAGGAAACGAATAGACTAAAATGTCTGGTCGCGTATTGTCCAAAACTATCAATTTTCACATAATTGTTTTTATTTTGAACTTTGACTTGTTGGGAAGTAGTCGAGCAGGCATAATAATGATGTTTGTCCCTATGTGGACTAAGGAAACATTAAAAAGACGTGTACCTAAAAAGTGGGTTACGCCACTATTGCACTCATAGCCTCAACTATGCGTTGCCCTTTATCGTTGCATGAAGATTTTTTATTTTATATTTTAACCTATTCATTTTGTATACCTATTAAAAAATTGAAAACTAAAATATTACAAAACAATAATTTCAGCTGCTATATCCAATTGTTGTTATCTACATCTGATGAAATTTCAATGACACTTTTAAAATTTAATGAGCCAAAAATGGGCATTTACTCGTAGTTTATATGGGTGTTTAAAAGCTTGTTAAATTTAAAAGCGCTTGGTGAAACTAAAAGATCCCATTTTAAGGTTTAGAAGCATGTTAAATGTTTAAAAGTCCTTCGTTAAATCGAGCATAACTCTTTTTAGTTTTAAACATTTTTCTGTATCTTGCTTAAGCTATTTTTTTAATAAAATGTTTCTGAACAGACCTAAAGTAATGAGAGTTCATGAAAAACCGAGTAAACCAGACCTGTTTTGATGCTTTGAAATGTCCAAGAGTCATATGAAGTTAGCACTATACTAGAAAAATAAAATAGGTAAGTATTCGATGATTTTAACTTTAATAAAAGGTAGAGATTCTATATTCACATAAAATTTACAAAATCGTCGTTTGAACTAAGTTTCATACTAAAACATCGTACTAATTCAACCAACATTTTGCGCCATTTAATCGATCGGAATCAGTAGAGTCGCCAATGAGTAAGTCGAAAATAAAAAAAAAACATTATTTGACAATCCTTTTCAGTTTGTTGTAAAATCTAGTCCTTATGTAGTGAAACTGGGGTGGAATCGACTAAGGTGATAGTTGATTTTCAATTTTTTGATTGTCGTTTTGACTATAGGTGGCTCTATCTATCAATAAAGTAATGTAGAGAGAGCGATTGTCAAAATGACAATCAATAAATTCAGTGATCACTTTACTCTTACGCGATACGGACCCTGAATTAAATCAGAAACACAAATTGACAAATTGATCGTGGGAAATTGTATAATGCTATCATATCGGAATCTAATGAATCGAGCATACGCTTCAGTTTCAGTTCCACAGTATAAGAACAGGGTTGTGTGTCCAGAAATGATTATGAAAAGCTGAGGGTGATATCGTCAGCGTAACAATAAAGTTGATTAGAAGCTTCAGACAAAAGATCTTTATGAAGATAAGTAAGAACGTCGGAGCCTTGGGCCACACCAGCATTTATTTTATGAATACTAGAGCTGAAACCGCCCAATACAACTTGCATTGAGTGGTCCGAAAGGTAATTGCTGAAGAGACTTTTCGATACTAAATGCACGCATGTGACTAGTGCCAAACTCTGGCAAATGCTATAGAAATATCAAGTACAATTCCTATGTTCTCCAAAATGTTGTAAGGATGGGTTTTACTTTTCGGTGAGATATGGCATCAGATTAGTGAAACTATTGCTACGAAAGCGTAGAAGAACACCTCTTCAGAACTAAAGGGGATATAATAATCTGGACCAGCTGATTTATGTATTTCAAGATCTTTGAGGACTATTGCGACTGTACGAGTGCGAAAGACGATTTGTCCCATATAATACGGGAGGCGACCGTCAGATTACCTACCTCATCCGGAGATAGAAAAAAACTATAATTAGTCGATAGTGTTCATAAAAACATTTGTAAAACCACTGGTCGGGCAAACTTTTTCAGGGAAGTTTGGGTTGCAAAGGATCACTTCCGGTACCGTTTTTTGAAGAGAAATTACCTCATCGGGAGAACGAAAATCTTTATACAGGGTAGGATGAGTATTATATCAAGGTTTGAAAACTTTTGGTCGGGCAAAAAAAATCAAGGAATAAATGCTTCCCCGACCAACTCAAATAACGGTTTTTTTGATGAAAATCTACCTCATCGGGAAATGGATGATATTAGTACCAAAACAAAGGCAAGACAGTCTTCTTTTCAAATCCGTTGGTCGGGCAAATATTTTTAGGGAATAACCCTCCCCCCGACCAATTTTAC
The DNA here is from genome assembly GCA_911387755.1 of Chrysotoxum bicinctum. NCBI lineage: Eukaryota > Metazoa > Arthropoda > Insecta > Diptera > Syrphidae > Chrysotoxum > Chrysotoxum bicinctum. Next base: position 23,650,340 of record OU426988.1, on the reverse strand, counting down.
AAAAAAAAAATGACAAAAACAACTTTCTCTTATTTTTTAACTTCAAATGTCTAAAAAATTATTGCAAATGCATAATGTTACTATAAACAAAAGCCAGAATAGTATATTTATGAAATCCAGAGATTTTGTAGCTACTCACCCCCCCCCCCTTTCCCTTCTTCGATGAAAAGTATTGTATAAATAATATTATTTTTCGTATGTTAAGTTCACTTCAAAAGTAAAATAAAACCAACTTTCTTGATCAAATAGACATTATTTTACAATATAAAGACGACATACATTTGTCCCTTTAACAAAGAAATACTTACTACTTACAAGGGTTTCTCTTCAACACAATTGTCCTTACCATTATTGTGATTATTCCCAAAATAAAATTAGTAACTTCCAACAGTTTAGTATTCATAGTATTTATTTTTCATTTTTGTAGTGTTTTGAAATTTTGTATCATAATTAATTAAAAGACTTCTTTATTCTTAACAATTAACCAAAGAGACCCACTTTATTATACAGCATTACAATTTTTTTAATTATTCAAATCAGATCAAAATAAATTACAAAAAGCTTTTAATTCAAAAAAAGTTCATTTATAGATATCTATATAAAGTTTTAATTCTTTTCTAACTATATAAATATACCTAGCAAAAAAATATTTCTTATTCAAAATAAATATAGATGTATAAATAACAATAACAATAAACAAACAAAATTTAAATTGCACGAAATATGTATGTATATATTATGTACATACAAAAATTAATAATAATTCAATATTTTTTTTTAAATAGTGTCGTCATCGGAATCTTGTTCTAAAACGGAATCTGTTTCTTCATCGATTTCATCTAAGACAATGTCTTCAATATTTAGTGGTGTTGGTTCCCCTTCATACCAAAGAGGCAAGAACCTTTTATCTTTAAAAATCCAGCCAAAATCGTCGGCTTTAGTTTTTACACAATTTGATTCCGTCGCGTTTGCCCACATCGAACTAACAAAAATTGTTCTTTTAATTTTTTGTTGAAGAGATTTGAAGCAAGGCGGAATCAAACTAGAGTCGAAGTGTTTCATATTTTTGAAAATATTTCCAGCAGTGTTATTTTTCGCAGAATAAAGACTTTGAAACATTTGAACCCTCGCTAAATTTACGTTGCTACAATTCTTAACGCCATACATTTGCAACGTAAAATTTTGAATCGTTTCAGTGTCAACATTATCTAGATTATTCTGACTTTTACTCAACGCTGCAAACGCTGTTTGAAAACGTTCATTTTTTTCTAAAAGACTCAATGGTTTTGCTTTTCCTTTCCTAAAAAAACATGCCGTATAATCGCAACCTGTAAATGCATGAAACGCTGGCAAAGAAATGCATAAACTATTGCCTAATGCGGTAGCTAGCTGAGTGCAATTGATGCAATTAATATCTCGAGATTTAGTATTTCCTCCAGCTAACCAAATCTCCAAAGTTTTCAGCTTATGCATATTGCCCAGTAATATTATTAGCACATCGGTATCAGATGCCTTTACTAATATTTTTGAGTGAGATTTTGACTTGCTTATATGGTAAATGATGCGCGTGTCCGCTTCTTCATGGCTACAATTAAATTTCTTCAAATTTAAAAATTGATTGACTTTGAACTGTATAGGAGAAGCATTTGTCATCTAATGTCAAAAAAACTTTCTTATTTCCAAGAATCAGAACTAAAGAGTCGTTTTCCCAATGTTGTGCTAAAAATTTTACCAGAGCTTCTTTGAATTTGGAATTTTTCAGACACTTTAGGAAGTCATTATTTCGTTTTTGTAACGGTCCAAGAATCGTGTAATTAACTGTTTCTTGTTTGTTACGAAAAATATGCTCAACATCTTTAATAGATGGATGCAAATACCTATCAAAAACTAAATGCACTTCCGAAGCGTTTGTTGAGCATACTCTCCTCAAAATCATTTCGGAAATTTTTTCAATTGTTTCAGGAACTGAAGATGAAAAAAGTAAAAACCATCTATAATTTCAATATTTGGACAAATTGCTTCAGATAAAGGAATTCGGTTTTTGAGCTTTTTGGCCAAAACAGATTTGTCAGTTTTATGCATTTCTCCACTGTAATGACAAAGGGAAGGTGGTGCAGGTGCAAGTGGATATGATAAGCATACTTCCATATCAATTTTCTTTTCCAAAGCTATAGCTAAAAGTCGCCCAAACACATCTCTCTCCATTTTAATCAGAGCTTGTTTTTCGCCATTTTTACTTTTTTGAAACCTTTTCAAACACTGAGATGAGAAATTTCAAATATTGTTCCGACTCAAAGGTTTAACGAAACGTTCACCATTTTCGGAACACTCCTCGATAAAGGCGATTTTTTGACTGTTTCCGGTTTGAAAAGCACTTAAAAGAAAATCTGCAGTTTCTTTGGTCGCTGCTCTTCCTGTTGTAATATGAAATAAATTATCTTTTTCCACATTTGGATCAAATGGATTAATATTTTGTTAAAAAGAATTCATTATTTCATATAACGCCTTTCTGTCTTTTTGGATGCGATTATGTGCAAGTTCATGGGTTATGTCATCCTTTTGATCAAACTTGATTTCAGCGAGCATTTTGGAAATTATTTTTGTGCGTATGTTATGGCTGAGGGCCCAACGCTGCCTTGCTGAAATCGAATTTGTGAAACGAGTAACACCAGTTAAGGAGTTCGCGGCATCAGCATTTATTGTCTGTTCGAGTGTTAAGTCAACAGGAGCTCTTGCTAGACTCTTTGCCGTGCGTTTGATCCCAAAAGCACCTCGTTTAAACTCATTTATCAATCCAGAATTACGAATTTTTAACCCTACGAAGTTACTGTGGTATTTCAATATCCATCTTGCATAATTGGGTTGATTAAATATAAAAAATAAATTAGACAACTCAAATATAGAATCCACATACAAATCAAAATCACTCGTTCTGATGCTTCTCGAAAGTCTAAAAATACGTTCATAAGCTCAACGTATTGCATGAAAAATTGTGGAGTTTTTCCATGACCTCCTTTTAGAGTAACATTACATAATTGCTATATTTACTTATGACATCTTCTAATAATGGACTCATAACAAGGACTTCATTTGGTTCTATTGGGTTATCGTGTATGCGATGTAAATCTTCTACAATATCAACCTTATTTTCTAAACAAAATTGTTCAAAATGTAAAGTTTGAATTGCCCCGGATAGCAAAGGATGTATTCTTTTGCATCTATTAAAATGTTTGCCATCAATAAATCCATTTACTGATCCTTCGGCCAAAACTTCAGAATGAACTAAAATATCAGCTACACCAGATCCATCGATAAATTTTCCCAAAGCTTTAAAAAAGCCATTTGTATATGAAATGCTCCCAAGTTAATAAAAACATTGTTAACATTGAATCTGCATAGCCATTTTAGCAATTGCTAAAATGGCCAATTTCATTGGCAATCTTTTGGGCATACTTTAATGTTGTATGTACAATAGTATAGGATGTTGGTGACATATTAATTTGAGGCAAATAATCTATAATCTGAGTTTCGCTTTTGTCTATTGTAGTTTTACTGTTGAAACCTATCCACATTGGTGTACTTCTTTAAAGCTTATTCCTATAATTTTGTTTCGCGCACTTTTCTACACTATCATCAAGCAATTTGACTAACGTGAGATCAACCAAAACTAAAGTACTGATTAACAGATTAATAGCGAGAGTGATTTCTCACGTTCTTTTTTTAATGAGAGCTAAGTTAACAGTTATGATTTTTGATAATAACTTTACTTATTTTTGCTGCCTGTTCTCTTGAGATAAAAGTAGAGAGTTAAGAGATTTTATTAATTTGTCATTTTTATTGTTTAAATAGATCTTCAATTACAACAAAAAATATGTTTTTTAAATTTTAATTTGTATTCGATATTTCTAGAAAATGTATTTGGCTACTCTGGGCTTATTTTGTTAATAGTTAAGTATTGAGGTGTGATTTAGATATGAGTAGTGTCCCGTAACAGTAAATAAATTAAGGTTATTCTTAAAAAGTTTTATTTATGAATAATTGTGTTTTTTATGTTACAAATCACAGTAATGGTAAGGCAAATAGTGTTGAAGAGAAACCCTTGTAAGTAGTAAGTATTTCTTTGTTAAAGGGACAAATGTATGTCGTCTTTATATTGTAAAATAATGTCTATTTGATCAAGAAAGTTGGTTTTATTTTACTTTTGAAGTGAACTTAACATACGAAAAATAATATTATTTATACAATACTTTTCATCGAAGAAGGGAAAGGGGGGGGGGGGGGGGGGTAGCTACAAAATCTCTGGATTTCATAAATATACTATTCTGGCTTTTGTTTATAGTAACATTATGCATTTGCAATAATTTTTTAGACATTTGAAGTTAAAAAATAAGAGAAAGTTGTTTTTGTCATTTTTTTTCTAAAATTGGTCGGGGGGAGGGTTATTCCCTAAAAATGTTTGCCCGACCAACGGATTTGAAAAGAAGACTGTCTTGCCTTTGTTTTGGTACTAATATCATCCATTTCCCGATGAGGTAGATTTTCATCAAAAAAACCGTTATTTGAGTTGGTCGGGGAAGCATTTATTCCTTGATTTTTTTTGCCCGACCAAAAGTTTTCAAACCTTGATATAATACTCATCCTACCCTGTATAAAGATTTTCGTTCTCCCGATGAGGTAATTTCTCTTCAAAAAACGGTACCGGAAGTGATCCTTTGCAACCCAAACTTCCCTGAAAAAGATTGCCCGACCAGTGGTTTTACAAATGTTTTTATGAACACTATAGACTAATTATAGTTTTTTTCTATCTCCGGATTAGGTAGGTAATCTGACGGTCGCCTCCCGGACTAATAGAACCATTGACGCTCTCAAGTACAGGAGGAGTAATAAATCAGAGTGGCAAAGTCGAATTATCAGCAAGCAAATTTGCTTTTATTTTTTTTCGGGCTGACAAAAGGAGTCTAATAGTGAACAGTTGTTGAAACCGATGCCTTAGAAGAGTTTTTAATATTTCTTACAAACGACCAAAATTTTTTACTACTGTTGGGACATTGTAGTATTTTTTGCCGTAGGTTTTGGTCAATGTAAGAATAATTTTGTTCTTCGAATATAAGCATTGAAGATATTCCTCGTTTGCCCGAACTTATTCCGGTTATCCTCAGTGAGATTTATTTTGTAGCACCTGAGACTTAACTCCCTCAACCTGATAATCCCTTTACAGCCATATTAATCGTACCAAAAATTGTCCTTGGAATTAACTCCTTTACTTCTGTTAGAATAAAAGTTTTAATTTCATTGATAATCATGCCTGTTATTATTTGTATATCAGCACTGGAATCTATGTACGAGTAACTATCAAAGAAGCGCAGTGACCAGTTAAAGTTTTGAAAGAAGTGGTGTAGACTGTTGCAATTGTCTTTCTCATATTGCCCAAAGGTTATCTTTGGAATTTTTTCTTTACGTTTATGAGAAATTTGCTGACATGATCCAGTGGTCTGACGTGCGTAGAGATGTTAGTACCTACACTTATGGTATATCTATCAGGATCAGATGTGGTGTGATGAACCGATTCAGCGTATTTGCGGAACGCCCTGCAACATAAGGTATTCGGGTTCGCTGTAACCTTCCTTCGGGTGTTGTGTAGCCAGAATGTCGAATCCAGGATATTAAAAGGCACAAAACGAGTGATTTATATTGTTACGTTTTTCCTGTTCGTATCTCTGGATTGCGATAGAAAATCGAACGACTGTTTTTGGTTAAATTAAATCTATATATTTATTATAATATTTGTGAAGAGGTTTTCCTCTTTCTAAGTGATATTTAAAACTAAACTAGAAATCTAAGAATAAAAACTTATTTATACAATTTTCTTTTGAGATATATAAAAATAACCTACTATAAATTATCTGAACAAGTAAAAACATTAAAGGTATTTTATTGAAAACGCCACAATATAATAATGTAATATAATATAATTATATAATATAATAAAATAATATAATAATTTAAAGATTACTTTATTAAAGATTAAAGACTTCCTTATCTCATTAAATAAAAACGCAAAAAGGAAAAATGTAAAAAGGGTCAGAAAGTAAGAGGCAGCTAAAGAAGTTGACAACTGTATAAATACTTTAGTTCTTAAGCTATAAACACATTGCTTCTTAAAGTATGAATACCCCTACTCAAATCAAAGGACACGGTAGTGCCCAGCCAAGTTTTGGCACTACACCCTTTTTACAGGAACAAACTCAGGCGATTTTTGACCCCTTTCTATCTTCAGTACCAATTAAGTCAGAAACTTAAAACTCCGAATATATGCTAAGCTAGTCAGGCACATCCGCCTAACCAAATATCAATTTTCTAGCATAAGCGGCTCCTGATATAAAAGGCCTCAAAAATCACAAAAACTGTAACTGACTGACTGACTGACAAATCATCAAAATTATGGAGCACTTTCCGACATCGTAGAATCTTGTAATTTTGCACAACGGTAGGTCTTGTTATGCATGCAAAGGAAAAAATCGAAAATTTGAAATTTTGCATTCAGGGGGCGTGGTATCCGCCCACTTTCTCCGAATTGGTGTTGTTTGAATGGAGCACTTCCGACTGCTGTAAAACGATGAAATTTGGTGAACCGGTAGGGCTTATATTGCATATAAAGAAGAACCAAAAATAAACACCAAGGTTTTCCTTTCAGGGGGCGTGGTATCCGCCCACTTTCTTCGAATTGGTGTTGGTTGAATGGAGCACTTCCGACTGCTGTAAAACGATTAAATTTGGTAAAGTGCTAGGGCTTAAATTGCATACAAAGAAAAAAATATAAAATTAGCGGTTTTCCATTCAGAGGCGTGGTATCCGCCCACTTCCTCAGAACTGATGTAAATTATATATGGCGCACTTCCGATTGAAGTAGAACAATGAAATTTGGTAGAACGGTAGGACTCAAATTGCATATAAAGGACCAACAATAAAAATTGAGGTTTTCCATTCAGGTGGTGTGGTATCCGCCCACTTTATGAGAAAATGTTAAATTTATATGGAGCACTTCCGATTGCTGTAATTAAGGTAGGTATGTTAGTGTTAGGTATCTTGCCAGGATAAGAAGAAATAATTGAAGCGCAAATCAAAACAACCAATAACAAAAAGAAATTACATATACCAAAAGAAATAGGAAGCTATAAACTAAGTTGATTTTAGTAGGTAGAGTCCACCTTTCTATCTTTCCCTATCTTTCGAGATTTTGACATGGCAAAATAGTAAAATCTTTACAAAAAGGAGTGAGATCAGACCAAAAAACATAAATGTTAAAAAACAGCCAAGTTCTTCTATACAAAAACCGTGAAAAGTACTGAGATCTAAAAGTACGCCAAGTTCTTACTTCATGAAGATTTAATACCGAATATTTAAAGTAAAATAATATTGAAACAGCTACAATTTAATAGAGAAATTTTATTATTTAATGATTACTGACTAAAATTTGATGGGCTTACTGGTCAAGTTTTTAAATCCTTTTGAATTGGGTATAAAAAATACTTGCCAATAAGCCCATCAAATTTAAGTCAGTAATCATTAAGTAATAAAATATACATATCGATAGGATGTAATATCCACTTTTTCACTTTCACCTTTGGTCGTAGGTTCTTTTTGAATTATGAGTTTGTAAGCGAGATGGTTTTCCTCCTCTTAAATTATATGACCGTGTTAGACTGTTGATATATCCCATTTGCCTTATTTTCCTCGTCATTTCAAGGCCCCCACATTCTGCCGAATCACGGATATCATTCTCCTTTGATAGTGGGCCATAAATCCGTAAGTATTCTTCGCTGTTGTTTGCTTGGAAAAGAAGATCATCAACATAAACGGTAATAATCGTGATCGTTTTCTTAATAATTTAATGGTAAATACCTAACATTGGTCATATGATGACTGGATGAATGCGAGATAACATGCACACCTTGTTCGCGGCATCGTTGTTGAAAACTTGCGGCGGCTCCATGAAGATGACGGCATCCACATCCATTCAAATATGCTGCAGAAATGTCAAGGTGGTACAAATTCAGTTACTTCTCTGCTAATGCGAGTCGAATGAAGTAGATGAAGGCTAACGCGAAATACGTGTCGGCATAGTCGAGTATGAATCTGGTCGAATCCTTTGGCTACCAGTCTGGATTTTCTTCGCTTTAATGAACCATCTGCAAGATATTTAATTTTATTTAGATTTAAATACCTGTTGGTTATTTGGCCTGTCCACCAACACCTAGCTTCCATTTCAAATAAGAAATTCGTATTCTATTCTTCTGTACAATTGCTGCTGATGTTCATTGCTTTCCAGCTGTTTGACGTTTACATTACAGGGTCAATTCCAACTCTGTAGGCATCGTTTTCATCATTTAGTGCTTGTTCTGTAGTTTCTGGTTCAGTATTTTCGGTTTTCTTTCAGGTGTTTGGTGTTTTAGGTCTTTACGAGTATTATTGGGAACTTGACTTTCAGGCTGCTTAAAGTTTAAACTGAAGTCCCAACTTTCACTTTTGAAGCCGCAGCGTACTTTAAACTTAAAGATTGATGGTAAATTGAGAAAAGTCGTGTTGTTTCCATAGGGAATCTGAGGTTTATAAAACTTTCAAGTTTTTCTTTGAATTCGTTCCAGTTTGTTCTCTTATTCGCGATCTTATAGGATTACTTTTTTCTTTTATTTCTTTTCTTTCTCATTGACAAATTTACGGGAGTATGATCTGAAGTAAAACAAAACTACATTCTGCACTTATATGATTTCGTTTTATATCTTGAGCTACGAAAGAGTCAATAAGGTGTGGTATTTTGTTAGGGTCAAATCGTCAGTTACGTTAGAAAACCAGCAGAATAGAAATCGCAGTTGTATTTGTATTTGCTTGGAAAACTTTTGTAGTTATGAGTCTATATCCCCAGGGTGTGTTGACCATTAAGTCGCAACCCACAAGGAAGTTATGTCCTAGCAAATTAAGGATCTGTGTATATTTTTCTTCAGTTATTGAGCACTACGGTGGGTAGTTGATAACTTAAACTCTTTCTTTTTTATACTAATTGTTGTTACTTGCATGTTCTTCATAATGATTGCCGTGATTGCAGTGATAACATGCACAGATTGCTAATCTATTATTAAGACTTTATTCTATTACGAAATAATATTTCTGTGTTATCTATGTTTAATTCAGATACTATAACACGTAGACCGTTTGTATTCCATGTTAAGTGTTTTTAAGATGTTTTATTTGCAAATTTTGTTTGTCAATCAGCATTTCTTTTATTGAAGTTTCCTCGTTCTTCAGCACATTTTTTACAATTTGAGATTTATTTAGATTTTTGGATTTGTTTCAACTACTACTTTTTGTTTTGTTGAGTTTCTTAGCTTTCCAGTTCAGCTTCTTACTTTATTGTCTTGAACTTGGAAACATTTTGTGATGGGACATCCTCTATAACTTAGAGAATAGTTGCCATTATACAAAACTTTCCTGTCCAAAAAACCAACGAAAGCTTAGCATCCGCAAATATTTTGTTGGTTCAAAGTCGTCCGCAATTAAAGTTTTGTCAGTTTCGATATAGATTAAAAAACATATAATTGAGTGTTTTGATACAAAAAATACATTACTTATTTATTTAAACTTTTAGCGAAAGTTAAAATATAAAATAAATTAAGTTAAATTTGTACAAAAATGTACAAAAACGAAGAATTCTAGCTTTGTTCCTAGTTTACATATTCTTCTAACAATGTAATTCCTACGATAATAGCTTCTTTTTGTCGTCTGCAACTGGCTTTTTCGTTGGTGATTTTTTTCCAAACACCATATCGGCAAATAATCCAGCAAATACTAAAACAGCTCCTATCCACTGCCTAGGAATCAATAGGTTTCCAAAAAATATCACGGAAAAGAGTACAGTGAAGAATTTTCTGGTTGTTGTCACCACTGAACAGGCCAAGGGACCAAAGCCAGCCACCATTAGAAAGATGAACAGTTGTCCCAGAGCTCCAGCTAAGGCGAGTGTAGCTAAGTGTGTTAATAGCTGAGGATGGCGGGAGGCGAATAACAAAAAATCTTTGCCTTCTCCTGAAATAAAAAAAAATATATTTATATTTTATTTCAAAAACTTGATTTAATTTAATGTAGGTATGTAAAATAATTGTCAAACAACGCCTTTCATTAATCGTTGGCTAAATGTGTTAAACTGCTATGTCTAACTGGATCTATTTTACGAGAGACAAAAAAACTTAACATATGAAAACAATTTTTATTTAAGGATTTTGCAATAACTAGTTAACATTGGAAAAGAATTATTTTAACTTTTAAGTAATTTATTTAAAGTGTGGTTCAACCATAATGCACGATATTAGTTGTGTTCAACCACGAAAAGGCCAGTGTAGAGTAGTGTAGTGCAGTGCAAGTTCATGAAAACTGTCAGTGCAAACTCAAGCAAAAACGTCACACGTCAGATGTTTAAAAAAAAAAAACAAATTAAATTCGGTGCAAGTAAAATGCCTTATGCCTGCGCTAAAGTCGATGGTAAAGGGAAGAAATTCATTCCCACTGCCTGCGACGACGTTGTTGGCTTTTTAGGCACAAAATCTCTTCCTCCTTTTCACCTTTTTTCATCAAACTTTCAAACAGTTGCGTTCGGAATCCTTCGTGCAAATATACATACATACATAGATTTAATTAAGATATTATTGGATTAATTGGAGAACACTGAATCACCAGAGATTGCCCTTTACTCGAAGTTAGCTCTAATCTATGCATTATTTAAAAACTTTAATCAAAAATACAAAGCGCAGAAAAAAATCAACTTTATTCGTTAACAAAATATAATCGAATAATGACATCAGCTGACTTTGACAGTTTTCACCAACCTGCACTAGCTCAAAAGGTAGTGCAAGATATTCTGCACTAGTGTACACTAGTTCAGCTCAATGAACGCTAATCAGTGTAAGTCAGTGCAGAAATTTTCTCAATGAACACAAAAAAGCTACACTTTTCTGCCCAGAGTAGTTCAGTGCAGCTGGTTGAACAGAACTATTAATTGTGAGTCACACCTTAACGTCAAGTTTTTTGCTCAACTTATTTTGACATTTCTTTGTTTCAGTGTTTGACAAATTCAACCATGGAGAGGTACACAATTGAGCAGCAATTGAGGCACATTAACGACATTGAACCTCAATTATGTCTCCGAGTCATTGAAAATATGGACCATCAGATAGAGGTATGCCACCGAAGCCGTGGCGAGCATTTGGCCGATATTTTGTTTCACACATTTGTCATAGATCCTTCTCTGAAAACTTTTTGTTTTACACACAGTCACAAAAGTAAGTATACAGCAGGAAACAAAATGTTAAGCAGAGAGGAAAAAATTGAATAAGCATATGTTATGAAACAACTGTCGTATAGTTTTTAGAAAATTTTATTCTCTTTTCATAAAATCAATTATCAAAACATTATTTTTTAAAATGGCTTAGGTATCAACTTAAAACTAAAACTCTCTCAGAATTTTGATCACAAAAGTAAGTATACACTAATAAAAATTACAACATTTTTAACTTAATATTAGAATATAGTAACTTGTTGCGTTTATTCTCGATGGCATCGACGAAACAAGTTTTTGGGTAACACTTAGGGCTATTTTGTTGCATTCTTCTTGAAGGATCCTTTTAATCTCTACTTTTGATTTTATCTCATGTTTGCGGATTTGACGCTCCAGATGATCCCATAAATGCTCAATAACATTTAAATCTGGCGATTGAGGAGTTTTTTTGACTTGTCTTCGTACATTATATAGCAGCCATTTTCTCACGATTTGCGAGGTATGTTTGGGGTCATTATCTTGTTGAAAGATGAATGACCTCTCACAAGCTAGTTTTTGTGCACTTTGATGAAGATTATTTTTTAGGATGTCGAGGTAACCAAAACGATCTATCGTACTCTCAATAAAAACCAGGTTACCCACTCTAGATGCCGCCAAGCACCCCCAAACCATAACTGAACCACCACCATGTTTAATAGTTCCAGTCAGGTGGTTAGGATCTAACGCCGTATTAGGTTTTCTTCACACTTGTGTACGTCCATCAGAGCCATGGATGTTGAATTTACTCACGTCAGAAAATATAACGGTATTCAGAAAGCCAAATCGGTCTGAATATGACTTCTGGCAAATTCAATCCGCTTTTGGCGATTGACCTTGCTAATGAATGGTTTTTTCCTAATAGCACAGCCTTATACCTGACTTCGTGAAGGATGCGGCGTATAATCTAATTCTATCTCGGCCTGCAGTTTTGGTGCGCTTATTTTCGCATTTTTCTTTACTTTTGTGAATTATTAGTCGCTGCTCATGTTCAGAGAACGTTCGCGGGCGGCTACTGCGAGCCATGTTCGTAACTGTTCCACATTGTTTCTGCTATTTCAATATTTTTTGGACGGTTGCTGGGCTACTTTCCGAATCGACTTTCCTTTACTAGAGTACTTAACTATTAATTTTTGTAAGTCCAAGGAGAGCTCTTTTCCACGTGGTGCCATTTCTAATTTTAAAAGAAATAATTTGAACTGAAATAGACTAGTCTAGTAGTTTTGCCTTACCTTTTTAATAAAAAAACAAAATATCGACTCAAAAGTTTTTATTGATGCAACATCACATAAGAAAAACTGTCTGTATACTAACTTTTGTAACCTATTTTTTTTACCCGTGATTACAAATAATGAGGTAGCAAAGAAGTGGATACAAGTTGTACCGTTATTTTGCTTAACAGCAGTAATGTGTATGACAAGTCACTTGTGCCATATGCAGAGAATAGATATGGATTTGATATTAACGGTATTTTTTCGTCTATTTACGTATTAGCTTGGTTGTATACTTACTTTTGTGACTGTGTGTATTTACAATTAACATCGTGCGTTTTCGTTGGACCACCATTTAGATTCATTCTTTAGCCGTACTACTAGAATTTTCTCCCCTCATTGTGATGTTCCATCATTTAAGACCAATGTGCATCGGCATCTCTTTTTAAATCCCCTCCTCATTTCCTAACTGATCGCTCTGTGTTATTTATAACATTATAAGGGTATTCATAACCCCTTGAGTGTGTGCTAATTATATATAAAAAAATGAATTAAGTTAAAAAAAACTTGTTTTTTCACTTGCGATATACACATATACTTAAATGCTTACGTTATGTATTCGTAAAAAAAATAACTCGAGATTTTAATAGGAAAGACGAAACAATACGCAATAAGTTGATCGCCAAAAAAATTATTTTTTAAATGGATAAAACAAATATTTTAGTAATTGAAGAAAACATAATTCCAATTTATGCAAGAGTAAAAATTAGAAGTCGTTGTAGCGTTTGTATTTGTCGTTTAAGTTTGTATAAGCAGAGTGTCTCCTAAGTCGTCAAGGATATTTTGGGATATGATTCTTGGGTATATTCTAAGAACAAAATCGTTCTACAGTATGCGTCTAACTCGATGGAGATACCTAATTTTTTGGATATTTAAAAAAAATCCTGCCTCTGTCTACCCTGACCCATGTTAACGAAAATTTCTCGGTGAATGTGAATGGTAGAAACTTTGTACATGAAATTTTACCTGCTTAGATTTTCTCAAACAAACTTTTTATTGATTTTTACTTTTATTATTGTTATGTCCATTAAAATAGTATAATAGTAAAACGTTATGTTTACTTTGCGTTTCCTTTTTAACCTCAAAGTAAAAAATTAGAGTGGAACATGGAACTTTATGCGCTCCAGTCGTGCATTTAATTTTCTTTTTGAAGAAATAAAGTGAAAAGGTTTACCATTGATAAAAAATCAAAATCAATAGAATCGAAAAATCCGTTTAGACTTTAAGTAGGTAAATTAAAGTCAAAACGATTTTTTATATTTTTCGAGACGGAACAAAATACTCCCCCTCGAATATTCAATGAAAGGCTTTCAAAGTGTGATGATTAACCAAGAAAAACGACATAGTTAATGATTGTTATTTCATCTTCTAATTAATTTCACTTTCATCTATTTTATTTATTTTCAATTTTTCACAACATTCTACAGAAAATACGCATTTAACAATTCTGACAGGAAAATTTTTTCATCTGTTTCAATTGGTTCTCACAACACAATGGCAAAAAAAAGGCTTCTTCTGGAAGGAACAATTTCTGAGTGCTTACAAATTTAAATTTGAAAAAACAATCTCACCTGAGACGAAACATTGTTGGATTTATTTCTCAGTGAGATTGTTTATTTCTTATGCTTATGGATTTAATTCTGTAATCAAAATCTGTAGGTCTTTTAAAAAGATTGATTTCTTTGAGTTTTTTGGGGAAACACAAATTCAAAATACCATACAAAAATAACGTAGTTTTTTCAAAATTTGAAAATTTTCCGCCGGATTTACAAAAAAATGTTTTTTATACAAACCTTGTTCCAACAATTTGGAACACAACAAAAAATAAATCAACTAAATCGGTGGAGCCGTTCTCAAGTTATGATTTGGCATACATACGGCAGTTAATTTATTAAATTAAAATACTGATCAGTACGGATCTCCATCTCAAAGTGATCGGTTGAGTTGTGGAACAGAAAGAAAACAAATTCTGGTTGCACTGCGGAAATTGACTAACACAGTGAGAGATAAATTTGCTTCTTTCTCCTTCAGCATCTACCATAGCTTCTTTTGGTATTATTGTTGTATATATTCTTTAGTTCACGCCATGCATTGTGTCTAACTGATTAAACCAAAGGCATATGAGATAAATTGCAGTTATATGTTTTGGAATCCAGGAAAGGAATCAATACATTTACTATTAAGGTATAACACTAATAGTAAATTGTATTGTGAAGTTATTTTGTTTTAGTTTGATGTTGTTTATCAGCTTCAATGACAATTTAACATTTGATTAAAAACAAACTTTTATGTCATGTGGTTCAAATTCACAGTCCATGACGTCATAATTCTCGATTTCTTACAAATTCGATGCGCTGTTATAATCTAAAGAATTGATTTTTAATGTATACAATTCTTAATGGCTGCGCTATTCTGGTGAGACAACAGCCGATGAAAGTTATGTCGAGATTTTTTCTGTGTTAAGAAACTTGACTACTTAAATTCCTGACGTTGTAGGTCAATCCGTCAACATTCTTGATTTGTTTTTAACTCTGACCCTGACAAAAATATTATAAGTGTATTATCACCCCAAGACACATCAGCCCATTGAGTCAAATTTGCAACAAAATCCAGTTAGAGAAATAATTCTCAAGAGAACCGTTTGGCAATACGAGAAAACTAGTTGGTACGGCCTCAACAATTTCTTCAGGAACTTTATAGTGACGTGGACTAGTGCAGAACTAATTACAAATTTAATTTGAAATATTATCCCGAATAGGGAAAAATTTATCAAACCGAAAGAGAATTCATGGTTTTATTCTAGCTGTAAAGAGGTTATTAGGGTCAGAGATGTAATTTTCCGTTGCTATAAGGCCAACCCTATTAAGGAAAACCAGAATAAGTGTCAAGTTCAGCTAGAAAGATCTGCAATGATCATATTCAAAGAACCGAATTATCCATAACCAAAAATCAGCGCAAAAATACTATAATGTCCCGAAGGTAGTACAAATATTTCGTAGATGCTACTTCGTCTTCGATTTCTACTCTCGTTTTTAATGACACTCCTTCTATCAGCACACAAGAAAAAGCATCAAGCTCTCTTATCGAAAATGCGTGCATTTGATATTGATGAATCTATTTTCCGTTGGATTAGAAACTTCCTTTAGAATCGGTGCAAGTGTTAAGACGTTGCAAAAAACTTGTCAACCCTTCTGATCTGGGTGTAATCTATAAGGGTTATATTCGTCCAAAGCTCGAATTCAATTCCCGTATTTGGGCAGGTGCTCCAATAACTCACATGAATCTCTTGGATAAAATCCAAAAAAGATCTTTAAGAATTATAGTTGAAAGAGATAATCACCGAAACATTTGAATCTCTCGAGTACCGCCGTAATGTTTCTTGTCTGTCTTACCGATATTTTTATAAAGAGTGTTCAAGTGAAATAGCCACTTGCATTCCTTCTTTTATTATATATAACCGTAATACTCGCCCTTCAGGGAGAGCTCATCAGTTTACCTTTGAGACCAACTTCGGGCGCACTGTTGAATGCTTTAATCGACTCAATATTTGTCTCCCATTGTGATATTCAGACATTCAAAACCAATTGCAATGTGCATCGGTATCTCCTTTTAAATCCTCTCCAACTTTCCTAAAGCGCAAGCACTGTCATAAAACATTATAAGGGTAGTCCACCTGGGTTTCTCTTTAGTAATCGCAATTAAAAAAAATACAATATTCGTAGAAGATAAATTAGCCTAAGAACTGATTTTTTTAACTTTAAAATGAAAAATAGTAAACAGTAAAAATATAAATAAAAAAACTTAACAAAAAATATATAGAATTAATATATAAATATATTTAATTAAAAAAATGAATGAATGGAAATAAACTTTAAAAATTATTAATGTATGTTGTCGTATTTCGAACTCTGCTAGGTATATTTTTGAAAAAGTCATTTTGTAATTGAAAACCAAGATACTGTATATGGAAAAATTGATTCCAACCTAAAATGTAATATTAGCTTATAACACTTGTTTAAAAAAATATGTCTTAATAGCCAATACAGAAAATTTTTTCCCACCATATAAAAACTTCCAAATTTCAGCTACAGAAATATAATATAATAAAACAAGTAAAAAATCACAATTTTTATAAAATATTATTATAATTAAAAATTATTATATATTATTATTGTATGATTAAATTAAAAATTGTTCATAAAACGGATGATTGGAATCTGATTGATTAGAGTATTAGTTAGATGTTCATGTTAAATATTGAATGTTTTTTTCAAGTTTCATCTTTTTAAGAAAATGAGGCAAGAAACAAATCAACATTATTTCTTTGACATTATATCTATGCGCATGCGTTAGTGCTTCTGGTTCCGATTCAAATCCAGAAGAATTGGTCGCATTTGGATCAGTATCGAATGTTATAACAAGCTGAGATTCCTCAATTCGATTTCTATTTTTTTTTTGTCTATTGATCTCTTGCCAATCAAAAAACTGATTTCTTTTTATCTGAAGTCAATTGTACAATTGATCTCAATTAAGATTTCTACTCACTTTGACATATGCCAGAGTAAACTGAACTTGCTAAAACTATTTTAGAATGATACCAGATTAAACCGACAAATTTACTAATTTTATGGGATTTTTCATTCAGATTTTAATAAAAAAACTAATTCTTTTTTCGCAGCGAATTAAATGCGATTTCAAATTGATTTATTTTCGTAGTTGTATCTGTCTTTTTATTTCGAAATAATCTTCATCTTTAATTTGCTTGAGCTTGATAACTTTTCTGCTTTGAAATAAATTAAACAAACATAAAACCATACTTGCAACAGGCAGATGAAAATTTTGTTGCTATAAGAACAGAGAGCCAAAAAATTTAGATTTCCAAAATTCATTTTAAATCGAAAAATAAATCAATTTTTTCAACCAATGGAGTGCAAACTTGCCAAAATAGGCATCTGACAGATTTAAATAAAAAAATAAACTTATTTATTTTAGCAATGGAAACCTACACTAATCAGCTTAGCACTATATATATATATATCTTATAACAACAATCAAACAACTTTGATTTATCTTCAAACAGCACTAGATAATTGCATAAAGAAGTTAAATTAATACCTGTTAAAATCATCGCTGAACCCAGAACGATAGAACTCCAGAAGTTCATTGATAACATCATTTGTTGTCCTGTGGGTGCACTTGAAGAACGCATACGCTCTTGAACAGCCCCAGTAAGACCATCCATGGAAAGACTGAGCAATAACAGTAGTTCCCCTAGACCGGTTTTTTCTTGCGGGATATTTGTGTTTACTTTTCCTTCCTTGTACATAAATAAAACTACTCCGGCAACTATAGTAAACACACATCCGTATCGTGTCCACGAATATGATTTCTTTCCTATTAAGACTCCTAGAATCATTACAGGAATGGGTTTTGCGGATTTGCCAACAACCTGCGTAGGATATGGCACCCACCGCAAGGCCATATTCGAACTAACCATCGCCAAAAGGTATGTAAGGGAACAGACAGCATAGTAACTAGTGGGTGTGGTGTCATCTTTTTGGGGTTTACTCAGTAGCATTCCTAAGAGAAAAGTAATTTTGAATAATTTCGTTTTATAAATAATAATAATAATAAAGATTGTCACCTTTTGCAAAAATAGCATTACAAAAGCATTGTACACAGACCATGGCCAGAGCGCAAGTGAATCTCTCGCCTATCGTTCCATCTTCGTTCTTTGCTTCTCCATACCGCCCTCTTGTAATTTTCTCCTGGATTATTCCGTAATAGAAATAACAGAAGAATATTCCCAAAGAATAGACGAGAAATTTGTATTTGTCATTTATCATTTTGTGCAATGTTTTGATTTTTCAATTTTAAAGGTAAAAATGAGCCACGTCGGGTAGATTCAAGATAAAGAGAATCTTAACACCTTAAGATTATCTATCAAACCGGCTGTATTTACGGAATGTTTTGGAGATGCGATGTAAAACACCGGTCAATATAGCTTATATTAGGGTACTTTTTTAATGAATATTTATTTAGAAATACAATTTTTTCGATAGTAGATTGGCTTTAGTAGACTGTGCCACTGTGGTACACGTCAGTGATTGATGTCGATTTAGTGGTCGAAATGTCAAAATGTACTGATGTCAAAAGATGTTTAATTGTTTAACTTTGATGTGCGACCAACGACATCTGTGGTAGAGATTGTCAATTATTCCATGGTTTGTGTATTTGGAAGTCAATGGCCGTTGAATAAAAATAAATTATGGGAAACTAGACCCTTTAGATTTTTCTTTGTATATAAACTCAACTCTACAGCTTTTTATATCTGTGGCAATAAGACAGAGGTTGACATAAGCGATTTCTCTGTTTTTCAATGGATATTCATAAGCACTTTGAAATCCATATTTCTGTTTTACCCCTGTTTAAAAAGATTTGTCCGTTACAAAGATATCGTACAATTCGTAACCACTTATGTTTGAACGGTTAAACAATGCATTTGACAGAAAAGCTTATATTAAATTTTCGTATGTCCTTCCTCCAAACTCAAATTTTATGATTCAACATATATGTCGTATTCTTGTGAATTTTTTTTATTCGGTTCCATTTTAGTTTTTTGTGAAAACTTATGTGGACTTATGTATGTATGTCGTTTTTATTTGACAATCCGTAATCTCTCCGGATCGGAATCCCAACTGAACACTTTTTTTATTATGATGTTTCTGAAGTTTTTTGTGATTGTATATGCATGTGAAACATCAAATGTGAACAGTAAGGCTAGGCGCGCACTTGCAATTTTTAGTTGCGAAACTGCTTGGTTCGAGCAACTAAAAAGTTTGTGTTTCGACACAAACTAAACGATTGCCTAAAATGAGTTCGCTATTTTATTGAACATATAATTATCTGCAGCTGCGCAGATATTCAACCAAATAGTTCATCTATTTTGTATAAGTAACCAAACAGTTCCGCAACTAAAAATTGATAGTGCGCGGCTAGCCTAATGAAAATCAAGAATTATGTTTGTTGAAAGATACACTTCGCACAATTAGGATACAAAAAATCACAACTGTTGAGCTTTACGTTTAAGTATATGAATGTGTGAGTGCTTCTGGTTTCGCAAATCCAGAAGCTAACTTCTCTTCTTTTCAGAATCAGAACTGTTAGCGATCTGGCAGTGCTGATTCTCTCAATTTAACGCAAGTCACCAAAAAGAAATATCCAAGAAGAAGTACAACTAGAAGGAAAACGAGGAGTGGTATTTGAGCTTTGATTTGAGATCGGTCGATTTTGAACGACTTTTACATAATTAATATTAATGTCGAATCCGAATGCCACACATCTTTCCTATCTTTCTTTCTCTTCATTAACTACACGCCCGCGCTGTGTTGAAACATTTAAAGGGTAATCATAATCCCTTGAGCGCGTGTAGATTATAAAAAAAAAAATATTTCAATTTTTATTTTTAAATGTAATCTCGTAATACATTAAACTTTTGCTCAATAAATAAATAATTGTTCTTGTATTAACTAAAGAAGTTTCCGAGTTTTTATTAAGAGACTGGTCAATTCGAGAATCGTTATTTTGTTCGTGCTTTTTGAATTTAGGATTAAGAAAAATCCTGAATTAGATATAAGATTTAATCAAAAAAATCTCTAATAGAACTTTCATTTTTTCACAAGTGAACACTTTGAGAAGAGTCCAGAAGGCTTCCAAATTGCCAAATAAAAACAAACATTAGAATTCTTTGCACACTTATCTCGACAAAAGTTTTTTTGTAAAAATTAAAAAAAAAAAAAAAAAACAAATTAGAAAAATTAAGTTTGTTAGAACCACTTATGTATGTCTACATAAGATTTTCTATTGAATTTAACTTTTCAAATAACCGTTGCTTATGTCAAAATAAGATAGTTTTGTTTGCTGCATTTCAGTTGGTTTAGTTGTCTTAAGCGGAAACGGTGCGTTTAATGTTCTAAAGTGTTGAAGTAATCAGACATGTTTGGTGTCTAAAAAATAAGTTCTATGTATACATTTTTTTATTAAAAATACTTTTAAAAATTATTTGCTTTATTGTAGTTTATACAAATAAAGTTTTGTTCATAGTAAACAAAATTAAATGGAAGCTCGAGAAAAATGTTATATTTGGCTTTAAAAAAACAGAATCAGTTAAGTATAGAAATTCCACACCATTTAAAGAATACGAAGAGAATACAAGTTTCTTAACTGGTAAGTTCTTTTCAGCAAGTTTATCTTAGATTAGGAACAATTAATTACCTTTATAAAATGAACTTTTAAGATGCAAATAAAGCGCCAGAAATTTCAGAGGACCAAGACTGTCGAAACATATCAGAACAAGAAAATGAAGATTTTGCCTGTGAAGAAAACGCTGTTTTCTCAACTGAAATGGAAGAAGACAAATCAGCTGGTTTCGATGATCATGATTCAACTTGTGATCCTAGTTTTTTTTCCTGCTTCTTCTGATGGTACATAAGTAGTGAATCTGACATTTCTTTTGAAACAAAACACGGTGGTCATCAGTTGGAGCATAACTTATTGTTTGGAGATTGTGGAGCTGTTTCGGAAAATCAAGACCAAAATAATGAAATGGCTGACGCAAAACAATAAAAAAAGATGCGCAAAGAAAAAAGGAACTCTGCCAAAAGCTACATATGGAGGGCTCACAGCTGTACCGAACCAAGTAATTTTAAAGAAATCCAAAACTAACGCCAGGATTTCCGCAAAATTGACCTCTATTTAGAGGTGCCACAAATTCAATGGCCGTGTTATCTCACGTGGTGGCGATGTCAATTGGCCGCCAAGATCATGTGATTTGAAACCGTTGGACTTCTTTTTTTGGGGTTATTTGAAAAAAAGGTGTAGGTTATGGCCGTGGCGCGGTTGATTTTAAATGGACCTTTTATTTAAAGCTCTAAAATCAAAAGCACCTCAACAGAAACCCAAGAAAAAAAAAACTGAACAAGTTAGCAAATGAACAAGGTTAACTCTGAATGCACATCAATATTTAATAGGGGTTGAAATTGAATATCACCAACAGCCATAGGCCACAGCAATTCAGTGCACAGTGCACCAGTGTTGCCATAAACACCGATTTATCGTATTTCTCCCGATTTCTAGACCTATTTCCGATACACCGATTTTTGATGTAAATAGTGCACTTTCTCCCGATTTTCAATTTAAAAATACGTTCAAATATTTTCTCCGCTCTTGAATGAACATAATTTATTATTTTATTAAAAAATTTGGCAGTGCCTAACTTACGGTTTTCTCGGTTTAGTATGAAAACATATTCCTTGCAATTTTTGTTAACGTCGTTGTCATTGTCTTTCTACTTGTTCAAAATAGCTTTTTTGGCCTTTAGTTCACAAAAATTGGCGTTTCAGCCCGGCGGCGTATTGCCAAACTGTATATCAGTACAGAGCTCCGACGCTCTATAATAGACTACAGAATGCTATTCAAATTAAGAGCATACTATATACTGTGCCAGATCAAAAGCAGATTTTTTTTGTGTTGGTATACATTTTTCTCAGGAAACTAAGAGCAAAGTACCTGTGATTACAGAGCCATCGTTCACGTTGGTGTGGTTATTGTGTGTGGTGTGTGGTGCCGTGACATAAGGCCAAGTGACAAAAGGCCAAATTTGTTTGTGACTTAAGGCCAAACATAAAATGTTTTGTCTTGAGCAACAGTACCTCGTGTGGCCCGCTTCGCGAGTTTTCAGGATTTTAACTCCCTTTTCGGGGCTCACACCCGCTCACGGAACTCCGTTGCTCCGCTTAGGGTATGTTCAGTCGCCAGGCAGGCGCCTGTAGCAACAGTTTTCCTGAGCAGCAGTACATAACTGTTAGTTGTTTACTCCAATTAATGTAAAATACAAAACTGTTGCTACAGGCGCCTGCCTGGCAACTGAACATACCCTAAGCGGAGCAACGGAGTTCCGTGAGCGGGTTTGAGCCCCGAAAAGGGAGTAAAAATCCTGAAAACCCGCGAAGCGGGCCACCCAAGGTACTGTTGCTCAAGACAAAACATTTTATGTTTGGCCTTAAGTCACAAACAAATTTGGCCTTTTGTCACTTGGCCTTATGGCACGGCACCACACACCACACACAATAACCACACCAACGTGAACGATGGCTCTGTAATCACAGGTACTTTGCTCGATCTGAAATAGTGGGTCTTGTGAATAAAAAAAAAGTTAAAGCTTTTTTTGGAGGAAGCTAAAGCCAACTAGTCATAGCTTTTACTAGCAGCTAAAGCTAGACAGTACTAGCTTAAGCTTTGTTTTATGTGAATAAAAAAATGATAACGCTAAATAGCTTATGCTGGAAAATTCTGGCTTAAGCTTCGTAATTTAAGGTGTTCGTTTTTTTATTCACATGTTTCAGCTAATTAGCTTTAGCTAAAACTGGTACATGTATGACCCAAAGGAAAGCTTTTTTGCCTCAATTTGTTATCTGTTCTACAGGGCAAGTATTTTTCGGCTAAAAAATGTTTTTAACATTAAGTATGTCAGTTTCTGGGTCTATACGTTCACAGTCCTATTTTTTGAGATATTCCCTTATGTTTAATTAACAACTCGCACAAGTTAATACTGAAAATAAGACCTAGTCAAAGCTTTCTAGACAGGTCGAAAAAATCTTGAAATTTTTGTAGCTTTAACTATAATATTCTAGTTTAAGCTATTTTTATTCACACAAATTGAAGCTTAAGCTAGGAAAACAAGCTAAAACTAAATGAATTTAGCTTTGGCTATTTTAAAATAGCTTTTACTAGAAAACATCTTTAACTAGCTAGCTTAAGCTTATTTTTATTCACTAAAAATCAAGCTTTTACTTAAAAATCCAAGTTTTAGCTTTAGCTTTTTTTTTATTCACAAGGCCCAGTATATAGTTTGCTTCAGCTTTTTTAATATTTTACAAGCAAACTGCATGTGACCACAGAGCACTCTGTGGTAGCATACAGTTTGCTCTACAATACTTTCAAATTCGGTGAGCAGAAAATGGCTGAGCACAGACTAAGGAGATCTGTGCTGATATACAGTTTGGCAATACGCGGCCCAGCGATCTCACATGGACTCATCAGTTGACTGTGAGGACCTTGTCAATACGCAATTTTTGTTGAATTCAATTCATCTTACATCGATTTTTTGACAAAAATATAATGTGAACTATATCCAACCAAGATAAAATTTCTTCTTCTTCTTTATCTTGTTTGATTTGGTGTGGGGCGGTGCGTGTCGGTAGTTAAGTTCTTGTTAATATTTTCAATTACACTAATAATATAAAGTAGATCCATTTTCTTTATCTTTTAACGAAATGTTAAAATCAGACTGTACCTAAAATATAATAAGCAATGATAATTTGTACCTCGGGAGCGATCTTAAGTTGCAATTGGACAAAAATCTTACTTCAAGCTCTGAAGTTTAATAATTTAAAAACAGCTGTATAAGCGTTTACGTTGAACTTTGCAAGCAAATATTACGTAGAGGTTTGATTTTAAAAATAAAAATTCCAATTTGACAAATCGGACCGATTACAATAACTCCCTATGGGAAGTTAAAAATTTTCAGGCTTTGACCTTATTAAAACCAAAACAAACTGTAAATAAACAAATTGATCCACTAAGTAATCTTTTTAACTTATTTCCTTATATTATTCATTATTCTGATATGCAGCGAATCGATTGTGAATTATAGAGAAATAAGTAATCTTGACTTTTAAAGCTTAATATATGAAAGCTTTGATACTATTAAAATTGAAATATTTTGGAAAATTGTTTGTTCAATCAAAAGGATCAATCAAAGTTTGGCCTTTCCATTGAAGGGTAACTTTATTTCATCGATATTAACATTACCAAACTCTTCAACTAATGTTGAGAGAACTTTATCTCAAATAAATTGATGAAGAAAAATTTTTTTTTTAAATAAGTAAAATTATTTCAACTTCTAATTCCCCGATTTCCCCGATTTCTGATGTGGAAATCTCCCGATTTCCAAAAATATCTTATGGCAACACTGCAGTGCACACTCAGATGTGCGGTTAATAGTACGTCGGGTCTGCGTCAGATGCAATCGAAAATTTACGGGCGCACAAACACTTTTTTATGGAAGAGTTCTTTCAATTTAGTATGGTGCAAAAATATAGTACGCTACTGATTTAAAAAAAAGCTCCCATAAGACGTGTACTGCATATTTTTCTTGGATGAAGTATAAGTAAAGGGTTTTCCAATAAGAGGTGTTATTTTGAATAGCCCGCTATTTCCGTAGCTGTCACTTTTGAAGCTGTCATTTTTTGACATTTGACAAGTAGAAACTACGCTATTAATAAAAATGGAACGATACACGCTTAAACAACGCATTGAAATTATTAAAATTCACTATAAAAATGGTGAAAATTTGGCAGAGACGGTTCGTAAAACTAAAACATTTTTGGGTCGTCGTGAAGCACCTTGTCGGACCGCAATACAGAAATTGGTGGACAAATTCGAGCTGTTGGGACAAGTTAGTGATGTGAAGAATAAAACCCGTGCACGTCGCTCAAGAACAACTGAGAATATTGCTGTTGTAGCCCAAAGTGTTGAAGAAAACCCAGGTTTGTCCATTCCTCGTCGTTCTTTGGAATTAGGCATTCCACAAACGTCATTACACCATATTTTGCATAAAGACTTGGGTCTTAAGGCTTATAAAGTTCAGTTAACACAAGAACTCAAGCCGGCTGATCATCAACAACGTCGTGTCTTTGCTGATTGGGTCCTTGAAATGCATGAAAATGAACCGGAATTTCATCGAAAAATCATCTTGACTGATGAGGCCCATTTCCACCTCGGAGGCTACGTCAACAAGCAAAACTGTCGCATCTGGGGCTCGGAAAACCCAAGAGTTATTGTTGAAAAGCCTCTCCATCCTCAACGCGTGACTGTTTGGTGCGGTTTATGGTCCCGCGGGGTCATTGGACCTTACTTTTTCGAAAATGAGGCTGGAGCAACAGT
Organism: Chrysotoxum bicinctum; assembly: GCA_911387755.1. Classification (NCBI taxonomy): domain Eukaryota; kingdom Metazoa; phylum Arthropoda; class Insecta; order Diptera; family Syrphidae; genus Chrysotoxum; species Chrysotoxum bicinctum. The sequence goes on along the minus strand of OU426988.1, from coordinate 23,624,702 downwards.
TACGGTCAATGGATTGCGCTATCGAGAGATGATTAATGATTTTTTATGACCTGAATTGGATGGTATTGATCTGGACAACGTTTACTTTCAACAAGACGGCGCTACGTGCCACACAAGCAATGAAACCATCGATCTTTTACGGGAAAAGTTTCCGGACCGTGTTATCGCTCGAAGAGGTGATCACAATTGGCCACCGAGATCTTGTGATTTAACACCTTGCGACTTCTTCCTTTGGGGCCACGTGAAAGATAAGGTCTACGCCAACAGCCCAGCGTCGATTCAAGACCTCAAAGATGAAATTCGTGAGGCTATCGAGGACATAGGGCAGCCACTTTGCGATTTGGTTATGGAAAATTTCATGAAAAGGATATGGTCCTGTAAGCGTGGTCTTGGCGGCCATTTGGCTGATGTTGTGTTCCATTATTAACGGCATACTTTCCTCTTTATAATGAAATAAACATCCGATCATTTATCTCCAAAAATGCCATTTTTCTTTGAATATCAAAATAACACCTCTTATTGGAAAACCCTTTATATTAAGTATAAGTATATAAGTATATTTTGGGGGTGGCCGTGGCACGATGGTTGTGTGCTCGCCTGTCAACCTCATGATCACAGGTTCGATCCCTGCCGTCGTCTATGTCGTTTTAATTCCATTAAAACCTTCTAAAAATTGTCATCAATGGGTTGCTGCTTTACTCATTACATGTTGTTTAGGCATAACACTAACAACATGTAATTGAGTTAAACTAGTATGCCCAACAAGGATGAACACGAATAAAATAATGTGAATTGTAAGCGACATAGAAATAAGACACGGCATTTCTCCGCTTTAGCTCAGCCGCCATCCCTGGAGATAAAAATATCTGAGACAACCACCAACAGTCTCAGAACATCGTGCCACACATCTTTCCTATCCTTCTTTCTCTTCATTAACTTCACGCCCGCGCTGTGTTGAAACATTTAAAGGGTAGATAATCATAATCCCTTGAGCGCGGGTAGATTATAAAAAAAAAAAAAAAAAAACAACATGTGATTGAGTTAAGCTAGTATGCCCAACAAGGATGAATACGAATAAAAAATAATGCGAATTATAAGGGACATAGAAATAAGACACGCCATTTCTCCGCTGAGACAACAACCTTCAGTCTCAGAACATCGTGCCACACATCTTTCATATCCTTATTTCTCTTCCGTAACTTCACGCCCGCGCTGTGTTGAACATTTAAAGGGTAATCATAATCCCTTGAGCGTGAGTAGATTATAAAAAAAAAACTTCGATAAGCCAGCTAAAGGATGTGATAATTCGGCACATTAACGGCATAGAACCTCAATTATGCCTCAGCGTCATCGAAAATTTGGACCGTCAGATGGAGGTGTACCGCCGATATTTTGTTCCATACATAATTGAACCATACCAATATTATCATTGAAGTGGTGCAATCCTTTAAATACCTTGGGTCAATAGTAGCAGCCGATAACAATATAGAAGAAGAAATACGCGGGCGGCTTCTCAAATCCAACAGAGCCTACTATAGTCTGTCAAAGCTTTTCAAATCCAGAAATCTCACCAGAACTTCAAAACTGCTGCTGTACAGGACCATGGTCCTGCCAGTACTCACATATGGATCCGAGACTTGGGTGCTTAGCAAAAGGCACTCCGACCTCTTAGCTGCGTTCGAGAGAAAAGTCTTAAGGAGAATTGTTGGCCCCATATGTGAGGAAGGACGATTCCGGAGACGGTACAATCATGAATTGTACGCAATCTACCTAGAAGCAGATATCGTGACAAAAATTAAGCTCGGTAGACTCCGGTGGGCAGGGCACCTAGCTCGCATGAGCGAAGAGGAACCTGCTCGGAAAGTTCTTTGTGGTACATTCTATGGTAGACGGCAGCGTGGTAGACCATGCTTGCGCTGGAGAGATGGCGTAGACCAGGACGCCCGAAGCCTTGGGGTGCGCAACTGGATGGCGTCGGCTAGAGACCGGGATAGGTGGAGAGACTTGTTGAAAGAGGCCAGGACCGTAACCCGGTTGTCGAGCCGATGATGATGATGAAAAAGAAATGACAATAATTTCCTAAATAATTTGTGTTTTATTCAAAATCAACATCGGCCCTTAAAATTTAACCACCCTTTACATAGACTGCAAGGGCCCAACAGTACGATTTTTTAATGTATTACTTAACTTCACTGCTACGATGGGTTCTGTACTAGTTTTTGGGGATTGTCATAAGTTACCGACTAAGATGGATAAAGAATATATTATTTCAAAAAAAAAAAATACTGTTAACTATTCTTTTCACCGAATATGTTAAGCTAAAGGCCTAACAAATACAAAATTGTATTGTTTTGCAGATTTATAGCATTAAACTTTGTCATTTGGGGTTTGTTGTGTATTATCGATATCGAGTTTGTTTTTATAAGAAAAAAGAGTAAGTATACAAGCGTTACTCTTACTTCTGGAGCTGTGGCCATGAAGCAATTTCGAGGAGGAAACACGGAGCTTTGCTATTACCTCGACATACCTTGGAACCACATCTACTTTACTGGAACGCGTATCGTATTTTCTTTTTCCTTACTTCTGGGTCTTGTGAACAAAAAAAAAAGTTAAAGCTTTTTTTGGAGGAAGCTAAAGCCAACTAGTCATAGCTCTTACTAGCAGCTAAAGCTAGACAGTACTAGCTTAAGCTTTGTTTTATGTGAATAAAAAAATGATAACGCTAAATAGCTTGTGCTGGAAAATTCTAGCTTAAGCTTCGTAATTTAAGGTGTTCGTTTTTTTATTCACATGTTTCGGCTAGTTAGCTTTAGCTAAAACTGGTACATGTATGACCGAAAGGAAAGTTTTTTTGCCTCAATTTGTTATCTCTTCTACAGGGCAAGTATTGGTTTCGGCTAAAAAATGTTTTTAACATTTCGTATGTCAGTTTCTGGGTCTATACGTTCACAGTCCTATTTTTTGAGATATTCCCTTATGTTTAATTAACAACTCGCACAAGTTAATACTGAAAATAAGACCTAGTCAAAGCTTTCTAGACAGGTCGAAAAAATCTTGAAATTTTTGTAGCTTTAACTATAATATTCTAGTTTAAGCTATTTTTATTCACTCAAATTGAAGCTTAAGCTAGGAAAACAAGCTAAAACTAAAAAAATTTAGCTTTGGCTATTTTTAAATAGCTATTACTAGAAAACATCTTTAACTAGCTAGCTTAAGCTTATTTTTATTCACTAAAAATCAAGCTTTTACTTAAAAATCCAAGTTTCAGCTTTAGCTTTTTTTTTATTCACAAGGCCCTCTGTCTTCGATATCTTCAAAGGCTCTTCCAAACCAAAGTGAATATTCAAAAACAACAACAAATCTTGACAACGTTTTTATCTTCGGTTTTTAACATTAGATTAGTGTTTCACCGCATAAAAGTTTATTTGTCGCTCCGAATGTTTCGCGTTGGTTTTGGAAAGCGTTTGTTCTTTCGTAACCTTTTTCGTTGAAAATTTCTATGTAGATATGTACAAGGAATCTGTTCCACAGTTCAATCAACATTATTTTTTAATAAAATATGAGTAATTTTAGTGAAATAATTGATGTTTTAATTTATGGGTCAATATATTTGAAAAAAAAAATAGTATTTTATTCTTCGGATTGTTTTTATTTCCAATTAAAGATTATTAATGCTTAAGTAAGCTTCCCGATTTCATGAATGCAAAATTAATAAATCAATGTAAAAGAAAGTATGTACTATTTATGTTCATGAAATGTACACTAAAATAATAGGCAAATTCACCGCCGTATGCTTAGCAGCATGATATCACGAATTTCAAATTCGGGGGTTACATATGTCACATAAACATTAAATTTGTTAAACTGTTCATTTATGAAAAGTAAAATATTACCTTCGCATATAAATTATGAAATGAAAATGTTGAAATATTTCTTATATTAATTATTTTCGAAATTTTTGTTAGATTTTAAAATAGTTTTCAGAACCAGTTTTCAGAGAACTAAAACCAAAACAAAGACAAAGACCATTTCGATTTCAGTCATCCGAATGAAACAAGTAGTTTAGAAATAGATTATTAGGATCAAAGGAGTAAATTTCCGATGTTATAAAGCCAACCCTACTGCGAGGAAAACCGGAATAAGTTCAAACAAGCTAGACGGCAAAAAATAATGCAGTGTCCCAAATGTAGTAAAAATGTTTGGTCATACTACTTCGCATTCGGTTCCTACGCTCGTTTTCAATGACATTCCTTATGCAACCTCCCAAGAAAAAGCGAATTTGCTTGCAGCACAGTTTGTTGTTAATTCAACGCTACCAGAGAGTGAAATGACTCCTCCTGTACTTGAGAGCGTTAACGATTTTATGGGACGAATCTTCTTTAGCACTCGTGCAGTTGCTAGAGTACTAAAAGATATTGACATTCACGAATCCGCGGGTCCGCATAGTATCCCTCCTATTGTTCTGAAGAGGTGTACTTCAACGCTGGCAAAAGCACTGCGTAAGCTTTTCCATCTGTCCTACTCTATAGGTCTCTTTCTGAGTGGATGGAAAACAGCATTTGTCCAGCCTGTCCCTATAAAAAGGCGAATCTTCTTCCCCCTCTAACTTACTATTGCACTTACATCCCTTTTTTCAATTATCAGCTCAAGAAATATTTTGAAGATTGAAAGCTTCTTAATGACCGGTAGTATGGCTTTCGTAGCAATAGGAAACTACTTTTCTATACAAGTTGTGTTGGACGGGTTTGAGTCTGAAGTTCATAAAATAAATGCTGGTGTGCCACAGGGTTCTGTTTTGTCTCCGACTCTCTTTCATCAATGATCTTTTGTCTGAAACTTCTAATCCATTAAATTGTTTTGCTTATGACAGTACTCTCAGCTTCTCATATTCGGTTCCAGATACATGTCCTTGTTCTTCGGATGTGGATCTAGAATAGCAGCGTATGATTAGCTCATTAAATTCTGATCCCGATAGCATTGTCAAATGGGGAACCAAAAACCGCGTAGAATTTAATTCTTCAAATACTAAATGCTTTTTCCTGTCGTTAAAGCGGAACCCACGTCCATACCGCTATCCATGAGCGGCACTTGCATTGAGGAAACAGAGCAGCTTTCAGTCCTCGGTATGTGCATCACACTATCACAGACGACCTTGTATGGAATGCCCACATATTCGACGTCGCAAAAACCGCTGCTAAGTGCTTAGGTTACCTTTGAGCTCTATTCCGAGTTCTATCTAACAGCATGTATCCTAAGAGCAACTCGCCCACATCTAGTCAATTTTACCTTAAGCTACTCGTATTTTTTTCTTTTCAAGCATGACCGTAACAATGAGAAAAACAAGTTGTGTGTCATCGGCCGAAGTTTTGGATCGAACATTATAATACGAGTATATACATATACAGAAGTGTTAAAATAGTTCGAAATAAATATTCCAACGAACTAAAAGAAATAAAATGCATGACGGGGTCGCACGAACTTGCTCTTATGTAATAGAATAAGAATTTTAAGACTGAATGGCGCAAAATTTTAGTTGAATTGGTATGATGTTAAAGCTGTTTTAGTATGAAACTACTTAAAATTAAAAAAGAGTAAATTATTTTAAAATAAGCTAAATTTAAAGTAGGAGATATTATTGTATACAAAAATAGATTTCATATGTGTTGAATGGCACAGCAAAATTTTCTTTAAAGCGGAAAGTGTACTCTTCTACAATAGTGTTTGCTTCTACTGAAAATCTAAGGTTTTTGAGTTGTGTCACTACTTTTGATCTACATCTGCGATTTATTGCTTAAGTTAGTATAACAAAATTACGATGAAAAGAGATTTGGCTATATCTAATGCTATTTCGTGCCACAAACAGATTCTTGCAATGCTTTTCTAAATCGAAATTCAAAGTTGATAAGAAGTAGTAGGTAAATATGTATTTAATAATATTGTTGTTAGATTGGGGTTAACAAGTAAACTGATAAAAATATAATTGCATAGGGCTGAGTCCTCTATACGGAACTCAACAAAATGTTATGTTCTTCACCCACGTGTTCAAGATGACAGTTCCAGGTGTTCAATAAATTTATAAATTTACGATAAAAACTGTTACTATTCTAGAATTGTTTCCTTTTAACCCTAGTTGACATTTTTTTAATTCAATTTTTTTTGTAGATATTGTTGTTGCCGTGTAATTTAGGTGAACACGAACAGGTTAGTCGACTGATTATAGATATTTGGTTCGCTAGCAGAGGGCGGTTTCACTGTACGAGTAACTGTGAGACAGGTGATAGAGTTTGTATCCTTCGTTTTATTGTAATTTAACAGGGTGAATCCATGATATGCAGGTGGTTGATTTATGGTTTGTGGGCTCTTGGATTTGTCTTCTTTTTATTTCATAAAGTTTATTATTATGAATTCAAATATGAATTTTTAATCACTAAAGTATTTGTAAATTTCAATGAGTCACAAATGTGTTCTTTCATGGGTTTTTTTAGTCATCAATTTCATTTAATTAAATGGGATTCAATGGGGGTCACAAGGTCAACGTTTAATGTCATTTTTGAATTTCTGATGCTATGTTTTTTTTCTTTTGAGGTTGATCCGCAGATCAAGATTTGTAAATTTTTCTCTAAATCTATCTTAATAATCTTGTGTGCAAATAACCATTTTCCGTCTGCCATTTATTGAAATAATAACTTGTAGTAGAGAATATGAAATACTGACAAATTTACTAAGATACTTTTATTTAAAAATCCCCAAATTTCGAAATTCCTAGGAGATTTTCCCCTACGAATTGAGTTTTAGAGAGTCATAACATTTTTGATTACGATGTATTCTGTGATCTTTCACCGTGATGAACAAAAATTTGTTTACCTTAGAATGGGTAAGAGATATTCAGGAAATATAAATGTATATAATGTATACACTCAACGCTCGAAGACGAAATCTCTTTTTTAAAACTCCTTCAGGACTCAAGAAATAAAATAGATTGAAAACAATTAAATTGCTAAGTGTAGCTTGTTTTAAATATTGTATATATTTACATTTATGTATTATTTTTTAGTTCGAAAAATGTACATAGAATAAACTAAAATAAATAAATAATAAATTATTGACGAATTCTAGGTAAGTATATATATTGTATATAACACAGATTAAAAGGACTAGAATTTGAATTCCAAAAACGAAAATTGGAATCTTCTTATGTATACCGAATTAAAAAACCCGGATAAGTATTTGTATTTTTTAATGTTCACTTTACAATCCACCATTTGAGTGCGAAAACAGCGATCCACTACTATTAGGGCTAAAGCTTGTCGATGTAGGTGATGCCGATTCATCGCTATTTCTACTACTGATGCTGCCTGTGTACTGTCCACTATTGGCCCTTCCACTCAAGTGATTTGCACGAGGATCTTCGGGGGTCCACACACGAGCATACAATTTGCTTCCTGGATATCGGTCACCCTTTCTATACCACGATAACGAATGAGAAATTCCACCACCTGCGGAATAAAATATAATATAAAACAATAGTAGGTATTAATAATAATACAAATTCAATTAAATTATTCAAATGTGTAACTGTGTGTTCAATACCTATCTAGAATATACGCGTCAGATAAATATACATAGTACATGTTGTAACGGGTGATTTTTTAAGAGCTTGAGAACTTTAAAAAAAAAAAAACGCATAAAATTTGCAAAATCTCATCGATTCTTTATTTGAAACGTTAGATTGGTCCATGACATTTACTTTTTGAAGATAATTTCATTTAAATGTTGACCGCGGCTGCGTCTTAGGTGGTCCATTCGGAAAGTCCAATTTTGGGTAACTTTTTCGAGCATTTCGGCCGGAATAGCCCGAATTTCTTCGGAAATGTTGTCTTCCAAAGCTGGAATAGTTGCTGGCTTATTTGTGTAGACTTTAGACTTGACGTAGCCCCACAAAAAATAGTCTAAAGGCGTCAAATCGCATGATCTTGGTGGCGAACTTACCGGTCCATTCCTTGAGATGAATTGTTCTCCGAAGTTTTCCCTCAAAATGGCCATAGAATCGCGAGCTGTGTGGCATGTAGCGCCATCTTGTTGAAACCACATGTCAACCAAGTTCAGTTCTTCCATTTTTGGCAACAAAAAGTTTGTTAGCATTGAACGATAGCGATCGCCATTCACCGTAACGTTGCGTCCAACAGCATCTTTGAAAAAATACGGTCCAATGATTCCACCAGCGTACAAACCACACCAAACAGTGCATTTTTCGGGATGCATGGGCAGTTCTTGAACGGCTTCTGGTTGCTCTTCACTCCAAATGCGGCAATTTTGCTTATTTACGTAGCCATTCAACCAGAAATGAGCCTCATCGCTGAACAAAATTTGTCGATAAAAAAGCGGATTTTCTGCCAACTTTTCTAGGGCCCATTCACTGAAAATTCGACGTTGTGGCAGATCGTTCGGCTTCAGTTCTTGCACGAGCTGTATTTTATACGGTTTTACACCAAGATCTTTGCGTAAAATCTTCCATGTGGTCGAATAACCCAAACCCAATTGCTGCGAACGGCGACGAATCGACATTTCACGGTCTTCAGCAACACTCTCAGAAACAGACACAATATTCTCTTCTGTACGCACTGTACGCATTCGTGTGGTTGGTTTAATGTCCAACAAAGTAAACTGAGTGCGAAACTTGGTCACAATCGCATTAATTGTTTGCTCACTTGGTCGATTATGTAGACCATAAATCGGACGTAAAGCGCGAAACACATTTCGAACCGAACACTGATTTTGGTAATAAAATTCAATGATTTGCAAGCGTTGCTCGTTAGTAAGTCTATTCATGATGAAATGTCAAAGCATACTGAGCATCTTTCTCTTTGACACCATGTTTGAAATCCCGCGTGATCTGTCAAATACTAATGCATGAAAATCCTAACCTCAAAAAAATCACCCGTTATATGTACAGTTACTCACAAAATTATTGGGCCAAATTTCTTTCCTGACTTAAATGTTAAATCAAATAAGAAACAACGTACAAAATGTGTTTTTAAAAAATAATGGTTTATTTTAAAACTTGTAAGTACCAATTAAAATTATAAAAATCCATTCTTTGGATGTAAGGAAAAGAAAAAAATAAGAAAAATTGCATTTTAAGTGTAGTTTTTAACATCACAAAATTATTGGGTCAAAATACTTAAATATTATTTGGACAATATAATTTAGATATAATTTTAATGTTAAGTACTCTGTTGGATTTCCCTTACTATGAATAACACTTTTAAGCCTTCTTTGCATAGATTCAACCAAGTTTTGTGTTGTTGAAGAACTAATTTTACTCCATTCTCCATTCGAAAAGGTAAAAACACATCTTTTGACAAGATGTAACTTATAATTTTCCATTATACCAAAGGGAAATTGCAGATTTGTTAAATAATCCAAGGATTTCAGTTGAAATTACAATTCGGAGGTCAAAAAATAAAATTAAAATATAATTCAAGACTAACTCTCGACGCTCAAGTATCTTAAACAACCATGATCAAAGGTGGATTTTACAAAACCTTAGAAAAAATAGGCACATAAACGTCCCAAAAATGGCCACTGAGTTACAAAGTTATTGTGGAAAAACTGTTGACCCAGAAACCATACGCTGCATTTTCAGAAAAAATGGCTATAAATGCATCAGAGTGGCCAGAAAAAAACCATTCATAAATAAACAAAATCTAAAAAAGAGACTATAGTTTGCTAAAAATGTAAAAGATAATGAACTAGACTACTGGAAAACATTATTTTTTTGCGGACGAAAGTAAATTTAATGTATTTGGATCAGATGGTCAAGTAGGGTTATAGTTTGAGGCTGTATGTCGCAGGTGGGGGTTGGTTATTTGGTTTTCATAGACAGAAACATGGACCGAATGGTATATTTAAACATTTAAAACTAAATTTACCGCAAAGTGCTGAATCAATGCGTATTCTAAGCACATTTCAATTCCAACAAGATATCGACCCCAAGCATAAATCTCAAATTGCAAAAGAGTGGTTGCTTTATTTTTGCCCAAAAGTAATCCAAACACCACCTCAAAGCCCAGACTTCAACTCTGTAGATAAATTATGAGAAATTCTAGATCGCAGTAAAATTAGGTCTTTAACAACACAAAACTTGGTTGAATATATGCAAAGAAGGCTTAGAAGTGTTATTTATAGGAAGGGAAATCCAACAGAGTACTTAACATTAAAATTATATCTAAATTATATTGTCCAAATAATATTTAAGTACTTTGACCCAATAATTTTGTTATGTTAAAAACTACACTTAAAATGCATTTTTCTTATTTTTTCCTTTTTTTTACATCCTTTTAACATTTAAGTCAGGAAAGAAATTTGGCCCAATAATTTTGTGAGTAACTGTATATATAACAGCATTAGCGAGGGCGAAAGTATAATCTGTTTATGATTGCTTATGAACAGATATTATGTTGTTGGAGTTTATAATCACCAGGTTTAATAAAAAAGCATTTACTGGTGAAATTAGAAATAATTAAGGACAAATGGGAAATATAAGGCAATAATTGCGATAGGAGATATGAATATGAATATGGAGGGCTCACAGCTGTACCGAACCAAGTCATTTTATAGAAATCCAAAACTAACGCCAGGATTACCGTAAAATTGACCTCTATTTAGAGCTGTAATGAACTACATACCACATACAACTATACATAGTTCATTACAGCTCTAAATAGAGGTCAATTTTGCGGAAATTTTGGTGTTGGTTTTGGATTTTTTTGAAATGACTTGGTTCGGTACAGCTGTGAGCCCTCCATATATTCGTGATTCAAACTCGAACTAGTAGGTATGTGCATGTGTAAGCCAATTTGAAGATGTTAGAATCATTATTACTAAGGTTATTACAAGGCCAGATCTCAAGAACAGAACGAAATTATAATAAACTGGTTTAAATCTATTAAAACACATGTGTATGTGATGGCTGAATGCAAGAAAAGGGATAAACTCTATAGAAAATGGAACAATAATAGGTATAGAAGCAAGAAAACTTAGGAAATAGATTTTAAAAAAATTTCCCGAGAAGAACCAATAAACAGATAAGAACTCAAAAATCAAACTTCTATAAGAACCAATATTTATACAGCTTGAAACCGATCAACAAAAAACATTGTTAAATCATGAAGATCTGGACAAGAACTGGTTGACTTTATTCAATATAAATTAAGAAATAATGTAATCTACATGTTATGAATGTGTTAAATATAAATACTATAACATCTCTCTTTCTTTAGAAAGTTATTGTAACTTATTTTAGTAAATTCATTCAGATGCTTCTCATAATTCATAATTCATATACTTATACATATACATATATATATATATATATATATATATATATATATTTTTTATGTTAATTATACTTGTATTTCAATTTGTCCTTTTTTTTTTTTTTTTTTAATTAGCGAATTTAATAAAAATATTCAGTAATGTTTTTATTTCAAATAAATAAAACTTATCTTATGTACCAGGTACGAATCGATCAGGCATCTTCTTAATTCGTGTTGAACGCCTAATTTCCTCAAGTGGTGGGTTGCACGTTTTGTTTTCCAACGAAGGTTTATCTACGTGTTGTTGGCAATGCTTTTTTTGTTGTTTTGTGGACCGGCTCAGGTTGATCAGCTGCGAGATTATTTTCTTCATTGTTTGTTGAGGATTTTGCCGAAATCGAAGATTCACCATCTGGATATGCTTTTACATGTTGTCGGTTTCGTAGATATTGATGTCCGTTAACGCTAACGAGTACATTTCGGTCAGAAGGTACGTCAATGACTTCACCTTGTGACCAACGTGAATGTCTATCGTTTGGTCTGAGCTGCACGTAAACATCTTGCCCGTACTCCAATGCTGGTAAGTTTCTCGCACCACGATCGTAATACTTTTTGCTAATTTGTCGCTGCTTCTCAATCATTGGTTGCACATAGTGTGATACTTGTGGCTTGAGCTTATCTGGTGTTAATGGAAGGCACGATCGAAGACGTCTGCTCATTAGTCGCTGCGCAGGGCTTGAACCGATTTTGTTGATTGTTGTCCTCCACTCAAGTAAATATTTCCAGAAACTTTGTTTCTCGATTTTGGCTTTTTTGAATAGTCTTTTTACAATTTTCACTGATGCTTCGGCTTTTCCGTTCCCTTGCTGATGATAGGGAGTGCTTCGCGGGTGTAGAAATTCCCATTCTTCAGCAAAGCGTTTAAAATACTCGTTCACAAAAGGAGTTCCACCGTCGGTGACTACGACTTCAGGTATACCAAACCGGCTAAAATTTTTCTGACAGCATTTGATTATTGTCGTCGCATTAGCTTCTTGAATTTCGTCTACCTCGATAAAGTCCGAGTAGTAATCAGCCGTCACAAGTAGTGTCTTCTTCTTGTTGTTATCTTCAACTTCACACAGGTCCATACCTATACGCTGAAAAGGATAATCTGGTAAGGATGAACATTGTAATGGCATTTTAGTTTGTTTGTTGGAGTTTTGTAAACAAAGTGAACAATTTGCGCACACTTGTCTAATGTGATTTGACAAATTCGGCCAAAATACCGTGTCCCGAGCTCTTATCAAACACGCTTCAATTCCTTGATGACTGATATGGATTCTTTGTAAAATTTCTTGACGTAGACTTGTTGGAACTAGAATTCGAGATCCTTTAAGTATAAATCCATTTGCTATGGTTAGTTCATCCCTGTAGTTCCAATAGCGATGCTCTTCTTCGTTTAAGTCGGTTTTCTTACTAGCCCATCCATTCAGAATTCTTTCTTTGAGCATTATCATTTCTTTATCAACAGCGGTTTCTTCTTTTATTGCGTGAAGGCGTGAATCTGAAATGGGAATATTATTTAATGGATCTATTTCTGATATCTGTAGCAATATATTTTCAATTTATTCAATCTTGTAAATTTCTTCTTCGCTCAGCTCCGTTCTTGCTTCACCGTATGGAAGTCTTGATAGAACATCCGATATATGCATCAATTTACCTTTCTTATATGTTACCTCTAAGTTATAACGTTGAAGAGATAACAGCATTCGTTGTAAACGTTTGGGGGCTTTTAATAACGATTTCTTAAAAATCGATTGTAAAGGAAGATGATCGGTTTCCACTGTAATTTTGTTCTGACCACTCAAGTATTGATCGAAACTCTTGCACGTAAATACTATGCCTAAGCATTCTTTTTCAATCTGTGCATACTTACGTTCGGTCTTTGTTAAAACTCGTGATGCATAAGCAATTGGGTGGCCATCCTGTTTTAATACTGCCCCTAGTCCTATGCTGCTTGCGTCACTTTCAATTACGGTATGCTTTTTCGTATCAAAATACTTCAGTATTGGAGTATCCGCTATCATTTTTTTAAGTTTGATAAATGCTTCTTGTTCATGAGACCCCCAATGCCATTCAATATCTTGATGACAAACTTTCCTCAATGGTTCGGTTACTTCAGAAAGTTTAGGCAAAAATCTTGTAAGGTAAGTACACATTCCAATTAACCGTTGAGTGTCTTTCACATTTTTTGGTGCTTCCATTTTCAAAATATCCCTTACCTTTCCTTCATCTACCTTTAATCCATCCGATGTCAAAGTAAATCCAAAAAAAGGAACAGTAGTCCGTCCGATTTTAGCCATAAGTGGATTTAGTTTTAAATTTTTTTCACGTAACCTTTGCAGTAATTTTTCCAAATTTCTATTATGATCCAGAATAGCATCATCCATATTTTCACCTCTGCCAAGTACCAAAAAATCATCCAGAAGTTGCTTTTGTATGCCGTTATGTTGACCCAATAGATCAGCAACACCAACTGGTTTAATAAGACTTCCACCAAAAGCTTTCAATTTTATTTTGCTCTTTTCTAAATCGCACTTTTTATTTGCTATTTTTTTATAATCGTCTATGTTCATTATATTGCATGCAGCACCCGTATCTACTATGCACTTTAATATTGTAGGTGCCTTTAATTTCTTATGATCTGTGCCGTAAAATTCAAATTGTCTTAAAATCATTTCCCCACCTCTTTCTATCGTACCAACCTGTGCCACATACAACAATTCTTCTTCACTTTCCGTTTCTTCTACATTGTATGCTTTTTTATGTAACTGTTGACGTTTCCCCTGCTTGCATACTTTACTGAAGTGGTTTTTTCTTTTGCACGCACTGCATACTTTACCATACGCCGGACAGTTACCTTTTTTATGAACAGTACCACAGTAGCCACAACTGTCATTATAATTGTATTTTCGCTGATGTGTTTTTTTATTCTTGTATGTTCTTTCCTTTGTTGTTTGTTGTTCAGGCATAACACTAACAACATGTTTTTTTTTTTTTTTTTTTTTTTTTTTTTTTTATTGATTATAAAATAGCTAACAGTTTTTAATAAACTTACGCCTATTACAAACCTTTAACAAGCTATATTTTAAGTTAATTCAGTTTTATTACAGAGATTACATATAAAGTTTATAAAAGTTTTTTTTTAAAAAGATTAAGAAATAATTTTATGTAATAAAGTATTAAGAATACTAAAAAGATACAAAATAAATGGAAAAGCCAAGACCAAAAGCAAGAAAAAATTAAAAAAATGGAAATGAAAAAATTTAAAAAATTGAAATGAAATGTAGTCATTTTATTTTTGTAAATGTTTAAATAAATATATTCGAGTATGTATATATTTTTTTTTATTTTTTTTTTTTTTTTATTTAATCACTGTCTTCTGACACCATGTTAAATCATGAAGATCTGGACAATAACTGGTTGACTTTATTCAATATAAATTAAGAAATAATGTAATCTACATGTGTGTTTGTATGTATTGTACATATGTATGTGTTAAATATAAATACTATAACAAACATGATGTTGGATTGATCAAATATTAGGAAGACAAAAGGTGAATATTGAGGAAACACTTTTTAAAAAAGTGTAAGTGCCGGGATTCACGGTTAAGATGTGTAAGCATCAACGTTCGTCCAAGTGCCGAATTTTTGTTATCGAACGTACCCAATAAACATACAATGCAATCGTATTAGTTTGTGACTTTAGATAATTGAATTCCAGCCACTATTTTTCCCAAAATATATCCCTTTTACTTATACGTAAATCCAAAAATATCTTTATATAGCTGGACAAGTGTACATAACGCTTTATCCCAAAACACATAAGTATTTTTAAACCATGTCCTGTAACTATTGCATCGATAGAAATATGAGCGACTAATGCGCCAGTTATACACATGAATATGTAGCCATCATTTAAACTTATGATTGACTTTTCAAGACAGTGTTCACATTGGAATTGAACTTACTCCTCAGACTTATTTTGACGTGTCTGTATTGCAGTTTCAGCGATTTTTACTATAAGTTAACTTTGTTCAAACGAAAATGAGTTATCTCTTCGCACTTATTACTCTACTCAGTTAAGCAAATTTCCATTGTCATGCAGCGAAAGTGTCAAAACATTTTTGGCTTGACAAGCCACTAGATGGAGCGTTCACCTTATCAAAAAAGCCAATCCTCCATGTTTTTTTTAGGTTTTTGTACTTTATCTTACTCCCTCTGTCAGAGATTTATAAACCGATTACATACTTGTAATAGAATGGCAAAAACTAATTTTTTTAATCCACTGAAGTCGTAGTCATCATCCAATTCATGGCTTGACAGATGGAGAACGATCTATATTTTGATATAGCGAATGCTAAAAGTATATTTTGATATAATATGGAATATTTAATTCGATAATTAAAATAATTATATGGTATGACAGATAAGGGACAAATTAAATTTTGATCTATCGAGAATATTCCGTTGCAGATGTCAACTGATTGCCTGAACAACATTTTTGGATTTTTAAATGTCAACTCTGAAAATGCATTTTTTGGGAGCATAAAATATTTTTTTAAGACATTAAATGAACCCGCTATGAAATTTTAAACCAGGCCAAATTACCGCATCAGTTATCGAGTAATACGTGACTGAATTATGTGACTTTGGCATTACCGCTTACGTCAACTAGCAATCGATTACTCTAATTTGACGTTTTCATTCGATCACTGATGGGACTCACTCACTCGTTCACTGATGCGGTAATTTGGCCCCAGTTGTTATTTCTTTCGTCTTTTTGACATATTGGGGGATGGAATTTAGTTCTAGCCAGCAATGAAAAGTAATAAAATCGAGATTTCAGTACACAAAGTTTCCAATGTAAACACGATGTCGTCCAATATAAAAAGGTTCTTAAATGCAATCTTCCGTAAGGTAATTTGCTACACGGAACGTGTAACCGTAATGTGTAACCGTAATCGGCTACACGGAACGTATAAGTTTTACCCACGTTTTCGGTTCAATCTACCATCGGCAAAGATGTTTACACATCAAAAAATTCAGCTGAAATCAACTTTCTTTAACATACAAATGATTCCCAATTGCAGCACAACGATTAACGGGAATGCAAAAGTAGAATACTCAATATTTACTAATACGATAAATATCCAGGAAATGAGCGGTATTATAAGTTCTCATGGAAAAGGCATTTGTCCAGTCGCACAGTAATTCCCAGATGGAAAAGACTCAAATATAAATTGGTTTCTACATTCAAATTAATACGATATTTTGATTCTAGATTACATTATGTATGTACATTATACGGCGTGCCTTTTATATTCTAGTTCGATGTTTTTTTGAATAACTTTCTAATGAAATACAATTTTATAATTCATATTTTATTGATTGATAGACCATCACCATTAGTCTTTAACGTTATAGTACTTATGGTCATTTCCCTGGACCTACGGTGTCAATTGAATTTTTTACTTTATCTTCCAGTGTATGGAAAAATAATAAATGGTTGACTTGCGTTGTTGTTGCATTTGGTCATCCATAATTAATATTTATCAACCACTATCTGCGACTGTCAAGCCGTGTATCCTGTGTTAGTAAAGAGTACACTCATAATTTGTTTTACGTTTTTTCCACCTGAGTATACACTGAAAATAAATTCCTAGGTAATATTGACAAAAACGTTTTGTTGACCTTTAACAAAACAATTTTATCGTTATGATAAAATTTTTGTCAATACGAAAGAATGATTTTGTTGATTTCACAAAATTTTTATAATCCAGCATGATTTTTTGTCAGTTTAACAAAATATGCACTACAAATAATATTGTCAGTTTAACAAACCAAGTTTTGTTAATTTAACAAAATAAATCAGAGATTTTTGTCACATCGACAAACTTTTTTGTGATGTTAACAAAATGTTTGTTGTATCTACAAAAAATCTGTTTTGTAAATGTTTGTCAATATCACAAAGTTTTTGTTAATTTTTTTTTGTCAATTTAACAAAACATGAAAACATTTTTGTTAAAATGACAAATATTTTGTTTTGGGGTTGAATTATTTTGTAATATTGATAAAATAATATTATCAGATAGATAAAACTATTTTGTAAGGAAACCAAAACATTTCTTTTGTGTATGATATAGTTCACACTTGGTTTTTGTTGAAAAATCGATGTAAGTAAACTGAACTTAACAAAAATTGCGTATTGTCCATACGCCCTCACAGATGGTTGCATGTGAGATCGTAGGGACGAAACGCCAATTTTTGTGGACTTAAATCCAAAAAAAAAAACTATTTTGACAAAATTAATTTTGTTTTTTGTGGATTCAACAAAAGAAATTTGTAAAATTGACAAAATATTTTGTTGAATTGACAAAATATTTTGTTAATTTAACAAAATATAACAAGAAATTTTTGTTAATTTAACAAAATATTTTGTTAATGTAACAAAACAATTTTGTTAATTTAACAAAACAATTTTGTTAATTTCACAAAAAAAATTTGTTAATCCGATAATACAACAAAAGAATTGTTAATATGACAAATTAATTTTGTAAATCCTACGAAATTTTGTCATATTGACAAAATATTTTTGTTATTCCAACAAATTTATCTGTTAGCACAACAAAATAATTTTGTGGATACAACAAAATATTTTTTGTTACCTCAACAAAATTCTATAATTTTTGTCAATTTGATAAAACTTTTTGTTGGACGTATATTGACAAAATTTTTGTTAAATCAACCTAGATTTTTATCATATATACCTAGATTTTATTTTCAGTGTAGCTAACAAAAAGTGCCTTCTTTCAAAATATTTTTAGGTTTTTATTTAGCAATTCCTATGTAGATAAGTTTTTTCTTTAAATACTACATTATGTATATTTTAATGAAGAAAATATTTTTGATTTTTATTAATAGTATATTTGGCTATATGACATTAACCGCTTATTAAATTTGTCTATCAATATCCAAAACGAGGCTCTTAATTGAAGTTACCTTTGAAGCGAGGTAATTTTACTCTTGGTCTATGTAAAAAATCTACACGTGGAAAATGAGTTTCTAGATTATTATGAATTTGTAATTTATTATATTCATGGTGTTAAAACGAATTATTCATTTCCCCACAAGAAAGCAATACGTGTCCCTCAAGCATTACTTCAATCCGACTTATGGTACAACAGTGTCTAATGCATCGGCTATTTTGGTAAATTAAAGTTGTTTACATTTTAAAACATCTAAATATATGCAGCTATCATTGCAGAAAACAGAGAACGCAATACGATAATTTGAATATGACGAGACTTACTGAGATAATGAAAATTGCAATCCCAGTAACCAATTATTGGAAACAGAAGAATCATCTAAAACAGAAATGGTTTAATTTGAAATGCCTTAAAGCAAGGAAAAAGCTGCAGAGTACTCAACACTGCACAGTTTTCTCCCTTTCCCCAATATGCAGCTCCGGTTTTCTTAGACGATATCCTTGATGCACCGTTTACAGTTTTGGAAGTGCGGACTGTATTAGAATATAATATGAACTGGATCTGGTAAAACGTCAGGAGATGACAGGATTCCTTCAGAAATCTGTATTAACTGCACGTCCTAGTACTTGTTCTCTCAACCAACGAATTTAATAAAATTTTCGAAACCGCAGAAGTGCCGGCTAGGTATTAATGAAGCACTTATTTATCTGTGCATACGATAGTCTCTATAATTACAGGCGCATTGCATTTTTGGGTTCTTCAGTGAAGTTATTCATCTCACTTATATTTCAAAGACACAGAGTTAACTTATTTCAAGCTGGTTACACGAAAACCCACTCGACTATAGATCAGATTTCTACATTATTCCATATTGCGGATTACTTTAGAAACAAAAAGAAGAAGCTATATGCTTTCTTCGTAGATTTCCGAGCGCCCTTCGACTCCATCGCCCGTGAATCATTATTTAATAAGCTCTATACTTTGGGAATCGCAAGCAAAGTTCTGAATCTGCTGAAGTAAATGTATGGAAACAATGTAATGTGTCCTTTGTTTAAAACGGAAAATCGGAGTGAGGCAAGGATGTGTGTTGAGTACTTTGCCTTCAGTTGGTTTATAAATTATTTTGTTCAGGAAGTTGGAGGGGCCATTAAGTTAGGAGGTTTAAAAATATCATGCCTATTTTCGTCAATGACATTGTTTGTTTTTTTGGCGGAATCAGTTCAGGGAATGCAGCAGATGTTCAACCGTATGGAAAGTCTAAAATAATAATCTTAAGGGGTGGAGGTGGTAGACACTCGAGAAAACGAAAGGTGGAGCTACAAGGTCAGAATTTGCAAATTGTTCGAGAGTATAAGTATTTCGGTATCTTTATCTGTCCTAGCCTTAAATTCTACCAAGACCCCGTTTTTGGGTTTCACTGCGAATATTTATTGATGATAGCTGATACTTCACTTTTGATGACACTTAATGAATTAGTTTTATGTTGTTATGTTTTATACCATTTTCGTTAGGTAGATTTTCCAAACAGGGTCTTGACAGGTACTCAAATAAACGAGCACGTCTTAAAACCGCTATGCTATTTTATAGAAAATTAAAAAATTCTTCGAAAACCACTCTTTTTGTCAACTGTTGTTAGAAACGTGTTCAAAATCAGAAACACCTTTTTTTACCAAAAAAAAAAAACACTTCTTTTTAATTTTACATGTTTCAGGTTTTTTCAAGTATCATAAAATCTATAGGTTTTTCAGCAAACTTGTCGTTGAGTTTTATTTTTATTATTCTTACGTTCATTCAAAAAAAAAATAAAATGCCCCACTGGATCGCACGAACTTGCTCTTATGTAAAAGTACTTTGGGATTTAAAATACATTTTATAATGTAATTTAAAAATTTATTCGTGTATCCGTTTTCAAGATATTAAATTTTCAAAAAAAAAATTGTATTATTTTTTTAAAAATCCAAAAACTATTTTTTCGGAAAAATTTTTAGATTTTATATTTTTAAATGCCTAGGAGGTTCTGCATAAAAATTTTGGTAAAAATCGTTAGAGCCGTTGATGAGAAATTCGAAAATAAAAAAAAAAGTTCTATGGCAGGTACCCCTAGTAACATTTCCTCCCAAATTTTTTTCTTACCAAAATATAGTCCATATCCATAATATCACACCTAATTTTTTTTTATCAAAATCCTTAGAGCCGTTTTCGAGATAAATAAGATTTAGCATTACGGGTGTATGGGGGGTACCGTTAGTTCTAGAGCTAAAAAAAATTTCAATTTCCCCTCTAGGGAATCACCGAAGACCCTTCAGTACCAAGTTTGAAGAAAATACCTCCAGTAGTTTACGCTGTAGTTCGAGGTACAGACATACAGACATACAGACAGACAGACATACAGACAGACAGACGGAACTTTATTCGTCTTCGCTATCATCGTAATGTCAACTTTGATCAAAATCTCGAGTTCGATTTTTTTTTCCAAATGCAGAACTTGCCCTACCTATGTATATCGCAAGTAAAAATGGTAAAACGGTAAGTTTATTACGCATTTTTTGGAGAAAATTGAGCCTAAAGTCAAAAAATTAGAATGGGCGGGAAAAACGGAACATGCTAGAAACTGGATATCTATCTCAAGACCGAGATAGGATATCATATTTGTTTAAACGCAATTACAAAGGCTGGTATTTCTTCTAAAAATAAAGGCCTATCGTGAGTACTAGCAGCGCAATTACCGTTAACATGGGTCAGGGTACACCAAAATAGGCTTTTTTTAAATCCCCGATAAATGATATAAAAATTGGAGATAGGCCCTACTGTGGAACAATTTTTTTCTTACCCAAGAAACACGCTCTAAAATATTATGCACGAATTAAGGGACCCCTGTATACCCAGCTCGACTACAGTTTGCAAGGAAGCTCGTACTTCGGAAATCGCTTGCTACTTTCAATGATAAGTGTGCTATTTAAAGTACATAAAAGGGGACATGATTAACGTCAACTACATTCAACATCGTCCGGACCTACCTATTTCGTAGGATATTTGCGGCCTCAAAAACAGAGAAGATATTTGCCACTTATAGGCAGAAGTTCGATTAAAAGAGAATTTCGTGTCAGATTCTTCGGTAAATACGTAATGAGCATTAGTGAAGTTTTATGTATTTTAAATGTGAGTCTTGGTCAGCAGTTGGAGCTAAAAATAGAATGCCAATCAAATATGAATTATCCATACAAACAAAAATTACAATACATACTTATAGTGGTGAAAAAGAAAATAGTTTCCATAGATACCATACATTAAATTTTAAAAACCTGTCTAAGAAACATTTTGATACTTGAATTTACAGTTATTATTACTGTGCAAGAAAAATTTAAAATAATTATCTAGTTTTTCCCATATCGAAATTTAAAAATAAATTTTCATATGCAATGTTTTTTTAAACTTTGTTAGCAAAAAATCATTCAAATCCGTAATGCCAATAAGTGAAAGTCGAAAATTAGTGTCAGTAATATCTTAATTACAAATTAATAATAATAATAATAATAATAATAATAATAATAATAATAATAATAATAATAATAATAATAATAATAATAATAATAATAATAATAATAATAATAATAATAATAATAATAATAATAATAATAATAATAATAACAATAATAATAATAATAATAATAATAATAATAATAATAATAATAATAATAATAATAATAATAATAATAATAATAATAATAATAATAATAATAATAATTACATATTGTAGATTATTATAAAACTGTTGATTATAAAGTTCTCGAAATATTGAGTTTTGAAAAAAAAACTGTTTCAATGCACCAATACTATTCAAACCTTTTAGGAGCTTTAGCATACGTTCAGATAAAATCGGAAAATCGGAGCCAGACAACATTGCGATCTGATTGAAATCTCGAGTTCGATTTTATTTTTCATTTAAAAAATAGAGTTCATGATGGCTTATAGAGGGCCTAAACCTAATGACTTACAACTCACAACAATTTGTGTGTGCGTGTTTAGAGAAATGGAGGGGACCTTCTATTTTCTGCAAATTCCGAACCACTAATGAGCAGCACTTTTCATGGCAATAGATACCTTTGGAGGATTTGTCAATTCCTCGTAAGAAGTAGAACCCCCTGAAAAACAATGTAGTATACCTACATATACGAGTACATCTTCAAAAACGAAAAAATAAAACTCATATTAATTTATTGTTTCCGAAGCGTAAACAAGTGTTTTTAAATTCTTCTATGAAAATATTATGAAATAAAAATTTGAAAGAAAACTGCGATCTGAATATAATCGGGAATAAAAGTAACTGTATGTATAATTTACTTCATAAATAATCAGACACCGTTATATAATCTATCAAGGGTTGGACCGAAAAATTGAAAACAAACAAAAATATCAACAACCCATTAGCAAGGACATAACAACCCCATTAAAATGAGGACACATAATCTCGAAGCTGTACTTATCAGCTGGGCGAGATTCAGGGTTGTTTGTTTACATTTATCTCAACTAAATAAGGGCGAAGGAAGACGTATAGCATGAGTAAACAAAGTTCTCAATGATCAGAAAGCAGATAAAACTGCTTAAACTCTATACAAAGTCGATGTACTGTGTCACTGTGTGAATCTACGTTCACCCACGAAACAATTTGTAAACCTTCTTCGATTTCTACAGAGTCGAGTGGTTTTGCGGGTTAAAACTATACTGTACTTGCAAGTAACAGTATTCAATCCCAATCAAAGTTGGTGTGAAAATTTGCCATACGTTGGAGCTTTTCTCTATGATGTGGGATGACATTAAAAAAAAAAGAAATGAACGAAAGGAACTCCTTCGTCTTTGTACACGAACCAAAAAGAATTGATGAACGGATGAAATAAAGTCCTTCTTTATGCAGAAGGGATGATGACGACCATAATTTCCTGGCACAACCAAACACCCATGAATTGTACATCTGCTGGGGTGGAACGAATTTCCCACGGGGTGATTATTTCTGTCTACGTAGATATTTTATATTGTATATTGATGGGCGAGAGCACGCAGTACCATGAAACAACGAAACCAACAATATGAACGTTTGATACGTATATCGGGAGAAACAGTGGTGCATTGCATAGCTATTATTTCTTTATTTCATAGGTATCTACAGAACTTGGGTCTATTATCTACATGGTAAATCGAATGTTATGTTTATTACATATTATTGTTATCATCTTTTACCTTACCATAAATAACTAGATACCTATTTAGGTAGGGAAATAAGTTTTTTTTATTTTTTTTTTTGAACTATCTTAAAGCTAGACAAATTATTTACAACTAACTTAATGACACTATGCAAGCGCTCTCTAAACTATATCTTAATTCTAATACCTTTCGGCGAACAACTATTTTTATATTAAACTATATCATTTTAATATGTAGTAGTATGAGCACGCACATATTTATTGTATTATTACTTGCAATTATAAGTACTACATAATATGGCAAGTTATGCATTTGTAAAAAATCTAAATCGAGAAATTGATCGGATTTCACATTACGATGAGTGAGTTTCGCAATTCTATCTGTCCGTCGCTGTTCCACTGCAGCCATAACGGCTGGACCGATTTTCTTTAAACATGATAGCATACATTTTTAAATTTTTCCCCGACATGTTCTTCTCTTTTTCTTAGGATTTTTTTAAAGAATAAAAATAAAGGTACCTGTCATATAATTTTTTCGAAATCTAAGAACCCTTTTTTTCAAAAACAGTTCCACAGCCAGCCATTTCCAAAAAAAAACGGTTATTAATGATACCTCTCATAGTACCATGAATGCGAACAGTCATGGCCGGAAATCTTGCGGAAAGTCATGAAAAATGCGATAAAACGGGCACAAATTTAACGGAAAAAATTGCAAGGTCTAAATAAAGATTTCCATCACTCAAAATCATTTTGTTTTAGTAAAAAAGTATTTCAAAAACAAAAAATTGGATGATTAATTTTGTGCCATCTTGTATATCTCATTTCATATCTGTGCTATTTTATAGCAATATAAACTAGCTTCTAAGAAATGAACCTTAGGAGAATAATTGCAGTGGGAAGCGCAATCGCTGGCTTGATATTCGCACTCAATTTTATCATAAAAATAAAAATTTGTTAAAGTAAAATAATGATATAGACACCAAATTTTAAATAGTCTTTTATTAAGGTATTAGTATGATACTACTTAACAATTTACTAACTTTAAAGTAGTTTACTAACTCATTCTTAATTTTAACCATTTTCTAACTAGTATCGTATTAAAGCAATTTTCCTAATAAATTGCTTCTGAACATACCTAAAATAATGACAGTTCGTGCAAGAAAACTAAGTGAACAGTTTTTTTTGACGTTTGTAAATACCAGAGTTATATGAATTTAGCACGTTACTAACAAATTAAAATAGGTAGTCGATGATTTTTACTTTAATAAAAGGGTAGAGAAAGTGTGATGTTATATTCGATTAAAATTTGCAAAATCTTTGTTTTAGCCTAGTTTCATACTAAAACAGTCTTAACATCGTACTAATTCGACTAAAATTTTGCGCCATAATGTTCAACTAATTTATTTTTGAAAAATTGTGGTTTTAATTGGAATAAAAGGTTAAATAAATCAATGTATCCAAAAACACTTGGTGCCGAAACCCGGGAAAAAACCGAGTTAAAAAATTCACAACTTTATTTTCGATGGTAGTTTTATTCTAACTATACGCAATCATAATACAAAAACAGGCGAGTAGTTTTGGCACTTGGTGAAACCCAGATGGTTGAAAATTCTGATCACACGGAATTCAGCCTGCCCGGTTAAAGCATATTCTTGCCGCACCATGGCTTCTCTTTATATGTATACATAATCATGTTGCTTATCAGCTTCAACAACAATATGGCACTTGCATGAATAAAAATTTTAATTTCGTGTGTTTTAAATTCACAGTCCATAATAACATTGTTCATACATGCTTTGTTTATCGCAGCCCATACAAAAACCCATTTGTGCAAAGCACCAATATTGTGCAAATCATTAGCACGACTGGAACTATGTGGAGCACAATTTACTCTTAGTATTAATTCAAAGAGTAAAATTAGCTATTGACGTCGACATTGAATCAATTTTCTGCTGGACTGATTCAACCAGCGTTGTCGATGTGGCACAATCGTGCCATTTTGACACGGAAATTTTCTCGTGGCACGGTGATTTCGTGCCAATATGGCTCGTTTTTTTTATTATTATTTTACCTAAATGCGTTTAAGATAATAATTGACCCAACCTTTTTAAAAAATAATCCAAACATACAAAGTATTTTGCCACATTTCAATATTTTGGTATCAGAATTATTAGAGTGCGAGAAAGATGTTCTTTTTGGCGAAATAAGAAAAATTTTTGAGATTGGACTAGCCGGAAGAATTTTTCTTGAAGATTCAAAAACGTTAAGTTGTACAAATTAAAAATCAATATTGACGAAGGAATGTTCATTAATATTTTAAAATTTATGTTGATTCTTCTTAGTTTGCCTCACGGAAGTGTATCATCATAGCAAGTGTTTTTAAGGCTAAATAATATTAAAACAAACAACAAAAACAGACTGTCATACAAAACAATTAATGCTATAATGTCATATAATGAAATTATTAAGCCTAATAATTGTCAAAATTGCAAATATGCACTGCGTAGAAATACACGCCAAGGTTTAGCATATATGAAAGTTAATGTTACCACGATAAGAAACTGCGAAATTCAGCAAAGCATATTCCAAGCCTCAATTGAGCAGAGAGTCTAATTAAAACCTGAACACAACACAGTTGGTTTTTAAATAACTAAACCACGACCACAACAAATGTGGCGTAACCGGTGAAAACCTACTTATTTTTGTATTTCAAGCGAAAAGCCTATAGTTAACCGATTTTAAATCGTTCTATAAACTTTTTACTTGCGATATAGGAAAAACATCGAAATTGAGATTTTGATCAAAGTGGACATTACGATGATAGGAAACAAGAAAAAAGTGGGTCCGGAAATTCTGTCTGTCTGTTCGACAGACACATTTTTTCTTTTTTTCTTAAGACCAAAAATAACGGTACATGCCATACGATTTTTTTCGAAATTTTATAAATATTTTTTTTTCTCAAAAACTGTTCCACGGATTTTTTAAGTTTTTAAAGTTCTAAGAATTTCATTTAGTTAAAGCTAGGTAGTGGTTGAAATTTGTTTTCGAAAAATGGTTATTAATGGTACCCTTTGGAACCATTTTATTTGTTTTTGATTTTCTCAAAAACGGTACAACCGATTTTTAATTTACAATTAAAAGTTTCTTTATACATTTTAATAGATGTGACGGTACCCACCATACAAATGTTAAAAAATGTTTTTCGAAAATCGTTTTCAATACAAAGTTTTTTCAAACGATTAATTGTTACGATCTATAATTCAAAAACCAAATTTCAAAATTAACATGTTATAGACTGTACCTATTTTTGAATTTCTCATTATCGACATAAAGGATTTTAATCAATTTTTGTACATAAAAAGTTTGAAAATCAGAAAAACATTGCCTTTCAAAACTTAAAAAAAATGTTTTTTGAATTTTTGAAAAAAAAATATTTTTTTTTGGGAAAATTCGATGTCTCAAAAACGGGTCAGTAATTTTTTTTTGAAACATAATTTTTATTCGTGTAATAATAAAAATTTTAAGTTGGCGTTCTAAATATTTTTTCTTAAGAATGTTTTTAAAATTTTGAATATAAAAGTTTAATTTATTTTTTAAGAAACCGCTACAACGACTCATATTTTTTTTTTGATTTTAATATATTAAAATAAAAACTAATTAAAAAAATGAAATTTTTATTTATTTTTATTTATACTTTAAACTTTTTTTTAACAACATACAATATTATTTTTTATATAGCGCGTTTTTTTTTAATGTGGTGTCGCCGTTGGAATTCCGGATCGGAGAGAGATTCCTGTATTTTTATATAATTTTTGTTTTTGCATAAATTTATATTTTCTTAAGAAATCACATTACATTCTGTTTTTATCTCTCATCTCACTAATAAAATAGTTTAAAAAGTGAATGTTACACTGAGCCTCCACTTGAAATAAGTGATTGCAAGAAATGTGTCATGTAGCCAATATTTCTAGTGCGGAGTCCCCTTATGTCTCGATTTTTGTTATTTTTAGACATAATTTACATTAAAAGAATTAAACATTGAAGATAATAAGTAGGTATTTTGATTAATATTTTTTAAATTAATTAGGGCATTCAGAGACTTTCCATGCTTGTGGGACTACTCAATTATGTCTTGGAGCAAATGTTCTTAAAGGTCGTGCAAATCTCTTGCTCAGAAATGGATTGAACTAAAACCTGTGCTTCCTTTTTTATTCTACCCGTTTTGCCTCTTCCAGTTTTTCCACTGCGCTTATCGCTAAGATCAAACTACGTGATTTACCTGGTGAGATCATGCCGAGGAATAAATAATCACGACATAATTTGCCCACAGAGTTAAAGAAATATAATTTTCAGATATAATGTCTGACATAATAGCAGAAATATATATTGCTAATGGAGGTGCGGCCTTATGTTTATGAACAATTTTCTTTAATAACAGTTGTATTTAAAATTCTTAGTCTATTATATAAGAGCCAGTTTCGTGCGACCCAGTCGCGCATTTTATTTAAATTTTGTTTGTCTTTTTTTTAATTCTTCCATCAATATTATGAAATCATTTCCGTGATCAAACTTCCGTAACGGTCCGTTTTTTTGTGTTAAATTTCCATACCAGAACCTGCCTTTAAAGTTTCATAAGTAATCTAACTTGGATTGTACAAGAAGTTTTGTATTTCACTGGCTTCTGAATTTCAAATCATGAGTTAAAAATAATTAAGTAAACTTGATATATCATAGTTATTTTAAAAAGCCCTAAGACTCGTAGATAATATCTTAACAGCTAAAAAAATAAATTTGTATTTATGTATTCTATTTCTAAATCATTTGATTACAAAAATTCCACAAATTTTGCGTTCAGATTCATTTGAATTGAATCTGTGACTTCGCACTTTGAAATCAACGATTGCTTGTAGCGATGCCTGGTGCTTACTATTTCGTAAGTCTACAAAATGGCGATATTTTCATATTTTTTGTATATGAATAATAGTTTTCGTGAAGCTAATTGTGTAATTTGACTGCTTTATTGAGATGTCTAAGTACTTTGTAAGCGACTCTAGAGGTATTCTAACAAGCTGTTATTTTGATAAAAGAAGGCAGATCCCTGCTGTTAGAAAACTATCCGCTTTCTAATTATATAAAACGAATTCAAACCTAAATGTTTTGAAATAAATAAATAGTTTTTCAAGTTCCTAGAGGAAGAAATATTGTCGTTCCATATACATACGTAATGTAAAGTTATATGTACATATATATAATAGATATTGTGATATGAAAATTACATATAGGTATATATCACCAAAACATACACATAGACAATGTTTGTGAGCTTATATTAATTAAAATAATATAAAAATAACGAGTTGAAAACTCACCGCATTCACATCATCCCTTAATCCTCACGATGAAATTCAATCACTCATTGCACCGACATGCAAAAGACCAAACATTTCAATCCCTCGTCACAAAATTCCTTTGAATTCCATTTGAATTAAAGGAATAACGATCAACTGTGGAAACCGTGACTAAAACGGTTTTTATAGCATTTATATAGCTAGAGTGCTAGCCAATATTTTGTCTATATTTTGTGGTTAAGATCCTGCCAACTTTAATCAATAGATAACGGATTTCTAACGTTGAAGGGAAGTGTGAAAATTTCAATCTGTTCCAGGCAGCCGGATGAGTTTAATAATTATTGAATTAGGGGAAACTCATTCGTTGTGAAGATACTTTTTGTATGTTTCAATGAACTTTAGCGTGTTTTCGAATTAAATTTAAATAGCAAGCAAACCATATCTTGCTGACCCAATTTGTTACAAAAAAGGAGGGAGAGTGAGGACGAAAAAGATCTATACATGTAGTATAATTGATAAATTGAACAATTTTGAAAAAAAATTGTTTGTCCATATAGCGAGTAATGTTATGGGGTGGATGATGTTTTGGTCTATTCGCAGGTGATTGATTATTATTTTTGAGAGTTACCTTCAATTATTACGAATTGCAGTTTAGTTGAAAGGAACGAAGTTTTCAATCATTCTCATAAAACGTGGAAATATTTTTAATTATTTCTGCTGAAACTAATTTATTTTATAAAGATATTAATTTGTAAACGCAGTTTTAAATGAATCATTATTTTCAAATTAAAATCCCACGCCTGGGACAATGGCACGGAAATTACAATCGTCGAAGAAAAATATCTTGTCAAGAGCTTTTCAACATTTTGCAAGTTCGCTTTATTAAGTAGTTGTCTATTCAACATTTTACTATACTTTGCTTAACTTTGCCAGTACAGCGAAGATAGGATATTTGGATCTCAGTTTGGTTTTAGCGTATTGCATAGGTCTATCGCTTTTAAACACAACAAAACTACAGGATATCGTGATTGGTTATCAGTGTGTGTTACAAAAAACAATGCTGTGCGAGTCTAGGGAAAAATTAAGATCCCAGTGATTTAAAAAAGCTTTCCAATAATTGCCAATCTTTGTGGACAGAGTGGAATAAGTTGAAAGTATTTTTTTATTTTCCCGTTTTCTGATAAATGGTACAAACGCGATGACTATAAATGGTATAAACACATCAAATGGGATGCAGTGCCACGACAACAACTTATGAGATACATACAGTGCGCAAGTAGTAAAACACCTATACGACAACCATTTACCACTAATAGCGCATATAGTCAATTCATATATTATTGATGTACGTAACTTGTAACAATGTTGAAAAGCCATTCAAATATTGCATGACATAACACAGAAATGTATAATTGCTTGAAGCGCTTGATAAAAGCAACTTAGATCCACTTCTTATATGTATTCTAATCAGGAAACTTCAAAGCAATAGTCTGACTTATTGGAACAGTCACTAAAACAACTTACATTTCCGTCTTCTTTGAAGTCATTTTTGGAATTGCTTTTGCAATCCTTGGACACACTCAGAACAAATACGGAAAATCACTATAACCGGATCAAACCGGTCATAGACTACACTTGCTGCTATAAAAACAAGATGTAAGGGGCGATTGCATACTTAACTTAAGTCTTATTAGTCTTGAAATAAGAATTCTTATAACAACCAGACTCAAAACAAGAATTTTGGTCTTGGATTAAGAATTTCTGAGCTTAACAGACTTTCGTCAATGAATCGGCTTGATTTGACACCAATATTCTTGTTTTTAACTCGTTTTTTGTTTAACTATTACTTGTTAAGAACAGCATGAACCAAGGTTATAAATAAAGGTCTAGCGTAAGATAGCAAACATTTTGTTTGATGAATCAAAAAAATTTCGAGCAAGGATATCTTTCAAAAGAAAGGATATAAAATATCACAATTAACAGAAGAACATGTTAATCTGATGAGCCCAACTGTCGTACCTGGGCGAAACGCATTTGGACTAAAGGTCGCAAAAAAACTTTCAATTGATTTAATCAATACAGTCTACAAAAACAAAAACAAAAACTTATTTTTCGTTTTTCCTTAGGCTGAAAACACACCGGATAAAGCAAAACGTTTTTATTCGATAGTCAAAAAACATTTTTTATTTGAAAACACACCAAGCGAAACAGAATAAAACAAAACAAAACGTTTTGTTTTTTTTGTTTCGTTTGGTGTGCGTTGAAATGAAACAAAATATTAACTGTCGTAAAAGCTTAACTCCGGCTGAAAGATTATAACTCTACGGCAAGTAAACACAAATAACAATTTTGTGTTTACAAAACAGACATTATGTGTTTATTTATAAGAAAAGAGAAAAGCTTTTAATATTGCCAATCTTCAAATGTCACAGTAGGAAGTAGCAATCCACAGCTTATCAATAGTAAGTTTATTGGCACGTTCCTTATCTTTATAATTATAGAAAAATTATATAAAAAAAAATGAACTTCTCTTCATCTAGATATTTCATATTTATTTAAAATTTGGGCACAGAGTAAACGTAGAAGCAAATAAATCTGTAAAGTGCATTGAAAGAAGAAAATAAGAACAACGGAGTCAAAATTTTGTTTTGCAAAAAACAATAGGTCAGCTGTCGACAACGAAACATGTTTTTCTGTTTTGCTTTTGTTTTTAAGTTTTGTTTCATTTGGTGTGCGTTGCGCAATAAGAAAGTATGCAATTATCGTCAACGACCCTTGTTCGAAACAGTTTTGTTGCATTCGGTGTGTGTTGCTCGTATACAATAGCATGCATTTTCGACAACCACCATCGTAACACTTCAAAACAAAAACATGTGTTTTGTTTCGTTTTCTTTGGTGTGTTTAGTCTCATAAGAAACAATGTTCTCTTGTTTCACGAAACAAAAAAACATGTTTTGCTTTATCCGGTGTGTTTTCAGCCTTATTCTTAAATCAGCCAGACCACGGGCGTCATTTTCTAGGTGTCTGAATTTGACCAAATTCCCCTAGAATAATATAATTTACATTGTATTCATGCTGTAAATTTTATATTGTGTTGATAACCATCAACTAATATTTTGCGTCTTAGAAGGGTACGACAGCATCTAACTGATGAGCCCAACTGTCGTACCTGGGCGAAACGCATTTGGACTAAAGGTCGCAAAAAAACTTTCAATTGATTTAATCAATACAGTCCACAAAAACAAAAACTTATTTTTCGTTTTTCCTTATTCTTAATGTTAATCTTATTGCAATTGCACGCAATAAGATCGAGGTGACATTTAGATTCCTAGGAAAAAAGAAACATCATCCGCAAGAGCTGTTGGTTTGCCTATACAATTTTGCCAAAATGGAAGAAGTAAAAATCGCGAAGAGTAATTTTGATGCTGCAGCCGTCATTAATTTTCAACATTTGTTTCAGGATTGCTAAATAAGAGGCTGGACAATCATAAAGAAAATCGCGCATTCCAGCATTGTGTATCTTGTTTTAAGGGATTACATAATCAAAATCAAATGCTTAAGTTTAATAAATAAAAAATGTGCAGCAGTGCAAAGATTATTGTTAATAGAAGCGTTAAACTGTAAAACATTAAAACAGCATCTTCTGTTGATCTACTAGTACGAAAACGAAGCTGGTATTTTTTTTTTCTATTCAGAGTATCTAACAATCTATTTTTAATCGGTATGTAGTTGTTAACATTAGTAATGTTCGTCTTTTTATGAAGGGGAATATCTATCAGTCTTAGGAGCACTAGGGAAAATCCCACTTAGGCTGGTATTCACAGAGCGCTCTTAAACGGCTCTTAACTTAAAATTTCTTTGGGGTATTCACCAACCACTCACAAGTGTTTTTCGAAGTTCGAAAATGAGAGCCACTCTCTCTTGTTCAGGCATACCCAAACTGTGAAATGTTGTGGAATGTTGGTCTTGACAGCAAATGGATACTCTTCTACTTGGCATTGCTTACATGGATTCGAGTCAAATGCGTGCATGGCACACGCACAAGCGAACAAACTTTCGAAGAGAGCGCTCGTAAGTTAGGACGTTAGGAGTGGTCGGGAGCAGCGTTGCCGATGTGGCACGAAGCACGATCGTGCCATTTTGACACGGAAATTTTTTCGTGGCACGGTGGCACGAAAAGTTTCAATATGGCACGTTTTTTTCATTATTATGCGATTAAGATAATTGACCCAACCTTTTTAAAAAATAATCCAAACATACAAAGTATTTTGCCACACTTCAATATTTTGGTATCAGAATTTTCTCATCTATTAGAGTGCGAGAAAGATGTTCTTTTTGGCGAAATAAGAACAAATTTTTAGATTAGAAAGTCAGCCTTATTTTGACATTCGATTTCATTAGAAAGTATGTCGAAATCGAATAATTTGTATTTTGAGATTCGAACGATTCGAAAGTTCACCTTATCAATGGAAAGTTCATTTATCTTTCGAAAACTAAGCAAATTTCACTTTAGAATCGTTCGAAAGAAATGTCATTTCATTATCGTTCAATTTTTTCTGGCGAATAGATTCATAAAACATGTAAGTTTAGTATAATGTTAGTAGTATTGGATGCATAAAATGGATGTGATGCATCCATTATCCTTCTCCTATACAACTGCTCCTCACCGTTTTCTCTGTTCATACATAAAACAAATGCCATTTTGATTTTTTAACGTCTGGCTTCAATTTATCAATTATTTTCATAAAACAATTTACAAATGGTAGTTCAAAATTCAAGTGTGACCAGATTTGTGTAAATTAAGTGGCTTTGAAGTTGCCTTCTTTTTTTGTTTATCAATTTGGAAAACAAAATTAGTTTACATGAAAATTAAAACATAAATCAAGTATTTTATTATTCAGGGAAGTTTTACCCTTATTTAACATCTTTTTGATATCAATAAACTTACCATACTGTTTTCTAAATGCTCCAAAATTTGAAAATATCAGTTTTTATTGATGTATTCAAATTCAAACTTTACCGGGCCGTTAGCATCACTAATCTTTACTTTATTTTGCTTAAATAATAAAGTTTTATTTTTAGACCATATTTTTTTTTGAAATAAAAATTATCAAAAAAAACAGCTTGGTCATACTAAATCAGATAGAAATGTCAGTAAATTTCAAACAGCTGATTTCGAAAATGAATTTAATTGATGTTCATTTTATGCAATCATTCGACAATGAACATTTTTCGTTCGAATGTCAAAATATGGATAGTTCATTCGAATGAAAGTATCTATTCTATCGAATTAGCTATTCGTTCGAATCTCAAAATAAGGCTGAATATTGCCGAAGGAATGTTCATTAATATTTTAAAATTTATGTTGATTCTTCTTAGTTTGCATCACGGAAGTGCATCAGCAGAGCGAGTGTTTTCAAGGCTAAATAATATTAAAACAAACAACAAAAACAGACTGTCAAAACAATTAATGCTATGATGTCATATAATGAAATTATTAAGCTTAATAATTGCCAAAATTCCAAACCTCCAGCTAATTTATTTATTTAACTTATTATAACAAAGCTTTATTACGTCTTTATATTTTTTAATAATAATAATAGGTACTCATCATGTGATGTGAAATAGGAAGTTAAATAATACAAACTTATTACTTATTATGAACTTGCCAAAAACTCCTGTTTCTGGAAAATACCTATACTGATTTTTTGTTTGTTATTTGTTTCTAATAGATAGTATTTAATTAAAATTTATTTTTAAAGAATAACTTTAGTCTTATTCATATGGCACGAAAATGTCACAAATGGCACGTTTTTTCAAAGAGTGTGGCACGAACATTTTTTTTTTGGCGGCAACGCTGGTCGGGAGTCGGGACCACTCCTAACTTTTAAGAGCACTCGTAGATCTTCACCAATATTGCTTGGTGAATAGGTTTATGAGCTTCTTAAGTTATGAGCGCTCGCGCTCGGTGAATACCGTCTTTAGACACTCTTTTTAAAATTATGTGCAAGAACAGCGACAAAATAGTATTTCTCATGAAACCATTATAGTCGCAAACAGTTGTTGCAGAGTTAGTATTTTTAAGTGAATTAATAATAATAAGTAACTCACCTGAAGTGAAGTTGTACTGCCAAAAATAAACTTTCACAAAAAAAAGTGTGAGAGCGACTCACGACTCATCTAGTTCATTGGTTGATAGATGGAGAGCGATCTACATATGTATGTATATTTTCAAGTATGCAGAATATTTGATCCGAAATTTGGTATTAAGAAGTTTGACAGATGAAAGACAAATTAAATTTTTGACGAATATTTCGTTGCAAATGTTAACCTGAAAATCCATTTTTCGGAGCAGAAAATAAAAAAACAAATTTTTTCGGAAACCCATTTTTTCGTATTCCTTAGACCTATATAATGTACATTATGTGCTAAGGGAATCGACCAAGTTGACCAAACATCACCCGAACAACGTTTTCTCTATCACAGTTGAGGCGCATATTACATGAAAATACATACATACATACACCACTTCCGTCATGGGAATAATGACATCAAACTGGAACATTCCAAAGAATATTGATTTTAGCATCGGTGCAGAGCTTAGAGCTCCTAAGATTGCAAAAAAATAATAAGATGGATAATTTTTAAAATGGCAACAACCTACACTTGCAATTGTATGTATATGGTGGAATAGGAATCGTACAAAATTTACAACATACATAGATAAGCTTAATGTGTTGATCAACATTATAATGTTTTGGCGTTTAAAAAAGGAGACATTTCAATCACAGACAACTTTGCTCTACAGAGATTCCAATTATCGTATTGTGTAATCAAAGGTTCCTTGCTTTTGAGCGAAAGCTTGCTTAATCATGCTCATGTTATATTATCAGCAGTCGGGTCATATTCATCAAATACCCAAACCATGATAAAAGGTTCACAATGTTCAACATCCGTAGGTGGTGCTAAGAAGCCACTATTGCAATCAAAAGCCTGACAGCAGCAGTTTTAAGTTAAGGGGTAGTATTTGATAAATCTTTTCAATGTAGTTCTGATTCTGCCTGCTAAGATATTTATTCATTACAAATATTGAGGATATGTTGTGACAGATACTCGTAAGTGAAGAGGTTAAAACATTTCTGTACCTAACCAAAAATTGTTTTCAAGTGTTACTCCAAGATCCCGCTTTGATCAATGGAACTTGGTCGTGAATTGTACGTAGATTGAGTTTTAGCTGGTTCACATACATATGTAAACTACTGAGCTACTGGAAACCCAAAAGACTGCAAAAAATTTTTGAAATTCTATGAGATTTAACTGACATGTAACACGATATAGTTCTTTTCGCTGAAGAGTCTCCGCGAAATCAGTCTTCAGAAGATAAGGAAATAGGGTGCAAATCAAAAAATTAAATAAGACTCGAAAAATGTACATCTGTAAAAAAAACAAGAACAACAACAAAAATTATTGACAAGAGTACGATAACTCAGGCGAAAGAAATAATAACGGATTTACTTTCAATTGAATTAAATTAAATCACTCCACTTAAAATTTAAATAATTTTATGTATATCTTCATTGATTAAAAATCTGACCATAGCCATTAACATTTTAGGTGTCTGAATTTATTCAAATTCCCCTACAAAAATAAAATTCACAGTGTATAACTGCTGTGAAATTTATAAAAGTCGGTAAACATCGACCAATAATTGTGTCTTAGAAAAGCATGACAGCATTTAACTGATGAGTCCACTGTCGTACCTGGGCCAAACGCACAATTCAATCACTCCACTTAAGATTGAAATAATTTTCTTATTTCACATATATCTTCGTTGAATAAAGGATTTATGAAGAACAGTTATATTCAAGGATTTTTAACTATTGGATGGGGTCAACGTCGCTATTTTCGATTTTTCGCTCTTTGGTGGATTTGGTGTCCAACGACAAAGCCATCACATTTTTGGAAGAAGTTGGATTCATTACCGCAAAACTTTTAACTGCACTATTATAACCCATGTCTTGCATTTCACTTATTGTGAATTCGAGCAACAAAAGTGAATTTTGATGTTCTACATTCCGCATAAAATGGATTGTGATTTGTTCATTCCGAATGTGAAATGTTGGTGTTCTGATTTCCATCCGAAAAGAAGATTGTGAATTCAGTTTTCGGACATCAAAATTCGTGTTCTACGAGTACATTACGAATACATAGCGTTTTACGGTGAATTCAATTCACTTAGTTTTGTTGGGTGAAACTTTACATTTTGATTTTATTAAAATAAATTGTTGTTTACAAGGAAATACAAAGGAGCTCCCGACAAGAAAAAGTTTTGTTACAATTTATGAAATAAGTTAAGGAAGAAGTTTTGTGTTGAGGGAATTGAAGTCAGTTTTATTAAGGGATTTATTTCCAAAATGTAAACAAATGTTTCTTCGCTTAGTCTGAAGCTTCTTTTGAAACTACAAAGAATTCAAATATGATCATGTTAATTCATTCCCCATTTTTTACTTACGCTGCTCGTGAAAGATCTAAAATTTTGGCTTTACCACGTAAAACCTTTCCACGAACTCTTTATAATTGATTTTCGTCCCTTCTACCACTTGTTAATAATAATACTGAATTTATTTTCGTTTTGCACAAGAAACAATGTTTGAATAAATGATGCTAATTGTCTTTCAGCTGATATTGACATTTCACAAATAAATTCGGAGTGAATTGAATTCACTCGGAATGTAGAACATGCCTTTTTATTTTAAGTGAAATTGAAATTCGTTTTCAATTGACTTTCACTCGGAATACAGAACATGGGTGTATTTGCAACGTTCCTAATGAAGGTGGAAAATAGTACCAACAATAAATTTACCTGGATTTGGCGTAGCTCTACAAAAAGCACAAAAATAGGGGAAAAACTTTTTTTGGACTGTACTTTAAGGTCAACTCAAAATGTAAGGCAGATTGGTGGCATCATACGAGTATACACAAATATTCTAACCAAAAATAAAACAAAATAAAACTGAATTATTAAGTTTTTTGCACTTATTTAAAAATTATTATTTATTATTAGAGAAAACTATTCATAAGCATAAAATTCATTTTTAAATTTTTTTAGTATAGTAAGAAATAAAAGGATAATGTCACGTGATTTCTTAAGCAATTCTGAATTTATGCAAGAACAAAAATTATAAGTCGTTGCAGGGATTTCTTTAGGCGCAGTTTTTAAGAAAAATACCTTATTCGAAAACCATTTTTTAACATTTGTATGGCGGGTATACCGTTATTTTTATGTAAAATATTTTTTTCCACATCTTGCAGATTGAAAATTTGAACTGTCGTGTTACGAGTATTAGAGAAAAAATGTTCATAAGCATAAAATTATTTTTTTAAAAGACTAAAACAGTAGTAGTTGGAGCTAAGAACAGGATGCCATTATTTGATTCAACCAAATATTAGCTTATGAAAGAACAAAAATTATAGGTCTGTACTGGTTTCTTAAAAAAATAAGCTTTTATATACAAAATTTTTAAAATGTTTTTAAGAAAAAAGTTTTTATTATTGTTCCAATAAAAATTAAATTTACAAAAAAAAAAAATATTCAGCCGTTTTTGAGATATAAAGTTTTTCAAAATAAAATAATTTTTTTTTCAATATCAGATAATATTTTTTTAAAGTATTTTTTAAGTCTTAGAAGCTTCTCTATAAAAAATTTCATTAAAATCCGTCATGTCGATAGTGAGAAATTCTAAATTTGAAAAAATGCTTCTATCGTAGGTACAGTCAGTAATATCTTGATTTGAATTTTTTTTATTAAATTATAGATCGTAAAAATTAATCAAACGAAAAACAATTTTATCGAAATTCTTGGAACCGTTTTCAAGAAAAATACGATTTTCGAAAACCATTTTTTAACATTTGTATGGAGGGTACCTACTATTATTTTTAGGTAAAATAAATTTTTTTTCTTACATTTAATAATTTATATTAAGAAACTTTTATTTTTCAAGTTTTTAAAAAATTGAGCATGGTGTTTTTAATATATTGAGTTTAAAAAAAAAACTGAAAAATTTTGTATAACTCCAAAAAATTGTTTTTGAAAAATTTGAATACCCAATAATATTTAAGCTGCTGGGGAGCTTTAGCATAAAAAAATTATCAAAATCCGTTGTACCGTTTTTGAGAAAATCAAAAACCAAAAAAAATGGTTCCAAGGGGGTACCAAAAATAACAACTTTTTGAAATTTAGCTAGTTTTAACCAAATGAAATTTTTCAATTTTTTTTTAAAAAATTCTGTGGGACAGTTTTTGAGAAAAAAAAATATTTATACAATTTCAAAAAAAAAATCGTATGGCAGGTACCGTTATTTTTCGTCTTAAAACAAAAACATATGGGGGAAAAAATTTAAAATACTATCTACCAAGTTTAAAGAAAATTGGCCGAGCTGCTTAGGCTGTAGTCAAAAGACAGACAGACGGAATTGCGAGACCCACTTTTTTAGTCTTCGCTACTCGTATCATCGTAATGTCAACTTTGATCAAAATCTCGAGTACGATTTTTTTCCAAATGCATAACTTGCCTTATAGTACCTATAAGTCGCAAGTAAAAATTGAGCATAGGGTTTTCGAAATATTGAATTAAGAAAAAAAATGAAAATTTTTGTTAAATACTTAGTAATATGCAAAATTTTGGGGAGCCTTAGCTTAAACAAATTTTTAGCAAAATCGGTTAAACAGTTTTGGAGAAAATCAAAAACAAAAGATTGGTTATAGAGGGGTACCATTAATAACCATTTTCCGGAATTTTTTTCATCGCTACCTAGCTTTAATTAAATGAAGTTTGTTTTAATAAATCTGTCAATCACTCTGACAAAAATTAATTAATTTTAATTAATTTTTAATTTAAGTATGTAATTAAATTACTATTTTACCTCGTTTTAATGTAAATCCTTTTGCTTTACATAATTATTTGACGCAACTAAAATATATGACGTTTCACTAAAATTTCATATTACTTGAACGCAATTCAATCACGTTAATGCGGATCTACTTACTTCGATCTCTCAGAATGATCTTCTTCGGCACTTCCTTTTGGTAGTTCCTCTGAAGTCCACTCAATCCTGTCTCATTTCCATTTTTATCTTTTCGTACCATTTCCCCCAAGAAAGTTATATAGCTGATAGCCAACTTCAATGTGTCAACTTTACTCAACCTTTTCTCATAAGGAAGTGTTGGTATATGTGATCTCAAACCTTCAAAAGCTTCATTTATGCTCTGCATTCGACGGCGCTCTCGGAGGTTAGCTGCTTGCCTTTGTTGAGCCTGTTGGGATGCACATTTCAATCGACGCGTTTTAATATGACGACTGTGAAAGAAAAGCTATCGTCAAGCATTGTAATAAAAATCTACTTCACTAGGGAGATAATCTACCTTTTCTCTTCATTGTTCTCTTGATCACTATTAAATCCACTGTAAACGTCACTATCATCGGAGCTATTATCATCACCGAAAAAGAAATCAGAACTAGAAGTCGATCCATTAGTGGCATGAGATCCTTCGAAGAAGTGTCGAGCCATTGTCGATTCCAAATCGAAATTATCCATTGAAAACATATTATGGCAATATTAAGCTGTACTTGTTTTTTAATCAGACGTGTTCGGTATGTCAGACAAGAAACTTTACTCAAGGAAGAACATAGTATATGGCTAATCGTTTCATGTTATTTGTAACTTAATAATATCGCCCTCCCTGGTTCGATATGTTGACACTGATTTCTAAGCCATTAAAAAGGATATGATTAACTATGACGCATGTGGCGCACGTGTCAGGGTCATATTCGTTGCCAGATAGGCGCAAATCCACTTGTTGATGTTTTTTCTGAAACTATTTACAATCAAAGGCTTGTACTAGCAAGGGTGGAACATTTATCTGGAAAGGAAATAAAATAGATATACAATTCAGCAAGCAAATATGTTATCACATCATTATAATGTGTTTATGTGTAATATACTATTCAAGTGAAATATGTCAATTGTTATCCTTATCAGAATATCAACTACATAGAAGGGAGGGTATTTATGATTGAAATGTTTTAATTTGCTTTACCCTCCCCCCAAAG
This sequence comes from Chrysotoxum bicinctum, assembly GCA_911387755.1. Taxonomy (NCBI): domain Eukaryota; kingdom Metazoa; phylum Arthropoda; class Insecta; order Diptera; family Syrphidae; genus Chrysotoxum; species Chrysotoxum bicinctum. Next base: position 23,583,696 of record OU426988.1, on the reverse strand, counting down.
TGGTCTAGTAACTTTTAAAATACATCTGTGTAAAATACTACTCGGTAAACATTAACACGTGCCAACTAGCACTTGAAACTTCTATTACAAAACTCCCGTTTAGTTTTACATAATCAGTATCTCAAAATTTAGGTAAAAGTGAAAAAGGTGGTTGACAATCCTTACACTGTTTTCACATTTTATAAACACTATATGTATTTACTAGTAGGTCAAGTATGCAATGGTTTTGTTTGTATTGATATTAACAAAATATAGTATTGTACACTTTAAAATTCGTTGCTTGTGAATTTCAAATACTCGAAATCAAAAGTGAACTTGACTTTAATACAGCTTTAGAAATTCTTATGGACTTTTTAAAGGGTCAGAACAATCAAATCTTAATAAAAATATACAAGTTAGTACTTCATAAATTTTAATTTTAATAAAGAAATCATCTATAATTAAATATTATATTATAAACCCATACAAAAATAATGAAGTAATGGCCACATAAAGTTTTCCAACATTTAGTATGCTACCAGTTGTTTTACGGTGTATCAATGCAACACACTTTAATTAATATTAATTTATACTTCATAACTTTCTTTTACGCTAATAAAATATTTAACTTTTTTCCACTTTATATTCCTTCTTCCACCTCCAAAACCTAAGAGTTTTTTGTCGGTCAAAACCTAGATAATAAAAATATTTTTAATCGGTGGCACAAAACAATGTCAAATTCTCAACTCAACTCAAAAAATATCTTGTACATTTCCTTCTTCTATTTCTAAATAAAGCAAATTACTTGAAACAAGGAGAATCTGTCGAGAACAAAAAAGACAAAAGTTTGTTTTTTTGCCAAATGATAATAATCATAAAGTCACTAATTTTATTCAACTCGTAAATAAAAGCTTTCAGTGGATATATGTATGATAACATTTTTGCCACAATACTTTATACCAAAAATACTAATACATACCCATAAATTAGTGCAAGCTTCATTATGAAAGTAGTATTCCCTTTTTTAACATACCCGATTCTTTGATGTAGTGAGCTATAGCTTAGAACAAGCTAAACTACAAACCTACAATTACAGGAAGATCTTCTTAAATGAGTTTTCAATTAGCGCGGGTAGATGTTGAAATGGGATAAAGCAAGCGGTATGTGAAGCAGTGGCGTAGCGTACCATCTCGGCGCCCGGGGCGGGAGACCCATTTTATTAAATTTCGAGACATCATTTCACAGGCAATGAAGTATCTTTAATTGAAAGTAAAATAGAATTAGCGGTTTCATAAACGGATTTTACGAGCCTTACGAATGAGGCTCGTGAGACAAAGCTGCATCTGCGGATTCATCTCCATGCATGCGTTTTTTCCTGCGAATTGTACTCGTTTTGAGATCGATTCCGAGTTTTTTCCAAAAAGTCTTAGAAAAGTCGATTGCGACTTGGACGAAACGGTCTCTGCTCTCCACCAGGAGAGCTTTTAAAACGCAGAGTTTCTGAGCACACTTATCCACACTCAGTCCACATTGCTGCAGGTAAATCTGTGCATCATCTTCTTCAGGTAGCTCTGCAGCTCAAAAGCTAAGAAAAGTGAGGAAGTTGAATGACTGCATGACTGTCAGAAGAAGACTGGCTACCGATCCGTCAATTCTTCCAGTACCTCAAGAACTTCCACAAACTTATTTTTGAGCGTCTTTACAGCTTCACGAGGTTCACTTTTTCTGCAGGCTTGTGACTAGATCCTTGAGATACTTCTGGTGAGTCGACTTCGTCTTGACCCTGCTCTGTGGTGGGACCAGAACGACTTCCAACTTCGACGGCAGGCACGTCTTCTTCTTCTGCCCGTAAAATAAGTTATGCATTCCCATGAATATTGGCCGGAGGACAATTCTAGGCCACTCACGATTGTAGATGGAGGAATCTTACTTACGCAAAAAAAAAAAAAATTCTGTATCAAATATAACATCGTTCAAATGCCCGCCTCGGCTCATTACGTTGGCATGGCACTGATACAAATGGTCCAATTATCAATTACTCTTCCGCATAGATCTGGCTGAATTTGAGCAGTGGCCTGTGTTATGTTCACCTTAAAGCCTTCAGGCAACCCCACAAAAAAAGGTCTACCTTTGTAAGACGCATCAGGACTTTGGTGGCCAATTCACGACACCTCTGCGAGAGAAGAAGTACGGGCCTATGATGTCGCCGCACAGTGGGATAATTCGCTTATCTAGCGGAGTTTAAATTAAATAAAATGCACGACTGGGTCGCACGAACTTGCTCCTATGTAATAGACTAGAAATTTTAAAAACTAATGTTATTAGTGTTCATAAGGATAAAATTTATTTTTTAAACACGTTTAGTAGTAAGAGATGAAAACAGAATGCTATGCAAATATGAATTTATGCAAGAACAAAAATTGTAAGTCGTTGTAGTGGTTTCTTAAAAAAAAATAAAATAATATACAAAATATTTAAAACGTTTTTAACAACAAAATTTGGTACGCCAACTTAATGTTTTCGAATAAAAATTAAATTATCAAAAACAATACTGAGCCGTTTTTGAGAGTTTTCTAAAAACAAAATGATTTTTTTTTTTTTCAAAAATTCAAAAAATATTTTTTGTAGGTTTTGAAATGTAATATTTTTCAAAGTTCTTAGAAGCTTCTCTATAAAATATTTCATTAAAATCCGTCATGCCGATAATGAAAAATTCAAAATTCGAAAAAATGGTCCTATACCGTCAGTATTATCTTAATTTAAATTTTATTTTATTACATTACCGATCGTAAAAATTAATTGAAAAAAAAATTTTATGGAAATTCTCGGAACCGTTTTCGAGAAAAATACGCTTTTCGAAAACCATTTTTTAACATTTGTATGGTGGGTACTGTTATTTTTAGGTAAAATTTTTTTCTCACCACTTTATCTGTCAAGTTTAACAACTTCACTGTCCCCATACAAATTGATTGAAACACGTCTCTACGTCCAGCCTTTGCATTGTATGTTATTATACACTTTAAAACATGTTAGTATATTTAAAAACACTTAAAAAAAATGAATGGTCGTCTTTAGATTAAAATATTAAAATATTTGAAATATGTAAGTAAGTCAAAGTACAAACTACACGACATAACTACATATTTTGAAAATGGATTTCAGTTCCGGAAGTGAAACAGATTATCACCAACAGAAATTGACATTGACTCTTCGTATGAACTTTCTGAAAAGATGATGAGGAGCAAATTTTTGGTAAGCTATAAATAATTTAAGATAAAAGATCAATGTATCTATAATGCTTTTTATATGAAAAATCAGCATGAATAAATTTTACCAATTGGAAGAGAATTGCAGTTTACTAGCATTTCCGGGATTCATCAAATTAAAACCATTACAAATGAAAATGGAAAAATTGATTTTATTAAATTTTTGGAAAATTTGCTATCAGCGGATATTGTGATGGAAATAGACGAACATACTAATACTCACGCCCTCATCTGAAGAGCATCACGAACGTCTCTATTTAACCGTAGGTACGGACATAGGTGGCAAGATGTTGACATTGACGAAATTAAGAGATTTTTTGGTATTCTAATGCTTATGGGCGTCCTAAAGTTACCGACAATTGAACACTATTGGAAACTCGATTCATTGTACAACTATCCACTTATACATCGGATACAAATGTTGTACAACAGATTTCCCCTTATACTGCGTTGTTGGCGAAATACTTGTAGTGGATGAATCGGTGGTCAAATTTCATGGTCCACTGCAAATAAAAACCTCTAACCGCACATAATCCAGTAAATATGGCATAAGATTGTATAAAATGTGCACCAGTTGATAGCTGTACGTGGTTCTACAAAATATATTCGGGAGCAACTTTGGCAATAGAAGGGTTAGACGAGCTAGGATCTATTCTTGGGAGACTGTATGTATACCCCTTTTAGGTGAAGGGCAAATGATTGTCTTTGAAAATTACTATACAAGTCTATTATTAGCAACGCACTTAAAAAATTGCAACACGGACTTATGTGGAACAATACGGTCCAGTCTTCCATCACAAGTCACTAAACTTAAATTGAAAAAAAAAATCAAACCATTGTATCGAAATGTCAACAATTCTGAACAACGGGAGGTTTTCATGGTAAATGGTATTTCATTGGTGCAAATGTTGTGCCGACGTAAGCAACACAGAAGCAGAAGCAGTCGAATTCGGAGAACTTAATACACTACGGTCCTATCCCAAGAATGGGCACCTAGCACTTATAAACTGTCGGTAAAATTTCAACCAGTCACCAGAAGAGGAGCAGAAAATGACCATGTTTCCAGCATATGGTATTCGAAAATCAGTTAGGAAATACAGGTTCCGGGAAAAATTGGTAATTATTGGTTGACATTCCAATCGTAGTTACAAGAACTTGGACACATTGGAATACCACGATGGCTTGGATGAATTTGCTGATGCATCTGAGTCAGCTTACGGAGCCATAATATATTTCAGAGTTGATCACGGGTACAAAACGACGTTCACACTACTCGCTTCTCGATCACTAGATGCTCCTGTGTCAACACCACGTTTGCAACTATGCGTATTCAAACAATCCAAAAATTGACAGCTGACTGTGAAAGGCGACGTATAACAAATATTGAAAACCCATCTGATTCAAATAGAGTCGAGGTGGGCACCAGCAAAACTAAATTCATTGAGAGTATGGTGGAATGACCCATATTGGGCCCTCACATCGACCAGAATTTTTAGTTTTAATCGAAAGGGAGATTGATGCTGGACTTAAATGTTAAATCAAATTCGTTAGCAATGGCAAACAATAGAAAACTACGTTTGATTCGAAGAACTTTTGTCAATGTTGCTGTGTTCGATACCTCCTTTTTTTCGCTTACTAATTTCCCCATTACTCGTGCAGTGTTTTACATTAACAGGTTCTTAATAAACCCTTTGGCGCATGTGCATTATAAACAAGTTTGAACACAAGATAATTTTCACAAGTCTGACCTTGGGGTAGTGACCTCTCAAGTAGCACACTGGTGTATAATTTGGTACAATTTCTTAAATTTTGGTGTAAAATTGAGAAAACTGAAGAAAATTTTAAGATTTTGGTGTATTTGACAAAATATACCGGTATAAAAATTACACCATTGTCTTTTCTGTGCAAAATTTCAACATTTTTGTTCCAATGCGGTGCAAAAAATAAACCGATTCACAGCTGTTTTTTTAATATGCCATTAATGGCGCATAAAAAAATCCAATTTTGAAATCAACAAAAATGACGTATTTTTTACACCAAATTTTGTAGATAAAATACACCATTTTAAATGAGCAATCATTTTTCGGTGTAAGATTTAAATCTTGTGGAGATTAAATACACTAAACTACACCAATGTCTAACCATAATGTCAACAAAATGTTTACCTCAGTTCAGCTGTCATTTGTTTACATTGGGTAGCTTGAAGTTCAACAATTATTTGAAATGGTATCGTAGGAAAAAAACTTTTTAAAAAAAATTAAAAAACTGTGTGAAACCCAGTAGTATTCAGCAAAATCATCAAAATTTATTTGAAACGACGAAAATCAACTTTTATATTCTACAAATTGTTCAATATCGCGAGAAAATATTATTTCAAATGAACCTAATATTAAAGTAGGGCCAAATGAAATATTATTAGACTCAATTTCGAACAGATTTGGATGATAATGATGAAGTTGTGGAAAATATAATTCGGGAAGTAGAACCCTCCTCGGAAGATTGCGTCATTGATGATTTGGACGAACACATTGATTTTATGTCTAAATTGGCTGATTGGGCTGTTAAATATAAAATAACACATTGTGCTATGTCTGAGCTACTTCTTTTATTGCGAAGTGAAGGAAAAGCTGAACTGCCGAAAGATGCACGTACGGCTCAAAAATATTGATCAAGGTCAATGCGTATATTGCAGACACACCAGCTCGGGCATTTATCAAATGTAAGTAGAAAATCCAGTTTGACTTCAATTAATTTAATATTGTTGAACTTTGCAGGTATCAAGACACACACTGCATACAATAGTTGTACAAAATGTAATGTAATTGGAGAATTTAGATTAGATTGTCGACGAAGAACTCATTCGGATTTTATAAGCAAATCCGATGAGGGCCATCATTTATTCAATCCCAGAACGAGGCTATTCTACAAAGGATTCAAAAAAAATGTAAAATTGGGTGAAAATACCGAAGAAGAAGATGAAGAAGCTGCTTTAGATACTGAACCACAAAACGGCCGTCGAAGGTGAAACCAAATGAAAGTAAAAATTCTTTTGAAAAAATGTATGAATGTATACATTATTGTACAACTTTACGTATTAAATATTAATAAATATTATGTATTTATTTTCTTGAATTCCAATGTTAACTATAATTTTGTTTTTGTTTTGAACATTTCTTACACTATTTACATCAAATTAAACATACTAAAAAAAATTACTGGATGTATTTTGCACATTGGTGTATTTTTTGTCTTGTTCTTTGATATTGGTGGAATATTTTGCACATTTTCCGGCATACAAAATGTACCGAAAGCAGAATTTTGGATATATTGTGTACAATGGTGTTTTTTTCTTCTTGTTCTTTAAAATTGGTGCATTTTTTTTCCAAATTCAGGAGTTAGAGTATGCATATACAATACATACAGGGTGTCCCACTGTGACCGCGGCAGACGAAAACCATTAATTTTAATTTAGCAAAATAATACGTTCAATAGTTAACTGTGGAAAAACCGTTAATCCGTTAATCGCATAGAAAAAACCTGTATGGTGTAAGGAAAATCTTACCTGTTCTTGTTTTAATAAAAAAGAAAAAATCAAGAATAATCGGTTTTAGTTTTGCCAAGTTTAGAGCCAGTTAAATATCGGTCTCAAAAATGGACGACATTTATAAATATAGCATTAACCTGGAAGTATTTGTATGATTTTTTCTCACCAGTATTTTCAAGAGCACGTCCTTAACGGGATATCGGAAAAAAGCATCGACTTAAGATGCGTTCTTTTTTTTTTTGGCGAACTGCTTTGTCGTATCATTTACCATCTTTAGTTTATAGGTACTCAATGTACTGTGTTGCCTTTTCAATGTAAACATTTCTATCTGATTAAAGATCTTCCCACAATTTACTAACAAAAGTATTATATGTATATTGCTAAATTAAAATGAATTCCTTGTTTGTATGTATAAAAATGGGTTTAAAAGAAATTACTCCAAAAATCATACAATTTATTTTAAGTCAAAACGGAAGTGAAAACGAGAAAATTACTTAATAAGTTTTTCGACTTGAAAATAGGTCTTAGGAACCTATGTGTATGATGGTTTTCGTCTGCGGCGATTACTTTGAGACACCCTGTATTTTGGACGACGGCCATTTTTTCCAAGAAATATTAAAAAAATTTAAATATTAAATGAAAACAATGATTAGTTATTTTAATATTATAGCGACTTAATTATATCCCGCATTTGGTATTTTCGACTCGTTTTTAACATAACGTCTCTAAAAAATTAAAAAACAACCAACAAATTTTAGATTTCGAATAATTAATTTTCACGAATTGTTTTAGAAATCTTTGATTAATTGATATTTTCGAGGCGCTCAATTTTTAGATGGGGTAGGATCAAAAATCATTCGGCAGAATGTGCTTCGTTTTTAAATTAGACACTCGCATTCATACTAATTCATGATTTCCTTGCGGCCATATAATGCAGGTGAATAATAATTAGAATCAAATTCTTCAGATACTTTTTCAATTAGAAGATAAACTTCGGTGTAAAATTAAATTATTTCCAATTTAAAAAATAAACTTCGGTGTAAATTTTATCTCAAAATAAATTCTATGTTTCAGATTTTGGTTTTAAACCAATTATCAGTTTATTATTTACACTTCCGGGGTATATTATATTCTAGTAACCAGAATAATTTGTATACCACTAGCACAATTATTGATGTACCGCAAATCGGCATAATTTGTGTACAGCCGGTGTAAATTATAAACGACAACGAGGTATTATATACACCGAATTTAAATTAATTGTACAAAAACTGCACTCAAAAGTGGCATATTTTTTATATTTAAAATGTAAGTATATCACGAAAGCGCAAAAAATACCCCAAATATTTTGGTGTATTTTGGACGTTTGTGCTACTTGAGCTTGGCATTCAATTGATTTTGGCAAAACTTCAGCCAGATATTTATTTAAAATATGGGATATCTACATTTTTTTGTTTATATTGGTTTCAAGGTATACAAATATTTTTTTTATTTGTTTTGTTAAATTTTTGCCACAAAAAAAAAACTTTAAGAAACTGTGCCCCATTTCTCGAAATTAACAATTCTTTAGTGGAAATAGTTATATAAAAAATGAGATAAAACTAGTATTCATAAGTATATTGACATGATCCGCTTTACCGCGAGGCAGGTTTCATTACAAGGGATATCTTGGCGTAAAAACATTTGAAGACACCCATGTTTTTTATAAGGTGTCACATTTCCTCGATCGGGGAAAACTTCATGTCACATTTAGAAGCTACCAAATCTGAGCATTTATTCACAATTGAATAGTTTTGAAAACACAACTCCAACTCGGAAAATGTTAGGTGGATTTATGTTCCTCTAAGCTACATTTATTTATTAGAATTGTACCTAATATTTCTTTACTTTTATTTCGTTTTAACCTCAATTTTCTTAGTTAATAATTAATTTATTGTTCTTGCGCTGAACTAATACTTTTGTTTGACTTCTTGGCTCTATCACATAAATTCAAATTAGGTATTACGTAATTCCGAAATTAATTGAACTACCTTTATTAACCTCAGGCATCTTTTTAGCAATTTTAAAAAAGGCAAGTCTTACTTTTTAATACGAAGATTATCCGTTAAGAAATCCTTTGCAGAAAAACATATCACATTTAATTCTAAAACCACAACTTAGCCACGTGTCAACACTAGTTAACAACACTTTAAGTAGATATACCATTTACGTAACGCGTATGAGTTGTTCTTTTTTTTAAATGTTCACTTTTGTAATATGCTACGCAGAAGAAATTATACACCGTCGCGTCTTATTTTTATTGAGCAATCTAATTCAAAAAACGTGCATTCAATTAAGACCACGCGTTTGTATTGTTCCGGTTGTACTAATCACTCCATCCGTCCCGGAAGAATAGTGAACAATAATCGTCCTTCCATAAATGATTACAAGAAATTAGTTACAACGGAAAACAACCCCTATAACTACATTTGCAATAGCACACTCAAGGACTACGAGCATTTCACACGCTACTTGTTATTTTAGAGGGTTGTTTTATCCATTGTGTGGTTTTCTGTTTTCATCGTTCACCCCATGTTGTGCTTTTAAGAGAATGCTGGTCGTTGATAGGCGTGGTTTGAAGCGAGAACTAACCAATGACAAACAGCTCCACTTGTCCTGGGGATACATTTCGAAAATTAAAAATGGAGGAAAGCTCCAAACTCCAATGACGGAAACCCATTTTAGAATTTTTATGAAAAGCTTTTGCATTTACATAATGTTTGAAATTGAATAGCATATTTTCTAAAAGGATCTCAAAACATCGTGCAAATAAGTAAGGATTATTTTATTGATTTTAAAGACTAGTAAACCTTGTACCTATTTGTTGTCGAAGTATGGAGGTACATAGTTTCCTAACCTATTTTCCAAATAATTAAATATCGGAAAATAACAAAAAAGTAGGTTCCGATTCCGAGTTAGATACACAATAATATTTTTTTTTATTCGAATATAAGGATTTTAGTTACTTATCGCATTTGTCAGAGCTACAATCTTTACAAAAAGAATCAATAAAAAAGTCTTCATGAAGGCATATTTATTTCAGGCCTTGAGGTAGGTATGTACCTATACAACAAATTGTTCAAACACAAATATAGTCCACGATTCTGTAGAGTGCAAATACCTACTTCCTGTTTATACATTAACTGTTAGGTACAAGTTTTATAGATTTCCATAATTAAAAATAAACAAAAAACAGTCCTAAAATATACAAGGTCTTTAATTCGTGCATAATACTCGTATTTAAGAGCGTGATTCTTGGGTATAAGTATTCTAAGAAAAAAATCGTTTTAGAGTAAGGACTATCGGGGATTTAAGAAAAGGCTTATTTTGGTGTACCCTGACCCATGTTAACGGTAATTTCGCTGTTAGTAAAAATGATAGAAACTTCATTAAGGACTTTATTTTTAGAATAAATACCTGCCTTTGTAATTGCGTTTAAACAAATTTAATATCCTATCACGGTCTTGAGACATCCAGTTTCTAGCATGTTGCATTTTTCCTGTCCATGCTAATTTTTTTACTTTAGTGTCAATTTTCTACAGAAAATGCGTAATAAACATACCGTTTTACTATTCTTTTTTAATTTGAACGTAAGTATAATAAAAATAAAACTCAATGACAAGTTTGCGGTAAAACTCATAGGCGCAAAATTTTAAACAGCCTATATTAAGGTATTAGTATGATACTACTTAACAATTTGCTCACTTTAAAGTAGTTTACTAACTCATTCTTAATTTTGACCATTTTCTAACTAGTATCGTATTAAGCCAAATTTCTTAATAAGTTGCTTCTTTCTTTTTTCGTGTAAAAAAAAAAGTAAACAGACCTTTTGTGGCGTTTGTAAATAGCACGATACTAAAAACAATAAAGTAGGTGTTCGATGATTTTAACTTTAATTAAAGGGTAGAGAAAGTATGATACTTAATTCGATTAAAATTAGCAAAATCGTTGTTTTAACCTAGTTCCATACTAAAATAGCTTTAACATTGTTACTAATTCAACTAAAATTCTGGGCCAAAGATTTTATGATACCTTTGAGAAAACCTTTGCAATGCAAAATTTAGAAAAAAAAATGGTTTTTTGCTTTAAGCTCAAAAGACTCTATGAATTAAAAATTATTTTGTATAGGTTTACATATTCTTTATTTTATGTACATAATGTAATAGAACAGTTATAACATGTGTTCAAAGTGTCCTCCTGTCCTTAATTTTGTACCCATGCCAGAGCGCTTTTGTGGATTTCACTATTTATTGATGATAGCTGCTGCTTCACTTTTTTTTTATATAATCGGCGCACACTTAAGGGGTTTTTTGAATACTCTTAATATGCCAGAGACACAGTGTGAACATTAAAAAAAGTGAAGGGTTAGAAAGGAGGTGTCGGTGTACATTGGTTTTGAATTCTTGAACATTGAAATGACTGGGAAAGACAGAGCGTGGTAAGGAATTAATAATTCGCGTAGTACGGCTAAAGAACGAATCTCTGTACTTCACAGTACGGCCGAAGTTGGGCTCAAGGGTAAACTGATGGGCATTCCTAGAAGTGCGAGTATTACGGTTAAATTGTTTAAGGGGAGGAATGCAGCTGGCTATTTCACTAGAGCACAGTCCGTTAAAATAACGGTAAAAAAGGGGAGGCAAGAAACATAACGACGATGTTGGGGTGACGTAAATGATGACGCTTCGAGAATACAGTCTTCTAATTTACCTAAATTTGCTGTTTCAATCGAATAAACAAGTTCTTTCATTCTTCCTCATACAAAGAAGTCAAATACTGCAAGGAAAGGCCAGTAAAAGGGTCCATTTCTTAACCTCTTGACCATAGTGGGCTGGAGCGCCATCCTGTTGGATATATGGAATGTTCTCCAATAGTTCTGGTAAAACATTGCGCAAAAACTGAAAATAGCTTTTATCATTGTTATGTTCATTTAAAACGAAAATAGTAAAAAGGTATGTTAATAATGCATTTCCTCGAGAAAATTGAGCACAAAGTCAAAAAAATTAGCATGGGCAGGAATGGAACATGCTAGAAATGGTATATCTCAATACCGAGATAGGATATTAAATTGTTTAAACGCCATTACAAAGGCTGGTATTTCTTCTAAAAATAAAGTCCTAAATGAAGCTCATATCATTAATACCTACTAACAGCGCAATTACCGATAACATGGGTCAGAGTAAGTACCGAGTTTCAAGAAAATACCTCTAGTAGTTTAGGCTGTACGAGTAAATCAAAGTACAGACATACAGACGGAAATGCCGTTCCTCCTTTTTTCGTATTCTCTATCATCGTAATTTCAACTTTGATCGAAATTTCGAGTTCGTTTTTTTTTCCAAATGCAGAACTTGCCCTATACTTAGTAGGAACAGTTTTTGAGAAAAATATGCTATCTTCCAAGTTGAAAAGGCTGTAGGCTGTAGTCGAACAGACAGGCAGAATTGCGAAATCCACTTTGTTCATTTACTCTATCATCGATATGTCAAGTATGATCAAACCCTAGCGTTCTATTTTTTTACGAATGCATATAACTTGCCATTGTACTACTTATCGCAAGTTAAAAGGAATTTAATTTGTTTTCCAAGAATTAATAATGTTGCATTAATTTTTTAATCTATAGTATTAGCTTATTAGCTATAAGAAATCTTTCGAAGCGTGCTAGCTGCAAACATTTCAATTTCAAAGATACATTATAGAAGAGACACGATGTTTCGGGTACCCCTTGGCATATTGTTTGGTGCGTTGTAATGTCATGCAGAATTCCTTGAGTTCGATTCTCAGCCGTTCTCAGTTTTCCAGGGGTGCGCTGCCTCTTTCAAGGAATTAACAAATAAAATCTAAAACTATCTCTTGTCATGAGAAGTGCTGCTCATTAGCCGTTCGAAATCGGCAGAAAATTGTAGGTCTCCTCCATCCCTGACAGCACGCGCACACAGAAATGGTTGAGAGTTGTGGGTCACTTATAGGTTTAGGCTCTCTACGAGCAGTTATGTGTGAATTCAAACTTAAAATAAAATGATCACTTTCCGCAGATGGACAATGAGTCATTCCATACGAAAATGTCTAACCGAAAAAGCCTGCCCGTTTTCACACGTGTCATTTCCCCCATTGCCCGCTTTAAGATTGAAAAATCGTCATTTTAATGCTTCAATGTTCTTATCTCCAAACATTATTTTTATTGAAGATATAATCAAACAGTTTGAAACAACGACTGAACTTGGTTTTTTTATCCTAAAAACTTAAAAAAATAATTAGCTCTGTATATGGTCTATAGAAAACGGAATTGTTAATATTTCTCAGATATCAAGAAAAGAACACATTATAGAAGAAAAATCAAACTATTCACGGCCATATGTATATATACGAGTAATTGTTGCCGTTTAAGGAATTAAGCCAACTATACTTAGCGCAGTCGTTAAATTGCGAAATTTTGTCTAGCTTTTTCATAATTTTTAACAAGTTCATCAACTCTTATCACTAATAAAGATTTCACAACGTACAAAACATATAAGGAAATCTACCTTGTTAAAAACTAACAGCCTTATTTACTAACTCGTTTTAGCGACGGAGTAAAGTTACTTCGACTTTACAACGACTCTTATCCTGAAAAGCTTATAGGCTAAATAGGCGGAATAGGCTAAAACTGGTTCATAGGAGGTTTAAAGCCGTTTTAGTATCTAAATGTCATTTTGACATGACATCGTATGAAATTTACAAAAAGGACTATACTTAAACAATTTTTTTTCGTTTGTTACTAAGATAAAATGGATAGATATTTTGTATTTATAAATGATTAACATTTTTCAAACGCTCTAACAGTTGTACTATATTGGGGACGCAATGCGGTTGGTACATTCATTTATGGGATTTTAACTTTATACAATGCAATTTTAAATGTATCCAATTTCTATAATATGCATGCAATGATAATAAAATGAATAATAATGGAAATCAGCTGGAGTTCGCTTACGTTTATAATAACCAGAGTTTTAGATTGGTGACTTTTTTGGGTAGTATATTTGACATTAGGAAGGTGTAGCTAAAACGGCTAAGAAAATATATTATAAATAAGGATTTGTTTGACGTGGCGTAAGCCCGAAGTACATAAGTGCTTCGGCTCAGTTTAATTATTCCGAGGCTGAACCGAGTATAAGTAAAAACTAATAAATAAGGTTGTGAATTTCACAGATAAAGAACTGCAACAGAGTACCCAACAACAAAAAATTAGAATGACCTCGAACAACTTTAAAACGAATAATTTTTCATTGCAAACAAAAGTACACATATTCTATACAATATTTACATATTTCGGTACATAGATTGTTATTGTTTAAATCCTATTCAGATTTTTCTAGATAGCCCATACCAATACAATTTCGATGGGTTAAAATATTGTTACACATGAAGCAATGAGTACATTAACACTACTGAAGATACCGGATGTGTGATCATAGAGCTCTATTGAATAATGATTGTTTCTTTTTATAAATAACAAATATAAAAAAAAATTAAAAAAAAAAACAGTCAACAGTTTTGTTTCATTTTGTATTGCTATGAGATAACTATTGTCAATCTGGATAAACTATGATTTTAAAAGATAAAGCTGCTATTAAATTTAGACAAGCGCTTTAAGATGAATGTGTATTCGATGTCATTTAAAATTAACAAAATATCGGTTCTCGCGTCAAAACTAATTTTAAGAGTCGGCTCCCGTTTTAAATGTTTAAAATTATGTTTGGGAATACGATATTTTCAGGATATTTAGCTCTTACCTTGATCTTCAAAACCTGTAAAAATCGTTTTCTTATTTTCATCTATTGCATGTACTCTGGCTTTAAAGTAGTTGAAAATATAAACTGGAGTCAATAGAGGAACTCTTGAAAGGAGTACCTACTTTGTTAAACTAAGCATTGAACCCGAATATGACAATTTTGATACTTTACGTACCAGTAAATGAATTCGTGAAAATGCTGGAATAATGAAGACTAAATTTGAAAAGGATGAATGTGGCCCAACAAAATATGCACAATACTTTTATTAAGTTCATGCGAGAGAAACCAAAATGCCAATTTAAAAAGTTATGTTGTGTAAGTGTTAAATATTTTTTAGTATTTTAATGACCTTTTGGAAATGTGTATATAAATATTATGCGTGTTATCTTTTTGCTTGAAAGCTAAACCTCTGAGATTTTTCTGAGCTTTTTATTTGATGCACTGCTTTTTAATAAAAGAAGATAAACTGATTGCCTCTGAGCTACTTAAGTTAGGACTGTGTACGAAGTAAGGCCATCATAAGATTTGGCAAAGTTTATATATATCATGGATGTACATCAAATAGGGAACAACCACGAAATACGGCTACCTTGCAAGAGTAAACGTCACAGTACGAGAGTTATTACACACTCTTGTGTATACTTTATTCAAGCTTTAACTAAACACTCCATTAAATATGAGACCAACAAAATAGCGTTATTACTATTCACAGAAAGAAGTTGTGGTAGATTAGTCACAATTTGCAAGTTGGCGTTAAGTTGAATTGTCACTCCTAAATGTCTAGGATCAATTTCACGCCGCTGTCACCTAATCTCTTGCCGTGAAAAGCGCTTTTTATTCTTATCGTTTGTACTCTGCAGAAACAATACGCACAGATGCATTGTTGAGATTTTTGAAGTAAAACTTCTTTTCCGTCGTTGGGGGTAAAAAATTTTCTATGCAGCTGTCAGTAACATGTGAAACCGTCACGCCATCCGTCAAAGACAGCGACATGTTTTTAGAATACAAAGTAATTATGCTCTTTTTGAGTGGACACATATCTTATTTAACAGTAGTATTTTTCTATTCTCTTTGAACACGAGTTGAGTTTGTTTTTTTCCCAACAAATTAAAATAATTTCAAATTTTCCAACAATCCTTCCTTGTCGCCGAAAATAAATTTATCCAAACGGATTTCTTCTTCGGATCTAATCCACTCTGTTGGTTTGTCTTCTTTGATCTCATTTCCCACTGGTTTTTTTTTATCAAATGGATTTTGCTTTACTGAATATTCATGGAGGATGGATTGTAATTCCTTCATATCATCGCCAGATTCACTACCAGACATTTTAATTTGGATTCTTTTGAAGAAAAACGCAGAAATTGTAAGAGAAAACAAAATTTTATAGCACAATGAATGAACGAATTATTTATTGACGTTTCTTTAGCATGTGCAAAGTAAAACATGAAGTTGAATACGATTTAAAATTTACATATTTCAAATGGCTGCATTCAAAGATAAACATAAAACTATAGGCTCAGACGCGCAGTGGCTATGCAACACGAATAATTATTGACAAGCATATTACAATCCAAATAAATTTTACCAACACCTAACCCTCGCATACAAAGTACTGGCCAAAAAGTTGGGTATATCCACTACCATTTGTATTCTTGTTGTCATAGACGGCATGCCATATGACCATCAGGTTGCCTGAAAGTTTATAAATTATACTTTTTAATAATATTTATTCGCTTAATCGCACACGCCACCGACATTTGTTTTGGTATTTATAAATTTGAACGTCACCCGACTAATCAATCAAATACTTTAATAATTAATTTTACAAGAGTGCTGCTGTCAGTGTACTTGCTTTCCAAGTTGCCTGGATACTGAATTAACAAAGCGAGGCAACTTGCTTCTCAAGTGGCATGGGAGTTTTGTACTTTTCTTCTCGATTTCATTTAAGGCTAGGCGCACATTCAATTTTTTGAAGTAAAACTTCTTTTCCGGCGTTGGAGGTAAAAAATTCTCTATTCAACTGTCAGTGACATGTCAAACCGTCACGTTATCAGTCAAAGACAGCGACATGTTTTAAAAATACCAAATGTTTGTGAATTTTGTGGTCGACCAATTTAACAAGCAGAAACCACTATCCTTTAAAAAAAACAAACAAACATATCTTTTTGATGTTTTTTTGAAGTAAAACTTCTTTTCCGGCGTTGGAGGTAAAAAAATTTCTATGCAGCTGTCAGTGACATGTCAAAACGCCACGTTATCCGTCAAAGACAGCGACATGTTTTTAGAATACAAAATGTTTGTTCGTAGGTTATAATCTTACAGAAGCTTTGCTTGAGGAAAAAGAAGTTTTACTTCAACCGCGCGTACGTCAGTACACACAATCTTTTTTTAGTGATGACCTGGCCTAAAATTGAGACATTGAGATAACTTCATCTATTTACTCAACATGTGAGACGATCGGAAAGCCACATCAGGACACAGAGACCAGGAGACCTTAGCAACTAAGTCGTCGTTAAAGTATTCGTAGTTAAAGCTGAATCAAAAACTAGTTTGTTTACATAAGACTATTTCGTTGTTAAGAAACAAACATTATCAAATGTGAATAAAATATAAGATTATTACTTAATATTTGCCATATTTTCTCATACTGTACTGAGATCTAAAAGAACGCCAAGTTCTTACTTCATGAAGGTTTAATACCGAATATTTAAAGTAGAATAATATTGAAACAGCTACAATATAATAGAGAGATGGGTTCACTGTTCAAGTTTTTAAAGCCTTTCGGATTGGGCATATGTACAAAAAAAAATTTATTTTAAGTTTCTGACTTCATTGGTACTGAAGATAGGGAGGGGTCAAAAATCGCCAGAGTTTGTTCCTGTAAAAAGGGTGTAGTGCCAGAACATGGCTGGGCACTACCCGTTCCCTTTGATCACATCTTAAAAACTGGTTTCTTATTTAAGCTTCTCGTTAAAATACGTATAATATTGTACCGGATAAATAATTTTATAAAACACAAGTTTTTTTTCCGCCACAACCTTTTTCAAAATGATTAATGATATGTTTAGACGAATTTTGGAATAAAAGGATATACTAACAAAACCTTAATCTAACTTTATAAAGAATCTTAATACGTCAGGAAACAACAAATAGGTACGAACCAGCATAATTTTTCAGCATTTAAAACAAATGAACATATTGAGCTGCCTTAATTTACAAAAAAAAATCAAAATCAAATATTTGCAAAGTGTTCCCTCTTCGTGTATGAATTTAAACACACATCAAATATTCGTCATATAGTACCAACATCATGGCTGCCATTAGGCAGTCTTAATTGAACAAGGGTGTCAAAATATAAATTTTTTGAACTTTGAAGGGTAGAACATTTACCCTCTTTTATATTTTCATTTCGATGTTTTTGTTTTCATTGCTCATTTTTGTTGGAATTCTCTGCTGATGGATTGAATGAAGAACATGGGAGTACATACATTAAATGATATTCTCTCGATCTTTGAGCTGCTGCTTTCCAGCTGTATAAACAACAAATTTAAAAGAATCTGCTGTATTATATAGAGTTGTTGATAAGAGAAGTTGTTTGTTTATATAAAGATGGAATTTCTTGTCTGTATAGCAGTTTGGATAAAGTACTCGTAGTTTAAAATTAAGACCCAATCAAAAAGTGAGTAGTTAATATACTTATATATGTTTGTACCCATATATCGATGTACAATGAAGCAAACATCTACAAGCGTTTTTTATAATTAACAATATTGGGCCAAAATTATTGTCAGATAAAGTACACTTTAAAACAATTTTAGAGATACCAAGATCGAAATTAGTGATTTGAAAATCATATAGAAATACAACTCGATTCATCGTTAGCGGCTATCCTGATAAATTTAAAACCCACTAAAGAACGTTTTATGGTTTAAAATGCAGCTCTAAAATGTTTTTAAATGTCTTTTTTTTCTGATTTTGCAATTTTTGAAGAACTTGATGAAGAACAAATTTTTCCTCGATGCAGATTTAACAAGATCACTGTATAGTTTCTGACCTCCATATCCCAGAGCCTTGGGCGCATCCTAAAATGTTTTCATTGCTTTTCATTTTTTTGGAAGAATTGTCACCAAGTTTTGTCGGTAGGTTATAAACACTTTTCAAGGGAAAAATGCCAAAGAAAGGACTAACGGTTTTTAATATTACCGAAAACGCTTAATAATAGTTGTTGGTTTTTGAAAAATCAAGAAACCCGACGTGCTTTAAAGATGTCAAGAAACTCGCATCATTGTATGTGTGGTATAAACGGGCCTGGATGACATATTTGAAAAATATTTGAGAAATCAGGATAGATAGTTGACAAAACGAAAGGAAAAAAAAATCTGTTGTTAGTGGACAATTGTCCTGTATATCCAAAGATTGATGATCCTACAGTCTTGTGCAAATTAATTGGGACAAACAAATTTTTAAATGAATTTGGTAGTAGGCCTTGATTTTTGCGTTTGTTTTTTGAATTTTATGGTAAGTGCTTGATGAATTAGTTAAATCAAATCTTTCTTTTGACTCTGTGCAGGTAAGTCGCAATTTTTTTAGGTTTAAACGTTAAATGCCCTTATCATATAAATTATGTTCTTAGGTACACATTTTATCAAGAATTTGTCGAAAAAAGTAATCATGGATATCTCAGTTGAAAAAAAAGCAAAAATCATCTCTCTTCGTGAACACACGGGGAAAACGATCAGGGAGATTTCTTTGGATGTTGAAGTGCCAAAATCAAGTGTTGGCAGAATAATTGAAGTGTACAAATCGACAGGAACAATTGAGGCACGCAGGAAAGGCAAATGTGGTCGCAGAAGAAAAAACAACGGCTAATGATGACAAAATGCTAGTCCGAAACAGCGTAATAAATCCTGGGAAGACCAGCGGGGAGCTTCAAAGAAATTTGGAAACCGCTGGAGTGCAAATCGATGCCTCAACGGTTCGACGTCGGCTTCTTGAAGTTGGTCGAAAAGCCCGAAGACCGTTAAAAAAAAACAGCTTCTGACGAATGCCATGCAGAAAAAAAGGCTAAGATGGGCTAAAAGTCACCAGAGCTGGACCCAAGAAGATTGGAAAAAAGTAATTTTCTCGGAAAGCCACTTCGAAGTCCAAGGATACAGGGTGAGTGTCGTGAGAAGAAGTGTAAAAGAAAAACTCCGACCTGGCCATATCGTCCAAACCCCTAAACACCACCCAAAAGTTATGTTTTGGGGTTGTTTTACTTTTGAGGGTCCTGGGAACTTGAAGCCCATTGAGGGCATGATGAATAGCGTCAAATACGCGGAGGTCTTGACGCAAATGCTTCTTCCAACTATACGATGAAGAACTTCAGCACAGGATTCGATTTTCCAACAAGATCTTGCTCCGTGCCACACGTCGAAAAAAATGAAGCAATTCTTCGAGGAGAAAAATATTAAAGTGCTGGAATGGCCGGGAAACTCGCCTGATTTGAACCTAATCGAAAACTTGTGGGCATTAAGACACGGCTTCGAAAGAAGCATTGCACCACGAAGAACAAGCTGATTTCAGCAATAATCGATACATGGTTTCACGACTCTGAAATCAAAAATATTTGTGAAAAGTTGGTTCTGTCGATGCCAAAACGCGTAAAAATGGTTATATGTAGATGCTAAAGCGAGGGCATATAAAATATTAAAAAAAATGTATGCTTGTATTTGTTAATAATATTTAGAATAAACGAAAAAAATCATCTAAAATCGGTTTGTCCCAATTAATTTGCACAAGACTGTACTTCTATGAAGCTTGTTCTTTTGTCACAAAATACAACTTCTGTGTTATAATATAACCAATAGATCAGGGTAAAATCAGATTACTTAAACATTATAGAAAGCTTCAAGTACTAAATATACATAATTCGTAACATTGAGAAACAAGATGAATAAGTTTGATGCCATTCTACTGGTTTCCAGAGCTTGGGATAGGTGCCTATGCCTAGCAATTATCTTAAACATGGTGGATTGCTACTACAAGAACCTGATAATTATATCGAAACTGAGTTCGAAGAAGAATACGATTTGCTTTTGAGTTAGTCATATGATTACGTTTTGATTCATGTATGTACCTACTTTTGAAGATTTGGTTAATGTATAGAAAAACAGATTGTGACTGCAAAGTTATTAACATGGGTTGGGGTCAAAATACTGTATGGGTCATAATACTGTATTTAAAATACTGTATCTCAAAATACTGTATTTCAAAATACTGTATGTTCAAAATACTGTATGATCAAAATACTCTAAGTCAAAATTCTGTATTTCAAAATTCTGGTTGCTCAAAATTCTGTATTTCAAAATGCTGTAAATAGGCTAAAAAATAAAAATCGTTTTGATAATTAAAATTAAAAATCCCATAATCCCTTTTCTTATTACGACGCATTAACAGTGAGGTATGCAACCCCCCTGCTTGGGCGCACTATATGACTTGGAGTAGGTGCGAGTTTTGGTGTATACAAAGTTTCCTTAGCATTAAAAGAATCTGGAAAATAACCAACATAAAATCAATAAGATATTTGTTAAAGAGTTATCAAGGTTGATTCTGATTGGCATATTTTTACATTATTTCTAATAATTCTTCGATTAAAGCCTTTAGGCCATTTTTGTTATTGATAGTCCTTTTGCGAAATTTTCCGGTCCAAATGATCCCATAAATGTTGTATGCGGTTTAGGTCGGGCGATTGGAGAGGGTGGTGGAGCTACTTTGAAGTCATATATAGCATTCATTCTTTAAGGAACCGCAAGGTATGCTAAGGATCATTGTCTTGCAAAGAGATCCAATTACTAAGCATACCTTATCTACTTAAGCGGTTGAAGTTTATTGCTTAGGATGTTAAAATAGTCTAGTTTATTAATTGTACTTTCAATGAAAATAAGATTCCCGATCGAATATGCTGCCATATACTCGTATCCAGACACCATCATATTTTATTGTGCTCCTTATAATAGGTGACTCTTTTGCTATTTTCTTTTTTGCAACATTGGTTTTGACAGCTCACGCACGTTTCGTGTTTTGAAGTGAAACTTCTTTGCGCGCGATGAAGGTAACTTTTCAAGGCTGCGTCACGATAATACACTGAAAAAATTTTTGTACATTCTTTTTATGAATGGCGATCATTCAGCCAAAATCATTAATTTTTAAAGAATATTCATATGAATAATGCACGAATTCATAAAAATTAATTTTTGTTTTATGACCAAGTGGATCAACAGTGGATCTGTTCCTTCAATTTATGTCAGAAGGTCATAAAATAAATGAAAAATATAGTAACATTGAATGACAAAATACATGAAATTAAAGCAAAAAATTATGAATTTCATGTTTACTTACTTACATCGAATGAAATAGTTCATATGTTTTGTGAATTATCGAGAGAATTTTTTAATGACTTCCAATCATTAATTTAATGCAGGAATCAATAATTTTAAGAACCTTTTATAGTCGTAGGAACAAATTCATAAAACGTATGTTCAGGGTTTCTTTTTTTTAATGAACTCGATTCTTGGCCCGTTATTAATGAAGTTTTTCTTTGAAAACATGCAGTTTTTCCTTCGAATCATGTACCTTTTTGGTTCAGTGTAAGCGTCAGATTTTAGTGCGACGAGCATCACGATAATAAGCGTCAGATTTTAGTGCGACGATTTTAAATTTTAAAGGACGGATAGATGTAAACAACTAGAGAGAAAGAGAAAGAAGTTTCACTTCTGACCTGCGTACTCTGTACACACGCTATTTTTACTTGCGACTTATAGGTATCTACTGTAAGGCAAGTTATGCACTCGTAAAAAAAATCGAACTCGAGATTTTGATCGAAGTTGACATTACGATGATAGCGAAGTCCAAAAAAGTGGGTCTCGCAATTCTGTCTGTCTGTCTGTCGGTTCGACTACAGCCTAAACGGCTGAGCCGATTTTCTTCAAACTTGGTAGATATTTTTTTTTTTCTCAAAAACTGTCCCACAGAATTTAAAAAAAAAATTTGAAAAATTTCATTTGGTTAAAACTAGCTAATGGTTGAAACAAAAATTACAAAAAATTGTTATTTTTGGTAGGCCCCTGGGTCCATTTTTTTGCTTTTGATTTTCTCGAAAACGGCACAGTCGATTTAAATCATTTTTTTTCGAAACTCAATATTTCGAAAACCCCATGCTCGATTTTTTTCAAACTTGACAAATAAAAGTTTCTTAACATAATCTACAAGTTTCGAGAAAAAAAATTTTGTTTTATTTAAAACTAACGGTCCCTTCCATACAAATTTTAAAAAATGGTTTTCGAAAATCGTATTTTTCTCGAAAACGGTTCCGAGAATTTTGCTAAATTTTTTTTTTCTTTTGATCAATCTTTACGATCTATAATTTAATAAAAAAAATGAAATCTAGATATTACTGACTGTACCTACCGTAGAACGATTTTTTCGAATTTTGAATTACTCATTATAATCATAACGGATTTTAACGAAATTTTTTATAAAGAAGCTCCTAAAAAGTTTAAAAAACATTGGATTTAAAAACTTAAGAAAAAATATTTTTTCAATTTTTAGAAAAAAAAGTATTTGTTTTTTTTGAAAAATTCGATATCTCAAGAACGGCTAAGTATTTTTTTTGGAAATTAGACTTTTATTCGTACAATAATAAAAACTTAAGGAACCACTACAACGACTTATAATTTTTGTTCCTGCATAAATTCATATTTGCATAGCATTCTGTTTTTATCTCTTACTACTAAAAGAATTGAATGATCTCCAAACCATTTTTTTGCCTTTTTACTGGTGTGCTTGGGGTCATTATCTTGTTGGAAGACCCACAAAAGCGGCATTTCTTCATCTGCATACGGGAGCATAAAATTTTCCAAAATATTCACGTAGACGTGTTGATCCATGATGGGTTTAATCCAGTATATGGGTCCAACTCCATAGTAGGAAAAACAAGCCCACACCATTATGCTTGAACCTCCGTGCTTAACCACTTTATTTGTGTATTTGGGTTTATATTCCGCTTTTGGAGGTCTTCTTACGTAGGAGCGAGATCCTTTACCGCCAAACAACACGATTTTGCTCTCATCCGTCCATAAAACGTTGCGCCATTTCGCTGCTGGCCTGTTCAAATGCTGTCTTGCAAACATTAAACGCTTTTTTGCATGTTTTGCAGTTAAAAGAGGGACTTTTCTGGGACTACACGCTGTTAAATTATGTTCTCTCAATCTGTGGCGAACGGTTTCAACGCAAGCTGTAATATTCAGGTCTTTTTTGAGCTCAGTTGCAGGCTTGAAAGGATTTTTTTGGCTTTCTCGGACTAGGCGTCTGACAGGAGTTTTCGACAAAACTGGTTTTCGTCCACGAGTTTCGGTTTTGGGTGCGTATATTATTGAATTTCGAATCATTTTGTTGGAACAGCCAGCAAAACGTCGAACTTCTCCGTAAGTTTTACCTTCTGAAATCATTTTTTTTAATAATTTCACGTTTTTCGTTTGTGCAATGTTTTCCACAGCCCTTTGTCTTTGAAAAACTGTAATTTTTTTGTTTAAAACGAAGAGATTTATTCAAACTTAACAAATCTTAACATTTGGTTACTTTACCTTGAAATATGACACCAAAAAATGTTTTTTTTCTACCGAAAACTGCGATCAGTGCTATTATTTTTACCGCAATAAAAAAGAGTTTTTCCCCAATATGGCCTCGTAAAAAAAGAACCGTTACCATTTAAGTGCCAGAGATACACAATACAGAGAGTTAACACTTCAAGCAATAACAAAATACAGTAGAGGCTGGAAATATGTGTCCATTTACTAATTTAAAAAAGTTAAAATGAAACTTGTACCGGTGGTGCTATTTTTTTTACCGGCACTGTATATTGAGACTAAAACTTGCTGCGCTCCTATTCCAGTAGTGTATAAGGTTATGATAATCGTTCAAACGTGAAAGGAAAAGAGGCTGGTGTTCAAAACAAAATTTAGTGTCTTGAACCAAGAGCTTATTTTGTTCAGGCTGCTTGCATTCCCTTTGGTTGTTGTTGGTTGTTAATGATTCAGTTTGCTGTTCGTTGAAAGCTGTTAAGTTTTTTGACATTGCTCAATGCCTATAAAACCTTGTATCAGGTTCAACAATGCGTTGGGACATATATAAACAAAATTTCGCTCGCTGGTTTGACCTAAAAACCCTTTTCTGAAACCAGATGGGGGTAGACTAAATGCCTTAAAACCATTAAAAAATATCTTAGGAGATACGAGTACAATATGAAGCTCTTATTGAAATATCTAGGGCTGAAAACGTTGAGAATAGAAACACTGCAGAGTCATTAGGAAGTAAAATTTTAGTTTTAAGTTTATATGTAGCATATTAATCTAGTTTGATATTTTAGAAAAAAATAATATAACTAGTAAGTTTTTACAAAGTCCGTTTGTTAATTTATCTAACAGCGTTCCAGTTCTGGAAGTTAGTAAAAACTCTTTAGTGGAAATGCGATCAGAAGAACAATTCACTAACGTGCAATCTAAATCTAGAAATACTATCATAGTTTCCTCAAATAACGTAGTTTTTCGAAACTAAAATTAATAAAAAACTACTACAGGACCCCAATGACTCAAGAAAGATAATCATGGCTATAGAGAAAGAGCTTGTCAAGTCATGAGATTATGATGATCTGGTAACTGAGTTTGCTAAAACAGAAGCCAGAAAAGTTAATGTATTGCAATAAATTCGGTTCCATTTATTTTTATTAAAATAATAATTTTATTATTATTTCCTACACTGAATAAATATGTAAATATGAATATAAGACGGCGACGTTTTATCCGACGTCATACTATTACAAATTGTATTAAAACCAGCCAAATGAAGGGAAAGTGGTCGTTAAAAGTGGCTGGTCGTTAAAAGCAACATCATTATAGGTAACGTCGACTGTAGTTTTTTTTTATTAATTGCTTCTAAACTAAAACAACGAAACTATGAAAGCAGACCTTTTATAAATTTTCAAATAAAGTTATTGCGATGCTAAAAATATAAAATATGTAGATATTCGATAATTTTAACTTTAATTAAACGTTAGTGAAAGTATGATGCTGAATTCGATTGAAAGTTAAAACAGTTCAGACTTCGTACTAATTTTACTAACATTTTGCGCCAGTATATTTTTCATTACGTTTGTCATTGCAATCATATGCTAACTAAAACACCCTATATCTATGCAGCATTGGTTGATAATTCTCGCTTCAAATAGATAATATTTAATCTTTCACCAAAATTGAAAATTTCAAATCAAATAGGTACCTACCATTTTCTTGCAAGAAGTAATTTCAGAAAATACGAAAGTCATCATAAACAGTAATATGCACCCAGAGAAAAAATCTGTGTAAAATTGCCTTAAACGCCTTAAGCAAACTTTTTTGTATGGAAGTTATTTTTCGAGCATAACTTGCCTTAGATCTAAGGCAATTTATGCTCGAAAATCTTAAGGTAAATTAACCTAGAATAGGCTACCGTGCCTTAAAAAAATAGGTTAAATTTTTTTGTATGGATGTTAGTTTCCTAGCATAACTTTGCTTAGGAATAAGGCAAATAATGTTAAAAATTTTGCCTAGAACTAAGGTAATTTCTGTGCAAAATTTTTTCTAGCATAACTTTGCCTAGGACTAAGGCAATTTATGTTAAACTTTTACTTAGGACTTAGATAATTTTACCTGGGACTAAGGTAATAAAAATTACCTTAACCTAAGGGCAGAATTGCCTTAGGGCTAATCTAAAGTTCCACAGATCTAGAAAATGTGCGGGTTAATCAAGTTATATTTAAGGCAGATTTACCTCACGAACAGGTAAATCTACCTACTTTTCTGATGTCAACGTTCTCTTCTCACTCGCACTCGAAAGAATAAAGATGTTACTAGAAGTGGAAGTGTCTCGTATTGTATTTGAGGGTTACCATATCTTAAAAAAATATGATTTCGATAAAATAACTTGGCTGTAGCACTTGACTGACTTAAAATGTATTAGGTGGTATGTTCAAGTTTTCGTTTCGCATTGTGGTGATTGCATAGAAAGTATTTTATTATAAAATATATTGTGTAAATTTTTTTTCAATTTATACTAAATACATTAACATCTTGGAGACTTTATTGCTACTTACTACCTTTTCGTTCACATTTGACAAAAAATGTATTTCTTATGTTGTATTACACGAGTATTAATTTTTGTGTGACAAGAGTAATAGTAGAAAATTACAGAAAAGATGAGATTTTATTACTATTGTAAAAGCAGCATAAGCTTCTCAGTGTGTAGTTTGGAATATTTTGTATTAAATTTGACCTTTCCGGTTTCCTATCAACTCTCACATGCAAATGACCCATGACCTAAATAAAAACAAAACAGATTTAAAAGTTAATTTGGATTTTATTTGCTTACGAAAAAATATATGGTAACCCTTTTTCCGATAAAAGTTATAAATAAAATAATTTAAATATGGATTATTTTGAAGGCGCTTTGTGTTTTTTCGACGTAAAATGTTAGAATTAGTAGATACAATTTCAACCGCATTTATATTTCGGTTCCCATATGTGCAAAATAATAAATACATATAATGCATCGCCATTATAATAAAATAATTGATAGACTTACAAAATAAATACTATCAGCCTATCAGTTTGTTAGCATATAGCAAATCATGTATACACACAAACTTAAAAAGTATTTTGTTTCTTTCTTTATTAAGCTTACAAATATTCTGTTCTCTTTTTATCACCTCTAATTGGAAGAGAAACAAGGTAAAAATTATCTTATTCCTGCCAGATTTACCTTATGTGAAAGCTTCATTTAGCCAAAGAACCATGTTAAATTTACCTAGTTGTCAAGATAAACTTGCATAAATTTTCCTACTTTAGACAGTTCCTAACAAATTTGTTTTGCCTTAGCAATTTAAGGTATGTTATCTAAGAACTTACCAAGTTCAAAACTGCCCTAGGAGTAACTTAGTTTATACCCCGATTTAGGTTAATTTTACACAGGTTTTTCTTTGGGTGTGTATGTTTTCCAGGTTTATCTCATTACCTCACTAATCAAAAAAACCATACGAACAAGAAAACCAATGTATTCGATAATTCAAAAAAATAACCGCTGCATGAATTCAATACAAAAGCAGGATATTTTCTTCATTTCCATCAGCTAACACTGCAGGTTTCCATAACACAAACTAACAAACAGCTGATTCGCAAATCTCCCTTACTCCGCTTTGTACTGTAAAAATCGATATAATAAAATATTCTTTTTCTTGCTATTTTTTTTATTCCTTATCATACTCTGCACTGTAAAATTGTGCTAGTTTCAGCGCCACCACAAGATAGCGTTGGCAACACAAAATCATGTTCCATGATAATACTATAGGTTATAAAGATAGTGTGAAATTTCCAATATTAGGTGTGTTTTATTCACTGCTGCATAGCTAGCGCCGCAAAATTTCCCTCGACAATCAACAACAATTTGATTGCTGGCGAAGAAGAAGCCAGTAAAAAAAATCACAGTTGTGCTGGTGATAGAACTTTAAATTTTTGAAATAAAAATGGCACTATGCATTAAATTTTAGAATTAAATATATGCACATACATGTTTTGACATCAGATTTTGATAATTTCTATAATAATCGGCAACTTTTAAATATAAATTGAAATTGACATATGGAGTGAGTTTGATCGTTTTATTCGCACTTGAACGCTGCGCTGGCTATGCAGCAATGAATAAAACACACCTATTGATGCTTTGATATAGCTGTTTTTACTTGCGATAGATATGTATGTATAATGTAGGTACTACAAAGCAAGTTACGCATTCGTAAACAAAATGCAATATGCAATTTATGACACTCATATCAAGAATATTACAAATATTGTTAAAAATATCGATGAAAATTGTTATTTCGTAATCGTTGGAGATTTTAATTTGCCTAACGTAAAATGGTTGTTCTCAAATGATGAAAAAAGAATGTTTCCTGTTAATGTCACCAAAGATTTTGAATATAATGTGATTGATAATATAACTGCTTTAAATATGTACCAAATTAATAATATTCCTAATTCTTTAGGACGTATTTTAGATCTTATTTATATTGATAGTAATTTTGAAGCTCAATTAAATGAATCAAGTTTTAAATTATTGGAAAATAGTATTCATCACAATGCACTTGAGATTGTATTTAACTTTTCTGTTTTAAATGAATCAAAATTATCTAATATTGTTCAAAAGTATGACTTTAAAAATGCGAATTATGTGTCAATGAATATTTACTTAGAAACTATTGATTGGCAGCCAATTTTTAAGTGCTCAAATCTGGAGCTAGCTTTTACTATGTTTCGGAACATTCTAGAAAAAATTATTTCAAATTTCGTCCCTTTAAAACAAGTTAAAAATTCTAAGAAACCTGTTTGGTTTAATAAAAGTTTGTCCAGACTTAAAAATGTCATGAATAAATTGCATAAAAAGAGTAAAATTTTTGCTTCATTTCGTGAGCAATTCAGACAGGTAAGGAGAGAGTATGAATTTTTGAGAAAATTTATTTATAAGCAGTACATTTGCTCTCTTGAATCGAACATTAAAAAAAATCCGAAATGTTTTTGGTCATTTTTAAATACTAAACGTAAATCGCTTGGGATTCCATCTAACGTTTCATACAAAGGGGTAGCCTCAGATAATTTGAATGTTATTTGCAATAATTTCGCATCATTTTTTCAGTCAAATTTTATTGACTTGAAATTAAATTATGATAATCTGGAAAACTCACCTTCAGTTGTTGACGTTGGTAGTCTATATTTATCTGAAGACGATGTACTAGCAGTTTTATCCTCTCTTGATGAGAATTTTTCCGTTGCTCCAGACAACATTCCGCCAATTCTTTTGAAGGCTTGTAGATTTAAACTTGCGGTTCCATT
The DNA here is from genome assembly GCA_911387755.1 of Chrysotoxum bicinctum. NCBI lineage: Eukaryota > Metazoa > Arthropoda > Insecta > Diptera > Syrphidae > Chrysotoxum > Chrysotoxum bicinctum. Next base: position 23,554,145 of record OU426988.1, on the reverse strand, counting down.
GTGTTTTATATTCAATATGTCTTTAAATCAAGGTGTATTTTTAGATACGTGGAAATATTCATTTATTACTCCTCTGCATAAATCCGGTTCAAAAAGTGCTGTTGAGAACTACAGACCTATTGCAAAACTTCAGTTGATCCCTAAAGTTTTCGAAGCAATAGTGAAAAACAAACTGTACTTTTTAGTTCAAAATCATATATCTCAGCACCAACACGGTTTTATGAGTGGAAGGTCGACATCGACAAACTTATCGATTTTTACCAGCTATTGCCTTGATCATATGGAAAAACATTTTCAAATTGACACCATCTACACAGATTTTTCAAAGGCTTTTGATCGCGTTCAACATAATGTACTAATAAAGAAACTTGAAATGTTTGGTTTTCATTCTGTGCTGCTTAGTTGGATTAAAAGTTATTTAGAGGACAGAAAACAATATGTCAAAATTGGTTGCGAGTTATCTAAGGAAATAGTGAACTTCTCAGGTGTACCTCAGGGTAGTCACCTTGGACCGTTACTGTTTATTATTTTTATTAATGACTTGCCCAGCCTCCTCTCTTTTTCAAGATGCCTTTTGTATGCTGATGATCTTAAAGTTTTTAGCTGCATAAAATCGTTATCTGATGCAAATAATGTCCAAGCTGATCTAAATAAAATTCTTCAATGGTGTAAGATGAATGGACTCTTTCTTAACAATAACAAATGTAGTGTTGTTACTTATTCAAAAGTACTGAATTCTTTCTGTTTTGAATACAAGCTTGATAGCCACTCTTTACAAAGAGTAGATTATCAGAAGGATCTCGGAGTGATTTTCGACTCGAAAATAAATTTTTCGCTTCACATCGATCATATAATTTCTAGAGCAAACTCGATGTTCGGTTTTATAGTCAGAAACTCAAAATGTTTCGAGGATCCTTATACAATTAAAACTCTTTACACGAGTATTGTAAGACCGTTGCTGGAGTATTGTAGCGTTATATGGAATCCTTACACTAAGTCAAGTATCCTTCGTATAGAAAAAGTTCAAAAAAGATTTACTAAGTTTGCCTTACGTAAAACTTTTGGTTCTTTAAGTGTTCCATGTTATGAAAGCAGATGTGTTCTCATCGACCTAAAACCTCTCATTTTGAGAAGAAAATTAAATTCTGTACTCTTTGCTTATGATGTTCTCAATTCTATTATTGATTGTCCAGTGCTGTTGTCAATGTTTAATATGTATGCACCTGCTCGTAGTTTGCGACCAAGAAATGGTGATTTTTTATATGTTCCATATCATAGTACAAGTTATGCTAGGCACAGTCCAATCACTAATGCGTGCATTGATTTTAATGAATTTGATTATGCAATTGATTTTAATATGAATAGAAATGAAATTAAAAGAAAATTGATAAGCTTATTGCAAACACTATAACGTATATTTAACTTAATTAATTAATTTATCTTTTTAAAATTGTATATACATGTATTGAAAGTTAATTTTAATGGGTAGTCTTCATAAAGTCTTGTAACTTGAATGACGGTAATAAATAAATAAATAAATAAAAAAAAAATTTTTCTTTTAATTTTGTAGATAGAATTTTTAAAATTTTTCATCCCACGTTTCTTTATTTTTAATCAAATAAAAATGAATTTTTTCCAAATTTTAGAAAATAGTCTTTTTCTCAAAAACTGTTCTCAGATTAAAAATTCAAAAAATTTCGTTTTTTTAGATAATAGCTTTGTATATTAAACTCATAGTACTCTCATGAAGACGAACGATTGGGGCGACATCTTAAGCATAGCGATAGTACTTGTTAGATTTGTCTCTGCTAATTTTAATAATAAAATATGCACTTTTTTACTACCTTTTTACTACCTGTTTTGTATCTTAGTCACCACCAGGATAGCGTTTGTAACACAAAACCACGCTTCATGATAATACTTTAGGTTATAAAGGGTGGTCCAACGAAAACACACGATGTTAATCGTAAATAAAACAAGAAGTTTTCAGAGAATTATCTTAATATTTTTTATTATGATAGAAGGATCTACGATAATTATGTGTGGAACAAAATATCCGATGGTCCATATTTTCAATGACTCTGAGACATAATTGAGGTTCAATGTCGTCCCAAGTAACATCTTTGGAGCTAAATGTTATTTAAATGTTTTTAAATAACTCTGAGAGAGTTAAATGCATATAAAAGGCCCTAGCTCTATTTCAAAACAAATCGCAGCTCTTGGTAAACGAATTTAAAAATCTAGCTCTATAATGGAATTTCTTAACAATCTTTAGCTTTGTTCCGTTTAAAAGCTTCCTGTTTGATAAATATGCTCCATAATAATGTTTTTATCAGCTGTTGGAAAGCATACACGCATTTTGATAGTGTACCCTTTAAAATAGCTCTTTAACAGCAAAAGAATTTTTTAAAGTGTTATTTAAGAGCAGCAAGCTATATATTCATGCATGTTTAAGAAAATGGCGAATATTTAAAAAAATTTATAAAACAAAAAAAAACTATTTACAGCGCTGTGATGACTGCATTTTAAAAAGAATCATAAAAAACACAGAAGCTTTATCCAAAAAGTGCACTAGCAAAATAAATATTTTTTTTCAAGTTCAAAATTAAAATAAAAAAAATTTACTATCCACTTAAAACAAATTATTTTAGAAGGGCGTTGTGATATTTCGAATTACAATATCAACATTTTTGATAAAAATGAAATCGCACTTAGAAATCACCCCCACATTGAACGTATTAGGGGTTTTAATTATTTTACTCATTGTTCTATGTAAATAAATGTTGATGCTAAGATGATTTACCAATACAAATAATAATTTCTCTTCGTGTTTAATAGTACGATTTATATTTACTAATACTAATAGGAAATATAGTTTATAATTTTACCACGTAAAATCACGCGGCTTTTATAGTGTATATTATAGCTTTCAGCTGACAAAACATACTTACAAGCACTAGATATTAAGGAGCTAAAAAGTGCTCTCAAACTCAATGAATGTTTGCTCTAAAGGCGCATCTAGAGCGTGTTTTTGAATAAACGAGCTCAAAGATTAGCTCTGAAAGCGCTTTTCAAGCATTTATACAGCTAAAAATGTTTTTTAGGGTTAATGTGGCGAATTATCTTATCCTTTAGCTCTTCAATTGTTCTTGGCTTATTGACTTTTAAATATCCCCAAAGAAGAAATCCACCGATTGTGGACACATTTGGTCGATTATGCTGACCAAAAAAACAATCTTTACACGCTGCTCAATTGTGTTCCTCTCCATGGTTGAATTTGTCAAACAATGAAATGTTAAAAAACTTGACGTTAAGGTGTGACTCACAATTAACATCGTGCATTATTGTTGGACCACCCTTTATATAGAAAGCTAATAGTTAAAAAAATCCGAAAAATGCCTTTTATGCGGTACATCCCATAGAACCATTTTTTGTTTTCGATGTTCTCAAAACTGATTTTTATCAATTTTTTATGACCTCCTAAATAGTTTGAATAGCACTGTGTTTTCAGATTAAAAAAAAAATAAAAATAAAATGCACTAATGAATCGCACGAACTTGCTCTTAAGTAAAAGTTTAAAAAAAAATTTAGTTTTGAAATGCAATGTTTTCCAAACCTCTTTATAAGAAATTTCATTAAAATCCGTTATGTCGATAGTGAGGAATTCAAAATTTGAAATGATTGCATGGTATATAATACAGAAATTAATATGTATCTTAATTTCAATTTTATTTTAGTCTAATCATAGATCTGAAGAATCAATCAAAAGAAACTATTTTTTCTTTAATTTGTATGGTATCTAACCACCATTATTTTCAGATAAAATAATAAAAAATTCTCACATCTTATAGATTGTATTGCAAAAATTTTACTAATCATGGGGTTTTCAAAATATTGAATTAAGAAATTGAAATTTAATTAAAATTCAAAAAAAAAATGTTGAAAGAATTTTAATACACAATACTATCCAAACTTCTCGGGAGCGTAACTATAAGAAAATGATCAAAATCGCTTGTTTTTGAGAAAATCAAAACAAAAGAATGGTTCTGAGGGGAGTACCGCATTAATAAAATGTGAAAAGATGTGTGGGGGGATTTAAAATTGCTATTTACCAACTTTTACTTTAGTCTATAGTCGAACAGAGAGGCAGCATTTATCGTCTTCCCTATCATCGTAATGTCAAAGTCTAATCGAAATCACGAGTTCGATTTTTTTTACGAAAGAATAACTTGCCATATAGTACCTACAATGTTGCAAGTAAAAATGAATATTATAATATGTACATACTCGTACATATATGAACATTTTTCTTTCAATTTTAAAATTTAAGACTTTTAGAAAAACAAAAACTGATGACGTTTTGATAGTTGTTGACTGTAAAATTAAACGAATCGTTCAGTTGAATCAAGTTTCAAAATTCAATCAAAATGATACTATTATTATATTATATAATATGTATACATTTAGTTATTTAGTTATCATAAGAGTATACTTTAAACTAAGGCATAATACGAGTAATTATACATATTTCCTTTACCATTTACTTACTTTCAAAACTGCATAATATTATGAAAGTATGGGTAGGCATACCAACATTTGCCAATCAACACTCCCTCTTCAATTCGTATTGCTTTGTCTGGCTGTCAGTCAAAATCTGCCTCTAATTTTTTTGTGTTGGTTTTAAAATTGAAATAAAATTAAAAGAGGATCAAACCCGAATAATGTCCTTTTCTAATAACAATAGAATTAACTCAAAACTCTTTGCGCAATTGCTCTTCATGTCCTTGTCGTTTTTGTTCAACCGATGGTTTCATACGCTCGAAAAGGCAGCTTTAAACTAACTATGGTTCAATTTTGGTCAGAGATTAAATTTTTTCGACGTTTTTGTAATCCAGTATTTTACCCTCTTGCATAATAATAGCTCATTGCATCACCATTCAAATCGTTAAGTGCCAACAGGATCAGTAAGGGATATCTTATATCTAAGTATATTTATCTGTGCGTGCGGATCTATGGGGTGTTATAAGTCTACGATGTTGTAATTGAAAATCATATTCTGAAATTTGAGTTTTTTTACTTTGTTGGAAATTAATCAATTTAGAATTGAAGTTGTTGTTGTTGATCTCTTATCAGAATCGTGATTCACGAATAGGGTTGGGTTATGCTATTCCTTATTTGATGAAATCTTTTTATAAATAAGTTCTCTCCATGTGTACTAAAAGAAGGGGGTAGTTTTTTTAAATAATACTTATTAAAGGTAAGCAGGGACCCTGATAATTTTTCGACGAGAACGAGATACATGATTTATTTTTGCTCAGCGTAGTGATTAGTAAAGGTGACTTTTAATTAAGTTTAAAATATTATACTTATTATTTTAAGGAATTATAGTTAAGATAGACCTGAAAGATACATATGTAATTTTAAGATCACCCGAGTGAAGGGTGACTATCTTATCGGAATGAGCGGGTAGGATTGGTCATATTCCACATTTAGGTCTGAAATTCCAGAAGATTCTTTTAGCTTCTTAAAGATTACATACAAATTAGTTAGCCGCGGTTAGCTTTTGAATGCACCTGCTCGGTCATTTTATTCTGAGCTATACTCTCTGAACTATAGTCCTGATAAAAGGGATTAGGAGGCCGTCACGACGCTTCTTCGAGACGATTGTAAAAAGCATGAGTGTTACTGACTGAAAATACAAATATATTTTTGTCGATGGTAATTGCAATACATACATATGTTCATACATATATTCGGTTAACATTCCAAAAGATAAAGTTTTCTGCAAAACTTAACTTGTTCCTATTTTAACTTAGAATATTCAACTCAGATTTAGAATTTAAAAATGCTATGAGTACACAAAATTGTTCAGAAGCATAAAATGCATTTTTGAAAAGTCTAAAACAACTCCTTTAGTAATTATATCTAAAAACAGAATTGATGCTAGAACAGAAAACTATAAATCATTGTAGCGGTGTTTTTAAATAAGATTTTAAGTATGTATAGATAAAAAAATTATAAATATTTAAAAAAATGTTAGAGCGTCAACAATTTAAGCTTTTATTATTTTACAAATTTAAATCCATAATGCCTTTATGAGAAAGTAAAAAAATCAAAAAATGGTTTTATGTTAGACTGTCAGCACTCAGCCAAAAACAACGTAGAATGAAATAAATAACTTTGAATCATAGTAATTTCTTCACAATATGGAGCAACTTTGAAAACCATTTGATTAAAAGTCACTTAAAAATAAAATTGTTTCAATTTGGTATGAAGGTCGTAGATGACAAGTAATAGGCCCTTGTTGCCTTTCTAGGCATTGAAAGAGCTTTTAACAATGTTCGAAACGAGGCAGTTGAAGGAGCGCTCGTAAATCTTAATGTTCATAATGCCATAGTGGAGTCCAATTAATTGCGTATGCTGACGACCTAGCGACAGGTAAATTTCCCCCACAATTAGCGAACAAATAAATAATGCCTTATCAATAGTGATAACATGGGCTAGGAACCACGGTCTAGCAGTTAACCCGCAAAAAGTCGAGCTGGTGCTTTTTACGAACAAAAGGAAATTACCGAGTTTTAAAATTCCCTTAATTGAAGAAACCCAACTCAAAATCTCCGACCACGCGAAATATCCTGGAAAGAACGAATAAATCCATATTTACTTTCTACTCCTGCAAGAGAATATTTGGTAGAAGCTGGGGGTCTGAATCGGTTATGCATTCTGGTGGAATGCATTAAACATACTTACCAACCTTAAAATCATGACCAATGAGGTCCACCCACACAGCGGGTCTGGAAGATATACTCAACTTAAAACCCCTAGATCAATTTATACAAGAATCGGCAGCTAATAGCGCACTTCGCCTTAGGCAAACTGGTAACTGGAGACATAGTGCCATAAATCATTCAGAAATATACGCGATATAGGGAATGTAATGACTACATAACACCTCTCTTAGACTTCTCAACATTTTCACTGCTGATCAACCAGCCAATATATCAGGTACAAAGACGAAGCTTTTTGCAGACGACTCAATTACATATGCCACCGCTTTTTCACCAGAAATTGCTGCCAGGAGAGTGCAAGAGCACATTCAAAACCTATGGGAATTCTATGTCAAATGGGGACTGAGGATAAACAGCGAAAAGACTGAAGACTGAACTCATCTGAACTCATCAACACTGTGATGCAATCAAAATAAAGTTTCCAGACAACACTGAAGTGACAGCCAAATCATCAACGAAGTACTTGGGAATCAACTTTTCCAACAAATTCAAATTCAAAAGGCATGCAAACTTGATGTTGAAGAGAGCCAACTATTCTCTGCACTTGGTCCATCCGCTTCTCAGGAGGCGAAATCGACTAAGTAAGAAAACCAAGCTGCTTGTGTACAAACAACTTATCCGACCCGTTCTGACCTACGCCTTTCCCATCTGGTTTACTATATCACCTACAGCAATGAAAAAGATGAAGCTTTTTGCACTGGAATGTACGAGTACCGTAACCCACTGACGAAGAAATATATACCAACAAGGAATCTGTATAAAGAAGCGAAATTAATACCATTGGACAAGTATTTACTGCAGCTCTCCGGAAAAATCATCAAGAACCTGGAAGATCATCCCAACAAATAAAGGCACACAGTGCTTCCAGCTATTTGGAAAAAAAGCTCATCCCGATGTCGTTTTTTTTTACAATTCTATATGGGCTTGCGAAAAAAAACACGGCTATTGATAGCTAAGTGGCAATAAAAGCGGTTTCTACCATTGAAATCCAACCGAAGCTTGTTAATTTCCGCGGTACCCCCATACACCCGTAATGAAGAATCTTATTTATCTCGAAAACGGCTATAACGATTTTGATACAAAAAATTAAGGGTACTATTATAAACATGGACTACATTTTGGTCAAAAACAATATATAAATAAATTAAACTAAAAAAATTAAACTGTCATAGAACCGTTTTTTCTCGATTTTCGTATTTCTCATCAACAGCTCTGACGATTTTGGCCATTTTTATGCAGGAGCTCCTTTGCATTTGAAAAAATATAATCTTTAACATTTTTCGAAAAAATAGTTTTTGGATTTTAAGAAAAATAATAAATTTTGTTTTGAAAATTCAATATCTTGAAAATTATGTATTTCCTGAAATCTATAATACTAAACACCTTAAATTGGCATCTTATATCTTATGATACATGGTTAGGACTTCAGATTAAAAATTTTTAAGCCAATATTTGGAAAAAGAGAAGTAAATCTAAAATTTCCGAAGTAGATTTATAAACTAAAAAAAAAAATTCTTAACAAAAAAAAAATAACAAAATATGTAAATTGAATAATTAAATAAAAAGATTAACTTAAATCATAATTTAATTTTAATTTGCTTTTTTTCTTAAATAAATTTGATATCTAGAAATTTGTACTATTTTATAAACTTAATTAATTCCAAAGATGGCTTATAAATGTCTTAGGGTCATTAGGGATGGTGAAATTGACTTGGATCTTGAAAACGCGAAGTATGGAAATAGATTTCGTTTTTTTCTAAAAACAAAAGTGAATCTTCTTCGATCGAAGTTTCTATATTTTTATATTTTAAGGGATTTTGGCTACCCTTAAAATGTTGCGTTTAGGAAAGTTGGAGAGGATTTAAAAGGAGATACCGATGCACATTGGTTTTGAATATCTGAATATCGTAATGTGATGGAGATACAAAGCATTCTGCACTCAGGGAGAGTGGCATAACGAGTGGGTCCTGCTTTAATTAACGACAGTAGACAGCATTGAGTTTTTTTAGGGGCGGTTTATGTTTTCCCATTTGACAATGCTATCAAGATCAAAATTTAATGAGCTTATCCTACGCTGCCGTTCCAAATCCACATCCAAATGCATTGAAATATCAAGTAAAACATTATTACTTTTTCCAAAACGATGTATAGATTTGTGCCACTGTTCAGTGAGATCAAATCCCTAGTGGACATATTGCTATGAAAGCCATACTGCCGGTCATTGAGAAGCTTTCGTTCTTCAAGATGTTTCTTCAGCTGAAAATTTATCAAGTTAGTTAGTTAACGAGGGAAGAAGTTTCGCATTTTTGAGGGACAGGCTCGACAGCTGAATAATATAACGCAATGGTTTTTCCAGCGTTAAAGAACTTTTCTTCAAAACAATGATATGGGTACTATCCAGGCCAACTAATTTGTGTGTATCGAGATTTTTCAGTAATCTTGCAACTGTACGAGTGCGAAAGAAAATTTGTAGCATAACATCGTTTACGTCTTAATTACAGGAGGAGTCATGACACTTTCTGACAGCGTCGAAACGGTGTGGCAAGCAAATTGGCTTTTTCTTGTTTGTTAACATAGGGAGTGTCATTAAAGACGAGCGTTGGAATAGAAGATGACGTAGTATTTCGTTAATTTTTTACAAGTAACCACAAATTTGTACTTCTTTTGGCACATTGCAGTATTTTTAGTATATGTAGTATTTTTCGTACGTTTGTACGTCCGTACGTTCTGGTACCATTTTTCGTCGTCGATATCTCAAGAACGAGTAAAGATATCGACTTCAACTAAATTTTGTTTAATAGATAATAACTTCGAAAGAGGCTGAAAGGGCGTTTATTAAAATTCAGTTAGTAGTTTTTTCACTATAACGGTCTAAAAAAAAAAATAAAAATTTTGGTTAGTAAAAATAATGCTATTGATTTCGAATAAAATTTAATGTACTCATTATAAGGTCATACAGATTTGGTATGAATTTGCAAAAAAAATGAACATACCGTTATTTTTTTAAATAAAAAAACTGAAAAAAAAAATTCATACCCCAGATATTCTAAGAACGGAAAACAATTTGAAACTCAAAATAATTTTATTTTACGAAAAATAATGTGTTTGACAACTGGTGAAAATTTCAAAAAAAAAAATCAGTTTACAGTTTTTTTTACAAAAAATAAAAAAACTATATAAAATTCTACTGAAAATTGGTAAAAATTGTTTTTCGACTCAAATTTCTCGAGAACTAGTAGTGATATTGACTTTTAATTTAGTTTATTTTATACATAGTATAATTTTGTACAATTGGTAAAATGTTGACAAATATTGAATTAATAGTTTTTTTTAAATAATAAATAATAAATAATTTTTAAATTTTCGTAATCCGGAAGAACCTTCCGGAACTCTCCGACCCGGAGTGCTCAACAACTTCCAGAAATTTCTCCTGAGCTCTTTTACTTTGAGTAAACTCTGTTGTGATATTGGTTTATGTATATTGGTAATATGTATATCCAACTTTTGGACTAATAAAATAAACAACTTGATTCGTTTAATGATAACAATAGAATAGAAATTTATTAATTTTATCGATTGACATTTTTTGCTTTGATAATAATTAATAAATATATGATCTTGTTGGAGTATTATTTAAATAGAGTTTTTTTTAATACTTTTCAACAAACTCCTTAAGAATTAATTCATCGTCATCACTTCAAAATTATGATTGTGAAAAAGTTGATATGTTTATGTAGGTACAGTTGTTTACAAGACACTTATTCTGACGCACCTAGCGCGTCTCCATAAGGTTAAGTCTTAATATATATTTTTGTTATTAATGTTTTTGGTTTTGTATTTATAAAAAAAATGATAAAATCTATAAGTGCTAATGTATCTCTTGCTTTGAATGACCTAATGGTATTATTTGTACAAAATTTGTTTGTTTAATGTTAATGTTTAAACATCGTTTAAGAAATACATTTTTTAGCTTTTTAACATCATAATATTTTTTATCGGCTGTATTCATAACAAAAAATGACATTTCACGATTTTGACATGGCTTATGTGCGTGCTTCTGGTTTTGATTCTTTTTTCAAATCCAGAATCGATTTTCCCTTCTTTTCAAAAGATGAACTCTCATCTAGTGCCAAACGTACGATCTCAGAAGCATTCGGAATAATTCCGGATGACCAAGCGAAAAAGCTATTAGATTCACAAAGTGGTCTTGCGTCTATACATATAATACCAACTGTACGAGTACATTACTATACAATCGAGTATCAGTATTGTGTTTATGAATTTTAAAACAACAATTTGTATAACTATTTGAGGGCTTGTTTTTTGATTACACGAAAATCTACTTCAAAAAGGCTAATCGGTAAACATTAATAACAAGTTTTATAAATTTTAAAGCAGACAGCAATAAAATACAAAAAGGTAGTGCAAAATTATTGCAGAAATGCAAACAGATGTCCTTTCATATAGCCGAAAACCAGAGAAAGCTGTCTAAGTTGCAAAATTATTTTTAGTGTGTTTTCCATGTTTTGTGGAAGAAAATATGATATCAATAGACACATTTAATCCGAAAACGAAGAATTAAATGTAATTGGCACTAGCTGAAACCGTCATGACCTTTTACATCATTTGCTTAAACCAAAGCTTTTCATCAATGGACTGCACTTCAAGGGTTTCAGGATCACAAAGCCTTTTCCCACATTCGAGCGATGCTTTGTATTTTATTAGGTTGTTAAGCTACGTGTTTCAGAATTGATGTTGTTGTTCGGGGAAAGTTCGAAAATGATAACCAAGTATATTTTGGTGACAAACTATAAAAAGTTCAATTTAATTACATACACTTTGGTGGCTTATCCAGGAGTGGGCGAAAGCATCTAAGTTCTAAGCCGACAACAGCTTGAAGGGCTTGATACCAATCTTCTTTTGGTTATTCTGATACGTATCTATTTATTTTATTTTAAGACAAAAACTAATGAAATTAAAGAACATCTATTTTCTCAACAGATACTTTTAAGAAAAATTCAACAAATTTCTTCAAGTACATATAAACTGGTAGCACCCCTTGGCTTTATGCATTGGAATGACATGCAGAATGCAGAGGGTCTTGAGTTCTATGCTCAGCCACTGCAAAAATGTTTTTCAGAGGTGTATTGTCTCTTGCGTGGAAGTGAAAATCCTCTAGGAGTATAATCTTGTCATGAAAAGTGCGCTCATTAGTCGCTCGAAATCAGCAGAAAATTGTAGGACCTGCTAACATGACGTATATGACACATGAATGGTTATAAATTGAGATAACAAAGCTTAGGCAATATACCAAAAGTAATGGCTTCTAATTTCTTTTAAAGCTAGTTAAAAAAAATATGCTTATTAATAAATAATATGTAGGTACGTATGTATAGATATAGCGGCCACGAGCATGTGTTTCTCAGTGACCCTATTATCGCTGAAATGGTTCATTTTGATACCAAAACCTCGTTTAACTTATGGATTAAATCCTTTCAATTTAAAGTTCACTAGCTAGTGGTCTTAAGATCGAAGAGAAGCCGTTGTAGAAGTCCTGGAGGTTCGTCTCACAACCACTTCGTTAAGAGAAGGGATCAAATCTTTGATCTTCAGTTCAGATAATTCGTTAATAAATCGGCCCTAGCGAGGTATCCGTTCGGAGCGGAAAGTTCTCCAATTTTGTACGATTCGGAGAATTTTCGCGCCAACGCATTTGTGTATTATTATTCTTTCTGATAGGATACCTCGAAAGCAATTTGAACCTCCGACAAAGTATGCGTTGCGGACAATTTTCCGCTCCGAACGGATATCTCGCTAGGGCCTAATATCTAATTCCCTTCTTATTTTCGTACACCAAAAGAAGTATATTAAGATACTTAACGGATTCATATCTACAAATGCGTTATTTATTTAAAGTCTTTTTACAGCATATGTTGCGCAATCATGAATAGGATCCAATTTGTCGGAAAATGTATATCCATTATATTCTATCTCTGCATATGGAAGAGTAGCAACAGTTTCAAATCCAAGTTTCTGACCAATTTTTTGTGTAAACTTCGTTGAAAAAACCGAGCAAATGGCTTTTGGTCTTTCGCCCTGAATGTTCTTTGGAAAATCTGCGTCCGGCAAAAGACCATTTGCAATTTTTTTTAAAAATTCCATCGTATATTGTGTCAATGATCTAGCAATTCCTCTTCGTTCAAATTCCGGTTTCGTCGAAAGAAAAACTACTTCAACGCTAGAGTCAATATTAAATTCTTTGTAAATATCGAATGAATTTTCCAATCGATTTAGACAATTTCCAATGAAAATCATTTCGGGGGTCTTAAAAGTACAAAAGATTTCATCTAAACTTAAGTTTGATTTTGGTGCCTGTTAAAGAAATTAATCTGAGCTTAAATAAAATAATAATTTTAAATTAATAAAATCGTATGTTAGAGGTACTAACCAATATTTTATTTGCACATATAGCTGCTAGAGAGCCGCTTTCAATGTGCTTTCCACCAAAAGATATACCATCTTTAAGGACTTCACGAAAGAGGATTTCGATTTCCTTGACAGCATCTGGATTGCCTGGAAGATTTGTAGCGATGCTTAAATTTTCATTATTTGGGAAATTTTCCATGAACAACTATAAAATAAAAAATATTAAAACTACATGTAAGAAATTTTTATACATCAAAATCATAGATTTTTATAACTTTATAACGCTTAATAGTATGCTCCTTAGTAAAAATAATTGTAATTTTTTGTATCACCTTTAGAAAATAAATACTTTTCGTAGTCACAATTTAGTGTGGTAAATAAATATAAATTAAGCATTAAACAAAAAGCAGAAATAAGAACTATGAAAATCCAAATATAAAAAGATTTCAAGTTTCGTGCTACTCTTATTCTAAATAAAAAAAAAAAACTTCTTATGTTCAAACATTTTTAAAAATCTGGCAATAAAAAATTCATTACAAATGTCTCAAAATAAAATAATATAAACTTAGTATTTTCTATTGACCGACGAAGATTTACCAATTTACTAATACTAAAGAACAAGAAACATTAAAAACCCCTACAGCTTGTGCTTAGTGTGGAAGAGTGCGATATTTTTAATTCTTCATTCATAAAAACTATGTTAATTAATATTTTCCATTGCTTCTGGCATACAAATTCAAAAATATTTATGTTAAAATTTAAGGATATCCAATCAAAAGTAGAAGTAAACCTTCTAATGCTTACGTACAAGCTTCTCAAAAACTCATCATTTTGAGCTTAGTCTGCTATTATATTGCCTTATCACCATGATGCGTCCTTTTTTCTAACAAAACTTAACTACATACATATAATTGGAATTATATTAGCGGTATTTAATTATGTCGAAGTGTTACCCATCTATTTTTCTTTCTGCTTGTTTATTTTCAAGAATTGCTTGTCCTTCTTCTACTGACTACTGACAGCATTTCCAAACTCAATAGCCATCTGTAAAACCTAATTTTTGGATCAATAAACCTGATAAATAGCAGTGTTGTTGCAATGCATTGGTTGATCTACAGGGTGAGCCATCTAGTAGTTTCTTTTTTAATCGTATGTTATTTTGACACTGGCAGCTGTTTCTCGCTCGAAATTTTTACAGAAAGTCAGTTTTATAATTCTTCGGAACGAAATGAGTTCCTTTACGCTTGAACAACGTTGATGGGAAATATGTTGTACGAAAGTTTGTGCAAAAAGTTAGTAAGACTGGTATGCTAGTGAAAAGCAGTCATGTACCCCTAACACACACCACGAACTACTTCATCGAAGCATATTGTCGATAAGGTTTTTGGGTCGTGTGAAATGAATATGTGTCGACATAGCAGTCGAAATAGTATGCCGACATGGCGTGTACAAAAGACCGAACTAGTTCGTCGACACAGTTTTTTATGATGTTATTCAGTTTTAGTTGTTAAAATTTACAAATCGCCTGAAAAGGCAAGAATAAAATTCAATCTCCTTAAGCAACAATTCAATAAAGCTCTGATCAACACAAAAAAGTGGTTCTGGAGCATTAAAATTCAAATATTTGTCGGTCATTTTCATTTAAAATTTCACAACTCTACCATTTAATAGCTGATTTTGGCATGAACTTCTACGTCGGCGTATTGGCGTGTAAATGCCCATACCCATACAAAACCGAAGTACTTTGTCGATTAGGTTGATCGATGTGGCGTGTGTAAGGGTTAATGGTCCCCGTACGAGAATGTAACTGCTGTAGCCGAAAATGTGAGACTCAATTCACGAACATCAACTTGCCATCGATATCAAGAGCTCATCGTAAGTAAAAGTAATGAAAAACATTGACAGCCTTATTTATTATTTTTCACTAATACTGGGTTCAACCTCGGAATAGTTAAACCGAGCCGAAGCACTTACTTCGAGTTTACGCCACGTCAAACGAATCCTTATTTAATATATATTTTCTTAGCCGTATTAGCTGCGCCTTCCTTATGTCAAATATACTGGGAAAAAAAGTGACAAATCTAAAACTCTGGTTATTATACACCTAAATCAAGCCCCAGCTGGTTTCCATTATTATTCATTTTATTATCATTGTATGCATATTGGAAATTGGATACATTTAAAATTGGATTGTATAAAGTTCAAATCCAATAAATGAATGTACCAACCAGCAACCAAACCCCATTGCGTTCCTAAAACCGTACAGCTGTTAGAGCGTTTGGAAAATATAAATAATTTATTATTGCAAAATATCTATCCTTTTTGTCTTAGTAAGAAACGAAAAAAAAAAATTGCTTACACTCCTTTTTGTAAATTTCACAAGATGTCATCTCAAAATGACATTTAGATACTAAAACGGCCTCAAACCTCCTACGAACCAGTTTTAGCTTATTCCACCGCTATTCCTCGTGCATTTTCATTATAAATAAGGTTTTCAGGTTTAGAGTCGTTGTAAAGTCGAAGTAACTTTACTCCGTCGCTAAAACGAGTTAGTAAATAAGGCTGTGAGAGTTTTATTTACATTATATGCCTTGCTGAAACAAGCTGTGTTGACTTGTCCCGAAAAGTGCACTTTTTTTGTTTTTTTTTTTTTTTGTTTAATATAGATTTTAAAACACGAAAAGTATATTTAATACGTATGTATATCGATTTAGTTTTTTCTGTTTAGGAAGTATTTCAACATATATAAGAAGTACAAAGCTTCAAAGACTTCTGTTCTGACACAGCCACCAACAACTGAAAATATTACAAATTATATAAATATAATTTGTAATATAAGAAGTAAGATAACAGAAATATGTAAAAATAACCAATTTCGAGATACCTAGGTACACAAAATCCTTGGATAGTGATGATTCAAACAAAAACCTTACGTCACGACGTTCCAAATCATTTCATCGTTCCATTTCAAATTTTCAATTATTGTTTGATTAATTTATTGTTGGGATTTTTGATGTTAATTTATTTTTCAATAAAAAACTAAACAAGTGAAAGAATATTTTGTTCTATTTCTCCACTAACCTTTACAGCTTCTTCTTGATATTGCTCAGTTATCTTCACGATTTCGATTTCTCCTGCAATATATGCACACAAAACTTTGAATATTTGTTATTAAAACTACGCCCTTTGTATATATTACCATTGCAAATATATTTCAGATCGCCTCCGTTTGAAGTGTCCATATTGAAAATTTGTTCATATACGAGTATACGTAACTTATTCAATTAAGACACCAAGAAACAAACAATAGCTCATATAAAAACACCCCTGCGAAAGGCAATTTCAAGAGTGAGATTGTTTTTCTGCAACGACAAATTCAGTAATGTTTTCTCCGCTCATTCTATTCTTAATTCACACTATCGTCACACCATCGCCATCGTGAACTAATATAATGTGAACATTATTTTTTATTTGTTGATTAATAAACAAAAAGTTTATTTCTAGAATGTAGTTGTACAATGTTTGTACTTATACACACTTGATTCAATTGTAAGATACAATACTTACATATTATTTTTTAATGGACCTGTCAATTGATTAATTACTTTTAAAGTTCGCACAGGAGTCCTGATAGTTTAGAGCAATTCTTTTATCTTTGTTTTTTTTTTAATCTATTTCTTAATTAATTTAACAATGTAGTTCGGTTTAATATATGTATGTACTCGTATAAGGATTTTTTTTAGATTGGTGTATAGTTTTGGAAAGTAAACTTTAAGGCAGAATCGAATAATTTTTCCATTTGAATTTGAAGCTCAAAAATGTATTTGTAGATTTAAGCTTTTGTTTATATTTTGCGCTCGCCAAAGGAATTTTAACTACCCATAAAATATTTTAGCACAGTGCAAGCGCTTAGAAAAGTTGAAGAGGATTTGAAACGAGATACCGCGATGCACATTGGTTTTGAATTTCGCAATTATCGTATGGGGGAAATATTGAGCCGGGTAAAATAATTTCGCATTGGTTAAGTGCGACTGAATTAACTAATTTAACAGTTGCACTCAAGGGTAAACTGTTGGGCATTCCCTGAAGCGCGTGGTTTATGGTTGAATAATTTAAGTGGAGGAGTGCAACTGGCTATTTCACTAAAACACTGTTTATAAAAATAACTATAAAATATTGAAAGGCAAGAAACGGTGCTGAGAGATTCAAATATTTCTGTTATACTTCTATTACCCATCATTCTTAAAACTAATTTTTGGATTCTATCCAAGAGACTCGAATAAAGATTATTTCAGAATTTTTTTGAATTCACCTGCATGAAAGATCAAAATTTGAAAGAGTCACTCATATACACAAATTGCAACATATCGTTCACCTGAAATTCAAAATAAAATAATTCAAGCAATGAGTATAGCAGTACAAATTTCCATTGTTAAAGATATTAATGAATCGGATCTAAACTGGCTTACTATAATGGAAGAAAAATAACCGCGAAAGTATTGCAATAGCAATACGCTACGCTTAAGATGGAATTGTCAATGAGTCGTTGCTGACAGTTACTACTACTGAAAATCTTGATGCAACCAATTTTACGGAATTTACGTTAAATAACCCTCTTGTATGCGTAGCCAATGCTATGATGGCGCAAGTGTAATGAGTGGGAAAGTTTTGGGAGTTGTGACCAGAATAGAAAATAAATTGGTCCGAAAAATCCCTTACGTCCACTGCTTTAAGGTACTAGTATGGTCTAGAACGCCAAAAAAAGCACGATTTTTTGGAATTTTTTTTCTCGGAAACTTTATTAGGTAATAACATATTTTTTTTAAATAATAATGAATACATGCGTCAAGAGTACAAAAAACTTTTTTTTTAATTTTAAAATTTTTGCCGAATTAGAGAGGGTGCCAACGTCGACTCATTAAAAAATACATTGTCACATTGCGGACAGTTAACCTCAGGATTGGCTGAACTGAAACAAAAACAAAACAAAATGGGTTATTTAGAGGAAGGTTTTTCACGAGACAATTTACCACAATTGGTTTAAAAAGTAAAAAACAACAAAAAAATGTCAAGCTTTGAAAAAAAAATGTTTTTTTGGCAATTTTTGTTTGCCATTTTTGGGTCGCCATTTTTTTTTTTGTTCATAACTTTTTGGTCAAATTGTATCTAGTAAATTATCTTAAAAAACATAAAAACAATCTATTTGCAACAAGTTTTTTTTAAAATGGGTTCAGTAGATCAGGAGATTAACTGTCCGCAATGGGACAATGTGTTTTTTGATGAGTCGACGTTGGCGCCCTCTATAATTCGACCAAAATTTGAAAATTAAGAAAAAACATTTTTTTTTTGTACTCTTGACGCATGTATTGGCAAGAGTACGATAACTTAGGCGCCAAGAAATTATAACAGTTTTTTGTAGAACAGTTCAATACAAGCATTTTTAACTATGGGAGGGGGGTCTATCTCCCCCCGTTTGGGCGGGAGGGGCAATTTTATAAAAAAGGTACTAAAATGGAAACAAAAATATTAAAAAATAACGGTAATACTTACAATTAAGTATTATACCTTTTTTTAAAGCCAATACTCTGTTCTATTAGACAGTTTTTAAATCCATGCACAGTTTTTGAAAAAAAACGAGTTTCAAACTCAAATTTTGGGAAAAAAACATTAAAAAAAAGTTTAAAGTTTAATTTTTCAAAACTGCACAGTTATATGTTAATACTCTTTCTTAAAATTCGTTACTCTAATTTATTCTTATTCAAAAACTGAAAACTAGATGATTTTATGTCATCTAGTTTTTGAGAAAATTGAAAATAACTAAAACTACTTTTTTAAGGGATATTTAGTTTTTTGGTTTGCTTACGCATTACGGCGTTTAAACAGTGAGGTATGTATGGGGGGCATGCTGCCCCTCTGCAACCCCCCTGCTTGGGCACACTATAGGATTTGGGGTTGGTGCAAGGTTTGGTGTATGCAAGGTTTCTTTTGCATTTACAGAATCTGGATTTAAAGAAACTTTGAATTTACCCTATGGCCTATATCCAATGTCAACTAAATATATGTACATATGTACGTAGCCCAAAGTTGCACATTTAAAATGTTTAGACATGAAAATTTAATACATTATGAAAAAATCACATTACCTAGGTACTACTGTACGAATGCAGCAAATTAATATAATTTCTTAATTAATATGTATATTTATTGTTTGTGTCTAACATTTTTAATGCTAATGTGGTACAGGTTATTGTTTACCAAGGTCATTCGTTATTCAACTTTTGTAAGAGTGAAGTATTTTTTTCTTTGAATAAAGAATGGCGACTAAGCATCCATTACTTCATCCTAAATTAAATAACTTTTCAATACTTAAAAAAAAATATTTCAAAAGCATCGCGTTCTTAGAAGAAATTGGTCTAATTCCAAATAAAACGTCAACTTCCCTTAGATACTGTGTTGCAACTTACCGATAAAGATAGAAAAATATAAAAATTTCAAGTTCGGTTGGATGTGGCGGTGCTCCGAAAAAAGCCAAAAAAAGATGAAAAAAAATTATAAGAATACAATATAAACCTATCTATCGGTACAATTTTCCATGGGTCTCAATATTGGCTAGAGATTCGGGAGGTGCTTTTCTTTCTTTTCTTTTTTGTGATCAAAATGCCTGTAAACACGGTTATAATACATTGAACATTGAAAAATTGACTTGACTATATTTAATTAACACCTGACTTACTCACAATCTGACTGACTGAGACGCGGTATGCCATGCAATTCTACCTCCTCGTGGTGCATTCTTGGTAACGCTAAATGATTTGCTGTACTTTACTTACAAATGAACCACATTAACATTAATCCTCAAAATGAAATCACCGTAGGTAAATACCAAAAATCAAAAATTTCATAAAAAGTAGTTTTAGTAATTTTCGATTTTCTCAAAAACTAGAAGGTGTAAAACCATTCGGTTTTTTGTGTTCGATTCAGAATTAATAGTAGCATTGACCACTAAAAGCCAATTAAGCACTTTATTTCACAATTTTAAAAAAAATTGGTCTAAACTTTTTTTTTTTTCATTTTTTTTTTAACAAAATTTTGAGTTTGCATGCGAATTTTTCAAAAACTATTGACATAAATAATTTAATTTAAATTTATGATTATAGAACAGACTTCTGGCTTTCAAAACCGGTATAGTACTTTATTGTAAGTATTGCCGTTGTTTTTTAATATTTTTTTTTTTTCAATTTAAGTAACTTTTTTCCAAAATCGCCCCTACCTCCTAAACGGGGCGAGATAGACCCCCCTGCCATAGTAAAAAACGCTTGTATTTGACTCTTCTACAAAAATCCGTTATCAATTTTTGGCGCCTAAGTTATCGTACTCTCCCCCATGTATTCATTGTTTATGTTATGTATTTCCTAATAAAGTTTCGAGAAAAAAAAAAAAACAAAAATCGTGCGTTTTTTAGGCGTTCTAGACCGTACTAGTACCTTAACCATCGCATGGCTTGCATTTGGTAGTCATTAGGGTTATCTCGGAAATGGCTTTCATTCGTTTATTTTTTGATCAATGCATCATGTTACATGAATTTTCTCAGCATGGAAAAATAGCTGAATTGTATAGTGAAAAAAGGATTCCCGGCTCTTAAAACAGAGTTGGTCAGGACAGGACACTTGGCCGTAACAAATGTACACGATAATTATTCATTGATTTTGACGACTTTGGATGAAGTTAGAAATGACAAGATTGTGGACATTAAAAAAGTGATGCTCAATTTGGAATTCCGAATGGCCTTGATTTAGGCCAAGAAAATAGTATTCATGCTCCAGCCTTCAGACGCAGCTTTACAATCCCGAAGTCCAGGATTGAAAGACGCCATAACAATCATTAAACTAACCTAAAATAAAATAAGGAAACTTAGATCAGAAATGTATCATCAAATTTTGAAAGAACCAAAGTCTATGATAAGCTACGATTCCGAAAATACGACTCATACCCAAAAGAGGCAAATCAAAAAATCAAATCGGATGGATGACTACTTGGTATATATGGCCCTTCCCGCTCCTCTGCAAAACAAAATATAGAATATCAGAACGCTCAGCCATTTAAGTCTGAGTATTTCGAAACGTTGGACATACTCGTATTAATAGCTAAATTACAAAGTAGATTTTCGGACAACGACGATTTACTAAATTCAGTATAGCGAGTATAGATGAGTTGGATGTAGATAAAATGATGCCGTTTAAAAACTCAAGCAATTGTGAGAGAACAAAACTATTTCTAATATGTACAGTTTCACCAAGCCAATTTTAATTCTAAAAGGCCAATAAACAAACCAAAAGAGATAAATTTATCAGGTCAATTTGGTGCAACTGGCCATAAGTTACTGCAAGAAAATCAAGTCTTTTTGATTGCTCCTCTTTATATGACAATAAATAAATACATACTTTTAAATTTGTCATAACAAAATTACTAAGACCCATTTTCTGAAAAGAAACATAAATATTTATTTTCAACTTAAACGCTTATGTCTCAAAAAAGTTTTTAATGAAGATTGAACTTACAAAACTTTAATTTTCGATTAAGCAAATGGGTCTAAGTCATTTTTGTTGGAAAAATGCAATGCGTTAAAACTGGTTTTTTAGGTCTTACAATTCCATCAGGGAAAGAGGCTACTATGGTAAAAGCTTTTTTAAGTCACCGCAAGAATAAAAAGGAAACACAATTGATGTTTTGTACCAGCGAGAGGCGTTCAAAGATAAATATGAACTTCTTGCATCTGTGGCGACCATAGGATGTAGCACTGTTGTGCGAATCTACGAGTACGCTTTCAACTTTGACTACAATCAATAGGCCTCAGAGGCTATCACCATCAATGAGTCACGAAAGAAAGGCAGGCATGGTATTTCTGGCCTTTGAAAAAAAAAACCAAGTCAGTTGATCTGGATGAAGTCCTTCGTATTTTTAATATATGGCGAATCAAAGAATTCAGTTATTTTAATGAAAGAACTTTTTGTTATCTACATAATATGTAGGTATACTGAATATAATATGTTAAGGGAAATAATAATATAAACCAATATATAAATGAATGCTCAGCACTTATCTATCACCCCTCCCGACAATTGAGAACCACCTATACCAGATCAGATCATATGTCATATCAAGTAAAATTTTTACTTCCGCCCTACATGTTATCACCGATGCCCTACCTTAAATTCAACTCTAGCTACGGCCCTGACCCGCCCAAATATGGGAATTTTACTCCAGCTTTGGACAAATATAGGCCTTATATATTACGACCAGATCAGAAGGGGTAAAACACTTCTTGCAGCGTCGAAGGAAACCTAACCTAAGGTTGTGTGCTCGCCTGTCAACCTCATGATCACAGGTTCGATCCCTGCCGTCGTCTATGTCGTTTTAATTCCATTAAAACCTTCTAAAAATTGTCATCAATGGGTTGCTGGTTTACTCATTACCATGTTGTTCAGGCATAACACTAACAACATGTAATTGAGTTAAACTAGTATGCCCAACAAGGATGAACACGAATAAAATAATGTGAATTATAAGCGACATAGAAATAAGACATGGCATTTCTCCACTTTAGCTCAGCCGCCATCCCTGGAGATAAAAATATCTGAGACAACCACCAACAATCTCACAACATCGTGCCACACATCTTTCCAATCCTTCTTTCTCTTCATTAACTTCACGCCCGAGCTGTGTGGAAACATTTAAAGGGTAATCATAATCCCTTGAGCGCGGGTAGATTATAAAAAAAAGCAGCATTTTTGGCGACCGACGGCGACGCACAGTGGGGCCATTTCTATGGGAGAGCGGAAAAAAGTCAATAAAAACTGAACCACTTAACCAATTTGGATGAAATTTTCAGAGATGAAAGAAGTTTTGGAAAGAAAGCTCCACAAAAACTTTCCACCCACTGCCACGCCCACTAACAAAAAAAAACTCAAAATTGTTAAAAATCCAGGTTTTGTTCCAAGTAAAGGTTAAAGATGGTGCTTTTTTCGAAGTAAGTTGGCCATTCAAATTTTCCACACCCTGTTTTTGGCGTTTTTTACTGTTTTTTTTTTTACTTTTTTGTAGTAGGTATACTTGTTTTGTGTTAAATCGGTCTTCTTAGTGCCGTAAAATCGGAATCACCCAACTGATTTAAATAAAGTTTTCAAATTTTATAAAGGTTAGTTTAAGAAATGAAAACAAAATGTTTCCATCCATTGACACGCCCACACAAAATTTTATCGAAATTCCAAAGTTAGAACGTTAAATTTTGATTAATTTGAAAAATATATTTTCGCGAAAAAAATCAAATAAAATGCTTGAATCATGGAATTATTATGTATGTATGTGTCGGCTTAGACGTTAATTTTTTTTTGAGAAAGATAATGGAAAGAAGCAATGTTATTCTTATTTTCAGTTAAAAATTATGAAAATTCAGGTTTTTATAGTTATTATAGCGAAAATGTGTGTATCCAAAGAAGTAACTTTTAACGTAGTGGTAAATCATAAAAATAGTATAACCATTAAAAGCTGACAAGTGTCAATTTACAAACGCATAGTCAAACATTCATGAATGCATTAAACCCGTTATATGTTTTGTGTTTACAACTGAAACTTGCACCAAATAATAGGCAAAGCATAACCAAAAATGTTTAAGACATTGTTTTCAATTATGAAAAAGAGTTTTTTGGTAAGAAGTAGTACGTTACGAAATAGAACCACATGTATATAAAAAAAACAAAGAGTTTAATTTATATTAATATTAATTCTAAGTCATTAAAAAATGAATATTAGAGTTCACCCATTTGGAACCTAATTCTTACTGATGTAACATTTAACTATGTTTTTTTTTCAATAAAAAAAATCACTAATTTCTAATCACTAATCACTGTGCGGATTTGCAGGTATTTGCAGCTAAATTTTATTTGAATGTAAACACTGACATAACTACATCGAGAAAATAGCTATCTCAGACCAGAGGAAAGTGGAGCTTTTTTTAAATGACTACAACTTTCCATTAATGTGGACTGAGTCTTATATTGTGCTACCGTAATTCACTAAAAATGTTTTTGTCGAATTTGACCGCTGTTTTGTATTATTAGACATCCTAAATAAGCAAACAAAAAATATTCCCATTTTTAGTTCATCCCAAATAGTCGTAACACCCTATGAAAGTTAAATCAAATTCCCACACTACTTCAAATATTTTGACTTTGACCGTCTATTTAGGTGTAAAGAATTCAGTTTTGGCCCAAGTCCTTAGTGTACCCAGATTCTCTGGCTAATTTACTGTGAGAAACATGAATCAACTAATCGAAATCAGCACTTTTGGAAAATCGAGTTTTTTCCGCATTGGCCCACTGTGCCACGTTTATGTGAGTCATTGTTGTGCTGCTTAAAACCAATTGATGTTTGCAGCCATATTTGATTTAAATTCTTAAATCGAGTTTCATTACGGTCAGATTGTGCCCATTTTTCTTTGAACCTCGACGAAAATTGTAAGATTGCATGGTTTAGCTCACATTTTTTTTTTTGCGGGACAGTGGGTGCGTTCCTGAAGTTGTAATTTTAAGTAAGACAATTTTTCCTGCAACAATGCCTTTCCAGACTCTTTCATGATTCAAAATAGCTCCATCCGTGTTAAAAACAAGTCACTCGAATATGAACCTACGCCAAAAAGTAAACCTTTTGAAATTGCCCAAGGTGGTAGTTAAAAAATAAAAAAAAAATAAAAAAAAATGGAGCACGTATGAGCACCCGTTCTTTTTAGAACTTTACAGACAATAGGTTAAACTACATGAAAATACTTAAATCTGGATGTAGAAGAGTGTGGAAGTTAACTTTAAGCTTAAGCTTTTAAAAAAGAACTAAAAAACTCTTATTATTAATACACACTTGACTTCCGATACAAAATAGAACAAAATTTTTCCACAATTTTTAATTTCTTATTAAAATATTAAATAACACACCTGACGCTGTCGATTCCATGTTCAAACTTAATTTTACCTTTATTTTTAAGAAAGTGACAGCTATTTAAAAGCCAACACTTTTTGCGAACCTTGCAAATCACATTTTGAAGAAAACTAAAGTGGTTACTTCAAGTGCTCGCTTTGGAGTGGGAAATCTTGTAACAGTATAAAATGAGCGCAGTTTAGATGCATTGGAATATTTTATAACGGAATAGCAACAGATAAAACTCATATCTTTCGTTTCATTTTTTGAATTAATTCCGACTTTGCCATATAGGTCGCCCCACTGTGCGACGGCGACGTCGAATAAGTGGTTATTCCACACAAGGTGGTCTGTGATGCACATAAATTAAAAGTGAAAGATAATTGAATTGAAATAATGAAGAGACCTTAATTTGACAGTTCAAACTGGATGTCAATCGTGGGATTCCATAAGATAATCACCATTTTTCTTAACTCCACATAAGCCGTGTTTTATTATCGCCAATGATCCATATAGTTTTTATTTTTGTATTTTTTTCAGACTTTAGTTTCACTATTGCATAATACATCTAGTTTTATATAACAGTTTCTTACTGTAAAAATGTGTTTTATTCGGAGGCTATAACACATAGTCGTCCTGTTCTTTTACGTAAAACCAATTGCCAACATTGCTTCAATCATGACATTTTTGTATGATTCGCTCTTGCTCGCGGAGCTGTAAACGTTTTGCTTCAAACGATTGTCTTTTGATCCATATATAATGCCTTGAAAATAAAACGATACGTATCATGCTGACAGCAGTGTTATATGCACATCTCTTTTTTAGATCTTTGAAATAGATCCAGATAGAGAACAAGATCCCAAATTTTTTTGTACGACGACGTGTTAAAAATTAATCCATATCCGAATCCATAAAGATCTGTAGATAATAAAACGCAGTACGCACATAATAATTTTACCTACCTTTTGTTTGCTCTTAACTAATGCCGTGCAATTGAACTCATATTAAAAAAGCTTTCATAAAAGCTTATAAGAATGTACGCACATAAATTTATATATATAAATACAGTGGATCAAAAAAGAAATCGGACATACAAGTTTTGTCTCCCTAAATCACAAAATAAAATTGATGAAGGTTTGAAAATAGCGTATTTCTGAATTTATACATAGTTTTTACTATAAACTCTGGATATTTAGCAAAAATTATAATTTTATTAACAAATTGTCATCGTATTCAATTTAAAAGAAAATAATCGCAAATTTAATATCAAAAAAGAAATCGGACACTTTGTGGTATACTCATTTTTTTGTTTTTAACGGGACAAATATAACACTTTTAGATTTTTAAAATTCCGTCACATATGTCAGATGTTTATTCGATTTGAATTTTATGTGTTATTATTAATAAGTTCAAAATGGAAGAGCAATGTTGATATACAACGATAGAAGTGCGAAAAATAGTGATAAGACATTTTTAAAAAGGTAACTCTGTACGTGCTATTGCAGAAATTGTAAAAAGAAGCAAGTCTACCATGATAAAAAGATTCAAAACAACAAAATCTGTTGAAAATTTACAAAAATCTTGAAGACCAAAAAAGTTTACTGCAGGCGATGAACGTTGGATATTGTAATAAGTTGAAAAATAAACCCCGAATAGGTGCACCAAAGTTGACGGCGGCGGAGGTAAGGAAATACTTGCAATGAGATGTTAGCCATGAAACCGTAAGAACAGTGCTGGGAAAAAGTAATTTTCATGGAAGAGTTGCAAGAAAAAAACCTTTTATCAACAAGAAAAACCGAATCAAGAGAAATAGTTTATAAGGTGCTACCAAAAGACAGATTTCCGGTTCTGGATTCATGTTTTGTCTCTGACGAGAGTAAATTTAATAAAAACAGAGAACAAAACACGATTCCAGAATGACAAATCCGACGGAAAAAGCTTTCCGTCCTCGGTATGTGTATTACTGACGATCTTTTGTGATATGATCACATATTTGATGTTGCGAAAAATGAGGCGAAATGCTTAGGTTCCCTCAGAAGATGTAAGCAATTTGTTTCCCTTTCTGATTTGGCTACAACTAATAACGCATAAACTCAAATGTACATCTTAGACAAAATCCAAAATAGAGCCCTTAGACTAATTAGAGACAGTTCTATTATTTGTTTTATAATTTCTTTTATAAAGAGCGCTTTTATGATGTATAGCCAGCTGCATTCTTACCTTGAAACAATTTCGCCGTAATACTCATCGTGCAAAAATGCTCATCAAATTAACCTCGGCCGATTTTCTTCAAAATTGGTAGATATGGGTTTTAATTTTTTACCCCCGGATGTTTTTTGATTTGATTTTTTAAGACCAAAAATAACGGTACCTGCCATACGATTTTATTTCGAAATTTTATAAATATTTTTTTTCTCAAAAACTGTCCCAACGATTTAAAAAAAAAAATTCAAAAAATTTAATTTAGTTAAACCTAGGTAATGGCTGAAAAAAAAATTAGTTTTGGTACCCCCCCTGGGATTATATTTTTTGTTATTGATTTTCTCAAAAATAGTACCATCGATTTTGATCATTTTTTTATGCTAAAGCTTCCCAGCAGTTTGAATATTATTGTGTATTCAAATTTTCCAAAAATTTTTTTTTGGATTTTTAAAAAAAACTTTCGAATTTTTTTTTTTTTTGAAAACACAATATTTCAAAAACCCAATGCTCGATTTTTTTAAAACTTGATAAATAAAAGTTTGGAAAAATAATCTACAAGATATGAGAAAAATAAATTAATTTTACCTAAAAATAACGGTACCCTCCATAAAAATGTCAAAAAATGGTTTTCGAAAATCGTATTTTTCTCGAAAACGGTTTCGAGAATTTTGCTTAAATTTTTTTTCTTTCTATTATTTTTTAATATCTGTAATAAAAAAAAATTGAAAACAAGATATTACTAACTGTACCTACCATAGAACGATTTTTTTAAATTTTGAATTTCTCATTATCAGCACAACGGATTTTAATGAATTTTCGTAGAGAGAAGCTTCTAAAAAGTTTAAAAAACATTGCATTTCAAAACTTTAATTTTTTGTTTTTTGAAAATTCAATATCTCGGCTCAATACTAGACTTGTTTCTTACCTCTGATCCTGATAAATACACCATCAGTGTATTATCTCCTCTAGGCACATCATACCACTGTGTCATATCTGCGAATTTCTCGTGTCAAAAAACCCCAGTTAAAGAGAAAACCCCCAAGAGAACCGTTTGGCAATACGAGAAAGCCAACTGGGACGGTCTCAATGATTTCTTCAGAAACTTTAACTGGTCACTATGCTTCCTCGATAGTGACGTGGACTCCAGTGCAGATATGATTACAAATTTAATTCTCATCGGAATGAGAGATTATATCCCGCATAGGGAAAAATCTATCAAACCGAAAGAGAACTCATGGTTTGATTTGAGCTGTTAAGAGGTTATCAGAGTCAGAGAAGTAAGTTTCCGATGTTATAAAGCCAACCCTACTGAGGAAAACCGAAATAAGTTTAAACAAGCTAGAAAGACCTGAAATGATCATATTCGACAGACCAAGTTCTTGCATGACCAACAAATTAGGCAAAAAAAACTACAATGTCCCAAGGGTAGTAAAAATTTCTGGTCATTTGTAAAAAAACATTCGAAATACTACTTCGTCCTCGGTCCCAACGCTCGTTATCAATGACACCCCCTATGTCAGCTCACTAGATAAAGCCAATTTACTTGCAGCGCACTTTGCTGCTAATTCGACACTGCCAGAGAGTGTTATGACTCCTCCTGTGCTTGAGAACACAAACTTTTCCATGGGACGAATATTTTTTCGTACTCGTACAGTCCTGAAAGATCTTGACATACACAAATCCGCTGGCCCGAATAGTATCCCTCCCATTGTTCTGAAGAGGTGTTCTTCAACGCTGGCAAAACCACTGCGCAAGCTTTTCTATCTGTCCTATTCCTCTCTACTCTTTCCGAGTAGATGGAAAACAGCATTTGTCCAGCCTGTCCCTAAAAAAGGTGAATCTTCTTCCCCCTCTAACTATCGTCCAATTGCACTTACGTCCCTTCTTTCCAAGGTCATGGAAACACTGATAAGTAATCAGCTCAAGAAATATCTCGAAGAACGAAAGCTTCTTAATGACCGACAGTACGGCTTTCGTAGCAATAGGTCCACTGGTCATCTGATGGTATATGTATCTCACAGAAGAGTGGCACAAATCTTTACATCGTTTTGGAGAAAGTAAGATTATTGCACTTGATATTTCAAAAGCATTTGATAGAGTTTGGCATCAAGCTCTCTTATCGAAAATGCGTGCAT
The DNA here is from genome assembly GCA_911387755.1 of Chrysotoxum bicinctum. Taxonomy (NCBI): domain Eukaryota; kingdom Metazoa; phylum Arthropoda; class Insecta; order Diptera; family Syrphidae; genus Chrysotoxum; species Chrysotoxum bicinctum. The sequence continues at coordinate 23,524,627 of OU426988.1, read as the reverse complement.
TTGGTATTGATGAATCTCTTTTTCGTTGGATTAGAAATTACCTTTCAGGCCGCTTAATACAAGTCGTATTGGATGGCCTCAAGTCTGAAACTCATAAAATAAATGCTGGTGTACCCCAGGGCTCCGTTTTGTCTCCGACTCTCTTCCTCATGTTTATCAACGATCTCTTATCTGAAACTTCTAATCCATTAGTACCCTCAGCTTTTCATATTCGTTTAAAGATTCAGTTCCTTGTTCTTCGGAAGTGGAACTTGAACGGCAGCGTATGATAAGCTCATTAAATTCTGATCTTAACAGCATTGTCCATTGGGGAATAAAAAACCGTGTAGAATTTAATGCTTCAAAAACCCAATGCTGTTTTCTATCGTTAAAGCGAAACTCTCCCCTTTTGCCGCTATCCATGAGCGGCACTTGCATTGAGGAAACTGAACAACTCTCTGTGCTCGATATGTGCATTACAGACCACCTTGTATGGAATGATCACATATTCGACGTGGCCAAAAACGCTGCCAAGTGTTTAGGTTTCCTTCGACGTTGCAAGAAATTTTTTGCCCCTTCTGATCTGGCTGTAATCTATAAGGGGAGGGATATCGGGGTGGCCGTGGCGCGATGGATATGTGCTCGCCTGTGAACCTCATGATCACAGGTTCGATCCCTGCCGTCGTCTTTGTCGTTTTAATTCCATTAAAAACCTTCTAAAATTGTCATCAATGATTTGCTGGTTTTCTCATTACATGTTGTTCAGGCATAACACTAACAACATGTAATTGAGTTAAACTAGTATGCCCAACAAGGATGAACACGAATAAAATAATGTGAATTATGAGCGACATAGAAATAAGACACGGCATTCTCCGCTTTAGTTCAGCCGCCATCCCTGGAGATAAAATATCTGAGACAACAACCTTCAGTCTCAGAACATGGTGCCACACATCTTTCCTATCCTTCTTTCTCTTCCGTAACTTCACGCCCGCGCTGTGTTGAAACATTTAAAGGGTAATCTAATCCCTTGAGCGCTGGTAGATTATAAAAAAAAAAGGCTTATATTCGTCCAAAGCTCGAGTACAATTCCCATATTTGGGCAGGTGTTCCAATAGCACACTTGAGTCTCTTGGATAGAATCCAAAAAAGAGCTTTAAAAATGATAGGTGATAGAAGTATAACAGAAACATTTGAATCTCTCGAGCACCGTCGCAATGTTTCTTGTCTTTCATTATTTTACCGTTACTTCTATAAGCAGTGTTCTAGCGAAATAGCCAGTTGCATTCCTCCCCTTAAATAATTTAACCGTAATACTCGCGCTTTTAGGAATGCTCATCAGTTTACCCTTGAGTCCAATTTCGGACGTACTGTGAAATACAGAGATTCTTTCTTTAGCCGGACTACACGCATGTGGAATGCTCTACCCAGCTCAATTTTTCCTTCCCATTGTAATCTTCAAAAATTTAAAACTCATGTGCATCGGTATCTCCTTTCAAACCCTTCCTTGTTTTCCTAACGCTCGTACTGTGTTAACCATTTTAAGGGTAGTAATAACCCCTTGAGTGCGCGCTAATTATAAAAAAAAAATACTTTTTTTTGTAAATTTAATTTTTATTCATACAATAATAAAAACTTCAAATTGGCGTACCAACATTTTTTCTTAAAAATGTTTTAAAATTTTCTTATATAAAACCTTATTTTTTAATAAACCACTACAAAGACTTATAATTTTTGTTCTGGCATAAATCTATATTTGCTTGAATCACAGGGCATCCTTATCTTACCTTTAACTACTAAAGAAGTTTTTTTTAGTCATTTAAAAAATGAATTTTATGCTTATTAACATTTTCTCTAATAACATTCATTTTTGAAATTCTTAGTCTTTTACATAGGAGCAAGTTCGTGCGACCCAGTCGTGCATTTTATTTCTTTAGCCGTACTACTTGAATGCGGAATACTTAGCCCTACTCGATTGTTCCCCCTCCTTGTGATTTACAAAACATGCATCAGCATTTCCTTTTAAATCCCCTTGTCATTTCCTAACTGCTCGCGCTGTGGTATATTTAAATCATTATAAGAGTATTCATAACCCCTTGAGTGCGCGATAATTATAAAAAAAACCTTGAATTAGCTGTTTGTATTTTAAATTATTTTAAATTGTTTTAATTTCGTTATAAAAGTATTGCCATTTGTGCACTATCAGGGTGCATTGGTCCAATTCGCTCACTAAATAGTTTCCCTTTAAAAATAAATCTTTTATGTGGAACACGGTTGAGAACCTTAAAATTATTAGCTTCGCCACATTTTTGTGAAAAGTTGGAAGTAAATAGGGCCGTTACAGCCTTTGGTCTTTTTTCTTGAAGATGTTTTGCAATTCTCTCCACGCCAATACCTTGTCCGAGCTCTCGACCCAATTCTATAGAGTGTTTGACAAGTGCATTTCCTATCCCCATCTTTCCAAACTCTGGTAACACAACAATAAACACCAACTCTAAGAGACAGTCAATTTTGAACAGTTCAAACGGATCGATTTCTTGGTCCATTTCAATCATGTATGACATTAGAGCCTTGGCATTTTCTGATTTGCATCTTTTGTCACGATACTCAACAAAGAATGAGTCTTCCACTGTATTATCAATGAACTAAAAATATAAAAAAAAAAAAAACAAATACTATCAAACAACTAACTTAAAGATTTCATTTGTATTACTTGAAGTTTGTTAAATGAGACGCCTACAATTTTTTTTGAAAACACATGCCTTGCGGCCAATGAGACATGATCTTCGTTTACGATTTTGCAAAACTCAGTAAGGTCTTTTCGAGCCTGAGAGTTTTCTGGAAGGTTTATTTCGGTACCAATGGATACGCACTCGGAATAATAGAAAGCTTCGAGAACCTAAAAAAATATAAGAGTTTAAATAAATTCTTCCTCAATAAATGGTTTTATAAATTATAAATAACTAAAGAAATTTTGTAGCACCACAGCTCGTGGAAAAGTAGGTATAGTCCAGTTTTATGTTTGTCTATTCAGAAACTAGAAAAAATTCGCTTTAAGAGTTGAGTTTATTCACAGCTCCCGCGCCGTATTTTTACATAGTATTAAAATTCACTTAAGTAGTCACTTAACTCTTCAGCCAAAATCTCTGAGCAAGTAAATACATAAATGAGAGATCGAGTGAAGATGTGAATCAAGAAAATTACCAATCTCAATTAAAGCAATTCCATATGTACTTCCCTGATATTTGACACTTATAATTTACTATATCAAATACAGTTTTATAAATTACTAAGTGGCACAATCAACACACGAGTGGCGCTCAATAGTCAATATAAATGAAAAAAAAAATATGAAAAATGGCGAATGGCATAATGTAAATTAATTTCAATTCTACACTGTCGATGATCGTCAAAAAGCACTAGTTTGTTTGCAAATGTCTCATATATAGATATATTATGTATATATATATATGTATGTGGCTCGATTTTATTAATTTTTACTTGCGATATAGGTACTATTATAGGGCAAGTACTGCATTTGAAAAAAAAAAACGAACTCGAAATTTTGATCAAAATTGAATGAACGATGATAGCGAAGACGAAAAAATTAGGTCCGGCAATTCCGTCTGTCTGTCTGTATGTCTGTACCTCGATCTACAGCCGAAACTACTGTACATGGACTACACTTTGGTGAAATAAAAAAGGTTGAAAAATGTTATTAACGGTACCTGTCATAGAACCGTTTTTTGATTTTCGACTATCTCATAAACGGCTCTAACGATTTTAACGAATTTTTTTTAGCAGGAGCCCCTTTAAGTTTAAAACAATAATGTATATAGATACAAATATTCGAGCAAATACTTTTTGTTTTTTTTTTTTTTTTTTTTTTGGAAAAAAAATCCATTTATAATAAATAATATACAATTTTATTGTTTGAAAAATTAATATTTATCTTCAAAACGTGTGAAAGATTATTTTTTGAAATTATTTCCTAAAATCAATACTCTTACTACTAAATGCATTTGAACATTCTTATCTCATTATAATTTTTAAATTCCAAAGTAAGTTTACAGAAGAGTAAGTACGTGCGATCCAGTTGTGCATTAAATTTTTATTATTTATGTATATAATACTATAATGGTAGTGATATCAGTATATTTAGTATATTTATGCAGCAAAAAGCTTTTAGAGATAAAAGAGCCTAAACATGTTCTTTAACATTAATATAGAGACACAATTTTTCATACATCTATTAAAAGCTGCAACCTAATTGGAAATAGTGCTCTAGTATTGAATTCTACTCTTTCAGAGCTACTTTAAAACATTTAAATAACTTGTAGCTGCGGCGATGTTACTTTTGGGTAATGATAGTGATATCACGCAGAAAGTTTGGCGATCGGTGCGCTGCCACCTAAAACAAGAATTCTTTTGTAACGGGTACTGCTTTTTTCGAGGAAGTGCCAAATCTTTCATCACCTTACTTTTTAAAAGAGTCGTGACCTAAGAAAAACCTCTAAGAATTTTAGCCCTTAATATTAATATACATATGTCATCGCAATTTTTACTTGGGATCTATTTATGTTGTATGTACCTGCTATAGGAAAGAAGATTCGAATGATAATTGATAAGCCCGAAAAGGTCGGTCAATGGATGAGCACAATGGAGATGGGGCTCGAATAGCTGTGAAAATATTAAATACACACAAATTCAATATTACGAACGCCGCTAGACTTGGAAAACTAACATTTGTGTAGAGCTTTTTTTACGTTTAATCGAACTTTTTAAATCACTCAATGTAGGTTTTCATAAATTTTAAGTGATCTTCAAGCTCTATTCAATTCCTCAAATAATTAACTTTGTACTATGTTCTATACTGCCGTGTTAAGAAGAAAAAAGTATTTAAACTTTTGGCATTTTGAGATAATTGGGCTTTTTTATATTTGTATTTAATTTTTTTTTTTTTTTTTTTTGATAAATACATTTTATATTTTGAAGAATTTTTAGGAAACATAGTTATTTTTTAATATATTATGGTAGTTACGTGGTTTTTCTTAAAAAAAAATTAGGTACGTCAGTTTATCTTAAAAATACCATTGGCGCAAAATTTTAAACGTTTCTCATTTAAGGAATATAACCGGCTCTGCTTAACTTAACACAGTGGTCTAGTTTGGATACTTCGTCTAACTTTTTCATAATTTTAAACACATTTTACTAATGTATGTTTTGCAACATAGCCTAAGCGAATTTACGTTAAACAACACTAAATTTGACAGATAAATATATAAATAAATAACTTAAACACTGCACACAAACTAAATTAAAAAGAACACAAACAACTTCAAACCAAAATAATTTTTCGCCGAAAAAAGTACATTTTATATAATATGTACTTAAATACAGTTTTTGGTTTTTATACGTTATTAACACTATTTTATATGAAAATTAAGTATATGTCGCTAATTCTCAAAATAAAAGCTCAATTTTATTGTTTCAAGGTGCAAATTCATTTCGTAAATGCAATATGTAAATTTGTAGTTACAGGTTTGTTTGTCCATCGTCCGCCGCAATATTGCAAAATAAAAAATCGTAGAGCACTTTTGTAATATTCAGTCTATTTATAAAGCACATCTTTTAAAAAATCGACTAAAACTATACAGTAAAAATTTTTACTTCGATTTATTTTGGTATGAAATGACCATTGTAAATCTGTATCAAGTATACTTTTAAAAGATAAAGTAACTATTTTTTACTGTTAAACTTAGACGAGTTCTTTAAAGTAAAAGCATAGTTTGTCATTCAAAATAACAAAAAGTCAGTTGTCATTTAGAGTTGACTTCCATTCTTAAATTGATTTAGAGCATATATGTTTTAAATGTTTAAAATTTTGCGCCATTTTTTTGTACATACTTCATTTTTCTTAAGTGAAACCAACAGAGGTTATTCTTATCATTAAATATTAAAATACTCGTAATATCCATATCAAAGATTTCAAAACTGGTCATAACTCCAAAAAGGCAACAATTTAGTTACGTTTTTCTTCTTAGTAAGGCAGCTTCGGTTTTTTACGAGAATACAGGGACTACAATCCGCTAAAAACCCAAGGCATAACTTCACATATTTCACTTTTTCTCATTTTCGTTTAAAAAAGGCCAATAAAACGATTGGCAGTCTCACAGTCTGATAACACTATACGGAAGAACATAATAAACTTTCTTTTCTATATTCCCTTTTTATATGAGTAAACTTTTATGCTGCACAGCAAAATTTGTTTATGTGTTAAGAGAAAAAAAAAATTTAATGTGCCTTTAATTTAAAAAACTAAGCTTTATAAACGTATTTATACGAGTACATAGCCACCAATTTCAAGGTAGACTTACACCATTATTATTCTGAGCAGCTGATATAGATTAGATATGTATGTATGTATATTCTTGATAGATGTGTATGTTTTTTTGATAGATGTAATATGTATGTATGTTCACATATGAAATATTACTAAACTTCATTGTTTACTATATCTAAAGATGTAGTAATGATTTATCCAAATTTTGTTCGATATGACCACTTCTAAGATGTATAGCTGTTTTGTATTCACACTGAGCTCATTCGCTGCAAACTGCCCAAACAACACATTACACAAAAATTATTATAATTGATTTAAACTACTCACTTGCAGTGCCTCTTCAAGAACATCATCTTCCAAAGTTATGATTTCAAATTCACCTTAAAAAAACGCACAATCGAATTACTAAGAATAATTAATTAAAAAGCACCATACCGTTGCATAATGTTCCCCAAACCCTTGCGCTGGCTGTCATATTGAAATAAAAATAGTGTATGGTATAGAATATTTTACAAAGCTTATCACGAGTTAAATGATCGTTGTTTACTGATAGATAGCCTTACGTTACTCGTATCAAGTTATTGTATTACTATTGATATTCATTCTACCGTTTACGAGTATTTTCAGATTTCTACTAAAGCAGTGTGGTGAATGGAATACTATTTATAAAATATATAAAAAAGGGCAATTAAAAAAACTGTAATACATTTTTGAAGTCTTTAAGTTGATATGTACATACGAGTACATAAGGATGGGTTACAAAGTACAAGTGCTTAGTGTAGTGATTGAGAATTTTGAGATTCAATTTTTATCTAACTCATTAACATCAAACAACTGTCTAAATAATGTACCTAGTTTATACAGGGTGTCCCAAAAATAATAGTTCAAACTGAATTTCGAATTGTATTTAAATATTAAAGCACAGCAAAATTTCCAAAAAAAAAATATTTATTTGACTTAAGAAATCTTTTTTTTTATAATAGATTATTTTTTTTATTTAGGTTCTTTGCTGTACACATTATTAAATACTCTAAGTTGATATAAAAATGTGTTAATTAAAATGTTTAAAAATCTTATATGAGAATAAAAAATGGCAGCATTTTAGTCAATGTTAAAACTGGTTTATGATACTATGTTAAAACAAAGATTTTGGTGATTTTAATCAAACTTTCTTTTCCATAGTACTTAATTCATATGATACTTTGTTGTCATAACTTTAGGTTTTTTAAGCGTATTAAAAACTAACCTACGCAAGATAAAATATTAATATTTAATATTAAGTCAAAGTTAACTGATTTGAAGTAATATGATGATTATTCATTTCGTACTATAGTACTGCTATTAGGAAACATTTTAGGTAGATATAAGATATAGATAAAAAGAAAAATGGTGACATTCTGTATCCAATATGCAAGGTTTATTAAATGGTGTTGAAAAATTACAATTTATAAAAAATGGATAGTTAATTCACAAAAAAGAGAAAGCTAGAAAGTTCCATTGCCCAAAAATTAAAAAAAAAAATAATAAATACATTTAGAGGCTATAAAATGCAATGAAGAAGAACACAAAAAATTAATACAGGTATTTAAACTCAACTAAACCAGTGTCAGAAATAAATGTTTCCAAATTCGAATAATTAAAAAATTTTTTTTTTAATTTTTTATAAACTATCCAAATGATAAAACTGCTCTTAAAGATTGTAGAAGCTTGTTAAATAAGCGAAAAGAGCAAATTGAATTAAAGTTACGAAATGCAGTAGTGCCGTAAAACAATGCAAATAGCACACAGGTAGAATGTAAAGGTCACAAAATAAAGAGAAACTCCTAGGTATGTCTACGGCAAATTTTTCTTGAAATGTATTTTTGCTAAATCAACAAAGGTTGAATTTTGTTTAAGTATGCACCACCCCAACAATTCCATAAAACAGTTTGGACTGAAAAGTTCTATAAGGCTAGCCGCGCACTAGCAACTTTTAGTTGCGAAACTGCTTGGTTCGAGCAACTAAAAAGTTTGTGTTTTGACACAAACTAAACGATTGCCTAAAATAAGTTCGCCATTTTATTGAACATATAATTATCTGCAAATTCACGGACATTCAACCAAACTGTTCATCTGTTTTCTATAAGTAACCAAACAGTTTCGCAACTAAAAGTTGCTAGTGCGCGGCTAGCCTAACGAATAGTTAAAAAAGAGATCGTTTGAAACGATATTCCGCAAACAGTAAAAATGTCTGTCGCAAATTGTTCGTATGATTTAAAAAATTCATCATAGAATCAATAGTGAGTTCAAAATATTTAAACTCATCCGCTTCTTCAAGCAAAAAGCACCAAATTAGCTGCAGTTAATTTAGCAAAAATATATAGAAGGAGAACAATTATGTTCTGCAAAACAAACTCTAAATAACTCAAGATCACAGTTAATATCGAAAACCAGATTCATGTTTCTGTTAGAGCCATACGAAAAACCAACATCATCTGTAAAAGCAGTAGGTATACGTCCAAAATCAAGTGCAAATATTGAATTGATGTGAATCAAGAACAAAATTGGTCTTAAAACGGAACCTTGGCGTATACCTAAATTAAGGAACTTAATTTCACTTCTAATTTCGTCCATTTTAACATCTGCGACCTATTCACAAGATATGACCCAAAAAAGTTGAGCATAAAGCCACGAAAGCCAGCCTTTTGCAATTGTTTCAAGAGATAGATATGGTTAAATATATCCAAGGCTCTTGTGATATCAATAAATAAACTAGATGTAGGTATACTTTTTCTTGTCAAGGTTTGACATTATTTCATCACAAAATTGTAAGATTTCATCTTCAGTCGATTTTTCTTTTTAAAAGCCAAATTGGTAAGGATTAAAAAACTTTGTTTTAACAATAAAATTTAGTGTTCTAGTCTTAAAAAGTTTTTCAAAAAAATTGTTGAAAGCTGAAAGAAGAGAAATAGCCCTATAGTTGCACATATCACCAGCATAACCTTTTTTAAAAAGTCGTACGACATCAGCACATTTAAGGGCAGATGGATGTTGATGTGCGAAATATATTAGTGGAGAGTTAAAGTGTAATTTAGACTAGATGAAATCCACCCACTATTTGTCAAAATGATTCTCCCACATATTCTACCTTTTTTAACGTATGTTTTCAATTCAATTATCACAAAATCATGTTTTCCTGCAGTATGGAAGTTCGCGAAAGTTATTCCCGTGCTTAAAACACCAGGTACTCGACTCTCTGCACCCGAATACAGACCTATTTCAATTTTGCCTTATTTTTTAAAAGTCATGGAAAAACTTCTACACTTTCAACTCTCCGGTTTCTTGAGAACAAATAATCTTATTTGTAATAAACAATCTGGTTTCAGGCCCAAACATAGCTGTGTACCTGCGTTGATAAAAGTATCTGATGATATACGAATATTTCAGTCAGTAAGGACTTAGTAACCTTTTTAACCCTGTTGGACTTCTCTAAGGCCTTCGCTACCGTAGACCATTTGCTTTTGGTATCGAAACTTAAAAGTTTATTTAGTTTTACTGATAGTTCAGCTAATTTAATAAAATCTTATTTGTGCGGTAGGAAGCAATCAGTGTTTTTGAGTGAACATTCTAGATCACAGTTTAAAAATATATTAAGCGGAGTTCCTCAGGGATCTATATTGGGTCCACTGCTTTTTACAATATTTATAAATGATTTACCTTTATGTATTAAAGAAGCAAATATGCATATGTATGCTGATGATGTCTAACTTTATTTTTCTTGCAAACTAGGTTTAATTGAGGATGGTGTCTCAAGACTTAATTCTGATCTGCAAAGTATAGTAGTATGGGCTGAAAGAAATAGCTTACAACTTAATCCTAAAAAATCTAAGTGTTTAGTTGTTTATAAAAATAAACTTGACTTAAGCTACTTTCCAGTTGAGGAATTAAATTATTGACCAATTTGGACATAAGTAAGATGATTGAAAAGGGTTTTTCTTCGGTTATTTTGGTCACAGTAGTTTTAGTATTAAAACAAAGTGTGTTGCATATTTATCCCGACGTTTCGACAGGGATTGCTGTCTTCTTCAGGGGAACTATTTTTTTTATTGCATACGAAAATATAAATATCTTATTACAAATTTTTACAAATTTAATGCAACAAAATTAAACAATAAAAGTTAAACTTACACTTTGAGAATATAATTTTTAAAAAATAAACAACATTTTTTTTTTGGGAAACAATTGATTATAACACTTCTAATAAAGAAGTTAGTCTTAAAGTAAAACTAAGACAGAAAACATAGAGAAATGGTTAGCGGGAAGTAATATTGTCTATGTGACTAGTGTGTAAAGGAAATCGACATTAGATTAAGTCTCGAAAATTATCTGGTCTTAGCTAAATATTTATAGACTTAAGTAGTTGTTGTATTTGCATGTAAAGCGCTTAGTCCCGATGTCATTTTTTTTTCTGCAATTCCATATGGACTTGCAAAAAATAACACGCCTACTGGTCAAGATTTTAAGAATTGTTTTTTCCACTAACCACTAGTCGAGGACTTATAAGGTTCGTTCGTTGAACTTTACTCAGGGTTGACCCAGGTTTTCTTGACAACCCTCAGAGTTGTCAACAAAAACTGGGGTTTTCGGTTTTCAAAAAACACCCAACAGTTTTGTTGACAGCTAAAAGCAAGACAAAATAATTTTGTGATCTGATAAAACTTTAAATTTGTTATAAATTAGTTTTAAAAATCAACGAAAACAATTTCGCGTTGTTGCTGAATGTTTCATCCGATGAGTACAACAAACATTTAATTGCAAATACAAGCAATAGCATACAACATGCGAATCGCCAAACGACAACAAAAGAAATACATATGAAATCTTATATGACTTTTGACAGTTTGATCGTTACCTGAACTCGCCCCAGCAAAATACCTAGATCCACAGTACACAAATCTAAGGTAATATATTGCGCATCTGTCAAAAAACGTAAACAACACAAAAAATGAAAATGGTGGCTCACTGTGACTAAAAGTAATTTTTAATACTTACGACCCATTAGTTTGAATGTTGTGTAAACGATATCTAGACAGAAATTTAATTTTAATTTATTTATTTGCCAAATGAATAAAAAAAAACTTTTTATAATCTTGTTTTATGAAATAGTTTTATTTATTTTTCTCTTTTTTTTTCTTGAATTTTCTTCTAGTACACTGTTAAGGTGTTTGATTCGGAAGTACAAAACGAGTATCGTAAAACGTAACCGCAACTTAACCATCACGAGGGATTTTAAATGATAATCGTAATTCGTAATACGGGCCCAGGTTTTTCAAAAAACGATTTAGGGCGACCCAAGGGTGACTTCAGAGCTCAACGAACAAACCTATAGAACACTGTGACAATACTAAAATCTGAACGCACCCCCAGAGAATTCATATACTACGTTTATATGAGGTATTGAAGCGAGCTTGAAGCTCGCTTTGACCATTTGTAAACGGGTATTGAGTTGAAATGAGCTTCGTTCGACTCGATCTCACTCGCTCAGCGGTGTCGAGTCGAAATATGAGACGAAAAACCTGGGTCGAGGAGTTGGCTTAACAAAATGTTTCAGAATCGCTCAACACCATTTCAACTCAACTCCAAATCGAGCTCTCAACTCAAATGACGAAAAACCTGGGTCGAAAATCCGACCCTAATCCAACTCGATCTTTCGATACTGCATATAAACGTAGTAATTAGGGGTGTTCACATGGAAGAACATCTTGTACAACATGGTTCGATAACCATCAATGTTCTATCATATGAACGCAAAACCGAACAATGTTGCATGGTTTTCAAAATATTTTGAAAACCTGGGTGGTTCGTGCAACCAACCAACCTGTGTGAACAGATGTTGACAACTTTGATATTTTTTTTCATTCTGTAAATTATTGTCTCGGCCATAAAACATTCAACGGAAAAATGGCATCTATACCAAATAATGAGTTTTAAAAAGATTTTTTGAACTTTATACTAAGAAATTTACCAGAATTGTGGAAAATAAAAAGTGAAATTTATAAAGAACTAGCGTACCCGTGCGGGAACTCCCGCAAACAATTTTTTTTTCAACTGAAGTTTTTCAAAATAAATCATGTGTCTAAAAGTTTCTGTAGATTCGCTCAGTTTTTCTTGCATTGGAAATCTTGTGTAAATGGAAATCTTGTGTGAAGTACGGAATGTTGTATTTGGGTGTTTATTTTACTTCTGTGTGTCATCGTTGAACAGCTCTATTTGAAAAAGACGACTTACCACTGAAATAATAAACACGTTTAGCTTAGCCTAGAACTGTCACAACTGATCTCCTGTTCAACATGTGAAATTGAAAGCGTACCTACGAATTATTTTTATTTAACGTATGCATGTATCTGGATTAAAACAAAACAGCAAACCAATAAATCCAATCAAGTCCTTTTCTTAAAGGTAATGGAGCCAAGCGAAGGATATTTTGCAAAAACTAACAAACAATGAGCAAATCACATACGTATGTAACTATCCTATAACAATGTATGTAGTTAAACCTGTAGGCACATAAAGTTTAACTTACCTTAAAATAGTTTAAATTCAAAGACACACAAATATTTGTCAATTTTTTTTTTGTTTTTAATTCGGAGAATTTTATTTTTGTTTTATTTTTTTAAAAACTTTTTTGAGTGTTTTTATCGTTACTGTTTAAGTAAATTAATTAAACAATGGCCCTCCTATGGGCCCGCACCACCAAAGTATGGCATTTCAATGCAACTACTTATGTATATAAACTACATTTCAGTGCAATACGAAGATAGAAGTAGAGATAAATAATGTTGGGGTGTTTAGACCACCCAATGCCCCTCCCCTGATAATGAAAAAAAAATTAGCCTATACGTTAATCCAGACTATAACTTTTTTGTGTGTTAAATTTTATCAAGATCCATTCAGTTGTTCAAGCGTTATTGAGTAACAAACATCTATACATCGTAACATTCACATTTATAATATTAGTAGGATAGGATAAATTTTATAAGAATAAAACTCCTAACAAAATATAAAGAAGTGGAAGAAAATGCAAGTTTCGTGTTTTCTTCCTCTTCAAGAATATCGTTCATAATTACGGCTGCCAAAATTTGTATCGCCATACTGCTTCCGTTCACTTCTAAGATATAAAAATAATGATGTTCGACAACATCAGTATCCTATGTGAACGCAAAGTAGTGTGTACAGTTATTTTCCAATAGGGGTGTTCACATGGAAGAACATCTTGTACAACATGGTTCGATAACCATCAATGTTCTATATTAGTGCGGTATTACACAGCGCATGTATTTAATGCGCAGTTCTCGGTTATTTTGTTTTCCACTGTCATTCGGTGATGCGCGCATTATTACACGAAAGACTTTTTCGATTTTTGAGTCTTGTGCAGGTATCTTTCATTTCAATTTTCGTTGTTCGTTCGGTGTTCGGTTTAGTCATTAAAAAAATAATTAAAATACAAAAATGGAATCAGGGAATGATTTTAACAATTTATTACATTCATGACATAAATTAAAATCAACTCGCATGTTAAAGCTTTAGTCCATTTTATTTAATTTTCATTAGAAATAGCCATATTAGAGATGTTTGCTTAACAAAGAAGAAAAAAGAAGTGAAGCAAATTCGAAAAATAACGGAGAAGGAGAAAGAGAAACGTCAAAAACATGCAAGGAATATCCTACCCGTGCATGTCGAGAAATCTTTCTTTCTGTTTCATTTTTGTTTCTTTCTTTCTCTTTCGCACTTCATTCATGCAAGACTCAACATGCGCTGTGTAATACCGGACTTATGAACGCAAAACCGAACAATGTTGCATGGTTTTCAAAATATTTTGAAAACCTGGGTGGTTCGTGCAACCAACCAACCTGTGTGAACAGATGTTGACAACTTTGATATTTTTTTTCATTCTGTAAATTGTCTCGGCCATAAAACATTCAACGGAAAAATGGCATCTATACCAAATAATGAGTTTTAAAAAGATTTTTTGAACTTTATAATAAGAAATTTACCAGAATTGTGGAAAATAAAAAGTGAAATTTATAAAGAATAAATTTTATAAGAATAAAACTCCTAACAAAATATAAAGAAGTGGAAGAAAATGCAAGTTTCGTGTTTTCTTCCTCTTCAAGAATATCGTTCATAATTACGGCTGCCAAAATTTGTATAGCCATACTGCTTCCGTTCACTTCTAAGATATAAAAATAATGATGTTCGACAACATCAGTATCGTATGTGAACGCAAAGTAGTGTGTACAGTTATTTTCCCATGGAACAATGTTGTACAACCATGTTCTTCCATGTGAACCCCTCTAATGGAACAATGTTGTATAACCATGTTCTTCCATGTGAACCCCCCTATTCAAATCACTATGACAAGCAGATGACATTTGTCAAATTTTGTTTACCTGTGCAAGTTTTTATAATTCAAAGTGGAATTTATTTGTACACTTTTATGTATTTCTTTTAATCAAAAATAAATAAATACATCCATATATGTACCTTAGCTTTTTCCCAAAGTTACTTACATCATAAAATTAAATGAAAAAATGATCACCATAATGATTTAATGACCATAACATTAAAATTACACGAAGAACTCCTGCGGTGTTGTTTCCATGGGAATCAAAAAAATATACAATTCAATTCGATTTATTTTTTTAAATTATATTCTTATGATTCGAGAATTTTTCTATACAATTATGTTCTTGTTGAATAAAATACTGCCGATTTTACACTTGTTCCTGCGACCTTTCATCAAATGGTTCTTACACACATTTACACGCCTCTGTGAGCTGCAACGAATTTGCTATGGCGCTAAAGCTGGGGCCAATCGCTCCAAGCAAGTCGAACGTTCATTAGCGATGTCTCGTAATATCAGAATACAAGAACTTGTCAAGGAATTAAATGAACAAGTTGACCACTGCAATGACAAAGAGTTTGCAGGATTCTCTAGCCGAGCAATAGCGATTGTAATGCGCGAGAAGGGTATCAAACCACATTGTCATCCAGATTTTCCCGCACTCTTCGGACAATGTGTTACTCAGATTTGGGGCTATAAAAGGTTGATGATTGCAGTGGAAAAACTACGCTCCCAACAATATGATGCAGGCAATTCTGACCACGAGACGAAACTTCTTGAATTATGGAATGAACTAATGCCTGAGATACCTCTGGAAGCAAGGATAACAAAGCAATGGCAGGAAATTGGATTTCAGGTTTGTTTTAATATTTATAATTAAAAAATATATGTACATATGTATGTACTTGGGAAGTTTCATGTGTTACAAATTAGAAGAGCTTTTGACGATTTTGAATAGATCTACAAAAAATTTAATTTTTCCTTATTTCTCGCATATGTAGGTAGTCATAGTATTAAACTTTTTCGCTGTCTTCCAATAAAAAAATACATAATATCTACGGATCTGGATTGTGAAATTTTGTCAAAGGCCTTATTTGAAGCGGTTGAGGCAATCTCGACTTCCTTTGCGTTCTGTAAGGCTAAAGTAAAGATTTTAGGAATATGTGAAAACATAGCAATTGGACGATAGTTCGAAGCCTCGCTGTTCGGGCTATTTTTATGTACTGGGCCTTGGAAAGACGTTTTCCATAACTGAGGGAATCCTCCTTAAGATAAGAACAAACTGAAGAGGAAGTAACAACATACAAAAGTAAAACCTAAAACTTACATATATGTAATCTTGGCCTTAGGTTGTCAAAATTAAAGGAAAATCAAGTGATATATTCATTAATTTGAGAAACTTTTGCTTTAAGAAAAATCATAAAAAGATAGATCTGTGATGGATTAAGGTGGAGAGAGGGATAATAGTTTTCGATAGAAGATAGAAAAGCTGTGATGGTGATGTTGTGAAAATAAAGTTTAGTTCCATATCCATACGATTTAGAATATCGCTAACTTGACAGAGGCTTGAATCTACAAGACTATCTATGAATTTGCAGAGATGGTATTGGAAGCAAAATAATATGATTCATCGCCAGAATAGGGCCATTAAAGACGAGGGAAGTCACATAGACTTATTATATGATCAATTTCAATTAAAGCAAGTTGTGAAGGCAAAATGTACCAACATATAACTTATAGTGACTTGTGAGGAAGGATTTATCTTTATTGAAACGTAGTCAATATTAGGGAAGAGGACATTGCAATTGGGGATGAGTCTTGTGTGTTTTGGATAGCTAGTAGTACTAACTAGTAGTAATCGTGATAAACATTCAAGAAAGATGGAAACAATTCCTGATTGTTAACACTAAGGAGAGTTTATATTTCAAAGGGTAGAGCATGAGTTTGTTGCAAAACTGTATGGGTTCTAGAGCGAAAACCTCTCACATTCTGGTAATAAAAAGAAAAAGGGAGAATTTGAGAATGAGTAGAATAGGGTAAAGGGAGAAGCAGCTTAAGAACGAAAAAGCCTGTGATGTTCAGCCCTGCTGCGCTGAAGGTGTGATATCCGATTCCTATGAATATATTGACCTTCAGCATCAAAATCACTCGCTACTTTATGGGAAGACATATTGGAAAATTCATTGTATTTTATAAAGATGTTCATGAGAGTTGACATGTCTGTGGAGGGGACTTTGTGCTGAATGGAAACCATAACTCTTGTTTATGTTTTACCTTCGTAGCAAACAGAATCTGATTTATCGTGTAGTAAGACCCCCAAGAAGACGAATGTTTTCATATATTCTTGTATCTCTTAGTCTGGAGAAAGCGTAGCTACAATCAGTTGTAATAATACCGGAGTCTGCGAGGTGCTCAGGCAAAAAAAAAAGGTCAAAACAGTAAGAAATTAGAGTGAAAAGCTTAGAAGTACATTCCATTTGTATTTTGTGGCTACCGTTCAATAAACTTGTAATGTAGTTATTCCGGCCAGTAACTATTTGGATTAAAGACGAAATTAAAAATATCTATTTTATACTATAATCTTTTTGATTTTAATCAATGGTACAAATCGTCTAATAAACTTTTAACTTAATAATGTGTTTTAATTAATAGTTTTGTTTATAATTGTATTTGTTTGTATGGTTTTCAGGGTGATGATCCCAAAACTGATTTCCGTGGCATGGGTATGCTTGGTCTTGAGAATCTCTTGTATTTTGTGAAAGAATATAAAGACGCAGCACGTCATGTACTTTTGCATTCAATGCATCCACGATTTGGGTACACATTCGCGATTGTTGGTATCAATATCACCTCGATGGCTTTTCGAATGCTCAAGGAAGGCAGTGCGAAAACACAGTTTTTTAATGTGTGCAAAACTGCTCCGAGTGTGAAACACTTCCACATGTTTTACTGCTACCTCTTCTTTCAGTTTGATAGTTTCTGGATGGAGTCCGAACCGAGGAACATCATGGACTTTTCGACTATTTATCAAAATTTTGAAGCATGGGTTTTGTATGCTTTACAAAATGATGACACGGTTTTCAACTCGAATTCGCTTATCGAAATTATTTAAATGTACTTATAGTTTTTTTGTTTTGGTGTGCCATTTAGTAAATTCGTTGTTTATATTAGTTTCTTTGAATAAGAACAAGGCTACAGATTCTTATTGTATTTATTATGAAAAATATATACACTCAACAAATAAAATCGGTGTTTTTTTTTTTAATTTTTACATCAACATAAATGAACAATTATTAAAACATGTCGGGAGTGTTGACAGTCAACAGGAATATTAAGAGCCGAGCATCAATCAAGCATACAAATATTAAAGGTGAAGAATCACCTTACAAACATTTATTGTACCTAACACATTAATTCGAATATACATTTATGTATTTAAATTATTTTTTTCATAATCGGGAGTAATCTACCAAAATTACAAAAGCTAGAATAGGATTAATTTAATATCTCTTATAAAACTAACTAAACATATACAGGGTGATTTGCATAAGGTGTGACAAAAAGCTAGGGCGTGTAGGATGGACTTAGACAAGAAAAAAATGTGTGAAATATGATTAATCCAGTACTTTGTCACATTATTGTATGCTTATAAGACCGATAATTAAAAAAATAGTAAAAAGAAAGTTAATCCTTTCAATCGTAAATTCACCTAAGAATCCAAAAACTAAAATAAAAGGCTTTTCTTAGAACAAAAGTAGTTTTTGTTATTTTTGATTTTCTCAAAAACTACAAAACATTTTGACATCCGGTTTTTTGTGTTTGATCAAAAATTAATAAGAGCATTGAATATTGAATAAAAAAATAATACTTAATTACGTAAAATTTTGAAAAAAAATTGTTTAAAAACAAAATTTTCATTTTTTTTTTTCAAAATTTTGATTTTGAAAATTAATTTTTCAAAAACTATTCACTCGAACAACTTTATTTAAAAACAAAATTAAAGAATGTGATTCTGGCTTTTCAAAATACTATAGCACTACTCTCTAGGTATCACCGTTATTTTTTAATAATTTTTTTTCTGTTTTAAGTGATTTTTTTCTTAAATTGCCCCTCCCGCCTAAACGTGGGGAAATAGACCCCCCTCCAATACGATTTTTTTCTTGTCTAAGTCCATCCTACACGCCCTAGCTTTTTGTCACACCTTATGCAAATCACCCTGTATATTCATAAATACCTAAACATTACATTACATTACAAGATCAGTCCTAATGTGCATCCGCATATCATTTTATTTCTTATTTTTCTCAGCTATATTCCACCTGGTAGTGCAGTAGCTGTTTATAAAAAACATATTGAAAATATTGAAAGGGTTGCCAACTTATCTGAAAATGAAAATTGTAACATCTGTGTTCTTGGTGATTTTAATTTAACTAACTTAATTTGGTCTGAAACAGATGAAAATAAATTAGTACCATTTTTAATTAATTCTGAATCTGAAGTTTTGTTTGTTGATTCTCTTTTTTCTTTGAATTTAAATCAAGTTAATAACGTGCTAAATTCATTAAATAGACTATTAGACTTAATTTTTGTTTCAGAAGACTTAAATGTTAAAGTTTCTGAGTCACTTCCACTTCTTTCAAACTCTGTTCACCATAAAGCTGTCAATTTTTGTATTTCAAGTTATAAATATGATAATTATAATAACTTTAATAACTCAAATTCTTTATATCGTAAATTTAACATAAATAATTTAGATAATTTGAAATCTCAGTTAAATTGTATAGATTGGCTTTCTGAATTTAAAAACAATGATTTAGATGTGAACTTTTTTAAATTAAAAAAAATTGTGAGTGCAGCCTTAAATAGTACTGTTCCATTAATTCGTCAAAAGATGACTAACAGTCCAAAGTGGTACAACTACCGTCTTAAAAAGCTTAAAAATGCAAAAAATTTGGCCCATAAGCGTTACAAAAATTCTAGCTCTGTAGATGACTATGCAATTTACTGTCGTTTAAGGAAGGAGTTTGTATTCCTATCTAAATTCTTATATTCAAATTATGTACAGTCAATTGAATCTAAATTAAAATCGAATCCAAATCAGTTTTGGAATTTTATTAACTCAAAGCGCAAAAGTGTAGGTTTTCCCTCGACTATGCTATTTAATCAGAAATGTTCATGTGAACCAAATGAAATTGCTAATATGTTTGCTGATTACTTTCAAAGTATATATAATTCTACAAACACTGTTGAAGTAGTTGATGAATATTTTAAATCTATTCCTTCTTTCATTGAACATTACAAGTTTACAATTGATGCTCATGATGTACTAAAATTACTAAGAGAATTAGAACCCATTCATAAGCCTGATATTTTAGGCTTTATTCCTCGTGTTTTACGGCACTGTGCAGATACTCTTTGTGTTCCATTAACAGAGCTATTCAACCAATCAATATCTTCTGGAATTTTCTTGGAAGAGTGGAAAATATCGGTTATAACGCCTGTATATAAGGCTGGTAAGAAAGATGATGTAACCAACTATAGACCTATAACTAAACTTTCTATTATTCCAAAAATGTTAGATTGTCTTATTAAAGATATATTTATCAATCTTATAAAGGGACATGTATCAAATTCTCAACATGGGTTTTGTAAGGGTAGATCTACGGTTTCAAATTTAGTTGAGTTCACAAATTTCTGCATAAACTCTTTAGAAAGAAATAAGCAAATTCATGCAGTATATACCGATTTTACAAAGGCATTCAGTAGAGTAAATTTAAAAATCATTTTGAAGAAGCTAGAGGCGTATGGAATTAATGGATCATTATTAAACTGGTTCGCTTCTTATTTATATGGTCGTAAGCAATTTGTCATTATCGAAGACATATGTTCTAAAGAAATCCATGTTACTTCGGGTGTTCCTGAAGGAAGCCATCTAGGTCCTCCTATTTTTCTGTTACATGTTAACGATGTGCCGAATATACTAAAGTTCTGTAAATGCCTATTATTCGCGGATGACATAAAGTTTTTTGCTGTTATTTCATGTGTAAATGATTGTTTGCTCTTCCAAAATGATATGGATGCATTTTGTAAGTGGTGTACCTTGAATGATCTTAAATTAAATATTGATAAATGTGCTTCTATGTCTTATAACAGGTCCTTATATCATATAGTTCCATCGTATTCTTTGGAAAATGTTGAATTAAAAATTGTTCAAGATGTTAAGGATCTTGGTGTTATATACGATGAGAAACTTACATTTAAACTTCATGTCAACTCAATTATTTCTAAAGCTAATTCAATGTTGGGATTTTTAAAAAGAAACTCGGCGGAGTTTAAAGATCCTTATACTCTAAAATCGCTTTATTGTAGTATTGTAAGGCCATCTTTGGAATATGCGTGTGTTGTATGGAATCCATTAACTCAATGTGAAACAAATAGGATCGAAAGCGTTCAAAGGAACTTTTTGCGCTTTGCTTTAAGAAAATTCTTCGGAAATGTTAACACCTTACATCATTCTTATAGGTCTAAATGCTTGTTGTTAGGAATGCAAGCTCTCAATTCACGCAGGGAAATGCATAGTGTAATGTTTGTTCGAGATATTCTTTGCAGTTTTGTTGACTGTGAAAACTTACTTGCTTTATTGAACATATACGCTCCATCAAGATCTTTAAGACATAGGCCATTACTACTTGAGGTTGCACATAGAACTTGTTACGGATTACGTGAGCCTTTAAGCCTTTGTTGTAGATTTTTTAATGAATCATATTACAACCTAGATATAAGTTTAAAAAGAAATATATTTAAAAATTTGTTGTTGGCCTATTTAACCCACAAATATAATTCTAGTACATATTTAAGAAATTGTAATTTCGAATCTGTTGATTAAGAATATATCGTAGATAAATAAATAAATAAATAAATAAATAAATAAATAAATAAATAAATAAATAAATAAATCCTCGCCAACTTTCCTAAAATGCTCGCACTGCTAACATTTTAAGGGTAGTCATAATCCCTTTAGTGCGTGAAAATTATAAAAAAAAAATCAATAAATGTTTTGTACTAATTGCACTATGTTTCTGAAAAAACATTATTACCTGATGGGGAGCAATGCTGTCGGAATGGCTGCTATAGTAGCATTTGGTTACTTTGCTGCGAAAATTGGAACTGTGCTACACTCATGTTAAATAGATAAAGTTTTTCGGAACTTATCCAAAAATACATTGACTCGATGCAACAACAACAAAGTACAAGTACACTATCCACAAATAATCAAAGTGTACTGCTTGAGAACAAGAACGAGTACCAATAAACAACAACTATAACATCTATCAAACGTCAGTCTTATCCTGTGACCACGAATAATGAAACTTGTTCGAAACGTCAGGTGAAAGAAATTATAATTAATTATTTCTTAAGAAAGTAAACACGATAAGTTCCGAAAAACTTTATCTATTTAACATGAATAACGTTCGCGAAAAGATAAACTTAAAATCTAATATGTGCTACACATGTCTAACGCAATGTTATCCTCCAAAGATATTTTGAAAGAATGGAACAGTTATGATACCTGTAAGTCATCAAGAGCCATTACCATGAACTCTACAATATTGTCAGCTCCCTGGAAGAATTGCTAGAAAGGTTCCCCTACTAAGCAAACGGAATATTAAGGCTAAAAAAGATTTTGCCAATAGATTTAGAAATCACACCAAAGAGATGTTTCGCAATATTCTTTGTAGTGATGAAACCAAAATAAATTTATTTGGTTCTGACAGTGGAAACAATTTTCGTCGTCCTCGAGGAGAAGAGTTCAACCTCCCGATCACAAAAAAAAAGCGTGACACATGGACGGGGTAGCGTCATTGTTGTTGGGCCCACTTAACAAATAGATGATATCATGACCAAGGTACCGTATGCTGAGGACAATATGCCGTTAAGATTACACTTCCAACAGGACAATGTTCTCAAGCACACATCAAAATTGGTAAGTGCTTGTTTGCGAGACCATAGCAAGTCGGTTTTACCATGGCCTTCTCAGTCCCCCGATCTCAATCCAATTGAGAATTTGTGGCGGAACTGGAAAAATCTTTGGCGAAACGAATTTGCAAACAAAAAGCAGTTGTGGACTGCGATTGAGAAGCATTGGCAGGCCATTTCAGTGAGTAAGTGCCAGAAACTTATTGATTCAATCAATGGCCATATAAATGCTGTGCTTAAAAACAAAGGCGGTAATTTTGGACTTTAGTGTGCTGAGATTAAATTAACTTTTTAGCAAAGTTATTGCAATAACCCAAAGAATTTTTTTTTATTTATTTTAGCAAAAACTTAAAAAGTTTATTTTGAATGTCCCTATTATTTTGAATAACTAAAAATCGAGGAAACTTCAATTGAATAATGAAAAAATAAAAGTACAATAATAGGAAATAATAAAAATAAGTGAGATAGATTAAGAATTATGTGTTTTAATTAGAAAAGAAACATTTTACTTCATGTATTTCCTAAAATTCCTAAAAATGCTACGGTTTTTCTGTTTTCCCTATTATTTTGAACAGGAGGTCAATTCTCTATCTGTGAAACTGAAACTGTGAAGTGATAAAAAAGTTATCATTTCAGTTTTCACAGCCATTTTTCATTTTTACATTTCATGAACTCATATAATGCGATTCTGGAACTCATTCTGATAAATGGTTGTCAAAAAATGTACTAAACAGTACTAAAATGAGAAAAGCTCTCATTTTTGATACACGAAACACGATACTCATTTTTGAGTATAATTTTGTTTGTTATTCTTATATTTTATCAGGGCTCTTCACAAAATCGTTTCGAGTGTAAAAATAAAATTTAATATTTGAAAATATTTCGACATTTTATTATTTTTTTTCATAAAATGCGAATCGGATAGTGTGAAAAAACTTATTGCTTCACAGTTTTACAGATAGAGAATTGACCCCCAAGTCATGTTTATATAAATTATACTTTATTTAAGATAAAAAAAAACACAAAAAATTTGTTTTCGAATTTGCATTTTATTATACTTTAAATATGTAATATAATATTTTTATTCGATCAAATATCTGAATTAAAGTATTTATTATGTTTTTTTCTTAATTAACTTGCGAAATACAATAATTTCTTTTAAAAACTTTTATTCCTATCGTAATGCATTTGTGTTCTTATTTTTTATTCTTTTCTTTTTGCTGGAAGTTAATATAGCGCTGGAAAACACCATTCTTTAAAATGAAAACTTTTTTTCTTCCAAATATTCGAGTAAAAGCTGATTTTGTGTGCAAATTTTTTGAATAAGTATTTTTCAAACAAGCATTCTATTTTTTTGTTTTTGTTTGTGTAATATTACATTAAATGGCTACTTTATGAATTATAATACCGATAAATATGGCAAAAAAAAAAACTTGGAAATATTTATTTTGCATGGAATGTAATCCTGATTTATTGGATATTTATATTTTACGACAGTTTTGGGTGAATCGCTTCTTTTTTTTAAATAATTATATTGAAACATAAGATAGCTGCGGCAGTTTATTCAGTGTACATAATAATACATACATATAAAATAAATCTTAATTGATAGATACAAAAATTCGTACAAAATCACAATAAATTATAAAAAAATAATACTTTAAAACTGGAAGTATTTTGTGGATTCTCGAAAAAGATTTTGTTAATAAAAATTAATTAAAAATATAATTTACTTTGTTAACAAAAATACTAAAATAGGTTATCCACAAAATACCTTTAACACAAAATAAACTTATATATATAATGTAATTTGTTTAAGATCATTTGAAACAAAAATCAAACATGAAAAAGAGATAGTCTATTTTAATAATATAAATAAAAACCCGTATAAAAGGTTTTTTTTTTTGTTAATATCACGAAAGCAATCTCAAAATATTTATATTTATATAAGGTTTGGTACACATCGTCAGTATAAAAAGCTTGTTATTAAATTTATTTAACGGTAGAATTTTACTTCAGCTTCGACACAATCCTTCATCAATTCATCTAATTCAGCAGTTGGAGTTGGATTTTTTAAAAAATATACATCTACCTCTTGAACGCAGCATGCTTCCAGACTTCTAAGATCAATTACTGCTTCTGGTTTACGTTGTGCGTGTAATTTTTGCAAAAGTGTAATGCTCTCACCATCAGGTACTTTAGTGAGAGGAGATATTTTGGGATTTGGAGCAAAAACAAATGGCTTGAAGACTGATTCTTGTGGGTTAGGTGTTGCGGTAAACCAGTGGCATGATATACCAGACGAAGATAGTACCGAGACACTGCTTGAACGATTTGTTTCAGTAGCAGCTGATCGTAACGTTTCAAACATACTTGTTACAATGTAAGAACCATCATCAGCGGGCTCTTTACCTGGCCATTTTTCAGCGGTTGCTGGAGACGAGAAGCAATTCGCGAAATCTAAATCAC
Organism: Chrysotoxum bicinctum; assembly: GCA_911387755.1. Classification (NCBI taxonomy): domain Eukaryota; kingdom Metazoa; phylum Arthropoda; class Insecta; order Diptera; family Syrphidae; genus Chrysotoxum; species Chrysotoxum bicinctum. Next base: position 23,499,476 of record OU426988.1, on the reverse strand, counting down.
CCTGCAAAAGTTTTTAGAAAAATAGAAAGTTCACATTTGAAAGATAACTTTAAAAACAATTTATGTTTTTTGTAATGAAAATTTATGAAAGAACAAGAATAAAATATACAGGTATTCACAAAGAATTTTGTTTCCTTTAATTTTGAAACTTTCTTCAAGTGAGATCATTTTTGCATTAGAGTAAAAATAATATAAATAACACGCATTTACATTTGCATTTTGCAGCATAAAACTCAAATTCTAATATATACATATGTCGTCGTCGTTCTATGAAAACTCCCTAAGTCCATTTTTTGTGTTTTGAGATATTTGCATTTGAACTTGGAAATTAATATAAAAAAATCCAAAAATTATCAGAATAGCATAATCTCAGGCTTCAATTGTAGAATTTGTTTGGCGTAGGCATTGTGCAATAAAATTTTTTGCAAATGGTTTATCCGAAATGAATTAAATAAGAATTGCATCACATTTTTTTTTTAAATGGACTTAGGGAGTTTTCATAGAACGACGACGATGTAATCAAAACTGCGGTAGCGTCATAAATGTTATGCTAAATTAAACTGTAACAACAACTATAGCTTATAACAGCTGTGTGAAAGGTCAAGAAATCAAGACAAAAAAACTTGTTTTGTTGTCTCTCCAGGCTGAAGATTATTTCACTGGCGTTGACCTACACAGTCTCTCAAGGTACCATTACTGCGTCTTTGATACTATCGGGTTTTTCAATAAGAGCGCTACAAAAGTTTTTTTAAATAAAACAAAAACGGTTTTGGATATCAATGAAATTCTTTATTCCTGTGAAAGTACGTTCGATGCCATTATGTATGGAACTCGATTTCTTTTGCATGGCCACCACGGGCATGCTTGCAGAAGTCCAGACGCTGAACCCAATTTTCGACGGTTTTCAAGCATAAATCGGCCAATACGATACTGCTGCAATTTCACGTTCGATATTCGTACGAAATTCATCAATCGTCGCTGGCTTGTTGGCATAGACCATAGACTTGACGTAGCTCCACAGGAAATAGTCTAACGGCGTCAAATCGCACGACCGAGGCGGCCAAGCGACTGGACCAATTCGTGAGATAACACGTTCTCCAAACTTGGTTTCCAATAAATTGATTGCGACATTCGCTGTGTGGCTTGTAGCGCCGTCCTGTTGGCCACTGACTCCGAATTTCGGTAGTAAATTTTAATAATTTCGACTCGTTGTTGGCTCGTAATCTTTCCATCATGAAATGGCAAACCTTACTGAAGAGAAATGTCAAAAGGGCGGCAAGAAATATGGCGTCGTTTGCTATCCCTCTCGCTTTACTTTCGTAGCGTCCTTGTTGAAAAACCCTTTATAAGTGTACATTTTTATAGAACCCTGTTTTTTTGGAATGTTTTCTATGGTTTTATAGTTTTCAACACGTTTTTGATCAGCAGTAATAATACAAGTAAAATAGAATATAAACTTGGTTAAAATATTTGATCATAAAAATGAAGACTCCTAGAAGCAAAAGGCACTCACCCTACGTCACACCATCTCTCCATATCCTATGCTCATTTCCATTTCTTCCTTTCCCGTCCAAAACGAGCCTTGCCAAGTATCAGCCCTTCTTAGTAATATTTATTTGTTGAACACTATTCATAAAAATCTCAAAGCTAAAACCGAAAAGCAGAGATACCAGGCCATAAATAGTAACATATAAATAGTAACATACTATGAAAGCATACTACTTTCGCATTCTATCAAAATATAAATGCTTTGACAAGCATTAATGAAGAATGCTTAAAATGTATAGCTAGTTCAGACCGCACTGCGTCATTAACCGTCGTAAGTAGTAGGAAAATGGAATACATTTTCACGTGTAATTTGTTAAAGGTCATGGTGAAAAATTTCACCAAAACATCACTTCATTGAACAACCATTTTCAGATCAAAGGAGATGTCAATATGATGGACTTCATCTATGTACATATCTTACCTAATAAGAGGCAATTTCTAAGTCTACATTACAAAAATTAAAAAAAATACCTCTTTTAATTATAATTAGGTACATTGACGAACCTAGAACAACTTTTTAGCATTTTTGAAATAACCTGACATGCATATACAACACAAAAAGTTTAAATTTGGCTATAGTGTTATTAATTACACCGGTCAACACAATATTTCAATAATCTATAATCTACCAGTACAGTTTCATTTACATAGGGCGCACAGTGGGCACGTTTTCCATTTTTGGTTGCAAAATTCATATTTTTTGAACGAGGTGATATATTTTGACATTTTTTTAAATAATATCAAATAATCAAATAATTGCGTTTTTTAATGGTTTAACGGTAGAACAAGAGTTGTATTTGAAATAAATCAAGGGTTTTGCTCAAGCTTAAAACAAAAATGTGATACAAAATGTGGACAAAAATAATTGATTTTATTTTCATACATATTATTAAAAATTAACAACACTTTCTTTATTTTCATTACCTTCAAAAAAAGATAATTTTGACACATATTTTGTTAGTTTTTTTTTTTTTTTAACAGAGTGAAAACTGCAAGAATATTGGTAGGAAATAAGAAAAGTTCGACTTTAAAAGAATGTTTTATATTCAAATATTTAAGTCTCAATCAATAATATTATTGTTTAAAAACTGGTTTGCTCAAAGATTTATAGTTAAAAAGTGATAACCAAAGTTAATTCTTGCTGTTATCCGAGCTGTTACATACGTTTTTTCGCGAAATTTTGTTTGTATTTCTTGTTTTCTTCTTTTTTCTGCCTCTTTGGTTCCAATAATGAATTACAAGTACCTGATTCCAAAATTTAGTAGAGCTATTCAATATTCGTAATTGTTTTTTTTATCATACTTTCAAATTTTTTTTGGTACGTTTATAAATCGGACATAACTGGGTCGACTTTGTTTCAGTTATTTCATTAAAAACCTTTACATCGATCATAGTTACAAAATAATTCGTGATTGACAACTATAACTTTTTGGTCAACTTAACTTTTTAGAATAACTTTTTAGGAAAAATTTCTGTGCTGTATATGTCCATACTTTGATTTTAATGTACACATTTCTTCGTCGCTGCGCTATTCTGGTAAGACAACACCCAAGTTCTGACTCTCGTTCAAGAGTCTACTCGAAATCCTGACGTTGCAGGTCAATCCCCAAACATTATAGACTGGGTTCTTACCTCTGACTCTGATAAATACACTATAAATAAGCACATCTGCAAATTTCTCATGTCAACAAAACGCAGTTACAGGAATAATTCCTAAAAAAAACCGTTTGGCAATACGAGAAAGCCAACGGTCTCAACGATTTCTTCAGGAACTTTAACTTGTCACTATGCTTCCTCGATAGTCAGTGCAGGGGGGTCATTCCGTAAAACGATTATCGTCGGACGATATCGTTTAGACGATAGTCTCACTTCACGTAAGACGATAATCGTCAAAGTGATATCGTTTTGACGATAGTCTCACTTCACGTAAGACGATAATCGCCAAAGTGATATCGTCAAAACGATATCGTTTGCACGATAGCTAAATAGGTATCGTCTGTCATTAATTTCCATTACTATTTAATCAAACTGAAGTCAAAATGTTTCGTCGCAATTTAGTTTTGTTATGTACATAGTGAAAATGAAAATTCAAAAATAAAACAATTAATACGGTTACGAAGACAATTAAGAGATGAATCAGACCCTCTATCTCTTTCAACCCATATGTAAGTATATTTTTTCACATACAATACATAAATGTAGGAACTCAACAATGGCAACACAAATTCATGGCTACGATATTCCAATTCCATGAACATCGCAAAAGAAGAGGAAGAAGAAAATGGAACCAACCTGAAGTGCAAATGCCTTCTCATCGATCTTTTTGCCGCCAACTACGAACCGAATCAGACGTTTTCATTAAAGAGACATAAAATTAAACTCTATTTGCTTAAATATTATTGAATTAATTGTATAAACTTAAATTAATTACTAATAAATTAATTTGTAATTTCTTTTAAATAAATAAAGCTTTTGCAAGTCAATTGCATTCAAGCTCTACATAAATATGTACATAAGTAATCTTTCTTACTTATTGTTGTAAAATAATTTAAACCATTATAGTTTTGTTCAACGTTTTCGAATTTCAAAAGAAGCCTTTTTAATGATACTTCAAACTTGCCGGATGGTTGCCGTTCTACATAATGTACATATGTATATACCATCAATATTATGATTTGCTGTAACTATTGAGACTTTGGGTGGCGGAGGGTACCAATGGTTGACAGGCAACGATTTTGGACTCGCTGTTGCACAAAGCACATTATCCAAAATAGTTTCGGAAACGAAAAATATCTTGGAAGCCAAGTTATGTCCCCTGTGGATTAAATGGAATCTTTCTAGCGAATGAAAAGCCCGAAATAAAGCAATGGTTTTATATTTTCAAGTTATCGAACAAGCATTGTCTTTCATGAAATTCATTTTGACATTTCAGTCACAGTATAAGAGTATCTGAAATTAACTGAACGATCTTATACAAAAAACGATTGACGAGACGATAGTGATAAAGTTACGTGAAGCAAATTATTGACGATAACGTTAATGATAATCGTTTTGACAATTATCGTTTTGAAAGTTACGGAATGACCCACCAGGTATGATTACAAATTTAAATATTTTCGGAATGAGAAATTGTATCCCGAATAGGGAAAAATCTATCAAGCCAAAAGAGAATTCATGGTTTGATTCGAGCTGTAAAGAGGTTATTTGGGTCAGAGAAGTAATTATAAAGTCTGTAGTGGCTACCTAGGGAAACAAATGGTTATCTATACGAAAACAGAGTACTGCTTAACTCACATTTTTCAAAGCACAATCTCCATTCGAGACTTTGGACAAGGAGGAGAAGGTAACCCATCAGAAAAATAATAATTCTGCCGTCGCCCTATCGTAACCTGGGGTTCCTGGCTTCGAAATCGTGGTCATAGGCGACTAAGGAATGAAAAGGTTAAATCACTTTTGGGAAGCGGATAAGTAAACGTGACGAGGGAAAATATTTACTGATTCTTAAGAGTACGATCTGCACCGCGTTACACGACATTGGACTCCCCGACCAGGACACAAATTTGGTTGAGATCGCCGAGCGGTGTCGCAGCGTGAGTACACGGCCGGTGGTGAGTTTGCAACACTTCTCCGTTCGTGAAGGATAAAAGACGTTTCACCCTTCTTTTCTGGGATAAGAATGTATAAAAACACGACTGTTCGAAAAAATATAGGAATTGAAAATAATTTGTGAAATGTGAAAGCTGCCAAAGAATTTAACGGGAGCGTGAAATATGAGCTATACAGTTACAGCGGTTATCCTTAAACGTCGCAGCTGTGGGGATTTCGGGTAGTGTCTAGGATAGAAACGTATTGTAGTAAGATAAACAAGTTTAATTTAGTACCGCCTAAAAGTATGATAGGGCAATCATATAAATAGGGTTGTGGAAATAGACAATTAGAATGAGGTAGTATACTATAAGGAGGGTTTCATAATTTGAATATATGTAGGTCAAGGGTTTATGAACTATAATCCTAAGCAATCGATTTTCGTTGACGAGCGGTAGTTAGATAGCAGGATGAGCGGCGGTACTTCGTACAGTATTAGAGTACAACATTCTAAATCGAACCGCCGCATTAAGAGGAAGTGTCTGCTTAGCAAATAGCAAAGCAAAAATAAAATATAGTGCAATCAAAATCACAAACTAAGCTGAAAACTAATTGTAACTCGATTTATAGTTAAATTTATATAGCTTCCTATTTTGTTTGGTAGAACAAATAATTCTATTTTATATTCGAGTTTGCTGGATAGGGTGTTAGGGGTAAGTAAACGATAAAAAAAAGGTCTTTTTTGTGAGGATGGTTACAAGTCAATTACATTTTATTGAAGGTGAATTTCTGGAAGTCGTTTGCTAACGCATCCCGAGACGGGACTGTCGATTACTACCTGTGCTTGGTTGGACAGCGTTTCGTTGGATTTTGGTTACTTCCGTGAATGCTGTAACACAAAGATTTGAAAGAAAGTTTTGTATTGTAGGAAGAATATGTACATATCGTCACCTGAGTTCTATCTTGTTCAAAGTCCATTTTGGAAAATGTTGGGAAAATGATTTTTTAACTTCAGAAGCAAAATTTTTACTTAAACTTGAAAGGAAGTACTGTGGAGTTTTTTTCTCCATTAAACTCAATAATTTTTGTTTGCAAAATGATTTATAAATCTAAGTTTTATTGAATCCTGAAATAGTTAAAAAATAAAATCAAGTGGGATGTCATTTTGGATATTGAACAACGTTGTATGGGCTGTAAACAAGTTGATTAAATTGGTGGATATTGAACAAAAAAGCTAAATATTGAACAAAATAGAAGCACTTAATAATTAAATCATGAAACTACGAAAATACTATGAAAATTGAACAAAAAATTCTAACTCATTTTTTGAGTTAAGCACTAGAACATAATGGGTGATCAGAAAAAATATTGCTGCTGCTCGGTAGGTAATGAAATTCAAAATTTGTTAAACATTTTTTTGAACTCAATTTTTACCCTTCTTTTTTCAAATAAATACATTATTTATTTTACATACAATTTTTAATTTAAATTTTGTCATTGTTTTAAACAAACTGGCGCAAAATTTTAATTAAATTAGTACGATGCTAAAGCTGTTTTAGTATGATACTAAAATCGTCGAATACCTATATTATTTCTTTAGTATCGTGCTATTTAAAAACGCCACACAAGGACTTAGTTCTTTGCACGAACTTTCATTGTTTTAGGTGCAATTTATTAAGAAAATTGCCTTAGCACGATAATAGTTAGAAAATTGTAAGAATTAAGAATGAGTTATTAAACTACTTTAAAGTTAGCAAATCGTTAAGAATTATCATACTAATACCTTAATAAATGGCTGTTTAAAATTTTGCGCCACTGAGTTTTATTGTAATTGGTTTCTTATTATTTTTTCATAAAAATCGTTGTTTAAACCTAGTTTCATACTAAAACAGATTTAACATCGTAATAATTCAACTAAAATTTTGTGCCATTATGATTTTATTTGTAATGCATTGAAAGAAGATCAGGGGCCTGTTTCTCAGGTCATACACATCATACATTTTATACAACATACAACATTTTTATACAACATACACATCATTCTGTTTCTCAGATTTCATTGGAAGTGTTGTATGACATTTGCTTTGTTGTATGATGTGTATGATTCTGACATTTCATTATTATTTGAGAGTGTGAGGTTAATATAAATCGCAATTTTTGGTGAAGACGTGTTGGAACTAGTTGAAATTGATATACGTGTCAGATGACGCCTTAAAATAATAAAAGATCCATATTTTTTTGAAAAATTTAGATTGCCAAACATTTTTAGTGGAAAAATTGCGAAGATCAATTGTGCGTTCAACTAATTGCAACGAAGCCTTGTCACCTTTGCAACAAATATTGTTAACCCTTCATTAGCTTGGAAATTATCATGAAATCGGCATAATGCAAGCCCATAAGACAACCCCAATGAAACTACATCTCTTTATGCCCTATAGGCTCTACCATGTTTTGTGAATGTCGAGGCAGAGAACTTCTCAAATAAATTTTGTTTCCCCAGCATTGACTGATGAAAACAATGTTGCTACATGTTACATGCAGCAGCCACTTTACAACAGAATTTTGTGCTGTATTAAATGTATTATCATTTATAGGTAAATTTGCTGTATGATGTAAATGACACATTTCTGAGAAACAGAATCATACAACATTCCAATATTTCCAGTGTAATCTTCAGTCATACATTGTTGTATGACAGTGGATCATACAACAAAATTGAGAAACAGAAATCATACAGCAGAACTGTCAATATCATACAATGTATGATGTGTATGATCTGAGAAACAGGCCCCAGATTGTCGATATTGTATTTGTCTACATTGAAAGTAAACTTTTTTCTTGAAATAACTTTAGCTACTCTCTTTCACTTTGGTTCCGATCTTATCACAAATTTGGAATAAAACTGTGCTTTTTCAGACTTTTTTAAGCTAGGCGCGCAAATTCAATTTTTAGTTTCGCAACTGCTTGGGTCGAGCAACTAAACAGTTTGTGTTTTGACACAAACTAAACGATTGCCTAAAATGAGTTTGCTATTTTGTGCAACATATATTTATATGTTTTTTTATAAATAACCAAACAGTTGTGCAACTAAAAATTGAATGTGCGCGCCTAGCCTTGAGGTCCAAAATGAATCAAATATTTTCACACGTTCATCATAAGAAAATTTGGTGAAACAATTATGACTGCAACTAACGTTACAAGCGGATGTCATTTGAATATTGTTTACCACCTTGACCCATCCGTTTTTGTATATTTTGTTTCCACAAAAATGGTTTTCGATTTTTTTTTACTCGATCCAGGGCTTCTCTTGGTGTAAAGCATGAAGTTTGTTAAGATGAAACGGAACCTTCTGCTGGTACTACATTTTCCATTGAAGGTACTGAAATGACTTCTTCAAATAAAGGAGCTATATTAGAATTCTGAATCAAAGAATTCTGAAATACCAGATCCTGGATGAGCTGGATTTATCATACTGTAAGCGACAAATATTGTATTAAAAAAAAAACTGTCTAAAGATAAAAAGGTTTTTCAAAATACCTTAAAAGCGTTTGAAGATTACGCTCCAACTTTTCGCTTACATCTAATTGTGCTTACAGCTTCCAATGTTATATCAGTATTAATTTTGTGTGGTACATTACAGTGCAGTGATATTGAACAAAAATGCGGTTTTCCGTCTGCATAACTTTTTTAATAGGATTTTGTTCAATAACATACAAAACTAAATGGATTAGATATGGATATTGAACAACAAAGAAATACATGGTAGTTTTTTTTAAAGTTAATATAAAATTGTTCAATTTCATATAAAAACAAAAAGCAGTGGTTGATTGAATAAAAAAGACACTCAAAATATTTAATAAAGTGGTTTATTGAACAAAATAGTTCTTCATAACTTAAAAACTAAAAGAGATAGAAAAAAATGGAGTACGCCATTCGAAAGAGCATGTTCGATTTACAAAAACTGCATTTCTAACTCAATTTCGCCAAAAATGGTCTTTTGAACAAGATAGAACTCAGGCAACGATATGTACCAACTGAAATTGATTTTCTTCGCGTCGTCAAATTCACCCCGCACCCAATGATTTTCATAAATAAAAATAAATAATTCTGATGAAAAAAGCCGCAGAACGAAAAAGAAAAAGCGTTTAAGCGACCCAGCTTACAGGAGGGCTCCTTCGTCCGGAGCTACAGGCATCTTTAATTAAATAGTTTATTTTATATTTATTGTTTTATGTATTTATTGGCGTGATACTTCCTAGTTTCGAAAAATTGTGATTGTGTTAAGAAAACCAGAAAGGAAGGGAAAGCAAATTCTGAGGCTATCGATAAGTTGGACGATAGATTTGATAGATTCGTGCTGTGTGACCGTTTGTGTCTTAGCGGCAAAGGTTCCTCGTGAAGTGCTATTCCGTTAACAGCAACATTTTGCCCTACTCCTGTCTCAGATTCCACCAACACAGAGCTCTATGCAGGTAGGATCCGGGGGTTCAAAATTCGATCTTTTGGGTGACGTCGCAATAGAAGTCGTCGAATAGACATAAACGCGTGATTTGGGGGGAACCTGTGCCTTCGATAAGTATAATAAAAATCTCGCTCTCGCTCAAGGTTCGCGAGCTTTCGAATCCTTTCCCGACCGGTTGGACAGAATAGCTATTAGTTACCAAGGTTGTTTTTTAATTTATAAAATTTTGTATATTTTTTCGTTTCTTTTCATTTCATACCTAGATGTAAGTAGGATCTTGTTTTTTTCTGTCGCAGTCGATTCAAAGAATCGGCCTTTGATTATCAAAATATTTAGACTAAGGTTAGAAAAAAAATAAGATAAATTATAGGTCTCACGTACATCTTAATTGTTCGTTTTTTTTGGTTATAAGTAGGTATTTAGATTAGTATCTCTAAAGGCAAATCCATTTAAATCTTCAATGTTTTTAGTTTCGTAAATAAATATTGTGAATCACGTCAATGTGGAAGAAAGTTGAGTGTTTTACTGAGCTTCTAGTGGGCTCAATGGAGGAATAAAGAGGATTTTTCAGGGGGTGCGGTAAGGCGGCCGTAAAAGAATGGTGGCTCGATGACTTGACAGCGAAGATGGTAGTAATTTAGGGGAATTCGCTATGCTGGCCGACCGAATTCTAGGAGGGATGGGACGAGGCCCAACTGCAATGACACCCGCAGACCTCCTCTCGAAGTGTGGTACCAAAAAGTGGTGGTAATTGTTTCTATGTTTTGTTTTTTTGATAAAGGCATGATAAAATGTTAAATGATTTTGAAAGAGGTGAGATCTAGCTGTGAGGGGCAAGATCCCCCCCTTTCCGACGAGCTTAGCCGTGCCTCGCTTGCATGCCTTTCCCCTCGCAGCAGATATTCTTTGATTCCCCCTCCCCTAATCCTGAGTCCCTTGCCCAGTCACCCGTCCTTATTTCCTCCTGTCTCGTAATCCTATTCCCAATCCACAGTCAATATTTTCCTTTTACCTCGTTTCAAGTCAACCCTACTGAGGAAAGCCGGAATAAGTTTAAACAAGACCTATAATGATCATATTTAAAGTACCAATATGGGTTTCGTAACAATATGTCCACTGGTGATCTGATAGTGATAACATTGGCAAAAATCTTTACATCATTTTGGAGAAAGTAAGATTATTGCACTTGATATTTAAAAACCTTTGATACATTTTGACAATCAAGTTCTTTTATTAACAATGCGTGTATTTTTTTCAAACAACAACGTTGAGAAATATTGAAAACTTATTTCCAAGTGCGTTTTTTGAAAAGAAGCTTTGGCTGAAATGAAGCACCTATCGTGAGACAGGTATGCTGGTGGACAACACTACGGTGCGCACAGACGAGAATGTGGCTGCTATCCCCGAGAGTGTGAGACTCAATTCATGAACATCAACTCGCCATCGACGTCAACAGTTCAACATTTCACGCACTAGCCTGCGAAGAATTGTGCACAAAGATCTCGGATTATTCACTTACAAGGTCCAATTGACTCAGCAATTCAAGCACACGAACATCCGCTTCAACGACAGTGTGTTCCATAAGTAATGGGAACGTGTTTGCTTTTACTAATAAAGCCATAATACATAGACAAAAATTTAATTTTGTTCACATTATTTTTAAAAAGAAACTTGTATTTGGCCCACTTTTTATATAAATATAATGTTATTAACGATGCATTGGCATTTATATATTTTGATGATTAAGAAATATTTTGTTTGACAATATTAATTATTGCTTGATTAAACTCAAAAGACCGTGTAGAATTTAATGCTTATAAAACCCAATACTGTCTTCTAGTGTTAAAGCGAAATCCTCCTTTTATTATCTCACTATCCATCAGCCACACTTGCATTGAGGAAACCGAACAGCTTTCAATTCTTTGCATGTGTATCACAGATCACCTTGTGTAAAATTATCACATATTCGACGTTGCCAAAAATTGGAAGAAACATGGAAGAGCAAGCAAGACGTTCACATTTGTAAATAACTACTAAAGGCCTATCTTATTATGTTAATTATTTTTTGTTATCAATCACACCCAAAAATTGCTGTGGGCTCTCGGTCTAAATATAAACTATCAAATAAAAGATAATATATAAAGAATCTAATCAAAAGACGTTCTATGCAGTTTCAATTTCAATTGTCAAATTCAATTTCAATCATAAAATTGTCATTTTATTCGCAGTCACAAACTAGTGATGTTTTAAGTATCAACCATATTAAATTATAAAATTGAAAATTCAATACCCTATTCATTTACAGTTGTCATTGAGAGTTTTGTGTTCGGTCGAACATGACAATAACCACACAAAACTTTCTGTGATTACTTTGACAAATAATAATAATTTAAATAAAACAAACTGACTTACATCACCACTCCATAGACCTAGTGACTTTAATGAGTCACCTAATCCATCACTGGACTTGTCGATTGTGGTGGCAACTGCCAGTCCAGCAGTGGGTAAGCTTTGGAAACCGCTTTCGAACTTCTGCGCTGCCCAAAGATTTCCACCCACACTTAAAAGCCAAGCTTCTATTGGGTCGCAGATCAAAAAACTAAATCTGGCACTATCACAGCCGTTGGTGTTGACCAATGAGCCAATAATATCCACTGCCTCTGAAGAAGAAGAAGATCGCTCTAGGGCCAATCTATATGAATATTATGTATTTTAAATAAAAAATCAATAATAATGTCGCCGATGTCAGCATCACACACCTGACAAGATCCGTTGAACGCAATGAGTTGTTTACGGGCTCTCCTTTGGACCACAAAATTCCAATAGACACATCCTTTTCGTTGCTTCCACACTCACCACCCCAAATAGAACCCCCGTTGAGCCAAGATTTCTGGAGAATTAATGCAAACGATGGCACTCCATCGATTTCAGCTCCACCATCACACTGCAAGGAGGGTGTTCCATTAGTTTTGTTTCTACATAATATTTTTTTTAATCTTGGTTACCTTAACTTTGTCCTCAGCTTCACTTGAAGCATAGTATAGAATCTCTTGAACTTCACCATCTGCTGGTGATGAATTTCGACCGAAAATTACAGATTTCTCTTGGGAATTTGAAGAGAGAACAATGAAACAAGCACCGGCCACAGCAGATGACATTTTCTAATTAGCGTAGTTATTGGAAAAACAGATATAAAATTGGAAAATTATAATTGAAGCGTTATTTTCTGATACTGATTTAAAACAAAAATTTAAATCAACACTATTTGTGATAATGGAAAATGCAGATTTTTCTGACTGAAAAACGTTTACACAACTTTTTGGTGCAATCGTGCAATCCCGATCCAATTAAAACGAATTGGAGACTGGAGAGTGTGGCAAATTTTGTTTTGCAACGACGTGACAATAAAAATATTTCATGGGAGAAAATAGTGGTATTTTATTGAGAAAACAATATTTGTTCCCAATATATTTCACTTTCTTGGACAGAAGGGATCAATTCAGAGTGATTTTAAACGGTGCAATATTTGTATTATCTCTCTTCGAACTGTACATAACTTATCTGTCTCGAGCTAAATTTCAATTTGAAATGGATTAATATTTAGAAGAATATTTGGAGACAGAAGTCTTACAAGATTTAAGAAAACCACTCATAATTCATAATTCTCATTCGTTCTCATTCATAATTCTTATTTATTTTATTCTTATGTCAAAATTTAGCTTGGACCAAAGATCCAAAAATTAGTTCTTACTCTGGCGGGTAGACGGCTTTTTATGGTAAGGTAGTGTAAACTACAGTATGTGCGTTTTATTATTCACAAATCTATCTGGATCCGGATCTGGATCTTCCCCTGAAAATAAAACGATACGGAGCTAAGTGACAGCAGTGTTATAAGTCCGTATCTTTTTATCCTTGGGTTTGTCAATTTTCAATTATTTCTTGTCTTTTTTCTTTACACTATAGCTTACACTACCCTACCATAAGAAGCCATCTACTCGCCAGTGTAATAACTAATTTTTGGATCTTTGAAATAGATCCCGATAGAAAACAGGATCCCAAATTGTTTTTGTAATACATGTTAAAACTTAATCCAGATCCGGATCCAGATAGATTTGTTAATAATAAAACGCACCTAGTATAAAGAAAAAAAAAAACAAGAACTAATGGTGGATTTACATGTATCTGCATTTGATTTCTGCAAAACAAAGGAATGCCAAATACAGAATTGATATTTTTGTTAGATAGAGAGAAAAAGAGAAAAATACACTCCATTTTTGCTTTATAGGAAATTTGAGAAATGCAGAAGTCAAGATTATAGTAAAGACGAACATGTTCATCTTTATTATAGCATCTTCGTCTGCATTTTGTAAATTTGCAATATTTTCACATTTTTCTATAATTTTTATTGACGGACGCATGATATGAAAAAAAAAAACAATACATCGAAATTGAAGAAAATGGAGGTAAGTTAAATTTTCATTGCATACTTTCGTATTAACAGGAGTTACAGCAATTTATAGGAAGTGAAAAAGAGTTACCACCTATATATTCCCTCCCACTTTCGGGTTTCGACATACATCTACCTCTTTCTACTTTTCTGCATTTTGCAGATGCAGAAATATGTAAATCCACTTTAATTGAGAATTAACAAACAAGAGGTGGACATTACACTGCTGTCACTATATGATCTAAGGCTAATAGAAGACTAGATACACCAGATCGTGAATATGATATAAATTCATCAGCTGCTCATTAAACCTCAAACAGCCTTATTTACTAAAAGACTATTCACATGAGAGCGACCAACGACCAACGAATAAAAAAACAAAGGGGATTTAAAACATATATAAGCCTAAATTCTTTACAAAAACTTTACAAAAGAGTAGCAATCTAGTTTAATTTAATGTTAATTTATTAAAATTTGTGTTGTAATTGCTAAAATGAGAGAAATTTGAGAAAATAAATTAGTCGTCGCGAATTGCAATATGATTGCTACGAACTGTCAAACACTATTCGCGTCCCACATACCATCCACACTGCAACGAATGAATTGTTCGCGCGCGGCTAACCTGAAAATCATTCTAAGTTGTCTAAGTAAACGCCATTCACGACGAATAAAAACAAAATATGCATGTGAATGAAATGTCAAAATCGGCGAATGTTCGTTCATTCGTCAGTCGTTGGTCGCTCTCATATGAATAGTCCTTAACTCGTTTTAGCGACGGAGTAAAGTTACTTCGACTTTACAATGGCTTTAATCCTGTAAACCTCATTTATAATGAAAACGCACGAGGAATAGCGGTGGAATAAGGTAAAACTGGTTCATAGGAGGTTTAAGGCCGTTTTAATATCTAAATGTCATTTTCAGATGACATATTTTGAAATTTACAAAAAGGAGTGTAAGCAATTTTCTTTCCTTTCTTACTAAGACAAAAAGGTTGGATATTTTGCATTAATAAATTATTTATATTTTCCAAACGCTCTAACAGTTGTACGGTATTGGGAACGCAATGTGGTTGGTACATTCATTTATTGGATTTGAACTTTATACAATCCAATTTTAAGTTATCCAATTTCCAATACGCATACAATAGCCGTGTTTTTTTTGCAAAAGTTATCCGTAGTACAGTGGGATTTTATATGAATAACAAACACAACATCCGCAGTAGGATAAAAAGAGAAGTGAAACCCTGCTGCGGATAGAGATTTGACGTTTATTCGAGTATCGGCAGTGGTCCTACTGCGGATGTTGTAAAGGGTTTTCCAATAAGAGGTGTTATTTTGAATAGCCCGCTATTTCGGTAGCTGTCACTTTTGAAGCTGTCATTTTTTGACATTTGACAAGTAGAAACTACGCTATTAATAAAAATGGAACGATACACGGTTCAACAACGCATTGAAATTATTAAAATTCACTATAAAAATGGTGAAAATTTGGCAGAGACGGTTCGTAAAACTAAAACATTTTTGGGTCGTCGTGAAGCACCTTGTCGGACCGCAATACAGAAATTGGTGGACAAATTCGAGCTGTTGGGACAAGTTAGTGATGTGAAGAATAAAACCCGTGCACGTCGCTCAAGAACAACTGAGAATATTGCTGTTGTAGCCCAAAGTGTTGAAGAAAACCCAGGTTTGTCCATTCCTCGTCGTTCTTTGGAATTAGGCATTCCACAAACGTCATTACACCGTATTTTGCATTAAGACTTGGGTCTTAAGGCTTATAAAGTTCAGTTAACACAAGAACTCAAGCCGGCTGATCATCAACAACGTCGTGTCTTTGCTCATTGGGTCCTTGAAATGCATGAAAATGATCCGGAATTTCATCGAAAAATCATCTTGACTGATGAGGCCCATTTCCACCTCGGAGGCTACGTCAACAAGCAAAACTGTCGCATCTGGGGCTCGGAAAACCCAAGAGTTATTGTTGAAAAGCCTCTCCATCCTCAACGCGTGACTGTTTGGTGCGGTTTATGGTCCCGTGGGGTCATTGGACCTTACTTTTACGAAAATGAGGCTGGAGCAACAGTTACGGTCAATGGATTGCGCTATCGAGAGATGATTAATGATTTTTTATGGCCTGAATTGGATGGTATTGATCTGATGGACAACGTTTACTTTCAACAAGACGGCGCTACGTGCCACACAAGCAATGAAACCATCGATCTTTTACGGGAAAAGTTTCCGGACCGTGTTATCTCTCGAAGAGGTGATCACAATTGTGATTTAACACCTTGCGACTTCTTCCTTTGGGGCCACGTGAAAGATAAGGTCTACGCCAACAGCCCAGCGTCGATTCAAGACCTCAAAGATGAAATTCGTGAGGCTATCGAGGACATAGGGCAGCCACTTTGCGATTTGGTTATGGAAAATTTCATGAAAAGGATATGGTCCTGTAAGCGTGGTCTTGGCGGCCATTTGGCTGATGTTGTGTTCCATTATTAACGGCATACCTTCCTCTTTATAATGAAATAAATATCCGATCATTTATCTCCAAAAATGCCATTTTTCTTTGAATATCAAAATAACACCTCTTATTGGAAAACCCTTTATTTGCTTTTCATATAAAATCCTACTGTACTGCGGATAACTTTACCAAAAAAAACACGGCTAATGATAATAAAATGAATAATAATGGAAATCAGCTGGGGTTTGATTTAGGTGTATAATAACCAGAGTTTTAGATTTGTCACTTTTGTCCCCAGTATATTTGACATAAGGAAGGCGTAGCTAAAACGGCTAAGAAAATAATTTTAAATAAGGATTTGTTTGACGTGGCGTAAACCCGAAGTAAGTGATTCGGTTTAACTATTCCGAGGCTGAACCCAGTATTAGTGAAAAATAATAAATAAGGCTGAAACAGTATAAATAACCATTTGACATCATTTTAAAATTTATAAAATTCCGGATTTGGATTAAGTTTTAACATGTATTACAAAAGCAATTTGGGATCCTGTTTTCTATCGGGATCTATTTCAAAGATCCAAAAATTAGTTATTGCACTGGCGAGTAGATGACTTTTTATGGTAAGGTAGTGTAAGCTATAGTGCAAAGAAAAAAGACAAGACATAATTTAAAATTTACAAACCCAAGAATAAAAAGAGATGGGCTTATAACACTGCTGTCACTAATTTCCAATTATAAGACACGCAAAAAAATAATGCCTACCCACGTTTTTTCACAAAAAAATAAATAATTCTTATGCGCAGGTAGGTATATAAGTAATGTACAATTTAAAAAATAAGAAATTTGGTAAGTGTAGGTATACACCAGTTTCAAAAATTTATTGATATGAAAAATATTTTTTTGTGCAAAGATATTTTTGTAAAAATTGATATACACTTAAGAATTATTAAACAAAAAATTACAAAAATTTGCTGGCAAAAAATAATTTGTACGCATAAAGACAATTTTAGAATAGTTTACATATGCATAATATGTATGCATCAATTTTAGAAATTTATGAATATTCACATGAAAACTAATTTTGAAAGAAAAAATCAAATAACTTTTTCGAAAAAAAATAATTTTCACGCGTAGAGAAAATTTAAATAAATTTTAATGAATTAAAATATAAATACATAATTTGGAATACGAATTACAAAAATTTATTGATATGCAGATAAAATAAATATTAAACAAAATTAGAAGACTTACTTACTTACATCAATTACCCCTCCCTTAATCACCACTCAGTCTTTTACAACTTTCCCAACGGCAATCTCACCTTCATCTTCCTTTATAGACCCCCTTCTACCCCCTACAGTCAAATGCACCCAACAATCTAGTGAATCCACTGAATGCCGCTATGCTCTCTCTAGGCTTAGAGATAAAAAAACCTACGAAAACATTCGTCTGTTTTTGGCATATCTGCACAATAAACCGGACTCCGTCTGCTTTGAAGGTAAAACGAAAACAAGTGTAATGGTTTCGATTCAACAAGAAGGTCTCCCCACCGATGTCCCCAGTCTTAGGAACCTCTTCATGAAATACCATGATTTTCTTAATTTGTCTCCCCAAAAAGTTGCGAATGACCTTGAGACCTTGGGACAATATATTCACTCAAAGCGGATCTCGCACCTTCAACGTAGCAGAGCTGACCATGATAAGTTTTTTCGCTTCTAATATTTTCCCAACCTCCGCTTCTCCTTCTTCCAAAAATCTCCCTTTTTCTTTCTACTATCAAAATGTAAGAGGCCTTCGTTCCAAAACTCATGCCTTACCCTTTGATTTATACGCACTAACTGAAAGGAACCTTATCCCCAGCATCAAAAATCAAGAATTGTTCCCTTCTACTTTTAACGTTTATCGCGATGACGATCTTAACAGACCCACCAATGATTACCCTAACCGTGGTGTCCTTCTTGCTGTAAGAAATACTATTGACTCTTCCCTCATTGCCATATCTTCTTCCCCTATACTTGATTATGTGTCAATTAAGATTTCACTACCCCGAAAATCACTTTACGTTGTCTGTTGTTACATCTTACCTTCACAAACCATCGAATCCTATGAACTTGTAATTAAAACGATTGATCACATCACCGATTTGTGTGATCCCCATGATGAGATCATTCTTTTCGGTGACTTCAACCTTCCTAATTTAAAATGGTCTCCATCAGACGATCTTTCGTTTTATATTGCTTCCAATCCCACATCTGCCAAAGAATGTCTTTTCTTAGATAGCCTCGCTGATTCCAGCCTCTGCCAAATTAGTGGCATCTCAAATTTCATGGGTAGGCAACTAGACCTTATTTTCACAACAGACCACATTAACTCATCTGTCTCACCTAGTCCCCTTTTTCTATCAACCATCGACAACTTCCACCCTCCCCTTCTTGTCTCATTTTTTCACGATTCTCCACTACGGTCCACCCCTCCTACGGATCTGTCTTCTTACGACTTCCATAAAGCAAACTATCGTCTAATAAATGAATACCTCAACAAAGTCTCCTTCAATTTTGACAACTTAACCGTAAATGATGCCATAACCTTATTCTACAGAGAAATATTTAACTCTATTTCTCTTTATGTTCCTTTTTCCCGCCACAAAACCTCGTCTACTTCTCCACCCTGGTATAATCGCAAACTTCGTTCTCTGCGAAATAAAAGAAATAAGTTGTGGGAAACTTACCTCCGTTCTCGTTCTCCTACTGACTACTCTAACTATCTGGGTTCTTATCTCCATTTCACCGAGCTATACAATTCCCTTTACCAGCGTTATCTAATGGAAACGCAATCCAACCTTATCAAAGACCCTAAGTCATTTTTTCAGTTTGTTAACTACAAAAGAAAATCCGATGGCTACCCAACCACTCTCTCTTTCAATAACGAAACATCAAACGATCCTAACACTATCGCCAACCTTTTTGCTACATTCTTCAAACAATCTTTTGCTGATGACTGCTTTGTTCCTGATTCAGCCTATTTCAATTATCTACAAAGTTTTTCTGTTGGACCGCGCTTCTCCCTCGTTCCGTCGATCCCCATATCATCGAATATAAATTGAATCAACTTAACGATGAATTCAATCCTGGTCCAGATGGTCTCCATACTTCTAAAAAAATGCTCTTCCATCCTTTCTCTTCCCCTCTTAAAAATTTTCAGCCTTTCCCTAAATAAAGGAGAGTTTCCTGAGATATGGAAATTATCTTTCATAACTCCTATTCACAAAAAGGGTCCGAAGAGCGATGTTAATAATTATCGTCCCATTGCCAAACTTTCACACATACCCAAACTCTTTGAAAGTATTTTGTATGAAACCTTAAGTTTCCACTGCAAATCTCTCATCTCCCCCTCACAACATGGCTTTCTCAAATGCCGGTCTACAACCACTAACCTTGTTGAATTTGTATCCGTCACCCTTTCAGCCTTAGAAAAAGGCTACGAAGTCGATGTAATCTCAACCGATTTCAGCAAGGCCTTCGACAAAATTTCCCATAAGCTTATTCTTTTCAAATTGTCCACTCTCGGCTTTGAACCCTCTATGTTACAGTGGATCTCTTCTTACCTTGAAAACCGTTATTACAGCGTTCGATTTAGATCTGCCACCTCATGCCCTTTCTTAGCTACCTCCGGTGTCCCCCAAGGCAGCCACCTCGGCCCACTTTTGTTTATTCTTGCTATTAATGATATTGATAGGGTCATCAAACATTCTTCTGTCTCTCTGTACGCTGATGATACCAAGTTTTTCAAGACCATTTCCTCAACACATGACTCTTCGCTTATTCAAAAGGATCTAGACAGTTTTTCAGTTTGGTGTCTAAAAAATTGCATGGAGCTTAATGTCGTCAAATGCCAATCAATTACTTTTTCACGCAAACGTAACAAATCTCCTCCCCGTCTCTACCTGCTCCATAATCAACCCATACCCACAGTTGATAATATTCGTGACCTTGGCATTATATGTGACCCAGAGCTTAATTTTCTCACTCACATAGACGATATCATTCTCAAAGCAAACTCAGTGCTCGGTTTCGTCAAAAGATGGTCCAAAGAATTCTCCAACCCCTACGTAACCCGGTCCTTATACATATCGTTTGTTCGTCCACTGCTAGAATACGCCTCTCAAGTTTGGAGCCCTTACCAAATTACTCATATTTCCAGAATCGAAAGCATCCAACGTCGATTCCTACGCTTTGCTCTTCGAGGTCTATCATGGAACAATCCTCTGATTCTGCCTCCCTATCTAGATCGACTTAAACTAATCAATCTGAATTCGTTGGAAGAACGAAGAGAGATATCAGACATTCTTTTCATTCATCGACTACTCTCCGGTTCCGTTGACTGCATGTCGCTCTACAACTCCATCTCTCTCAATACTAATCCCCGTAATACACGAAACCCTCGTCTCTTTTATATACCCACCCACCGAACCTCTTACGGCTCCAACGAACCTGTCTATCGCATGCTACGGGCTGTTAATTTAAACATATGCTTCTTCGACTTTAACCTGAGCACTCCTTCCTTAAAACTCCTGCTTCTGAACCGTCCTCCCCCTCACTAACCTTAGCTTAAGTTCTTAGTTTTTAAGTTAGATTAAGAATTAGCTTGTAATAAGCCGAATAAATGGGGGTTTTGCCCCCACCAAAATTAAATTAAAAAATTAAAATTAAATTAAATTAAAATAAACTTTTTTTAATTTTCATTTTTGTAAAAAAAATAAAAAAAGTATATTTGGTGTACCAATTTCAAATGATTTACATATTAAAAAATTCATATTATTAATTTATTAAAATTAAGAAAAGTTATAAGGAACAAATTTAAAATTTTAAAGAACTTTTACGTAAGATCAAGTACGTGCGATCGAGTTGCCCATTTTATCTGAACTTATATTTGAAACGTAAGATGTTAACATGGGATTGTTTTAATTTGCATATCAAAAAAGCCCATATATAAAACAAGTTGCAATGCAAAGATCTTACCATCAAGCATTTCTTTTTGAAAAAAAGTTATTTTGGAAATTCAAGTCATTTATAAATGCAGTAGGTAGGTACTTTTTAATGGAAATACTTGAACGTCAAAATACGTATGATTTGAATTTTCTTTAATTGCGTTAAAATTCATTTCACATACAAATCTATGGGTTGGGGTCAATATTCTTTTTTCCCAAACTCTGCATTTCAAAATTTTCTTATTGAAAATTCTGCTTTTAAAACTCCTTATTTCATTATTCGGCTTTCAAAATTCTGAATTTTAAAAAATTTGCTTTTAAAATGTAACAAAACTTTAGGTTCATATTTAATTCAAATGGATTATTTCATAATAATTGCACCTATTTGTTTCATTAGTATAAGAATGCAATTTAATTTAATTTACCAGCCTATGTATATAATTTATTTTAATTTGAAAATATACCCACTCTCTACCAAAGTCAATATCTTATTTTTATATTAATACCTATAAATACGATTCAATATGTATACCTTTTGAAAAAAATTCGACACGCCGGGTAAAAGAAATTATAATTATTTCTAAAGAAAGTAATCGCGGTAAGTTCCGAAAAAATTTATCTATTTAACAAGAAAATTAGTACGTTCTTATGTTCCTACAAATTTCTACATAAGACATTATTTTCTTGTATTCCGAAAAAAAAATTGAAACCTTCTTTTTCAAATAACAGAAAATACCAATCTACATACATACATATGTATGTACTTGTACATGCATATCTTAATACATAATTTTCTTCGATTCCCAAAAATACGTCACAACAAAAGTAAACAAAATTTAAACTTTCTTTTTAAAATAAGTACTCGTCTCTACAAACAAATAGCAACCTACAAAAATAGTTTGTTTCTATTTCCCAACATACGTGACAGCTAAAGCCTAGTACTCAGCGTGAAATGAAAACTAAATACGTTCCAAATTACACGCGGAGAATAAAAATGAAAATAGAATAAACTTTTCCACTTGAATTTTTGATACTCACCTGAAATACTGAATACTCATATTTTTTGCTTTCATTAAATAAACTCTCGAGAGCAGTATCAAAAAATTCGTTATCCCTTCCTTTTTCTGTTTATAAATTTTCAATTTTTTATTTTGAAACAAAATATTTAAATAAACTGACAAGTGTCACAGTTTTCCACGCTGCCTTAAACTTTTTCCTGATGGTTGTACATTGAGAAATGAAAATTTGGCAAGGAAAAATTTGTAGAGCATAATTGTTTTTCTAATCCACATTTTGGTACTCACCTCTCGTAGGAGATTTCATGCGAGTGAACCAGGAGCCACATTTATATGAAATTTTCATTTTCACTTGAACTGAATACTAGGCTTAAAGAAAAATATAAAATTACATCTTCTGAACAAAATTTCCGAATTTCTTTGTGTAAAGCAACCAAAAACACATCAAACTTATTTGTATGAAAATGAATCAATAAGAAAATAGCTTTATTCATGTCGTATCCTTCTTCTCTATCTTCTGTTTGCCTTAACCCTCATAATTATTACTTACTTATTTCTTGACTGTTCTCAACTCTACAAGAAATAGTGTGAAATACGTCTGTCTAGGCAGCGCGTTTTTATATAGAGTAATGGTAATTAGTAATTACATATAAGAAATAATTATTTTATGTGCTACAGCTGTGCCGACGACAATTGTATCATTCCGAAAACTCCCAGTAAATGGTAATATCATCTGAGAGATGTTCTTCAGTGCCACCACTGGGCACTGATTGAAGAGGTTGCAGTACTGACTTACTTAAGCTTCCTCTTTCCGGTTTTGTGATACCGCAGACTGCCATGAAGCGATTTTCACTCATCAACTCATAAGCAACCAAAGCCTTAAAGTGCGAATTTCAATTTATATTTCAATGTTGGCCATTATTATAAAAAATATCTAAATCTGATGTCAAAAGATGTATGTACATATGTTTAATTTTAAAATTTAATGTATAGCGCCATTTTCATTCCAATAATTTAAAGTTCTTTCACCAGCACAATAACTGCCATATTTTTACTGGCTTCTTCTTCGCCAGCAATCAAATTGTTGTTGTTTGCTGCACTAGCTATGCAGCAGTTAATAAAACACACCTAATAACAATAATAACTGAAACGTATGTAAAATACTCATACAAACATGTTAATTTCTTTGGGGATATATTCTCGACCAGAATGTAGGTACTGCCTCACCACAACGGTTGCACTTATTTCCCAGGTCCCAAATAACAGGACGCTCCTCCACCCATCTGTATAGTTTTTTTTTCTTGAGTTGAAATCTCCGATTTGACTTATTTCTAAATATTCCTCTAGATATAGATAATTCATTTAATTTGTTGTTTAATTTACTTCGTTTTTGTCCGGAAAAATTTTTCGTTTAAATTGGGTTTTTTCTTATGGGTTTTGACAGCAAATTGTGAAAATTTCACGTTCCCAAACACATGTTTTTAGTCTAACTTCACGTACGTGCACATGAACATCGTACTGCCTGGAAAAATTAGAAGAAATTATTTGTCTGGGCAAACAAATCTGCTAACAAAAACTCTATTTTGTATAAATTAATTATGACAATAGCCCTATATTTTTTTATTCAATGATAAACTTAAAAAAAGGTTGTGTGTACTGACGTAGGCGCAGTAGAAGTAAAACTTCTTTTCCCTCAAGCAAGTCTCTGTAATACGCTATTCACACCAAATCAAAATCTAGATTTCGAGCAAAATTCTCAAAATCTCATCCAAATCTACTAGATTTCCCATACATTTTCAGATTTCCAAATCTACTAGATTACGACAAAATCTCCTCAAAATCTACTTTCAAACACAAGATTGTCAAAACAAACAAACCTTTAGAAATGTTCTGCTTTGTCAGCAAATTGTCAGCAAGAGAAGAGGTAGATAAAAAGCAGATAATGGTGTCGAGTCTCGAGTGACTATTTGAAATTTGAATTGTGGGGAGAGAAGGAGAGAAGATAAATTATATCCGAGAAAGCAGGATAAATGGACAGAAACGTCAAATGAAATCCTGATCTGTTCAGTGCGAACGCTTCAATGAGATTTCGTAATCTTGTTGCTGAAATCCGAGATTTTAATTCGGTGTGAAAAGCCTATAAGACTGAAAACGTATCGTTTGCACATGTTATTGACAGCTGCATAGACAATTTTTTAGCCCCAACGCCGGAAAAGAAGTTTTACTTCAAAAATTAAAAAGTGTCAATAATTGATAATTCAAAGTCCTAAAGCCTAGCACGCAGATTGAGACAAGGCAAATTTTATCTCTTTAATTTTAATCTCTACAAAACGTTTCCAAATCTCCCGCAAAATTTCGAATTTGGAGATATAACATCTAATTTAATGTGTTTTGTAGTGTATCTCTGGAACGGGTTGTCTTACAATAGTCGTTCATACCTTTTTGGAATCTGCTCTTGATGCTTTCAAGAGAAGCATCAGCACCTTTTACATAAGACCAGTTTTGACAAAAATCACTTTTGGAAATACGGTGGCTGTCAAAATTTGTCCCGCAAAATAATGCTTGTATCATTCTTTGTCCTGGCAAAATTTAGTGGAGACATTTTGTACAGCAATGCACAAAAGTATGAATTTTGCGCGCAAACTGCGTACTGCTCCAAAAAATATCCAAGACAAAATTTGTCCCAGGAAAAAAAATGGATAGGAGACAAAATTTTTCCCGATCTGCGTACTAGGTTACCTAAAATAGCTGGACAATGTTTTCCGCCTTTGCACCAAAAGCGCTATTTGCCATATATAGCTTAAAATGGAATTAGCGTGAATTGGGTTCCTAGCAGTCTATATCTTATAAGCCAATGAATATGGTGTGGTAGTAAAACAAAATGTTAATGAGAATATTATTAAGTTTATATTTTTACAAAGGTACTAGTCGTTAAATAAATGTGTTCCCTTTATCATCTAGCGGGAAGTACAAAAAGTAATTTAATGGTCGCATAAAGCACGTTTTTCGTATTGAGCGTTCAGTTATTCAGTGGTACTGATACAGTACGCGAACGGATCTTTTGTATCACAAAATTACATCATGAAAGTAGATTTTTTGCAATAATTTCCCAAAACAAAAACTATATTCATCACATTTATTCAGCAAATTTTGTTAAACTGAAAGAGAGCTATAGGCAAAACGTTTTACCTTTCACTCATAAAAAGGACCGAAAAGGAATAATATGAATTGATTCAAAAGATTTGCAAATCAAAATGGTTGTTTGATGGGAATTTTCATAAGTTGTTGTTGTCCTCCGTCGTTGTAAGTTGGTCATCGTAGAAGAACGTCCCTCGCTCAAGAACTAGTTTTTATGATACAAATATTAATAATATAAAAAAAATATTCAAAAGTGAAATTATTGAAAGTAAACGTGTTTTAAAAACAATTTTCATTGGAAAACTTAGCCGAATTCGAAAAGTAAAAGTGATTATTTTCTACAATTGTTCTCCTTAAAAAGTATTTCCCTTACAAAAAATATCTTATGGATCCCATCTTTGAGAATAAAAAAATTGGTATACATATTATCTCTTTCTAAATCTTATTAGAATAGTATTGGTGTGAACAGAGCAAACATACGTAGTACATAAAATGGAAAATGTATAGCTGTTTGAAAAAATTCTGAAAATTCTCATTTAAGTTTTCGTTTATTCGTTTATTAATTAATGCATGTAAGAAATCAAAACTTGTATGTTTTTTTAATTAAAATAACCAAAATATTGATGCAAAGATAATTTCAAAGCCAAAGTTGCACTCTTAGCTATGAGTTGCGATTTAAATCGATATTTTCTATTTGATTTTTATGAGTGGTTGGTGGCACTTCTCCTAATTTTTTTATTGATTATACTAATACGTACTCAATAAATAAATACCTAAAATTTAACTTTGGGAACACAAAACATTTCTAAAACCTTTGCAATACATGACTTTGGAAAATCCTTTTTTTCGTAAACGCTTCAAAACTTGTGTACTTATTATTATGTTGCTCCGTTGCATGGACACTAAATCATATCTTGCCTGTTGTTCAATTCACTTTTGCTCCAATGTCCAAACTTTATTTTGGCGCGTTTTTGTTTGTCTCTATCAAAAATTAAGAAAAAAAAAAAACAAAAACAAACATTTATAAATTAAATTAGAAAAGTTTAATGCGGTTGTGATTTGTATTTGCTTAAATAGTAGAATGTAGGTACCTACAGTTTTGCCAAAAACATTCCGGATTTCTTAAAGCATTTTTATTGATTGATGTTTTGTCAATAAAAAAATAAAAAAATAGACTTGTTTTATATTATTAGGTATTGTTTTTATTATAATGTAATCAATTACAAAATAATATAAAACCATAAGTACCGAATTTCGTTTTATATACATTTATATGATTTTTTTCCGCTTTGTAGAAAGATATAATTTTCCGCAACATGTTCGCATGAACACCCCCTAAAAAATACTTGCCTAAAAGTTTGAAACTTAAGCGGTAATGCCAAATTCACATAATTCAGTCACGTATTACTCGATAACTGATGCGGTAATTTGGCCCCAGGTTTATTTCTACACTTTCCGCAACGATTTCGTGAGATAATTTTATCAGATTTGCAGAAAGTTTTTCCAATAAAAATTTTGACTCTGGTGTACTCTGGTGTACCCCAGGGCAGCCATCTAGGCCCAATTTTATTTATTTTATTTATAAATGACTTGATTTCGATTATAAAAAATTCGTCTGTCCTTATATATGCTGATGACATTAAACTTTTCAAAAGAATTAACTCTACATCTGACTGCCGACTTTTACAAGAAGACTTAATATTATTTAGGGAATGGTGCAATAAAAATCGTCTTGTTTTGAATGTTGACAAATGTAAAACCATGAGTTTTACACACAAGAATGTTCCAATTATTTTTGATTACATGTTTTATTCTTGTCCTTTAAGTAGTGTATCTGTTTTTGCTGACTTGGGAATAGTTTTAGACTCGAAACTTACATTTACTGAGCATATTAGTTTTATTGTTAAAAAAGCAAATAGAGTCCTTGGTTTCATCAAGAGATTTGGGCGCGACTTCCGTGATCCTTATGTTCTCAAATTACTTTTTGTTTCATTTGTGAGACCAATTCTTGAATATGCCTGTGTAGTGTGGGCACCTTATTATTCTATACATATAATGAGAATTGAAGCGATTCAGAAGAGATTCTTGCGCTTTTGTCTCCGTTTTCTTCCTTGGCTTCCTGGAAACGTTCTTCGCCCTTATTCACAAAGGCTTACTTTTATTAACCTTCCTTCGTTGACAAACCATAGAAAATATTTACAATTTTTTTTTATTACGGCAATAATAAATGGAGCAATAACATCACCATCGGTTTTTGTTCGTTTTAACTTTAGTTTTAGTCGATCGAGTATACGACTCCAAAAACCACTAAATCAAATTTTTAGTAGATCGAACTATGGTTCTCATAACCCTATCAATCAATTAATCGAAATATTTAATAAATTTTATTTTCTAATAAGTTCACCATATGACAACTTTAAAAATCTCAAATTTAAGACATTGTTTTATAGTAGTTTGGATTAAATTTTAATGTTAAGTAGTTTTTAAGCATTTATTTATAAGAACTGTTCACGTTAGCATTTAACGAAGGGTAATAAATAAATAAATAAATAGACAGCTCGTTTCTGCGGAGTTAAAATTATCTGGTTTCTGAGGTTTACGAGGGTTTTCCGCAATTACATGAATACCCTTATAATTTATATTCAAATTATGTAATGAACAAAAAATTCTTTTTCAATACAACAAATAAAAAAAAAAAACAAATAAAACTTTTAAAATTCTTTTCTGTATAACACTAGCCGGATTTTTTCTTAAGTGTTCTAATTATTAGTATTAAGTACAGTCAGTGGCGTAGATAGGGGGGGGGATCAGGGGGATATATCCCCCCCCATTGGGATCGATAATTGTTCAACATAACCAGTCATGAACCAAATAAGTTAAAGAAACGCACTCTGAAATTTTTTTTACCTCTCACCTATATATATTTTATTAAAGATATTAGCTACACTG
This sequence comes from Chrysotoxum bicinctum, assembly GCA_911387755.1. NCBI lineage: Eukaryota > Metazoa > Arthropoda > Insecta > Diptera > Syrphidae > Chrysotoxum > Chrysotoxum bicinctum. The sequence goes on along the minus strand of OU426988.1, from coordinate 23,470,888 downwards.
CCGGTTTCAATGTCAACTCCCGAAAGAACTTTCTCCAGTCAGTAAAGAGAATAAAAACAATACAAAGAATCATGCCCAACGAAGTGATATTATTAAAAATATGTCTATTTTATGAACAGTGTGATAAGCTTTGGATGTTTACTTATTTGCAGGATCGTTTGAATGGTTTGGATGCTCTAGCTATTCACAGCGAAATACCTATAATAGCAGACGAGGTTATAAGTGTTTTATCTAAAAAGAACAGAAAACTGGATTTTATTTTGTGATTTATTTTTTAAATTAATATTATTTTACTTACTGCAGTGCCTTGCATAAGTATAACCGCACCTGTAAAAATGCGTTTTGTAGAAAATTAAAATGGGAATGACACCCTAGAATGAATTAAATGGTATCACTAATCAAGTAAATCGAGAAGAAAAAAAAGTTCCGTTAGTTTCTCTTCTAGTGGTTAAAAATTAAAACAGATTTTTTTTTATTGCAAAAGTATAACCGCTTTTTTATTTTTATCTGTTTTTTTATTTTAAGAAAATTTTTTCGGCTAAATTAGTAAAGGACATTGCTGCCCTATTTTCGACCAATCTAAAAATTGTTTTTAACATACTGTTGACAAGGTTATTTAATATGGAATCGTCTATACAGTTCCATTCTTCCACAATCGCCTCTCGCAGCTCAGCAACACTGTATAATTGCCTATTATGGACATAAATTTTGCGGGTCAAAATTCCCCAAAGATTTTCAAATGTATGTTATTCGATTCGTACCATCCCAAACTTTGACGACTAACGTGAATTGGGGCATTATCATGCTGGAAGACATGCCGAACTCGACGAAATCGTCTTAAGTAGGGTACCAAATTATCCTGAAGCACCTGAGTGCAAGCTGAACTGTTCATCTTTGCAGAGGTGAAGGCAAGTGCAACCTTACCACGGTCGCAGAAGGCCCCCCAAACCTTACAACGGCCACCGCCAAAGTTCCTCTTGAAAACAAACTTTTTTCCTTTTTCAAAAACCGGCCAATATCCGTTAAAACCACCTGACCCATCAAGATTAAACTTTTTTCGCCACTGAAAATAATCTAAAATAATCTAAAAAAAAAACATTCATTAGATTATGCCATTTGGAATAACAAGAGTTAAGTGTAAATTAATGGAATGTTACTTATGGTTTTCCAATTCCGTTGCATGTTTTGCTGGGAAAATTCTTACTTTTTTTTTGTAGACTGTTGTCAAATTTGGAGCTGGCATCATTTTGCACCGAACAATCACTTTACTGCTTTTTAAGGCACGAAAAATCGTTGAAACCGAAATTCCTAAGCCCAATTCGTCACGAACGTCTGGCAAAGAATGCGCCGAATTGGATGCAGCATTTATTAAACGCCTCTTATCTCGACGCGTCAGTTTCTGCAGATGCCTGGGTCTTATTTTCGTCTCATAAGATTCTGGATCTAGTAAGAAATTTCGGACGACACGATCGGATCTTTAAATTTTGCTACCAATAGCCCTTAAGCTTAGGCCAGTTAACCGAAAAGCTTGAATTTTGACTTTTTCCGTATCGCTTAAATGTTTACCACGCGGCATTGTTTCTTGTCATTTCGAAGCACATAACTGAATGAAGCTTCAGAGAGGTTTGCATTGTGCGGTTATACTTTTGCAATATATAAAAATTTGTTTTTAATTTTTAAACACCAGAAGAGAAAATAACGGAACTTTTTTCTTCTTAATTTAGGTACTTGATTAGTAATGCCACTCAATAAAAAAAATAGTAAAGTGTCATTCCCATTTTAATTTTCTACAAAACGCATTTTTACAGGTGCGGTTATACTTATGCAAGGCACTGTATATCAATATTTATTCTAGTTCATATTCAAATTAATGCGTATAATATATTATTATCTTTAAAAAATATAATTTTTTTATGGCATACATAATGAATTCAATAAAGTCTTGTTATTTGTTTTTTTTTTAATTATTAAAACTTAAAAAAAAATGAGCGAACTAGATCTATCCCCCCCCCATAGCGAAAAGCTATCTACGCCACTGAGTACAGTAACCTTTGTTATAAAATACCGCCTTGCATCGACGGGGCATCGAGACCACATTTTCTAGTCATTCTTCAAACTTGCAAAAAGATATCTTATTGATATTTGGGTTTTTTCCAAATACCGATTATTAAATCGGCCACAAATTTTCAATCGGGTTCGAATCCCGCGATTGAGAAGGCCAATCAAGAACGCAAATGTAACTTGCCGCAAGCCACTCTTAACAACGTTGAAGAATGTTTGGGTCGTTGTCCATCTGAAATACCCAAAGCAAAAGCACCTCCCCTTCAGCGTGCGGAAACATGAGTGACTCTAAAATATACCTGTATTGGTAACGGTTCATTATTCCTGTAATTTGCTGTATGTGACTGGTGCCAGAACATAAAAAACGGCCCCAACCGATACGCGAGGCTCCTCCGTGCTTGACTATAGAGAGTACATTTGTTGGATCTAAGCGGGTTCCTTTTGAGCGCCTAACTGTTGTCACCCCTCATTTGGTTATAGATCAGTTGAAATGATTTTTCGCAAATTTAAGTTTGGTTATAGACATTTATAGTCAGAAATTACTCGGGGCTATAGGAAAATTAAGCTCGTTGTAAATTGTTTTCGAAGCCGCAAATCTTTGATCTTTGAGCACAGAATTCTTGATGCGCCTATCATTTTTGGATAATGTTTTGCTAGGGCATCCAACAAAATGGTCTACTTCCACAGGTGTTCCACTTCAAATCTTTCCAATAATGGCATAAGCAGGCGATTTCTGTTTTTTAAAAGCTTGAAACTTAAAATATTTCGTTGTAATTGCGAGACAGCTACTTTTGTAAATAAAACTAAGTTTGATTAGCCTTTAACAAAAAGAAAAAAAGGAATTTGCCAAAATATCGCATTTGAAATTCGCTCATGAACAAAGCCTTGGCTCTTAAGAGTTTCACAAAAAGAATATTTCGTCGTCGTTCTATGAAAACTCCCTAAGTCCATTTTTAAAAAAAATGTGATTAAATTCTTATTAAATTCATTTCGGATAAACCATTTGCAAAAAAATTTATTGCACAATGGCTACGCCAAACCCATTCTACAATTGAAGCCTGAGATCGTGCTATTTTGATAATTTTTGGATTTTTTTTATATTAATTTCCAAGTTTAAATGCAAATATCTCAAAAAACAAAAAATGGACTTAGGGAGTTTTCATAGAACGACGACGATTTATTCATTAACTTTTATAAAACTTATATATTTGGGCATTGATTAGGTAATACGTTTGTATATAGAAATTATAGTACTCTCATGAAGACGAATGATGTGACATCTTAAGCATAGCGATAGTACTTGTTAGATTTGTCTCTGCTAAATTTAATAATGAAATATTCTCTTTTTTTACTGCTTGTTTTGTATCTTATCTTTTATATCTTACATCTTACGGTCATGCCGGTGGAGTTGGAGCCGATGCCACCTTAAAAATGGGTCTTGACCGAAAACAACAAATCCTCTAATGATATCTTTTGTTATAAAAAATACTTGTTATGTTGGCCGTTCGGATTTGGCAGAAATGAACATAGGAATGGTTGAGAATTTATATTGAAACAAGGTTCAGACCCTGCAGGTAGATTTTTTAATTAAGGTTAGTATCGGGTTTTCTAATAAGAATTTGACAGCCATTTGAGTTATATTGAAAACTAGGTGACCCGGTGAACTTCGTATCACCTAAATTTTTTTTGAAAAAAATCTGCAAAATTTATATCTACATTAAATGCAACACAGTTATACACTTAATCAATTTAAGGCTTTCTGATGTACTTTATTTTGTCTTTTTTTGCGCGAACACGCGACTCCAAGTTTTCTCCGGGAAGAAAATTCTGAATGGTTGCATTGAGATCATCGACACCTTTGTTTTTGGCCGCCAATATTGCTCGTTCACTCAGCCAATTATGGTTTCTGAACTGTTGTTCCATGTCCGTAAGAACACGCTGAATAAGCTTCTCTTTTGAGTAGACGAAGTGACAAAAATCCGTGAGTAGTGTAATTAATCCGGTCTAGGTGTCAACTGCGACCTTACCATTTCCAATATACTCGTATAATAGCTGCTTCAAAAACATAATCGCATTTTGATCTTGTTCCAAAACACTCGGATGTTAATTGGATGATGTGGATGATGTGATGTGGAGATAATAATTCAAGCATGCGTTTAGTTCGTTCGTCAGCAACAGTTGATCGGGGAATAATTAGTAAAAAGTTTGACGAAAATCACCTCAAAACAGAATCATGGCTCCACACAAAATTTTTTGGTTGTCACGAAGATCTTTTAACCTTCTGTCCAGTGCTTCCAGTGAACTCTTATGAGCCATCGTACATTCATCTCAGACGTTCAATTTGCATATCTATAGAATCTTCGCCATTGCGCTGTTTTGGCAATGTTGCAAGCTGGTGCCTCGTTGGTTTGCATGTTTAGTGGTAATTTCAAGGCAGAATGTGCAGTTCGTCCACCTTCTAACAATGTTGCAGCTATTCCAGATAAAGCCAATGCTAGGGCTACTTCATTTTGCGACCTGATCTTTACCAACAGCAATGAAATTAGGAACGCTTTTCCAGTCCCCTGGGAGCATCAAAGAAGTTAATTTTATCAGATTCACTGTTAAAAATTTCCATCAAAGTATCGTACGCAATTCTTTGTTGATCATTCAATTGCGGAACTAACTGTTTTAGCTAATACTGAACTAACTGTTTTGGCCAATACATCAGTATCCTATTGTTGCTCTCTTTGCAACACGTGGTTAAATGCATCACCTTTAGGACGATTGGGAGATGTCATGCCCAAACACGACAATACTTTATTTACCATTAATAAACACATATATTCTATAATGATCAATGTATCATTGTAAATTTCTGCAGTAATTTGTAGTGTAACGAAATCAAATGTTTCACAGCTAGGAACATTTTGTAAAGAAAAAGTAAACTGTCGTTTTTTGTATTTTCCGTTACTTATTATTTATGTTTCTCATCGTTTAAACCTTCCCTGAACTTCCACAAATATTTCAAGATCAAAATTAGCCATTCTCGAGTTTTAGCGAGACAAACGAACAGCAATTGATTTTTATATAAATATAGATTGTATTATTGATTTGATTTGTATTATTGATTTGAAGTACAATCAAAATATTTATGTATTGAGTTTGACGTCGTTGACAACGGGCATGTTTTCTAGCCGTCGATTCGTTGAAACCGTTCAATTCATTCGATGACTCGACCATATATTTCGACAGAAACGGCTTTATAATATAAAATCATAATAAAATTGAGTTTTTAATAAGACGATTGTTACACCCGCTCTGTGACTTGTGGCACTTGTTCTTGTGGTCTTGTTGAATCAACATATCATTCATTTCTAGTCCGTGCAATCGACCAAAGAAATACTTTGCAACATAGTCTATGTAACGATCTCCAGTGACTGTAATATGACGGTCATAATCAAACCACACAAAACCACAAGCATAACGTCCGAAAATTGACGTTAGCACTCTAAAGTTACGGTCATCCACTCAGAATTTTGGTAATAAATTTTAATATTAATTTAATTCAACCTCTACTTATTCTCTATTGTTATGCGGCATGTTTTTTATCAGCATCATTTCGAACTTTAATAAATTTATAGAATTTAATACAGTTCGTTGTTGTAACTTAATATCCACTCCCCGTCCATGCAGAGGGATACAAAAATCACTAAGCCTCTGATAGACTCCATGCATCTGCACCTTACGTACATAACCAGGACGGGTGATAAGTACCTTACTAACCTATTGCTAAAGATAACTTTTTACAAGAAAAGTGCTTTTCATCTTAGCCGTTCGGACTCTGTACAAAAGTATAGGATCCCCCTTTAAAAAAAAAACAAAGAAACAAGAACTATTTTGAGTCTGTCGCGCGCAAAAAATGCTTTTGTTACAGTTTGAATGGTACGCGGATCGCGAATAGACTTTGAAAGTTCATAGCAATAAAATTGGAATTTGTGACGACTAATTTATTTTTTCAGATTTCTCTTATTTTAGCAATTAAAACGCAAACCGCAGTTAACCGGGAGAGTATTTTAATTTTCTTAATTTCATAACACATTGGAAATTTGACGTTTGATTAAAAAGACGATCGTTATAAAAGTGTGAAGAAGGATTAGTATACTGTAATTGAAGTCTTACCCTAATGTCAATTATCGCTTCCACTTGCCTACTATTATAATAATGATATTATATTTTGGGGTATGAAATAGTTTCATCCTATGCAAGAGCAAGTTGTTGCAAGGTGAGCTGGACCGAGAACCTTCCGAGCATATGCATTCAAAGTTAAAGAACGACTTTAAATTAAATTGAGGTTATAGCGAGTTTTTCACTTCTAGGACTAGAATTTAGGGGGAAAAATATAAAAAATAATTAACTGAAATAAATCTCACATATTGGGACCATAGTAATTTTGCTAAAATTATCAAATATCAATATTCACCATGCCGTAATAGTTATTGTGTTAGACTCACACCACGGAGATCTAGCGTTTGATTCTCAGTCCACCACCTATAAAAAATTACAAAATCTCCCAAGAATAACTGTTGTAGGTCTGTCCCCTATATTCCCGTCGAAAACACTTAAACAATTTGATGACGTGGAGACCAAGTCACTTTAAAGTTTAAAGATTTCCTGTGTTTGTGACTGGGATAAAGAAGAAACTCCAATTTCCTGGCGAATGCAAATGGCTGAATTGAGGAACACTTTTTCATGATAAAATATATTTTGGAGGATTTGTCACTTCTTAGAAAGACACAATACCTACCCCTTAAAAACACATTTTTGTTTTCAAGTAGCTTAAGTCAGAAAAAAGGTGTTATTACTGTACCTGTCATAGGACGTTTTATTTTCTACGTTCTCATTAGCAGCTTTATATAGGAGCTTCTTTGAATTTGAAAAATATATTGTTTATAAAAATTTTCCAAAAAATAGTTTTTAAATTTTTGAAAAAAAAAGTTCCAATTTTTTTTTTTTTTTTTGAAAAATCCATATATTGAAAACCTGTGAACGGTTAGTTTTGAAATTATTTCCTAAAATCTATATTATTAAATACTTAAAATTGGCATCTAAATTTTTTTCTTCTATATCTGGTTTCTTATATAAAAAATGAATTTAAAAATAAAACGATTTTTGAACTTTGTTTACATAAATTCATACTTTTCTAGAAATAAGACGGCAATTTTATGCAGTTGACATTTTGCTTTAATTAAATCCATGCTTTTGTATTTATAAACAATTTTTAAATTCCAAAGAGCATAAAATAACATAGGAGCAAATACGTGCGATCTAGTCGTGCATTTTATTTCTTTTAGAAAATAATCGGCCCTAGCGAGGTATCCGTTCGGAGCGGAAACTTGTCCGGAACGCATACTTTGTCGGAGGGTTAAATTGCTTTCGAGGTATCCTATCGGAAAGAAAAATAATACACAAATGCGTTGGCGCAATTTGTTCCGCGAAGAATTTGTGTCGGACGAAATCGGAAAAACAATTGCATTTAGCTGTCAGAAATTTCACAAATAAAACACTTCAACACAGTTCACCGGGTACGTTAAAATAATGTCAGAGAAAAATTCCGAACAGTTGTTCGGAAGAATACTTCGAAGCAAAAATCTTCCGAGTCGTATAAAATCGGAGAACGCTCCGAACGGATACCTCGCTAGGGTCGAATAATAATAGCTCTATACCACTCCATGTTTTTGAAATGATTCAATCTTAAAGGAAAAATAAAAACTTTTCTGAGCTTGAGGCCTTACATTTAGACTCAATATCTCAGAAACCCGAAGGCATATAATAGTCCTATTTATGTCATTAGCCATCATTTGATCTCTGTTTATTTTTTCATGGATCGACTGGGACTTATTTCAATAGAAAACCAAATTTTTCACCATCTGACATTTTTTTTACCAAAGATATTCGTTAAAATACATTTTGGGTTTTATTTCAAAATCTTATACATATATATAAAAATAAGTTCGTGTTCGACAAACTCGAAAACGGATTGGTCGAATTTTCAATTTCTTGCTTTAAGTTAGCTATCATTTTGATGATGGCTTTTGTGCTTTGCACACAAACCGCTTAAGTTTTACTGATTGAAATAAATAAAACATGATTCGTCATACTGTAGTTGAACGTTTGACTATACTTTAATTATGTGCAAAATCACGTTTAAAACGCAGATAATAACATTATATTCAATCTGTAACTTTAGAAAACTATTAACAATTTGTAATTACATATATTGTTTTCTTTTACCTACTTTTTGTGAAAAATTAATTTCATTGGAATGAGATTGTCATCTGTGGACATTGACGTATTTACTTATTGTATTTACTTGTGGTTTATTGGCAAAGTAGATGGCGTATCAATAATTCATGTTCATCGAAATTTGTGACGGATTATATGTAAAATGCGATTGTTTAAATGATCTAAAAAGATTTTGTTTTCTTTTATATTGTACACTTCATGTTGCTCAAATGAAATCTGTCAGTTTTGGTTATAAATCGACCCTACGAGAATCAATAAATAAAATCTTCAATTTTTTTTGGAAATATGTAAAAATGCTAAAACTAACTGTACACGTGCGTGTTGAACTGCATAATGATTCAAAAATTGTTTTATAAGATTGTGGAAAAAATGTTTGCCACTAAATGATTTCTTAAGTGAAATTGGTACAAAATGCATTTCTAAACATCGCACAGAACAAAATGAAGCTGTGAATTATCCTACAGAATTTCATATAACGCAGCAAAGATTGCTTCACTCTATACTTTGTAGCGCTACGAAGTATGAACAATGTTATAGAAGTAACTATTTTAATTGGTAAATATAGGGGAGAAATGTGCTCATTTCTAAAATTCCCTTAATTTTTCCTGATTTGAATCTAAGCGTTTACAATTTCCAACTCACCTTGCGTTTGCTATAACAATTAACAAATCATAAGGAAAGTCATTAGAAGTATGAGGTATAAACTTTGCAAATATTTATCGCGCACAATTTAATTTTAGATGTTTACGTGTGGGATAGGTCAGGTGAAACTGGCTTTGAGCGGATAACTGACACATTAAGATCTCATATTAGTCCGTTGCAATTCATGGCTCTAGGAAAGCTTTTTTTGAACATATTAAACCCTTAGAACATGTTTGCTCTGTCGCCAAACAAGTGGTGATATTGTTTCACCTTAGGTTTGTTCTCACACTCGCATCTTGGTTTAGCAAAAGTTTGCATGTAGAGTATTGGATATTGGTTAATCAATCCTCTCTGTTAAAAAAGATATTGTTGTATTACTTATAGCGAGTTCATTCGCTTCACAGTTTCCGGGAATATCGCGGCAACCAAAATAGGTGTTTGTTGAGCTTCGGCGCTACTACCACGAGAGATGATCCGCAGTTAGGTAAATGCTGCTTCTGAAATTCGCTAAAATTATTATGAAAACGAAATGGTAGACTTAAATGTAGTCTTTCCGAGGACACGCTTCCACCAACTCCGTCATCGGTTTTGTATCTATCATTGAGTGGGTACTCCGTCGATATTATTTATTTATGAATTTTATGGAAAACGAAAATAGTTGCTTAATTAAATTAAATTAAGTTATTATTATTATTATTAATGATCAACTTGAAAAAAAGTATTTTTTTAAATAGTTTTCTGTCTTTTCGAATTTCGAAACGACAGAGAATACTAAAACAAAGAATATATATGGGCTTATCCGTGCAAATTTTAACTTTTGCCATGCGTCGAAATATATAGACATTATTATTAAATACTAGCTATTATCAGCCCGCTTCGCTGGGCGTTATTTATATTAATACAAAATTGCGAGAGGTTCATAACTTCTAGCAAATTATTTTTATACAATTTTAAAATTATTTTTAAAGAATTCGTTTAATTTTTTATTTATTAATTTTTATTCTTCTCCTGAAGATTCATCTGTAGTTTTATTTCTACTACTACTCGAAATAGTAATGTTATTTAGATTTTGTGCTGATTCCTCAACATCTTCATCATCAAATAAATTTTGAATTTCAAAAATATCTATTTTTTCTTTGTCGCTGTTACTTCTTTTCATAGCTTGTTCTTCTTTTTTGATAATTTCATTTTCTTGCAATTTTTTTTTTTCCAATCGGACTTTTTTCTTTGGAACATCTTAAATAAAATAACTAATTAATTAACATTCTACAAAAGTCTGCTCAATCAGTTTTACCTTCATCGATTTCAATTTTTGTGGCAAGATATATATTTTTAAAAACATCGATTCTTATAATATTTTGTTGGACTTCAGAAAAATTCTTAATAGAATCTTCAAATTTGTTTATGGCTTGCATTGTCTTTTTTTTAATTCATATGCATCCATTTTCTGTTTTTAAAATATTCGTTAAAAGAAAACAGTTAAAATATAAAACTGAAATAATAAAAATTTAAAAACTGGACTTTAGGTATATATCTGTATCTATCTATCTATCTATTTATCTATAATTTCAATAATAACGATCGCGTTTGAGTTATATAATCTAAATTCTAAGGTTATACGAATAGGTTTTTGTTCTTGTAATCTCTTGAAAAAAAAAAACAGCTGATGTAACAACGACTCCAAGTATCTACAATGAATAATATGTAAATCTACGCTATAATTTGCAGCTTTTTGCTGTACTGGTCAACTCGTTACTGTGGGTAAACGGAAAAGAGAGATAAGAAAAAGGACTTGCTTTTCAATATGTTTAATTTTATAACACTTGTTTATGTACAATATTTTTAGTTGTTCCATTGTCTGTAAAAATATAAAGATTATTTGGGTTACCGACTCTTGAACACGCTACATATAATTGCCCATGTGAGAAGCAATCCGTTTGTAGATCCAAACCGCAGAATTCCAAAGATTGGCCTTGTGATTTGTTGATGGTTATCGCAAATGCTAAGCGAATTGGGAATTGCAATCTTTTAAAATTAAATGGCATATCTGTTGGAATTAAAGGAACTCTTGGAATAAGGACGTCTTCACCTTTGAAAGGTCCTGTTAAGATCGTCGCTTCTATTACGTTACACATTAATTTCTTTACTGCAAGTCGCGTGCCATTACATAACTTTGGCTGGTTTATGTTTCGCAACATGATAATTGGCACGCCAATTTTCAATTGCAATATATGCGGTGGCATCCCTGGCAGATCGAGCGAATTCAAAAATTCTATTGGATAGTTGATTGCTTCATCTGCTTCCACAACAGTGTCGACGGACTTGTATGTGAGTGCCTCGCTTTGAATGTAAGACAGAATAATATTGTTGATTTCGAAGACATTTTTATTCTTGGAGGCAAGAATAGCTCGTTCACTAAGCCAATCGTGATTTTCATAATTTGTCTGAATATTTGGAAATATTTTTTGAACCAGTTCTTCCTTTGACTTCACTAAATTACAAAAGTTATTTGGAAATGAAATTCGTCCTGAGGTCAGATCAACCGGTACATTTCCATTTCCAATTTCCAGTAATTGATTTGAGAAAATCTCAGCTGATTTCTCGTTTTGTAGCTGGACACGCATATTTTTACTTAATTTTAAAGACTTTACGTATCGCCACAACGCAGAGTATTTAAGGCAAGCATTTATTTCGTCTGCTGGAGTCGATCGAGGAATTACTGGTAATGTTTGTCTGAAATCCCCTGCAAGCAATATTATTGCATTTCCAAATGGCCGAGAATTTTCGCGCAAATCTTGCAATGATCTATCAAGAGCTTCAAGCGATTTTTTGTGTGCCATTGTGCATTCGTCCCATACTATTAATTTGCATTGCTGCAATACTTTTCCCATGTTTGATGTTTTGGAAATGTTGCACGTGGGATTTTCAATAAATTGCATATTCAATGGCAATTTCAAAGCGGAATGAGCAGTTCGTCCACCTGGTAACAATGTTGCAGCAATTCCGGACGACGCAAGAGCTAAGGCTATGTCATTTCGGGATCGAATTGCTGCTAGAATCAGTTTTATTAGAAACGTTTTACCAGTGCCTCCTGGCGCATCTAAGAAGAAAATTTCTCCAACCCTGTTATTGACAGCTTTCATTATTTTTTTGTAAACATCTTCTTGCTCAGACGTTAGCATAGGTATATTTATTTGCACATATGACAAAAGTTCACCAGAATTATAATTTTGTTCACGACGTAATTCTATATTAAACGAAGTAGCAGCTAATCGATTTGGTGACATCATTCCCAACTGTATGAGACATTTGTTTGAAATTCCTAAGCACAAATCTTCTATTATAATTAATACTTCGTTGTATATTTCTGCTGTGATCTCCATGTTCAAATTTTCTTGGCTTATTCGGTGGAAAATATCTTCAGACATGTGCGATTTATACTTTTCCCATAGCTCAACTGGAGATGAAGGAGAGCAGGCAGTCAATATTATTGCAAACAATGCACGAATTTGATTTGGGCGTGATGTGTTGCAGGCGTCATTAATGCATATATCCCAGTGACGGTCGTTCTCCAATAAGTTCAATTCTTGACATGCACCGCGGAAAGTGGCATGTGTAATGCCGTTGACAACTTTTAACTGCTGGAAAGATGTTGGACCAGGCACATTTACCAACAGCATGCGAAGAAAGAAGCATTCATATTGATTTGGATGCACGGTGTACAATCTGCCTATCGCAGTGTCTTTAAATATGCCGGGTTGTCCGTCAACTCTCTCTCCTCGCTTACGTCGTTCAAACGATTTTCTGCCTGAATTCCATGTGTAATACGTAGGTACTTCCGTATACAGCAGAGTTTTTGCAAAGGCGTCATTTTGACATAATGTGAAGAATGCAGTTAATGTTGTAGCTGGTGGATTCACTGCTATTTGTTGCAAATTTGAAGGTGTAAAATAAACACGTTGTCCATTTTCTAGGTGAACTGCTAAGTGAATAACAGCTGGTTTTCGTTCATGTATAGGAAACGAAAGAATGCGCCATACAGCTTCATTACTGCTTATATATCTTCCAGCCTGATACTGTGCGATCTCATCAGTATCTATGACTGCATTTCTATCACTATTTTCTGGTTGTACGCCAAAAACTGCCATGTCACTCCCTTTATTTACGTACTTGCATATATATTTTATCGATTTAACGGAGTTACAGTATTCCACGTTTATGTGCGCTTTGTATGTTTTCGATAGCAAAGGCGAGTATGGAACAACCCACCTGTTGTCCACTTCAATATCTCCGTTTCGTTTTCGTAAAGTTATTGATTTACCGCCATCTTCAGTTTTTCTTCTTCTGTATAAAGGATATATATCATTTCCTGTTACTGTGTTGGATACTAAAGCTCGAGGATATCGTTTGGAACATTTTCCGTCTATCATGCATGGTGAGTTTGGATTCAGTGCACCACAAGGTCCATGTATCATATTTTTCGTCACAACTTCAAATAAATCTTTATCCACTTCAACATCTGGTATTTCAGCGCATATTACATCGTCGATTTCGTTTGAAGTGATTTTATTATAGAGCCAGATCAGTATATGTGCGTGAGGCAATCCTCTCTTTTGCCACTCTACTGAGTACATCCAGCAACGTAGAGACCCAAACACTTCATGTTTTACCATAAAATCCATTAGTGATTTCAACTTCTGTCGGAAAACTCGAGCTATGATGTCATGTCTATCTACTGGCGATTGCCCATGAAGTAAGAGCTGTTGTATATCTTCCCAAGCCGGATTGCATGTAAATGTAATAAATAGGTCTGGACACCCATATTGCCGAACATACGCAATTGCATCTTGAGCGTACTCATGCATATGACGTGGGCTACCTACATATGAAGATGGCAAAATTGTAAGTTTTCCAAGGTTAGTTGAATTACCGTCATTTACAACTGCATCTCGCAAATGAATGTATTCTTCAGAACGAAGCTTGATTTGATTCAAACGGATGAATAGCAAACGTTCTGTTTCAATTTTTGCATACATGTCAACGATGTATTGGTGAAACAATTGACGACATTTCAAAATCAGATTTTCTTCATTCTCCCGAATCATTAATCGGTATGAGTAATAATTCATTGCACTGCATTTCTTATTAGTTTCTTCTCCACTAATTGGATTTACCATTTTAACATTGAAGTGATATCCATCGGCCCCATCCCAAAAAATAATTGGATATTGCAGGGCATCGTAGCATCGATGAGTTTCTGCAATTTTAATCAGTTGGTTGTTTCTTCGATGAAGAACAATATCTCTACGTTGGAATTGATCTCCAACTATAACAATTGCCACTTCATCTATAGTTGGAGCGTTGAATCTTCGTACATGTTCTCCAGCAGGGGTTTTGTCGGCATGAATAACAATTTTATGTGTATTAGATGGCATCATATTAATTGCTGTTTTAAACAAACGCACTAAATTGTTTTTTTCGTGAAGAAGCTCTTGTATTTGAGAAACAATGGATCTTTTTATACCAGTAGAAATTCCACAGCGTGCACTCAATTCATCATTGCTATCACCAATGAAATACATTTGCAAGAACTTATATTGACCATCTGAAAATGGAAGCAGGGATCCGGCTTTATGGTAAATTTGACCTTTTACTTTAAAAGTTGGCATAAAATGAGTTGTTTCTATTTCTGCACCGAAAGATGTCATTTGGAAGCATGAGTTGTATTTCCTAATGTTTAAAAGGAAATGTTTCGATTCAAGTGAATATCCAGAAAGTAAAGTTTTTAATGGTTCTGGCGGTTCTACAAGTCGAGGAAGTTTAATTTTTCCGGCTGCGCAACAAATTCCTATCGCGTCTCCCTGAAATTTTAAGGCCTTGCAATAATGGCACACTTCAGTCATTGTGCCGATTAAAACATACTGGCTCAAACTGTAATCATCAGCAGGGTTATATCTGAATGCAAGGCGAAAGTAATCGAGGGATTGCTGACAACGAAGTCGTGTTTGACGCTGATCTGCTGTTTCGCATTGGCGTCTCTCAGCCGCTCTCAATCTGTCACGTTCATTGTATTCTAAACGTAGCTGATCTGAAGCTGTACAACGCGATCGCCGTGCTCTCCTCCGTGCATCCTCTAACCTGGTTACACGTCGTTCTGTTGACGCTTCCCCGGCACGTATTTGAACCATTCTCTGCCGGATTCGCTCATTTGCTAATGTCCGCTGGGCGTCAGTATTATTTGCAAATACTCTCCGCACTGCTTCCGTTTCGCGAGTGCGCCGGCCAATATTTGATCTTCTGCGAGGCATTATTTTTTTATCTAAAGAATATTTATTGATTATCTTTAAAAAAAATGAAATGACTATATGGAAAATGACACAGCTTAATAACATAAATAATCATGTTACCATACAATATTTTTTTGATGATGACATTTCTTTTGTGTATTACATAGTTCACAATTTTGTTTTTGTCGACAAATCGATATAAGATAATTTGAAGTTAACAAAATTTGCGTATTGTCAATACGCCCTCACTTTTGATTCGTAAGGACGAAACGCAAATTTTTGTGGACTTAAAAAAAAAACTATTTTGACAAATTTTTTGTGGATTAAACAATTTGGTTAATCCAATAATAATACTAAAAAACTAATTTGTAACATCAACGAAAACTTTGTTAATACAACAAAAGACTTACCAATTACACCAAATTGTTGATATGTGTGGAAGATATGTATTTCTTTCTTCAAATAGCTTCCAAATCTATAAATTTAAAAAAAGAAAAACTAAATCTTAAATATTTAAGAGAAAAGAAAACGGACTTACCAATTAAACCAATTGCTAATATTTGTGGTATTTATGTATGCTTATTCACAACTTCCAAATCTATAAATTAAAAAGCAAAGGAAAAAATGAATTTTAAATATTTAACAGAAAATAAATCGGACTTACCTATTACACCAACTACTAAGCTTTCTGGAAAAAAGTTCTTCTTTTTCTTTATAATCTTCTTTGTCCTCTTCTTGTTATAAGACACCTTTTTTCTTTGACTTTTTCCTTGTATGTATATATATGCTTACAGAAATCTATTTTTTTTATTTATATTTTTTGACAAAAAAAAAACTTTGAATGTTTGTTTTTGATAAATAAAGGTAATATATTCCTTATATCTCAGTCAAGCTACTGTTGCGTTTAAGGCCACCATTTTATTTTTGTTTTAAGTATATTTCAAAGCAATCTGTTAAGAACTTTCCGAGATTAGCCATTAGTAACAAACATACATTTACATTTTTATTTATATAGATAGATAGATTCAGGTTTTGGAACTTATAATATTATATATATCATTGAGTTTTAACTATTCAATTTATAAAATGAACCATCGAGATAGTGCGAAAGTGTTTGAAATCGAAAAAATCATCGAATATTGAGACTTTTGGCTGCGTGCGTGGATAATTAACGTATTTTATTATTGCAAAAATAATGTTTAACATAAGATTACTTAGTACAATTTTTGTTTTTTTCAGATAAATGAAGGTCAAAATTAATTGAAATCATTCATTTTGAGTGCGTGCCTTCCTTATAAATAATCCTATATGATATAAATTTTAGAAAAAACTGCCATGCGTGATTTTTCGTAAATCTTTAATTGTCACAAATTTTCGTGTCTATTTTTTTAACATTGATCATGGGGCATTTTTTTATGGTCTGCATCATTATTTAAGCTATCTAGAGTAAAAAAAACTTTGGCTTCAATGCGTGCTTCATTATGTACAAATTTTATGAAGTTAACAAAACGAACGTAAAAAACGTAACTGTTTCAAAAAAGGCACATTTTTTACTAGCACACCAAAGCATTGTTTGATTTTACCCTTACAATGAGCGTAATTTATACTGTAGAAATTATAAAAAAAAATGGTAAAAGTGTTAAAAGTTTGAAAACAGAAGCTGTGAAGATTAAAAATAAAAACCAAATCAATTAACTCGGTGCTTAAAATAAATTATTTTAAATTCATTTTTCTATACGTTATACCTTTATACTCTTCAAAAAACAATACATATGAGTTATTTTGAAGTTTTTTATTTATTCGTGGTCTATAATTGAAGAAAAACTCAAATTTACATGCGTGCCTTAATTTTGTTTTTTGTTTTTTTTAAACTCAAGAAGTTAAAATTTACAGGGATAAGCCCATATCTTTATTTTTTAATCGAAGATATTCATACAAAAAAGTCATATCTACATTCTAAATGTTGTTTGGAAAAGGTCACAGTAATTTTAGCAATGAAAAAAAAATCGTTACAATTACTTTTTCCGACGTTTCGACAGGGGCTGTCTTTTTCAGCAGGAAATTTGTATTACATACAAAAGAATATACAATTATTTTATTACAGTCATATTCAAAATAAAACAATTTAAATTAAACTTACACATTTAAAATATTAAAAATAAACTACATTATTTGTAAAACAAAAAAAGAAGTCTTAAACTGAAACTAAAAGAGATAACTAGCGGGAAGTAACTGTCTATGTGACGAGCGAGCAGTGTACCACTGAGATGTGAAGTGTGTCCTGTTTACGATTCATGTTGTTTCATATTTTAAAAGTGTAAGTTTACCTTTCATTGTTTTATTTTGTTGTATAACTTCGTAATAAAATAATTATATATTATTTTGTATGTAATAAAAAGTTCACCTTGAGGAAGACAGCAATCTCTCTCGAAATGTCGGGAAGAGTAAATATAACAAATTTTGTTTAGTTGCTAAAATTACTGTGACCAAAACAGCTGAAGGAAAATCTTTTCCAATCAACATAATGTATATACATATATCTAAATTGGTCAATAGTTTAATTTCTTTAAAATTCATATCTTTTTTGCATGAATAAATTTTAATTTTTAAAATAAACAATTGATTTTTGGAAAAAAGCACAGTACCTTTGCGTGGAATGTGAAGGCCTTTTCGACCACAGTTTCACTCGACTATTGTACATACACAGAAGAAATTTTATCACAAATTAAATAACTAATTTTTGAATTTACTAAAAGGCATTTTTCGTGCGGAAATGTTTATTTTTGTAAGTTTGCTTTCCCAATTACATTAAGTATCTTGGAAGAAATTGAGAAAATGTGAATCGTTTCCTCTTTAGGAGTATGTATATTAGTGGTGCACAAAAATATAAATGTTCTAAAGAATGGTGACAAGAATAGAAAATATGGATAATTTTAACGCCTTGTTAAATTATATTGGAAAATAAATAGGTTATTCGTGTTTAACATTTTTATTTATTTTATTTGGCCCACCCTGTATGTAAGCATACTATATACATATCGTCGCTTTTCCGGCAGATTGGCATAAGTCGAAATTTGCAAATTTTCAGTAGAGTCTTTTAAAGTTTTTTTCATACTGAAAAAAAAAATTTCGTTGTTCATAAAAAACAAAACTCGAATGTTGAATACGTGAAAAAATTGCATTTTTTGTTTGGTAAGTTTTATAAAAAACGAAATATTAAAAAAAAGAAACAAAAATTGATTTATGCCGTATTTATACGTAGAAAATGACAGGGATGTTTTTGAACATTGAGAGCGGCGCTTTTTCATAACTCGGAAACTAGAAGAAGTAGGTTAACGCCGATTACACAGAAAAATTGCGTTTTTTTTTTCAGCTCACTTCTGTGTTCTAAACTAAAAAACGACAAATTTCGACTTATGCCACTCTGCCGGAAAAGCGACGATATGTATACATTTTCACCTGTTAAAAAAGTAATAATAAAATGCTACTATGTGCTATAAGTATTTGTTTACATTTGTAAAAAAATATTAAAAACACTTATTCACAATCACCCCAATTACCTATGTCGTCTCGTTTTTTCGACGTCTCTCGTTTTCTCTGTCGTCTCGTTTTTTAAATGGCATTCCATAACTTCTTCGACGCGATGATTTTGTAACAGATTTAAAAACGAAGAAAAAATAACAAACATCTGTCAAATTCAAATGAAAGTCTACATACAACATTATTGCTCGATGTTCAATTAATGAACAATGCAGTTTTTTTTAATTAATAGAAAACAAATAAGTAATTAAAATTATAAGTGTTGAAATGTATTACTTTTATTAGTTTCTTTTCTTTCCATCCCATGTTTATAAATTATAAGTGTTTCCTCTTGGATCTTAAGATGTGTTGTATCTCTCCTGCTCCTTTAATTTGTAAGACTTATATTCCTCTCTTCTTCCTTTGTTTATACTTTCGTTGATACCATTTAAGGTTATTTCTTGGAGTAGACACTGCTTCTCCAAAAGCGTAGCTCTTTTTTGTTTAATATGAAAGCTTGCCGTCGTTTCTTTCCTGTTGGTTCTTTAGTTTTATGTTGCTGTTCTTGTGGCTCCGGAACTTCACCCGCAAATTCGGCGAAATTATCTTCCATAGAATGTACCACAAAGAACTTTCCGAGCAGGTTCCTCTTCGCTTATGCGAGCTAGGTGCCCTGCCCACTGGAGTCTACCGAGCTTAATTTTTGTCACGATATCTGCTTCAAGGTAGATTGCGTACAGTTCATGATTGTACCGTCTCTGGAATCGTCCTTCCTCACATATGGGGCCAACGATTCTCCTTAAGACTTTTCTCTCGGACGCAGCTAAGAGGTCGGAGTGCCTTTTGCTAAGCACCCAAGTCTCGGATCCATATGTGAGTACTGGCAGGACCATGGTCCTGTACAGCAGCAGTTTTGAAGTTATGGTGAGATTTCTGGATTTGAAGAGCTTTGACAGATTATAGTAGTAGGCTGGGCTGGGATACACTGATTAAATTTCCACTTGGGTTTAACCATTTCCCTTGCTGCTTTTATTTCCTTTAAATTGCGGATTATATTCTTCTTAGTCCCAAACATAATAAGAGCAAAAACATTGAGAATATGTCTATAATTATGGAATAAGCGATTCAAAACTTTTGCCAAGCATCTCCATATCTTACTGGAGGACGTTTTTTGTATCCCCTTAAAAAAACAATAACTGCTCGTCCTCTTCATCAGATCTACGAGCGTCTGGAATTGTTTTCATTTGTTTATTACAACAAATTTAGACAAATATGCACTTGTTTTATTTATCGTAAAAAAAATTCGATAAAATAAATTATTTAACAAGAATAATTGCACTTTTGCGACCTTCTATGTCTCTGTCGTGTGTAAATTTTTGAACGAAAGATATCGTCGTTTTTTTTCTTAGTCGTCGTATTTTTTCGTCTTACAGAATGCAGAAGGAAAGTGTTCAACGACGTTTGACATTTACAGACGACAACAAAACGAGTGACACAAGTTGGAAACGACTTATGGAATGCAGATCGTGTCAGGTCGTATACTTCGCTGTCGTTTACGACATCGGTAATCGAGGTGAATAACACTCCTTAAGTTAGCTCCCAAGAAATAGCTTGGGATCCAATTTCAATTTTCCACTCAATTTTATGACTCCTCATGCACTAGAGTGCTTAAATGTTTTAATGGGACAAATATTTTTTCGCACTTGCACAGTCGCAAGAGTCCTCAAAGATCTTGAAACACACAAATCTACCGGTCCAGATTGTATATCTCCTTTAGTTCTGAAGAGGTTTTTTTCTATACGCTGGCTAAACCATTACGTAAGCTAATGGGACGTCCCTTCTTTCCAAGGTCATGGAGTCGCTGATAAATCATCAGCTCAAAAATATCTCGAAGATCGAAAGCTTCTTAATGACCGCCAATACGGCTTTCGCAGCAATTGTTCCACTGGTGATGTAATGGCATATCTCACCGAAGAGTGGAACAACAGTCTCCTTCAAACATTCGAATGCTGGTGTTCCTCAAAGTCCGTTTGTCTCTGAAACTTCATTGTTTCACTGACGCAGCACCCTCACCCTTTTCATATTCGTTTCCAGACTCACAACTCAGCTCTTAGGTTGTGGAACTACAACGCAAGCGTATACAAAATAAAAAAATATATATTTTAAATAGCCGCCTAGTACACAATTTCAGAGTTCAACTTCAAATTGTATTAATACTTTCTAGTTAGTAATAAACTGCAATACATGTCTCTTTTATATGGAATCTATTTTCGATTAAATTAATTCATATGAAACTTATTAAACTCATAGATCCAAAAAAACTGAACTATTATTATTTGTCCCCATTTTAATTTTTATATAAATTAAGGACAGATAGATAAAAGATTTTTCATGTTGGAGCAACATTGCGCAATGCTCTCAAGTGTAAATATTATGCATAAATATACCTACATAATTATCCATTTGCTTTAAATCCAGTATGATGGAGTAAAAAGTAAAAGAACCTAGTTCTTAAACACACAGCAACATCTCGTGCATACACTGACACAAGAAACGAGTACTTTTTCTGTTTCCTCTTCATTTCCATTTCTCTTGACCTCATTCGATTTCATCACCATGGTACCTATGTATGTACGTGCTGGTGCTGTAGGTTCTTCATCCATTACCATTCAAATCTTCTAGGCCTTCTCCACACAGATGCGTTCCAATACAAGGCTCGTCATCCATGTACAGTATATTTTAACTTCTTGCCTTGTGAAATACTGAATTAGTCTTCTCATTCTGATGGAGGCGCATCAATTTTTGTTTAAAATATCTGAACGGTACAATACACACGTGCTTGAAAAATAAGTTTATAGAGGTCAACGACCTATCGACCAACTCAGTACAACCATGTTTTCCATTTTTTTGGTATTACGCAGCTATGTTGTTGTAAATTCTTCGATTTTTGTTTGTTCACGTTATTTTTTAAAAAATAATGTTATGAAATGTTGCGTTTGAATTCGTTTGTGTATCGACATATTGATCGAGAGATCTTAATTTTGTAGATAAATACACACTGCACGAGATTTGTTGTTATTTCAGTATAAGGTTTTTAGATATTTATAGTTGTGTATACCGTCAAAATAATATGGATTTATTCGTGAACCTAAAACCAATCCGCAGTTATGCAATAAATTTGCTGACACGGCAGTTCGTAATCAATTGTGATTTGTTGCGCTTACATTTTTGTTGTTGAAAATGTGAGTGGTTAGAATACTGGAGTGACTTTCGCCGCTGTTTGTGTGACTTGCAAAAGTGTTATTGTGTGAGAGATGTTTAACATAAGTACAGTTGAATTAAATAAGACCTTGAACTTTTGAGTGGATTTAATTCTTCTTGCTACTTGGAAAAATTAAAAAAGCAAATATTTCGTCAGTTAGAGAGTTAAAAAAAGAAACAAAAAATATTCAAACAAATTAATTTATCCCATTTACCATATGGAAGCATACTTTTGTAGTCTCGGAAATTTGTTCCATAAAATATTTTTTAATCCTCATAATACGTAACTGTCTATTTAGTCTATCTTAAGCTACGACGATCAACGTTTGTGGCAAGAGGTTCTGTACTTGTAGCTTCATGCATCACTATTTTGCTTCAATATATTGTGCCATAGAAGTTCAAAAAAAAAAAACAAACAATGTTTAAATGGACGTTTGCTTTTAATGTCTTTTAGATTTCAATACTCACTTTTTAGCAATTAGCTTGGAAAAGATAAAGTCATAAATTAAAGTTTTTTTAGAAAATGAGTAATACATGCCAATTGATGAATTGCATAAGTTGTTTTATTTACCCGCTTTTTTCTATGAGAAGCAGTTGGCTAGATTCATGATTTTATTTTACTCTTTCTTTTATATCTGTGAATATGTGTAAATTATGGATAAAGCAACTTTAGTTTAAAAAGACGAGTTTTTGTGAAACTACACAATGATTCAATTTTCCAAACTTTGAACATAAATACTACTGAATTTGTATACTAGAAGCAAAAAATTTAGTTTTTATTGGTAACGGATTCTTTTCATTGCCCATACGGTCTGCGCACTTTGAGCAAATTGCCATTTAAATTTCACAGAACAACTGTGATATGCTCAGTACTGTAAGGTGTAGTGTGAAATTTAACAACCCCCTCTAGCTGTTTCCTTCTGTTTTTTTTCTGTTTCATTTGTTGATAAAAAAAACTTCTAAATAATGAGTCCGCGTATGGAAGGTTTTCTATCTAAAATGAGCAAGAGAAAGTGTAGTACTCGTAGTGAAGTAATTTGTATGATTTCGAAAAAGAAGTTTATTCCCGAAAATGTGTCCGTTTAAGGGAATTGCCAGCTTATTGGAGCTACCCGCAAGTAGAGCTTTCACTATTAATGAAAAATAATTAGTCTAATGCTAGGTTTCTACTGGTGTTTGAATTGACACAGTTTCAGCAGTTCGAAAATTGACAAATTGAAAGACAAATGGCAATTAATTTTACTTGTGTTTCTAATTGACACAAAATCCTTTTTCTTTTCAAAGACTTAAATTATTTGATAGATAACTCTGTCAATTAAAAAAAACACCACGTTTACTTGCGTGTTTTTTTGAATGGAGTTTTTTTGCTGAGCAGATAAAAAAAGTTTAATTTGCGGTCTTCTTTTTCAAATTAAAATGGAAATATTAATTATTCCATTTATAAAATTCATACTTGTTATTAGAATTATTCCAAAAGCACAAAGTTCAGTTTTTTTATAAACAATTTGATCTTCTTTTATTTGTGGTGATGGTTGGTGCGGAGTTGGAGTTACATGCACTTGATTAGAAAGTGGAAAATAATATTCTCCTAGATCAGGAATCAAGCAACTTCATTATAGAAAAGGAGAATCCATTCATAATAAAAAAAAGGATAACTTAATGCGACCAGTTGATTGGCACTGACTATTTAGCAATTGGCTCTGGTAAACCGTATTCCGGTTAGTGCTTAAAATTTAGTAACTTCCACAAAAAAAAAATCCAATTGTGTATGACGTCTTGCTTTGGGATTGCAAGGGAGTGGTTTATTGTATCCTATGAGTTATCTTGATAACTGCTCCAAGGGTTTTGATACAAAAATAGGTGTAATAGTACACAGTTTTGATCAATAAAAATTTTAAGAAAAATTTATTTAAGGTACCCTGTCAGAACGGTTTTTTGATTTTCGACTTTCTTATTAACGACTCTAAGGATTCTGTTCAAAATATTGGAGGAGGAAGATTTGGGTAGGTAGGTAGATGGCAACATTCTCACGAGTCATCTTGTTTGGATTAAGTTCAGAAATATGAAAGGATCTTGTAGGTTTTAATGTCTTATTGTGTGTTTGCTTTTGCACAATCATCCGGAAATTGGATCATCCACTGCTTGTTGACTGGTGCTGCACCAGTAGCCAATCATATTGAGTAAACCTCCGTCAAAGCCCTAAGTCCGCTAGCTCGGTATCTATGGAATCAATCAAAGGGCACGCCACACTCTTCCTTACCTGCCTAGCTCATACGCCCGTTTATTCCCATCAATGGCACAATGACCCAGAACCCAGATAAGAGTAACATTGTGGTTAATATTGAGGCTAGCAAGATTCATCCCGTCATTGCTGGACCAATTTGGAGGATGATGTTCTAGAATTAATGTCTTTAACAGCTGCCTGACTGTCTGTGATAATATCCGTATTCTGGCTATCTTGAGATCTTAAAAACTCGAACTTCATAATTTACTTTAATTCAGACAATTTCTTTGGTCAGACTTTTTATATAACGAAGATGAAGAAAATTTTAAATTACTTCTGATTAAGTGGAGCAATTAAATTAAATTAAATTTTTAGTTTTCTTCATCCTCGTTATACTTCAAAATTAACTTCCTTGAAAGTTGCATCTAGTTTAAAATTACTTTGTTTAGAAGTTGAAAGATTTTTTTTAGTAAGCTTGCTTACAATTCACAAGGAATAGATTTTTAATATAATATTTTAATATAATAGAGTATCACTTTAAATTCCATCAAAATTTCATTAGTTTTTCTTGTATTTTCTTTTCATTGCAGATAAATTAATTAAGTAAAAACCAAACACCACGCGAAAAATTCATCTTCCGAAACCGATTAGACGAAATACATTTGAGAAGGCAGAAAAGCCTCTCTTCCTATATCTTTATTTTTTATTTTATTTTTTTTTGCACATTTTTGCGAAAGGCGCACAAATTAAATTACGACAACGTTTATGGACCCGTTTGTTATGAAGCGAGCAAGATAAACATCTGAAGAATAGGCCAGAATGAAGGAGATGGTCGGTGGATGTTGTGTTTGTTCAGACGAGCGGGGATGGCCAGAGAACCCACTTGTATACTGTGATGGCCAAAATTGTACAGTAGCAGTGCATCAAGCTTGCTATGGAATTGTGACGGTTCCAACCGGACCGTGGTACTGTCGAAAATGTGAGAGTCAAGAACGTCCGGCGAAAGTCCGATGCGAACTGTGTCCATCGCGTGATGGAGCTCTTAAGCGCACAGATAACCAAGGCTGGGCCCATGTTGTATGCGCTTTATACATCCCAGAGGTTCGATTTGGGAATGTCACAACAATGGAACCGATTATTTTACAATTGATTCCATCAGAGAGATATGCAAAGAGTAAGTTGTAAAATGCCTGACTTTTTTTTTTGTTAAATAATAGATTTTTTTGTTCACACCTTTTCAGCCTGCTATATCTGTCAAGAGATCGGGAAGCCTAACAGATCAAATGTTGGGGCATGCATGCAATGTAATAAGTTCAATTGCAAGCAACAATTTCATGTAACGTGTGCTCAGAGCTTGGGTCTCTTATGTGAAGAGGCTGGGAATTATTTGGACAACGTTAAGTACTGCGGCTATTGTCAGCATCATTATAGTAAATTGGTAAGAAATACAATCGATAGAAATAATTTTATCTACTTATAATTTTTTACATGAAAATGACAAAATTATGCTTTTTTCTTCGTAGTTTTGAGGGTTGGTGGGTGTTTTTTTCTGCATGAACAAAATTAGAGTTTTTGTCAAACCTATTTTAGTAATTAATTAAATTGATAGTTCGTGGAGAACAAGGGCCTAGAGATTTACAGTGCTCAATCATTCGTGTGTGTTTAGGTTTTGTCACTTCCTCCTGGGGGCTTAACCCTAACCCCCATTTATTCAGCTAAATTCAAGCTATAAGTATTACTTACAAACTAACTTAAATCTAAACTTGTAACTAAGAGTGGGGGTGGGACAAAAGGAGTTTGAGGTTGTAGGTGCTTGTATTGAAATCAAATGAATTTGGATTCAAATTGACCGACCGGAGCATACGGGTCAGAAGTTATTAAGGCCATCGGAGGTGTGGTGTGATGGTAAATAGACTAGTCGAGGAGCAGTGAACTGAACCTCGGTTAATATAATCGTTTATTTGGGTAAATTGGGCTTTATGAAAATCATACAAAATAGGATGTGAAGTGGGTATAATATCTAGGTACGAGTTATGGTAGAACGTTAGTAACAAGGGAGGATGATAACTACAATAGCCGTAAGAGTTTGGAGACAGAGAGTGACTAATGAGTTGTCTGGTCGGTTGGGAAAATAAGGTCAAGTTGTCGGTCCATATTATTTAGAAGGCCACTCACTTGACAGAGGCTTGGATCAGTTATATGATCGCCAAAAAGACACTCTTGTGCCGACTAGGGATTACAAATGTAATGTGATCTGTGGTCCGACATTCTATTTAAACAATATATAATAATTACAGCTAATATAAGAAAGATAGCATTCATTTTTTATACAGCGTTATGATTGGCGTAAGATGAAGCAAACAGCTTAAGTTATGAGAAGACACAAATTGCAGAAATTAAATTCGTGAAAAGTCAAATATTATTTGGTGCCCAGTTTAAGTTTTTTGGTTTCCTGAAAATAAAATTTATTTTCACTAACTAATCAAATCTCCTGCAACTTATCACACGATAACTATTTATGAACATTTCAAATTTTATATACAAATATTTTTTTTTTCATAATTTATTAAGGAGAAAATATCGCATTAAATAAACAGGTTTATTCCAATATAAAATGAACTTTTGAAATAAATTAGTATTACTTAAGAGCGTAAGGCCATAGTAGCTTCTAACTCAATTGTTAAACAATTAATTGTATCAAAATAGCGCACTTCAGTGCTAGTTGGGCCACATACAACATTATTGTTAAACAAAAATTGGACGACCACTTAAAGCTGGTTCAATCAAAGTCAACTGATGACTTTAATGTTGTTATCGGAGCGAATTTTTGGAGCTAAGTATATCTCTAATGAGTAGGGACTTTCTACACATATACAACTTCTCCTCTATTGCAAATAAAATTGAAAAAAAAAAAATAATTAGTAAGAGCAGGTGAAATTTCTATGTGAAATTATTATTTGTGCATAATATTTTAGGGCGTGGTTCTTGTGTATATTAAAAAAAGTAGTTCTACAGTAAGCGCCTATCTGCCTCCCGAGAGTATATATGATATTTGTTTATTTTATCTTTGTAAATTTCAATTTCTAATGGGCTGTGATAACTCAGTAGATTCTCTTTTATTCCGAATGTCAGCTTTATCACCGTTAATCTTGTTTCCATTGATTACCCATCCTCCACAACATCAAATTTTATAGATGATGCCATTTTATTGTTTTAATTTTTGTATTTGTGTTCAAGATATTATATTTACATTTTCCTTAAAAGATAACAAAATAAAAATGTTTTCATTACTGGTAGTAGGTCAATTCTACTTTCGTACCGCAGTATCTATTTGAACTAGCTTTGAATATTAACTTTAATAATTCCAGAAAAAAGGTGGCAATGTAAAAACCATCCCACCCTATAAACCTATAACTCATGATTCTTCTGGTTCAGATTCTGGTTCATCGCCAGAAAAAGAAATTGATTCGACCGTTAGTGCAACAGCTTCTTCAACATCGGCAACAAGTATCAAAATAACAAATGCAATTGGAAGCTCGTCTGCCTCTACAACTGGACCTGTTGGGTTATCTTCTACAAAGCAGAGGAAATCTTCAATTGTTTCTAAGCAATCAAACTTGTCATCTTCTTCTTCTGGCGTTTCGAGTGTCGCAACGAATTTGAGTGGAACTAATGCTGTAATGTCGAGCACCAGTGGACCAAGTTCTGTTGTTGGTTCATCTAGCAGTACTGAAATTGCATCGATTAGTGGTGTCACGAATGTCAGTACTAATTTAAATGTCAGTGCTTCAAAATCAAACAATAATAACAGTGGAAGTTCAAAAGAAAAGGATAAGCATAGTAAAAATTTGAATAAAATAAGTTCAAATAAAGAAAAAGATAAAGAATTGTCATCGTCCTCTTCATCGTCATCATCTTCCAGAGAGAAGGGAAGTAAGTCTAAAAATAAGGACTTTGGAGAACTGGGAAGTGGTGGAACTGGAATTGCTGTTGGGGGTGGAGGAGTAGTACCAGGATGTAGTCAAAATTCAGCTAACCTTGCCACTCGCCAGGGGTTAGGAAGTCAGTAATTTAAATTTTCTTTACTTTTAACTTTACTGTAATGATAATATGCTTTCAGTGGATACCTCGTTGAGCTCTACAGATACTGTCTTCTCAAATACTGACATAATTTCTAATCCACCACCTTCGACGTCAATAAAGAATTCTGGAGGATCTATAGCAAAGAAAAGAAAGGCTGATTCGAAGGCTGGAATATTTGGAGATGCAAATGATATCAATCAGTACGAAAACATTGATTTTTACAATATTATTATGTTTGAAATATTATATTTTTAGTTCATTTCGTGATATTATTAAAGACGTTTCGGTTACATTAACGCCACTTCCCTTGGATAAAACATCGGATTTAGGAGAAGTTGAAAAACTGTCTAAGAAGGTGAGTACGAAAAGTAAAGGAATACTAACCACTATTCTATCGAGGATAAGAATACGCTAATAGTCAGGGTTTGATTAGTTTTTTGCCAGTAACTAACATTATAAAAAAAGGTTTTGATGAATTTATGTGTAATAACATATAGCGAAAATACAAAAGTTAAAACAATTAAGTGAATTCCACTAAATATTAATATAATATTCTATCAAAGGTAAATGTAAGAAAAACATGCATTAACATTTTGCATTTTATTTTCTTCACACTTGGTTTTTTGTTTTCAGTTGGAATTTAAAAACAAAATCGTTGGTATTTAATACCACTCAGTGAAAAATTTTCTTATTATTTAATTATTATATATTTATCTTACAAATTTGTGTAGTGTTGTTAAGTTATAAAAGAAAGTACCTGTGATAATTTTTTCTAAACTAAGCGATAGAAAATAGTGATCCCACCATATGTAGAATTTTAATTAAATGCGCGATTAGTTCGCACGTTCAATTAGAAGGCCGTCTAATTTCTAGTGAAAATATGAATTGATGCAAAAAAAATTATAAATCGTATACGAAATTTCTTAAAAAATGAAAAAAAAAATGCCAATCTAAAGTATTTAATAGTACTCAAAGGAATAAATATCAAAACCATCGTTAAGCCGTTTTGAAGATATTGAATTAAAAAAAAAAACTGATACTTTTTTTTTTTAAATCCGAAAACTATTTTTTCAAAAATTTATATGTATATTATGTACATTATTAACTCAAGCAGCTCCTGTATAAACAATTTGTTCTATGACAGGTACCGTTGATAACTTTTTTTTTTTATTTTACCAAAATGTAGTCCTACAATAATAGCACATCTAATTTTGTTTATGGGATGAAATTTTTGTTTTTGCACTATTTCATTATCGGCCAAACGGATTTTGAATAATATTGCACATTATTGGTATTATTGAATAGCATCCAATTGAAAGTTCAAGTAACCTTAACTCCAAAATATGTTTCGCATTTGACACGACACCATCTTAGTAATGAACCCACTGTTTTATCTGGACGAAAGATTTTGGTGCTTACTCGAAGTAGCCAGTTGCATTCCTCCCCTTTATCAGTTCACCCGATGTACCCGCTTCGCTAAGAATGCCCATCAGTTGACCCTCGAGCCTAATTTTGGTCGTAACGTCAAATATAGAGATTCGTTTTTTAGTCCACAACACGATTATTTCAATTTCAATTTGCAAACATTCAAAACCAATGTTCATCGAAGCCTCCTTCCACCCCCCCCCCCCAATTTCCCCTCGGCGACCAATTGATATCGCTAAAATGGCTGGTAATACGATTTGGGAATTTGGTGCGCAAAAGATCGATTGTGACATGGGCTGTGTGGCATGGCGAGCCATCCTGTATGAACGTCGTCCAAATACGCCCGCCGTCGAAATAAACAAATAAATTTGGTGGTGCAACAGCTCGAAGTGAACCAGGACCTAGTGACTTGCAACTCTCCACCATTCCTGTATGCGTGTTACCAGAAACGGAGGGG
Organism: Chrysotoxum bicinctum; assembly: GCA_911387755.1. Taxonomy (NCBI): domain Eukaryota; kingdom Metazoa; phylum Arthropoda; class Insecta; order Diptera; family Syrphidae; genus Chrysotoxum; species Chrysotoxum bicinctum. The sequence continues at coordinate 23,440,644 of OU426988.1, read as the reverse complement.
ACCTACAATTTTCTACCGATTCCGAACGGCTAATGAGCAGCACTTTCCATGGCAAGAGATTACTCGCAAGAGGCAGTACACCCTTGAAAATTTTTTTTGCAGCGGCTGAGAATCGAAGTCGAGACCTTCCGCATGATTGTCCAACGCACTAACCATTATGCCAAGGGGTAGTACTTTTTAGTAGCTTTAGTAAAATAATTTCAATTTTTGAGAAAATCGAAAAAATGGCTCCGTGTATTTGTTTTTTCGAAAATTTTGTTCGACCAACATAGTTTTTGAGAAAAGTATCTATTTTCTAATATTTGAAAAAAAATTATATGTCATGTACCGTTATTTTTGGTCTCAAAAAAAGAAAACAAAAACGTGTGGGGTGAAAAATTGAAAAATAATATCTGTCAAGTTTAAATACAATCAGACAGAATTGTCAGAAAAAGTTAATGTGATAGAATGATCCATACAGTATCCAGACCTCAACCTCATTGAGAACTTTTGGTGCGATGTAAAAAAATATGTTGCTTGTTGTAAACCAAGCAAACATTTTGGGAAGCTATACATGAATTGTGGAGGCCCACACCCGTGATCAATTCCATGCCCAACAAAGGAAATGTAACTAAATATAATTTTAGGTTCAAACACGGAACTTTATGATATACATAAATAGGTGAAAAGGTACTATTTTTTTGACCGCTATTTTTGGAAAAGGTTGAGGAAATTTTAAATTATCAACTCATATTAAATTTAAAAATCTTTTTTTTCTGTGTCTTGCATTTCATTAGTATAAATTAAGATGTTTTTCGCAATTTATATAACTTCTCCTTTTTCTTAAAAGAAAAAGAAAACTTTGCATTCCAACGCAACATGAACACAGATGCATACATACATAATGTACAAATATTGAAAAACAAAAACAAATTTCAAACACATGCGGACCACAAAACGTTATAAAAAAGGTTAAAAGGTAATTACACATTTTTTGATAAATATTGTTTAAATATAAATATTCGTGTTCATATGTGTACGTTTAATTATACGTGTAACACGGGTATTCATATACACGTGCAATACAATATTTACACTTATGTATGTTTACATACGTATATTATGTTTTTATTTCTCTGGTCTGTAGTTATAAACCTGCTTTTCATTTTCTTCAAAGCCCATATTTAATAACATTTAAGCGAATAGGAGAAATGATTTATCATAAAAATGCAATATAAATATACAGGGTGATTGGCATAAGGTGTGACAAAAAGCTAGGGCGTGTAGGTTGGACTTAGACAAGAAAAAAATCGTATGCGAGGGGGGGGTCTATTTCCCCCCTTTTAGGCGGGAGGGGCAATTTAAGAAAAAATCACTTAAAACAGAAAAAAAATTATTAAAAAATAACGGTGATACCTACAGAGTAATGCTATAACATTTTGAAAAGCCAGAAATACATTCTTTAATTCTGTTTTTAAATAAAGTTGTTCGAGTGAATAGTTTTTGAAAAATTAATTTTCAAAATCAAAATTTTGAAAAAAAAAATGAAATTTTTTTTTAAACAATTTGTTTTCAAAATTTTACGTAATTAAGTATTATTTTTTTATTCAATATTCAATGCTCTTTTTAATTTTTGATCAAACACAAAAAACCGGATGTCAAAATGTTTTGTAGTTTTTGAGAAAATCAAAAATAACAAAAACTACTTTTGTTCTAAGAAAAGCCTTTTATTTTAGTTTTTACGTTTTTGGATTCTTATGTAGGTGAATTTACGATTGAAAGGATTAACTTTCTTTTTACTATTCTTTTAATTATAGTCTTATAAGCATACAATAATGTGACAAAGTACTGGATTAACCATATTTCACACATTTTTTCATTGAGAACACCTGCGTGAGAGCATTGGTTTAAAATTGACCTGCCACTTTTTTATTATGGTGGGGTCGGCTTGGCTTAGGTGCATTTACGAAAGAAAGGATTAACTTTTTTTGTAAAATTTTTTTATTATCAGTCTTATAAGCATACAATAACACATTTTTTCATTGAGAACACCTGCGTGAGAGCATTGGATTAATATTGATCTGCGAATGTTTTTTAAATAATGCAGCGTTACACGCCCTAACTAGTGACAGAAAAATGCAATTGCGAAATAAGAACAAAAATGTTCCTGAATCTTGAAATCAATTTAAATAATAAATACATGCATATTTAGATAAAATACATAATTACTGTTTATTTTAAGTTAATCCTTTCTTTCGTAAATGCACCTAAGCCAAGCCGACCCCACCATAATAAAAAAGTGGCAGGTCAATTTTAAACCAATGCTCTCACGCAGGTGTTCTCAATGAAAAAATGTGTGAAATATGGTTAATCCAGTACTTTGTCACATTATTGTATGCTTATAAGACGATAATTTAAAGAATAGTAAAAAGAAAGTTAATCCTTTCAATCGTAAATTCACCTACATAAGAATCCAAAAACGTAAAAACTAAAATAAAAGGCTTTTCTTAGAACAAAAGTAGTTTTTGTTATTTTTGATTTTCTCAAAAACTACAAAACATTTTGACATCCGGTTTTTTGTGTTTGATCAGAAATTAAAAAGAGCATTGAATATTGAATAAAAAAATAATACTTAATTACGTAAAATTTTGAAAACAAATTGTTTAAAAAAAAAATTTTCATTTTTTTTTTCAAAATTTTGATTTTGAAAATTAATTTTTCAAAAACTATTCACTCGAACAACTTTATTTAAAAACAATATTAAAGAATGTATTTCTGGCTTTTTAAAATGTTATAGCATTACTCTGTAGGTATCACCGTTATTTTTTAATAATTTTTTTTCTGTTTTAAGTGATTTTTTTCTTAAATTGCCCCTCCCGCCTAAAAGGGGGGAAATAGACCCCCCCTCCCATACGATTTTTTTCTTGTCTAAGTCCAACCTACACGCCCTAGCTTTTTGTCACACCTTATGCCAATCACCCTGTATATATAAAACGACCACCAAGGGACCAGACGTAACAAAAAAAAAATCAAAATAAAAATACAACAATACATATGTACATACTTTCAAATTTGTATGTATTTCAATTGAAAAAATTAGTTAATTTTGTTTTTATTAATTTTAAATAATCAATTTTTAAACTTTTTTCAAGACCAGGGGGATGGCTTATAATATTTTCGTTGTAATTATTGCAATATATAAAATTGAGCAGTAATTCAATCGCTTCTATGGCCTAAGGAGGAGTAAAATTTATTTCTGAATCATTCATTATTTTTAGTACGAATAATTTTCAGAAGCACAGTTAAATTTGTTATGATTCCTTGATCCAAAGGTTGTAGTACGGATGTTGTATTTGCGGGTAAAAATACAATTTTAATTGCAGTCAAATTTGTAATATGCGGATGGCAAGGAAAATTATCTATCGCCAAAATATTGTTTTATTAACTCTTTGTGCCATTGACGAATGTAATCAATTAAAATATCTGGTGTCAGCCATGCAGTTTCGTTCGCTTGATAAAAACGGGCAAATATTTGACATTTTTAAAGCAACGGGGTGATTTCGATTTTCCGATTATTAAAAGTTTTCTCTTTATAGAGCCGGTCATATTGCATGCGACCAATAGTGTGACTCTATCTTTGGATAATTTGCCACCACTGTACCGTTCTCCTCGAAAGCGGAATGTTTTTTGGTGGTTATAAGCAGTGGTAGAAAAGTGTTTCTTTGCTATAAATTCTTCGTTATATCGAACGAGTCGTTATATCCGACGTCACACTAGTACAAATTGTATGGAAACCAACCAAATGGAGGAAAGGCGGTCGTTAAAAGCGTTGATGTCGACTGTATATCTAAAGTCGTGTTATACTTTATCAGATAAAAGATAAATTAAAATTGAGTTCTACATCTCTGGATACAGAAATATGTTGTAGCCCTCTCCCATGCGAAGTACCTATATATACATATGTAAGTGCATACATATGTGCAAAAAACAATATTTGTAAATCACAAAGTTAAGAAGGAAGGTAGTTTCCTAATTTTGTTTCAGAATCATAAACTCAATTAATCAGCTTCATTTTCAGATTGTTTATATTGCAGTTGGTCTTGATTTCTTATTTCTAAATCCCGATGTCGTTTTTTTGATAAATTCCCTTCTTTGTGTTTTGAAATACCTATAATAGAAAACAACAAAAATGGTATACTTTTAATATTTAATGAATCAAAAATGAGCTTTTCACAATTTAAAAGGATTTCAATTTAAAATATCAGAAAGAAAGAATTAACACTTTGTAAGAAAAAGATGCTCCGGTACACATATTGAACAACTTCATCCAACACCATGCAGTTTCAAAAAACCTATTTGCGTGGGTGCGTTTTTCTTTTTAATCCTTATAGGGCCCATACACTACGCAAACCGATGTTGAGTATGTAATATGTTTGCTCAAACACACGTTTGAACAAACGTGTTTGCGTAGTGTATGGGCCCTATTACATATGAATGAGTGCCTGAGTTCCTTATCTTCATTAAGAACAGCATATTATCAGTTGACTGTGAGGACCTAGCTTCTGATTCATATGTAGCCTTTAGATGTAGTCATGAAAATGCTTTAAAATGTAATTCGGTTAATAAATCGTTTTCTTAAGTCATAAAAAAATTATCAGCTTACTCCAAATGTACTTCGATGTATTGATTGAGAGCTATTTTAAGGTTTATAATTTGGATAGTACGGAATATTGCAGTATACAAGGCGAAATCTATACTATATTTGTGTCTACCGCCCTAACGCTTTAGCACTTTATTTTTTTCTTGCTGATATTGTTTTTTTTTTTAACCGAAATCTTGTTATTTTGGTGATTAAAGAATAAATATTTTAAATATCTGTTCTTTGATTCATTATGTTAGGTACCAATTCATCAAATGAACTAGGCAACCAAACAAGTTCTTTTTTAGCTTCAGATGATGCTACGTAATCTGATTCTATTGTAGACAGAGACGTACTTCTCCAACTTATAATACCTTTATTGTATTTAAAACCTGATGTTGATCTTGCTTCGACATCACTATTATAAACCATTTTCTCATCATCGCCTACGATAATACCATGTCGAAATAAATAGCCAAAATTATTGATTTGAAACCAAATATCTTGATAAATGAATTTTCGATTCCAGCAGCGCGAATATTGTTGCTTCAGACCATATAGACTTGTATTTTGTAAACGCGTCCGCTATTTTCGTTGAAACCAATTGGATTCTGCAAGTATACAGTTTCTTCAAGGTCACTATTAAGAAATGCGGTTTTAACGTCAAAATGTTTCATGTTCATTTTCCGTTCCGCACAAATAGCCAACATTCCTCGTACTGACCTGAAATGGACCACTGGACTAAATGTCTCTAAATAGTCAATTTCGTGTTCTTGGGTTAACCGTTAACCACTTGTCATTTTCTTGTAAGTTAACTGCAGTCTGATATGATTTAGTTCGCCACCAATTGATAACAAAGCTATTGCTATCGAAGCTTGTTTCTGAATATTGCGCAATACCTCGGAACCGAAGAAAAAATGTTCAAAATATACAGACTTACCATGCCAAAGCTCCGATTGGGAATAAATATAGCTGTTTGCACAGTTTCTGCCTACAGTTTTAGACTAAGAGATCTTTGCATGGATCATAGATCCAGGTGATTCCATGATTGTTCGGTTTTCCTGCTCAATACAGCGATTTTGGTCAGGTGTGCGGGCGACCGACCGACGCGACGATGATAAATTCCATTTTCTTCAAAAATTTGCCTTACTCGTATATGTGAATTAACAAATTCCTGAAGATTTCTGCCAGAATGTCCACAATGTTTTTCAGCAATTTTGTGAACTAACTTTAATTTTTCAACTATTTCAGATTTGTTTTTAAGGAAAAACACAAAACGAAATTTAGATTAACCACTTTTAAAAAGGACAAAATATCTGGAACCAACGTAAGAACTCTCCTCCAATAGAGCACATAACAATCTCTGTTTTCACATATGGTTCGTGGCAACAGAATCGACAAACCAGGAATCATTTTTAGCCTTCAAAATATTGCTGAAGAATGCTGTGTCCCCATCGCCATTATGCGCGAAACAGATTAAACCAGCAACAGCTCCAGCATCGTCAACAGCAAACAGCTGTTGACCAGCAAACATTTCTCAAACACATTGCTACCAGCAACGTCATTTCATCTGTTTGACATTTCGTATCGAAAAAAAGTTTTATTCATTTGCATAAATTCTTCACAAAATACAAATTAAAATGATGGTACCGTATCAATATATGCCAAATTTATTATTATTATTATTATTATAACTTTATTAACAGGTAATAAATAACACGATCAAGAATTATTCGGCATTAGCTACCAGGACTTTCTGCCGATAAAAGAAGTTAATTTGAAAATGTAAAAGGTTTTCAGTTTACTTAAAATGAATTTATACTTATTATAAATGCCAAATTTAAGTTTATTTATTAATCCCTCAAATAATACAAATAAGAGGAAACGTCCTTGGACTCGGGAAATATACGACAACAACGAAAGAGAAATGCATGGATTTTATAAAAAGTTCTTGCAGTTATAGAATTTTCTTCTTTTATCGAAGAGAAACGAATTTTCCCTTATAAATTCAATTAATTTTTCTTCCATTTCCTTAATAATCGTAGACAGATCAAAACAAACCTACAACCATAAACACGGCGAGAACAATAACAATATCAGCAGCCAACAAGTTCCTTTTCTATTTTGTTTTTTGTTTTGCATTGTGGTGCCACTGAATATTGAATTGGAAAAGTTGACATCATTGCACCAGCAACAGCAAATTTAGGACTTTGGGCTAACGACGCTGTTGACGTTGGTGTTGCTGTTCTTATGTGTGTTGAACAATTAAAATACATTGATTCTAAATTAATGGCGGCCGCTGTTGCTGTTGACGGTTCTGTTGCTGGTTCAATCTGTTCCGCGCTTTAGTTTTCTTATTTTGAAGACTTGTGGATCCAAGTTGTGCCTTGCAGTCTTTCTTCGAGTGACCAGTTGATCCGCATTTAAAACATTTACCTGGTCGCTTTGGCTTGATATTTTTCTTCTGGTTTATTGGAAACTTCTGTACCTGTATTTTGTTTTGCTAAAAGTGCTTCGCCTCTTGTAGGTTCCATCAAACACATGCTCTGGACTCCAAGGTGGGTTTCTTCAACCATAAGACGATTAGTGATCGTCCTATCTGAAGTTGCAGTTGAGTCCCATGATGTTAAAAAATGCCGATATTAGAATGGTAATTTCATCAGTATTTTCGTTATTAACATGCTGTCATCGATGCTGGCACCGGCATGCTTTTAATTTTTGCACGAGATTTATCAACGTAGAGATATGAGCAGCAGTGTAGCAATGACAACTCCTGGATATTTTTCTTGTACGCAGAATAATTTATCTATTTATAAATGGAATGCAATTTTTTCTACATTTCCTGCGTTGTTGAACACATGAATACACAAAGAGTTTTTGTGCTTTCGTGCCAAACGTGTTTACTTAGAATCACTGGGTCTCTCTCTTGTCTCCATCAACGAAGCCACAAAGCTCTGATGCCATTAAATTGACACGTACCTGAAATTTTCATCATCCATTGCGATGGTTCATTGAACTTTTGAATTGAAGATTACTCCTTTTCCAGTTCAACCAAAATTAGGACTAATTTTTTCACAAAGCACATACAGCAATAACTTCTAATACAGCATAGAGAATGTTCACTTTATTTTATTACAAACGCAGAAATCTTTTGTTTTTAAGTCTGTCCGTTGTTGGTAGTTCTTATTGTTGATATAGGCACATACATAACTTATTAATTTTTGAAGATAGAGTTTTCTTAGAAGTCCTTCCAGATTTTTCCAAAAACTTGAATGTTTATTCAATGAAAAACTGATAAAAAATGAATAGTTTTTAAACATAATCTCCCATAAATTAATTTGAAATAACGGTACCTACTCTAAACTACCAGTAAGTAGTACATTGAGATTTACAAATTTTTAAGCCTTGGCTTTGCCGTCAGCTTGACTGGTAACTTTGAAACTTTAAAATAAAGAACAAAATATGTATATAATTTATTTTAAAACTTGTTTCTCGATGTTTAATTTACATTTAATTTTTGGATTGACTTTCTATTATTATAGATGTCTTTCAAAAAAAGTGTAAGTCCTTTCCAATCAGATCAATTTAATATGTTTATTTCCTCCTCCATTGTTAGAATAAGTTTTCCGAAGTACGCTAGCTCATAATATTTGAAGATTTGACATATACTCATAAAATAAAAACAGTCTTCTTTAGCTTTCATATTACATAAAGTACAGAACTCGTTAAAAATGGTAAGGACTACCGTTGAGTCCCAGAAGTTCACATCTAACTTTAAATATCAACGACATTTCCTTGAAGCTATATGTATCACTTTGCATAGCAATGTGTAGATTTTGCGACGAAATCGAAGATGATGTACTTAACGGAAAGATTTATATGTGGGTTTGTAAAAACCTTGCTCCATGTCAAATTTATGAGACTGCGCAGCACTAGATTTTTTGCAAGGTGTTTTCTAAAATTAAACGTTGGGTTAAGTTTAACCCCAAGATATTTATATTCTTTCGCTATTTCCAAACGACGTTAATTAAAAATCTAATTATATCTCACTTCACCCCGGATGTAACGCGAGAAAACCAAAATTTTTGATTTTTCCGTATTGATAGCAAGTCCCCATTTTTCACAGTACCCAACAAGACGGTTAATCATTAGCTGTTAAGTTTCTCGTGATTCTGATAAAATAACCACATCATCGACATAAAGCAATACATTTATAAGAGCTTCTGCAATTCCAAAACCTTCAGGAAGATGTGTTACAATGTAATTTATGAACGGGGAGAACAGAAAAGCACTGAAAAGACATCCTTGCTTAACACCAGCGTCTGTTCCAAACCATTCCGAAAACACTTCTCCATTCCAAACTGTTACCTTGCGTATTACCTGCAGAAATCTTGTTGAAACACCCAGTTGTGAAAGCTTATACATCAGAGAACTCCGATGCACCAGATTAAACGTAGCTTTGAAATCCACAAACAGTGCATGAAATGCTTTAACTATAGATGTAAGTGAGAAAATTTGATCGATAGTGGAGTAGTTCTTCCTAAAATCCAGCTTGGAGATCTGATTCTCATACACCCATCTTTCCAGTCTCCCAACTAGAACTCCACAGAATATTTTCGTTATGATGTTCATGAACGAAATGCGACGGTAGTTTTCGAGAGCATTCAAAGCACTTTTTTTATGTATTGGAAAAGTTATCGAGGTTTTGAACGAAGCTGGAACTTCAAGAGAATTTTTGTAAAAAGTGGCAAAAGATTGTTACAAAAAGTTGAAGATGTATTTAAAAAAAATCATGGTATTTCATCCCCCCCTGTATCCTTACCATCCATCTTTTGCTTTTCGAAGAACAGTTTGTATTTCATCAACAGAAATTGTAGAATCTAGTATATTATGATCGCATATTAAAGGATCGGCGGTGTATGAAAATAAAATGAATTTATTATGTAAAAGGTTCTTAAAGTAATTTAAAATGATATCTGCAGAAACACCTTTTTGCCTTGCATTCATGCATTTCCTGTCGAACCATTTTTGTTTGAATGTTTTAATTGGATTTTTATTTCTGTTATTTAAAGAATTCCTGATACAATCTTTAATATGCTCTGAGAAAGGATCAGTAGTCTCAGGAATTGTTGCTATTCTAGAAAAAAAAAAGTCATACAAATTGTATTATTCCATTTTAAGCGTGGAAACAAATTCAGATTTCTCTTTTGCAATGCTGTTTCAATACTCCTTTCAACAACTATTGGCATATGATCAGAAAATTTTTTAGATAGAACTTTAAATTTATCGATTAGATCTATCCACAGATTATTAATAATACAATAATCGATTACAGATTCTCCCTGTCCTCCAATAAAGATATAATGACCCTCAGTGTCTCTTTCTGTGCATCCATTAAAATAATACTGTCTTACATTTGCAGCAGTTCGAGTAAATTCGTTCCGTTTTGGTTGCAGACATTGACTTTAGATGTTCTGTTGGTTGGGTTTATGGGTGTATTATTAATATTAAACCGAGTTGTAAATTGATTACAGCTTATTCTAGCGTTAAAGTCACCGATCATTAAAATACTCTTGTTTGCTAACAAATACAATATGTTGACCAGGTTTTCAAAATCTTCAGAACAGTTATTACAGTTTATATAGAGGGCAGCATAAACATATTGGCGCAAAATTTCAAAGAGCCTATTATTAAGGTGTTATTATGATACTACTTAACAATATGCTAGCTTTAAAGTAGTTTACTAACTCATTCTTAATTTTGAACATTTTGTTTCTAGTATCGTACTAAAGCAATTGCTTCTGAACACACCTAAAACAATGACAGTTCATTTAAAAAATAAGTAAACAGACCTTTTGTGGCGTTTGCAAATAGCACGATATTAAAAAAATAAAATAGGTATTCGATGATTTTAACTTTAATAAATGGGTAGAGAAAGTATGATGCTATATTCGATTAAAATTAACAAAATCGTTGTTTTTTAACCTAGCATAAACAGCTTCAACATCGTACTAATTCAACTTAACTTTTGCGCCATTATTTTTTTTCTGTAACTCTTACTACAACAGTTTCGTGGAATTCAGCACGAGTAAATTTACTAAAGTTTTCACTGGTTACATAGGTTTAAAAAAGAAAAAAAATTCATAAGATTTAAAAAAAATTGAAAAAATCTACAAATAAAAGCTTATTATTCGGGCAACTAATATTTTACAACAATTAACATTAATTGAGCTGACGGCACTCAATTCTGAATTTCCTACTAAACTGCTAATGTTTGGTTCATTTTGAAAACGTGGCATCACTGATGATCGGTTAGATATTGGTGACATTTACTTTGACGTTCACTTGTCAGCATGATGTATTTGACACTCTCAAAGTTTACTTGACCGAAAATTTGTTGTATCTCCATTTCTCCGTCATTTTCATTAAATTTTAAATTGTTATTTTTATTCAAATAAAAAGATTTGCCTTCTTTTAAAAAAGTATTATATTTCATTTGTATTTTAACTTTTGGTTTATTTGTTTTTATTATTCTTCTGTATCCGAGTAGGATTCTTCGTTTTGATTGCATTTGCTTTGTGAGATCTCTTTGTAAATAAACACCTGTGCCTTTAAGTTTGGCCGAGTTCTCAAGCATTTTTGTTGCCGTTTCGATAGATCAAGTATTAATTTTCAATTTAATCAAATTGTTGTTTTCACTAATTTTTACGGGTAGTGGTAATTCTTGTGAACTTTCACAAGGAGTTGAGTGACACTTTTTACTTTTTCATTTGAGTCAACATTTGAAATTGAAATAATAATATTCTTTCCTTTCAGCTCCCAACTTTGTGCTTTAAACTCTTCCTCCAGTAAACAACATTTGTTTTCAAATTCCTGAACTTTTCGTACCAGTTCATCATTGTGCTGCCAGAGAAAGTTTATCTCGATGTTAAGATTGCTTAGATAATCGTCGGTAGCTAGATTAGAGGTTTTTTTGAGAAGCCCTCTCACAAAGAACTATCTACAATTGATTTAAATTTTTGCAAATCTGAGGTTGATATTGACATTTTATAAATTTTTGGGGTTCTGTTATTAAAATCAGTGGCGCAAAATTTTAAACAGCCTATTATTAAGGTATTAGTATGGTACTACTTAACAATTTGCTAACTTTATAGTATTTTACTAACTCATTACATTTTCTAACTAGTAACGTACTAAAAGAATTTTCTTAATAAATTGCTTCTGAACACATTTCGTGTAAAAAAGTAAGTACACGAACCTTTTTTGATGTTTGCATTATGAAGCTAGCACGATACTAAAAAAATAAATTAAGTATTCGATGATTTTAAATTTAATAAAAGGGTAGAGAAAGTATGATGCTATATTCGATTAAAATTTTCAAATTCTTTGTTTTAACCTAGTATCATGCTAAAACAGCTTTAGCATCCTACTAATTCAATTAAAATTTTGCGCCAGTGGCTTGTAGTTGTAGAGTAAAACCTTCTAGTGATGTTTGACAGGTTTTCCTTTTGTTATCAGTCATGTGACTGCTCGCAAAAAAAATTAATTTTAGACGCTTTAAATTGTTTTACCTGGTTAATCAGCTTATATTTCAATGCACGGATTATTTTTTTTTTGAAATTTTTTAAAGGTAATTTTAAGGGTTTAATTAAATTTTCAAATAAATTTACGGGAACGATATTTAAATTCAACTTTTCACTTTCACAGCAGATTTGCTTAGTTTAAATAACGGTACCTTGATATAAATTAAAAAAAATGTTTTCGTATTTTCTTCGAAAATGACTACTAGAATTGTGATACATTTTTTATTTCGCTGAATGTTTCCGATCTATCATTCAATGAATGATTAAATTAAATTCGTATTTGAAATCACATGGCATTCTGTTTCTAGCTCCAGCTATACGAAAAGGGTTATTTGTGTTAGCCTTTTAAATATAGCCTTAATGTCCATGAAGGGCCGTCACATTTTAAAACGCCCACCAATCTTTTTCTGTTTCACCAAATGCTTTTAAATTTAATATACTTTTAAACTAAAAGTTTGTTTTCACATTTTTCGGATCCCAAGGACGACATTGACTAGAAAAACTATCACTTTAAAATTCAGAAAAAGAAATATATCTGTGGTGTTTGGTAGAAACATGATAACTCCGTTAAATAATTTGCGTTCTTACCTTCAGTTTACATCGAGCTAGAACGTTAACGGATACACCACACCGATTTTCTTAAAATTTAGAACATATTTTTTTAAAGAAAATTCACATAAATATTCCAAACTTGAAGAAAATCAGTCAATCCGTTTGGTCTCTAGCTCCATATCAAGTGGATGTAAAAACTCAAATTATTTTAAGGACTTATCACGTTTCTACCAAACACCATAGATATGTACGTACAAATAATTCACATTTTTCACACACATAGGATGTGAGAGCGAAACTAAATATTTTTTGTATATTTAACTTATCTTTCTCCTAAGATTTCTTGTTTTTACAATGGTGAAATAGAAATGTTTTTGTATTCTGTTATAATTTAGAAGGACTTTTGGGATAAGTAATTTAAGTGAATAATTATGAAATTGGCCATAAGTGTCTTAAACAAGTACAAGTTCTTTCGACCCAGTCATTTATTCTATTTTATACATCCTACAACCAATCATAAATCTTAGATCGATGTGTCATCATTTCTATTTTTTTATATATAAAAGATGCATCTACCTACTCCTATTATAAATGTTTCCTTTCTTCGTTACCTTTTCTTTTTAAAAATGATGTTTGTTACAACTAAAAAAATAAAACAATTAATAATTGACCTTGGGCTCACATAAGGACAACAATCATTTTTACTATTATTATATTTATTGCTTGTTGTTAGTAGTTATAAGAATACATTTGTTAAACTTATATTACTTAAAAAAACGAAATTGAAATTGTCTACCCGTACAAGTAACTGCAAATCAAAACCATTTAAAAATAACGAATGTTGTAGTAGTTCAAAGTTGGTTTCAATCTTGAAACAACTATTAATACCGTTATGTCTTTTGCAAACAATTTTAATTTTCTTTTTGTGCTTCAAAAGAGGAATGGTTCCCGTGCAATAAAATGGCACCAATTATTTTTCGCTCAAACCCTAGAATTACTATAGGGACTAAGTATAAAGCAAGCCTTAGTGCACTGGTAGGTGTGATATGTCATAATTGTAAATATTCCATTATTGTTATAATTTATTTTGTATCTCTAAATCATTCTGCGAATAGCAGTTCATTAACATACATTTACTTATTGACAATTCAGGTACGTTCATCAGAACAGATTTTACCCCCGCGTCAACCGCTTCTGGCAGTAAATTATACTATTTAACACTTCCCCGTATCAGAATGGGGTGTTACCAAGTAGCATCGCACTCATGAATGGAATTAAATTCGATGTTCCACCTTTCGTCTATGGCATTCAAGACATTGTAACAGAAAACAACTAGGAAACATTCAAGGGTGAATATGAAAATGTGTTTCTTGTTTATTTATTTTTTTTTATGAGCTTCTCGGTGTTGTCCAAAAGGTATTTAGAGCTGGGGGTAAAAATTTTCTCAACTTACACACACAACTAAATTTACCGAATATCACTAGAAGGTGATTTGAATAGTTCAATATTGTTGAATGCTGTTCTAGGAAAACGACTTAAGGCAAACAACCCCTAATTAGTTTTTAAACCCGGTGCCACTTACCTGATGCCTATAAAACAATTGAAACGTTCAAAAAATTTGTCGTTTGATTTCGCATTCAAAAAAGATTGATTTTTTTACTGCTTTAAATGAAATTCAAGAATATGGGTTTGCTAAGTTTTATTTTAAAACCCAAAATATTTCATGTTAATAACTAATTATCTAAATGATACTCGTATATATTGATTTTAAGGCAAGCTAATAAATTTAGGTATGCCTTATATTGAACAATTCACTATTAGCGCACTTAGTTCTAGCATAACTTTGTACTGATGCAATTTGAATAATATACCTATATTGAATAAATCTCACCTATCAAGATGCGAATGAATACACATCTTTTCTAATTACGAGTTTTTAATAATAAAAGCTTCCATTTTTAAATAACTCAGCTGTTAATAATCCAGCGCTCGAACCTGCTTGCCTCCCAAAATTATGAAATATCTGTAATAAAATGTTTGAAGAAGGAAACAAATTACAGTTGATTCCGCTTAAATTAAAAGGTAATTTGCCAGAATTTTGTCTTCACTCAAGCGAAGGTCGCAAAATTTTACTCTCGTCGATCGGAGACCTTTCACATTTGTTTTAAGATACATTATACAAGTTTTTCGTTACAATGGGGTTAAGAATGAAAACAGATTCAGTAATCGTGAATGACAAATGCGACTCCCGCCGCCGAATATGGTAACATATTTTAAATGTCACGTTTAGTAAGCAAGTTCAGTTAAAGAATTTCATTTACTGAAGGGGTTTTTGTATGATTACATACGTGCAGTTGTGCCTGCAAAGCTTCTTCATATACTTATGGTTTTTGAATATTACCACAACAACTTGAATGAACTACCACTAAGTGGGTTTTTATTTGGCTGGAGTTATGGCTATTTCACGGGTGCCAATCCGATCATCGGACTCCTTTATTAGTGGTGCTTAGCCTTTATACTTTAAAGCTTAATCGAAAAACTTTTTGGCCTTGACTGAGATTTGAACCCAGACCTAGCGTCTCTAGAAGCCAATGCCCTACGCATCACGCTACTGAAACCACATGATCAGGTCCATCCCAATTTAGGTTTTATTGTTTATCAATTGTCACCTGAGGACTAGCATTTTTATTAGTCACTCATTTCATTTACTGGTCACCCCCATTCTTATTTTGTTTCAGGAATGCTAAACCGTTCTGTATGAATCAATCATTATTTTTGCTATTATTTTCAGTTTCAAAGTTATTCCAAAAACAAAATCTTGCTGCGTGATAAGTTTTGTTCTTGGATTTACCTAGTTTTTAATTAAAGCTTATTTCAGATAAGCGGAACTGACTTTATATCAAATCAAGTCCAGATGTTGTAGAAAATCGGTGCAAACACGTTTTTATTTATTTTCATTTAAAGGCACCCCTTGCCCCTTGCCTAGTAAAATATTGCTTCATCTTCTGTCAGTCAACGTGCGGAGCAACATTGATGAACCTTCCTTCACAGAACAAAGTTGTAATGTCACGTAAAATTTCAAACATGTTTTCATCAAAATATGATACCTCTTTCTAGGGCCAGCATCTCACCACCTCACCTTTATTACATCGATTCGATATAATCCTTACTCAACACCAGCCGACCAGACCAGTCCAGCCACCATTTGTTTGACTATCAATTGTCAACACACACTTTCTAGAATCACTCATTCAATGGCTATGGTCCCGCTCCCCATCGCCCGTATCGAAGAATCTGTACATTGGCTCTCGCTCACTCTTCCCACTTCCCTTCTTTTTCTGTTATGCTTATGTTATTTACCTTTTCAGTTTGAAGTTGCCTGAGAGGAAATTGAGTTGCTGAACTCAATGTGGAGTTTTTTTCTGCTTGATTTGGCGGTGACTCTCATTTCTGGCATACAGCAACAAAATTCACTGGCTGTCCTTTAAATGTACGTTTGTTATTTCATCATGACCTAAGTAAATGAAAAAAAAAAAAAAAACTCAATTCAATTGTTTTCCTACTTCATCCCTTAATATAAAAAGGTGTAATTGTGTGTATGAGCGCGTCTGCTATTTTACACTGCATTTTCTGGCCCCTTTTGCAATTTTAATGAAATATCAAATATTTTTATTGTGTGTGTGCTATGCTGCTGCTGTGCATCCCGAAGCAGATATCCTTTTGGTAAAATGTTTATGCGTATAACCCAGTCGCAAGACAAAGACAACAAATTGATTACCCTATTGCTTGGGATTGTGTTTTAAGTAAAAACTGTATTAGCGTTGCCACCCTTAGGAAATAATACGCAGAATATGAGTTAAATATTCAGTAAATTAATTTCTTTTGAATATTCAAAAAGATATTATATAAAACATAAAACAGGTCTTCATACATTTGATCAATTTGCAAGTAACAAATCTTATATATTTTCTTTATGCTGGAAATAAATATGATATCATAATTATGCAACTGTAATTAAGTAGAAAATTTTTTGAAAATAGATTTTTTGTACAAATAATTTAGCAAATTTGAACAAACGAATTTATCTCTTTCGAAAAATATTTATATACATGATCCAAAAATCAATATTTTAGTGAATTAAAAAAAATAAACTGTTAATTTAATATGTATACCTTATAATGATTACATTCAGTTTTGATCCCTTCTTCAAACTAATACAATGAGAATGTAAAAAAAGTCTTCATTGAAACTTGTAGTGATCACGGGGAGACTTATACAACACTTCATAATGGCGAAAATAAAAGTGATAAATCTTAGTACTCTTTAATTGTTTAATGCTATTTTTGAATGAATGTATGAATTATGAAATCGGCGACGGCAAATATTTCAATATATATATGTACGTGTAGTTTGATAAAAAACAAAACAACTTTGCGATTTTTAGCCCCTTTCCTATAAACTACCGATTCAATTTGTACTTATCTTCTGTAGATATGAAACTATGTAACCTTAATATAAATAAATAAAATATTCTTAATGCAATTGCAGTAAGGTGGCAACGCAATTGTTGCCTTTGTGTGTGTGGTATTATAGTCGCTTGTTGATTTCTCGCTTTCCTCATGCACTGTGCTTCTCTAGATCTAGATTCCGGACCTCCGGCAGAACATTAGTTGTCCATGTCCTATACATACAATTTCAGTTTTCTACAATCGTCGTTGCCGATGCACGAAGTCGCTTCATCGCGTCCTCTCATAATATCGTTTTAATTTTTTTTTTCAGTTTTTTACATTTGCTACCATTCTTGTTTTTTTTTTTCGTCGGCTTTTTTAATGTTGAACTTTGGTTGCGCCTTATCATACATATTGCGAGTGTGACGTGTGTGTTTGTTTTCTGTTGCAATGAATTTCCTCTGCATTGATGAAGATACACAAAATAATAAAATGGACGAGCGTTTGAAAATTTTTATTCGTGTTATTCTCGGTTGTTATTAAGTTTTAGAAGCGACTTAAAACAAAAAATAAAACAAAAAAGTAGAAGAAAAAAAGCAAGTAAATAAAGTTGCTGTCTGCTGTGTGTGTCTGTTTATTACTGCTGTGATAGAAAGAGAGAAATATAAATTTTTCTATAAATTATTCTTGCGATAATTGTCTTTTTTTTTTTAAACAAAATTAAACGTAAATCCTCCCCCATAATGGATAGTGATAGTAACATGGAGCCACCTGAACGTAATAATAATATTGAAGTACTAGAGTACAAAGAACACAGAAAAAATAAAAAGAAAAAGCGCGAAAAACGCGAAAAAGATAAGGAAAAGAAATCACACCATCATTATCATCATCATGGTTCATCTGTCGCAGCTACTGCAGAAGTGGTTACTACTTCATTGGTAACCACAACAACTGCTACTACGGCAACATCATTTCCGCATAATTTGAAAATACGTTTTCTATTGTCAGGGGTAAATTTTTATAAAAAAATATTTATATAGATTTATATATGTACTTGATATTAATTTTGTTTATTGAACAAAGTGCACAAATAGTACAAATGCTTGCTTTTTTAATTGCGTTACTATGAGAAGTTATGCATTCGTTAAAAGGTTAAACTCGATATTTTGATCAAACTTAACATTACGATTATAGGGAAGACAGAAAAACGTCTACTGGTTGTCCGATGGACCCGAGCCGAAACGGCTCGGCCTATTTTCATGAAACTTATTTTTCCAAGACCAAAAATAACGGTTCCCGCCACCCAACTTCTTTTTTTTAATTTAAATATCTATTTTGTTTGCAAAGCTGTTCCACAGATTTAAATAAATCACATTTCGTTAAGTCAAAGTAGTAGTGTTGAAGAAAAAAATTCGGAAAAATTACTTGCCATAAATTTTGTACTTTTTACTTGCGATACACATAGGTACTATAGGGCAAGTTTTGCATTTGGAAAAAATCGAACTCAAGATTATGATCAAAGGTGACATTACGATGATGGAGATCACGAAAAAAGTGGGTCTGACAATTCCGCTTGTCTGTCTTGCCAAAACCGCTGAACCGGTGGGTATTTAAGGGTCTTCGGAGAAATAGATTTTTTTTTTAGCTCCGAAACTACGGTGCTTGTCATACAGGCGTTATGCAAAATCTTATCTATCTCAAAAACGGCTCTAACACCCATGTTCTGTATTCCGAGTGAAATTGAATTGAAAACGAATTTCAACTTCACTTTAAGTGAAACAGTATGTTCTGCATTCCGAGTGAATTCAATTTTTCTTAATTCACTCCGAATTTATTTTCGAAATGTCAAAATCAGCTGAAAGACAATTTGCATCATTTATTCAAACATTGTTTCTTGTGCAAAACGAAAATAGATTCAATATTATTATTAATAAGTGGTAGAAGGGACGAAAATCAAGGAGAGAGAGTTCGTAGAAAAGTTTTACGTGTTAAAGCTAAAATTGTATATCTTCCAGAAGCAGTGTAAGTTGAAATGGGGAATGAAATTGTAACTAAACTTTTTCTTGTCGCGAGTTCTTGTGCATTCCCTTGTAAACAAACATTTATTTTAATAAAAACAAGGCAACATTACAAAGTTTTATTTACATGTTTGTCAATTGTCGCGCAAATGAAAAGTTTCACCAAACAAATGCAAGTGAATTGAATTCACCATAAAACGCTATGTAGGGTAGGTGCACCAGTATCCGGCCAGTCACTAGTATCCGGCCACTTTCGATTTAATGGTTAAAAATAAGAAAAATGTACATAGTTTGCATGAGCAAATGCATTTTTAAGATAGCTTCAGGTCTATCTAATGTTTTGGTAAAGTTTGACCGATCTACACATCGTTAATCTGTGTCAAAAAAAATATAAAGTCTGTGAAGTTCGTTGCGAAAGCAAGAAGTGTTTTTAAAAGTTCTCGAGTGGTAGCCAAAGCAATAACAAAAATTAGTAAGTTTCAGTGTTCTTTTTGTTATAAAAACTTATTTTATTCTTGATTTGTGTAGATAATATAATTATTGACGATAAAATGTAAAAATAATGGGGATTTAATGTTTTAAATTAACAAAAATATGGTGGCCGGTTACTAGAACACAATTTTTATGTGATGTTCTAGTAACCGGCCAGGGTGGCCGGACACTAGAACTTTACCTGAAATCGATTTATTTATATTTTTTACTCTAAAAAGAAGTAAAATTATTGTATCTACCCATATAATAAGTAAAAATGTGTTTAAAGTGTTAAGTTTCAGTATCCGGCCACTATTTTTGGTCAGGAGATTGCTATGGCCGGTTTTTAGAACAATCTGCGCTAGTATACGGCCACTTAACTTATTGTATGTAAATCCATACTTTTTTATAGGAAATGATTCAAGAAAATGATATTAACGAAACACAAGACCTTTTGCGAAATGAAAAAATCGAACTAGCTCTAATTGACATTCGATCTAATAAATTAAGCCATCGAAAAGCACCTATAAAATACAACATTCCTAGAAGTACTTTGCAGGATAGGTTATATGGCAAGGTTCACGACTCTTCCCAAACGAAAGGGCCAGATACAATATTAAACCTTGAAGAGGAGAAACAAATTACAAATTGGTGTATTCAAATGGCAAAGTGTCGGTTCCCATTAAAAAAAGTGAGCTTTTAGACACCGTCCAAAAAATTATTAAGTCTGATAAAAAGAATAATCCGTTTAAGGATAATAGACCGGGAAGAACGTGGCTTAGGCTGTTTTCAAACGTAATCCATACTTGAGCCTTAGGGAAGCTAAGACTATTTCTAAGGGGAGAGCCGTTGTGACAAAAAATTGTATTCAGAAATGGTTTTGTGATTTTGAGAGCTTTCTTCTAGAAAATGACCATGATGACATATTACTGGATCCCAGTAGAATATTAAATGGAGACGAAACCAGCTTTTCCATGTAGGGAAAGTAGTTGCTCCAAAGGGCTTTAAAAATGTTAACCAGGTACAAATAGGGAACGTTCTACGAATACATTGCTAATTGCGTAATCAACTGGATTGATAAGAAAAAAGTTAAGAAACCAATTTTGCTATTTGTAGATGGTCACAGATCGCACTTGTCAATGCAACTGAGCCAGCTTTGTGATGAAAACAAAATCATTTTGTATGCTCTCCCTCCTAATACTACTCATATTCTCATATTCTTCAACCAGCTGATGTGAGCGTATTCAAACCCCTCAAAAGAAGACTGGAAAAAAATAGTTGGCGAATGGCACACGCAACATATTGGAACGGTTCTTACACGTAAAGATTTCTGTCCACTATTAGAAACCGTTCTTACGAAAAACACTAATTTGACGCAAACAATTAAAAACGGTTTTCGAAAATGTAGACTGTTTCCATTCAATAGTGATTTTTTTTTTTTTTTTATAATTTACTCGCGCTCAAGGGATTATGATTACCCTTTAAATGTTTGAACAGAGCGAGGGCGTGAAGTTACGGAAGAGAAAGAAGGATAGGAAAGATGTGTGGCACGATGTTGAGACTGAAGGTGGTTGTCTCATATTTTTTTATCTCCAGGGGTGGCGGCTTAACTAAAGCGGAGAACTGCCGTGTCTTATTTCTATGTCCCTTATAATTCGCATTATTTTTTGTATTCGTATTCATCCTTGTTGGGCATACTAGTTTAACTCAATCACATGTTGTTAGTGTTATGCCTAAACAACATGTAACGAGTAAACAGCAACCCATTGATGATAATTTTTTAGAAGGTTTTAATGGAATTGAAGAAGACATAGACGACGGCAGGGATCGAACCTGTGATAATGAGGTTGACAGGCGAGCACACAACCATCGCGCCACGGCCACTCCCAGATAGTGATGCTGTTGATTATAGCAAATGCGTTCAAGATAGCATGGAAAGCAATACCATACAGGCAGCAGAAGTTGAAGATACAGAACCAGTTCAATCAGTGCAACAAGCTGAACCAGATCGGTTCTCCATTGCAGCATCTGTTATCATAGAGATCAAGGACAAACTAGAAGAGCATGGAATAAGTATTTCTAAGATACTAAATATCTTAGAAGATTCGAAATCAACCCCTGTACAAGAGTCTCAAAACATAGAAGACATGGATCTTCGTTCACTGCCTCTAAATACGGTTTTTGACCTGAACGAAGATGGGACGCTACAGTTATCTGAAACTTTAGATTTTAACGAGCAAATGTTTTCGGAATATGGAAGCAAAGCTTTATTCCAATTCAGATTCTAGCAATGAATCCAGGCACCATAACTGAATCGGGGGTAAATCCTTTCTCTACTCCTTCATCTCCCGAAACGTTTGCCCACAGCAACGGTTACTTCTGCTACGGTTCAATCACCAATTTGCCCGATAACGCCAATTTCACCAAAAAGATCTCCTCTTATGTCCCTACCAGCATTGGAAAATTACATTCTTCAATCTCTAGGATCCAACACTTTAGAATCTCCATTAATTAACAAACAATCTCTTAAATTAAAAAGAACTGAAAGCAGACAATCATCTTGTTTTTAAAACTATGTTATTAACAAAGTTGAATAAAATAACAGAAGACTGGAAGTAATGTGTAATTTATTTAAAAAATAGATTTCCTCGAGTATAAAGCACCTGGCCGGGTAATAGATCAAAAGTGGCCGGCTACTGAAATTTGGTGGCCGGGTATTGGTGAAAATTGACTTTTTTTAAAAATAATTTCATATTTAATTATATGATTTAGGAATTCGAAGTTTATATTTTTTTTTCAATACTTAACAGGTTTTATGATCCATCAAAACTAATAACATAGATGTATATAATCATGTGACTTAATTATGTAGCTTCAAAGTAGGAAAATGTGTTAGGTGGCCGGGTACTGGTGCACTTACCCTATTCGATATGAAGAACACGAATTTCCATCTTTGAAAACTCAATTCACCTTGATCATTTCGGGTGAAATTCCGAATACCAATTTTCACATTCGGAATGCACAAATCACAAAAGTCATTTTTTGCGGAATGTAGAACATCAAAACTCACTTTTGTTCCTCGAATTCACAATAAGTGAAATGAAGAACATGGGTGTTATGCTATTTGGTCAAACAAAAATTGGGAAAAAAATATTAATGGGATCTGTCATCTAACGAATTTACCAACATTTGTATATATGTACCTATAAATTTTCGATTTTTTTCTGGTTTGAAAAATTATAACCTTGAAAACCGGTGAACGATTAGTTCCTGAAACTAATTGTTTAAATGTATATTATTTAATACTTAAAATTGAAAAATTTTAAGGAAATTTCTTATATAAAAATTGGATTTAATAAATAAATCCAGGTTTTTATATTTATAAACAATTTCTAAATTCCAAAGTACTCTTACATAAAAGCAAGTACATGCGATATAGTCGTGCATTTTATTTAGTTAAATGGTGGTTTTCTTATTCAATTCAAACAATTTTTGTCACTAATTTTATGGTTTTAAAATTGTTTCTTTTTTTTTCGGAAGACTGTATCGGACGTTCGTCTGCATCGATTGGCCGAGTTCAGCCGACGACGTCCGATGTCTGATAAGGTGTACGCGAGCCATACCATAAGAGTTTATGGTATTAAATTAGAGAAAAAAAATGCAAAAACTTTAACTATTAGTTAAAAATAGACATTTTTTTCGTTTTTATTCAGGCCTAGGTAAAATATTTTATATTTCACAAGGTGGGTTTTCAAAAGTGGTACAGTACCTAACCAGTGGTAATGTAAGTAGGTACACACATATACAGCTGCGGTAAAAAAAATAGCACCATTACGAGAAAAAAAATTTCGTTGCAAAATAAAATGTATACCAATATATCGAGGGAAATTTTGAATATGCAAAAAGTTTATATTAAGTTAAAACAACACATTTCAAAAAGAATTTTTATTTTATTCATCAACTTTTTGAAAAAAACTTATATTTTCTCCAACAAATCAAACAAATGAGCGGTAAAAATAATAGCACCATTGCTTTATCGTACAACTTAAAACTAAATCATCGTATAAATCCAAAATCTTTTTCTATGATTTTATTCCTTAGAGGTAGTCCAACAAAATTAATATTTCGTTGCATAGCCTTTGTTGACTATTACTGCTTCACAACGTCTCGTCATTGAATTAGCTACATTTTGACACCTTTCAACCGGAATATTCTCCCAGGACGCCTTAACTGCAGCCCAGAGTGCTTCGTTGCTGGTCGGTTTAATATCTGAGACTGCTTTCTTTACGTCGGCCCACAGATTTTCGATGGATTAATAATCCAGTATATGGGTCCAACTCCATAGTAGGAAAAACAAGCCCACACCATTATGCTTGAACTTCTGTGCTTAACCACTTTATTTGTGTATTTGGGTTTATATTCCGCTTTTGGAGCTCTTTTTACGTAGAAGCGAGATCCTTTACCGCCAAACAACACGATTTTGCTCTCATCCGTCCATAAAACGTTGCGCCATTTCGCTGCTGGCCTGTTCAAATGCTGTCTTGCAAACATTAAACGCTTTTTTGCATGTTTGCAGTTAAAAAAGGGACTTTTCTGGGACTACACGCTGTTAAATTATCTTCTCTCAATCTGTGGCGAACGGTTTCAACGCAAGCTGTAATATTCAGGTCTTTTTTGAGCTCAGTTGCAGGCTTGAAAGGATTTTTTTGGCTTTCTCGGACTAGGCGTCTGACAAGAGTTTTCGACAAAACGAATCATTTTGTTGGAACAGCCAACAAAACGTCGATCTTCTCCGTAAGTTTTACCTTCTGAAATCATTTTTTTAATGATTTCAAGTTTTTCGTTTGTGCAATGTTTTCCACGGCCCATTGTCTTTGAAAAACTGTAATTTTTTTTGTTTAAAATGAAGAAATTTATTCAAAATTGACAAATCTTAACATTTGGTTACTTTACCTTGAAATATGACACCAAAAAATGTTTTTTTCTAGCGAAAACTGCGATCAGTGCTATTATTTTTACGGCAATAAAAAAGGGTTTTTCCCCAATATGGCCTCGTAAAAAAAGAACCGTTACCATTTAAGTGCCAGAGATACACAACACAGAGGGTTAACACTTCAAGCAATAACAAAATACAGTAGAGGCTGGAAATATGTGTCCATTTACTAATTTAAAAAAGTTAAAATGAAACTTGTACCGGTGGTGCTATTTTTTTTACCGGCACTGTATGTGTACAAAATTTAATTAATTTTTTAAAATCCCTGGAATTGTGTTTATTTTATATTTACTTCGTTTCTTACGACATTTGGAAAAGTCCTTTTTTTAAAGCGTATTATAACTGTACATGCATACATACATACAGCCATGGACAGCTGATTAGACACAATTTTGTGTTCAAATAAAAAAAAGGATTTTCTTATCTAATTCTCTAAATATCAATGAGCCAACGAAAAGTCGCAAACATAAAATTGGCTTTGGTTTTGTAATATACTTACAATGGTTATATTAACACCCTGTTGTGGCTTAAAAAAATTGTAATCTTTTGTTTGATAAAAAACCGAAGTTTTGCGTTCTGAGTTTGAACACGAAAAGTTATGTTAAGTTAGTCAAATGAAAATTCGGCAGCAAGGAAAACTAGATTCTTCAATTGTGATAAAAAACATTGTGTTTCGACTCCGACACGCGCGGAAAAGTATCACAGGGCTTATGAAAAACTGGATTGTGATATATCATAAACGGTAGATGAAGCTTTGTTACTACTTGTTGCGGCTAAATTAACAAAGCTTCAGTATAATGTAAGAAGAGATGTTGCCAAAAACCACAACACCAATATATATCCTAGCTATGAATCTGTTACGGAAACGAACAAATGTGATATCCTGGAAATTTGAACATAACCGAGTCAGTTGCAGAATCGCCATTGCAAAATTTACTTGATCACACTACCCAGAGTTTGTTTAAAATTATCGAAGAGGCTGCTTATAGTTTACATTGTATTGAAATGCGCAAGCCTCACCTTATATCCAAATGGGGTTGTGATGGAAGCTCGGGAGTGGGCGAATATAAGCAACGTTTTTCAGACCCGACTATTTAAGATGCTGATATTTTTGTAAAGTATCTTGTACCTATTCATTTAATATCAGGAGACCCAAGCTCAATGAATAAAATAATTTTTTGGCAAAATCATCGTCTATCCTCCCAAATTTTGCAAACCTATTCGGATTCAATTTGTTCATGATAACGATAATAGAAGTTGAATATGTTGAGAGCCAAATATCTCCATTAAATGAGACCGTTAAAAAACCCACAAATGGAAGTGTTTCGATCAACCGTTATAAATCTCTTGAATGGAAGTGTTTCGATCAAGCATAAAATGCTACTGACCATGATATATGGATAGAAGGGCTAATTTCGTAATAATTCAACAAAATAAGTATAGTTCTGACCAAACAAGTTTAAAATAAATCAAAATTGCGGTTCGGCTTATCAACATTACATGCCTGAATTCGGTTTTTCGAATGATTAGTTCATGTTTCTTATAAATTGGTCATCGGCCAATGGCAAGCACGTGGCGAAGAAAATAAATAAAAGTAGAAAAAAACAAAAAAAAGGAGGATTCAACAAGCTTTCCGAATTCAAATGGACTTGTTAGTCGACACACCGAAAAGCACAAATGATGGAAACACTGCTCGCAGATTTTTTGATGTAGCAAGTAAGCTACATACATAGATCAAGACTTAATTAATCGTTTTCGAGTATTGTTATTAAAAATATATATTATACATAAGAATATAAATAGGTTTGTGATTGCTCACACTGAATCTATTCCTTATATTATTAAACATTCGACTTGGCACTATGCTAGACACTTTTATTTGTATTTGTCCTTTTATTTTAATTTGTCAAGGCACTTACACCAAAAATTATTATTGACCACAAGAGGCTTATAAAAAATATCAACATCGCTCCAAATATGTCACATCAGCTTGGGAGAGCCTTTCTCGTTGATACTTCCGCATAATTTGATTCAAATTTGAAATAATGAACAAGTGATGGTACACCATTGCATGCGTTACCGATGTTGTAACTTGTTCAATAATTTTTTTAGTACCTATTTGTTACCGTTAACAAAAACCCTGTTAAATTATTCAGTGCACACCAGTAAAATTTATAAAAAAAAGGTTTTGTCCCACAAGTATGTTCGACCGAAAATCAAAACGTCTTAATGTCTGTATGTACAAAAAAATACATAAAAGGTTGGTTTAATCGTCGTTTTTTACTTGTATTGTAATTGAGTTAATTTGTCTAACGGGAAAACTATATATGACGATATCAAATTCTTAAAGACCACTTTCACAGCTATTTGATATTGTTTTAAAAAATTTCAGTATTAAAATGGCCAATACAAAATATGACATTTTAGTCAAAGTTATGGTTATAACCAACATACATAAGTCTGTGCGACAGCTAGGTTTGTTAAAGGGATATTCAGTCAACAACGGGACGGGTACTGTGCATTTCCTGATCAAGCAACCTACAAAACTTGTTCAATCAGCTATTTTTATTAACTTTTTCATAGTCTGCGACGAAATACC
This sequence comes from Chrysotoxum bicinctum, assembly GCA_911387755.1. NCBI lineage: Eukaryota > Metazoa > Arthropoda > Insecta > Diptera > Syrphidae > Chrysotoxum > Chrysotoxum bicinctum. Next base: position 23,413,362 of record OU426988.1, on the reverse strand, counting down.
GAATCTTACTGTCGTCTTTCATAGTATGAGTTTGCCCAACTGTTGAACGTAACCTAAGAGGTAGAAAAACCCAGTCATAAGGGTTTGTGTTATAATTTGAAACATTTTAAAACAGATTTCCTTTGATTATTTTACAAAGTAAAAAAAATAAAAGTACCTCCTAAAAGATCGATACAAATCTCGTTGTCGTTTAATGAAAACTTTCATTAATTCTTTTTAACATTTGCATTTATTTGGAAATTTTGCTATCGCAAACATAACATTTACAAAAAAATAACAAAACATTTTTTTTAATTTTTTGAGGTGAAATAGTTTGAAACGAAAGAAAATCAATAAAACTGAAAATGATATTAAACCAAAAGTGAATATCTATTTAAAATTGGGAATATAAAACTAGAACTCTATTACTATTCCGCGTACTTAACACAATTTTGCGAATAAGCGACCGGTATTAGAACATGGTAATATGTATATATTTTTTAAACAAAGTGATACTTAAGAACATAGTTAAATTGATCTTAAACTAAGTTTTATGATTCATATGCCAGAGCGGCTGTTTTCGAAAACGTCAAATCAACGTTAATTTGATCGCCAAATGATCGTCATTTTTTTATGCAAATATTGCTGTCGTCAAATATGCAATCGTCCTGCTTGCACAAAATCTATTTGATCAACGTCAGTAAATTTTCTTGCAAATGCGATTGACGTTTACGAACACGGTCAAAAAAATTAAAAATAAAGAAGGCGATATGGTTTAAACTCCGAAGTTCGAGCCGTAAAATTCCAAAGGTGCGTATGCGTAATTACATCAAAATAATCGCAAAGTTTTCGGATGGGGAATTCTTCGGTCATTTCAGAATTTCAAAGCAATTATTTCTTGTAAGTAGAAACAAATGAAACGTTTCAATTCATAAAAAGTAACATTCTCAATGAATACCTAATTCTAAGGATTAAAGGAAGAACTAAGCCCTTTATGGAAAAAGGCAAAAAAAAAGCCTATACATTACTCTTTGGGCTTTAATCAATAAAAATTCATACCGAGGAATCAGAGATCGTTTCAACAAATCTATCAACTGCTTATTTCATACTTTAAAACTTGTAAAAGAATTGTGCGTCTACTTTCAAAATTTGTGAGATGACCAACTACAAATGAAGAAATTGATAATGTTGTGCACCAATTTAACTACTTTTACCCACGCACACACACATTTTGTGAACTTCAATTATTTTTGTGTCAGCTCGATTTATTTACTGCAGAGCTGCGCCGCAAATGATGTTATTGAACATATGACTTAAGCAAACTGCGTTATCAAAAATAATGCTTTTGCATGAAAATTTCGTATTGGGTTTTCGAACAGCTGACTTTTGCAGTTTGCGTTTAAGAACATTCTGCAAATGCATTTTTGATATCGCTGGCCATTTTCGAAAACGGCCAGCGAGTAGTTAATGGTGTATATTCATAAAATACAGTACAATACAAACTCAACACAATACTATATGGTAGCTGAACTATCACGGTAACAGCAGTTTCGTTATTGTTAAAATTATATACATAGTTACAGTGACGAGCAAAAGTGGTCAAATGTTTTCGCTTAATTGAAAAATTGATTTAGGCTAGCCGCGCACTAGCAACTTTTAGTTGCGAAACTGTTTGGTTACTTATAGAAAACAGATGAACTGTTTGGTTGAATGTCCGTGAATTTGCAGATAATTATATGTTCAATAAAATGGCGAACTTATTTTAGGTAATCGTTTAGTTTGTGTCCAAACACAAACTTTTTAGTTGCTCGAACCAAGCAGTTTCGCAACTAAAAGTTGCTAGTGCGCGGCTAGCCTTAAAGTAAGAGTTTTTAATAGAATTAAAATCTTTTTTTATTTTTTTCATTTTGTTTACTTAACTCAATTTTATTATTTATAATAACTTTCAAAAAATAATATATTATACAAAACAAAAAATATTCCATTATTTTTTAGACTTGTTCAATTACGCACTTTTAAAATCAATGGCGCAAAATTTTAATTGAATTAGTACGATGCTAAAGCTGTTTTAGTATGAAACTAGGTTAAAACAACGAATTTGCAAATTTTAATCGAATATAGCATTATACTTTCTCTACCCTTTTATTAAAGTTAAAATCATCGAATACCTACTTTATTTTTTTAGTATCGTACTAGCTTCATATGAATCTTTGACATCAAAAAAGGTTCGTGTACTTAATTTTATGCACGAAATGTCATTGTTTTAGGTGTGTTCAGAAGCAATTTATTAAGAAAATTCTTTTAGTACGATGCTAGTTAGAAAATGTTTAAAATTAAGAATGAGGTAGTAAACTGCTATAAAGTTAGCAAATTGTTAAGTAGTATATAATACTAATACCTTAATAATAGGCTGTTTAAAATTTTGCGCCAATGTTTTTTCCTTAGTATTTAGTCCATAAACCATTATTTTGATTTACTTGGGAGCAACGCTTTGGCATACTTTCCACAAAATTGCTCTCAAAAACGGCCCCATTCCAGCTCCATTCGTTGCCAAAGCTCCTGAGTGTTTGATGGGTGATTTTTGTGCTGCCCCATCCGTCGCTTCACAGTTGACCATACATTTTCAATTGGATTGATGTCAGGGCTTTGTGCTGGCCATGTCATCGTCGTAAACTGTTGATTTCTCAGCCATTCCGAGACAATTTTTGACGTGTGTTTTGGATCTCCGTCCTACTAAAAAGTTATTTCAAAATCATTGAAGCCAGTTGATGCAGTAAGAGGTGGTAAATTTGTCTTCAAAATGTCCAAATATTTTTCTTTGTTCATGATGCCATCGATTTTCACCAAAAGACCAACAGAGTTCCACGAGCCCCAAGCCATCACCGAACCTCCTCCGAGTTTCACGGTCTTTTGAACTTGATGTTGTTGCAGTGGTTCTCCAGGACGTGACCAATAAAAAGATCTACGATTCGTTCCTATTCTATTGACCTTCGTCTGTTTCGACCAAATGACTTTTTTCCATTAGTCAATGGTCCAGTGTTTGTGCTTTTTAGCAAAAGCTAACATGGCTTAAATATTTTTCGGTTTCTCTTTAGCGTTTAACCCAATTCTTTTGAGTGCCCGGCGTGCAGTCCATTCACTAACTGGCTTGTCTGTGTTTTGGGCTGCCTGCTTAGGTGTTTTGGACCACAGCTTCTCAACTCTCTTTCCATTCTTCTAGCTTCCAAATCAGAAAGTAGTCGTTTTCGTCCTTTTTTCATTGGGGGGACATCGATGTTTTTTTTTTAAACATTAAGCACTGAAGTTTTTGAAATTTTTAAAATTTTGGACACCACGCGATGATTCACCACTTTTTAGTAAAGAAAACAGCGTGGTCAACGGTATTTAATTTTTTTTTTCATTTTAACAATAATCAGCTTTACAAGTTTTAAAATGTCCGATTTATTTACAACACTTGTTACTTGTTAAATAACAATAAAAAAAAACAAGGCACAATAGAGAGGAACATCTCTCAATGAACAAACTAAAACGAGCATATATGGACAAAACAGAAAATAATTATTATTTTGTTTGTATAATATATTATTTTTTGAAAATTTTACTATACATAATAAATGTGAGTTAAATAAACAAAATAAAAAAAATAAAAAAAGATTTTAATTCTATTAAAAAATCCTTACTTAAATCAATTTTTCAAAAAGCGAAATCATTTGACCACTTTTGCTCGTCACTGTATATCTTAAAACACACGAAAATCTGTAAACAAAAAATGAAGACAAAGGAAGTAAAGGAAGTGTTTTTATTAGAGGTTTGGATTCGAAATTGGAAAAAATGTTTTTGTAGTGATGTAAGATTGACAGCGTACTGATGGTTTCGTACTCAATACTTATTCCGGAACAACCCTTTCAAATTGCGATAGTCTTTTGAGATTGAGCCGTGAATCTGCTGCATAAAGTGGCAGGTACATCGCAATAATTTTGTCCGGATTTTGCATTTTCTTGTTCTTCAAAGTCTAAAGCACATAAACAAATTTTGCATATACTGACTTAAACCGATTTATTTTTATATGGGCTGGAATAAATAGTGTAAAGGCAAAAAATATGTAATTTTGAACATTTATTGGCATGGTCCGACTGTGTCAAAATAAAAAATTTCCCAAAAACTACTCAGGGCAAATCGTGACAAAATTGCAATCTGAATATTTTTGACTACACACTTTTTCTCTCCGAGCATGGGAATTAAAATAAAAACGATGAAGGTATTGAAATGGAGGGGAATATCCTAAGATATTGTGTTGTTTTAATCTTATCTTTCCTATAATCTTATATTTTCAAAAGTATTTTTTTTCAGTTCTATTTCGAATATTTACGTCAACCCTCTCCATTGACATCTAATATTTCTAATATTTTTTAACGGCCTTCGAAATATAACTCAACTTTCCACCGTATTTGACAGGGATCAACTCTGTTTTTTAACTTCTGTTCTTCAATTATTGAACAACACATGTCCAAACAGACTAGAAATACCAAGACATGGTGCGCGTGAATTGTAACTAGTGTCACAAAATTATTATTAATTTCAGATCTTTACAATATAGATTTTGTTACAATATAGATTTCGTAATGCTTTTGAAAGTTTTTTTTTTAAACTTAAATAATATTTTGTTGCTTTTATATATATTGTTGCGGGTTGGTAGAGTTAACTTAAACATACTGGGGCATATTCATAGATGTTTGCTAAACTCTTTCTAAGTTATTACTAAACAATTCCAGAGTTTAGGCTATTCATAAATAAATTTAGTCCTAAGCTTAGGGCTACACCTGTGGTCTAACTGTAAACATAGGAAATGCTGTGTTTAAGTAGTTATTATCAAAGTCAAATGTCAAATTTGATTGATTGATAAGTTCCATATACTCTTAGAGCCCTTTGCATTACAGCATTGCTTTTGTTTATTTAAAAATTATTATATAATATTTGATTAAGTTTTTTGTTTAGTTTTCTTATTTAATAATTTTCTTTTACTTAATTTTTTTCGACGTGCAATATCAAAAAATACCACACAAAATTTAACATGACGTGTAATAGAGATGCTAAACCTAGTGTTTTTCAACTCTCAACCATTAAATTTTGTTCAACCTACAATTTTCTGCCGATTCCAAATGGCTCCTCATGACAAGAGATACTCTTGGAGGATTTGTCGATTCCTCGCAAGAGGTAGTACACCACTGAAAAAAACTTTTTTGCAGCGGCTGAGAATCGAACCCAGCAAGACAGTCCAACGCACTAACCATTATGCGAAGGCGTACGACACAAAATTTGCACTTTCTTTGACCCGTCATTATTTGAAGGATAATTGTAGTAGAACACAGCCCTAACCTGATGTTCTACTAAAAACAGCGGGGAAACTGACTATGAATAGTAGCTGTGTTTATTTAACCAACAAGCCTTAAACTAAGGATATAGCAATCACAACTTTAGTAATTCTCTATGAATACGCCCCACTATCTTTCCGGTTTTTTGTTTAATTCTAAAATCCATAAAAACAAACTCCAGGTTAGCTTAGCAAAGACATAATGAAGTTGTTTCCTTTTTTATTCCAATTAGGGAATAGAAAACAAAATATACGAAATGAATTCAGATCATCCAGAATCGAAAGAATAAAGTAAAAAAAATAAGAGAGGATTTGTCAAAACAATGCGCTGGTGCGAGGAGCTTTAACTTAATTTATCGTTATGATAAATGCTGTTATCTTTTTCGTGCCTTTCATTTTTGAATGTCCTGACTTTTAAAGAACTATTATGTTCTGAAGTGCCCTTGGAATAAGAAGAGCATTGCAAATATTCTACATTGAATAAAACCAATAATAAACGAAAACTCTTATTCCGAAAGAATAAAAAGCATACCCAATAAGAAATTATCAAACATTTATGAATAATAATTTTAATTAAACTAATATTTAGTAAATTTTTTTAAAGTCTTAGAAACAGATAAACGACCAATATATTGATTGTCAAGTACATAAAAGTCTACACAAAGGCTGATCCCCTACCTTGTTCTTCTCCCAGTCCCATTATTGTTTCCATAGGGGTAAGCAAGTTTTTTGTTATCTAAAAAACATACCTACAAACAGCTGTTCACTAAGAAACTAAATTCAAAAGGCAGATGTGGATGGATTGAAGAAAAGTAAAAAAAAATAAATGTTCAGCAAATACAGGATAGAATAGAGATAACTATTTTTTCTCATAAATGTATCTTCGTGCTCCGCATTCCTGTTTAAGTATTTATCATTTATGGTTAATTTGTTTTTGTTGTGGTTTCGTTAATAATTTTCTTAGTTAAATGGATGGTATGGCGATAAAATGATAAAAATATAGAATGTAAAATCCAAAAATCAGCATCTTTACCGACTTTTGGTGGATTTATTTTCTGATTCTTCTCTTCTGTTTTTTTTGGCATCGGGCATTTATAACAGGACGCATCTAAATATCCTAAATGAGGAAAAGGGTGCCCAGAAAGAAAGGTATATGGTTACATTAAAGACATTTGTCGAGTTTCAAGACTTAAATGTATGTGTGCATGTGTGCGTTTTTCTGTTGGTGGTTTTGCCCTGCCAAAAAAAAGGTTTAGTGACTGAGTATGATAAAATGTTTCAATTTCATTGATAGACTTTTGTCCGCCAGCACAGCGCGAAAGCTTTAAATTAAAATTTATAATCGCGGTAGATACATTAGATAAATTAAATATAAAAATTGATTGACGTTATTCAAGGTTTGCATTACAATTGGATTTGTCATTAAAAACAATTATTTGAGTCACTTCTTCAACGATTCACTCATTCGATTACCTTTTATTCTTCATTTGCATTCTGCTATTCATTGAGCGAACTGCACTATCTTCAACTTATTTGACATTTACGTGAACAGCTGATCATGAGAAAATCTTTAGAAGTGTAGGTAAATTGTTTTGGTTTATTATTTAAAATTAAATAACAGCAATAAGTATGGATATGTAGTATCGATTCGTTCTATTTTGAAACATAGAACTATGACATTCCTCAAATAGAGAAATTTGGGAAAAAAAAAGATGTTATGGACTTGTTATTAGCTATTTTGATCAAAATCTAGACGAATAATACATAAATGACAAATCCGCATTGTTTTATATACGGATCGGTATTATATGGAACAAGCACAAGAATAAAAGGATACCACAAAACGTTACCGACATAAATCAGATGCGCTTCGAAAGAATTTCTAAAAAGTAGTGAGTAAATCACCCCTATCACAGAGTCCCTCGTAACAAATCCCCGAAAATTTTGTTACGCTACGAATACGAATAAATTTATATCATAGGCCCCGAATGGAATCAAAAAAGCATTTTCTTAATTTCGGAGTTTCAAAATCAGTTGATTTGCGTCAAAATGTGAAAAAATAAATAAATTTTCGTTGTTCATCTTTGATTTAATTTTAATTTTGTTGGTCTTTAAAAATGGATACCATTGCCGTTGCAATCTTTGTAATAAATGTAGAAAATACGCCAAGAAGACAACCACTAAAAATGAGATTCATTACGGAAGGATACCAATATTTATTTGTATTTACGTTATTTGCCCTTCAAAAATAAAAAATGTAAACAAATTCACATGAAAACAATAATAAAAATTGTTTTTATATATTTTATTTGCATGTCCTTTATTTTCGTTCGCTTAATTTTATTTGTGTTTCGTTTTAAGTTGAGCTCCGATCAAAATATCTGTTCGTAGAAAAAACTGTCCAACTTCCTATTCATTCGGGGCTAGTGATACCATTATTCACGAACTCCGAATTTCGTAGCAAGTTTTTTTTTAGTACGACGGGAGCGATGATACCTTTTTTCGGGGTTCGTACTACGAATCTATTACGACGGGGTCTGTGATAAGGCTGAATATTTAAAGAAAATCCCCCCAATTAATATGAGAATATGGTTAATTTATTTGCTATATTAAGTTGTTTTTAGTTAATCAATTAAATATTTTGTTGATTACTTTTTTGGAAACAGTTATTTTAAATTAAGTAATTGAATATGAAATATAGTTTTAATATTTAATCAGTCAAACTAATCGACACAGACAAATTTAAACCTTAAACTGAAACACGTTTCTTACTGTTGTATCATTATCATTTATACTCATATATACGAGTACATACATACATGCATTATACGATAAACACTTAAGACATCGAACGTCGTGTAGGTAGCCATAACACCATCATATTAACTATTGAGTAAATATTTGAATATTTTCTGATCTCTTCTGTACAATCTGTGATATTTTAGGAAATAGCAGAACAGGGATAATTCCATGTAATACATTTGAATTTTGTGCAGTGATGAAGATGATTTTATTTGAAATAATTTTCCTTTTTTTGTTTATTTTTCAGTCTAATAGCCGAAATTTTTGTGTAGATTATTTTCATTGTTTGCAAAAATTAATCGATTGTATTGTTTTTTAATTAAAACTTATCCTTTGAAAAGAAAATGAGAATCTTAAGTTGACATGACCGTTTATTGTGATTTTTGTTGTAATTAGGACGCAGTCCTGGGATCAAAATGTTCTGTTTTAAAGCTATCAAAATGAGTACTATTTGGTGAAAGGTATTATAACACCAGTTAGTTATTTTTTAGTAAATAAATATAAATTAAGTCACTTAAGGCACTTTTTTTTATGTTGATTTTAAAAAGTTTATTCAAACTTTCGTTGTTATTACCAACAAATGTTTTTTACAAACTTTTTTTTATCCATTTTTTGTGACTGGAATTCTAGCATAGTTTTCAAAAATTTTCTCTGGACGTAGAGGTTTCGTAAGCGGATTATTGCTTAGTGAAAACTGATTGGTTGGAATTTGTTCTGGATTTTGAAATTCAGCCAAAAAGTTTCTCTGCTTATCTACCTATAACCATTAGCTGATACTTTGCTATAACTTTACAACCCAGGCAAATGAACGTACGAAGAGGTTGGAACGAAGATTACAAATTACCATATCACACAACTAAATACTTTACTTAGGGATAGATCGGACATTAGTAGTGAAATTATTCTTCAATTATCTCCAGGAAGCCATTAAAAAAACAGCTTTAAAGAAATCATCGAAACAAACTCACTCAAACCCTTGGTTTTATAGCGAGTGTAAAAGGCTTCGTAAGCTTTGCTTTCAAACTCTCAAGCCTTATAGACGCAAAAACTTTCAAATAATTTAAAAACATTACCGAGTACAATAAAAAATACAAGAAGCAGCATAGTTATATAGGATGTAAAATTGAAAATTGAAAAGAGCAAATATAAAATACTTTTGAAAACTGTCAAGGAAATCGCTGGTATAAGTTTCGCAGCTAGAGTTTCATTCAATGCTGATATTTTTTCTTCACATTTCGAAATCCTTCTTCGTAACGATGAATCCCATAATTGATTCCATTATGCAATCCCAAATCTTGAAATAGATGAACTTGACCAAACCATTGACCCGGAAGAATTAGAACAAGCCCTAAACTCGATGAAAACTAGTAAAGCAGTGGGATCTGATGGAATTCCTAGTGAATTTTAAAAGTTTGCAAAAGACAACTTTAAGGGGAAACTATGTGTTCTTATTTAATCAAATTTATAACACCGCAAATATTCCAAGGAGATTCAAAGGTGCAGTTATCTTCTCTGTATTAAAAAAAGGTGATTCTTCATCTCTAGAAAATTATAGAGGAATTTACTAAATTCATCAAGAAAAATCTGGGATAAATTGATCGATGAAAACAATTATTTTAGTATCTTTCAAGCTGGATTTCGTCCTGTGTTCTCTACCATTGATCAAGTTTTTGTGATCTCGTTGATAGCAAAACACTTCATAACCAACAAAAAGAAATTCTATTGTTTATTTGTGGATTTCAAATCCGCTTTTGATAAAGTTAACAGGCATTGCTATACAATCAACGATTGGTACCGTCTATATACAAATTTATGATATACTTCTATCGGAAACAAGAGCAGCCGTATTTCTTAATTTTTTAATAGTTCAAAAAGCATGCATTCTAAGTCCTTTAATGTTTTCGCTATACAACGACGATTTGGTAGAATACATACACTTACACTTCCACTTGTAAGATAGGTATTGTGATTTATGGAACCTGGAAGCAAATACATCGAAAACAAAGATAATTATATTTCGAACCAACAGCATAAGAGTAGCAGAAACATGGAATCACAACAACGGAACACTAGAGGTCGTCAATGACTTGGTATGACTATTTCGCCTAATATTGCGAAACAGCTCTTGGGAACCAGTGCTTAGTGACTAAGCTCTCACTCATTCCTATATGACTATTGTCGTCAGGAACGAATGTTCCTAAAATGTTCTGTCGAATCCGAATGGTTACGTTGAAAAGCAAGACAATAGATAACAGTTCGAAAATTTGCACTTCCATACCAAGAAAACATTTTTGATTTTAAGTGCACGGCAATATCCACTACGCCATGGGGTACTGAACACCGATACCCTTTTGCATAAAGATGCCCCAGTGCGCCGGGGAAAGACCGTCAACTCAAGAAGTGAAAGTTGTACATGCCTTTCCATCCGAAAACAGCTGCCTAAATAATGTTCTTAGTACCATAACACCGTTTTTTAGCTTTGGTGCTATTAAAAAAATATTCAAAAATGTTTCCTGTGTATAAATAATCCGAAAACAGTTCAAAGATAAATATGTAATTTTCTTTTAATTCTTTTCTTCTAGCAAAAAACCGAATTGAGTCCTCCAACACATCAATCCACAGAATCCTCTATTCCGAATGCAAGTCCAAAACATTTACCTTCGACGAAGAGTCATTCAAATTCCGCCGCGTCTACATTACAAACGCAGAATGTTACGCCATTAGAATCGTCAATAACCTCCTCGACCACTCCATCGTCATCATCTGCACCACATCATAAACCGGCAAAAGATAGAGACGAGCGTTTGCGTTCTTCATCGCCCTACACATCAACAGTTAGTAGTGTTGGAGGAGCCTCTGTTACTACTGGAAGCACAACAGGTAGTTCGGCCCCTAGCTTGTATGTGTCAGTACCGCTTTCAACAGCTAATGTACCTGGTCTAAATTTACCTACAACAACCACAGCAGGTATAATCTATAATTATCATTTGTTTAACAATTCAATTTTTACTAATTAAAATTTTTAACAGAACATCCCACCCCGTCACAGTCGACACGTGCTGCTACACAACAATTACAACAACAATCTGCAGTTATAGAACGTCAATCACCTCGAATACATCATCAAGTAACATCGTCACCAGCAGTCTCAGAACATGGGAGTTTCTCATCCTCTTTGCCATCTCCGGCTAATACTGCTGCTGTTCTACAAAGTGGGAAGTCACCATCGCCCAGTATTACAGGCGGAAATCTAACCGCTACGACAACAGAGAGTGGGAATTTAAAAATCAGCTATGAAAAACAAAACTCGCGAGTGGCGCAGTTGCAAGAGCAAGAATCAGCACCAGTGCGGAGATCGAGGTTAGTTTAAAGAATCCCAAAACAAAAATACTTCTCTTTTTACTTAAAAGAAATAGGAGCATTTTTTTGCATGCTGCTGGATTGTTGCTTTATTTATGTTAAATTTTGTTTTGATCTAACGAATATGCGTTTTATTATTTGTGTTATAGTTTTTTTTTTAATGATTGCTGATTATTATTGTTATTGATGTTGTTGTCGAAAGTCTTTTTTGTCAACGGATTTGTTTTCTTATTATTTTGTTTGTATTCACCTTTACTCACTCAATCAAGGCAAACAATTAGTTTGATGTTAAACAAGCCATTAAAATCAGCTATTTCAGACAAATTTCAAATTGGTATAATAAATGTACATATACATACTTATATGAACATATGCTTTACGAAAAAACCTGCTTAACGACAAGTTGACAAAAATTGTAACGGATTATATGAGGAATTGTAATCTTCAAATTATCACATTATTATAATCTTTTGGTCGCAGTGCAAACCCTTTCTCAATATTCATTCATCTTATGATTGTTATTGATCAATTTTCATAAATAAGTTAAATTATTCAGTATTATCCTCAGACAAAATTAAAACCCTATCAGATTCAACCAATCTATGGACACATTGGATTGAAGGAAAAAATAAATTTTTATTGATGACACTCGGTTTGTGGATAAGGATACAAATTAGCCCTGCAATTTAATCCCATGTAGGTACATATGTATTTACATATCTAATTTTTATCTTAGAGTTTTCTCCCTTACGACACCACAATCTGTTGGATTAGCTTAAATTAAACCTTTTTTTAATTAAATAAAGCATATTTCCAAATATTTTGGACACAAGGAAATCTAATAAATACTTTAAGGATGTAATTGTACATTCATATTATTTTTAAAACTCGGTATGTGATATGAACAAAATTTGCTTTATAACTAATGTAGAGACCACAGCAGATAAATTATATACATAAATATGGCGAACATGGTCTACAAGAGACATTTAGGTGTGATATACATATTTATATGACAGCATTTATATGGCTCCATATTTCATAATTATTATGTCCAATTTTCGCTATCGTTGAGTATTTTTTTTAACATTTTCAATACTCACTTCCATAGTGATAGCGCCTTATCTCTTTTAAGATGGGACAGGAACCAAGAAAGAACATCACAACTTCATTTTCCCTAGTGTCACATTAGCAGCACATTGGTGAACCATCATCGCGATGGGGCATATAGTTAAGCTTGAGCAGTTCTCTCACTCGAATTTCCATAGATATTTTTTAAAGAAATGCAAAACTTGCTCTTCATCGTTAACACATTATAGAACGCAGAACAGCTTCAAAGACCTTTATTTTTGATTGAATTACACATGCGATTGTTCCAAGTTGAATTGATAGCTTTTTTCGAATCAGTGAGTTTCATTTTTAAGTGTTGTTTGAATGAAAGGTCGTGATAATTTGTTACTCCCAGATCCTCTCCGCCGTATTTCCATTTTTCAAATTTAGCTAATCGACATGTTCCTTTTCTAAATAAAAACACTTATGACTTCGTTGTGTTAATTTGTATGAAATTGTATTTGTATAATTGTATTAATTCCGACACCTTCCACCACCACCATGATTCTTGCTGCCAAGCATGAATAGAATAAAAAAGAACAGAAAAGAATACATTTGAAGTAAGTAATCAGAGCAAACATCCTTGTCTTACACCAATTTCTTAATTTCTTGACAAGGATATTTAAGAACTTCGTTGATACGCCGATTTGGAAAAGTTTGTAAAAAAAGACAGTTTCTGTTGATCGTGTCGAATACCGCACGAAAATCAATAAAAAACGTATACATTTTTTTTCCGCGGTTTAGGTAGAAATCCTGCCTGGAATTGGTTTGGTTTTTTATTCTTATAACACATTTTGTTAGACGTGTGTTCAACAATCCAACGAAAATTTTCGATATGAGGTTCATCATTGGGGTCACCATTCTTGAACATTGTCTTCTTGGGCTCGGAAATTAATTTATAATGTTAATTCGCTTTCTCTGTTTCGTTTTTTCTGTGTTTAGTTCTCTAGACAGGTTGAGGGATCTAAGCGATTTTTTCCTAGTAACGACAGATTTTTCGTTAGCGGAGTGTTTATCTTTGTTCCTTATTTAATAGTTTTTTTTATTTTTTAATTCGTTTTATATAAAATTTTACCTAAAACTAAGTTATTAAAATCACGTAGGCTCAACAATTAGGGGCCCAACGTTCTTTTGGCTTTACATAAAGCGATTTGCTTACAATATCATATTAATGTTTTCTAATCTAATTCATGACTTTATTTAATATAAGCATTTATGAGCGCATAATCGATTACGAAAAACAAACTAACAGACTCACATGCTTGAATAAGTTGTTTGCCTCTAGCATCGATGGTTTCATTCTAAGACTCAGTGAAATTCTCTTTTCATTATAAGGGTTACTTGTTCTTTTCCAACTCTAGCGTTTAAGTCACCAACTAAAAGCATATTTTTGCAGCCTAATTTCAGTGCGGGATCCTGACTTCTAGGTTAAATCCGAGCTGATTCCTAAAACATGTGTTTTGGCCAGTTTCGATTTGATAAATAACTTAGAATATAGGTCGTTAAGTTGATTTTTACTTGCGACTTATACGTACTGTAAGGCAAGTTATGCATTCGTAAAAAAAAAACGAACTCGAGATTTTGATCGAAGTCGACATTACGATGATAGCGAAGGCGAAAAAAGTGGGTCTCGCAGTTCCATCTGTCTGTCTTTTCGACTAAAAATCCCGGTTGATTTTCTTCAAACTTCGTAGATGTTGATTTTTAATTCCCTCCCCGCACACAGTTTTTCTTTTCTTTTTTTAAGTCCAAAAAAACGGTACCTGCCATACGATTTTTTTTCGAAATTTTTTAAATATTTTCCACTGTTCCACAGATTTTTTTTTCAAAAAATTCCATTTAGTTAAAGCTAGGAAATGGTTGAAAAAAAAAATCTGAAAATTGGTTATTAATGGTAACCCCCGTGGAACTATTTTTTGTTTTTGATTTTCTCAAAAACGGTATCGATTTTGATAAATTTTTTAATGCTGAAGCATCCCAAAAGTTTGAATATTATTATGTATTCAAAGTTTCCAAAACATTTTTTTTTATTTAGAAATTCAAAATTTGTTTTTCAAAACTTAATATTTCGAAAACCCCATGCTAGACTTTGTTTAAACTTGATAAATAAAAGTTTCTTAATACAATCTACAAGATGGGGAACAAAATTTTATTTTACCTCAAAATAACGGTACCCACCATACAAATGTTAAAAGATGGTTATCAAAAATTGTAGCTTTCTTGAAAACGGTGCCTAGAACTTTGATAAATTTTGTTTTCTTTCGATTAATTCTTACGATCTATAATTTAATAAAAAATTAAATTAACATATCACTGACTGTTTCTACCATAAAACAATTTTTTCATATTTTGAATTTCTCATTATCTGCATAACGGATTATAATGAATTTTTTTATAGAGAAGCTTCTAAAAGGTTTGAAAAATATTGCAATTTTTACTGAAAATTCGATCTCAAAAAGGGCTCAATATTTTATTTTGGAAATTTAATTTTTATTCGTACAATAATAAAAACTTTAAGTTTTTTAGAAACCACTTGCATAAATTCATATCTGCTTAAGAAATGACATGCATTGTGTTTTTATCTCTCACTATTAAAAGAGTTTAAAAATGAATTTTATGCTTATGAACAGTTCTTCCCCAATAACATTAATTTTTGAAATTCTTAGTATTTTACAAAAAGGAAGTTTGTGCGACCCAGTCGTACATTTTATTTATTTTTCGAATATGTATTTAATGTATGTATGTGTGTATGTGTTCTGAAAAAGTTGATTAGCCGTTTTTTTATTTTGCTTTTATTAATTGTCGATACCATTGATAATAAGTTTATAAAAATAAATATCTGTTGCTATGTCAAACACATTTTCTTTTTTCTGGTTAATTTTAATTACATGGTTACCGCACCGCTGTATAAAACTAACGTACAAAAATACTGATCTTGAAATCAAACATTTAACTATTATTTGCACATTTTAAATGTTAATTATGTCAAGATCGCGGTCTGGAGAGCATAGCAATTTAATACAATCGAAGCCACGTTTCGGTAAAAAACGGTCAGCAGCCGCTTCGAATACCCAACTTGCAAAGTCATCGTCATCATCATCGCTTACAGCTAGTTCATCCGAACAGCTTCAGCAGCAACAACCACAACAAAAATCAAGTCCTTTGGTGCCTCTTACAAGCCATATACCGGACATTTTTTCTGAAACTTCGCAAAAATCACAACCACCTTCGCCATTGCCACCAATAGCTGCACCACCACCACCGATGTCAGTTCCATCGTCTCCTAAAATTATTGAAAGCGATAGAATTGGAAATAATTCTTCTGTAAATAGCAAC
Organism: Chrysotoxum bicinctum; assembly: GCA_911387755.1. Lineage (NCBI taxonomy): Eukaryota > Metazoa > Arthropoda > Insecta > Diptera > Syrphidae > Chrysotoxum > Chrysotoxum bicinctum. Next base: position 23,397,404 of record OU426988.1, on the reverse strand, counting down.
AATAATAACAACAGCAATAATAATAATAATAGTAACAGTAGCGCAATAAACCTATCCTCTTCCGCTCCGTCAACACCCGCTCCTACACCCCCTCCAATCCCATCCACACCAAACATTCTTTCATCTTTGCCTACTTCTTCATCTTCTTTCACTACCACTTCGTCTAGCTCACCCCAGACCACCACAGCTTCTGTTAAAAGTAATAATAGTAAAAATAGTAGTAGTGAGAATGTAAACAGCACAATGGCATCACTTGTCATTAATAGTAGTAGAAACAGTTGTAGTCCTGTAACACAATCTCCGCCAACACCAGCGGCTCCAAATTCTATAATCGCTGCTTCATCAGTTGTTTCAAATATGGCCGCGTCCAAGACACTGAATAAAAAACTTCTGCGAGCTCAGCAATCTCACTATTTACAACAGCAACAATTGGCAGCAATTCAGCAGCAGCAACAAACTTCAACTGTTGGAAAAACTGTCGACGGGGCAGGTTCAACAGTCCCTCCCTCTTCTCTTCCCATTGATGATTCAAATTCTAACACGAACCCTCCTCCTCCAAACATTTCTAGAACGCCAGACAGTGGAATCTTCTCCTCTTCTTTTAACATCAGTGGCAGTTCGCAAAGTTCACTGTCGGGAACAACACCTTCGGTGAATGGTGGCCTGAAATTCAGTTATGAAGCGCAGCCAGGGGTTGCGTCGATTGCTACACCGCCGACTGTTGATACGAACCTTACCAACAATCCCGCTTTTAAAGATTCTCCACCCAGCTCACCTGGATCCGAGGCGGGATCGGCAAGAAAACGTGGAAGAAAGTCAAATGAGATAAAAGATATTAAGGTGTTTCAGAATGGATGTGCAGTCTCAACGCCAGTCAATACTCCAACACCTGCCTCGACTTCAAATGGACCAATACAAGCCACTCATATGCTGGGAAACCAATTGAATCCGACAAGTAATGTGGCACAAAAGCTCACCGATCAGCTGCACATGGAAATGCAGGACCATAGTGTGTATGCTGAAACGCAACCACCACAGTTTGTAGGAGTGCCATTCCCATCGAAGCCACTAAATAATGTAAGTTTGCCAGAAATTATCAAATTATATTTTGTTTTCTTATTTCGCCTTATCTTTATTATATTTCAGGTTCGAAATACAACAAGTATTCCAAGTAGTGCCAATTCACTGGCATCGATGTTTGGTGGAAATGGAGGAGGTTATGCACCTCAATCGCTGGAACAATTGCTTGAAAGACAATGGGAGCAGGGCTCACAGTTTTTGATGGAACAAGCGCAACATTTTGATAGTAAGTTTGAATACAATTCACATGCATTGTGCAATATATTTCCAAATCATATATATTTACATTGGTATTTGGGTGGTTATTTGTGGTTGTCTTCATTTCTTATTTAACTTGTAACTAACCTAAAACTATACAAAGACTCAGAAAGAAAGTTATATGTAATTAAATCGAAAGAATCAATGGGGCATTATAGCAAAGTGCTTTGGACTGTAATGCAGAAGGTCTGCGTCCGATTTACAGCCCCTGCAAAAATATTTTTCAGACCTGCGTTGCCTCTTATGAAGAAGTGACAAATCCAAGAGTATCTCTGTCATACACCTACGTTCTCATCTTATCTCGGCAAATATTGTAGGCCCTCTCAAATTCTCAAACACATAAATGGCTGAGACTAGGCTTATGTTCTATACGATCCTGTAAGCTATTTAAATGTTAATGTTGCAAAATTTTAGTCTATTTAAGTATGATGTTAAAACTTTCTTGATGTGGGACTAAGTTTCAATGAGGATTTTGTCAACTTTAGTCGAATTAAGCACTTTTTAGATATTTTTTTTAATCAATTCAATTTATCAAAAAAAAATTAGTACATTAAGATTAGTACCTCTTATGGTACTAAGATATGCACATATATATAAATTAGCAAAAATTAAAATATAACTAAAAATTAAAAACAGAAAAAGTTCAATAAAGAAAGAATCATAAAAATTAAATTTTAATATTGAGCAACGAAAGAAAAAAAAGGATAATCCAAGAAAAAATTAAGAGAAAAATATGAAGTTGTAGGTTTGAGAAGTGAAGCGTATAGCACTTCTAAAGCGATTTGAGTTCAAGGTTACTTATTTACTTAGTTACTTATCCGGCTCCCGATCCATGGAGGGTCTCTCTCTGAGATAATTTGCGATCCCTCGCGAGCTCCTTCCAGTCGTCGATACCAAGCGCTCTTGCGTCTGTAACCGCCTGGTCCCTGTAGTGAAGCTTGGGTCTTCCTCGTTGTCTCGAACCTGGGGGCTGGGATTCGAAGATTTTCTTGGCTGGAGCGTTGTTGTCCAATTACTCGATGTAACCGAGCCAGTGTAGTAGACGTGTTTTGGCTCTTTGGACTACATGCACATCTTGGTACAGCTCATATAATTCACGATTGAATCTTCTCCTCTATTCGCCCTCTTTGCATATAGGACCAAATATCCGCCGAAGAATTTTTCTCTCGAAAGTGCCCAGTATCAATTCCCCTTTTTTACTTATCGTCCAGCACTCGGTGCCATAGAGTAGAACTGGTAAAATTAGTGTTTTGTATAGCGTGCACTTTGTCTTTTGAGAAAGGAGTTTTGAACCAATTTGTTTGCCCAAACCGAAGTAGCAGCGGTTCGCTAGGGTAATTCTTGAGGTAGGTGAACTCCTTTACTATCTCGAAATTACTGCTACCAACAGTGAAGTTTTGTCCTAGGCGATGGACAGCTGAGGCTTTGTTTGTTGATAGCATATATGTACTTTGTTGCGATACTTTCCTCATTTCGCACTCTACGTAAGTGTGTTGGTGGTTTAATGTCCAACAATGTAAATTTGGTGCGAAATTTAGTCACCTCAGTAGGTCGATTACACTGACCATGAAATAGAAGAAGCGCGCCATGAACTTTCTTAACAGAACACGCATTTTGATAATAAAATTCAATAATTTGCAAGTGTTGTTCGTTTGTAAGATGATTCATGGTTAAATTATAGACCAAAGTGAAGATGTTTGACAGTGACACAAAACACGAAACGTGCGTGAGCTGTCAAAACCAGTGTTGCCAAAAAGAAAATAGCAAAAAATCACCCATAATAATAAAAATAAGATAAATATGCTTCAGATTCAATTTTGTTCAAGTATCTTGAAAAAAAAAACAGCATCAACTGTAGTACAGTATTTTTTTTTTGTGTTCTGAGCTCGATCATTATTAATCATTTTTAATAGTCAAATTAACTCCAAATCTTCTTTATTATTGAAGTTGAATAAAAAACACTTTTTTAACAAGTTAATCTGTTAAATGAACAACTTTGTGGTCTATATTATATTTTAATTGTTGAAAGTCTCTTTCTTATTGACCGCAAAAAGATTTGAAGAAAAATAAAAATAAAATGAAAACACAAAAACAAAATCAAAAGACAATTAGCTTTAGTTGTACTTTATCTATTTATTTTTCTTAATACCGAATGCATTTCGGAAGGCATTGGCCTACTATCTTCAGAGTAATACGCGTGACAACTAAAAAGCTTAGAATTAAATGCAATAAATGCAATAACAAAATTTAACAACAGAGAGTGACATTAATATTTTATATTTAACCATACAACACATACAAATTATTTTGCAAGAGAAAGTAAATTAGATGTTATTGGACTTTCATCTATGTTCATCAAATTCTCGTTGATATGAATATAAATGGATTCATATGCGTCCAGTTTTGATGGAAAAGGTACACTTTTTATTAGTTTGTAATTGTCGATGAGAGGTATCATATTGTGGGGTTCTGTGTTGGATAAATCAAATGCGTGAGCTGCAACTGCTTTTTGAATGTCTTTGTTGTTGATGTACCTCTGGTGTTCAGCTATGCGACACTCAACAGCACGCTTAGTCTGGCCGATGCACACTGGGGCCAGCGTATGCAAAGCGATACCCAAAACTAAAAAAATAAAGTCTTTTGTGTTGAACTGATTAAAAACGCTTTCAAATACATTTGTATATATTATTATTTATGATTATTCTTCAAACATGTTTATTACATCATTATCAAACATTTTTCTTTCACATAATGGCAACTTTCGCATAAGACTTAAAAATGGGTCGGATGAAATAAGTAATCTATTGATTATATCGGTAATGTTATCAAGCCTGGAGGTTTTTCTTGAAAAAAATTCTCTGTAGGATTTAAAATCCTTATTTCTAGATTCCTGTGCCTCTTCGCTTAACATCCCGATTGGTAATAACGCGTCACGTACAATAAAAGACCCATGAATTAGAATTTTGTGTAGAGTAGGAGTCATGGGCATCCAAGGATATAATTGTACATACAGAGAAGCCGTCTCGAAACAATACTCTTCAAACTTTTCTGGGTTAATCCTGAATCCACTTGATATTGTTTGCAAAATTATATAAATTCTTCTTATGAGTTCCGGGTCAATTTTTGTGATTGAAGATGAAATACTATGATTTTGAAAAAATTTTCGAGCTCCATTGCCGTCATTAGAGTTTCCAAAGCCCGGTTTTGGTTTGTCCACAATAAGTCCCAGCTGGCTTTTAAATTGTTGTTGAATGTGTTTTTTCGTTTCTTCCACCAAATCTCTGTTTTCACTTGATAAGCGCCAAGAAAGAGTTGGTAACTTATAGCTCAAATGCAGCAACGACTCAAACAATCTAATCCAAGCATGCAAAACTGAGATACCAAAAGAAACATAGTCAGTGTTTATAGGCCTTCTACGAACGATTTCAATATTGTTAAAATCTTTGGAAGTGGCGTCACATAAGTAGCATCTCAGAGAAGATTTAGTACCCGAAATCGCGTTGCATATTTTTCCATCTACCATTGTGAACATAAGTTTGTGAGAAACGGAAAATGATTGACTATCTAATGTCACTTTAGTAGGAATCAATGCTTCGATTTGCCGATCCATATTCTCTTTTTTTGAAAGCGCTAATTCTGTTGTTTCTTTCTGATATTGAAGACTTACTGGCCTACAAAATCTGGTTGAAGATGGCTTAGGATTTTGCCACAAAACTGAAATGCCTCCGTTTTTTTCTATGGTTAGCCGTAATGGCACAAGACAAGTCAAAAACATGTATTTGTCGTCCGCATCTTCAGATACAAACTTTTGCTTAAATTGAGTGTGGCTTGAACTCCCATCGAACCCCCATTTTGAAAACAAAACCAAATTTGAACATTCAGTAGCTTTTGTTTCAACAACTGGATTTTGGCTTTGTAAAATGCGAGTTACTGTATGATCTAAAAGTTATTGCAAAGGCACTTCCGCTTCTGATTCTGTAATTTTTAGATCATTGGGATAGGAGTTCCGTTTTTCTGCTTGCACTAGTTTGTAAGATGGAAAAATTTCGTTTGCATAGCTTCGGATAATGTTATATTGATTCCTGCTTAGTTTAGCTTCAATAATTATTGAAAGAGCTTCACGGGGCGTAATTTTTTTAATTTTAACTGACGAATTGATGTCCATACAGTCTTTAGCGTAAGTTGGAACGTTCGAAACTTTTTGTATAACAATAGCTTCAGTTTTTTTACCCTCAGCTCTCAAATTCATTTGAGCTGCATACGTCAACAGATTGGAACTATGTTCAGAACGAATATCTGCTGTTTTCCTGCGCTTGGAATTTTCGCTACTTTCTCCAAAGGAAAGCGTGGGCCTACCGCCTTTATTTGGGGTGTGAAGAGTGAGTTCGCACCTTCCATTTAACCAGGCTCTTTCATTTTTAATGAACCTATTATGATGTTTACTATGCTTCAACCATTTCGCTTTTAATTGGCTTTTAAAATTGCGTAACTCATCTAATAATTTTGCTCTTTTTGTTGTACAACAGTTCGTTTCATTAGCTACATATTCAACCATATCTTCAAATTTGCCATCGAAACCCTTAGTATTACTTTTGTAGAACATATCAAACATTTTTTCTCTTTTTATTTTTAAACTAAGCCCGGTTTCTAGAAAAATACGGAAAACTCGTATTAGACTTATTAGAGAAAAAAAATTATTTAAAAAAAAATGCACAAGTCCCTTTTACTTTTGCCTTCAGTTTCGTGTTAAAAACATTCTAATGCATAAATTACATCCATCAATTTTAAAAGTGAAATGTGCATTTTCATTTAATTTGATATTTGTTCTATAACAAGAGCCTCTACTGTAACTTCAACTATCTCTCGTAAATATGCAACTACAATTCTAATAACTAGATATTTTAACTCTGCTTACCTTGCTCCATAGCTGATAATATTTGATTAATTTTTATTTAGTTAAACACAGTAAAAAAAACAGTATCAATGATTACCAAAAAAAATTGTATTCGCTTAACAATGTAAAAATCTGAACTTTGAAGCCTTGGCTTGGTGACTACTTATACTTTTATGAAGATGATAGGCTTACAAATAGAAGTGGGAGAGCATATACTAACCAAATAACACAAAAAAATCACAACTGTATTCATTTTAAAATATGAGTTTTGGGCATCTCTCCCATACAGTGAGTCCCACTGTGCGATGTACTTGCTGCCACAAGTAGGACAGGTGATTTGGTAAATTCCGCTCTTCTTGTTCATGGGTTTGACGTCTTTGGAAGAACCAAGAGAAGAGCTGAGTTTGTTGTTGTTGGAATTTACGATTGTCAAATTGGCTTTACTAAATGAGTGCTTAAGTTGATTGCAGATTTTAGGCACAAACGAAAGTGCGACACGGCGTTCAGTGTTGTTGTGCTGTGCGTTTTGAGAGAAAAGGGTAGAACAATTGTTTTTCTTTATTCTTTGTGTATGTTTCTTAATCAAGCGGTCGATGAGGGAATTTTTATAACCGTTGACCTGAGCTAAATGAAGAATTTGTTCATATTCGCGTTTGTAGTCAGAAACGGAAAGAGGTAAACGACACATGCGATAAATCATCGAATTAAAAGATGCTATTTTATTTTGAAAAGAGCAATATGAGTCGTGTGTAATGTATCTATCGGTAGTTGTTGATTTTCTGTACACGTCAAATTGAATTTTTCGACCCAAGCGTTTAATTTTTAAATCGAGAAGAAAAATAAATAGATAAAGTAACTACAACTAAAGCTAATTGTCTTTTGATTTTGTTTTTGTGTTTTCATTTTATTTTTATTTTTCTTCAAATCTTTTTGCGGTCAATAAGGAAGAGACTTTCAACAATTAAAATTGAAGTTGAAGCTTATGAAAATTTTCCTTAAGTAATTTAAGGCCATTTGCTGAAACGAAACTTAAATATTTATGTTCAACCTAAGCGCTTATGCCCTACTCTTTCCTCTACGTAAACTGTCACATAAGAGTTTATGTGGAACATATGTACGTATTTATGTTCTGTATCATCAAATGGGCCTTAGAACCTTCCTCGGTGTATTCTAACAGCGATCGATGAATAAATAATATAACAACTTCAATATTTTGACTTGGGGCTATATACAAACATACATATGTACACTGCCGCTCATCTGAATGGGTTCACTGTTTTTCGTAACTTACTGTAAGACTCTCTGCATATATATGGCAATGACACGTCTGTGTTATGTATGTAATGAAAGAGCATTATTTTGCCCTTAGTTTGGGAGAAAAAAATTTCTCTTTAAACTTACCGTTATTCTCACACGCTTGCTAAATTTAATTCATTAAGAAAAACTAACGTTTTTTTTGGCTCATCTGAATAGGTTCAAAAGCAAAAAATGGAAGAAAAAAGAAAAATAACTGTAATTAAATGATTTATTTTGCCCATTAAATAGGTAGGGACATAATAATTTATATTAATTATGTGTATTGCCACTTTTTTTTAAAAATTGTTTCGAAAATTGGATTTGGAATGGAGTCATGCAGTTTTTCTAGATATTGCAGCGAAATCTCTGCCCACGCTTTCTTAATTTCCTCGATTAAAGACAACTTGTCTTCATATTGTCTCTCTGACTCATACACCTTACGGGAAAGAAGTCTCCAAACATTTTCAATTATGTTAAGGTCAGGTGAGTATAGAGGCCATACCAATACCTCTACATTTTGCTTCTCGATCCATTGTTTTAACGACCTCGCTGTATGGATAGGGGCATTATGCTGCTGGAATGGCAATGGTATTGGTTCTAAAAGGTTAGAGATTTGCGGGAAGACCTTTTCCAGCACACCTTTGTACACATTGACATTGATTCGCGATGTAAGAAATTGCAGCTCAAAAGTTCCATAATTTGAAATTGCTCCCCACACCATGACACTGCCTGCACAGCTATGCAGACGGCTTATATAATGTTCCTCTTTACAAAGGTCATGAAAGTAACAGTTGTAGCCATCTGGGCCCTCTAAGTTGTATTTTTTTCATCTGAAAATATAACTCGGCTCCACTGCGATTTTTACGACATGTATTTTTTGCAAAATTGGAGACGAATTTCTTTTCGTTTTTCCTTCAAACGTGTTTTTTTTTGTATTTTTTTCCTTTTTAAATGTTTAGTACTCTTAATACCGCGTTCCACCGTCGACAAACTACACTTAACACCACTTTTGAGTCTAATTTTTTACGCGAAATCATGCGAATTAGAAGCAGCTGTTATGATTGCGGGTCTATTGGTCATTAATTTGGCATTTTAAGTTCCAACTTTTATATTTTTCCGTAGTTTTCGATGTTCCGCAAATATTTACCGATTAAATTTTGGCTTCTTTCATTTTTTTTTACCATTTTTCTTTGGCTTAGCCCTAATTCACGAAATGCTTTTATTTTGCCTTTCTCTTCGCGTTTAAAAATTTTCCGCGACCCATTTTCCTTGTTAAATGGTTTAAAACAATTCGATTTACCAAAAAACTTAACTTTCAGTACACATCACCCACGCACATCAATTAAAAATGATTTTTTTTCTTTTGAACCCATTCAGATGAGCCAAAAAAAAACGTTAGTTTTTCTTAATGAATTAAGTTTAGCAAGCGTGTGAGAATAACGGTAAGCTTAAAGAGAAATTTTTTTCTCCCAAACTAAGGGCAAAATAATGCTCTTTCATAACATACATAACACAGACGTGTCATTGCCATATATATGCAGAGAGTCTTACAGTAAGTTACGAAAAACAGTGAACCCATTCAGATGAGCGGCAGTGTATATAGCTACAATAACCTACAATAACCGCTTCAACATCGTTTCCCATTTTACAACCAACTGAACATGAACAAATGTCACCAACTGATATTTATAAAACAAAGCTTAGAAGCTTATACAGTACAAACTCAATTTACGCAACTAATAGAATTTAAGGCAGTTGCAATAACCGAAGTTGTTGCACTTACCGGGTTATATTTTTTTATAAATATAAAAAATTATAGTTGTAATGGGTAATTTTTTTTTAGAGATAACGAAAATGGTATAAAAAACATTATTGAAACTAAACAAATCGTTTTTGTTGGTTTGAATTTTTGATTTTAATGAACAGATGCATAAACACAGAAAGTTGAACTAATCGATGTAACATTTTTGAAAAGTAGCACTTAGAGTCAAGACGTGCTACGATTTTAGTGTTGCGAAAATCGAGGAGTTGCGATAACCGAGTTCGTATTGATACAAAGCAATTCACTAATTTTTGACATAATTATTTCCATATCCATATCACTCCAATGAAACTGTCTCTTTTTCACTGCAGACATGGAAATCGTCGTATGGATTACAATTGACTCCGCACACTTTCGCTGTCAGTTTTTTGTTGCCTGACGATTTCTTCAATTTTAACCCTAGCCGCATAAAGGAACTTCGTTCCAAAAAAACCAGTTGCAATGGTATGAAGATCTTCAAAGCTTTCGATGGTAAAACTATTTTCATTTACATGATTGGTTCTCTTTGCATATATGATTTTAGAAATATTTGTTGCCCCATAACCGACCTATGTATGTACATATACATACATATATATATGTATTTAAAGTTTATTATGTTTCCTTTTTTGAAATGTGGAATTTTTGTCCATTTTCCCACCATACAAGAAACAGGTGGGTCATTCCGTAACTTTCAAAACGATAATCGTCAAAACGATTATCATTAACGTTATCGTCAATAATTTGCTTCTCGTAACTTTATCACTATCGTCTCGTCAATCGTTTTTTGTATAAGATCGTTCAGTTAATTTCAGATACTCTTATACTGTGACTGAAATGTCAAAATGAAATTCATGAGACAATGCTTGTTCGATAACTTGAAAATGTAAAACCATTGCTTTATTTCGGACTTTTCATTTTCGCTAGAAAGATTCCATTTAATCCACAGGGGACATAACTTGGCTTCCAAGATATTTTTCGTTTCCGAAACTATTTTGGATAATGTGCTTTGTGCAAGAGCGAGTCCAAAATCGTTGCCTGTCAACCATTGGTACCCTCCGCCACCCAAAGTCTCAATAGTTACAGCAAATCATAATATTGATGGTATATACATATGTACATATGTAGAACGGCAACCATCGCAAGTTTATTGTTTGAAGTATCATTAAAAAGGCTTCTTTTGAAATTCGAAAACGTTGAACAAAACTATAATGGTTTAAATTATTTTACAACAATAAGTAAGAAAGATTACTTATGTACATATTTATGTATTGTATGTGAAAAAATATACTTACATACATATGGGTTGAAAGAGATAGAGGGTCTGATTCATCTCTTAATTGTCTTCGTAACCGTATTAATTGTTTTATTTTTGAATTTTCATTTTCACTATGTACATAGCAAAACTAAATTGCGACGAAACATTTTGACTTCAGTTTGATTAAATAGTAATGGAAATTAATGACAGACGATACCTATTTAGCTATCGTGCAAACGATATCGTTTTGACGATATCACTTTGGCGATTATCGTCTTACGTGAAGTGAGACTATCGTCAAAACGATATCACTTTAACGACTATCGTCTTACGTGAAGTGAGACTATCGTCAAAACGATATCGTCCGACGATAATCGTTTTACGGAATGACCCCGCAGGCTAAAATTGAATTACCATACAAATATGTAAATGATGTTTTCAAAGATTAACTCTTAGCGACTTTTAAAATACTTATAGTGAAATTTTGTTTTAAAAACAAAAGTGTATGATTTTATTATTTAGGAGTTTCACATCAAAATATTTCAAATCCAAAATGAATTATCTAAAAATGACTTAAAATAAAATGAGTTTCCTTATGTGTTTTTTTAGTTGCATCACTGCTGTCCTGTCTACATCAGCTTCAAACAGAAAATGTTCGCCTCGAGGAACACGTCAATAGCTTAATCGCCAGACGTGACCATTTACTTGCTGTAAATGCTCGCTTGGCGATACCATTAAACGCCAATGTTCCGCAGAGTCAAGGTAAGTAAGAACTGCAGGTTAAATATCAGAAACAGTCATGCACGTGTCCACCATATTCTATCATCCACACTCATATATCCAAGCAAATAAGTACATAAATCTCTCTCACGTTAAAAATGTTGTTTTGTAAGAAAAAAAAACAGGTTTTTTTTACCCTAAGAGTTTATATTTGTATAATGATTTTCTTTGCATTTAAGAATGCAAGCATTTTGTATAAAAACACATCTTATTTTTACTACTCTAATTTCGACTATTACTTAAAAAAAATAAGAAATCTTACCCACCTAAACAATTTTAAATTGACTAAACAAAATATGAAATTCTTAAGTTTATGAATATAAGTATAGTTGATTAAAATAAAAAAATATATTCTATTTAATTATAATTTTTTAGTACTGTATTGAACTCATAAAAAACATGAATAATTTTCAGATAATTTGGTGTTTGCTTGTTTTTTTTTTAAATTTTGCTTGTTTAATTTAGTTATTAAAAATTATTTATAATAGACATACAATACAAAAATAAATACTGCACAAATTTGAAAGTTTAATGAATAAATGTACAAAACAAACAAACCTGAAACTAAATTTAAATAAAAAACATTTTGAAATTTCATCGAAAGACTAAAAAAGAATAGTGATTTTATTTATTTTTTAAACAAAAACAAATCATTCGGTGGTTGTCTTTTGGCTTTTATTTTTTGTTGGTGAAAGATTTTTGTTCTATTTTTGGTGTCGGAGACTTTAACGAGAAAACAAGTGTAAAAAAGTACGGCATAAATTATATGAATAAATTACCAGGAAAATGGGAAAATTTAGAAAATTACGCGTTTTTTGTACTCTTCTGACTGTGGGGGATAATGTTAAAAATAACAATTCATTTTATCACAAAACTTGCGAAGTATTAAGTTTGCCATTCAAACGTTAAAATGTTTGAAATTGAAAATTGTTTTGCTTTTAAATTAAGTTAAGTCATCATAATCTGTTTATCTATAATAAGAAGAGGGAGCTTTTCCCTTTTAATTGGATTTTGGAATTATTCTTAATTGTCGCAAAGTGACCCTTGACAATTTCAGGAAATATAAAGTTGAACGCTTGTATTTAATATTATTATTGTGTTGGTGTGCAACTGAGGGGTTCATCAATTCAATACTTATAAAATTATTATAGCGAGTACATAAGGTTACACAGCCCTTTAATGCCTGTAGAGGGAAAAAAGTTATTTATAAAACATACAACGTTGAATAGAGGATAAGCTAAAAGCGTTCGGAGGTTAAATAGTACCTATATAAAGACATTTTAGTATTGAACTGTTACTTTCACTTTTTTTATTGTGATTACTAAAAAAGAGTACCTTTTAGTTGTTATTAAAACTAAAACTCTGTTATTTTTATTTATTGAAACTGAAATGTTATACTATACTAGTAAAGACCCTGCCCCCTTCGCAGGGCGTAAAAAAATATTTGTTTGTTTAATTTGTTTTATACGTGCTTTATTGAATATTTTTTTTGCAATGCTTTTTGATAAAAAATTATTTTGGTTTTTCTATTGTTGGTCGTATAAATGAATAAGGCGGATGGTTTACCAACACGTGAACAACAGACATAAATCAAAGGAAAAATGAAATTTTTCAAATCGCACTTTAAATTTTAACACACCTTATTGTTCCACACAAAATTAAAATTGCAAATCCAAAAATTACAACAATGAAAAAGGAATTACATTAAACATGAATGCATTTCGAACGCTTCTTTTGCGATCATCATCTGCACTAACTCGATTCCTATAATTGCATAGTTTTGTCAAACATCACAGGAATTATATGCGAGGTAACGGACACGGCCTAAACCAAAGAGAACAGCGGTGATCTTATTTCGCCCTCTTCTACATTTAAGTTATTGTTTTCTTTTTCAATAAAATAACTCTCATACGCATCCAGTCTGTTGCACTTGTTTACTTGTTTAATCAAACTAATTTTGTATTCATTTTCACCAATTCCATGACCTTCAGTTACAACATGATCGGCAAAAGCTGATTGTTTTAATTTTTTCTTTTTTGCACAATAACAATGGTCTTTATACCGCACTTGTATACTGCGTTTAGTTTGGCCAATATAACGTCTATTACAAAATCCACATTCTATAGCATATATGCCCGATTTTTGTTCATCAACAGCTTTGTCTTTTGTAGATGCAAAAATATTTTTAAGTTTTTGGTTATTGGAAAAAACAGGCATTATATTATGTTGTTTTAAATGATTTTTCAATTGTGTGATAAAATTTAAAGTGCGATTTAATAAATTTCATTTTTCCTTTGAGTTATATGTTTCCACGTTGTTCAGTTTAATATGTCTTTTATGACTAAAGTTATTAACCGACATAAAGTTGGCCATGAGAAAAAACTCGATGTTTTAAATGTATACCACAGATTTTAAGTGTTTGGCCTTGAGATTTATCAAATGGTAAATGAGGTGTAATCATTTTTATACGTGGTATTAAAACATCTTCGCAATTAAATTTACCAGTTAAAATTGTCGCTTCAATAAAATTATTCATTAATCGTTCGACTAATAATCTGGTGCCATTACATAATCTTGGATGATTTAGATTTCTTAAAATTATAATTGGAATACCAACTTTCAATTGTAAATAATGTGGCGGAATACCTGGTAAATCCAATGAATTTAAAAAATTTGACAACTTCATCCGGATTCATGACGGTATCAATAGATTTATAAGTTATATTTGCACCTGGTATTTCATAATTTCGAGATTGATACTAATAACATCTTTATTTGTACGTGCCAATATACATCTTTGACTTAACCAATCATAATTTCGATAGTTATTTTCAAAATTAGAATACAGGAGGAAAAACGAATATTCCATTTAGCCACCTAGTAGCAATTTCTTGAATCGATATATCTAGTGCGTGATTTTGAATATTTTTATCGTAAAAATGCAAAAAATATAATTTTTCAAAAATGTAATCAAAAGAAACTGTAAATGAAATAACTATTTTGTTGCTATAATTTGATAAAAAAAAATATCAAAAAAAAAAAAAAATATAAACAAATATTGGGCCCTGCATTGCTTATCGTTTCTTCACCAAAAAATTGGTTTAGGCCATGCATTTTTAATTGCAGCGAATGTGTTGAAAAAAAGATTTTTTTTTGTCTTCAGTAACTTTGTAAATAAGTTTATTTGATTTCAATACTTTTTATATTTTAGAAGTTATACCTATCGTGTTTTGTTTGCGTAAAACTGCGTGATTTTCCTTCTTTTTTCATAGTTTTCTGTTTAAAAAAAAAATAAGGCGGTCATTAGGTCCGTAATTATTTTATCTTTAAAAGGAAAATTAAGAAAAATAAAAAAATTAAATTTAGTACATGTGTTCGGCGCAAATGTATAACTAATTTTTTTTATTTTTCCATACTTTTCGGCAAAGCCGCAAAGAATTTTTTTTTTTCATTTGCATCTATGTGTAACTCTATATTTTTTTTATTCGATACCCGTTTTTTTTAAATATTTGAAAAATCACCGAAGCTACACAGATTCCCGCGACTCTCCAACGTAATTTTGCATAAGGAAATAATTGGAATTTCATTTCTTTTTTAACCGATTTTCTTTATTTTTTTTTGTCCTAAACCTTCTACCCTTATTCTATTTTAATTTAAAAAAAATTAAGAAAATCGGTCAACCGGTTTGGCTGGTTAGCGAACGTACACAAAACCAAACTTTAATTTATATATGTATATAGATATATTAAAAACAAATTAAATAAAAAATTGTTTAGAATTAAATAGATCAATATAAATATCTTTTCACGCATCCTTCTTCATTCGGCATGTGTTATTGTTGCAATTTGTATTTTCGATTATTCAGATTTTATCCTCAATAGTTGTCTGAGGAGTATTCGCACCTAGGAAAAAATGAATTTCATTTTGACTACCAGTATTGTACCAAAGATAAAGACTTTATCCGACGAATCCCAGTTCGAATTCAAAACTGAATTGAATTTTTTGGTAGTTTCATTTTATTTATTTATTTTCATTAACAAGCAGCTGAGCTGTGTAATGCAATAGATTCCCACATTTTGGTACTTTATTTGACACAAACGCATTATAACTATAATTGGTAGGAAATTTTTTTATAAATAAGAATTTGTATAGTGGATGAATAAGTCCTTATGCACTACATAGTTATTCAACCGTTTATCGAATCCTAATAAATAGGGCTGGAAATTTTTCTTAAAACAACATTTTTATATTTTAAAAACTAAAACTATTTGTTTAATTGGTGTTTATCATTTTAGTATTCCGTCAATGGAACGGTTACTATTTTATGCTCTAGAATTTTTGTGTAAAGTTATTAAGCGTTTGTTTTTGTACTTTGACATCACTGATGTTATCGGCTTGCAAATGTATTCGCAGTTGCTTCTCATTCAAAACAAATTGTTGCTTTTATTGTGTGTTACATTTAAATTTTTCAAATAAAAAATGTCTCGTCGTTAAATGAAACAAAAACAAAAAAAGAAACTGAAAAGGAGAACATTAAAAAAATTAATAAAATGGTGTTTAAGGTCATTTTTAAAAAGTGTTTGAATGGGTGTAATAGGAGAGTTTTTGTTGAGATTTTTGATTTTTATATTTGATTTCAATCGAATATGAAACAAATATTTCTGAGCTTACACACATTTCCAAAATGGCTGATCCAAGCTTTTATAACTTTCAAAAAGTCATGAAGCAAAAAGGTTATGAACATGTGTATGTTCATAACATCTTAATAAAATCAGAAAAGAAAATCAAAAACGAAATCATTTTCTTTTGGAGTAGTACAGGAAATCGAAATGTGTACATATGTACGCATATGCATATACAGTCGACTCCGCTTATCTGCACTCCGCTTAACTGAAAATATCGGATAACTGAAACAATATATCTATCACCGATTTATTTTGTACTCTTTTCCAAATAAATAGGTTCGCTTAATTGGAACTCCGTTTAAGTGAACACTCCTTTTATTTGAAACAATTTTTTCCCCCAAATAAACAGTTTGTATTAAAATAACTCCGCTTAAGTGCAACTTAGAACGTGTCCAAAAATTTTCAAACGAACACACATAAAATTTTACATTTGAAGTTACAATATGAAGTTACATTATCACCCTTCCATCAGTCATTCCAATCGTCACAGTCGTATTTTTACCTGAAATTTGAATTAAATGCAAATCGTCGGCTGGATGCTATCTTGTTCAAAAGGCCATTTTTTACGAAATCGAGTTAGGTATGCAGTCCTCGTAATTTTGGGACGCTCTTTCATTTGGAGCAAACCATTTTGTTCTATCTCTTTTAGTTTTCAATTTACAGAGAACTGTTTTGTTCAATAAGACACTTTTTTAACGATTTTTCAATTCATTTTTGTTCAATAAACTGCTTTTCATCTTTTTTTGTATTATATTGAACAATTGTTAGTATATTAAAAAAAATGCATAGTTTCTATCTTGTACAATATCCATACATATAAATGACTTCCTCGTTCATTTTAATTTATAACTAATTCAAAATAAAATAAAAACAATTTCTGTAGCTTGATTTATAAACAAAATTGTCAAGGCTTTCAGAAAAAAAATAATACCAATCAAATATTTTCTTACATACACAAAAACTTTCAATTTGAACTTTAAAAATCGATTTCCCAACATTTTGCAAAATGGACATTGAACAAGATAGCATCCAGCCGACGAAATATGCATAAAAGTAAATATAATTTGAAAACAACTCCGCTTAAATGAAAAAGAGTTGCATTTATCCGAAGTTCGCTTAAGTGCAACAAGGTTGCAGTTATCCGAAGTTCGCTTAAGTGAAAAATCCGCTTAATTGCAACGATTCTTTTGCATTTTGGGGTTGCAGTTAAGCGGAGTCTACTGTACTTAAGTAGTTAAATGTATTACAATTTGCCCAACAAAACCATGTTTAACATTCTGCCCTATCACGAATTCCATCGTAATCGGAAACTTACTACGAATCCGGAAAAAATCTATCACAAAATCCATCGCAGTGGAAAATCTCATGCAAATTGTCATAACGAACGGATTTGGTGATAGCTTTTTTTGGGATTCATAAAAGTTTCCGATTACGAGGGAATTCGTGATAGTGCTGATTGTAATACATATGTATGTATGTACCTACATATTTATAGATTCATAATAAGTTGATTTAATCAAAAGATTTTTTCTATAATTATGACTAGTTCTAGTAAATATCTAATTGTTTTTAAATGACAATAAAGATTAACAGCCAGGTTCTACATTCCACTTTCACTCAAAATGGAATTAAAATCGAAAAAAATTAACTTTGGTGTTCTACAATTCACTTTTACCGATATCAATTTTTTTTTCGAATTGAAATTGATGCGAATTTCCGTGTTTCAGATGTAATTGTGTGAATTTATAATTTATTGTGAAATTGTCAGAAAAATAAATATGAAAGAATAGCGTGGTAACTTAATTTGCGTCCCATTCATGCGTTCTATGACTCCAGAAGTATTAAATTTTTCTCAAAAAATTAAGTTTATATTTTCATGCATCTTCATTGGTCATTTCAAGTTGAATTCGACTTGGACAAATTTTATTCCCCAAATCAAAATTTTTGACACAGTACTTCGACCAAGACGAATATAAAAATCTTTTCCAACGATGCAGTAATGGAAGTTTTACTGATTTGGAGGCACTGATGGAAGGCACATTTATCAAGGCGATATTATGATATAAATACTTTAACAACATACGCAGCGTCAACAATTTCTGGGAGATCATTCCCTACTTTTTTCTTTTTGTTTTCCTTCTGTATATTCACAATTGGTACTTTGTAATGCCACTGCACTCATTACAATAATTTATAGATTTACTTACGCAAAGTTTTAAACGCAGTCAAAAAAACTTTACAAACAAAATAGTTTTGTATTTGGCAACTGAAAAGTGACGCAATTATGAAAGCGAGTACAATGTAGAACACTGAAAACAAATTCAATCGATTTGGAAATTCCTTTTCATTTCGATGTTCACTCTATTTTTAGAACCTTGCTTGCGTTGAATGGTAATTGTTGTTGAAATTAGGCTTACAATATTTTTTTGATTTAGGTAAGATATTTGTATTATACCAATGTAACTTGTAGACTTACATACATAGTAGTATATAAATATGTTTGTACATACATATACATAAACTGAATATTCTGGAGTTTTTGTTATAATCGATTTATTGCCAAGATTATTAAATTTTGTATAGTGAATTGAGGTCACTTACATAAAAGAAAGAAATTCGTAAATAAAAGATCAAAGCTAAAAACCCATCAATAAATAAGCAACTTTAAAAGTTTAAATTTGTTTTTCTTTAGTTTCCTCATCAGCAGAGCATTTATTTCTTACACACGTCTTTTGGTGATTGGTTTTGGTGATGAATTATCACTCAATAACTCAAAAAAAAAAAAAAAATAATTTCAGAAATTTAAGTTTTTATGTGCATATTGACACATGCGACGAGATATTTTGTCTTGAAGAAACATTAATTTGATTTTGTTTTCTTAGCTATAAACATAATTTCCATTTCAAACACGTTAATTCCACAATCCCAGCCACAGTCATTTTAAAACCACTTCTCCTCTGTAATAAACGCAAAAGAAAACAAAAACAAATGTTTAAATTCTAGTTAACCTCAATAATATCCACTTAAATGGGCCTTCACAACCCGATGTTGCTGCTTCACCAGCTGCACCAGTCCCACCACCCGCAGCAACTGTGCCGCCCATAACCAATGCTAGTGTACAACCAGCAGTTTCAAGCGCAAGTGGACGAGCTCCTCGAGGAAGTTCATCCACTTCTTCGCAACTCCCTACAATGGAAAATGGCATTGATTTCCGAAATTCGTCTCATCAGCAAACAACTTCAGTTCCACCTCCTGCAACTGCCCCCGCACCAGCATTAACACAATCGACCAGCAGTAACAGTCTAAGGTAATTTTGATACTTAAAATAATTTATTCATTCAGGCATGTTGCGAGTGGATTTTTTAAATGTTTATTTTTTGTATGTTTATTTTTCCTGTTCCTCAAATCCTGGAATATATGTAGACATTCATCATCTGTTCATCCAAATTTTTCGACTACAACCCCGACTTCATCCGCTTCTCACCATAGCAATCATCAGCACCACCAACATCAGCATCATCACCAGCAGCAGCAACAACAACAACAAACATCTTTGGCACAACACAGTTCCATGTCTTCTACTACCAGTAATATGAATTCTGTGATGACATCTTCAAGTCGACAAACACAACTTCAAGCACCACCTCTGCAACATCATCATACACCACAACCGCAGCACCAGCATCAACAAACTCACCACCATATTCACCATGGTCAGCAACAACAACAACATCAACACCAACAACAACCGCAACAACAACAGCAACAACAATCACTTCATCCGCATCATCAGCATACCCAACATCAGTCTCATCCGCTAGTCCAACAACATTCCCACAACCATCACCACCCGTCATCCACTGGACCCCCCGCACCTCACCACATGCAACAGCAATCCACTTCACATCACCAAATGTCAATATCATCAAATGATGGTTCAATGCGCACTGCTGGAGGAGGTAGTAACAGTGGGTCGGGGCGAGCCGGTAACAGTAGCGTCGGTGGTGTTGGCACTACCCAAATGCTACCCGGAAGACCAGGGCATGTAGACAACAACTCGACCTATCACCCAGTCTATAGCCATCAGGTATAAGTAGTTCAATGCCATTCCGCTTGTTTCTCTCTCGTTTTTTTTGTTTTGAAAAATCTTATACCAAATATACAGCCTCTCTCTCGATCTCTTTTCAGTCACAACTAAGGCGAGATGATACGCAGGGAAAGGCCAGCTGAAAATCATTTCGGGAAAAGAATCAAAGTTTAAAACCCCCTCTTCTAACATCGGCAGCAGATAATTCTGCACACTCGAAACCCAATAGCACCAAGATCAACAACAACAACAACATTACAAAAAAGGGAAGAAACCTTTCTAAGTTCGTAAAGAATACCGTAACCGCAATATATTGTGGCCATGATGATAACGACGACCGCTCGTCATCGTTGCTTTCATCAGAATCGCATATTTCAGATGATGATTCATTAAGAGGCGGTGACCGTGTGGTCGACTCATCACCTGCTCTAACGATGTTCCCATCTGACAGTGGCGGTAATAACCTTTTGCAAGTGCAAAATTTCTTAAATTGTTTCGATGAAACAGGCAAAACACAACATCAATACAATAATGGTGAATTATTCAACATACAAAGTAACAATAATCATAGTGGTAGTTTAAAAAATAAAATCGATAGTCACAACAATAACAATAGTGTTAGTAATAGTGTTAATCAAGCAAAGGGTATTCGAAGGAATTCTACAATGCCAAAAGATGGCGGCGGCATCAACTTTGTAAAATCGTTATCAGCAGGGGGTCGGCCTCAAAAATTCACTATTTCTACGAAGTTTTTACGGAAATCTCGAAATAAATTGCGAACTGCAATTAATGGTAGTCAAAATAGCGAAATGTCATCCACAATATCGAATGACATGACATTGAAGTCATCAAAATGTGATGAATCAAGCATGTTGCTTACAACGGCAATAAACGTCAATTTGAATGATGATTGTAATGCCAAATTTAAAGACTTCTCTATTGATTCCTTATTGAATAAGTGAGAATTTTTGTTGCAGTTTTTTTTTTCTTAAACTATCTCTACATATATTTAATGATGTTTAAAAAGTTTATTAAATAATCGTTTTGCTTTCTGGCAATACTATATCTACTGTGGATATCAAATTTCAGCTCGATCAAAAATTATTTTGAGGCTTAACAAAAACACCTGGAATTAAGCATGTAAAAAAAGATTCTTTTGAAGTTCGCTCTTACCTAACCATCCAACCAAAAATACTCGAGTGCTTTTTTTGTTAACCTATTGATGTTCGAAGCTTTTTTGTTTATTTATTTGACACAGGCGTTAATTTTCGAGTTCTTATCTAGCTATTTATTAATTTTAAATACTAGACCATTTTGCCATGTTTCGTGTTTTTTTTTACCTTCTTTTGAGAACAAAGCACAAGCTGCAACTGGAATTGTAAACTACTAAACCATTTCATGACTTTCGATGATTGAAAGCCATGCTGAAGTATACTCAATAAAAGTGCTACATGATTTCCACGAGGAATTAACCTTTATTTTTCATTGAGTTCAAATCCAAAGAGAATTGAAGGTCATTTCGATTAAAACCGGTTCTAATCTATACAAGTACAAAATAAACATAAAAAAAATTAAAAATAACTTTTCAAACAAAAGTATACGAAAAATTCATTGGACAAGTTCGCTTTTGTTTGCCAGCTTCTAATGTTGTTAATCGGACCTAGAATGAAAAATCTCATCGATGGCAACAATTATAATAGATTAATAAAAATAAAATAAAATTAATTTTGTTAAGCTCTAAAACTAACGGTACTTGCCATGAAAAATGTAACTATTAAGAGCTCTTTTTGTTTTTTTTTTAAATTCAACTTTCGCATTACTGATTTCAACCAGAAGTTTCATACAGGATCTCCTTTTAATTTTAAATAATAAATACAAACAAATCCTAAAACTGTTTCTTGGATTTTTGAAAATTCAATACTTGAAAAGGGGTGAACGATGGTTTTAGAAATTATTTCCTTTAATTCATATTATTAAATCCTTAAATTTGGCATATCACTTTATTTATTTAAAAAAAAAAAATTTATCTATGATACTAATAAATTTTTAAAAGAAGTTTACATAACTTCATATGTATATTCTCTACAAATCAGAAGCAATTCTATGTTTTTAACCGCATACTATTTTAGATGATGCTTTAGCAAAAGAAAGCACCAACATTTTTCAATAATTTCAATTTCATCCATGCATTTATAAATAATTTTTTTTAATTCCATGTACATACATTATACATAGGAGCAAGTACTTGCGATCCAGTGATTCGTTTTATTTAATTTTCATGTATATTGTTAAAACCTCTTAAACTTTTTTGATCAATTTGATTTTTAGTCTAAATGGCATCCGTTTGCAGTTCTGTATGCATCAACTGTATTCTTAGTTACTTACTGAAAACTGATCACAATTAAAATATTAAAAACAATCATATTTTAAACACAAAGTGTCAAATTTTTCTCTTTTTTTTGCAATGTATGTAGATAATTCTATAATATTTTTCCAATGTCCTCAGTAAATCTGTTTTATGAAGGATTGTTTTAATGTGAATCATCCGAGTTGATATAATTTTCACTTGTAATTAGACTTTCTCTTTTGATGCATCTTATAAACCGCCTTTAGGGCAGTGTTCGTTTTGGTGCTTGGCCTTCCAAGACTTAGTATTTGTCATGAACAAAACCATTCTGACTCCGCAGAAAATTGTAGGTCCCCTCTATTCCGTGCAAGTGTTGTAAGTCACTATTAATTCTAAAACTTTATTAGTGATCGATAACAACCATCTTAAATCATGAGATTCTTATATTGGTTTGCTAGAGCCTCAAAAATGATTCATTTTTTGATCTAGTTGAACTTGCATTAATTCCGATTCTTATTTTATAAGGTCATAATTCCAGAATACTGCATAAATATATTATCCCCGTTATAGCCTAGTAGGTTCGAAGCTCGTTCTTATGGTTTTTTCCTTTAACTCAAACGTGTATCAAACAAATAAGTATCGTTTGGTTTACTCTTTTCATAACATTTCGTATACCCCATTACATTACGAACGTTTTCAATGGCCAAGAAAACAACCCAATAATTTTGCTTGATAAAACTGATTTAAATAATAATACTAAAAAGTAGGTATATGTCTGTCTGCTCTTTGAACTTTGAAGCCATTTAAAAAAAATACATAATGTCATTTCCAATCATTTGTGCCGAGTATCTTTCTGTGTAAAAATTTTTACAAGTATTTATTATAAAGCAATGAGATAGTAAATGCGTTTTAAGTTATTGTTAAATGGTAAATAATAAGAATTAAAAAAGAGTTTTACAATTTATTCAAAATAAATTTTATTTTAGAAATAATACATTTATTCCTACTGTATATTTTAATAAATCGAATAATTTATTTGTTAAAACTTATAAGAAAATACATTTTCTTAGACATTAATATAACATTTATGGAGGCATTATATAAGTAGAATTAATTTTGAGTGCTGAGTAACTTCTTCATGAATATCAAAAAGAAAATTGAAAAAAAAAAATAAAGTAATTTGTTTAATTTTACTTAAGTTAAAACATTGAATGACATTTGTTGCAGCTCATCTGTATTTTGTTCCAAATTTATGTGTTTTTTTTTTTTTGTTTTAATTGAATATCAGTTTTTTTTTTTAAATTAATTAAATTACCGAGAACTTGAATGTAACAACACCTGTGTTTTTTCATTGTACATATAAATAAATAATTAGTCATTTTTTATTTAGTTCTCCAAATCAAATACTGAGCATTTTTGTTTTGTTTTGTACTTAAAATAAAATAGAAATTAATTGAAACTGAGTAACAGACAAAAAAATATATCCAAGCGAGAAATTTTGGAGCATTTGTATATCAATAGAAGCTCAAGTTTTATTGGTCGATATTGTATAAACATTCATTAAAATATTACATATAATTATAATTTTTCTTTTTTGAAGCCAAACAGTGAGCAAATAACGTTAACTCAGGTATATCGTACAGAAATTTAAACAAATAATTTGAAAATGAAAATACTACCATTAAAAAATAAATTTAAAAACAAAAGTTTTCACAAAAAAGTTTCAAAACTATCAATTATGTTTGTATTTGTCTGAAGCAGAATAATGCACAAAAATAAGAGTAATCAGATTCTTTTGACAGAATAATAAATAATTTAATTAAAATTAAACGAAACAAATATTATATACCTACAATTTAAGAAGAAAATATTATAATATTTATAAATATATATACGTATGGTAAAAGCAGATTATTAAAAGAATATTTATTGAAATAGTTTCATGTGGAGATTTTTATTGTTACAGGAGTTTAAAAGTATGGGACTTTAATGCAAAATAAGCCACAGGTTAGAGCTCAGCTCATATCTCAACACTAACGGATATAAATTCTTGAGTGTGCTATCGCTAAGTTTAAAGGATAGGTTATATGCTATTTCACGAGGCTTTCATTGAGAAGCATCATTGAAACAAATCAGTGGAATGCTGACTTCATTTTTTTTGTCAAGCCAGTTATAGCAATCATTGAAAAATTGGTTTCAGTAAAAAGATCCTGTCAGTGACTGATAACAACCAATTCTATGTATTTCAGGTTAGAGTTGATCACTGAAAGCAAAACTGCCATTTAAGAATAGAAAGAGAATCGAACACATTCAGCGGAACGATTTTGTTCCATATTAAGGAGACGAAAACCAGCTGTTCGTTGAAATTGATTTCTATCAGTCAAATAATAAAAGTGGATTTAAAAGAAATTTTAAATCAGGGGCCAAATTACAGCATCAGTTTTCGAGTAATACGTGACTGAATTATGTGAATTTGGCATTACCGCTTACGTCATCGAGCAGTCGATTACACTGATTTGACATTTTCATTCGATCACTGATGAGACTCACTCACTCACTTGGCTCCAGAATTTTGTATTTTATAGAGTAAAAAAAATCTACTACTCATTACCTTCATTTTGGTACCAATTAAAGCCATTGCGGTTTGTTTATTCGTCTTAAGAATGAAAATGTTCAATGATGCATTTCAATGATAGCTATAACTGGCCCCTAAAAGATTAGAAAAAGAAATTAATTCATCGGTTTAATTTTAAACCCAAGGCAACAGTTGCTTAGAAACGCTGTTTCAAATGTCTACAAATTACAAACCAAGAACACTCTTGATATTAATTTTTTAGTTTATGGGCTGGGCAATGGAACTTCAACTAGACCGCTACGAAGATACCAGGAACTTTATCCAAACCGACGAATTTTTAGTATATGACTATTTGGAAATACATTTCGAAGGCCTCGGCCACGCACTGAGCGACGAGCGACTGAGCGATTGAGCGACGTCGCTCTGTCGCTTAAAACAATGACAAGTCGCTCAGGGTTTACGTGGCCACCTCCATACAATTTCATGTGTTTTAATTTTTTTGCGTCGCTCAGCGTCTCGTCGCTCAATCGCTCAGTCGCTCGTCGCTCAGTGCGTGGCCGAGGCCGAAAGCTTCGAGAAATGCGAGCAGTTTCAAATAAATGACCTAAAGCGGGTAGCCGTAATTAGAAACAAATTAATATGCCCTTAAAACTCTCCCAAGCTGAATGCTAAAAACTATGGGCGTTTTCCTAAATGCAGTGTTGCAGCGCATCTGGATTTTGATGCCCTCAACATTTTTCTTCACTCTGAAACTCAATAGTTTTTGATTATATAGTCAAAAAAACATTTTTTATTTGAACACACACCAAGCGAAACAGAATAAAACAAAACAAAACGTTTTTTGTTTTTGTTTCGTTTGGTGTGCGTTGAAATGAAACAAAATACGAACTATCGTAAAACCTTAACTCCGACTGAAAGATTTTAACTCTACGGCAAGTAAATACAAATAGTAACAATTTTGTGCTTACAAAATAGACATTATGGTGTTATTTATAAGAAAAGAAAAAAGCTTTTAATCTTGCCCATCTTCAAAAATGTCATAGTAGGAAGTAGCAATCTACAGCTTATCAATAGTAAGTTTATTGGCATGTTCCTTATATTATAGATAGGGCTTCTTGCCTCAATTAAGAAAAATGAACTTTTCTCCATCTACGTTCATATTTATTTAAAATTTGTTCACAGAGTTAACGTAGAAGCCAATAAATCTGTAAAGTGCAACTAAAGAAGAAAATAAAAAGAACGGAATAAAAATTTTGTTTTGCAAAAAAACAATAGGTCAGCTATCGGCAACGAAACATGTTTTTCTGTTTTGTTTCATTTGGTGTGCGTTGCGCCATAAGAGAGTATTCAATTATCGTCAACGACCCTTGGTCGAAACAGTTTTGTTGCATTCGGTGTGTGCTGCTCGTATACAATAGCATGTATTTTCGACAACCACCATCGAAACACTTCAAAACAAAAACATGTGTTTTGTTTCGTTTTCTTTGGTGTGCTTAGTCTCATAAGAAACAATGTTCTCTTGTTTCACGAAACAAAAAAAACATGTTTTGCTTTATCCGGTGTGTTTTCAGCCTAACAAGTGATTTTCACTGAAAGAAAAATTCGATTGCTTAAATTTTGGATCTTATTTTTATGATTCTTTTGTTTTTAGTTTTCTCGCTTATCTACAACATTAACATCAAACAATTTTTCATGTAATAAGTTGCATGGATTGTCTTGAAAGGCAAAGAGCTCTTTTCTCTGTATTAAAGATCTATTCCTGGCCTGGGCGATGGAAGTTCATCAAATATTTATTTTTGGTACAATCGGAGCATATGAATCATGATTTAAGAGTATTTCTTTAAAGCTGGATATAATTAGACCAAGTGTGCTCTCGTTTTTCGCTAGGCATGATACAATGAATCTCTTTAGCAAACTTCATTAGTTATGCAATCATCGGCGTGTCCACACCAAAGAAAAATGTATGAAATATTTCAGAAAAAAAGTAACATTTCGAAACATTTCTGCTTTCAAATTTCCAAGTGTGGAGCAGCGGCGGTGTTATTTAATAAATAAAAATATGTATATGAAACGAACAATATTTTGTGTTTTTTCTAGATTAAAAAAAACTCCTTGCCACTGTCTTGGTTCTTTATTTAATTGTTTCATGATAAAAAGCCACGCTA
The DNA here is from genome assembly GCA_911387755.1 of Chrysotoxum bicinctum. Classification (NCBI taxonomy): domain Eukaryota; kingdom Metazoa; phylum Arthropoda; class Insecta; order Diptera; family Syrphidae; genus Chrysotoxum; species Chrysotoxum bicinctum. The sequence goes on along the minus strand of OU426988.1, from coordinate 23,370,178 downwards.
TCAGTAAATCTTCTTTTCCATCCGTCTTCAACATCAAAACTGGATAGATAAAATGGGAAACATTTGAGAAATGTTTCATTTCTGAAATGTTACAAAAATGTTCATCAAACAAATGGGAATGTTTGTTTGGGGTGGACACACCTTAAAAATGTTTTCACGTAAATTATGGTTATAATCGTACACTCCATCTACAAAAATATGTACGGCAAGTGATATTACCGGAAGCGCAACTGTCAGAACATTGTGCCAAATCGTCATAAAATAAATAAAAGTTGACATTTTCATTTTTGAGTGCCTGTTATAGTTCGAAATTGCCCAAAAAAATGGGCATTATGGCACTGTTAGTTTTTCAACTTTTGACTGAAGCTTAACTAAAATACAAGATCACCTCAAACTAATGAACACTTCAAAAAGTCCAAACAATTTTTATTCGATTCGACACATTTTCTATTATTGGACTCATTGTGAATTTGTGGACCAGGGTCGTTGGTGTTCAGAATCGCACTTGTAACACAAAAATTTCGTTTGTTAGTTGTGCCGATTTCTTCTGAATCGAAGATGTGTAGGAAAAGTTACATAGTACATATATATACTAAAAAGAATTTATAAATAATGAAAATAATACAGTTGTGATATTCGCATACAGTGACTTAGGTTATAACGACACTTCGGTTATAACGACGAAACTTAAAGCTAAAGTTTGGTTTTGCACTAAATTGTTAATAATATCTTCCGTTTTTAACGACTTCGGCTATAACGACCATTATTACGGGTGTTGTTTGTCATGAAGTTCGGATATAACGACCGAAAACAAAATACAAGAAAATTTTCCCCAAGATTATAACTTTTTCCTGTGTTGCGTGTCTAGACATGATCAAAGGGCAACGTAGTGCCCAGCCAAGTTCTGGCACTACACCCTTCTTACAGGAACAAACTCAGGCGATTTTTGACCCCCCCTATCTTCAGTACCAATGAAGTCAGAAACTTAAAATTCCGAATATTTGCTAAGCTATAGTCAGGCACATGCGCCTCACCAAATTTCAATTTTCTAGCATAAGAGGTTCCTGAGATAAAAGGCCTCAAAAATCACAAAACCGTAACTGACTGACAGATCATCAAAATTATGGAGCACTTCCCGACATCGTTGAATTTTGTAATTTTGCACAACGGTAGGTCTTGTCATGCAAGCAGATAAAAAAATCGAAAATTTGAAGTTTTCTATTCACGAGGCGTGGTATCCGCCCACTTTATCCGAATCGGTGTTGGAGCACTTCCGACTGCAGTAAAACGATGAAATTTGGTAAAGTAGCAGGGCTTAAATTGCATACTAAGAAATAAATATAAAATTTGAGGTTTTCCATTCAGGGGTGTGGTATCCGCCCACTTTCTGACAAAATGTTTAATTTATATGGAGCACTTCCGATTGCTGCAGAATGATGAAATTTGGTGGAGCGGTATAGCTTAATGTATATTCAAAGAGAAAAATGGAAAATCAAAGATTTTTCATTCGAAGTGTCTTTTTATTGTCATTTTGAAACTAAACATGCATCTTGAAAACTCATGACTTTTCTTAGAACTAGAGCGCTCGATTGTACTCTATGTTATGTTTATGTTAACATGAATGAAAAAAGAAAACATTTGCATACATGAAAAAATTATGAGTTTACATAAAAAAAAACTCTTAACTGTGATGTGAACTATAATCAAACCACTAATTAGGCTATTAATTGGTGGGCTACTAGCATTTAAAAAAAGGAGTTAAAATTGCAACATAAACATCATCGCATCCTCAACAATTATTGCTTTTTTATGAGCAGAGGTAGGTACTAGTATTTATAATTAAGGTAGGTATGTTAGTGTTAGGTATCTTGCCAGGACAACAAGAAACAATTAAAGCGCAAATCAAAACTACCAATAAAAAGAAAATATACCAAAAGAAATAGTAGCTACTCGTATAAACTTAGTTGATTTTAGTAGGTAGAGTCCACCCTTCTATCTTTCCGTATCTTTCGAGATTTTGACATGGCAAAATATTAAAATCTTTGCAAAAAGGAGTGAGATCAGACCAAAAACATAAATGTTAAAAAAAGAGCCAAGTTTTTCTATACAAAAACCTTTGTGTAACAAGTCAGCCGTAAAAAGTAGTGAGATCTAAAAGTACGCCAAGTTCTTACTTCATGAAGGTTTAATAGCGAATATTTAAAGTAGAATAATATTGAAACAGCTACAATGTAATAGAGAAATTTTATTATTTAATGATTACTGACTAAAATTTGATGGGCTTACTTGGCAAGTTTTTTGCATGCCCAATTCGAAAGGTTTTAAAAACTTGACCAGTGAACCCATCAAATTTTAGGCAGTAATCATTTAATATTATTCTACTTTAAATATTCGCTATTAAACCTTCTTGAAGTAAAAACTTGGCGTACTTTTAGATCTCACTACTTTTCACGGCTGACTTGTTACACAAAGGTTTTTGCATAGAAAAACTTTGCTCTTTTTTTAACATTTATGTTTTTGGTCTGATACATATGTACATGATACGTGAGTGGTCGTTATAACTGAATTCTACTGTACAAAGTAAATAAATTCTGTCTTTTTTACGACTAGCTTTCAACCAAATGGTTTCTGAATGGCGGTACAAATTTTCTTTTCTTATTTATTATGAAAATATCGTGATAAAAAAACACGATCTTAAATTTTTCAGGTGCACGTGCAAAAGGTAAAACATTTCAGTTTGAAATAAGATCATTCTTATCTTTATTCCATGGACATGTAATCTCTTTGCCATTCACAAGTTCCTACATAGTTTTATTATATGTGATTTATAAGTAAGCTTGCCCGAAAGGCATGAGCAAAAATTATTATATAAAGAAATCGCAGCAGAGACGAACGCGTTGGTCGCTGTAACCGTACAGAAAGTTTTCAATGTACACTTTTTCACTTGGTTGCTTCGGCCTTATTCTCAGAATGTACATATGTACATACATACGTAATAAAACTGTGGGGTGGAATGCTTATTTAAAGAATTTCGAGGGCAATTTATTTAAATTTATGGTTATAACGGATTAGACGGTGCAGTATGGCTAGACGTTCGTATGTAAATATATGCAAATGGAAAATTTTCAACTTTAAGAAGTTGTTAGTTTGCCAATTCTTCTTCTTCAATTAGAGAAAATAAATAAAATAATAAAATATATATAAGGGTGATTCTACAAACGATGGAATTTTCGGCGGCCCCAGAAATATTTTCAAATCCGTTCAATTATTTAATCTGAATTTTTTTTATAAAATTAAATCTTATTGATATTTGCCTTGCCAAACAATATTTTTAGGGTGACCTTATTTTATTTTGCTCAAAAATTCTTCAAAGTGTCTGATCCTCATTCCTCAGTCCCCTGACGTGTCCCCTTTGCGTTTCCGCAAACAAAAATTATTACCCTTCTTTTATTTCAGGTCTCATACTAAGATGAATCCAACCGAAGTTACGCCAAATAATACATCTCTGCTACGAAATATGGTAGATAAATATTTTTTAGTAATTGATTTAATTAAACTTTGTCCTCCGCATTTCTTATCAGTCCCCTGGAATATTGAAACAGTCGAACAAATCAATAACTAGGATATCGACCGAATTTCCAGAACTGGCAATTTGAAATACCAAGTCTCCTTTCAATAAAATCGTGGTGCAACTCGATTCTGATTTGAGAAAAAGACATTTGTGCAAGAAGTCGTGGATTGTCCATTCAGTTTATCAGTCCTCTAGTGAGTTTTTACAAAACAAATTTGTATGTTAGTGGGCATCTTTGTTAGCATTATAGTATAGGTTTAATAAAACTGTAATATTATTATATTTTTTTTTTGTGTTCTTAAGTAAAACCCAAATATCTTTTTTTGCGTAAGAACCGGGTAAAAAGTCAGTCCCCTGGCCTCAGTCCCCTGGCTAATAAATGAACATGATATTCTATTCAGAAACCTGAGACATTTTTAGTTATTTTGAACTTCGAGCTTCATTGCGAACATTTTTAAAAAGAATATAATCTATTTTAAATCGAATCTAAATAGAGAAAAATATTTATTATTATTATTATAATTTATTAACATTACAAAGAAAATTACAATGCTAATAGTGGAGGAGAGCACGAGCTACTGTGGCTTTCGGCTCTAAATATTGTCTTTTTATTGTCATTTTGAAACTATACATGCATCTTGAAAATTCATGACTCTTCTTAGAACTAGTGTGCTCGATTTGGTACTCTATGTTATATTAACATGAATGAAAAAAGAAAACAGTAGTACCTATATCCGCTCAAAGTCAATAGTTGTTGAGGATGCGATAATGTTTTTGTTGGAACTCCTTTTTTTAAATGAAGGCAGCCCACCAATTAATAGCCTAATTAGTGGTTTGATTATTATAGTTCACATCACAGTTAAGAGTCTTTCTTTATGTAAACTCATAATTTTTTCAGGTATGCAAATGTTTTCTATTTTCATTCATGTTAACATAACATAGAGTACCAAATCGAGTACTCTTGTTCTAAGAAAAGTCATGAATTTTCAAGATGCATGTATAGTTTCAAAATGACAATAAAAAGACACTTTGAATGAAAAATCTTAGATTTTCTATTTTTCGCTTTGAGTATACATTAAGCTATACCGTTCTACCAAATTTCATTGTTCTACTGCAATCGGAAGTCTGCCATATAATTAACATCAATTCTGAGGAAGTGGACGGATATCAGGCCCCGAATGGAAAACCTCAAATTTTATATTTTTTCTTTGTATGCGATTTGAGCCCTACCGCTTTACCAAATTGCATCGTTTTACAGAAGTCGCAAGTACTCCATTCAACCTCACTTTTTATTTTTGAACCTTTATACGCAATTCGAGCCCTACCGGTTTACCAAATTCCATCGTTTTACAGAAGTCGCAAGTGTTCCATTCAACCAACACCGATTCGGAGAAAGTGGGCGGATACCACGCCCCCTGAATGGAAAACCTCAAATGTTCGATTTATTCCTCAACTTGTATGACAAGGCCTTTCGTTGTGCAAAATTACAAGATTCTACGATGTCGGAAAGTGCTCCATAGTTTTGATATTCTGTCAGTCAGTGAGTCAGTCAGTTACGGTTTTTGTGATTTTTGAGCCTTATATCTCAGGAACCGCTTATACTAGAAAATTGAAATTTGGTGAGGCGCCTGTGCCTGACTAGCTTAGCAAATATTCGGAATTTTAAGTTTCTGACTTCATTGGTACAGAAGATAGGGAGGGGTCAAAAATCGCCTGAGTTTGTTCCTACTAAAAGGGTGTAATGCAAGAACTTGGCTGAGCGCTACCGTGCCCTTTGATAAGAAAATGTTCCAAATTTACATTTTTTCCTTTTTGCTTATTTAAGGCAAAAATCTGTCCCACTGTCAAACAATCCAGTGAGAAACTATGAAGTTTTTAAATCAGAACACCTTTAATTTATTAAGTACTTTTGTGGACCGACTTTATTATCTTTAGATAAACCAAACAATTCCATACTACAGCTAGTAGTAAGAGCAAGATTCACAAATAAGTTTTGATAAAAAATAAATTTACAATAATTTAACTAAATAAAATGATGCTGGGGATAATAAAAAAGTTCTTCGCTATGCGACATCAGATTTAGAGGCATGACCAACGCGATAAGACTGATGAAACGGTGCGGTGGACGCTTATTGGATTATTTGGACTTTGGAGTTATTTATTTGCTGCATGGTGATATCACATCGTTCAAGATTTAAATTAGTTTCAAACTGTATTTGGTGACATTTGCACGCTCCAAATTTCGCTCGTAGAAATTGTAATCCGTGTTTAAAAAAAAAGAAATAACGGTTTTGTCCATGTGTGCGATCAAATAAGTTAAAATAAATCCTTAATGAACTGACAACGCTTTATTCTTCACTAAAATATCATTAAATGAATTAGGAAGGACTTTTTATTTTATTTACAAGTTGAAGATAATTCAACCGCAATGTTGTTTAAATTTCTTCATTATTTATAGAGATATTGATAGAGACCGACCAAAAGGCGGTTTACTGGGAAATATTAACTCGTTTCGTTCGAAGAAACCATTTGTTATTCCCATTTGAAGAAACTGACAACCTTTCCCTGTTCCTGTAGACATAATTCGGTTTTTAGTCGAAGACCAACAATAAAGGAAACAATTATTTTTTTTCAAGTGGGTACTCTCTCTCTCACTTGTGATGTTTGCATTGAACATTCAATTGATTTTTTCTCTTTTAGTAGTTAAATAAATTAAGGTTCGTCAATTAAGTGCTAATGACTTCCTCCCCTATATCGCTAGCATCTCAAGTAGAATCAACACAAAGTGTGATGGATTCAATTGCTGCCACTGTACAGTCGATTCTGTCGACAACAAATAATCCTTCTACGATATCAACTTCAGCGGTAAAATCATCTTCATGGAATTCAGAAACGTTTTCACCAACATCGAGTAACCTGCTTGTGCCAAGTTCAACTCAACTGCCGGACACAGTAACCGGAAGAATATTAGCACTTGCGTCCTCGTCAGCCACACCAACGGATAAAGTTTTAAGTGTGGGCGATTTAAGTTCGTCCTTGCGACATTTCGGATGGATGGATTATTTCGTTTTTATGATGATGTTGATTGTTTGTGCGGTTATTGGTTTTTATTTTGGTTTTATGCAGAAGAAGGGTAAAAGAGAACGTAGAGGATCAGAAGCCTTGGATTATCTGGTTGGTGGGAGAAAGATGAAGGTGTTTCCAGTTTCGCTGTCATTAATTGCAAGGTAAACTAGAATTGTATCCATATTTCTAATATTAGCCGTTTTTTATGGAAAATTGATAGCCACTCAGTAAAGAAAATTGAAAAAAAAAAAAAAACGATTATAGTCACTTTTATATTCACTGTCTTTTAATCTCAAAATTTGACACGAATTTTAGAGTGATTTCAAATTTATTTTGACGTATTTAGAATATTTCTTTCCATATTCTTGCAAGCCCCTAAATTACAATTTTAATGAGCAAAAAAATCGACACACTAAAAAAAAAATCGACAAACACTAATGGCCGATTTCATAAACAAACACTAAAAGCACTTTTATCAAAAATCCTCTTAAATTTTATCAGGCTCTTAAAAATTTTTAGTTTCACCAATCTATAAAAGGGACATTTTGGGGAAATTTTTGTTAAAATTGAGTTCTCTTCACATCCCTGGGAAAAATAAATTGCTTTTTTTTTTCTAACAAGCGAAATGTATGAGAAGAAATGAGAAAGCGTTATGTGTTCAAACAAATGCCAAGAAATGAAAAAAAAAAAGAAATGCACACAAAATATTTGGAAAGATTCTGATCCTGACATTCTGTGGCATAAAATCATTAAGTAATAACCACTTAATTTATTTTGTATTGCATTTTTGGTTTTTTTTTGGTTCCAAATGAAGACCAAACATATTCAAGAAACTCATCCACAGATGCCTTGGAAAGTCGGAACCACATTTTGAAGTCATATAATGTATTTCTGTGAACCGAGAATATTCTTGCTCAGCGAATAACTTTGTGTTGCACTTTATTATTGAATGAAGACGATCAATATTTTTTTCGAAATAAAGAAACAAATCATTTAAATATTTAGTATTAATTTATTTATTTTGTATCTTCAAAAATTGAACACTAAATCCTTACAGAACGATAATTTCAGCTGCAATACCTATAACCAATTGTTGTTATCTACATCTGATGACATTTCAATGACACTTTTAAAAATTAATGAGCCAAAAATGGGCATTTAGTTTATAAGGGTGTTTACAAGCTTGTTTAATTTAAAAGCGCTTGGTGAAACCAAAACATCTCATTTTAAGGTTTAGGAGCCTGTTAAATGTTTAAAAGTCCTTCGTGAAATCGGGCATAAAAGCACTTTTATCAAAAATCCTCTTAAATTTTATCAGGCTCTTAAAAAATTTTAGTTTCACCAACCTATAAAAGGGACATTTTGGGGAAATTTTTGTTAAAATTGAGTTCTCTTCACATCCCTGGGAAAAATAAATTGCTTTTTTCTTTCTAACAAGCGAAATGTATGAGAAGAAATGAGAAAGCGTTATGTGTTTAAACAAATGCCAAGAAATGAAAAAAAAAAAAAAAAAAAGAAATGCACACAAAATATTTGGAAAGATTCTAATCCTGACATTCTGTGGCATAAAATCATTAAGTAATAACCACTTAATTTATTTTGTATTGCATTGTTGGGTTTTTTTGGTTCCAAATGAAGACCAAATATATTCAACAAACTCATCCACAGATGCTTTAGAAAGTCGGTACCACATTTTGAAGTCATATAATGTATTTCTGTGAACCGGGAATATTCTTGCTTCTTGCGAATAACTTTGTGTTGCACTTTATTATTGGATGACGACGATCAATATTTTTTTCGAAATAAAGAAACAAATCATTTAAATATTTAGTATTAACCTATTCATTTTGTATCTTCAAAAATTGAACACTAAATCTTAACAAAACAAATATTTCAGCTGCTATACCTACAACCAATTGTTGTTATCTACATCTGATGACATTTCAATGACACTTTTAAAATTTAATGAGCCAAAAATGGGCATTTAGTTTATAAGGGTGTTTACAAGCTTGTTTAATTTAAAAGCGCTTGGTGAAACCAAAACATCTCATTTTAAGGTTTAGAAGCCTGTTAAATGCTTAAAAGTCCTTCGTGAAATCGGGCATTAAACATTTAACAGGCTTCTAAACCTTAAAATGAGATGTTTTGGTTTCACCAAGCGCTTCTAAATTAAACAAGCTTTTAAACACCCTTATAAACTAAATGCCCATTTTTGCCTCATTAAATTTTAAAAGTGTCATTGAAATGTCATCAGATGTAGATAAAAACAATTGGATATAGCAGCTGAAATGATTGTTTTGTAATATTTTAGTTTTCAATTTTTTAATATAAAAAATGAATAGGTTAATACTAATATTTAAATGATATTTTTTATTTAGTATAAAATATAAAATACAAAATCATTATGACATTTGTTTCAACACATAATGCTTTCTCATTCTTTTTCATACATTTCGCTTATTAGAAAGAAAAAATCAATTTCTTTTTTTTTTTTCAGGGATGTAGGGAGAACTCAATTTTAACAAAAAAATCCCTAAAATTTCCCTTTTATAAATTGGTGAAACTCGGAAGATTTAAGAGTCTGATCAAATTTAATAGGATTTTTGATAAAAGTGCTTTTAGTGTTTGTCTATGAAATTGGCCATAAGAATGTTATTATAGAAAACCGTTCATCAGCATAAAACTCATACTTTAAATTTTTTTCGTAAGAGATATGCAAGAACAAAAAATATAAGTCGTAGCGGTTTCTTAAAAAAATTTCGGTATATTAACTTAAAGTTAATACTATTATTGAACGAATAAAAATTGAATTTAAAAAAAAATACTGACCCATTTTTCACATCCCGTTATTTTTAGATACAATAATTTTTTTCATTACATCTTGTAGATTGTAGATATTAAAAAACTTCTATTTGTCAAGTTTAAAAAAAATCGAGCAAGTGGTTTTCGAAATATTGAGTTTAAAAAACAATAATTTTTTTTAATAAAAAATAAATTGGTTGAATATTTGAATACACAATACTATCTTAATTTTTGGGGATCAAAATCGGTTGTATCTATTTTGAGAAAATCAAAAACAAAATAAGGTTCTAAGGGGAGTAAGTACCATTAATATCATTTTTTTTTTCAAGCATTTACCAGCTTTAATTAAATGGAATTTTGTGATTTTTGTTTTAAATATGGGGAACATTTTTGGAGAAAAAATATATTTTATAAAATTTCGAAAAAAAAATCGTGTGTCAGGTACTGTTATTAGACGTAATCTATACATAGTGCAGAAATGCAAGTCCGAATAAAATGCTTTTTTGACTTCATACACACTTTTACTTTAAATTTTAAAGGTATAATACTACGTTTTCACCAAGAGTAAATCCGCTAGAGATTTAAAATAAATCTTGAAGTGTTTTCACCAAAGAAACTGAGATTTATTTGACGTTTTTACTCTGTCTTGTCATTCAATTGTCAATTTGGACAAGAAAAAAAAATTGCATTTGTATAGTAAACAGGAAAAAAACAGATAATTCTATTTTGTGTTGATTCTCAATGAAGAAAGGTGCGTTCATAGGTGCGTTCTACAAAATAAGGTTTGTTTGTTTTGCAAATCTTCTGATTGTGAGAAGATTTCAAGGAGATTTATTTTAAATCTTCATTTGAGGTGATTTATATTTGTATGGTAAATCTACGAGATTTAAATCCCGGATTTACCTTTGGTGAAAACGTAGTATTATGGTAAATCCACTTAAATCCCGGATTTACCTTTGGTGAAAACGTAGTATAAAGCTTGGAATTTATACCCTTGTCAAAGTCAGCTGATTTGGAAAAAACGTAAAAAACTATTACAAATTGAAATGAATAAAGAACCAAAACAGATAAGGGCTATAAATATTTTTTGAATTTCTTTTAACAAATCGTATTAATGTAGTAGATATTTCAGACTCATTAAGGGAACAAAGTAAAAGAAAACGAAAACGAAAAATAAAATTAATATACCTACAAAAAACAATCCACTTTTGAATTAGATAAAGGATGCGTTGGAAAAGTATACGTTTTTATATGTACAGTTGAAATAGAGTTGAAATTGATGGCTATATGTCACTGATCTCTATAATACACTGGATAGCGCATTCCCTACATTGTATAACAGATTTTTTGACTCCAATTGAAGATGACAGATGGTGGGCAGCTTCATAATTTGACGTCTTCTTTTCACAAAATAAAAATATTTTGACATGAGAAAGAGGAAAACAAATGTGACTGCACTTGTTTATGCGGGAAACAGATTGACACAGCAACTTTAAGGCTAGACGCACACATTCAATTTTTAGTTTTGTAACTGCTTCGTTCGAGCAACTAAAAAGTTTGTGTTTTGACACAAACTAAACGATTGCCTAAAATGAGTTCACTATTTTGTGTAACATCTAATTATTTGCACCTGTGCGGACATTCAACCGAATAGTTCAAACTAAACAACAACAACCAAAACGAAAACTTCAACATCAAAAATCTTTTGAAATAGATTATAACGTGAACAGCGTTTTTGACAGCATATAAACAAAATAAATTCAAATGCGAAATGATTTTGCAGTACATTTAACGATAAAAATTAACGTAAATTGTCAATGTATACTAAAATTTATTTGTTTTAAGCAATTCTTCCATTGTCAAAACCAAAATAAATAGACGAATCAAAAAGATGGTTGTTACATTTTCATTGAACTGTTGATAATACTGACAAATTTTGCCTCAAAAGTTGGTAGCATTTGCACAGTGACATCGAATTTAGGGTTAAGGTCTAACGTTAATGTCGAAGTTGCTGTGATAGGCTAGGCGCGCACATTCAACTTTTACTTGCACAACTGTTTGGTTGCTTATAGAAAACAGATGAACTATTTGGTTGAATGTCCGCGCAGGTACATATAATTATATGTTATACAAAATAGCGAAAAGACTGGCAAGGACAGTAATTTTTTTCATTTATTCAGCGATTTTTTAACACTCACGATAGTTTTTTATTCTTTATTACTTTTGGTCACTTAATTTTGCAATTTTAGTTTATCGAAAATTATTTATTGTTTTTTATTCATACGATAATTGCAACCAAAATAAAAAAGTAGCAAAATGATGTAGGATGTAGGGAGAACTCAATTTTAACAAAAAAATCCCTAAAATTTCCCTTTTATAAATTGGTGAAACTCGGAAGATTTAAGAGTCTGATCAAATTTAATAGGATTTTTGATAAAAGTGCTTTTAGTGTTTGTCTATGAAATTGGCCATAAGAATGTTATTATAGAAAACCGTTCATCAGCATAAAACTCATACTTTAAATTTTTTTCGTAAGAGATATGCAAGAACAAAAAATATAAGTCGTAGCGGTTTCTTAAAAAAATTTCGGTATATTAACTTAAAGTTAATACTATTATTGAACGAATAAAAATTGAATTTAAAAAAAAATACTGACCCATTTTTCACATCCCGTTATTTTTAGATACAATAATTTTTTTCATTACATCTTGTAGATTGTAGATATTAAAAAACTTCTATTTGTCAAGTTTAAAAAAAATCGAGCAAGTGGTTTTCGAAATATTGAGTTTAAAAAACAATAATTTTTTTTAATAAAAAATAAATTGGTTGAATATTTGAATACACAATACTATCTTAATTTTTGGGGATCAAAATCGGTTGTATCTATTTTGAGAAAATCAAAAACAAAATAAGGTTCTAAGGGGAGTAAGTACCATTAATATCATTTTTTTTTTCAAGCATTTACCAGCTTTAATTAAATGGAATTTTGTGATTTTTGTTTTAAATATGGGGAACATTTTTGGAGAAAAAATATATTTTATAAAATTTCGAAAAAAAAATCGTGTGTCAGGTACTGTTATTAGACGTAATCTATACATAGTGCAGAAATGCAAGTCCGAATAAAATGCTTTTTTGACTTCATACACACTTTTACTTTAAATTTTAAAGGTATAATACTACGTTTTCACCAAGAGTAAATCCGCTAGAGATTTAAAATAAATCTTGAAGTGTTTTCACCAAAGAAACTATTGTGTATTTTAATTAAAACGCGCAATTATATTAATATATATATTAATTCACGTTTATATATTCCATTTACAATATTATACTAATTACAATAAAGAGCAGGTTATTTGGGAACGTGTTAATTCGGTGATAGGTTAAGCGGAAGTCCCAGAATGTGCACACCTCGTGGGTATAGATGAAGCAGGTGTCAAATCGACTGTCATTTATGTTGTAGTTGGTAGCAATGTTCGCCAAAGGTAACAGGGTGAGTATACTACATTCCTTCGCCCAAAGATGAAACTACTTCCGAAGTCCCAGTCTTTTTCCGAAGTCTATCCGATCGACGAACTTCATGTTGAATTGGTACTTCCCTAAGTTGAGTATTTTTGCGAACCCTGTCTGATCGGCAAGATTCCGACCGAAATTCAGGTGACTTATTCGCTGATGGTGGCATGTCTGCTGTAGGACTGACATCAAAACTTTTCTCCATAGACCTCCGACGGACCTGATCTGCATGACGATTAATTTCTTTCCCACCTTGAGACTCGACGACTACGGAAACAGGCCCTTTGACTTCTGATATTCGGCCTGGTACCCATCTTGGTCCTTCTGCATAATTTCGATACCAAACTGGTTCACCACTATCGTAATTATCACTCTTCGGAACATCTTGTTTCATTGAACCTTTTACGTGAACAGGTATCGATTCAGGATGCAGCTTGTCAAAATATGTACAAGGTCGGCGATTAAAAAGCAACTCCGCGGGCGAACGTCCTGTAGCAGAATGTGGTGTTACGTGTTGATCTAACAAGAATCGTGCTAGACGTAAACGGATATCTCCGTTGGGAACCTTCTTTAAATATTCTTTCGTAGTGCGTACCATTCGCTCCACTTGGCCATTAGTTGATGGGTGAAATGGAGCTGAAAAGATATGTTTGATTAAATTATTTTCGCAAAATTTGTTAAACTCAAAAGATGTAAAGGCTGAGCCATTTGTTGCGGCTTTTTAAATGAATCGAACTGAACTCTACTCGTTATGATCTCACTTGGCATGCTTGCACAGGGCACAGCTAGGGATGTCGGTGGGCGTGGTCCTTGATCATCGAGTAGCCAGACGCGAACAAAGAATTTTTATTTCATGCCAAGATTATTTCAGACACTAAGACGACGGACGGACATTTCTTTCGGTGTACTCAGCTTCTTCGTCGGGCAGCGGATGACATGCCGCCTTGAGTACCTTGCTTTTAAATCCCACCCTCTGACACAGTGTGTTTACCTTTGACAGCCGTACTCCTGGATGATGTATAGCAAGTGGGCTGTCCCTTCTGGGATTCCCGACGAGGGAGTTTAACCACCTACGCTGTCAACATTCGAGGCCCGCACATACAAACCACACATAACCCCCACTCAAAACGGTTCTATCTCATTTCAAAAAAGAAAAAAAATGTTATTTTGTACAAGAAAAGAAAAAAGGATATGACATTATTTTATTAATTCAGCTGAAAAAAAAAACACTAATCCACTTAGTTATTAAATATTTCGTATTCTTAAAATAAAAGAAAAATAAGAAATAAAAAAAATTCATGCGAAAAGAATATTCAAATTTGCAAAAAAAAAGACAGAAAAAAAAAATGAAAAAAAAAGGTGTGTTTATTGTTCTGGAGTGTAGGTTAATATCTTCCTTTTTTTTCTCTCTCTGATTTGTTTACAAAAAAAATAAAAAGGAGGAGAAGAAAAGAATGAAAACTTGACAAGAGCGAATAGCGGGGTATTTAGCGGGTTGTGTTTACCGAAATTCCAATTTATGACGGTCAAAATATACTCATATAAACAAAACAATACAAGGAGAGAAACTCACCATTATCTGCGTCCGAGATTGTGCACAATTCCGTTCGAAGATGCTGGAAAAAAGAACATTGAGGCACCGCAATCAACTGCCCATTCACTGCCGTTACACTGACACCTTTCTCCCCTTCCTTTACCTTTATGTATAATTCCTTTTCTTTCTTTTTTCCTTTTTTTCTTTTTTTTTTTTTTTTTTTTTTTTTTTTTTATGCCTAATTGTTTCAAATTCACTCCACTAAATTTCTTATTATCATATCTCCTTTTTTTTTCACTTTTCTCTATTTATTTATTATATATTTATCTATATCTCGTTTCCCTTTTACGTTAGCTTTCTATTTTGTTTTCTTTTTATATATATTTTTTTTTCTTCTTTTTTTTTCCTTTTATATTCTGGCTTTATGCTAGACGCAAAAACAAAACACCACCGGAAGGTCGCCCTTCGGCCCCTATGCATCCGATCGCCCCCCCCCCCCCCTCACTCACTCGCGTGCACTTGTACCACCCAGGGATAGCTCGAACCGCCCGATCTCCACGATTTCGCCTGTCACACGACGAAAGATCGCCACCTGTTCTTGTTTCGAGGCGAGAAGGGTGACTGACTTGATGTTACACCAAATTATTGCTTCCAAGAAACAGAGGCAGTACGCAGTTTGATCAGAGCTTTCTGTTGTGGTGAATTCGGCACTTTTTTATTGTTCTGGATGAATTGGAAGGTGAGAGAGGGTGGCGATGGTCTTTTTTTTTTTTCTTTTCTTAGAGATGCACGTGGTGGTTCCAGTGTCTACTTCTAATCTCCTCTTTTGTTTTCGTTGCTTTTGTTCTCTTCTAATGGAAGAACTATTCACTAGATTTCCAGAATACTGTGGGAAATATACTAATGTGAACTAGTCTAAAAAAAAAAAAAGATAAATCACATTACCTGTAAGCTGATACATAATTCGCCGAGCAAGATCCTATCCGCTCTGGCTCTTTGCCTTGGGCTCGCGAGAATGATCCCTCCAATGCCAAGCAGTACTCGTGGCTATTCTCTAGGATAAAGCGATGAATTTTACCCAAGGGTGTACAAAAAAAAGGGGTGTTCAAAAAAAAAGAATGCAATTGTGCCTTGATGTACGTCCGAGCCGGTTGGTGATCTTAAGTGAAAAGACTGAAACCAGGAAACAAATTTCGACTTGACTGTGGGGGCAGCCATTTGAAAGAAGTCGTTTCCGGTGAACCAGATGATTTCGAATCGTCTTAGGCAAATTTCGAACAATATACAGGGTGACTATTTTGAAACAGAAGTTGTGATGGAATTCCGCACATGCATCCGTAACAAACCTCTTTCGTTTGCGACATAACATAATGAAAACGAAAAAGGAAAAACGAGATGTTGGGGAATTCAAGAATGATATAGCTGTTTATTGCTTTATGTCCTTGGCATGGTATTTGCCCACAAATTTTCCTTTAAGGTCTTCCAGCTCGTAAAGGCAATTGCCTACTCGCCTTCTGACACGACATTTAATAAATTTAGATGAAAATTTAGCATTCTTCGCCTTTGCAAAAGAACTCTGCTCGAAGTTTCTACGGAAAACTTCCTGTCCTACTGCGAAAGATACATCTCTAGCTCGCAGATTATAGTTACGCTCAGCTTTCTGGTGGGCGGATTTTAGATTGGCCTTGATTTGTTCCCTCATGAGGAGCATTCTATCTGTAGATGGGATCGTTTTCAGGTCTGGCTCGCCCAAGCAATTCAATTTTCTGAGTAACTCATATGTATTACCGCTGGTCATCATATGCTGTCCAAGCAAAGCGTAATAGGGAGAACAATTAATGGCCGAATGTAAGTCACTCCTGAGGATTGCACCTATCAATGGGACGTATTTATCCCACTCATCGTGTTTGTCCTTGACGAAGACTCTTATCTTGGCCAAGATTTCTCTGTTTACTCGTTCAGAGCTATTTGCCTGAGGAGAATAAAAACCAGTTGTGATATGTTTGATGCCGTGTGAACTCATAAATCGCGTAAATTCTTTAGAGACAAATTGTCTTCCATTGTCGCTGTGGACATATTCCGGAAATCCAAAAATCCGAAAAACGTCATTTTCAAGATAACTGCAAATGGATTTCGCACAAGCTTTCCTCAGCGCCCTTAAGAAGACAAACTTGGTCAGATGGTCTATGACTATGAAAATTACCGTATTGCCCAGTTTCGTGCGCGGATATGGCCCTAACAGGTCAATATAAAATCTTTGCATAGGACGTTCAGTCAGGATTTGCCGGCCCATTTTGGGTCTAAGAGAGGCTGATGGTGGCTTTATCTCTTTACATGTATCACAAGATTTCACATAGTCTTTGATTTGTTTGACCATGCCTGGCCAGAAATACTTTTGCTTCACCCGAAATAAAGTCTTCTCTACGCCACCATGACACCCTGACTTTGTATTGTGGACGTTCGAAATTGCCCCCGCCGTAAGTTCTTTGGGCAACCATAAACGCCATAAGGTTTCCTCTTCATCAGGTGAACCCGAGCGAAAGTGTACACGTTTGTAAATAAACCCATCAGATATGACGATATCCGGCAAGCTTTCTTGGTTCTGCGACAATTTGTGCATAAGATCTTCGTAATCTTTTGACTTAAAGAAAGGGGAGTTCAAGTCAATTTCCTTTTCGTCTATGATCTCTGTCAATTCCTCCATATCCGTTCTCGACAGAGTATCCGGTACGACATTAAGTGAGCCCTTACGGTGCTCAATTGAAAAATTGAACGCTTGCAGCCTCAGACTCCATCGTCCGAGTCGTCCGCTTAAGTTCTTTTGTGACATGAGCCACTTAAGACTCGAGTGATCTGTGATTATTTTAAAGGGCAAGCCGTCAATGTATGGCCTAAATTTTTCAACTGAGATTATGGCAGCGAGACATTCCTGTTCCGAAACAGTATAGTTTCTCTGAGCCTTGTTAAGCTTCTGTGAAACAAACGCTATCGGATGCTCATGACCTTCGTCGTCCATCTGGAACAGGACACCGCCAACACCTGTACTAGAAGCATCGCACTGAATAATAAAAGGCTTAGAGAAATTTGGCTGTGCTAGTACCGGGTCTGTCGTCAAAGCATCTTTTAGTTTTTGAAACGCGACAATGGCGTTTTGAGACAAACAAAACCTTTCAGACTTGCGCAGGCAATCTGACAATGGGGAGGAAAGATTAGAAAAATTGGGGATAAATTGTCGATACCATCCCGCCATGCCGAGAAATCGTCGAATCTGTCGGGCGTTTTGCGGGATTGGAAAATTTGTGATTGCTTCGATTTTTGTGGGGTCAGTCTTGAGACAGCCTTGGCCAACTATGTAGCCTAAGAATTTAATTTCTTTTTGACAAAAATTGCTCTTCTCTACATTTATTGTAAGATTGGCATCTCTAAGGAACTTTGCGACTTCGGACAGAATCATGAGATGTTCATCAAAAGCTTCGGAGCACACAAGCAAATCGTCAATGTAAACGAACACTTTCTCTCTGTATTTGGACGGTATAACCTTGTCCATCAAGCGTGTCATCCTTTGGGAGGCATCTTTTAGCCCAAAGGGCATAACAACAAATTCCATTAATGGTTTGCCAGGTACAGCGAATGCTGTCTTTTCACGCGAAGAGCTGGAGAGGGGAATCTGATGGAACGCATCCTTGAGATCAAGACCTGTTATATAGTGCGTATCTTTTAACCTACTTAATAATCCAGAAATGTGCGGAAGTGGATATGCATCATCTTTGGCCACTTTGTTGAGTTTTCTAAAATCTATACAGAGCCTATTCTTGCCTGGTTTTCTGACTAGAACAGTGGGAGATGACCAAGGGCTATTACTTTCCCGAATGATCCCCAAACTAAGCCACCTTTCAATTTCGGCGTAGACCTCAGCTTCTCGAGGTGGTGAGAGTGGGTAGTATTTGGACTTAATAGGGGCCGCGTCTCCCGTGTCAATCACATGTTCCTCTAGATGAGTTCTGCCGAGACCTAGCTTCGAATACGATGGAAACAAATCTATGACTCTGTTTAGATCCTCTCGCTGCTTTGGTGAAAGATCATGAAGCTTTGGATCGGCAATTTGCTCTTCCAGGCTAGCTATCTCTGAAACGATCTTAGGCGCAATATGGAAGCTCTTCCAAAAATTTATACCAAGATAGGCCTTTTGTTGCAAGGAAGGCACGATATAAAATTCTATTTCATTTGTCATGTCGTTAAAATGTATTGGAATTTTGCACAGACCTAAAATGTTTTGTTTCGTACCATCAGCGGTGCTGATACTAGCTTTTAAAGGTTTCATGGAGATAGAATTTCGTTCCAACAGCTCGAGACAATCCTTCCCTAAAGCACTTACTGATGCACCTGAATCTAACAAAGCACACACCTTTTCATCCCCGATCTTTATGTACAAGTACGGCCTCATATCATTCAAATCATCGAGGACAGTGGACTCTATTTTTCTTCTATGGGTTTTTCTGGCTAGATAGCGGTCCCTGCACTTGTAAATTCTTTTTGAATTTTTTCCGGACATAATCCGATTCTTGACTTGGATATAGCGTCTCATTCTCTCATGAAAAGACAAAGTGGGTATGGCTTGGATATTAGCAGTTTTTTTGTCAAAGTTTGCTCTCTTGAGAATTAATTTTGGTACAGGTCTAGTATCGTTTAAGGTTTTAAAATTTAAATCTTCAGATTGTCTATGACTCTCTGAAGAGATGTTTGTCTGACTTATTGGCTCGGGGTCGGGTTTACGGAACGAGTGCCCCCGGCGGTCAACTCGCTCACCTTCCGGTTTAAACCATGTTTTGAACATGTGGCGGTTGTGACGTTTCGCTCTCCGCATTTATAGCAATACAATGTTCGTGTTTCACTTGGACAGTCATAATAAGAGTGACCTATTTGTTGGCAGTTCCAACATGTGAAATTTGAAGTGTCAAGAGATTTTGTGTTAGGCCTCTCCGTTTTTAAGTATGCGGCTATTTCCTGATCTTCCCTGGTCTTTTCATTGTTAGGGTATGATTGAGATTCTATCTCGTTAACGTTAAGCTTATACTTCGAAAACCTTTGAGAAGCCTGGTGTTGGACAAGTGCTTCACCTTGCCTTGCTACATCTCTCATTTGGTCCAGAGACGTGGCTTGACAAGGAAACAGCAATGCGCCTAAGGCTTCTTTCGAATTTTTCTTAATTAGGTCAATCATTTTTTCATCAGACCAAGGTTCTTTTAAACGTGCATTGAGACGCAAAACATCAGTATAGAATTCGTCGAATGTTTCTTTGAAACCTTGTCGACGAGAAACCATTCGTAAAATTTTGTCGTACTCATTTTCCGCTCGACTAAATTCCTTTAAAATGGCCTGTTTAAGATTTTGGTATGAAGCATTCGGATTTTTCTTTAAGAAAAACCAAAACCAAGATTCTGCCTTGCCTTTCAAGAGGACGTGAAAGTTGGCTAGGACATTTTCCCAGGAACATTGTGATTTTTGCTTTAAGGTTTCAACTTTGAACCAAAAATCATGAACATTTTCCGTCCCATCGAAAGAGATTTGCCATTTTTCGATTTTGCGAATTGAAGTGGTGGTTGAAGGCTGTGAAAGAGATGTATTTTGACTTACCGGTAAGCGGTTTTGAGTGGAAAACGAAACATTTTGGAGAAATTGATCAAAGTCTACATTAGCATTCTGATTTTGATTATCTTCAGGCTGTACTGTCTGACTTGGAGGGTTGTTTATTTGGTCAAGTTTTTGGGTTAGGGAATCTCTAATTGCTTTCATCTCGTTGATGACAATTTTGTTGTTGGCTACCATGATGCGTTCGAATGCTGACGCTAGAGTTACGATATCGTAATTGCTTGCATCCGACGACATTGTTTTTGTATTATTGTCTAAGCTTTGCGTTCGTGCTTGGTTGCTGCACTGAGGAGGATGTAAGTACACAGGATCAGAGAGCTCGTTTTGAACTTGATTTGAGTCTGCTGAAATTTGGTTTGCATCACTCTGAACACTCTGACCTACAACCTGAGGATCTTGTTCAAGATTAAATAGCTGTTCGTTGTTGGAATTTCGATTTTGTTGGTTTTGTGGAGGTTGTGGACTGTGGTGCACTAAAGGTTGTCTTGTATTCATGTTTGCTGGAGAATTGGTGTTTCTAACATTTGAATTTCTTGAGAGGGAAAAGGAGTGTTGACCTCTAGAGTTACTGGATTTCCCTCTAGCACTGGACCGAGTATTTGGTTTGTTATTACCATTCATATCTACTGTATGTATATATGGACTTCTTCTTTTTTTTTTAATTGTAAGTTTTGATTTTCGTATGTTTTTATTGGTTAAAGTTCGTTTTCATTTACTGTGTTGGGGTTTAGTATGGCATGTGATTGGTGTTTCACTCGAATGTTGACGATGATTTTATATAGAACGGACGGACGTTGTTGAAAAAAGGAACAATGAAGCTGAATGCCATCGAAATCATAGTGGCACGATATTCCAGCATATAAGCTAGAAGATGGACTACACTATTACATATTTTGTAAATATTCATATGCAACGAAACATTCATGTAGAGAAATAAGTTTTCGGACAAATATGAACTAAAAAACAGACAAACTTGCTGATTATGCTTTATAGTAGCAACGCGGATCGCAGATTGAAGCGAATTCCGGGACTATACTTAAAATGATAACAACTCGTTTTTCTGTGTTGAAGCTTAAAAGTTAAGCCCCACGTTGGGCGCCAATTCTTTGTTGCGGCTTTTTAAATGAATCGAACTGAACTCTACTCGTTATGATCTCACTTGGCATGCTTGCACAGGGCACAGCTAGGGATGTCGGTGGGCGTGGTCCTTGATCATCGAGTAGCCAGACGCGAACAAAGAATTTTTATTTCATGCCAAGATTATTTCAGACACTAAGACGACGGACGGACATTTCTTTCGGTGTACTCAGCTTCTTCGTCGGGCAGCGGATGACATGCCGCCTTGAGTACCTTGCTTTTAAATCCCACCCTCTGACACAGTGTGTTTACCTTTGACAGCCGTACTCCTGGATGATGTATAGCAAGTGGGCTGTCCCTTCTGGGATTCCCGACGAGGGAGTTTAACCACCTACGCTGTCAACATTCGAGGCCCGCACATACAAACCACACATAACCCCCACTCAAAACGGTTCTATCTCATTTCAAAAAAGAAAAAAAATGTTATTTTGTACAAGAAAAGAAAAAAGGATATGACATTATTTTATTAATTCAGCTGAAAAAAAAAACACTAATCCACTTAGTTATTAAATATTTCGTATTCTTAAAATAAAAGAAAAATAAGAAATAAAAAAAATTCATGCGAAAAGAATATTCAAATTTGCAAAAAAAAAGACAGAAAAAAAAAATGAAAAAAAAAGGTGTGTTTATTGTTCTGGAGTGTAGGTTAATATCTTCCTTTTTTTTCTCTCTCTGATTTGTTTACAAAAAAAATAAAAAGGAGGAGAAGAAAAGAATGAAAACTTGACAAGAGCGAATAGCGGGGTATTTAGCGGGTTGTGTTTACCGAAATTCCAATTTATGACGGTCAAAATATACTCATATAAACAAAACAATACAAGGAGAGAAACTCACCATTATCTGCGTCCGAGATTGTGCACAATTCCGTTCGAAGATGCTGGAAAAAAGAACATTGAGGCACCGCAATCAACTGCCCATTCACTGCCGTTACACTGACACCTTTCTCCCCTTCCTTTACCTTTATGTATAATTCCTTTTCTTTTTTTTTTTTTTTTTTTTTTTTTTTTTTTTTTTTTTTTTTTTTTTTTTTTATGCCTAATTGTTTCAAATTCACTCCACTAAATTTCTTATTATCATATCTCCTTTTTTTTTCACTTTTCTCTATTTATTTATTATATATTTATCTATATCTCGTTTCCCTTTTACGTTAGCTTTCTATTTTGTTTTCTTTTTATATATATTTTTTTTTCTTCTTTTTTTTCTTTTTATATTCTGGCTTTATGCTAGACGCAAAAACAAAACACCACCGGAAGGTCGCCCTTCGGCCCCTATGCATCCGATCGCCCCCCCCCCCCTCACTCACTCGCGTGCACTTGTACCACCCAGGGATAGCTCGAACCGCCCGATCTCCACGATTTCGCCTGTCACACGACGAAAGATCGCCACCTGTTCTTGTTTCGAGGCGAGAAGGGTGACTGACTTGATGTTACACCAAATTATTGCTTCCAAGAAACAGAGGCAGTACGCAGTTTGATCAGAGCTTTCTGTTGTGGTGAATTCGGCACTTTTTTATTGTTCTGGATGAATTGGAAGGTGAGAGAGGGTGGCGATGGTCTTTTTTTTTTTTCTTTTCTTAGAGATGCACGTGGTGGTTCCAGTGTCTACTTCTAATCTCCTCTTTTGTTTTCGTTGCTTTTGTTCTCTTCTAATGGAAGAACTATTCACTAGATTTCCAGAATACTGTGGGAAATATACTAATGTGAACTAGTCTAAAAAAAAAAAAAGATAAATCACATTACCTGTAAGCTGATACATAATTCGCCGAGCAAGATCCTATCCGCTCTGGCTCTTTGCCTTGGGCTCGCGAGAATGATCCCTCCAATGCCAAGCAGTACTCGTGGCTATTCTCTAGGATAAAGCGATGAATTTTACCCAAGGGTGTACAAAAAAAAGGGGTGTTCAAAAAAAAAGAATGCAATTGTGCCTTGATGTACGTCCGAGCCGGTTGGTGATCTTAAGTGAAAAGACTGAAACCAGGAAACAAATTTCGACTTGACTGTGGGGGCAGCCATTTGAAAGAAGTCGTTTCCGGTGAACCAGATGATTTCGAATCGTCTTAGGCAAATTTCGAACAATATACAGGGTGACTATTTTGAAACAGAAGTTGTGATGGAATTCCGCACATGCATCCGTAACACATTGTCCGAAACAATGACATCAGGTATTCCATGGGTAGCGAAAAGCTGCCTTAAAACTGTCATGGCACAAACGGAAGATGTAGAAGACACTGGATGAACCTCCAGCCATTTGGAGTACGAGTCTACTACCAAGAAGAAAAGATTTCCTTTGAATGGACCTGCAAAGTCTATATGAATCCTGCACCAAGGATTCTTCTCTGCCTCCCAAGTATATCCTTTGATAGGAGATATATCAGGACGCGACTGCTGGCAGATATTGCACCTCTTTACTGCCTGTTCTATGTCATTGTCCATTTTCGGCCACCAAACATAACTTCTTGCCAAAGCCTTCATTCGAATTATCCCAGGATGGTTTGCGTGAAGTGCGGTTAGAAGTTTTAAACGATGAATTTCAGGAACTACTACTCTCTGACCCCATACTAAACATCCTCTGATAGATGACAACTCGTTTCTGCGGTCGAAAAAAAACTTATAGTCCGGTTCGGTGGTAGTTGGCCATCCCCTCAAGGTCCAGTGTAACACACGTGATAAAATTTTGTCTTTTTTGGTCTCTTTTGCTATGTCAATTGCCTGTATAAGTGGCGAATCAAGTAAATCTATCATTAAGACTACTTCTTCTTCAACTTCATCCGAACATTGTGATCTGTCAACTGGTAAGCGACTTAACGCATCGGCATGAGGAATTTCCTTTCCTGGCTTGTGTTGAAGATTGTAATTGTAGGCGCTTAAAAAAATTATGTTGCGAAGCATTCTCTCGGATATTGTATTTGGAGTAGGTTTTCCGGGTGAAAACAGACCCAACAACGGTTTGTGATCTGTATATATTAAGAATGATCTGCCGTATAAATATTCATGAAACTTCTTGATACTTGCAATTATCGCTAACGCTTCTTTGTCTATTTGCGCATAATTGCGTTCTGTTTTGTTCAAAGTCCTCGAGTAATATGAAATTGGGCGTTCAGACCCATCTGGCAATACGTGTGCTAAAACAGAACCCACCCCGTAAGGTGAAGCGTCACAAGTAAGTATGACTGGTAATTTCTCATTAAACGGCATTAGCACACTGTCTGATGATAAAAGATTCTTAAGCTTTTCGAAAGAAGTTTGGTGAATCTTTGTCCACTTCCATTG
Source organism: Chrysotoxum bicinctum (assembly GCA_911387755.1). NCBI lineage: Eukaryota > Metazoa > Arthropoda > Insecta > Diptera > Syrphidae > Chrysotoxum > Chrysotoxum bicinctum. Next base: position 23,345,640 of record OU426988.1, on the reverse strand, counting down.
TGAATCTTTATCTAGAAGTCTATGAAGAGGCTCCGCCAACATAGCTTTTGAACGAAGAAATGAATGATAGAAATTCAAGAGCCCTAAAAACGCCTGCAACTCACTCTTGTTTTTCGGTGTAGGCGTATTTTGTATCGAAAGTATTTTTTCTTGCAGAGGATGTATTCCGTCTGCATCTATGCGGAAACCTAAAAAATTTATCGACGGAACGTCAAACATGCATTTTTCTTTTCGCAATTTATGACCAGCTGTTCGTATTCGGTCAAAAACTATTCGTAGTTTTCTAGCTAAACCTTCAGAATTTTCTCCAACAACAACAACATCATCCAAGTAACACACAACACCATCAATGCCACGCAATATCCCTGACATACATTTTTGAAATTCACCTGGAGCGGCAGAAATTCCAAATTGTAGTCTTTTTACCTTAAACGCACCTTTATGCGTAATAATAGTTTGAGCTTGAGCAGTTTCGTCATCTACAGTAAGTTGCTGATATGCCTGGGCCAGATCCAACTTTGCAAATACGGCACCGTGTGGCAGATTTGCAATCAGCTCGTGCATTGAAGGAATTGGATAGCAATGTGGCTGCAAGGCCTTATTTACCGTTGCCTTGTAGTCACCACAAATTCGTATGGAACCATTTGGTTTCGAAACGGGAACAATTGGTGTCGCCCACTTTGAATAATCCACAGGTTCGAGAATACCCTGTGACACCATTCGGTCTAGTTCCGCTTCTACCTTTGATCGGATCGCAAAAGGTATTTTTCTAGCAGGTAAATGAATTGGTGCAATTTCAGAATTCATTGAAAGAGATATGGCTGGCCCTGTATAAGCCCCCAACTCATTTGAGAATAAGTCACTAAAGTCATTCACCACTTCGTGAACAATTAAAGAAGATTGAACTGAATTTACTCCTTGAATAGAGATTCCCAAAGGCTCAAACCAATTGCAACCCAAAATGTTAGTGCGCGTACCAGTAGCAATGAGAAGCGATAAATTCCGAATTTCTCGGCCTTTGTACCAGGCGTTAACTGCACATTCTCCTTTGAAGGTAATCGCATTCCCTTGAAAATCCATAATTTTTGTTGATACGATTGAGAGTTGTGGTTTAAACTGTGGATATAACATATCAAAACTAGAATCAGAAATGATTGTGAAGTTGGAACCGGAGTCCACTTCGAACTCGCACTTGCGTCCATTTAGAATAATAGTTGTTCGTTTCTTTAAATTTGGGAAACATGCAATCTGATTGACTATGTAATTTGCCGCTCTCTTAGAACTCTTCTGACCCTGACCATCTCTCTTCCCACTCCTACATACCTTCTTTATGTGTCCGGTTTTTCCACAGTTGTTGCAAACAGCTGTGCGAAACTTGCAGACAGCCGTTGGTGTGATCCTCCACAGCTATAACAGGCAAATGACTGAATGTCAACTGAACTTGTTTTTGGCAATTTAGAATTTTTATACTTTCCTTTTGTATAATCTTTTTTTACATTGTTGACTTGATCATCGCTTATGCTTGATGTAGGCACATTTGCTTTGATCATTTGTAAACTGCGGATAACTGCTTCGGCTGCGATTGCCTTTTCCTGAGCGGCTTGGAATGTAAGTGCTGGTGTTGCTATAAGCTCCTGTTGTAACCGAGTATCGCGAAGTCCACACACAAAACGGTCTCGTAACATGCGGTCTAATGAACTGCCAAAATTACACTGGCTTGCAATTTTTCGGAGCTCTGCAACGTAGTCTGTTGTTTTCTCATCTGGAAGCTGGTCGCGCTTGAAGAAGTTGTAAAATGATGCAATCTCCGAAGGAGGTGGAGAGAAATGATCAGAAAGAGTCTTACAAATTGTATCATAATCAATTTCGGTTACCTTTTTCGGAGAAATTAGAGATTCTAATAGATCAAACAATGGTGCTCCACAAACAGTAAGGAAAGTTGCTCGCTTAAGACTAGCCGTAGTGACTCCATTTGCCTCTAGAAATATATCGAATCGTCTTTTGTAAGATCCCCAAGTAGACTGTTTTGATATATCGAACGCTTCAATGTGTCCGATCGAAATTGAAGTGGTCATCGTATTTCTAGAATGGTTTGGACCTTCCGCAGTTAATGGATTGTTTGTAGAAGAATTTTCACTTTTAATTGCAAGAAGTTTTCTATCACGATTGCTGGTATCAATTTCTTCGTCTTCGGATGAATCGGCCATTAGCGATTAATACAGCGATCCCATCCTCGTCGCCACTATTGTGTATTTTAATTAAAACGCGCAATTATATTAATATATATATTAATTCACGTTTATATATTCCATTTACAATATTATACTAATTACAATAAAGAGCAGGTTATTTGGGAACGTGTTAATTCGGTGATAGGTTAAGCGGAAGTCCCAGAATGTGCACACCTCGTGGGTATAGATGAAGCAGGTGTCAAATCGACTGTCATTTATGTTGTAGTTGGTAGCAATGTTCGCCAAAGGTAACAGGGTGAGTATACTACAGAAACTGAGATTTATTTGACGTTTTTACTCTGTCTTGTCATTCAATTGTCAATTTGGACAAGAAAAAAAAAATTGCATTTGTATAGTAAACAGGAAAAAAACAGATAATTCTATTTTGTGTTGATTCTCAATGAAGAAAGGTGCGTTCATAGGTGCGTTCTACAAAATAAGGTTTGTTTGTTTTGCAAATCTTCTGATTGTGAGAAGATTTCAAGGAGATTTATTTTAAATCTTCATTTGAGGTGATTTATATTTGTATGGTAAATCTACGAGATTTAAAGGAGATTTATACTACGTTTTCACCAAAGGTAAATCCGGGATTTAAGTGGATTTATCATAAATCTCCTTTAAATCTCGTAGATTTACCATACAAATATAAATCACCTCAGATGAAGATTTAAAATAAATCTCCTTGAAATCTTCTCGCAATCAGAAGATTTGCAAAACAAACAAACCTTATTTTGTAGAACGCACCTATGAACACCCACTTTCTTCATTGACAATCAACACAAAATAGAAATATCTGTTTTTTTTCCTGTTTACTACCCAATGCAATTTTTTTTTCGCTTGTCCAAATTGACAATTGAATGACAAGACAGAGTGAAAACGTCAAATAAATCTCAGTTTCTTTGGTGAAAACACTTCAAGATTTATTTTAAATCTCTAGCGGATTTACTCTTGGTGAAAACGTAGTATTATGGTAAATCCACTTAAATCCCGGATTTACCTTTGGTGAAAACGTAGTATAAAGCTTGGAATTTATCATCATCATCATCATCATCGGCTCGACAACCGGGTTCCGGTCCTGGCCTCTTTCAACAAGTCTCTCCACCTATCCCGGTCTCTAGCCGACGCCATCCAGTTGCGCACCCCAAGGCTTCGGGCGTCCTGGTCTACGCCATCTCTCCAGCGCAAGCATGGTCTACCACGCTGTCGTCTACCATAGAATGTACCACAAAGAACTTTCCGAGCAGGTTCCTCTTCGCTCATGCGAGCTAGGTGCCCTGCCCACCGGAGTCTACCGAGCTTAATTTTTGTCACGATATCTGCTTCAAGGTAGATTGCGTACAGTTCATGATTGTACCGTCTCCGGAATCGTCCTTCCTCACATACGGGGCCAACAATTCTCCTTAAGACTTTTCTCTCGAACGCAGCTAAGAGGTCGGAGTGCCTTTTGCTAAGCACCCAAGTCTCGGATCCATATGTGAGTACTGGCAGGACCATGGTCCTGTACAGCAGTAGTTTTGAAGTTATGGTGAGATTTCTGGATTTGAAGAGCTTTGACAGACTATAGTAGGCTCTGTTGGATTTGAGAAGCCGCCCGCGTATTTCTTCTTCTATATTGTTATCGGCTGCTACTATTGACCCAAGGTATTTAAAGGATTGCACCACTTCAAATTCGTGCTCCGCAACCTTGATTGTTTGACCAACTGTTCCTCTCGCATTCGACGCCACCATGTACTTTGTTTTACCTTCACTAATGTGCAGCCCCAGATTTTGTGCCGCCTGCTCGATCTGGATGAAGGAATCGTGTACAGCTTGTTCGGTTCTTCCGATGATGTCGATGTCGTCTGCGTAAGCCAGTAACTGGCTGGACCTGTTGACGATGGTCCCTCTTGTTGCCGTGCCAGAGTCACGGATTGCTTTCTCCAACGCCACACAGTGGGGCGACTTGTATGGGAGAGCGGACAAAAGTCCATAAAAACCGAACCACTTAACCAATTTGGATGAAATTTTCAGAAATAAAAGTAGTTTTGGAAAGAAAGCTTCACAAAAAATTTCCACCCACTGCCACGCCCACTAACAAAAAAATCGTAAAAATTGATAAAAACCCATGTTTTGTGCCAAGTAAAGGATAAAGATGGTGTTTTTTTTAAGGAAGTTGGCCATTGACATTTTACACACCCTCTTTTTGGGCGGTTTTTAATCTTTTTTTTAAATTTCTTGTACTTGTTTTGTATGTAGACAGGTTTTGTTATTGCGATAAAATCGGAACCACACAACTGATTTAAATAATATTTTCAAATATTATAAGGGATAGTTTTAGAAATGACAACAAACTATTTCCACCCACTGACACGCCTACACAAAAGTTTGTCTAAATTCCAAAGTTGGTAGGCTAAATTTTGAGTAGTTAGAAAAATATATTTTCGCGAAAAGAATCAAATAAAATTCTGGATAAATGCAACCATTACGTATCTATCGGTTCAGACGTTCAGTGTTTTTATGATATATATAATGGAAAGAAGCGATGCTGTTCTTATTTTCAGAGAAAAATTATGAACATTCGGTATTTCATGTTTGTTATAGCAAAAGTGAGTATCCAAAAGAAGTAACTTTGTATGTGGTGGTAAATCATAAAAATAATGTAACCATTAAAAGCCGACAAGTGTTAATTTACAAACGCATAGTCAAACATTAAACCAGCAACACGTTTTATGTTAAGTGTTCACTACTGAAACTTGCATCACATAATGAGCAAACTTTAAAGCAGAACCAAAAAACAACGCACAACATGTTTAAGACATTTTTCTCAATTTTGAAAAAGAGGTTTTTGGAAAGAAGGAGTACGTTACAAAATAGGACTATACGAATGTAAAAAAAAAGAAAAATATTTTAATTTAATATTTATTCTAAGTCATTAAAAAATGTATACAAGTTCTCCCATGTTACACCTAATTCTTACTGATGCGACATTTAACTCTGTTTAAAAAAAAAACAATTTAAAAAACACTAATTTATTCAATATTGTTATCATATATTGCAAGCTGTAAGTAAATATTGTAAATTTTTCCTAATTATTGACTAAAGATTGTACAAATACAATACAAATATTCCTTTTTAGGACACAGAAGTGAAAAAAAAAAGATTTTTTTGCAAGATTTCGTAACTTTAAACCTGCTCACTGTGCGGATTTGCAGGTATTTGCAGCTAAATTTTGTTTGAATGTAAACTTGGACATGTCTACATCGAGAAATTAGCTATCTCAGAGCGGAGGAACGTGGAGCTTTTTTTATATGACTACAACTTTCCATTACTGTGGACTGAGTCTTATTTTGTGCTGCCGTAATTCACTCAAATTTTTTTTGCTGAGTTTGACCGCTGTATTATATTATTAGGCATCCCAAATAAGCAAACAAAAAACAATCCTATTTTTAGTTCATCCCGAATAGACGTAACACCCTAGGAAAGTCAAATCAAATTCCCATCCTATTTCTAATATTTTGACTTTGACCGCCTTTTTACGTGTTAAGACTTCAGTTTTGGCCCAAATCCTTAGTGTAGCCAGATTCTCTGGCTAATTTACTGTGAGAAACATGAATCAGCTAATCGAAATCAGCACTTTTGCAAAATCGAGTTTTGTCCGCCTTGGCCCCACTGTGCGCCAGGTTGAAGAGGAGGCAGGCCAAACCGTCCCCTTGTCGGAGTCCATTAAAGATGTTGATTGGTCTGGATAGCAATCCGGCTATTTTTACTTGGCTTGTTACGTTGGTCATGGTCAACCTACATAGTCGTGTCAATTTATTTGGGATGCCGAATTCTCTCATGGCTTTGTAAAGTTCTACCCTGGCTATGCTATCATAGGCGGCCTTAAAGTCTATAAACAGATGGTATGTTGGGATGTTAAATTCTAGACATTTTTCCATCGCCTGCCTAAGGGTAAATATCTGATCAGTTGTTGATTTGCCTGGAATGAAACCACACTGATATTGTCCGATAACGGTTTTAGCGTATGGGGTTATCCGGTCTTGTAGGATAGAGGAGAGTATCTTATAGGCGGTACTCAACAACGTGATACCTCTATAATTGCTGCACGTTGTGACATCTCCCTTCTTATGTATGGGGCATATTAAACCTTTTCGCCAGTCTTCTGGCATTTCTTCCTGCTCCCATACGTGTACTATAATATCATGAATTGCTTGACGTAAGGCTGGCCCGCCGTGATGGAATAATTCGGCTGGTATGCCATCGGCTCCCGGGGCTTTGTTCTGTTTAAGCCGGCCTATAGCCTTCTCAACCTCTTCTATGCTTGGTGGCGGCAACATAGAGTATTCTTCTTGAAGTAGTGGAGCCTCCACTTCTGCAGTGAGCTGACCATTTAGCAATTCATTAAAGTACACTTCCCATCGCTCCAGTATGCTTTCAGGATCGGTGATCAGATTTCCCTCTCCGTCCTTGCAGTATGTGCAGCGTGGTGTGTACTGCGTCATGTTTCGGACGGATTGGTAGAACTTCCGCGCCTGGTGCGGACCTCGCTCTCGGCTATTTTCAATTTCACAGATTAGGTTCTTCTCCCAGGCTGATTTTTTTTGTCTGTGTAGCCGTTTTTCTATTCTTCTGAGCTCTTTATATTCCTCTTCGCGTGCCCGCGTTCTATGAGATTGTTGCATTGCTCGGTACGCAACATTCTTACGTTCAGTCGCTAGCTTGCATTCATCATCAAACCAGTCGTTCCGATTTTTACGACTGCTGCCTAAGATGGAGTTGGCAGTACTAATGACAATATTCTTAAGGCGTGTCCACTTCTCATTTACGCCCAGCATACTGGCTCCAGGACTTACTCTCCCTAAATCAAGTGATTCTAGGGCGAGTCCTAACGCATTACCAAAGGTGTTACTGGTGTTTTCATTGCGCAGGGCAGCCGTGTTGATTCGAACCTGATCGGCGGATGCAATGCGTCTTCGCAAGGCAATCCGCCCTCGGAAAACCATACCAACAAGATAGTGATCCGAGTCGATATTGGCACCTCGGTACGTTCGTACCGTCATCAAGTTCGAGTAGTGGCGACGGTCTATCAACACGTGGTCTATTTGGTTACGAGTGACTCCATCAGGTGATACCCAGGTGGCTTTGTAGATATCTTTACGCGGGAACCTGGTACTCGCAACGACCATGTTTTTCGATGCTGCCAATTCTAAGACTCGAAGTCCATTGTCATTAGTGTTCTCATGCAAACTATGGGTGCCTGCGTAATGCCTGAATACCGGCTCCCGACCTATTTTTGCGTTCAAATCCCCAAGGATGATTTTAACATCATACCTTGGACAGGCATTGAGGGCCCTCTCGACTTGTTCGTAGTAAGTCTCTTTTTCTTCGTCTGAGGACTCCTCCGTAGGTCCGTGAACGTTAATGAGGCTGATGTTCGTAAATTTGCCTCGCACGCGAAGGGTGCATAGCCTTTCGCTTATAGCATTAAAGCCGATGATGGTAGACTTCATTTTTTCGCTGACTAGGAAGCCTACCCCGAGCACATGGTGTTTTGTATGACAGCTATAGTATATGTCATATTCTTTCTTCTGTAGAACACCATTCCCTGTCCATCTGATTTCTTGAAGAGCTGTTATGTCAGCTTTATATTTTGACAGGGCATCGGCTAGCTGCTGAGCAGCTCGAGCTCTATAGAGCGATCGTACGTTCCATAAGAAAATTCGTAAATCATTTTTCAGTTTTCGTTGCGTTGGTTGTCGTCGTGTGATCAGTCCGTTTCCGAGGCTTGTTGTCGGTCTCGTAATTCAAAAGTTTTACGGGACAGGGAATTAACCTGTCGCCAACCTGAGGAACCAGCCTGATCATATTAGCCAAACCTTTTTAAAGGCTTGTTTCTAGCGGCCGCCACGAAGAGGCTATGATCAGACTTCCACCAGTCCCGAATAGTTACGGCACGTGCATGTTTTCGTATGCTACATGTTATTCCCCCTATTCGTCTGATGGCTGACCGCCATCATTTATACCCTTGTCAAGGTCAGCTGATTTGGAAAAAACGTAAAAAACTATTACAAATTGAAATGAATAAAGAACCAAAACAGATAAGGGCTATAAATATTTTTTGAATTTCTTTTAACAAATCGTATTAATGTAGTAGATATTTCAGACTCATTAAGGGAACAAAGTAAAAGAAAACGAAAACGAAAAATAAAATTAATATACCTACAAAAAACAATCCACTTTTGAATTAGATAAAGGATGCGTTGGAAAAGTATACGTTTTTATATGTACAGTTGAAATAGAGTTGAAATTGATGGCTATATGTACATTATGTAGTAGGCGAAAAATAAAATTCTTAATTCTTAAGCTATAAACTCGTTTAAGATAATGTTCGATAAAAACAAATGTCAAAATCATTAATTCACTCTAAACGTTAAGATGTGGTTTGTGCTGAATTAAGATCACTGACAAATTTTCTGTCAAACAAGTGGAAAAATTATTATTAGTAAAATCAAATTTTAATGGCATGTACAATGTACATGTACATACATATGCACACAAAGTCAAATAAAGGCTCGGTGTCAGAAAAAAATCAGCAAGATCATGCTTCCTGACATGATTTGCAATATGGTGGTCATACAATATTACGTGTGTTTGGTATCCTGAAATTTCTCAGAAATTTTCACAATTTGCTGTTGAACCCTGTACGCAAAAACCAGGTTAACTAATCTTGGTGAAAATTTAAGTTACTTTATATCTAAACGAAGTCCGTTTCTTATGTCGAAAATGAAAGCAGACCCAAATGTTATTTACACGATAAAGTCACAAGTTTAAAAAAAATTAAAATAAAAACTTGTAAGTCGTCCAAACCCGGCATTAGTTTTTTCGCCAGGAATAGTAATGACATTTTAGTTATTTCTCAGTTATTAGAAATAAGACATCGAAATCGTGGATTTTATGGATTTCGTTACTAATATCACTGCAAAGCCCTCAAATTATTTTTCAAGGACGAACAATATAATGTCATTCCCTAACTTTCCATATGCTTAAACTATTGGCATCGCAGCTATCCTTCGATGAATTTCTTACTCTCTCGCAAATGCATTTTGGATGAATTTAATATTCCTGGAGTCAAAGAATGAATCCATGGGACACAGAAAAGAAAATTTTTCATTTTTTCTTCTGAAAATTTCACAATAAATAATAATAAATTCATGCGACTAGATCTGATCGAATTTAAATTGCCTCAATACCGAGAAATTTGAAATCTGGAACACGAAAATTCGCATCAATTTCACTTCGAAAAAAGTGAAATCGATCTCGGTAAGAATGAATATTGTAGTACGCAAAATTTTATTTTGCATAAAAGTGAAATGTAGTTCTTTCAAGTAATTTAGTGAAAGCTTAGACCAGGCTAGTTTTATGGCATCAATTTATCTCTTCAGTATTAGAGTATTGCTTTTTCTTTGCTAAACTTTTCTTGAAAGCCTTCTATACACGTTTTGCATGATTTTTAGGTCCGCTTAATATGGCGGCCATGCCAGCAGTTCTACAAACTGGCTCTTTCTAATATTGATTTGTGATTGCCGCCATGCTTGATTTTTTAAAATCATGTTTTGTAGGTCCGTAGGAACTTACTGCTCCCCCAAACAATCAATCCGCCTCCTTTTGTTGTTTTTCAAGTTGTATTTCACCTTTTCTCAAATTGTGAAAATAATAATTATTTTCAACACCTCTATCGAAATTAAAGTTTTTCTATCAAAAATGACAACTGTGTACTACAAGTCGCTGACTTTTGCGTACTGCGTTAATTTTTTTTTTTTAAATTTTTTGTTGTCTAATATGTATCACGCTTCTGTATCACGCAGGTGATCTACCATCTACTATACTCCACTTCAGTTTTTGTCCTCATTTTACGAACAAAGTCTTGAATTTGTGGCAGCTCAGTACTGACTTCCGATGGATTTTCGCAATAGGAAAAAATCGCACTAAAAGCAAAACTTTCGTAGTACAATTTTAATTTCATACTTTTTCAATTAATTAAATGATTCTCACCATTTTTTTTTAAATAAAAACAATATAGAAAATTGGTTGAATTAAATATGTATATAACACAATCGTTAAGGAAATCATATTTACTCCGCAATTTTTTTAAATTGAAATATCGGTTTATCTGCGGTTGTGATAGTGGACTGGAAAGGAAATGTAAAAATAATGGCAATGGCGAAGAGACCCGTAAAAAAGATACAACAATCATTTTCACATATTCACATTTAGTTTTACCCTAATTTTGAAGATCAGTATTGGCATTCAATAATTAACAATTGAATGCCCAGTGGTTCAGTAAATTTAAAAATTTATGAAAAAGTACTGCTTTCGCAGTAAAGTTTGAACGCTGGGGTTAGTAGCAGCGTTACCACTTCCGGCAAAAAAGGCGAAGTAGATTTGAATAAAAAAAGTGAAGTAAATTAAGAAAAATCGAAGTAGATTTTAAAATGTCTTTTTACTTGCTTTCAGAAAAAAATTTAACTCAAGATATTCATCCGTTGACATTACAACACGAAAAAGTAGTCATTCCGTCTGTCTGGGTACAGACCTGTAGGCTAGAGGTGAAATTGGAATGGTTTGTTTTTTGTTTAGCTCGGTTCCTTCCATATAGGCAATATGAAATATCATTATTTATTTCAAAAACGGCTCTTATGATTTTGATAAAAAAAATTATGTGTAGACATACCAGCAATGCGGTCTACATTTTGGTCTAAAAAAATGTTAGTAACGGTTCTTGTCGTAGAACCTTTTTATGAATTTCGACTTTTTCATTTCCGGTTCTACCGATTTCTTTTAGTTTAAAAGAAATTTCGTATATAAGGAATACATTTTTTTTAAATAACATTTAAATTAATATGATTATATATAATTTATTTTTACAATAAAAACACACACGCAAGCGAAAATTTCATAACATTCATGTACAAATGAGTGTGATAAGTTTCTATGCTTTTTAAAATTACTCATTTGTGTATTTGTGTTGTATTGACGTAAATTTTGTTTTATTGTAAATATGGAGTTACATACTAGTTAGAGTAAAATAGAGAAAAAGAAGTAGATTTGGAATTTTTCTTGTAACATTGAAAATATGAAAAAAGATTTGTAGTAGATTGTGTGTGGACACTACGTAGTGAACGGTCAAATGCGAGCTGGTTCCAATAGCTTAAGGAAAACTTTTGTAGTATGTATATATACATATATGTATATATATATAGTATAGGTTGAGTTATATCGATCTCTTAATTTTCCGCCCCAGACGTTGGCGCCCTTGTGCGCCGCACACATTGCACATACGGTTGCGGCGGCCCTGGATACATCTAGTTTCATAAGTTGGAATATCATTATTGGAATAAAGTTTATAATGCATACACCTTGATATATTTTTTTGAACTTTTTATAATCAGTGTTCCCAATCAATCAAAAAATTTGCAGTAGATCTTAGCGAAAGCGCAGGAGATTTTAAATTTATAAAAAAGTGCAGTAGATGTAATGTTTTTGTAGTAAAGTCCAAACCTTAGTTCGGTACCATCCGTCGTCGTTCCTGACTTTTAGTTGCTTTGATAACTCTTCCTTTGCAGTGTTTTCCATTGTTCTCAGCGAGCTTAAGCTAACTATGAAGAATATTTGATCTATATATGAAAAGGATTGACTTGCCTTGTTCCTGGTATGCACGAACATAGCCTATTTTTACATTGGTTAATGATTTTAGTTCACCTATTGTTGTAGTTTCTATGACGTTATGACCAAAACTAAATTCCTTTGTACTAAATGCCCTTACTTTTTAACAGTTCGTAATCAAGTTGAACAAAAATAAAATTCACGACTGGATCGCACGAACTTGCTCTTACAAAAGACACGCAATTTTAAAAATGAGTGGCGCAAAACAGCTTAGTATTAAGGTATTCGTATGATACTACTTAACAATTTGCTAACGTTTTAGTAGATTACTAACTCTTTCTTAATTCTAACTAGTACCGTGCTAAGGCTATTTTTTTAATAACTTGTTTCTGAACACATCTAAAGTAATGATAGTTCATGCAAAAAACTAAGTAAATAGACCTGTTTTGGTGTAAAATCGATCAAAAATAAAATAAAATGCACGACTGGGTCGCACGAACTTTCTCCTATGTAACAGACTAGGAATTTTAAAAACGAATGTTATTAGAGAAAACTGTTCATAAGGATAAAATTAATTTTTTAAATTCTTTTAAATTAAGAGACGAAAACAGAATACTATGCAAATATGAATTTATGCAAGAACAAAAATTATAAGTCGTTTTAGTGGTTTCTTAAAAAAAGCTTTTACGAGTATATACAACATTTTTAAAAAACGTTTGAGAAACAATTTTGGTACGCCAATTTAAAGTTTTTATTATTGTTCGAATAAAAATTAAATTAAAAAAAAAAATATTGAGCCGTTTCTGAGATATCGAATTTTCAAAAAAGAAAAAAAAAATAGATTCTTTTTTCAAAAATTCAAAAAATATTTATTTTAAAGTTTTGAAATGCAATGTGTTTTAGACTGTTTAGAAGCTTCTCTATACAAATTTCATTAAGAACCGTTATGTGGATAATGAGAAATTCAAAATTCGAAAAAAATAGTTCTATGGTAGGTACAAGCTGTAATATCTTAATTTCAAATTCTTTTTTAATAAATTAAAGATCATAAAAATTAATTGAAAGAAAAAAACTTTTATCAAAATTCTAGGTGTCGTTTTCGAGAAAAATAGGATTTTTGAAAACCATTTTTTTAAATTTTTTAACATTTGTATGGTGGGTACCTTTATTTTTATATTATATTATTAAGAAACTTTTATTTATCAAGTTTAAAAAAAATATAGCATGGTGTTTTCGAAATATTGAGTTTTGAAAAAAAAATTTTGAAAATTTTTTAAAAATCCAAAAAAATTTTTTTTGAAAATTTGAAAACACAATTCTATTTAAATTTTTGAAGAGCCTTCGCAAAAAAAAATGATCAAAATCGGTGGCACCGTTTTTGAGAAAATCAAAAACAAAAAAAAAATGGTTCCATGGGGGGGTACCCATTTTTCGTAAAATTTTTTTCAAGCATTACCTAGCTTTAACTAAATGAAATTTTTTTGTGTTTTTATTTTTTTAAATCTGTGCAGCAGTTTTTGAAAAAAAAATATTTATAAAGTTTCGAAAAAAATTCGTATGGCAGGTACCGTTATTTTTGGTAGTAAAAAAAAAGAAAAAAAAACGTGTGGGGGGAAAAAATCAAAACCCATATCTACCAAATTTAAAGAAAATCGGCCGAGCCGTTTAGGCTGTAGTCGAACCGACAGACAGACAGACAGACAGAATTGCCAGACCCACTTTTTTCGTCTTCGATATCATCGTAATGTCAACTTTGATCAAAATCTCGAGTTCGATTTTTTTTACGAATGCATAACTGGCCTTCTAGTACCTATAAGTCGCAAGTAAAAATGGTTCTAATTGGTTCATTTTTGTAAATTTTTTATTGACCTTGCCAATTTTCGAAGATGGGGAAAATTCCGAGGGAAATTTTGTTCACGATAGCCCCCAATGTATCTACCTAACTCCAATTTATTTATTTTTACAACATAAGCCCAATACATACGAGTATTTCTTTCATATTCGTAATCAAGTGAAATGGAGTCTATGTACGAATGTGTATGTAGATACAACTTATGTAAATATTCGTGTTCGACAATTGTAGCGCGAGTTTTTGTTAAGTTCTTAAGTTGTAAGAAATACAGGCTTTTGGGTAATGCATTCGATTTAGTGACTAAGCTTTTGAAAACTTTAACTACAAGAAAACAGTGTGCAATAAACAAAAATAACTATTTTCAATGAACTCGGCCACTTTTGAGCGTCTATATGCTTACGAAATGGGCAGATTTTGGTAAATTTATAAAAGTGTCTCAAAAATTAGCAATAGATTTCTTGCCATCATTGATTTTTGTAGTATAAGTGATGAGGATTTGCCTTTATCCTTCGGGTTCGAGAGAAGGGGTGATTATACCTATGATCCCCCTATGAACTCATCTATTTGTGCGTACAAATAATTGAAATTTCCCTCAATGCACGCCGAATTGATAATCTGGTTATCCCCCTTTTAATTTATACTTCTATTAACTTCTTCTTTCTATTTTAAACAGCTTCGTTTCAGGAATATCTTTGTTGGGAACATCGACTGAAATTTATGTCTACGGAACTCAATACGCTTTTATGCTTATCACCATTTGCTTCGCTGGCATCATTTCGTGGTACATTTTCCTGCCAGTATTTTGTAATTTACAATTGACTTCAACTTATGAGGTATGTACAACTTATTAAAAATTGGTTTTGATTAAATTTTCGCAGACGAATATTTTGTTAGCATCTTACGTATGTACCAGTATTATGTATCAACTAATTGTGTGTAAGCATACATACATAATTAACATATCGTCGCTGTTGAAGAAAACCGCCATAACTCAAAAATCTTGATTCGTCAGAAAATCTGTTTAAAGTCTTTCAGTCAGACAACTTTTCATAATATTAAGAAGATTAAGAATTACTTTTTTAGAAATATCAATTCCATTATTGTTAAGTCCATATTTTATTTTATGTATACAAAATTGAAAAGTTTACGATGAGGGTAAAAAAAAAATAACGGTAAATTAAGTAATTTTTCCGGATGATATGATATGATATTGAGCTAAGTGTTTTATAATTTCGGAGTAAATTGATCACATAGTTGGAAAAGGAAATACGACTGAATGTTATAGCTAAGAAATAAATATCAGTTTATTGGTACTTCATTTTAGTACATTTTTATACTGAAAATAGGAGCTTAAAAGAATCGGTTAGGCCCTTTTGGTTTATTTTTAAACTTTATCAGAATGTCTTGTTTTTTCTTAAGCCGATATGAATTAATGAAAGAACACAAATTATAAATTATTAGTTGGCCAACTTTTAGTTTTTATTAATGTTCAAAAAGTATTTTTCGTTCTATGGTAGGTACAGTCAGTAATGTCTTAATTTTAACTTTATCAAATTACAAATCGTAAAAATTAAGCGAAAGACAAAATATCTCATCAAAGTTCTAAGTTCAGTTTCCGAACAAAAAAACATTGATTTTCGAAAGCCATTTTTCGACATTTTCATGATGATTCACATAAAATACATTTTTTTATAGCATCTTGTAAATGGTATTAAAAAATTGCCAATTGTCAAGATTAATAAAATGCACAAATTTGAAAATGATGTATAAATTAATACAAAACATGGATTTAATGAGATCGAAATGTTCAAATGCGCCAATTTTAAATCTAAATAATAGTATAGATTTTAGAAAATAATTTCAAATATTAATCGCTCATACGTTTTGAAGATATTGATTTTTCAAAAAAAAAAAAATGATTTTTTTTTTCAAAAAACCCAAAAATATTTTTTTGAATACTTTTATATACAATTTTATTTTAAACTCAAGGGTCCTGCTGCTAAAAAAATTTGGTTAAGATCGTTAGAGCCATTAATGAGAAAATCATACACACAGACATACAGAAATACATACAAACACACAAACACGCAGACGGAATTGCCGGACCCACATTATTCGTCTCCGCTATCAACTTTCATCAAAATCTCGAGTTCGATTTCTTTTCCAAATGCAGAACTTGCCCTATAATACGTATATCGCAAGTAAAATAAAGTGCACGACTGGGTCGCACGAACTTGCTCCTATGTAACAGACTAGGAATTTTAAAAACGAATGTTATTAGAGAAAACTGTTCATAAGGATAAAATTTATTTTTTAAACTCTTTAAGTAGTAAGATATAAAAACAGAATCCTATGCAAATATACATTTATGCAAGAACAAAAATTATAAGTCGTTGTTAGTAGTTCCTTAAAAAATAAGCTTTTATACACAAAATTCTTAAAACATTTTTAAGAAAAAAATTGGTATGCCAACTTAAAGTTTTTATTACGAATAAAAATTTAATTATCAAACAAAATATTGAGCCGTTTTTGAGATATCGAATTTTCCAAAAATTCAAAAAATGATTTTTTTTTCAAAAATTCAAAAAACGTTTTTTCTTTTTAAGTTTTGAAATGCAATACTTTTCAAATCTTTTTAGAAGCCTCTCTATAAAATCATCATCATCATCGGCTCGACAACCGGGTTCCGGTCCTGGCCTCTTTCAACAAGTCTCTCCAACTATCCCGGTCTCTAGCCGACGCCATCCAGTTGCGCACCCCAAGGCTTCGGGCGTCCTGGTCTACGCCATCTCTCCAGCGCAAGCATGGTCTACCACGCTGCCGTCTACCATAGAATGTACCACAAAGAACTTTCCGAGCAGGTTCCTCTTCGCTCATGCGAGCTAGGTGCCCTGCCCACCGGAGTCTACCGAGCTTAATTTTTGTCACGATATCTGCTTCAAGGTAGATTGCGTACAGTTCGTGATTGTACCGTCTCCGGAATCGTCCTTCCTCACATACGGGGCCAACAATTCTCCTTAAGACTTTTCTCTCGAACGCAGCTAAGAGGTCGGAGTGCCTTTTGCTAAGCACCCAAGTCTCGGATCCATATGTGAGTACTGGCAGGACCATGGTCCTGTACAGCAGCAGTTTTGAAGTTATGGTGAGATTTCTGGATTTGAAGAGCTTTGACAGACTATAGTAGGCTCTGTTGGATTTGAGAAGCCGCCCGCGTATTTCTTCTTCTATATTGTTATCGGCTGCTACTATTGACCCAAGGTATTTAAAGGATTGCACCACTTCAAATTCGTGCTCCGCAACCTTGATTGTTTGACCAACTGTTCCTCTCGCATTCGACGCCACCATGTACTTTGTTTTACCTCTCTATATAATATTTAATTAAAATCCATTATGTCGATAATGAGATATTCAAAATTTACAAAGAAAAGGGTTCTATGGTAGGTACAATCTGTAATATGTATCTCAATTTACAAATTTTGTTTTTATTAAATTATAGATCATAAAAATTAATTTAAAGAAAAAAAATTATATAAAAATTCTATGCGCCGTTTTCGAGAAAAATACGATTTTTTAACATTTGTATTGTGGGTACCTTTATTTATAGGTAAAATAAAGTTTTTTTCACATCTTCTAGATTATATTGAGAAACTTTTATTTATCAAGTTTCAAAAACATCTAGCATGGTGTTTTCGAAAAACTGAGTTTTGGTTTTTTTTTAATAATGCAAACTTTTTTTTTAATTTGAATACTATTTAAATTTTTGGGGAGCCTTAGCAAAGAAATGATCAAAATCGGTGGTACCGTTTTTGAGAAAATCAAAAACCAAAAAAAAAATGGTTCCATGGGGGGTACCCTCAAAAACCATTTTTCTTAAAATTTTTTTAACCATTACCTTTAGCTTTAGCTAAATGAAATTTTTTTGTATTTTGATTTTTTAAATCTGTCGAATAGTTTTTGAGAAAAAAAAAATATTTATAAGATCGTAATGTCAACTTGTGGGGAGAAAAAATTCAAAATTATATCTACCAAGTTTAAAGAAAATCGGCCGAGCTGTTTAGACTGTTCTCGATTAGATAGACGGACAGAATTGCGAGACCCACTTTTTTAGTCTTCGCTATCATCGTATAGTCAACTTTGATCAAAATCTCGAGTTTGATTTTTTTTCCAAATGCAAACTGGCCTTATAATAAATTAGTACCTATAAGTCGCAAGTAAAAATTAAGGATGGGATTTTCGAATTATAGTTTTCAAAAAAAAAAAAAAAAATTGAAATTTTTCTTAAAAATCCAAACAATTGTTTTTTGTGAATAGATACACAATATTACTTAAACTTTGGTATAGAAAAACTGATGGACATCAGTTGTACTGTCCTTGAGAAAAACAAAACAAAAACATTGTTCTTAATTCATTCATTAATAACCAATTTTTGGAGATCAACAACAATCAACAAATTTTAGTTTGTTGTAAAATTTGTTGATTTTTACTTGCGACTTTTTGGTGTGTACTATAAGGCAAGTTATGCATTCGTAAAAAATCGAACTAAAGACTTTGATCAAAGTGGACAATACGACGATCGTAAGAAAAATTTAAATTTTTTAAAATTCAATAATTCGAAAACTCCATGCTTGATTTTTTGTTTAAACTTGACAAATAAAAGTTTCGTGAGAAAAAAATGTATCTTAAAATTACAGTACCAACCATACAAATGTTAAAAAATGGTATTCGAAAATCGCATTTTTCTCTAAACGAATTTGGATAATGTTTTTTTTCTTTCAATTTGTTTTTACGATCTTTAGTTCAATAAAAAATTTTGAAACTAAGACCTACCATAGAACTATTTTTTCGAATTTTGAATTTCACACATTATCTCATAACAAACAGTGCATTCCCAAACTTAAAAAAAAAATATTTTTTGAATGTTTGAAAACAAAAAATAATTTTTTTCCTAAAAATTCCATATCTCAAAAAAGAAAAAAAATTCTCTTAAAGCCTACCGTTATTCTCACACGATGGCTTAACTTAATTCATTAAAAAAAACTAACGTTTCTTTGGCTCATCTGAATAGGTTCGAAAGCAAAAACATCATTTTTAATTGATGTGCGCGGGTGATGTGTATTAAAAATCAAGTTTTTTGGTAAATCGAATGGTTTTATACCGTTTAACCAGAAAAATTAGTCGCGGAAAACCCTTAAACGAGGAAGAAAAAGGCAAAATAAAAGCAATTCGTGAATAAGGGCTAAGCCAAAGAAAAATCACAAAAAAATTGAAATTGGACGATAGACGCGCAATCATAAGAGCTGTTTCTAATTCGCATGATTGCGCGTCAAAAATTAGACTCAAAACTGGTGTTAAGTGTAGTTTCTTCTTCTTCTTCTTCTTCTTCTTCTTCTTCTTCTTCTTCTTCTTCTTCTTCTTCTTCTTCTTCTTCTTCTTCTTCTTCTTCTTCTTCTTCTTCTTCTTCTTCTTCTTCTTCTTCTTCTTCTTCTTCTTCTTCTTCTTCTTCTTCTTCTTCTTCTTCTTCTTCTTCTTCTTCTTCTTCTTCTTCTTCTTCTTCTTCTTCTTCTTCTTCTTCTTCTTCTTCTTCTTCTTCTTCTTCTTCTTCTTCTTCTTCTTCTTCTTCTTCTTCTTCTTCTTCTTCTTCTTCTTCTTCTTCTTCTTCTTCTTCTTCTTCTTCTTCTTCTTCTTCTTCTTCTTCTTCTTCTTCTTCTTCTTCTTCTTCTTCATTCATATTCATTCGTATTCATATAGCACAATTTTTTGTGTGTATTCAAATTTGTTTTGTTCTTAAAAATAAATTCAAATTTGCCTGACTTTCTTAAAACTTTAAATGTAACAGTAATATCTACAAGACGTAGACTGTAACGAAGCGTTCTATGCTACTTCGCTTTATGTTACTTTGGTATTACAGGAAAATCAACAATATTATTATTTTTCGTTAACGACACAGTTCACATTCAGTCTTTCCTGGAAAAGTGTCATGAGGATCTACTTGGATGAACGAAAAGTACCCTTTCGAAAGTCAGGCGGTATGGTAAATTGATTTTATTTATCATTTGAACTTCAGCGATTCGGCCATTTTTGCTTTCTTTGCTTTCTTGGAGCTTCCTTCACCAGTGGTAAGGGGTCTTAGTTCGAAGTTAAACGTCCTAATTGCCATCAGGGGCTTTAGTACCTGCTGATCTACCAGAGCGTTTTAGCCTGCTGTTTTAGTGTCACCAGAGGCGTAGTACCTACTGTTTTGAGTGACACCAGGGGCGTAGTACCGTTCAATCCTGCCATAAGCCCGGCAAGACTAGAATCCAGAAGAGTTGATACCCTTGAATCATTCGATTACACTGGTCTGCAAAAAAAATTTTGTTTGCGCTCCTTCTTATTATTATTGATACTTCTCAACAGAAACTGGGTTTTAAAAAATTTTTATCACGTATATATTTTTTGTGAAGGAATTTTTAAGAAAATAATTTTTTGTTCGAAAAATCAATAATCGTTTTAATAATAAGAACAAAATATTACATATAATCACACTTAGAACATTAAAAATTATAAGACAATGTAATTCCATATTGTTTATATTATTTTACTTAGTAGTTTTTTTTCTTTTTATATTTTCCAACGGAGTTTCGCGACGAATCGACCAACAAAAATCGGCAAGCATTGCTTCTGACCATTTTCCGTTGTAGCGCCTCTCAATGTGCGATATGTCCTGATGAAATCTTTCACCGTGTTCATCAGATACCGCTCCAAGATTTTCGGGAAAAAAATCTAAGTGAGAATCTAAAAAATGAATTTTAAGTGACATGTTGCATTTTAAAGCTTTATAAGAAAGCAGAAGTTCTTGGATGATATCCTTGTAGTTTTCACTTTTCTTGTTTCCAAGAAAATTATGACAGACTGCTACGAAAGCGATCCATGCCCTTTTTTCAGCTTCAGTCAGCTTAATTTCAAAATTTGAGTCTTTCATGAGCTCTCGTATTTGGGGACCTACAAAGATACCCTCTTTCAATTTAGCGTCGCTGATTCGAGGAAATTTTGTTTTGAGGTATTGAAAGCCTTCTCCATCCTTATTCATGGCTTTGACAAAATTTTTCATTAGACCCAGCTTTATATGGAGTGGTGGTAGAAAAATTTTCTCACGTTGAACTAAAGGTTCTTCATCTACATTTTTAACTCCAGGCGTCAAAGTTGCTCTTCGTGGCCAGTTTTTAATTACATAATGTTTACTTCTTGCGCGACTATCCCACTCACATAAGAAACAACAAAATTTAGTATATCCTCCCTGCAGTCCAGTTAAAATTACTACAACTTTTAGATCAGCGCAAATGTTCCAATTGTGCTGTAAGTATTTAATTTTTTCCAACAACAGCTTCATACTGCAATAATTTTCTTTCATATTTGTTGCATGTGCGAGAGGGACAGAAGGATATTGATTGCCATTGTGAAGTAACACAGCTTTTAAACTGATTTTGGATGAATCAATAAAAAGTCGCCATTCCTCTGAGCGTTCAGGGAAACCCAGTTTTTGTAGAAGTCCTGTAGCATCATTACAAAATACCAAATCATCTTCTTTGGTGAAGTAACTCATAAAGTCTTTTTGTCGATTACGAAAATACGAGACCCTCGTATTTTCATTTAACAAATTCCATTGTTTTAATCTTGACCCGAGAAGTTGAGCCTTCGATTTTGAGAGTCCCAAATCCCGAACGAGATCATTTAAATCAGAATGAGTAAGAAGATGATGTTTTGATAAGTCTGTGGATAAAATTGAAGAAACAGAGAAGGTACTTGCTCATAGGTATTTTCATCATCAGTAGTTCTGTCGCTGTTAATACGCACTGGAAGTGCAGTATTACTGCTTCGAGGTATTGGTTTTTGTGCAGATGGAATGTTCGGATATGTAATTTTATGTTTATTTTTTTTCGTAAATCTCTTTGTCGAAGTCATACAAAAATAACAATCGTTTTGATGGTTTTGAGGTTCCATCCAAATCATGGGTGTTGAGAATGGCATGGTTTTATGACTTCCTTTGAGCCAACCTCTTAACGTCCTTGAACAACTGTTGCAGCATATTTTCGTTAGCCAATTTTTGTCTCTATCATCGACCGGAATCCCAAAATAACGCTCATAAGCGATTTCAACCAGACTAGTCAATGTGTTCCGTTGAGATTTTATGGTAAATTCACCACAAATGTAGCAAAACACGTCAGGAGAGTTTTTGCAAATCCTTGGCATTTTGTACCTGCAGCAAAATTAAATTTGCTTTAAAATTAAAATAATATTCTACTCACGTGATTCTATTTTGCTCTATAGCTGAAATTACACATACATTTTCGTTACATTTATCAATATAATATAAAACTTACCGAAATACTATGTTAAAATCAGTAACAATCACTTTACAACTTTAAATCAAACTGAGCGCCACGAAGTCATAGCAAGAACTGCGGAAGCGTATGCATTACAGTGGTACCACTTTACTTCAAATGAAGTAGATCTTCTTTTTTTTCAAAATATTTTAAAATCTACTTCCTACTTCGCACCATCAGCAAAATTTAAAGAAATGTATTGACAATTTTAAAAATTTAATAATATTCATTTAAGGAAAAAAATTTTTGTATGCAATATTTTTTCTAAAAGCAAGTAAAAAGTCATTTTAAAATCTACTTCGATTTTTCTCAAATTACTTCACTTTTTTCTTCAAATCTACCTCCACTTTTATTCCGGAAGTGGTAACGCTGATGCATTAGTGTAAAAATACCATCAGTCGATATCGTTCTCTCTCTTTCTATCAACCCAAGTCGTTTTTGTGTGGAAAAATATGATACAGACTGATTTAATTAGCTTTAGTGCAAGAATGACTCACAAAGAAATACAGAATTTCGAGGTACATTAAAAACAGAAATTTAAAAAAAGTTATACGTGATAGCAAGCAATAGGAAGCAGATCTAGATTCAGCATGTTAAGCTCTTCATATTTATCATATTTTTATTTAAAGGAGGATTTCGTTGCAGACCAGTGTTACCAGAACTAATTGAGATACCAGTAACAGAAGATTGTGGAAATCCACTGGAATGCTGGAAAGCAAAAAGCACCTATTATTTTGAATCATTTTCTTCTATTTCCCTTAGTTTTTACGATCTATGTATGTACTGTACTTGTAGTGTACTGGAGTACCTACCATAGAACCTTGTTTTAAATTTCCCCATATCGACATAAAAGATTTAAATACACAGTTTCACAGTGCACCTTAACCCTGGATAGTTGACAATTTAGCCTCTCACTTCTTTTAACTTAGACTGGAAATCTGTGTCAAAAAATCCGTGTATAGATTAATAATAAAACAAGTTGATAACATTATGATAAACAAAAACAACTCAAACAATTAATAAGATGTCTCGGTTTTTCCAGTATTTCGAGATGCGTTTCGACAAGCGAATACGGTTCTTCGGATCAACTCTTTTTACGATTGGAACTGTAAGTTATGAAATACCTTTTCTGTATCTTTTAAGTATATTTCCAACTTTAGATAGTTTGGCTGCCGATTGTTATTTATGTTCCAGCACTCGCATTCAATCAAGGTAAGAGCTCATTTTTGAGATAAATGTGTCAAAATATTTAAAAAACTGACATTGTTTTCAGTTACCGGTATAAATATTCATATTATCACTCCTATAGTTTGTGTTGTTTGCATTTTCTACACTATGGTGGCAAGTTTTTTTTCGTATTATTTTAAATGCCCATGATGATATTTTATTGAATTCGTTCAGGGTGGATTGAAAGCTGTCATCTGGACAGATGTTATTCAGACATTTATAATGCTTGGATCAATAATATTGGTGATCATAAAGGGTACAATAGATGTCGGTGGTATTGGAGTTGTTTGGCAGAGAAACTTTGACAGTGGGAGAATTGAATTTCCAGAGTAAGGATATGGAAACTAATGTATTGAATTTTTTTATTGAATACTCTGAAAGGCTGACTCTAGATCATACTACCCGTTTCTCAATGTTTTCGGTTTTCATCGGTGGATCTTTATATTGGACGCAGATTACAGCTGGTAATCAGGTTATTGTGCAGCGTTTTCTATCAGTGCCAAGCTTGAAGGAGGCAAAACGTGCTTTGATATGTTTTAGCATCGGTACGTTTCTTTTGTTGGGTTGCTGTGCCTACAACGGTCTTCTAATCTTTGCAACATATCATGATTGTGATCCATTAAGCACTAAGGTAAGAAAATGAAAAATGTGTGTACATACACAAATAACTCAATAAACTTTCAGCTGGCGAAGGCTAAAGATCAACTTGTCCCACTTTTAGTCATGGACATTCTTAAATTTATTCCTGGTCTTTCTGGTTTGTTTGTTTCGGGAGTCTTTAGTGCGGCATTAAGTTCTCTATCAACTGGACTTAACTCTTTATCAGCTGTATTTCTGGAAGACTTTGTGAAGCCGAACGTAAATCTTCCCTTGACAGAACGTCAAACTGCTGTCATCATGCGACTTGTTGTCCTTCTACTGGGAGTATTATGTGTGGGTTTAGTTTTTGTGGTTGAAAAACTAGGCATGGTTCTGCAGTTATCAATGACTCTCAGTTCGATAACAAATGGACCTTTGTTTGGTCTTTTCATTATGGGACTTTGTTTGCCATATGTCAATGCTAAGGTAAGTTGTTTTCAAAATGGTTACTTCAACTTTAATTTATAAACCGTTTGGTTTTAGAGTGCGTTGACAGGAAGTATTGTAGCATTCATCACTATGACATGGATTTGTATTAATGGCCAACTCGCTTCCATTAACGGAGAGTTGGTGTTTCCTACGAAACCTGTGAGCACTGCAGGTTGCACGTACTTATTTGAAACCTTCTCATTTTTGAATAATACTTTAGCAGCACCAACTATGTAAGTATTTATTTATTTAATTGCTAAAATGTGTGTACATTATTATTTCTTGATAGGGCACCAACATTACTTCAATCTATTTATCACATGTCCTTCATATGGTACGTGACGGTTGGAATGATTATCACAGTAATATTTGGAAATATTGCCACATTATTCTTTGGAACAACTGAACCGTCAAACATTGATTTGAGTCTCTATTCACCATTTATAAGTAGAATGCTAAAGCCCGAAAAATATGTCAGTGTTAATAAAGACGAAAGGGATACTGTGATATTAGCATTTGATGTTAATGAAAAGCTACAGAACTGATGTTTCTTACTGTTCAATCATTTGTTAATTGAAAACATGTATAAAATATATTTTGTAGAATATTTAATTTTTATTTTTTTAAATTAATTTTTGTTTTTAAGGCTTTATAAAAAATTATTATATTAAATCTTTGTTTTTGTAGCGCTGCTGCTAAACTGTTGTGGTACAAAAGTAGGAAACATTTTGAAAAAAAAAACAAGAGTAGTAAGAATATAAATATTTGATTGTTTTGGTTTGGACAAACACACCTGAGTAAGGGTGATAAACATTTACTTATTATTGATTCAAAATAGCTTTTTCTTGGCCTTTAGTCTACAAAAATTAGCGTTTCGTCCCCTCGATCTCACACGGACTCATCAGTTGACTGTGAGGGCATACTGACTTATGATTTATGAACTGCTAGGAGCCAACTTTACACTGGTTCCAATTTACATTACGTATATGGGAACTAGCCCTATTGGTCCAAAGCGGAACACATAGGTAGTCACTTTCGGTTTTGGTTAGGTTTATTGTAAAATCAAAAAAGCTACAGGGCATTTTTCATACTTTATTTATACAAAATAGAATTTGAGCGGATTTTATGTCCAGCGGAATTTGTTTCATTTTAAGTGGTAAATGCATTGTTCGTAAACTAACGCTCAGGGGGTAAGATAAGAGAGAGCAGTTTTGCAGATTTGCGGGAGCGCACCGGGTATTTGCGATTTAGCATTACTTAAAGAGCTGTGATTCGAATATAGTTTATAATCACAAGGCCCTAGTTCTACATAAATATGAGCCGCTGCGTCCTGAATTATGTGTTTTTAAATTTTGAATTTTAAGTGACATGTTGCATTTTAAAGCTTTATAAGAAAGCAGAAGTTCTTGGATGATATCCTTGTAGTTTTCACTTTTCTTGTTTCCAAGAAAATTATGACAGACTGCTACGAAAGCGATCCATGCCCTTTTTTCAGCTTCAGTCAGCTTAATTTCAAAATTTGAGTCTTTCATGAGCTCTCGTATTTGGGGACCTACAAAGATACCCTCTTTCAATTTAGCATCGCTGATTCGAGGAAATTTTGTTTTGAGGTATTGAAAGCCTTCTCCATCCTTATTCATGGCTTTGACAAAATTTTTCATTAGACCCAGCTTTATATGGAGTGGTGGTAGAAAAATTTTCTCACGTTGAACTAAAGGTTCTTCATCTACATTTTTAACTCCAGGCGTCAAAGTTGCTCTTCGTGGCCAGTTTTTAATTACATAATGTTTACTTCTTGCGCGACTATCCCACTCACATAAGAAACAACAAAATTTATTTATCCTCCCTGCAGTCCAGTTAAAATTGCTACAACTTTTAAATCAGCGCAAATGTTCCAATTGTGCTGTAAGTATTTAATTTTTTCCAACAACAGCTTCATACTGCAATAATTTTCTTTCATATTTGTTGCATGTGCGAGAGGGACAGAAGGATATTGATTGCCATTGTGAAGTAACACAGCTTTTAAACTGATTTTGGATGAATCAATAAAAAGTCGCCATTCCTCTGAGCGTTCAGGGAAACCCAGTTTTTGTAGAAGTCCTGTAGCATCATTACAAAATACCAAATCATCTTCTTTGGTGAAGTAACTCATAAAGTCTTTTTGTCGATTACGAAAATACGAGACCCTCGTATTTTCATTTAACAAATTCCATTGTTTTAATCTTGACCCGAGAAGTTGAGCCTTCGATTTTGAGAGTCCCAAATCCCGAACGAGATCATTTAAATCAGAATGAGTAAGAAGATGATGTTTTGATAAGTCTGTGGATAAAATTGAAGAAACAGAGAAGGTACTTGCTCATAGGTATTTTCATCATCAGTAGTTCTGTCGCTGTTAATACGCACTGGAAGTGCAGTATTACTGCTTCGAGGTATTGGTTTTTGTGCAGATGGAATGTTCGGATATGTAATTTTATGTTTATTTTTTTTCGTAAATCTCTTTGTCGAAGTCATACAAAAATAACAATCGTTTTGATGGTTTTGAGGTTCCATCCAAATCATGGGTGTTGAGAATGGCATGGTTTTATGACTTCCTTTGAGCCAACCTCTTAACGTCCTTGAACAACTGTTGCAGCATATTTTCGTTAGCCAATTTTTGTCTCTATCATCGACCGGAATCCCAAAATAACGCTCATAAGCGATTTCAACCAGACTAGTCAATGTGTTCCGTTGAGATTTTATGGTAAATTCACCACAAATGTAGCAAAACACGTCAGGAGAGTTTTTGCAAATCCTTGGCATTTTGTACCTGCAGCAAAATTAAATTTGCTTTAAAATTAAAATAATATTCTACTCACGTGATTCTATTTTGCTCTATAGCTGAAATTACACATACATTTTCGTTACATTTATCAATATAATATAAAACTTACCGAAATACTATGTTAAAATCAGTAACAATCACTTTACAACTTTAAATCAAACTGAGCGCCACGAAGTCATAGCAAGAACTGCGGAAGCGTATGCATTACAGTGGTACCACTTTACTTCAAATGAAGTAGATCTTCTTTTTTTTCAAAATATTTTAAAATCTACTTCCTACTTCGCACCATCAGCAAAATTTAAAGAAATGTATTGACAATTTTAAAAATTTAATAATATTCATTTAAGGAAAAAAATTTTTGTATGCAATATTTTTTCTAAAAGCAAGTAAAAAGTCATTTTAAAATCTACTTCGATTTTTCTCAAATTACTTCACTTTTTTCTTCAAATCTACCTCCACTTTTATTCCGGAAGTGGTAACGCTGATGCATTAGTGTAAAAATACCATCAGTCGATATCGTTCTCTCTCTTTCTATCAACCCAAGTCGTTTTTGTGTGGAAAAATATGATACAGACTGATTTAATTAGCGTTAGCGCAAGAATGACTCACAAAAAAATACAGAATTTCGAGGTACATTAAAAACAGAAATTTAAAAAAAGTTATACGTGATAGCAAGCAATAGGAAGCAGATCTAGATTCAGCATGTTAAGCTCTTCATATTTATCATATTTTTATTTAAAGGAGGATTTCGTTGCAGACCAGTGTTACCAGAACTAATTGAAATACCAGTAACAGAAGATTGTGGAAATCCACTGGAATGCTGGAAAGCAAAAAGCACCTATTATTTTGAATCATTTTCTTCTATTTCCCTTAGTTTTTACGATCTATGTATGTACTGTACTTGTAGTGTACTGGAGTACCTACCATAGAACCTTGTTTTAAATTTCCCCATATCGACATAAAAGATTTAAATACACAGTTTCACAGTGCACCTTAACCCTGGATAGTTGACAATTTAGCCTCTCACTTCTTTTAACTTAGACTGGAAATCTGTGTCAAAAAATCCGTGTATAGATTAATAATAAAACAAGTTGATAACATTATGATAAACAAAAACAACTCAAACAATTAATAAGATGTCTCGGTTTTTCCAGTATTTCGAGATGCGTTTCGACAAGCGAATACGGTTCTTCGGATCAACTCTTTTTACGATTGGAACTGTAAGTTATGAAATACCTTTTCTGTATCTTTTAAGTATATTTCCAACTTTAGATAGTTTGGCTGCCGATTGTTATTTATGTTCCAGCACTCGCATTCAATCAAGGTAAGAACTCATTTTTGAGATAAATGTGTCAAAATATTTAAAAAAACTGACATTGTTTTTAGTTACCGGTATAAATATTCATATTATCACACCTATAGTTTGTGTTGTTTGCATTTTCTACACTATGGTGGCAAGTTTTTTTTCGTATTATTTTAAATGCCCATGATGATATTTTATTGAATTCGTTCAGGGTGGATTGAAAGCTGTCATCTGGACAGATGTTATTCAGACATTTATAATGCTTGGATCAATAATATTGGTGATCATAAAGGGTACAATAGATGTCGGTGGTATTGGAGTTGTTTGGCAGAGAAACTTTGACAGTGGGAGAATTGAATTTCCAGAGTAAGGATATGGAAACTAATGTATTGAATTTTTTTATTGAATACTCTGAAAGACTGACTCTAGATCACACTACCCGTTTCTCAATGTTTTCGGTTTTCATCGGTGGATCTTTATATTGGACGCAGATTACAGCTGGTAATCAGGTTATTGTGCAGCGTTTTCTATCAGTGCCAAGCTTGAAGGAGGCAAAACGTGCTTTGATATGTTTTAGCATCGGTACGTTTCTTTTGTTGGGTTGCTGTGCCTACAACGGTCTTCTAATCTTTGCAACATATCATGATTGTGATCCATTAAGCACTAAGGTAAGAAAATGAAAAATGTGTGTACATACACAAATAACTCAATAAACTTTCAGCTGGCGAAGGCTAAAGATCAACTTGTCCCACTTTTAGTCATGGACATTCTTAAATTTATTCCTGGTCTTTCTGGTTTGTTTGTTTCGGGAGTCTTTAGTGCGGCATTAAGTTCTCTATCAACTGGACTTAACTCTTTATCAGCTGTATTTCTGGAAGACTTTGTGAAGCCGAACGTAAATCTTCCATTGACAGAACGTCAAACTGCTGTCATCATGCGACTTGTTGTCCTTCTACTGGGAGTATTATGTGTGGGTTTAGTTTTTGTGGTTGAAAAACTAGGCATGGTTCTGCAGTTATCAATGACTCTCAGTTCGATAACAAATGGACCTTTGTTTGGTCTTTTCATTATGGGACTTTGTTTGCCATATGTCAATGCTAAGGTAAGTTATTTTCAAAATGGTTACTTCAACTTTAATCTATAAATCGTTTGGTTTTAGAGTGCATTGACAGGAAGTATTGTAGCATTTATCACTATGACATGGATTTGTATTAATGGCCAACTCGCTTCCATTAACGGAGAGTTGGTGTTTCCTACAAAACCTGTGAGCACTGCAGGTTGCACGTACTTATTTGAAACCTTCCCATTTTTGAATAATACTTTAGCAGCGCCAACTATGTAAGTATTTATTTATTTAATTGCTAAAATGTGTGTACATTATTATTTCTTGATAGGGCACCAACATTACTTCAATCTATTTATCACATGTCCTTCATATGGTACGTGACGGTTGGAATGATTATCACAGTAATATTTGGAAATATTGCCACATTAGTCTTTGGAACAACTGAACCGTCAAATATTGATTTGAGTCTCTATTCACCATTTATAAGTAGAATGCTAAAGCCCGAAAAATATGTCAGTGTTAATAAAGACGAAAGGGATACTGTGATACTAGCATTTGATGTTAATGAAAAGCTACAGAACTGATGTTTCTTATTGTTCAATCATTTTTTAATTGAAAACATGTATAAAATATATTTTGTAGAATATTTTATTATTATATTAAATCTTTGTTTTTGTAGCGCTGCTGCTAAACTGTTGTGGCACAAAAGTAGGAAACATTTAAAAAAAAAAAACAAGAGTAGTAAGAATATAAATATTTGATTGTTTTGGTTTGGCAAACACACCTGAGTAAGGGTGATAAACATTTACTTATTATTGATTCAAAATAGCTTTTTTTTGGCCTTTAGTCCACAAAAATTGGCGTTTCGTCCCCTCGATCTCACACGGACTCATCAGTTGACTGTGAGGGCATACTGACTTATGATTTATGAACAGCTAGGAGCCAACTTCACACTGGTTCCAATTTACATTACGTATATGGGAACTAGCCCTATTGGTCCAAAGCGGAACACATAGGTAGTCACTTTCGGTTATTGTAAAATCAAAAAAGCTACAGGGCATTTTTCATACTTTATTTATACAAAATAGAGTTTGAGCGGATTTTATGTCCAGCGGAATTTGTTTCATTTTAAGTGGTAAATGCATTGTTCGTAAACTAACGCTCAGGGGGTAAGATAAGAGAGAGCAGTTTTGCAGATTTGCGGGAGCGCACCGGGTATTTGCGATTTAGCATTACTTAAAGAGCTGTGATTCGAATATAGTTTATAATCACAAGGCCCTAGTTCTACATAAATATGAGCCGCTGCGTCCTGAATTATGTTTTTTTAAATTTTGATTTGAAACTGTCAAAATGGCTATTTTGGAAATCTGTATTTCATTGGCAAAAAAATTGATTTATTTTCTGATTTTAAATCAAATATTTCGACACATCTACCATAATTCAATTTATTTCAACTTTGCATTGTGTTCAAAACATGAAGAAAACTATCTTTGCTAAAAAATGGATGCGGGGGAAGTCGAATAGTAAAATTATAAGGTTTATATTGCTCGTTGGAAAATAAATAGAAGATGAAGATTTTTTTTAAATAATAGCAAATAATACAATGATAAAAAAGCGATTTGAAACGTTTCTATTCTCCAATTTTTAGATTGAAATACAAATTTACGAATGACCAATCACAGGACCTTAAACTTCCTACTAATCCCGTCGTTCTACGAAACATATACAACTAAGTACTCTTTTCATGAAGCCTTAAACATTACTAAACAAATGGTTTCAGACGACCTAGTTGCCTTCTAGAAAATTCTCTCATCCTCAGCGCAATCAAGTCAATCGTAACTTTTTTCGTGTCTAACCATGTTTCTTCTAGTCAACTAAATAATAATCTACTTGTCTCATAATATATTACCAAAATGTAAGAGGCCTGCGTTCAAAAATATCTATCATCTTCTTAAACTCACAAAAATTACCATACGACATTTTTGCTTTAACAGAAACCAATCTTACTCCCGATTTTCTAAATAGTGAATTATTCATTATTGACGATATCATCTGCATTGGTGATTTCAATTTACCACACATCGAAGGGTCTCCCACCGACGAGAGCAACTATTACTATTCAACCAATGCCAAATCGAATAAAGAAATGTTAGTGTTAGATTGTATTGCAGACTCAAATCTTTTTCAAGTGAGTGGTGTCAAAAATAATCTTAACAGACAACTTGACCTCATTTTCACATCCGACCCAGATAACACTATTGTTATCGAAAGTGATCACCTTCTTTCTAATCTTGATCATTTTCACCCTCCTCTCCTTATTTCTTTTTCTTATGGAAAATGTTATGCTGCCACTGTTCCTGAATATTTTTTTAACTTTCGTAAAACTAACTTCCAAGAATTAAACATGCTTCTCAGCAAAATCAGGTTTAACTTTATTCATATTTCAACTGAAATGTTCAGCTGTTTCGCGCACACTGTTCCTTTTATGCCACGTACAAATTTTTCTACTTCTCCACCTTGGTATAACAAAAAACTTCGATCTCTTCTTAACCGAAGAAACAATTTGTGGCAGAAATACTTAAAATCGAAATCTCCTTACTACCATTTTCAGTAAGGCCTTTGAAAAAATCTCACATAAGCGTATTCTATTTAAACTGTCCACCCTTGGTCTTGAACCTATCTTCTTAAGATGGATTTCTTCTTAACTAAACACCCGTCACTACAAAGTTCAATTCAGATCTTCCCTCTCTGATGATTTCTTAGCTACCTCCGGGGTTCCACAAGGCAGCCACTTAGAACCTCTCCTCTTTATTCTTACTATTAACGATTTTGAAATGGTCATTGAACATTGTCATTATCTCACTCTACGCCGACGATACAAAGTTTTTCAAGACCATTTCTTCCACACGTGATGCCACTCTCCTACAACTTGATCTCAACAATTTCTCTGTCTGGTGCCTGAAAAATTGCTTAGAACTAAATATTTCCAAATGTCAATCAATAATTTTTTCACGGAAACGCATCCGATCCACTCCCCGTTGATACCTTCTACATTATCAGCCCATAACCACCGCTGAGTCAATTCGAGACCTTCGTGTTTTATGTGATAGAAAACTCACCTTTCTCACACATATTGACGAGATTATACTCAAAGCAAACTCTACACTAGGCTTTGTGAAACGTTGGTCCAAAGAATTCTCTGACCCCTACGTGACCCGTTCTTTATACATAACCTTTGTTCGCCCGCTTCTTGAATACGCCTGTCAAGTATGGTCCCCTTATCAACAAACTCATATATCCAGAATCGAGAGCATTCAACGTCGTTTCCTACGTTTCGCACTTCGTGGTCTGTCTTGGAATAACCCTCTTATTTTACCCCCGTATCAAGACTGACTCCTGTTAATCAACTTGAATACGCTGAAAGAACGATTACTTCCAAGGTCTGTTGACTGCATGACCCTCTACAATTCCATCTCTTTCAACACTAATTCCCGTAACAGGTATAAGAAATCCTCGTGTCTTCTATCTGCCTACCCACCGTACCTCTTACGGCTCCAACGAACCTATTACTCGTATGCTTCAGAGGATTAATTGTAACATTAACTGTTTCGACTTTAACCTCAGTTCATCCTGCCTGAAACTCCGTTTCAATCGTCTTTCCAATTCCCAACCCTAGATTTAAGAGCTATACTTAGGTTAGATTAAAAATTAGCTTGTATTAACCCTGATAAATGGGGGTATTGCCCCCACCAAAATTAAAAAATTAAATTAAAACTCTTCTTTAATACCAGCCCCCGTAACATACGAAATACCCTCTCTAATGAACCATAGTCTCTCGTATGCTCCGGAGTGTTAACTCAAACACTAGCAACTTCGACTTTAACCTCAGTAACCCTTGCCTAAAATTCCGTCTTCTGAATCAACCTCCTCACTTAGCACAAAACGTAGCTATAAGTTTCTTAGTTCTTAAGTAATATGTTTGTGATCTTGTCTCCATGTTGTATATAAGTTTTTTGTTTTGTTATAACAGTTTTAAATATTTTATTTTCAAATTTCAACAACATTCATTAAATAAACTGAAAAAACGACGGGTTTTGGAAGTTCACTCCATCTTCGGGCTTATCAAAAGTCTTAGTTCATTAGATAAAGAATTAGCTTGTAATCAAGCCGAATAAATGGGGGTTTTGCTCCCACAAAAATTAAAAATTAAAATTAAATTGAACTATCTCCTCATAGTTTGGGTCATAGAGTTACATATTTACATATTCATGGTTTTATTTTTCCCTGAATTGAAGATTATTATTAATTCTACATCAAGAACACATCTCCTCTCTTAATTAAAAAAAATCGATCATTATTGTCAAGAACAGGCTGCGGTCAAAGTTCACTTCACTAATATTTACGATACGTTTTGAAAGACAAATCAAAGAAAAATAGTGACTTCATAATGATGATTCACTTCAGTATTCTCAATTGTCCGTGTGAAATAAAATAGATAAATACTTACTAGGTCAAAAGATTGGTAAATGCTCTAACGAAAGCATTCTCTACAGAAATTCCCTTTGCCTTTAAATCATGTCCAGATAATATACTGCCCTTACTCAAAAAGGTGTCATCTGCCATAACATGAAAGAACTCATAAATCGGTACTCAATTCATTGAGATTGAACTTCAATATACCAGCCGAGCCAATCCTTGACTTTCATAATTCACTTAGATCATAATTTTTCCACATCAACGACCAATAAATTGATTGAGGATGGAACCGTTTACTGAACCCAGAAACCACGTTTGCCTCTGAATCGAATGCATTAATTGACATTCGTTCATGGACGTGTCAATTTTTTAATTTAAAAAAGCTGAACAATTGGGGGTGAGTGTACATTTGAGATTTATTAACTGACTGGCAGGGATTGCAAATTGTACGTCATTCTAAAGTCCTTATCAACCCGTCATTTTGTGGGGATTTTTAAAGGGAGTTGGGTTTATAAAATTAAAGCAATGGGGCAGAAAACAGTTTTTTTTTTTTAAGATATTAGTATGATACTACTTAACAGTTTGCTATTTTAAAGTACATTACTAACTCTTCCTTAATTTTAAACATTTTGTTAATAGTCTCGTGCTAAGGCTATTTTTTTAATAAATTGCTTTTGAACACACCTAAAGCTGCATTTAGACTTTCGGTGTTGTGCTCTGTGTACGTTGTTCGTTGTTGGTCGTACAAGGAACAACGAGAATGTAAATGATAAAAACGAAGAACGAATGAAGAATGTGCAAATTCAGAGGACCTCGGCAATTTCGGTGTTCGTTGTTATCCAAAGAACGTGTGCTTAAATGCGAAAACTGTTTAAACGAACATTGATTTGCACTGCCATGTAACTCGTAGGCACATTTTTCATTTTTTTTTATTATTGGATGGAGCATCAGACGGCTTCATTAGAAATTGGGGTTCATATAGGTTAATAAATAAAATATTTTGTTAATTGGTTTTATCTTTCTAGTACGAATAATAATACTTAAGATATAATAATTAGAGGAACATGCAAAAAGCTCGACACTATAAACTTTTCTAGCGCTAGTTTAGCAAATAAAACAAGATTTGTATGGAATAAACGTTTCCTTTTCAACTAAATATTAATAGTGCCGCCACTGCCAATAATGTGTTGTTATCCCTTTTGTTATAACAACGAACTGAAAAACAAAACCGAATTAATACAAATGCTTCTTCGTTGTTCGTTGTTGCGAGAAGAACGAACAACAGACAACGTGCAGTGAATAAAGAACGAAAGTCTAAATGGGACTTAAAGTAATGACAGTTCATCAAAGAAAACTAAATACCTAAACAGACCTGTTTTGACGTTTGTAAATGTCAAAGAGTCATATGTATGAAGTTAGTACTTTACTAAAAAATAAAACAGGTATTCGATGATTTTAACTTTAAAAAAAGGGTAGAGAAAGCCATGATGCTATATTCGATTAGAATTTGCAAAATCGTCGTAGCAACAAACATGAATAGCAATAAAGTTTAACGGTATTTTATGAAAATTAGAATAGTTTAGAGTTAGTAAAAAGGAATAAAATGAACGATACTTCAAACGAAAATGCTATGATGGTCAGCGTGCAGGCATCGAAAACTTACTTGATGACTTACAATCTTTTTAGTTGTATGGTTCAAGACATTTTGCTTAGCAACTTGGGTATCAATTTCAGTGACTTGTACGTTCTGTGGGTAGCAATTTTGTTTCTCTTTTTGAACACCTTTATAAGAAGGGATATTGTATGATATAGTACTGATATCGAGAAAATTTAGCTTCAACTATCATTGATAAAATATTTTTCAAGTTATTAAAACTTTGCATTTTGCTTAAAAACTCTGTGGATGATGTTGCTTCTTGGATCAAAACAGATTCTTGTTTTTGACCGGATTCTCGTAAGCTCATTTGAGCTGCAAAAACAAGTTCAGGTTTTGGAACAGTACTTAGTAACTCTGCAGTACACTTTCGTTTGGTCTGCTCACTACTATTGACAAAATCAAGTGCAAGTGACCATTTATATATATTTTTTGAACGAAACATCTTGATTGAAAGCATTTTTTCATCCTGTGTGAATGATCTCATTTTGTCATGGACTGTTATTCAAAGTGTTTTAAACCTGGTTTTAAATTGGTGATGTGACTTGGGCTGCACAAACTTTTATGTTTACTTGCGATTTATAGGTTCTATAAGGCGAGTTATGCATTCGTAAAAAAGGTCAAACTCGAGATTTTGATCAAAGTTCACATTACGAAGATGGTAAAGAGGAAAAAAGTGTGTCTCGCAATTTTGTCTGTCTGTTCCACTACAGCCTAAATGGCTTGACCGATTTTCTTTAAACTTGGTATACAGTATTGCAAGTTCGTGCAATCCAGTCGTGCATTTTATTTTACAATGGCTGTATGGAAGGTAGCGTTAGTTTTGGAGCTAAACAAATATCAACTTCTCCTCTATGGAATCGCCAAAGACTCTCAAGTACCAGGTTTAAAAGACCTAGATGTGTATATGTATGTCGGAAGTAAAAGAACAGTGAATTTAAAAGTGACCATAAGCTTTTACCGTATGTCTCACGAAAACACGCCTATTGAATCATTATGTTACTGTATAGTTATTCCAATTTTAACTGGTCACCCTAATTAGCGGGGGAATAACCCACCACCACCTTGAAAAATAACACATTCTTATCTTATGAACAAAAATAAAAATAACTAAAACTAACGTTATGAATAAATAAATAATTTAAAAAAATAAGATCTTTGGAGTAGTGTTTGTTCTATCTTTCTAAAGTTAATTCATATCTACAGTATATATTTAGTAGATGCTGGGTATTAAAAAAAATCATCTAAAAGTTATCTGGAAGACGAACGATATTAAAATCAGAAACATGACCAAGTGACAACAATGATAAGACTGATAGATCACTGTTTACACAGTGGAATTATTTGCGCGCTCAAATCACTGCATGATAGAAATTTTAAATTTTAAATTAGTGTGAAAAGATAATTGGTTACAGAGTAAGTATAGATTTGAAATCGCGCTTGTGTATACCGTTTTCTAGATAAAAGAGAGAAACAATCAAACGGATTCAGAAAGATCCATTTAAGTGAATAAGAAACGATAAAAATTTCATTGATTAACGGAAAACCTTTTCTTCACTTGAATGACATATCCTCTAAGAAAGATCATAAATATAAAGAAGGAAAACTTTTAATGTAATAACAATGGAAAAAACGACTAAAAATCCCACCACGCCTACATCAGAAACTCCTTCCTCATGGAGTCAACTGCCCTACGCGGTAACCGAAGGATTACTGTCAGTGGTCTCCTCTCCCACAGATCCAGCTACCAAAGGTGGACAAATTTTAAGCGTGGGTGAATTGAGTTCATCCTTGCAACATTTTGGTTTGATGGATTATTTTGTTTTTGTGATGATGTTGGTGATTTGTGCAGTTATTGGCTTCTATTTCGGTTTTATAGAAAAAAAAGGCAAAAGAAAAAAACGCGAAAAACGAAGGGGATCAGAGGCTCTGGATTATTTAGTGGGGGGAAGGAAGATGAAAGTGTTTCCTGTATCGCTGTCTTTGGTTGCAAGGTAAGTTTAATTCTTATAATAAATTACAATTTCATTTAAGGTGAGAATTAAAGAACATAGTTATTTGAGGCTTAAAGTAGTTTTTAAGCAATTAAGTATAAATTAAGTTAGACCTAGACACTATCTCATAGGATATTCGCTGATACGGCTTCAAAAAGCCTCGAGCTCATCAGAAGTGGTTGGCTTTATAGCGTGGACTAAGGACTTGACATTGCCCTAGAGAAAATAACCAAAAAGTATCAAGTCGCATTATCGAGGCGGCCAGTTGATGAGTTGACACAATGGCAAAATTTCTCCTTCACAACTGCGAGAGCTTTGCGTTGAAGGTCCACGTTGATTTCAAGTTTTTTCCAATTGAAGTGTTTAATACCCCCCACGATTCTTTTGAATTTGTACACCTTACATTTTAAAGCATCAGTATTGTAAGGCATATTGTCCTTCATAACTTCTTAACAATACCTACTCTAAGCTTTATATACATACCTTACAATATAATATACTTTATACCTAGCTCTAAGTATACTTTTTAAAGCTTGTTATTTTATTATTCTAAAAATTAATGTTGTTTGATGAAGAATACAAAATATATACATATATGGAGATTGATTTAAACCTTTATTTCAATAGAAGAAGACCTGTTATAACTCAGAAGTGGGATAAGCCAAGATTAAAGATTGAAAATTGAGTGTTGAAGATGGAATTACAAAAAAAAAATCCGAAAACTACATATAAGATATACTGATAAGCCAAGCATAAACAAATTGAAGATTGCAAATTGAATATTGGGATAAGCCAAGATTAAACAAATTGAAAGATTAAACAAATAAAATTGAAAACAAAAAGCAGAAATTTCGAATATGTCACAAAGAATGAATAAAAGCGAATTGCTTGCATGGTGTAATGCAAACGATGTGGAAATTCCGATAACTGCAACAGTAGCACAGCTTCGAGACATTAATGAAGAAAAGAAGCTGAAATTTTGATTCAGCCTTCATAAAACATTGAAAATTCTGAACATTCCGAACATTCTCAAGATTCTGAACATTTCGAAGATTCTGAATATTCCGAACAATCCGAAAATAGTGAACTTTCCGAACAATCCGAAAATTCCGAACATTCTAAAGATTCCGAACATTCCGGACATTCCGAAGATTCCAGACATTCCGAATATTCTCAAGATTCTGAACATTCCGAACATTCCGAAGATTCTGAACATTATGAACATTCCTAAGATTCTTAACATTCCGAACAATCTGAAAATTCCGAACATTCAGGACATTTCGAAATGTCCTGAATTGAAGATTGAAAATTGAAGATTGAAAATTAAACATTGAAAATTGAAGATTGAATAAAAAAAAAAAATCCGAAAACTAATAAAAGTGAATTGCCTGCATGCTGTGAAAGAAACAATGTGGAAGTTCCGGCAACTGCAACAGTAGCGCATCTTTGAGATTTGCATATAAGAAAAAAATCTGCACTAGAATTACGAACATTCCGAACATATTGAACAATTATGAACATTATGAACATTCCGAAGATTACGAACATTCCGAACATTATAAACAATTATGAACATTATGAACATTCCGAAGATTACGAACATTATGAACAATTATGAACATTCCGAAGATTACGAACATTCCGAACATTATGAACAATTATGAACATTATGAACATTATGAACATTATGAACATTATGAACATTATGAACATTCCGAAGATTACGAACATTCCGAACATTATGAACAATTATGAACATTATGAACATTTCGAAGATTACGAACATTCCGAACATTATGAACAATTATGAACATTCCGAAGATTACGAACATTCCTAACATTCCGAACATTATGAACAGTTATGAACATTATGAACATTCCGAAGATTACGAACATTCCGAAGATTCTGAACATTCCGAAGATTCTGAACATTCCGAACACTAAGAATTGAACTTATTCAAAATTATGGAAATTCCGAAAATTTTGAACATTCCGAAGATTTTGAACATTCCGAACATTCCGCAGATTGGCCGAGTTGTAAGGCATATTGTCCTTCATAACTTCTTAACAATACCTACTCTAAGCTTTATATACATACCTTACAATATAATATACTTTATACCTAGCTCTAAGTATACTTTTTAAAGCTTGTTATTTTATTATTCTAAAAATTAATGTTGTTTGATGAAGAATACAAAATATATACATATATGGAGATTGATTTAAACCTTTATTTCAATAGAAGAAGACCTGTTATAGTATCGTAAGTTTTTTTTTCACTTTATATATTTCCTTGTAGGCTATATTAGCTACAATGCAATATTTTTTGAAATATAGGTTTCTTCTTCGTCTTTGTGCTGCATTACATTCTGCATCGAATTTTATACTCTTCCTTCTTTATATTTGATTGCGAATTGGAAACGAAAATTTAGTATTTACCATTCGATATTTCTTTTAGTACTCCTTAGCATAATGGTTGGACTGCGTTGGACTGTCAACTGTCATGCAAAAGGTCTTGGGTTCGATTCTCAGGGGAATCGGCAGAAAATTGTAGGTCCCCTCCATTCTTGACAACACGCACACAGGAATGGTTGAAAGTTGTAAGTCACTAGGTTCTGGCTCTCTGCGAGCTGTTGCACCACCAAATTTATTTATTTATTCGATATTGCTTATAATGGGTGATTTTTTGCTATTTTCTTTTTGGCAACACTGGATTTGACAACTCACGCACGTTTCGTGTTTTGTGTCACTGTCAAACATCTTCAGTTTGGCCTTTAATTTAACCATTCATCGTCTTACAAACGAACAACGCTTGCAAATTATTTAATTTTATTATCAAAATGGGTGCTCTGTTAAGAAAGTTCATCGCGCCTCTTCCATTTTATGGTCAGATTAATCGACGGCGGCTATTCGTGCTATTGTGACTAAATTTCGCACCAATTTTACATTGTTGGATAAGCTTACGTAGAGTGCGAACTGAGCAAAATATCGCAGCTGTATCGGCCAGTGTTAGTGATGAGTGATGGCCGTGAGTTGTCGATTTGGCGCCGTTCGCAGCAATTGGGCCTCTGTTATTCCACTACGTGGAAAATTTTTCGGAAGGATTTAGGTGTGAACCCTTTCAAACGAACGACTTACCACAACGCCGATTTTTTGGGGAAAGGTTGGCCGTAGATCCACTTTTTATCGAAAAATTGTGTTTAGCGACGAAGCTCATTTCATTTCTGCCGTGTTTGGAGTGAAGATGATGCGAATCGCAACGGTAGGCCAGGCGCGCACATTCAATTTTAAGTTTCGCAACTGTTTAGTTGCTAAAATGAAACATATGGGCTTATATGGGACACCACGCACTTAGAGCAACTCGATTCGAGCAACTAAATAGTTTGGGTTTTAACACAAACTAAACGATTGCCTTCGCAACTGTTGAGCTGTTTTCTATAAGCGCAAGAGAAAAAAGAGTTTGAGCGTGAGTAAAGAGTTGCCAGTGCGCGGTTCTCTTTCAACTGGTGATTAAACTACATATTTGATTTCGATCACAGTTGCCAGTGCGCGACTAGCGTTACTGTGAATGTGAGCGCTAACGTGCGATGATAACAAACTTTTTTGCGCAAAATGGAAGAGCTTGACTTGCATGATATGTGGTTTCAACAAGACGGTGCCACATGCCAAACAACAAGCGTAACAATGGACCAATTGAGAGGCGAGTTCGGTGAACAGTTTATTTCATGTTTGTGGCCGGTCAATTGGCCGCCTAGATCGTGCAATTTAACGCTTCTAGACTATTTTTTGTGAGGTTATGTTAAGGCTCATGTCTACAGCGACAAGCTCGCTTCAAACATAAAACTATATCAACCGTATTATCGATTCAAATAAAGATTTCATGCATTTGTCTGAATTCTATGTGTTTTTTTTTTTAATTTCCGATAGCTCTTAAAAAAATCACTCTTTATAATAATATCTAGTTTATTGTCGGTAGCGCTGTCTTTTTTGTATGTTTACGTTATAAATGATTTCTTACGTATTACATTATATTCCTCGCGCGAACTAAGGAGGTATGTGATGTTTTGATAATGCAAACTTTTGATGGGTTTCTTATCTTATTTAAATTATTTAAATATGAGTTCATAAACAGTGTGGTAATGAATAAATGAATTGCTTTTGAGGAAATTTTTCATTTTTATTATATTTAGTATTGATTGTGCTATTCTAAAGAGGAGAGGTTGGGGAGTTGTACTGAATATAAATAATAATTTAAAATCCCCCAAATCCTCTTGATCGAAACTGTAAGTTATCAAAAATTAAAACATTTATTTTGAACCTAATACGTTTGTATGTTACTTTTTCATTTAGGAAAATCATTCTTAACCAAACACTCTTTTTTAAGTAACTTACCTACTACTTTCGGTCTACTTGTCTTTTTTACCAAATTATCGACTCCTTGGCACTTGTTCTTTCCTACACTCTCGCTCGTTGGTAATGAATAAGTGTAGATAACTATACTTAGCACCAACGAACATCCGTTTAAACCTTGCTTTAAGCTGGGGGTTTTTAAATTCTAATCAAGTTCAACGCAAAGTGTTTATTAGCCAAATAATGATGAATTTTTCTTCAGCAGTATATGGGTTGATTTTTTTTGAAAGGCACAAAAGAAGAGGGGCGTTTTTTGAATTTGATTCAAGAAATTTGCTTACAGGTTCATACAATGTTGCCACTCTATAGAAAGAATTAATGATGAATTACAGGTGGGGGTCGTTTTCAGCGTTACAGTTCTCAACATGTTTATATCCCTGTCTTGCAATTACTTTTAATACTTGTAAGATAACTGAACTGAAAGTTCAAATGACCTGAAATATAAAGTGCGTTTCGCTAAGGTACGACAGTGGCTCATCAGTTAGTTACCGTCGTACTCTTCTAAAATGTAATTATTGGTCGATGATCTAATATTATGGATTCTAATGTAGGTATATTCCGACATACCTTTATTTTCAGGAGTCAACATTCGTTTTAAAACTGGAATTACTCTTATATTAATTTTTGTAATGTATATAATTTTTGAAATGTCGAGCAGTTATATGAATGGAACGTACAGGGTAATTCATTTTGTAGATCCGAAACAAAATGTAAATCAAACGACCATACTTGGCTATCATATTCATGCAGGGTTCGTACAAAGGTTGTATAGTGAGATTCCGTAACAAAAGGGTCTGAAAATTCCCTTAACCAACGCTTGACGAAACCAAATGCTGAATTAACTCTTGCCACAATGTTATCATAATGGGATCTCAATTTGAGCTCACTATCGCTGAGAACTTGTATGTACCGAATGGTGGGGTGGTTACATTGGAAACAGTACTTTCATTAATGTAATAGTGTCAGGGTGGCGAAGATGATGGAATATGTGAATAATTCTCATTTGTCAACATTAAGTTCATTTTCAAATCGTTCTCCAAAGCTAAAGTATCATTCGGTCAAGAAATAAGTCTAAAAAAATGCAGATAGTTCGAATGTTCAATAACAAATTCGACGAATTGATAATTGGGATTAAAATAATTTCCTTAGACTACGCTTACAGGCTAACCACTGTGAATGAGCTCGAGGCCAATGTTGGAGACGCTATTACCAGAATGACGTCGCGAGTCATCAAAAAAAAATTCATAGCTCACACCATTGTTGTTTTATTTAAATCGTACAATACATATACGAGTAGTGCAAAAATCAAAAGAGATGGGGACTCAACTTTGTTTTCATTTTCCCAACTTATTTATTCATATTTTTCTATTTCTTTTTAGCTTTGTTTCAGGAATATCTTTGCTGGGTACATCAACTGAGATCTATGTCTACGGAACACAATATGCTTTCATCCTTATCACGATTAGCTTGTCTGCAGTAATTTCGTGGTACGTCTTCTTGCCCGTTTTTTGTAACCTACAATTAACATCAACTTATGAGGTA
Source organism: Chrysotoxum bicinctum (assembly GCA_911387755.1). Classification (NCBI taxonomy): domain Eukaryota; kingdom Metazoa; phylum Arthropoda; class Insecta; order Diptera; family Syrphidae; genus Chrysotoxum; species Chrysotoxum bicinctum. The sequence goes on along the minus strand of OU426988.1, from coordinate 23,301,991 downwards.
AGTCTGTGATTAAGTCTTCATTACTTTGGCAATTATATAATTTATTCACATGTAGAACCTAAGCTTTGTTCTTCATGTTTTTATATTGTCCTTTTGAAAATCATCTCGTGAATGTAATTTATTAAATTTGTACACTCACTGTTTCACTGTTTTCACATATTTTGCATAATATAATAAAATATTCATTTTAACTAAACTCTATTTTGTTGCATTAAGTGGATCGTTAGTTACTCCTGAGGGACAAGGACAAGCTCCGTAGTTTTTACTTATTCTTTCTGGAAATCCCTTCTGTGTTGAAATGTTATCCTATTTATTATGGAAATGTAATCATATCATCCAGCTTCGGATACGACAAAATTGTCTTCGAAAAGAAGCGGATGAACACTTCTTCTGGGATTTAACAAGTCGATTGGGGTATAAAATTTGAATAGACGTCTATTGGCATTGACCGAAGTATCCAAGTTTGATTCTTGAAAAAACAATAAAGCGAAGAGGTCAATAAAATTATAGATGTTTAGAAAATATAAATTTCAGGTTACTCTGAGAATAAAACCATTTCTGAAGTTCGAGAAAAATTTAAATTTAATTGTAAATATGTATAAAGTCTAAGAGCCGACCGCAAAATTTGGTGCATGGATCTGACAGGTTTTCTTTTTTGTCGCCATTGAATTGTTAAAAACTGCGATTTTTCCTATTTATGTGTCAGGGACACAACGACTTCAACTCTTTTATTAAACACTAGAAATGATTCTCAGTCATTTTCTCTAAGCCTAAACACCTTTATTCTGACTATTCGATTAATAGACGTTTTTTTATTGATTCTAGTTGATTTATTGCTTTTTATAAAATCTCTGAAGTAAAGTTAAAGAAACTTATATCTGGAGTTCTTTTATCTTTATCGTCAAGATAAAGGTGTTTAGGCATAGGGAAAATGACAGAGCAACATTTCCAGATTTAATAAAGAAATTGAAGTCGTTATACCCGTTAAACCGTTAACGTTTCGCAGGAGCAGACATTGTTCCGGAAGCTCACATGCAAATTTGTGAATAAGAAAACATTTAATCTGACGCATTTTCGATAAGACCAATTGATGCTTCAATCAAATGCTTTCGAAATATCAAGCTTACTTTCAACAAGACTATATGTAAGAATGTATTTCCTTACTAAGATATATGTAGGGTAGGTACCATCAGATAAATATAAAGGGTTTTCCAAGAGGGACGAATACGTGTTCAAATACAATAAGATACGTTGCAGGAGATATCAACGATATCAAGGTTGCCGGTATCGGAGGGGCCCAATTTTTCATAACTCTGACGTATGGATCAGACTGAATTTAAGCAGCGAAAACCCGGTTCATGATGGCACTGAAAGCATCATTCGCTTGCGTCTTTTTGGCGTACTCAACTGAACTTTGTTTTTTATATGATTCGCACACACTCAAGTGACTGTGACTATCCTTAAAATGTTATGGTGTACTCGTAACACAGTGCGAGCGTTTAGGTAAAGTGAAGGGGATTTAATGGGAGATGTCGATGCACTTTGGTCTTGAAAGCTCAAAGAAACTCAAGAAAGAAAGTTTAATGGACAAAAATCGCACGATCTAGAAACCAAAGTTCGTGTTTTAATGTAGGAACCATTAGCTAGAACATTAGTTACAGACGTTATGAACTGTCAAAATATAAACTACCCTAATAAAAAACATTAAAGGATATGTTTATGTATATTAGGGTGGTCCTTATTTGTATGGAAGAAAAAAATATTGTTTTTTTTTTATTGAGCACCATTTTTTTTGTTCTCCTATGTTCAAAACGTGCACAAAAAAAAAAATTGAGAAAATCGGGTTGTATTAACACGTGCCGCAATGAGTCTGAAATCTGAAGAATTGTCTTCTGTAGAAAAAAAAATGAAAGCTATCGGTATTGAAATTTTATTATTAAAGTGATATTGTCTTACTTTAATTAGACAAATAAAGATGTTTCAATCAATAAATCGCTAGATAATATTTTTACAAAGAATATCAGAATGAAATTTAGTCATTGTAACGAGTTTTTAGACTTTCTCGACTAAATCCAGGGTGTTTTTGGCGGTAATTTCAGAGAACCTGAAAATTTTAATAGAAATTATTGAAAAATGTTTAAATAAATTTTAGTATGCATACTTAATAAATGTGAGTTAAATAAACAAAATAAAAAAAAAAATAAAAAAAAAGATTTTAATTCTATTAAAAAAATCCTTACTTAAATCACTTTTGCTCGTCACTGTGGATCATCAAATTAAATCAAACGATTCGGATCATCAGCACTGTAATATACCCATACATTTGTTTCTAGTGTCCAAGAATTAATCGCCTTTTTAAAAAAAATTAACAAAGAGCAGAATTTCCTGCTGCCATACATATGTATGTATGTAAATCAAATATGATAATAATAACAGGTAGTTAAATCTCAATATTTTCAGTTTTTCCAAAGAAGATTCGATCGCCGAATACAATATTTTGGTGCAGTGCTTTTTATTCTTGAGCAGGTATTGATGTATTAAGTTTTAATTTACAACTGTAATCGATTCACAGTTTAATTTAAATTATAGACACTTTGGTTACCGATTGCAATTTACGTTCCAGCTCTTACATTTAATCAAGGTAAGGATAGTTAATGTGTAATTTATTTATTTATTTAACTCTCACAAACTTTTGAAGGAGTGGCCAGACCAAAGAATAATTTATGAAACTTTTCACAAATACAAAAGTTTCTGAAATGCTTATGTTGGTTTGGACGCTTCGCAAATCATTTCTGAAATATTCCTGGGTTTCCTTGCTTCATTTACGCCAAAACTTTTTTCAAAACCGCACTATTTGTGCTACATACTTTGGAAACAAGTTTTCAATATTTCAAGATTTCGATCGGGAAACAGCTCTCACAAAATAACCTATAATTTTAAAAGAAACCACTATTTTTTCCAACTCTATTCCATGATTTTATTAAACTATTGAAATGTGATTAATAAATAACATTAACTAGTAAAAATAATACATTTACATCAAAAAATAAAAATACTTACGAAATTAAAAATTCTTTATAAAAAAAAGTTGAAGTTTAAGTAGAGAAAAATGTTCAAGTTCACAAAATTCATTGTTTAAATTTATGTTTTATTTCGTTAACTCGTTTTAAAGACATTTAATTGTCAAAGATGTTTGAGTTTTACTTGCATTACTTTACTGGTATGTGTATGTAGTTACATGAGGCATTGAGAGCAGGGGCCTAACTATGTAATTCGATTCTAAAGTTAAATAGTTCGAATTCGGAAAATATGTACTGTGTTATTCGAAAATCGGAAATTGAAATCCGAGTTTTATTTATCTAGATACATTTGCTCGAAATTCGGAAATGACGTACTTGACAACTCTATTTTCGTTGCTAAATACAGTGCTGTGCAAAACATTTGCAACTTAAGCCAGCAGATCTTTCCATCTCATAAAAAGTGTTTGAAAAAGCAAACAGCAAACTTCTTTTCACAAATTTGAAAACTTTATTTATAACAACATGAATTTAGAAAAAAAAACAACATTATTCACTTAAACAAATTATAAATCGAAGAAAACTCTAAAATACAGATTGATTGCTGTGCAAAACATTTGCAACTTTGAACCATATCTTACAATTTTCTTACTTTTATGCAAGAAAATGCTAATATTTTATTGCATACTCTTTATTTTTGATAACAGCAGCACATCTTCTAGGCATAGAAGCAATAAGGTTATTAAAAGGTTATTGGTATGTCATTCCACTGCCTTTGAATTTCAGAATAAAGATCGCTCTTCCGCTTAAAAATTTGGCATCCGATTCTTCTTTTTACTATTTGCCACAAGTTCTCAATCGGGTTTAGGTCTGGAGACTGCGCTGGCCATTGCAAAACCGTGATGTTTTTCTCAAAAAGCCAGTTTGTGGCCAATCTCGACTTGTGCTTGGGGTCATTGTCGTGTTGGAACTTCCAGGCAAGTGGCATATCCCAATCCGCATATGGAAGCATGGTGTTTCTTAGAATTTAAACGTAGTCTTCTGACTTCATTATACCCTCTACTTGTCGAATTGGACCTATTCCTTGGTCAGACCATCACAGATCCACCTCCGTGTTTAACTATTCCTCTGGTATACTTTGTATTTAGTCTCTCACCTCTTGGCCTCCTGACATGTTGCCTTCCATCAGACCCGTGCATATTAAATTTTGATTCATCAGAAAACAAGATTGTTTTCCATTTCGACAAATTCCAATTGAGATGAGTTCGTGCTAAATCCAAACGGGCTTTTAAATTTTTTTTTAAATAAATGGCTTTTTCGCTATTTGGAAACCACGCAATCCGGCCTGAAGTGCGCGGCGTCTTATTATAGATGAGTCAATGGGTAATTGTAATTGAAGTTTCACTTCTTTAGAAGATGCTGTTGGTGTTTTCCGAAAGAAACCAATAATTTTCCTGTCTTCTTTTGCTGTGGTACTACGTGGTCTTCCTCCTCTATGATGACACACCAACTTTCCAGACTTAACTATCCGACAAATGATAGATTTATGTATTGAATATTTGATTGAAATTTCTTTCTGGGATAATCCCTTTTTGAAGTCACTCAAAATTCTGGATTTAATTTCTGATGAATACTTATTTCCGGCCATTTTAATTAAAATTGTTTATTTTTTACTTTTTTTTTTATTTTAGTTTATCTTAAAAAGTTTTTGTCTCGATCAAACACGCGGCTAATACTAACTCAACAAACCAAGCTACAGAAACAAATTTACCAATTTCAAAATGAATCAAATTAACCGTTATCAAAATGAATCATGGCATTACTTTTTTTGTTAAACAGTTGCAATTGTTGTACTTGTCTGTAGATTAGTGGTTTCGAATTTTGTACAGTAAGGTTGATACATATGAAGTCTAGAGGAATGGAAATAATTTCGTTTTAACACTTAGAAATGACGAATATGTTGTATTTTTGATAGGTGATAATAGTTGCGAATGTTTTGCACAGTACTGTACATTCGAATATCTGAAATTTCATTCGATATCTACTAAGCATCCGCAAAAATTTTGATAAAGCTAAAATCTAAGTACATTTACATATTTTAAAATTATAAATTAATTGAAGAAAACATAATAAATATTAATATGATGATATTTTTGATGATTTTATCTTATTTCAAAGGGAAACCACGAACAAAAATATAAATACCAAAAAAAAATCAATTTGAAATTCTCGTTGATTTTATTTTTGTGATACTCGTAGTTTTTTTTCGAGATTCGTAACAATTTTCCGATTACGATGGAATTCGTAATACCTAGGGCTGATTGACTTCTGGACAATAACGTACGGGTTTTTCGGGCCCCAGATGCGGCAATTTTGTTTGTTAATGTAGCCGTCGAGATCAAAATGCACCTCGTCAGAAAAGATGATTTTGGCCCAAAATCGTTGTTCAATTCAAGCTGCTCTAATGGCCAAACTGCGAAGCAATAACGAAACGGATGGTCATGCGCCTTCAATTGCTGAGTCAATTGGACCTTGTAAGCGAATAATCCGAGATCTTTGTGCAGAATTCTCCTCATACATAAATGCATCTTTTGAAAGACGAAAATTTTTTATAAAACTAGAAAAATATTTAGTATGGATAAATTATTTCGTCATTAAATTTTGTTTTATATTACATTACCTTTTACTTGATAAACCCATTATGTTAGAATTGTCTCTTATTATCTTTCTTTGAATGTAACCACAATATAACTGAATCCATATCCATAGTTAACTTCATTTATTAACGAATAAAATTTGTTCGAAAGTTCCAAAGTTTTCTTTGCAACATTTTCCTTGGATTCGAAAGTTATATAGAGTAACTTTTGAAATTAGAATCGGAAACAACTTTCCAACAATTTTTACTTTCGCATCGAATTACAGAGTTAAGCCCCCTCATTTGTTTTAATTTTGACTTTATAATCCATAATGGTAAAAAATAAATTTTGACGTAACTTATATTTACTCATAAATCAATATAAAAATGCTCAAACATTGTTTCTGCACGGAACTTTTCCTAGAGCAGAAATGGTGTAACCATGAGTAAATGAGTAGATTTCAAACACATTTACGTCAATCATAGTATGCTATGCAAAACATCATTGTCAATGTTGTGTGGTCTTTGCTTCTTGTGTGGTGTTAGCAATCGCATTTACAACCATCATAAGTCGTAGAGAAAATTCTTATCCCCTGACCTGAACATATCAAAATGTTCAATTTGTATAAGAATTCTCACACCAGTCCGGTTTCAGAGTACGTATTCCGGCAGACTTTTAATCGTGATTTTAACCTTTCATTCCATGCCCCAATAAAGGATTCTTGTAAGAAGTATGACTTTTACATTAAACTAAAGTTTGCGACTGATCACGAGAAGCCTTAAATACAAATTAAACATGAACTTCATCTTAGAAAAGCGGATTCGGCTCGAAATGGCATGAGAGATGACGCAACACGAGCAAAGGAATCTGACACTGCAAAGGAATCTGACACTTCGGTGATTGCATTTGATCTCATGAAGACCTTGCCCAATCGAGTCATTTCATCGGGTGTTTTCTATTACAAGAGACAACTTTGGACATACTGTCCATGACTTGTTAAGAAACAAAGCTTACGTATATTTAACAGCGGCAAGAAAGAAGGATCCTTTTCAAATTATTGTTATGGATGGATCCAGAGGCGTATTTAAGGATTTGGCGCCCAGGGCTGATAAATTTTGCCGCCCTTTAGAACAATAAAAATAATAATAAAAAAACACAAAATGCGTAATATTTGATGTTTTCCATTTTGTGTGTTATTCATTACAAAATTCATTATCTAAATTTTTTGTCAGTTCAGCTTCTATATTTAATAAAGCTAAACTATTAAGGTGCTAATGCGAGACCTTAAATAAGTTCTTTTTCGTTTCAATACGGAAAACGAGCTGCACCACTAAAATTCGTCACTGCAGTAGAGCTGGTCAATCAGGATCGATTCGATTTTTTCGATCCGATCATCGAAAAGTATTGATGATCGAAATCACAAATTTTCATTTTAATCCCAATCTCAGTCATTTAGATGATTCTCGTTTCTTGATTTTCTATTTCAATCTCAATCATTTCAATGAGTCTCGATCTTTAATATCAGTTAACTCGATTAACCATGATTTACTCGATTCGATTTGGTGTTATTTGCGGTATCAGGAGTGGAATCGCGTAAGGTGATAGTTCATTGTCAATTTTTTGATTGTCATTTTGAATATAGATGCCTCTATCATATCAATTAAGAAATATAGATAGAGCGATTGTCAAAACGACAATCAATTAATTTAGTGATCACTTTACTCTTATGCGATACGGGCCCAGGATCTGGTATGTTTACTGTGGGAATTGTAAAACCCGCTTAAGAGAAACGGCAAAATGTCACAGTCTTTCTTTCACTTAAGCGGGTTTTTCACTTAAACGAGCCCCGCTTAAGTGAAAAATAATTTCACTTAAGCGGAGTTCGAATAAGTGAAAAAAAAAATCACTTAAGCGGATTTAAAAATTCCATCAAGCGGAGATTTAATTCTAGAAACATTATTGTTTTTATCTTTTGGACTTGCCTTGAAAGAAGTTAAATACAACAACGATTTAATAACACAAGAATAATTTATTGAAAAACGAAAACTAGCAAATTTTTGTTCTGTTCGATTCAATTTTTTTTTTCACTTAAGAGAGTTTTTTTCAATGAAAAATATTAAAAATTAACTGAAAATATGTTTCAGTTATCCGGGCTTTTCGCTTAAGCGAGTTTCATTTAAGCGGAGTGTTTTAAGGGAAATTGGTCGGAAAATACTTGGGGATGAAAAAAGTGTTTCAGGTAAGCGGGTTTTTCTCTTAAGCGGGTTTTACTGTAACAACTTTCGACTTACATATGCGATAGTATCCAAAAGTTAATTTATTCGATAGTACCAAGTCATTCAGTAACTATTAGTCCTAAAATTGATCTTTTAAGGAGCAACAAATGAAATCTCTTTATCTTTTTAATCATTGCATTTTTTCGAATTGCTTCTTCACTCATGTGATCAAGTTTAAATACAAAAATAAAACCATTTGTTTTTGCTTCATAGGATGAATTTCTTCTCTTCAGCGCACTCAATAATTGATCGCAAATAGGAATGAATGTATTGATTTTGAAATTTTCACGACCACAAAAAAGAACCTCCCTTCGCGACACTCGTCATCTCGTTTTTTCCTCTTGACGATTATTTTTTGGTCCATTTTGTAATTTGCAGATTTTTTGCTTTTTCCCATCTTTTCAAAAACATCTAAGCATTCTCGTTTTTCTCTCACAAACGATATGAGTGCCTCGTAGAGCCTGGACACAGTTTCAAAGTCTGTATCAACACCTTTGATTTTCTCTTTTGATACAATATTGAATTGCTTAAGTATAGAACCCCAAAATTAAGACAATATTTCTGTCTCAAGGGACTTCAATTGGGACAAGTGACCACGATACTAAAAAGATAAAATAGGTATTCGACGATTTTAACTTTAGTAAAATGTTAGAGATAGCATGATGCTAAATTTGATTAAAATTTTGCGCCAATAGTTTTGAAAATAATACCTATCCTTTTATTTATCCATCATTATAAACTATTGTACATAAAACAATCATTATATTGGTTGATATGCATAAAACGGAAGTATTTACTACAAGTAAAAGATAATAGTAAATACTATAACTTAAAGCAAATGGTTAAATTTAAAGTATTTACTTCATTCCATATGCATAAAGTTTAGTTCTTACTAACTGGCAAATACTTTCAGTTTATAGTATACTAAATTCATCGAAGTAAATACTAGAATTCATCGGAAATTGATAGTAAATACTAATAAATACTACCAAGGCTCCTATGCATAATGGGAACCTGTATTTGCTTAGCCAATCATATTTTGCTCCCAGCTGTTCTTCATAGCTCGATAGAAATTTTATCCAATGAGAAGCTTTGTCTTTTATTAATTTTGCAGCAAAATTAACTGTTCTGGATACAGTACTCTGATGAACGCCTATTGGCTAAAACAGATGTGCAGCAAGTCTGCACGCAGCGATGCATGCAGCGCTGCAGACAAAACACATGTGCATACTTCGTAACTTTAATGATGCCTAGTTCTGTTAAAACAAAAATGACATCTGCCAAATTTTCATTCTTTTTGTTTGCTTAAATTGTTTTGTACTTAAAGTTTTATAAGTTTATTTTAAATTAAATGGATATTTCAACAAACAAGGACAAAATTTTGATTTTGATTGCAGTGTATGAGAAATACCTCAAGTTTTTAAATGAATATAATTTGTTCCAGATCAAAACTTCAAGGCCGTAGACAAATTTAATTAATCAGAAAATGAAAGAGAATTGCACCTATACTTTCAAAAATTGTTCCTGGTGATAAGTAGGAAAAGCAAAAGAAGATACAAAGCACAAATGAAAAACACAACTATACTAGACATGTAGTTTCCCTCGCGTTGATGTTGCTATGTATAGCTGAAGAAAATGTCCTTAGCCTTAGTTGGATACAATAACAATTTACCTATCCCAAACAGGAACTGGTGAGCAGTAACAATCTTTCATCTGTCTGAAAATAAACAAAAATACGAGTCGGAGACAAAACAAATTCTTTTCACTTCTTGTTCATTGTACGGATTTGTTTTGTCATAAATGAATTTGTTTTATTTTTTCTTCCATTATTGTATCTATCAATATCAAGTTTTCCACCAAAGACAAAAACAAACTTTTTTTTTGCAAATATGACAGACAATGTCAACAATCTCTCAATATCAGTAATGCCAAATAGCAATTATTTGGAAATTTTTGTTTTACAATTATGGCTGCAATGAAACTAGGCAGCAAATTTAGGAATAGAGACTTCGTGCAGCGCAGCGCTGCATGCAGACTTTCAATGGTTCTGCTCCCATAAGAACCTGTGTAATTAAATTTCGCTGCAGGGAAAATGCTGCACATGTGTTTTAGCCATATATCTTCACCAACGCCAACTTGAAATCCAGGATCTCCAACGTATCGTAAAAAAATTCGCATCTTTTCTTGATGAGTGATTGCCCGTCCTCTTGTTTCAGTTTGAGCTCCTTAAAAAGTATTATGTATATATATAAACCATTTGTTCAACATAAGACTCTATATAAACTTGGCGACTAAGGGCAAGTTTTAAAACTTCGCAAGTAACTAAAAACCACTAACTCCTTTAACTAACGGAAGCTTATTGGTATAGTATCGCAATATACATATATAACAGTTTTCATAAGTGTTTGCTTCTTGTAAAATTATAAATTATATTTTTAAGTTAACAGGCGTATAAGAAAATAGAAAGTTTTACACCATTTCCGCGAATTAACAAAAGGCTCCAAATAGTAAGGGTGTGTCAAGTTTTAAAACTACAAATTACGATTTTGCAATGACTTACCAATGAAGTATTCACTCAACCAAACTACGTTTTCCCTCTCAAAACGATAGAGTTGAACCCGATCTTTGACTTTTATAGACTTTTTGTGAACTAACGCCTACAAATTCCGCCATTTCAGTACAGTCAACAGTAACTTAATTTTAATTTATATCAGCGACGTGAATCCTTTGAGAATGAGTTAAGACTGTAAGTTTTTATGGTTTCGCAGCTACATAGTTATGTGTTTAAATCAAAAAGAGTATGTACTTTTAAATTTTCATGTTGCTATCCTTTGACTTTGAAAAAAAGAAGTAATTCCTACAGAAAAAAAGTACTTGCTACTTTTTATGCATACGGAATAAAGTATTTACTGAAAAGTTCATCCGAAAAAAGTAAGTACTGTGGCCTCAAGTAAATACTTTATTTTCAGCATTTACTGCATTTTTATGCATATCAAAAAAAGTAATTACTTAGAAATTCTCAAGTAATAGCATTTACTATCTTTTATGCATATCACCCATTGGGTGATATGCATAAAACGGAAGTATTTACTACAAGTAAAAGATAATAGTAAATACTATAACTTAAAGCAAATGGTTAAATTTAAAGTATTTACTTCATTCCATATGCATAAAGTTTAGTACTTACTAACTGGCAAATACTTTCAGTATATACTAAATTCATCCAAGTAAATACTAGAATTCATCGGAAATTGATAGTAAATACTAATAAATACTACCAAGGCTCCTATGCATAATGGGAACCTGTATTTGCCTAGCCAATCATTTTTTGCTCCCAGCTATTCTTCATAGCTCGATGGAAATTTTATCCAATGAGAAGCTTTGTCTTTTATTAATTTTGCAACAAAATTAACTGTTCTGGATACAGTACTCTGATGAACGCCTATATCTTCACCAACGCCAACTTGAAATCCAGGATCTCCAACGTATCGTAAAAAAATTCGCATCTTTTCTTGATGAGTGATTGCCCCTCCTTTTGTTTCAGTTTGAGCTCCTTAAAAAGTATTATATATATGAACCATTTGTTCAACATAAAGGTGTGTCCAGACCAAAGAAACATTTTTGAAACATTTCAGAAACATTTAAGAAACATTTCAGAAACATTTAAAAAACATTTCAGAAACAGAGAAACATTTCTAAAATGTTTCTTAAATGTTTCTGAAATGTTTCAAAAATGTTTCTTTGGTCTGGATGCTCGCGAAACATTTCTCAAATGTTTATGAAATGTTTTTCTGTTTCCCATTCCGAATGGAAAACTTTACTTGTTTCCCAAGCATTTACATAGGTAGAAAGTGCCTGATATAAATATAAAATGTCGCGAAAAGTGTGGAGCAACGAGAATGTTATCCAATTCAAAAAAATTTATGAAATAAAAAAAGTTTTGTGGGATCAACTTGTCGAAAATTTTAAAATTAAAATCAAAAACAGCCGATGAAATATATGAAATTTGCGAAAATATAAATTGTGATAAAGATAAAGTAGAACAAAAAAATCATGAGCTTAAAGTGCAATACAGGCGAACAAAAAAATTACAGAGAACTCAATCTGGAAATAATGGGAAACAAAGAAACATTTCATAAATGTTTCTCAAAGCGTCCACACCAAAGAAACAAATCAGAAACATTTCTGAAATGCTTCTGCAATGTTTCTCAAATGTTTTTTAAACAAATGGGAAACATTTGAGAAACGTTTTTTAAAAAATGTTTCCTGAAATGTTTCTTTAGTGTGGACACACCTTAAGACTCTAAATAAACTTGGCGACTAAGGGCAATTTTTAAAACTTCGCAGGTAACTAAAAACCACTAACTCCTTTAACTAACGGAAGCCTATTGGTACATATAGTATCGCAATAAACATATATAACAGTTTTCATAAGTGTTTGCTTCTTGTAAAATTATAAATTATATTTTAAAGTTAACAGGCGTATAAGAAAATAGAAAGTTTTACACCATTTCCGCTAACTAACAAAAGGCTCCAAATAGTAAGGGTGTGTCAAGTTTTAAAACTACAAATTACGATTTTGCAATGACTTACCAATGAAGTATTCACTCAACCAATCTACGTTTTCCCTCTCAAAATGATATAGTTGTTTAAAATTTGATTCTGAACCCGATCTTCGACTTTTATAGACTTTTTGTGAACTAACGCGTACAAATTCCGTCATTTCAGTACAGTTAACAGTAACTTAATTTTAATTTATATCAGCGACGTGAATCCTTTGAGAATAGAGTTAAGACTGCAAGTTTTTATGGTTTCGAAGCTACATAGTTATGTGTTTAAATCAAAAAAAGTATGTACTTTTAAATTTTCATGTTGCTATCCTTTGACTTTGAAAAAAAAAGTAATTCCTACAGAAAAAAAGTACTTGCTACTTTTTATGCATACGGAATAAAGTATTTACTGAAAAAGTTCATCCGAAAAAAGTAAGTACTGTGGCCTCAAGTAAATACTTTATTTTCAGCATTTACTGCATTTTTATGCATATCAAAAAAAGTAATTACTTAGAAATTCTCAAGTAAAAGCATTTACTATCTTTTATGCATATCACCCATTGGGTGATATGCATAAAACGGAAGTATTTACTACAAGTAAAAGATAATAGTAAATACTATAACTTAAAGCAAATGGTTAAATTTAAAGTATTTACTTCATTCCATATGCATAAAGTTTAGTACTTACTAACTGGCAAATACTTTCAGTATATACTAAATTCATCCAAGTAAATACTAGAATTCATCGGAAATTGATAGTAAATACTTTTTTTTTCTTATCGGGTTAGTAAGCAAATAGTTTTTTGCCAGATTAACCGTTTAATCCCTATATTAAATTACTGTTGCCCTTCTTGTTGTTTTGTAAACATCTGTTCATGAAATTTTATCAATCATTAATTTATTGAAAGTCGAATGAGCAACAATGAAGAACGAAGGTTTGTCAATAAGCCAAATGCACCTAGTTTTTGTGCGTATTTTAAAAGTACATAGTGTTCTTATGAATAAGTCGCAGCAACCGGCAGTAAAAAAAGCGAAGTCAGAGGCACAATAAATTTCTAAGCATTCAAGTTAAAAATAAGTTCTGCTAACTCCAATCTTTTGATTTGACCAGATCTTCGGGTTTCAAGTACACTGGCCATTACGTGTTCCCATTTTCTCTGCTCTCTGATAGTAAATCGAAATTGTTGTCATCTCTGAAGTATTTTCCAATATTGTGCAAAACGAAACAAGCGACAATTATATTTGGAACGTTTTCTATGTGAAGGCGTATGCAATTTTGTGAGATTGGAAATCTTTTCTTCACTTGGCCAAAACATCTTTCAATTATGACCCTTTCTTTTGAATGCAGTTTGTTGAAAGCTCTTTCTTGGTTACTCGTTGGGTTTTTAAAGGGTGTCGTTAGCCAAGGTGTGATCCTATATCCTTCGTCTCCCAGTAAAACAATGTTAGTGGAGTTTCTCATAATGGGTTCCACAGCACTGTTTCTCCAAATTCTGGAATCGTGAACTGAGCCCGGCTATCGGCAATCAACACTTGTAAAATATTCCATTGAATTACAAGTTGCCTGGATATTGATGGAAGCATATCCTTTTCGGTTAATGTATTCTTCCGAATGAAATCTAGGTTGTAATATTTCCACGTGAATACAGTCCAAGGCTCCTATGCATAATGGGAACCTGTATTTGCTTAGCCAATCATTTTTTGCTCCCAGCTGTTCTTCATAGCTCGATGGAAATTTTATCCAATGAGAAGCTTTGTCTTTTATTAATTTTGCAACAAAATTAACTGTTCTGGATGCAGTACTCTGATGAACGCCTATATCTTCACCAACGCCAATCTTTATCTTTTCTTGATGAGTGATTGCCCCTCCTCTTGTTTCAGTTTGAGCTCCTTAAAAAGTATTATATATATGAACCATTTGTTCAACATAAGACTCTATATAAACTTGGCGACTAAGGGCAAGTTTTAAAACTTCGCCAGTAACTAAAAACCACTAACTCCTTTAACTAACGGAAGCCTATTGGTATAGTATCGCAATATACATATATGTATAACAGTTTTCATAAGTGTTTGCTTCTTGTAAAATTATAAATTATATTTTTAAGTTAACAGGCGTATAAGAAAATAGAAAGTTTTACACCATTTCCGCGAACTAAGAAAAGGCTCCAAATAGTAAGGGTGTGTCAAGTTTTAAAACTACAAATTACGATTTTGCAATGACTTACCAATGAAGTATTCACTTAACCAATCTACGTTTTCCCTCTCAAAACGATAGAGTTGTTTAAAATTTGATTCTGAACCCGATCTTCGACTTTTATAGACTTTTTGTGAACTAACGCGTACAAATTCCGCCATTTCAGTACAGTCAACAGTAACTTAATTTTAATTTATATCAGCGACGTGAATCCTTTGAGAATAGAGCTAAGACTGTAAGTTTTTATGGTTTCGAAGCTACATAGTTATGTGTTTAAATCAAAAAAGTATGTACTTTTAAATTTTCATGTTGCTATCCTTTGACTTTGAAAAAAAGAAGTAATTCCTATAGAAAAAAAGTACTTGCTACTTTTTATGCATACGGAATAAAGTATTTACTGAAAAAGTTCATCCGAAAAAAGTAAGTACTGTGGCCTCAAGTAAATACTTTATTTTCAGCATTTACTGCATTTTTATGCATATCAAAAAAAGTAATTACTTAGAAATTCTCAAGTAAAAGCATTTACTATCTTTTATGCATATCACCCATTGTTTCTTAAGTCGTTCGAAACTATTGACGAAGGGAAGGGTATTTGTATATAGCGACACGAGTCAGCCAAAACTAAAAAAAAATTGAGGCATGATTTGCTAGGATATAAAGATTAAAAATTTGTGTGTGACCTTATGTCTAGAATCCGGCTTGATGGATTTTTATACATTTTTTTAATAAAAAGGGACTTTTTGTAGATGGCTTAGAAAAAAAAAATTAAGATCCGTTCTAGACGTTTGCAGAGCTACATAGCAACAAGTGTTTTTTTTTTTTAGGTAATGTTTTCGTTTCATTGGAATTTGTTCCAAAGAATAGGTACATTGGAATAGGTACATTATAAAAAATCGTTTATAAAGAATAAGAAAAGTAAATGGTGAAAAAAGTGAGTGACATGTTACAGTGAACTCTCTCACAGCCGGACACTCAGAGCACTGAAAAAATTGTCATGCTTGAAAAACTCAAAAAATCGCATTTTTTTAAATCTTTGTATTTTTTGTTTAGCCTTCAAAAATATTGTAAATTAGACAATTGTTATGGGCGGCATGCGCCCTTTTGCTTCTATGTTTTGAAAGTTCAATCGCTTCAAAAAATATTAAAAATTGGCCAATTGCTAGGGGCGGCGTGCGCCCTTTTGCTTGTATGTTTTGAAAGTTCAATCCCTTCAAAAAAAATTATATAAATTGGCCAAGCGCAAGCCGCCCCTAGCAGCCTTGCCGCCCCGGGCTGTAGCCCTTTTAGTCCTAGGGTAAATACGCCCCTGGTTGGATCTATGATGTTTTCGACGAAAAAATTGGAAAAGAATATAAAAATTCCGAAAATGAATGTAAATAAAGAGAAGGTGGAATGGCTTTAAATTCTATGCCTAAGAATTCTGAAAGAGATACCTTTCAATATGTTTTACAAACACAGTAATAACGAAGACGTGCTTTTTGATACTGTGATTTTGAAAAAAAGAACGTCTGCACTCATCACAGATCTCGAACTATTGTTTCCAAAAGGGAATGCCTTAAGTGAAACAAAAAAGAAAGACTTATTAGAGTTACTAAATTTATTTCACCGAATTACCACGACTTTTATAAAAAAATGAAAACTATTTCTATGGACAGATACGTTGGGCTGGTTAAGTTCGTACATGACGAAGAAGAATGAAAGTAAATTAGACATTTAATGTGCATTTGGGAAAAAAGAAAAAGCTATGGGTGAACTCGTGCAACTTCATTTTCACACGATTAAATATCATAGCATAAGCTTGATTGCTCAATTTTTTTGACATACTATTTACCCAATATTAGTGTACGTCTATTGACCGCCACACACTGCTTGTTGTCAGCTCGCTTAAATAATAAAATAAAAAATAAAAATAAATATGGTCTCCATTTACTAGTGCAGTGACGTTCTTGCTTAAATTCCTGAGCAAAGAACATAGCACAATCCTTTCTTTTTTTATGTTATGTATATATATATATGGGCCCTTTCCACAAACCTTGCACAGGGCGCAAGTTTGACTGGAGTCGTTCCTGGATATCCCACTAGTTATGCCATAACTGAAGTTTATTAACTATTTTTTTGAATAGGAAGCTAATAACAAACATTTCTTTTCCGTTAACTTTTCAAACCGTGATTTTCTCAATAAGTGAATATTGGAGTTACGCCACTTCTGCTCTAAATGCCTCATATTGTCAATCTACTTAACGTAGGAATCTTCCGAGTTAACGAATTATTTAAAATATTTGGCATTCAGTTGATTCCGACTACGAAAAAAAACAAGATATGAAAAAAGCTTAAAAAGATCAGGTACTTGTTGATTGAAAAAGTCAATATTTTGGTGAGATTTTACTCTAAGAATAGTTTTTGATATTTTTAGTAATAATTTTGTTAATGGCAAACAGCAATGGGTAGGGCGAAAAACTGCACTGTTCTTTGCTCAGGAAGAACGCGAAGCCCTTTTGTGCATACATATGTAACAGCGGAGAATCAATTTGAAAAATAGCAACAGTCATCGGACGCTCTGCAAGAATGGTAATGGTATGCAATGATATTAATTCAAGAAAAACTAAAGAAACCAGAGGGCGTCCATCTAAAATGTCTATGAGACAGAATCAAGTTGGTGAGAAAAGCCAAAGCGCGAAAGCGCATCTTTTTGTGTCTTCAAATGATCTGCAGCGAGAAATAGAAAAGCAAATGAGTGCCAGAACTCTCCATTGCTAAAAGAAATACATACCCAGATTCGGATTAGTTTTGCCAAAATATACCATATAGGTAAAAGACGATCGCCTTAAGGCCATGAAACAGTGGAGGAATATACTTTGTATTGACGAAACGAAAATAAATTAATTTGGGGTGGATAGTAAATAAGCCGCCCAAAATGTGAAGCTAACAACCCGAGGTAACCGAAAAGCATAGACGTGGCAGCATAAATCTATGGAATTGTTTGGCTTGGTAGGGAGTTTGTCCAATTTTTCTTATAGATACTATTGTAGTATTTTTGCTAGGTTCGTTAAATAACACTTATTACTCTTTTTAGTATTTCTTCTTTATTCACACTTTCCAATTCAAAACAGTAAATCTCAATTTATAAACAACTCAAATACTTTTATTCAAATTTAAATCACACTTGTTTAATAACACAATCCAATAAGCAATACTTTTGCACACTTTCATAATCCAAAATCAACTGTGTCTCGCTCACCGTGAACACTCCCTTATATACTCAAATTAGTTGTTCTCGAAAGTTCTTGTCTTGGAATGTTCTAGATGGTTGGAATAAGGGGAAATACATTTGACATTGGAAAAGAGCTTTTTGTTTCTTCCATAAATTAGATATGCAATTTTCCAACAGATGGCGCTGTAGTAGTATAAAGGTCTGTTCACAACATTGCCCCCTTCTTAAGATTGTTCGTCCCGAACAATTCTATCTCCAGCTTCGCCACTGTATCGGTGCAGTCGATCACTATGCACAACTTTTAACTTTTCTCGTGACCCTCTTTGAATTCGGTAAACGACATCATTGATTTTCGTGACGACAGTATAAGGGCCTTCCCAGTTTTGTTGAAGTTTCGGCGACAATCCCTTTTGACGGTGTGGATTATAGAGCCATACACGATCTCCTACTTGGAATCCTGTCGTGTTTGCTCTTGTGTCGTACCTTGTCTTCATTCGATTGCTGTAAGTGCTCATTCTAGTCCTGGTCCTTTCGTGGATGTCGATTAGCCTCTCTTTCAGGTCACTCACGTAATCCCCTGTTTCCTGAGACTCTTGTGATGGGTGTCCAAACCTTAACTCACTAGGCAGCCGTATGCTTCTTCCGAACAGGATTTCAGATGGTGTTTGTCCTGTTGAGCTATGTACTGCACTCCGATAGGCCATCAAAAATATTGGTATGTGCCTATCCCAGTTTCTTTGGTAGTCGCCTACGACCTTAGTGAGGTGCTCTTTTAAGGTCCTGTTGAATCTCTCGACCATTCCATCAGATTACGGGTGAAGTGGTGTGGTTCCCGTTTTCTTAATGCCAAGAAACGCGCAGACCTCTTGGAATATGTTTGACTCAAAGTTCCTTCCTTGGTCAGAATGTAGCTCCATAGGCACACCGAACCTGCTTACCCAGTTAGACACAATCTGGTCGGCCACGGTTTTGGCTTATTGGTTCGGGATAGCGTATGTCTCAGGCCATTTGCTGAAGTAATCCATTACCACCAGAATGTATTTGTTTCCAGCATTCGTTTCCGGAAATGGGCCAGCCACATCAACAGCAATCCTTTCAAACGGTGAGCCAACATTATACTGCATCATTTTTGCTTGCAGTTTTCTACCAGGTCCTTTGGTTGCCGCACAAGCCTCACAATTTCGGCACCACTTTTTAACGTCGTCTCTTACATGCAACCAGTAGAATCGTTGTCTTACTTTTTCTAACATCTTGTTGATTCCCAAATGGCCTCCTGAACGTCCATCATGAATCTCTCGAAGAACCTCTTTGATTTTCGATTGAGGTAACACAAGCTGCATCACATAGGATTTACCATCAGCGGACTCCCATTTTCGCCGAAGAACACCTTCTCGCACATGAAGTGAGTCCCATTGTGCCCAAAAGGCCTTAAAATTAGGACTCCTATGGGAAATGTCATTCCATGCGGGTTTTTCTTCATTTTCTTTCCATGCGAGAAGAGGTTCAATGTCGGGGTCTTCTTGTTGAGCAGATCTTATTTCTTCATTGCTCCATCCACAAATGGGGTCAGCCCTTATTCGCAGAGTGTTGATGGCGACCATGCGTTTGTTGCCATTTGACGTTGCCTCGATAGTCAGACTTCTATTGTTTTGTTTGGTCTGAGAAACCTGGATGGTGTTTTTGGGGCCATCGATACCAGAAACCAGCTTCTGTCCCTCGAAGTTGGTTCTTACTCGTTTCTTTGTTGGTAAACTTGTTCGGGAAGTAACACTGGTGTTCTTGTTACCTTGTTCTGAGTTTGAAACTCCGTGTCCACAACGTTGAAAAGCTCTTCTTGGTGGTAATCGACATTGACGCTGTAAATGTCCGGCCTTGTTGCAATTCCAGCATTTTGTAAGTCCGTTTCGTTGGTTCCTTTGGACATTTGTTCTTTGGCATGAGCATTCTTCAACAATGGCTTCTCTAAGTCGATGTACTCCGTGAGAAGCTTGCTCAGCTGCTTCCATTATCAAGGCAAACGCTAATGTTTCAGAAAGCGTTCGTTTTCCAGCAGTTCGCACGGCCCTTTGAAGATGTATGTCGGAAATGGTGCGAACAAATGCCTCAACTGCAAACTGGTTACGGATTTCTTCTCCAACATCTGGATATGCAAGATGAACAAGCCTTTCAATGTCTGCTTGTAGCTGTTGTAGAGTTTCGCCCCTCTTCTGAACTCTGGAATAGAGTCGTGCCTTGAAGACTTCTTTCATATGGCTATTGCCAAAGCGTTTGTCTATAGCCTCAACCAAGTAATTAAAGTCGCCGCTCTTATCTGCTGGTATGGTAAGCAATAACTCAGCAGCTGCTCCTCTAATAGCAAGGGTTAGAGCTATACACTTGTCAGCCTCATCCCAGCCATTTGCTGTAGAAGCTGCCTCAAATTGCTTCTTGTAATTTTATATTGACCAAGAAGTTTGTCCATCAAAGGTTGGAGGTTGCATCTCCTTTTTCCTCAAGGTTTCTCCAGAACTTTCCCGAATCTTTATATTTCGAATGCGATCTAGCTCTTTTGAAAACGTCTCCATTTTGTTGTCGACTTGATTTTCTAGCATTGAAACACGTTCATCAAGTGCAGACACATTATTCTCGATGTTAACAAGCTTGCCTTCTAGCATGTTTCTCTGCTCTTTGAGAAGGTCCTTTTGTTCGTTATGCTGTTTGTCAAGGTGTTCGAGAATTTTCTTTTGTTCATTTTTCTGTTCATTTCGTTGTTCTTCGAGACGTTCGAGAACATTCTTTTGTTCATTTCGTTGTTCTTCGAGACGTTCGAGAACATTCTTTTGTTCGTTTTTCTGTTCATTGAAACGTTCGTTTTGTTCATTTCGTTGCTCTTCGAAACGTTGAAGCAAAAGACTAATCATATTTGAAACATCTACATTTTTACTTACGTCTGCTTCCTCAGCGTCAGCTTCAAAGACGAAAATGTCCGGGTCTTCATTTTGTTGTTTCAAATATTCGGCCAAACGCAGAACAAGCTCATTTTTCGATCCTGCTCTAGAAAGTTCTCGCTTGCCTAATTCACTTTTCAGCTCATTACAGTTGAGCTCTTTTAGTAACTTGCTCATTTTTTTATTTTACTATTTTTTTTTCTACACTTCACTGCACAATAAGTTTTATTCCACTTTTCTGACACCAATGTAATATTTTGCTAGGTTCTTTAAATAAAACTTATTACTCTTTTTAGTGTTTCTTCTTTATTCACACTTTCCAATTCAAAACAGTAAATCTCAATTTATAAACAACTCAAATACTTTTATTCAAATTTAAATCACACTTGTTTAATAACACAATCCAATAAGCAATACTTTTGCACACTTTCATAATCCAAAATCAACTGTGTCTCGCTCACCGTGAACACTCCCTTATATACTCAAATTAGTTGTTCTCGAAAGTTCTTGTCTTGGAATGTTCTAGATGGTTGGAATAAGGGGAAATACATTTGACATTGGAAAAGAGCTTTTTGTTTCTTCCATAAATTAGATATGCAATTTTCCAACAGATGGCGCTGTAGTAGTATAAAGGTCTGTTCACAACACTATCATGACAAAGGAGTCGTATGGAAAATACCTCATACTCGTACTACAACAAAATAACGTTACCAAGCGTACTGGAAATTAAACAAAGCATTGGTTTCAATGGAATAAATTGGACGTTATGGAGTGATCTCTGGAGTGAGCTAAAGATTGAAGTTTGGTAAAAAGAAACCTTCAAACAGAGCGGATCTATGAAGTTTGGTATTCGATTCTCAAAGAAAAATGACAAAAGTTGATAGAATCGAATGCATGCAGTTTTTAAAAATGAAGGGTTTCCAAAAAAATATTAAATTGTATGTCCTAATAAATAAAGATAAATGACATTGGTTATCAGTAGGCTTCGGATTCTCATGCACTTAAAATCTGAAAATATGCGCTCAAAATATGCGCTTAAAAATGCAAAATATGCATTTAAAATATGCACTTAAAACCAATTCAACTTAATTTCTATTCAATATAAAAACACATTTTCTTCATCTGTAAAAATAAGTTAAATTGTTTATTTTTATTAAAATAAAATAATATCTTAAGACGAAGTCTTCGATTCATTTTTCTATAAGAGCGGATTCCAAACATATGAAGTGTGCGGGATTTTGAAAAAAGTGGAGTAGATTTTATTTTGTGGTAGAAAATTTATATTTTGGGAAAAGTGCAGTTGATCTACTGCAATTGCAGCAAAGTGGCACCGCTGCGAGAAACGTCAATTAATGGCTTCAAGAAACAACGGCACAACGAAGTACCTACCTATATTCGTATATGGTGTGGTAGACTCAAAAACTAAGCATGAGTGCATCAGTCAACATTTTTCAGTTTATATGTAGTGGTTTATGTGTAGTCGCAACCGAAAACAGTTGGCTGTTGTACATGAAACGTGTTAAGCTTTATGCGCGAAACAGATTAAACCAGCAACAGCACCAGCGCCGTTAACAGCAAACAGCACGCTGGCCAGCAAATACTTTTCAAACAAATTAAACCAGCAATTTTTTGACATTTATACGTCTTATTGTTGTTGCATTTTGTGTTATTGTAACCAGCAACAGCAAATTTTGGATTTTGACTAAACGACGCTGTTGACGTTGCTGGTGCTGGTCTATTTTGTGTTGAACGATTTGGGTCTAAAACAATGTCTTCTGCTGTTGCTGGTGACGTTGCTGGTGCTCGTTTAATCTGTTTCGCGGCTTATGCGCGAAACAGATTAAACCAGCAACAGCACCAGCATCGCCAACAGCAAACAGCACGCTGACCAGCAAACATTTCTCAAACACATTGCCACCAGCAACGTCATTTCATTTGTTTGACATTTCATATCGAAAAAAAGTTTTTCATTGTGGTTCCACTGAATATTGCAGTGGAAAAGTTGACAACACAGCACCAGCAAGAGCAAATTTAGGACTTTGGCCTAACGACGCTGTTGGCGTTGCTGTTGCTGTTCTTATGTGTGTTGAACAATTGAAATACATTGGCTCTAAATTAATGGCGGCCGCTGTTGCTGTTGACGGTGCTGTTGCTGGTTCAATCTGTTCCGCGCTTTAAGCTTTACCACATTATACCCACACACTTTCATTTTTGATAGATGATCGTTTAAATTTCGATCTCATTTATACAGTTTCAAACACACAGACTTAATTTTTTTTCATTTCAATATTTTGCCGGCACAATCTAGTCAAGTTAATATATGCACCTCTGTTTATATAATGCTTTATATTATGGTTCAAGATTCTGAAATGAATAAAAGAAATAGATAATAGATAGTCTTAAGGTTCGTTTGCACTGACATAAAATTTATATTTTTTTTACTGTCTAGTTTAGTTTTTGAACAATATAGGTAGGTACTCTAAAAATATAAATTTATTATAAAAAAATATGAAAAATTTTGCAAAATATGCATTTATAGTAAAATATGCACCAAAAAATGCAAAATATGCATTTATAGTAAAATATGCAAAAATATGCACTAACGGTTAAATGCCATTTTAAAGCAAATTTCTTGATTCGTATACATAATTAGTTGCTTTGCTTCCAAGGTGTTCCTAAAAAAATATGCATTTGCATGGAAATCCGAACCCTAGTTATCAGAATGTCTTGTATTTTGTTAACTACACTGCCGGACAAAATTAGAGGAACGCATGAAAAAAGTGAAAAATCTTGGTTTATTTTCATTTCATCTTTATTTTTTTGATATGGATTTTTTGATATAACTTGATTAATTTAGAGTTACTTGAAATAAAAAAAAATCTGCTACTTGTTTTCCTTAAAAAAAAAAACACACAAACCTAAAAAAAAGGAAATTCTGCAAAAAAAAATAATTTTCATTGATTTACAAAACTTGAAGTATTCCTTTGAAGTTTATTGAAAGTGGGGATGTGTTTGTACTTAGTATTCCCTCCTCTTGCTCTGAGGACAGAAATAAGTCTCCTTGGCATACTTCTGATTACATTATCAATGTTTTGCTGGGGTATTTGCTCTCAAGCTTCAAGTCAAGCACTTTTTAGCTCCTCTATGTTTGATGGACTCGGATTTTTCTCCTTTAATTGTCTACCAAGCATGTCCCAGACATGCTCGATGGAATTCAAATCAGGAGAGCAGGCTGGCCAGTCTAAGGTGTTCAGGTGGGCATCTGGAAGATACTCCGAAACTCTATTCGCAGTGTGGGGACAAGCGTTAACCTGTATTAAGATGAAATTTTCGCCAATACTTGGTACAAATGGCA
Source organism: Chrysotoxum bicinctum (assembly GCA_911387755.1). Lineage (NCBI taxonomy): Eukaryota > Metazoa > Arthropoda > Insecta > Diptera > Syrphidae > Chrysotoxum > Chrysotoxum bicinctum. The sequence continues at coordinate 23,277,825 of OU426988.1, read as the reverse complement.
CAACAACTTCTTGCAAAATATCCCTCACATACCACTCTGCTGTCAAAGACCCATTCTCAACCACAGGTAACTCCGTGCGGGCTCCCAAACATATGCCACCCCAAACCATTATGGAACCTCCACCATAAGCAACTCGAGGAATGATGTTGCATTGTGCATACCGCTCATTTGATCTTCCGTACATTTTGCCCCGCCTGTCGTCCGGCTTGAGGCAAAATCTGGACTCATCAGTGAAGAGCACTTGTTGCCAGTCGTCCTTAAACCAGTTTATATGGTTACGTGCGAAGGCAACATGCGCTACTCTATATGGCGCCTGGTGAGAAGGGGAGCTCTTACTGGCCTGCACGGTTTTAATCCAGAATCCTTGAGTCTTCTTCTTACAGTTTTGGACGAAATTCTTACATTTCGCACTTCCAGAAGTCTGTTCCTAGCCTCAATTGACGTCGCGGACCTGTTTCTGAGGACATACATATGTACATAGGTCAAAATAAATCTGTCGTCTCTTTGCGTCGTGACCTTTTTCCTGCCTTATCCGAGATTCCTTTTCAGAGAACCGGTTTCTCTATACCTTTTCACATTTCGAAAAATAACGGATTTTGACACATTTAGCCTTGAGGCCACTTCATGGTACAAAAAGCCATTCTCGATCAAACAGGGGGCCTGGGCAACTTGAAATCTGGCATTTTTGCTTTAATTAACTACATTTGTCATAAACAATATTCCAGTAGGACTTTGATAACATTAAACGAAAGAAAAGCCGAAAAAAAACACATGAAACTCAAACTTGTGCAAACGCTTTAACAATCAAATTTTTAATGACTGCATTTTAATTGTTTTCATTTTTTTCCGTTAGCCAAATGATGTCAAATCTGACAGCTATAGATCACTATACTTACTATGGGAACAATTGCTTTTATAAAAAATACAAACAAACTATCCCGTTAGTCTATATTTGACCATGAGATAGAGAACATGCATCCTTCCTCTAATTTTGTCCGGCAGTGTAGATCAGGTGTTGCTTCTTTTAGGCCCTCATTATGAATAGCGAATCCAACTAAAAACCTTGCAAATTCGATACATTCTTCTTATGAATAGCGACTCGCTTGAATTAAGTTCTCTTCAGAAACGAAAATGATAATTTAATATTTCAAGAACTAGTGCAAATCAATTGCCGAAGCTTGTAGAATTGATGGGAAAAACCGTTATAACTAAGAGCATACTTTGGTTCAATAAAAAAAATCCAAAAATATTATAAGGAACAATTTGCAACAATATAAATCAATTTTCTTGGTCTTCCGCCAAAAGAAAAGACTGACATTATAGTTTTTTTAGTTACAATTTTATCACCCTTATACATATTACGGTTGTCAAAGATCAATAAATTGAAAATAGATAAAATTTATCACTAAATTAATTGACAAATCGGTATTATGAACTCCATTTGATTAATTTTTGATCCAATGTAAACAACGATCCGAAATCTATCGTGAAAAGTGCCTATTTTTACAGACGCACACAGGGGCCCATTGCCAATTGGGGGAAATTAAAAAACAATTAGCTGGGTCGTAAGGTTATTTACCCAAACTGTACAAACACGTGATAATTTTGATAATACTGTTTGCATTTTGACCTAGTCATTCGTTTGAACTTGTGCATTGTGAGAAGTGATTATAACAGTTGTAATTATATCGAAAAATCGAACAAGTGTTCTAGTGAAATATTTAGCAGTGCTTTAATTTATAAGTATATGTATATTATATTATATATGTAAGCGATATTAATGTAAAATTATAGTTCGATGTGAATAATTAAAATTTTTGTGAATATTTAAAAGTTGGGTGTGGTTTAAGAACAAAAAAAAAATTTTCCGTTTTTTCATCTAAAGTTCTACTTATGAACATGTCATAACATGTCTTCGAATTACGTCTTATTTGTAAGTGTATCATGTGTTCTTGTAGAAACATTAAAAAAAATCTGCGGAATCGTGCACTTTTTGAAAATTTCGCTTTTCGAATGGGTTGGGATCTTGACTTATAAAAAAATGATTTTTTTTTTTTTTAATTTTTTTTTTTAGGCTCAGGGTCAAGTGATATTTTTTATTACGAGGCGATCATTATTTGAATATATGAAGCAATTAGGCGATGTCATATTACTCAATCTGTAAATTTGAGGGAATTCATTGTTAATCGTACTAAATGCCCAAGCCATTGTAAGCCTGTGCTGCAAAAGCGGATTTCATTTTTTATGTCTGATTTCAAAAAAGATGGCAAAAATATTATAGAAGAGAGGATAGGTTTCTTATGTCTAATAAATCTTGGCTCGAATCTTCTATCAGTTTCAAGAATTATACCGGTATTGATAAAAAATGTGGTCGCCCTAGAAAAAGTTTCGACGAAGCTTCAGAACGGACCAAACGCCAAAAGACTGAAGATTTGAGACAGAAACACTCATCTGAAGAACTAACATTTACGATCTTCGGGTCAAGTTGAAAGTTGAAACATCTATAGTTGTCAGGGAAGTGACCACAAATTCACCCAAAAGAGCTGCCAAATACAGGTTGGCACACAAAAAATTTGAAGGCGATAAAAAAAAAACAATTTTCTGGGAGGGAAGCTCTGTCGATGTTCGTTGAAGCCAAACTTACCAGACATCAATACAATTTAATAAGATTAAACGATCAATCCAAGTTTCCATCTTATAAAAAAATCCAACTTGCCAAAGAGGAGTGCAGGCTTTACTTAATCACGCAGTCAATCGACTATTAGATGCTCAGAAAGAAGTTTTGCATAGCCCGACAAACAGATACTTTAAAAAATTTTAAGCTTATATGTAAGTGGGGCTTGGATGGTTCGGCACAAACAACATTTTTCTGACCCAAATGCTAAAGACTCTAGTATCTTCATAGTATCCCTAGTACCTATACGATTGCTCTCAAACAATCCAAGAGAGCAGCAGCAATTAATTATTTGGTAAAATGAAAGACCTTCATCAACACGATACTGCAGACCAATTAAGTTTATTTTTCAACATGAAACAACAGAATTAGCCAAAAACTAGGTTGAAATAATGCGGAATGCAAATTGAAGAACTACAGCAAGTGACATACCGCATGAATAACATCGAAACACATGTTACAAAATTGCTATGTTTCTTACAATGGTAGATGGAAAGATTTGTAATGCCATAACAGACACCAAATCGACACAAAGATGCTTTGTATGCGGACTCACTTCTTAAGATTTCAATAACATTGAAAAAGTATCCGACACAAATATAATAGACACTTCTCGACTAGAATTCGGATTATAATTATAATTATCTGTGATCCATGCCTGGATACGGTTCTTCGAATGTTTGTTACATCTTAGTTACAAACTACCTCTGATGAAGTGGCAAACTCGTGGAGTGGAAGATAAGAAAATCGTTGCTGACAGAAAAAAAGAATTTCAAAGCAAATTTAAAACTGAGATGGGATTGGTAGTCGATAAGCCAAAACCTGGGTTTAGAAGCAGTAATGATGGGAATACGGGTAGGAGATTTTTCAGCGATCCAGAAGTTGCAGCAAAAATTACTGGGTTGGATATTGAAGTTATCAAACGGTTTAAAGTGGTATTGCAAACAATAGCTAGTACAGATGAAATTAATGTGGACAAGTTCCAAAAATATGCTATGGGGACTGCAAGATTGTTTGTGGAAAAATATGATTGGTACCCAATGCCACCCTCAATAGTTGCTGGCGACTCCAAAATTACAAGCTACAAGGTTAAAATACTAAATTGTAAGCTTTCCTAAGTTTTTAAATCATGAATATCTTGGCTCCCGTTTGTCGTAATGGACTAATTTTTTTTTTAATTTGAAGAAAATTAGCAGGACTATAAAACAAAAATCCAAAACTGAAAAGTATTTACCGTGAAATACAGATTTTTTCTCAATAACTATGAAAAAAAGGTATTAAAAACAAGAAAAAAAACGTTGAAACCAACGGTAACTTTTTATATTTTTGCTCAAACATATTAAATTAAATGCAAGTTGATAGAAAATATTGTTATTAGTAATACAGTTTTTTATTTTCACTTTGCGACATACTGGGGCTGAGATATTAATTAAAACATAAAACCATAGAATGCGTGAATGCGCTGACTTGCCTATGTTCAATAATTTATTACTCGGCTTTCGTTCATCGTAGAGTGTTGAATTTTTTTTAAATTGTAGGGAATTACAAGAACTTTAATAATAAAATATAAAAATTTCATCGTTAAATGAGCTTTTTTCTTAATAATCACGAAAAAGTGATTTTTAAACAACAAAAAATTTGTTTAACTTACTATAACTTTTTTTTTCATTTGTTTAAACAAATGTTTTTTTTAGAACATAATAGATAATGTTATTAGGAATAAATACATGTTTAATTTTTGTTTGTACGAGATAGTGGAGCCGAGATATTCGCAAATTACCAAAAAATGACACAAAACACATTTTTACCAATAACTTTGGTAAAAAAAGTTGTCATGTGGTGCAAATTTGGTTTTAAGCTTTTCTCATAAGCACCTAGCGATCCATGAAAAAAAAATTGACCATGCCTCTGCGCGCAAGGTCAGGCCCTTTTTCATGACGCTTTGACTGGACTAGAATAACAAGGAAAAATTGTGTGAAAGTTGAAACTCTAATGTACGGTGCCTTCAATTCTGTTCAACCAACGGGTTGGATCTAGTTGTTGGCCGTTGCTCAACGAATTGCGCAACAAGTGTACGAGCTCGGGTTGCTCGTTGAAAATGTTCGATCAACACGTTGAGCAACATTTTCAAGATAATGTGTTGCACATTATTTGTTCAACGCGTTGATCAACTTTTTAATTTTATTTGGGATTTCTCAACGTAATATTGTATTCGTTGCGTTGGTTGCAGTGAAATGTGTCTACGTTGCCATGAACTTGCAGCTATTGCAACTTGCAAACTGTAGTTTATTTTGGTTTTTCGTCATGGAAGGTGATAAAAAAACAGAGTGGACCACGGAAGTAATTTTGGAATTGATTTCAGCAATTGAGGAAAAGCCCAATATATGGGACATTAAGAGCCCCTCTTATAAAAATCGAGATGCCAGGGAATTTGCTTGGTCTCAAATTTCCTCGAAAATGATATTGCCTAAATCGGAAGTAAATGATAAATGAAGACTTTTGAGGCAACAATTTCGAGTAAGTTTTGATTAAATTTTCTTTTATTACATATTATGATTGGATTCACACAAATATTTATATAAATTTTCTTGCAGAACGCACTGGCCAAAATGGCAAAATTTAAAAGTGGAATGGCAGCAAAAAAAAACAAAACCACCAAATGAATTTTTTTCGGCTATGCAGTTCATGAATCCTATCGTGGATCTCGCATCCCATCACCGTGAGTCAAATTTGGTAAGTTTAGTTAATTTCTATTTGTGTTTCTGAGAAACCACAGGACTTATATTGCCAGTGCACCTCACCCTTTTCGGAAATAAAATATTTTTTAAATTCGTCTCGATTCCTGAACACTCGATGGTACCTGGAAATAATCAAATAATTTTATTTATTTATAATTTCAGCCTTAGACAGTTTTGTCTTCAACGGCTTCATCGACAGATTTAGACACTGTGGACGAAGCCTTCGAAGTATATTATGTGTCTGACATTGAAAATTCAACGCCATCGCCACCACCAATACCAACACCTTCTCCGCCAGGACCTTCTGTGCCAAAGCGAGCCCGCAGAAATAATTCGGATGACATGTATCGAGCGGAAGTGACAAAGGCAATGGACATCGTGAATGCGGGAGACGAAAGTTCGGAGCATATTTGGGCTCGATATGTCGGATCAGTAATGACAGGCTATCCAAACCCTGACGCAGTGCGTCGATTTATATTTATAGTCAACCGATGGGTGGAACAGCTTGAGATGGGAGACTTTGATGCTCCCTTGGAATCAGGGCGAAACCTGCTTATCTGCGAAGATCCTCTCATACATAACCGAGAAGTTCATTCAGAACAAATTCAGATTCATTCAGAGGACTCGTCTCCCCTACACAATGTCAAGATCGATGACTCTTCCTCGTCATCGTCTTTGTAAAAAAGATAATTTTTAAATAAAAAAAAATATCTTTAAATAGTCGTCTTTCAATGTATTATAAATTGCTTCACAGGTTTCATGAACGATATGCGAAATCGTACTGTCTGCTATTCTTGAAATAAATCGTAGGCTGCTAAAACTCTCGCCGGTGGCCAAATAACGAACAGTAACTGCAAGGCGCTGACCAGGTGAAATCGCTTTTCGGAACCGTGTATCTTGCTTCCTTAATAACGGCGACACAAGTTTGAGAAGCAAATCAAAATCATCGAGAGTCATTCGCGTAAAGTTCTTAAAAAATGACTTTGAATTCGAATTCACGGGCGCGGTGGGATCAATCGATTTTAATTTCTCATATATTTCATTGAAAAAACAATTTTCTTCGCGACTCAAGAAAAAATCATCTACCCAGAATCGTCTTGGCTGTTTTTTCTTCCTTTGTCTTTCATTTTCTAATATTATTAATGCGGCAGCCACTTTTTTTTTTCTTAGAGGAAATCATACTCATACGAAACAAATTTAAAAATATTTTAAAGCGAAGGTGTTTGTCGACAATAAATGTATGTACCGAACTGAATACTGAAGTCAAAATTATTTCAGGTTTGACATTTGAGTTTTTTGTTTATCGTGGTGCGTTCAACGCGTTCCCCAACGAGTGATCCTTGGTTAAGTGTACGAAGGTATCAACTCGTTCATCAACCGGTTGAGCAACCATATCGAAAACGCAGTTGATCAACGCGAAAAACTTTTTTTTCTGTCAAAATCGAACAAGTTTATCAACTAGTGTACGAGGTTATTCAACATTTGAGTAAGTTGGTCAACTAGGTGTACGGAGCTATTCAACACTGGAATAAGTTTTGAGAGTTGATCAACTAGGTGTACGAGGTTAATCAACATATGGGAAAGTTGGTCAATTATCTGTATGGGGCTCCAAACGCATTTTGTTCAACTTTAGTTGCTCAACGTGAATTACGTAAGTTGCTGCACTAGTTTAAGAGGTTGTAAATTCGTTTATCCAACGAACGAGTTGAACAAAAAGTTGAACGAAGTTGGTTGAACTTATCGCGCACATAGTGGACGACCGGCATTAATCACCAAAATCGGTGAGACAAGTTATCCTCTCATTGTCAAACGTCATTTAAGACTAACACACATTTATTATTAAGAATTATAAGTTAAAATACGTGTTAAAGTTGTTTCGCCTGTATTTTGTACTTATTAATAGGGCTGTTATTATTTAAATACTAGACACGTGCTTTTAATTCATTTTCCAACAGTTTATGGCCAAATCACAATCTCGCGTTCGTCGGTCCGGCGTTAAATGGGCGTTTGATCGTATATACTCGTACGATTTTGTGTGTCAAAAAGCGCGACCGTAGCATTTGTAAAACGAAATTTAGCTTCAAACCTCGAGCGTTGACTGACATTTCCATGACATCTTTGATAAGTACCTACTTAATTGTTATATTCCAATGAATTTTGTCAACAAAGAAAAACTTTTTGCTCTTGAAAGCACATCTTTATTGCAGACAGAATGAAGACTGCATTTATGTTTATATGCACCGTACATAGGTACTGAAAAAAAATTATTATATAAATGGAATATGTTTGAAAAACAAAAGAAATATATACCTTCCTTGGTGCGCTGGCCAAGATAAGTAGGTAGGTAGGTTAGTTTTTAATTGAAAACAAAGAACTTGGCCAGCTTTGCTGGACTTTGTTATGGTTTTTTGTCTATATTTCTATCTGCTGTAATAAATTATACAAAAAGAAAATTAAGGTACTGTATAAATATGTTTGTATGTATGTATGTTGGATTGAAGGTAATTGATGGAAGGGAATTCAAATGTGGAGTGAAATCAAGTGTCTGTAAGTTAATTATGATTAAGTGTATTATCTTATTCGATATACATTACCTACAAACTGTTCAAAAGAATTGCAAGATGTGCTTCCAATGCTTTCATGATGGTGCACCGTGTCGCTATCCACGCCGGCGCCGCCGATTGTTGATTGTTTGGTGGTTCAAAGTTAATAGGGTTCATACAGCCGGGTTAAAGATTTCTGAAACAATATAATTATTTAAATAAAAACAGAACCACACTTTGTTTGATTTAATCTATATATATAAAAATCAATGCCACTTTTCGTTGTGTTTCTATAACTCAAGAACGGGCTTACCTATCCAAACCAAATTTTATAGCTCTGTTTGGACTATTTAGTAGATGGTTTATGTGAAGTTTGCACAAAATCGGTCGAGTGGTTCTTCATTTATCACATTTTTTGTAACAAATGAATTCAATAAATGTCGGATCATTTTGTTAGTGGGGATTTTGCTGTCAAATTGAAACTTATATTTTTAATTTGATTTATTCTTTTTTATATGAAGGAATAATGTCACAAGCCGGGCGAACAAATATAGGTCGGCGAACGCGTAATGCAAATGATGTGGCATTACTAAGTCGATCACAGACTGCAGATGAACGCGCACAAGCTAATGCATCGCAGTAAACGTAATGCACGAAATATGTAGATCTGTTGACCCTCTGTACCTGTACTGAACCTTGCACGCCGATCACGAATACGTCGTGCTGCTCTTTTGGCTAAAATGATGCGTGCTGCTTTTAATTAAAACAGTCCACATTGTGATGCGGCTAACTTTCCACGTGAAAAGCCCGGCATGTGTTTTGCTAATGGCAAAGTGAGATTTCCAGCAATAGAAACTCCACCCGAACCATTGTATTCATTTATTTTTGGGAGATCTCAAACGTCGAATCACTTTTTGATCCATATTCAACAACACAATTCGGCATTTCAAATGACTTCTTTTAGTACTACTAAAATTATTAGAGATAATTATGCCGACGTTTAAGGTAAAGACTTCAACATGATTGTCCCATGTTTATATCAATCTCAATCATAAAGTATTCGATAGTTTTAAAAATTCTGATCCAACATCTACCTGAAATTGCATACATGTTACAGATTCAGGGCCAGATTTATCATCAAGCTGGTTCGTTATTGCCATACCCCGACGCTGATCATCAATTTTAGCAAATTTATTTTATTGGTGATGAAAATCGTAAATTGGATCAACGTTGTGTAATTGTCTCGAATACAAGACGAGAAATTATTCGTGAGCTACAAAGGTTTTTCCATCAGCATAACGCATTAGTTCAATTGTTCAAAATTGCTTTCGATCGTATGCTATCTGATAATTACAAAATCGTAATAAGGGCTGATAGAACATCGACAATTGATGAGGTTGCAATAAATTGTAGTTCTTGGTGATCAGTTTCAATCCCGTGATATTGTACTTCATCGCAGAAAAGAGCAATTGCAACATGTTTCGGAACTTCATCGTATATGACACAATCATGCAAACCGTTTCCAATAATGCAGGTGGATTATATTTCTTGGATGCGCCTGGTGGTACAGGCAAAACGTTCGTTATGTCATTGATTTTAGCTATTCTAACTATTCGATCGGAACAGAAAATTGTGTTGGCACTTGTATCTTCGGAAATCGCTGCTACATTATTAGAAGGTGGTCGGACTGCACACTCTGCACTAAAATTGCCATTGAATGTACAGGTGATTGAAACTCCAACTTGCAATATTTCGAGAAATTATGGTATGGCAAAAGTTCTGCGATTAACGCCAATTATTTTATGGGATGAGTGTACAACAGCGAATAAAAAATCACTAGAAGCATTTAATCGAACAATGCAAGATTTACGTGGTAATCAACAGTGTTATGAATCAAGATGAGGCAATGAATTATCCAATTGAATTTTTAAATTCATTGGAACTAGCTGGTATGCCACCGCATTGCTTGAATTTGAAAGTTGGTTCTTTGATCATATTATTGCGAAATATTAATCCACCAAAACTGTGTAATGGCACCAGATTGACAGTGAAAAAGTTATTGCCAAATTTGATTAAAGCCACGATCTTAGCTGCTAAATCAAAAGGAGAAGTTTGTTTGATACCACGTATCCCTATGATTCCAACTGATATGCCATTTGAGTTCAAACGATTACAATATCCTGTGCGTTTATCATTTGCGATGTCCATCAACAAGGATCAAGGGCAAACACTTCAAGTTTGTGGAGTTAATTTGGAGGAATCATGTTTTTCACATGGTCAACTTTATGTTGCCTGTTCCAGAGTCGGTACCCCCAGCCGTTTGTTTATTCAGGCCCAAAATGGAAAAACAAAGATTATTGTTTATCCAAACGTTTTGGATTAAGTTTTAAAATAGCTAGCAATTAATAAAATATTTTTTTGTTTGAATAAATGAATTTGATGTTGCAATTAATTTTTTTTTATTATTTCACTTTTTACGTAGCGAAGCACGTACCGGGCCGCTAGTTATTTATAAAAAAAGAACTTCAATTACTTACTTCTTATTTCACTTCAATTTTCAACTTTCAAAACAAATACAAAATACGGCCGACAATGAACTGTCAAACGCCCGACCGAATAGAAAATAGATCTACTTTTGCTTTGGTCTAGCGTTGGTCTGACGTTTACGATATTACGATATAAATCGGTCGCAACGCCGGAGGTAACATTTCAGATTGCCTCATAAGAGTCTGTTGTTTTTATTCAAAATGTCAAAGCCCGACCGACCAAACGCGAGATTGTGGTTTGGTTAATAATGCCTTAAAATAATTTTTGCCAAGAATCCATGCATTTGGCCACTGTGTGTGACGTTTACATATTCTAAATAATTTGCCGCCAATCTGTATTAACATTTTTATCTTCTGTGATTTCTATTAAAAATGTTAGTAGTTTGTATGCTTAATAAACCTTGCTATTTACTTTCTATTGTTTTCTTTACTTAGGAGTAAGATCGTAAGCAACATAAAACATCTCTCCAGATTGGTCGAGCTGATGGAAGAGAGCACAAATGAAACTTCTTTCAAAGCCATACCAATTTGGAAGTCGTTACCAACTCTCAACTGGTAGCTTCGTTGTGCAAGGAATTTTGAGGTAGCTGCAAGTTTAATTATGTTCGGGATGGATTGTTGTCTTTTCAGTCGTTTTAATTTGTCATTTATATCCATAAATAAATTAAGGAAGGCTTCTTTGGAAAGTCTTAAGTTTTTTACGAATCTGAAACCGTTTCAAATTAGTTATCGTCTGAATAAAATTTAAAAAAAGATAGATTTATCTGCAAATGTGTTCTTCTAAATCCAATGGACTCGAAACATCGCATAATTTTCTTCGAAAGTGCTCCGAAGTATTTTCTTCTTAAACATCTTATTCACCTAAAAAAAGTTCTATCGAAGACATTACACATTTAAATAATTTACACGATCCGAACAAAATAATTTTATCAACAACGAGTTTCTGGTTAGCTAAAAATTTAATACCAAAATAGTATTTTGACAACGATGATACCAATTTTGTCAATTGAACCATTCACAATAGATCTTAAATCTGAAGAGCGTTCACAATTTATCAAAAATCAAATATCGTATTGATCTTTGACAACCGTAGTAAGGGCGTATATTTTTTATAGGCTTATTGAGACAAGATACTAGCTAAAACTTAAGCAAAAACTTTAGACGAACAGAAAAATGTAACGGCTATTTGTGGAGGACCATACTGCCGGATTACTCTCTCTCCTATCGAACAATCCGCTAAAGATGTGCAAAGTTTGAACTTGGCTGTTAATCCACTTGCCAAATACTTGGGTGTAAGCACACAAGGTACGCTTTCTAAGAGTCAAAATGGAAATTGAATGAAATTTTTGAGAGAAATGTACTTATCAAGAATACATTTTTTTTAGTCAATAATTTGGGAGAATAACGAAATCTCGCCGCACAAAATCGCGAATCACGAAATCTCCCCAAAAATAAAAATAAAAATCCCGCCGACAGATATTTTTGAAAATATTTGGCGGGATTTTCAATACTATTTTAGTACTATTATTTAAATATTTTATTTTGATCTATTTTTAAACAAATGGAAAGTATTTAAGGAACTGTTGGTTCGGGAAAAATTCAGTTCTTGTTAGAACTCCGAGGAGGTAAACCTCCTCCATCTTTAGAGAGCTAAGATGATTTTCAATGTTTTGGCCAATTATTTTTGGACATTCGACCAAAATATTTTTGGACTTTTGCCAAAAATATTTTTGGACATTTTGTCAAAATTATTTTTTTAACAAATTTTTTTCAAAATTTTTTTTTTCAACAATTTGTTTTTGAAAAAAATTTGATTTTTCATACATTTTTTTCAAAAATATTTCTTGACAAAAATTTTTCACCCAAGGTACTTTTAATCAAAAAAATTGCTTACATTGGCGCTTGCCAGGCGACTTAACATACCCTAAGCGGAGCGACAGAGTCGCGTGAGCGGGTTTGTCCCCGAAAAAGGAAGTTAAAATCCAAGTCCCGCGGAGCGGGCCACCCAAGGTACTGTTTGTTTATTAAACATAAACTGCAAGAACACCAATTATTGACATCATAATACTATAAGAAAAACAAATTTTTATATCTCTAAAGTTGATTTTCTGGCAAACTAAGTACCGTAGACCTATCAAAGTTGACACCTTTTTTAATGTGATTTGTGGCTAAGCCAAGCATCTTAGAGATACATATTCGTGCTCTAGAGAGTGCCACCTTTCAATCCACGTATCGCATGAAACGAAAAACAAATTTTTATCTTTAAACGCGATTTGCGGCTAAACGGAGTTTCGTAGACCCCCCAAAGGCATCTTAGCAAGTTAAAAATTGCATATTCGTGATGTAGGGAGTGATGTAGCACATGATTTTTTTAAAAACTTTTTTGGATATTTTTTTGTAATTTTCTTATTTTTTTTTTATTTTTTTGACTCAAGTTATTTTCAAGACTTCATACTTTACTTGTCTTCAGCTTTAAGCCAATCAGAGCTCGTTAAAAATTAACGAAATTAGAGCGGTTTTCTTCGTATTGATATTCCAGTACAATAGTAGGGAACTTCGTTCTCGTTGCTTCTCATTGATTCGAGTCACCATTATTATGGAAATGAAAATCCATACTGTACTGTCGATTTTGTATTGAAACGGCGGTATTTCGTGATTCGGGATTTCGTGATTCGGAATTTTTTGAATCGGGATTTTGTGATTCGGGATTTTGTGATGCGGGATTTCGTACCCAACCCAATAATATCACAACTAAAGAACACGAAACACAATCTGAATCACTTTTGGCAGCATTGATTTGAAATTGGCTAAATCATTCGACTTTAGTCGAACGTTCGATTCGCTTTTCATAATGAGAGCCTTATGTCCAACATTTTGTAGATCTCCTTAGGTTTTCAAAAAAACTTGAAAAGTACTTACCACTGTCATAGAACATTCGTGCGACCAGTCGTGCGACCCAGTCGTGTGACCCAGCCGTATGTGTTCTTTAGTTGTGATATTATTGGGTTGGGTACATCTAACTTGGTCGTACTACCGGGTACAACTTGGTCGTACGACTAATTCGTACAACTGGGTCGTACGTTTGGGCAGTACGACTGGGTCATACGACTGGGTCACACGACTGGTCGCACGACTGGTCGCACGACTGTTCTATGACAGGTCGTTGCCCTAGTGACACAAGAACGTAACTACATTTTTTACGATTTTGGACTGGGTATGCTACATTTCTTAAAATATAGCATTCTATGTATATTTTGGCAAAAAATTGTACCTTGCCGTATTTTTTTCAAAATAATTCGAAGCAAACAAACGTATGCGGCGTTACGTTTCTATGACCCAAATTCTAGAAATTTGAATGAAGATACGTTTCTATAGAAATAAGCTTTAACCGTTTGACCTGCACGTGTACTTCAAATTCAACAACTAATTGTCATGTCATCAATTAAGATTTGATTAAGCTTTTGTTGATATTGAAGTCGATACAGTTAACAGCGTTGGTCCGTTGGAAAAGAGTCAAAGCGCAAAGTGAACAACCCAAATACTGTTAAAAATGCCCCAGAAAGTGTAACACTTATTTTGACGAAGAGGCAAGACATTATTCGCATACAACTTTCTGGGAAAAGCTAAGAGACACCAAAAAAACAGATACAATATCTTACTTCGTTGATCGAAGAAATACAAAAAAGTCACTTAGAACAGTCAACATTCACGACGACGACGACGTTCGAACACAAAGTTGTTTTTCCTAATTAAAAATGGTCTACAAATTCAAAGGTTTTTCAACGTTACATTCAACGTTTCTGAAAAATTTTTAAAAAATATAGTAAGAAATAAATTAGATTGTAACGTTGTCGCATTTGCACTGGCCTAGTATAAATGCGAAAGTCATATTTAATAAAAGACGTTTCGCAGTTTAAAAGCTGACCGTATACAAGTTGGAACCAAAGAAGCTACCTATTTTATGTGGCATGAGGGAATGGCTAGAAGAGGGCCGAACGAAGTGGCATCATGTCTTTATAATTAAGTATGTATTTTAGGCAACATTGCGACGGTAAACCATTTGTCCTGATGAGTGATACTTTTGGAGGGCAGAATCGAAACGTAACCATTTTGAACTTGGACACTATAATGAAATGCGATTCCGTTCACGCCCATATTGAACGATGTTCATAAAAAAAATATATTTGACCTCGTTGGATATTACACTGTCGTAAGGATTAAAAATCTTAAGGTTGATTCTTAAGGGAATAATGTTAATTCGCTAAAAATATCTTCGCAGCAGTATAATAAAGACATATTTTTTAAGTATGACAAAAATCTGGAAAGTTCAAAGCTGTACAAATAATTCCGTTAAAACTGAGAAGAAGTCTACGAGATAGCTTTAACCCATTTTAAGTTTCAAATAATTTGTTAGAACGAAATAATTAATTATTTTTCAGTTCAACTCATTGTTCTTTTCAGATTTTTGACCGATGCAGAAAAAATTTTCTCTTCTTATTCGTTATTTTTATGATATAAATTTTCTGTTTTATTAACTTTATTAATAAATTATTTCTTTGAATAATCTTCTTTCATTTTCAATAATTTCATATGGAAACGATTTCAAATCTCAAACACAAAAACTTCAATTTTATTTAAATCACCAAGAATTCTAATAGAGCGAGATTTCAATTCGCCAAATCAAGTAAAGATGAGTTACCAAAATTAACTCAATGCTTTACTGGACCTAAGTGTATTAAAAGAGACAATTATAATGATTTGTTGGACCTTTGTAACAAACGTTGTTAAGTCGACAATTCAGTAATTGTTTAGGTTCGTCTCGTACTCAAAACGTTGGCTATTACGCCGTCGCGTCGTTTACCTCTATAAGCGAGAACGCTATATTATAGAGCGAGCAGAGAATAATGAAGATAGTTCCAATCTAAGCTGGTAGCTCTTTAAAAGGAAACAATCTGAAATTAAGAGTATGTTTTAAATCGAGCGAGTTGCTCTTGGAAATTAAACACACTGGTTGGCGATTGAGAAGTGACTACATTTATTTAGGATTTTCATTTGTCTTTTATACAAAAATAAGTGTTCAATTTTCATTCAACTATTAATTCAATTTCTTAGTTTTACGACCTTCGATAATTGAACACCAATCACTTCACACCTTGCTCTAGCATATCGCCATATCAGCATTATTGTCTATGTTCCTCATATATTTAACAACGAGGGCCATGCAGTAGATACGTTTGGTGGTAACATGAACCCTTAATACTTGGAGTATATTTATGTGAATGCTTATCTCATTGAATAGATAAGCAACGTATTTTTAATGGATACACGTTAAATGATTTAAGTTGATATGGCGCTATGCGTACGTTGGGATGTTTCAATTATCGAAGCTCGAGATAATAAATGATCACTAGTGCGATCCCTTCATAATCCTACTTTTATACAAAATAAATGCTTATTTTACAATAAATTATTTCTAAACAAAATGTACAAATATACAAAAAATGTAAGGAAATATGATTAATTTGATATTGCCACAGGTTGATTCCTGTATATCTGTTGGAGGTGTTGCTATTGGGTGTTGGTCGTGCTATTTTGTAAATGGTGTCGTGTTGTTTATGTTGTTTTGTTTTTTGTTCTATTTGGTAATTCGAATTATGCTGTGTGTGATGTTATTCTATTGTTGTCGCAACAAACGTATAACACTCCCACACTACAACGATTTCTACAAATCGTTAAAATCTTCCTATTTGGATGATGAAAGTGTTATCTTATGTACTTATATTACGACCCAGTCGCACTGGGTCGTACAACTGGGTAGTACGACTGGGCCGTACGACTGGGTCCACTGGGTATGATGGAACACAAACAGTTATCACCAGAAATCTTGCGGAGTCATGGAAAATCCGAAAAACTTCCACAAATATATATCAACATTGGCGGCAGCCACTTGACGGATATCATCTTTTCCACTTAACAGCAGACAAAAATTGTAAAGGTCCAAATAAAGATTTCCAAACTTTCAAATCAAATTTTCATCGACACCCCCTTTTTCTCCCTCCTTAATTTCATCGCTCGAAGTTGGACGCCCCAGTCGCACGACCAAGTTGGACGATCCAGTTACAATCTAATTTATTTCTTACTATATTTCTCAAAAAATTTTTAGAAACGTTGAATGTAACGTTGAAAAACCTTTGAATTTGTAGACCATTTTTAATTAGGAAAAACAACTTTGTGTTCGAACGTCGTCGTCGTCGTGAATGTTGACTGTTCTAAGTGACTTTTTTTGTATTTCTTCGATCAACGAAGTAAGATATTGTATCTGTTTTGTTGGTGTCTCTTAGCTTTTCCCAGAAAGTTGTATGCGAATAATGCCTTGCCTCTTCGTCAAAATAAGTGTTACACTTTCTGGGGCATTTTGAACAGTATTTGGGTTGTACACTTTGCGCTTTGACTCTTTTCCAACGGACCAACGCTGTATCGACTTCAATATCAACAAAAGCTTAATCAAATCTTAATTGATGACATGACAATTAGTTGTTGAATTTGAAGTACACGTGCAGGTCAAACGGTTAAAGCTTATTTCTATAGAAACGTATCTTCATTCAAATTTCTAGAATTTGGGTCATAGAAACGTAACGCCGCATACGTTTGTTTGCTTCGAATTATTTTGAAAAAAAATGTTTATACGGCAAGTGGTAACTTCTAAGCTACTTCACTAAGAGGTACAATTTTTTGCCACAATATAGAATGCTATATTTTAAGAAATGTAGCATACCCAGTCCAAAATCGTAAAAAATGTAGTTACGTTCTTGTGTCACTAGGGCGACGACTAGTAACGTACACATTTTTGAATATTTACCTAATATATATAAGTCTACATAAAATATTACTTAAAATTAGAGAGCGTTGCTATTATTTTGGTTATGGCTGCAGTCAATATTCTTTTCTAGTTTTCGTTTTCTTATATAATTTTTATTTTTTTTTGTATTTCTGCTTCTTAGATCAATAACCTCAAACAACAGATAGATATTAGAATATCACTTGAAATGAAATCATTAATCCAAAATGAATTATTAATGAAGTTTCAAGGGCTCAAAGTGCCCTTTTAATGTGACATGTCCTTTATGTCACTTTGTAACTCTTATAAAAAATAATTATAGAACTTTTCTTTTCTAGTAAGAAAAAAAAAACACTCAATATTATGTAAATAGTTTGTTGTTTCAAATTGCTCGATTGCGAACAGTATACCAGCTTAAGAAAGTTTAAAGCAAAAACAAATCAAAAGCAGTAAAGTGGAAACTGAATCTGTACTTACATATATTAATATTTTATAAACGCAAGTTTGAGAAAAAAAAAATTTGCAATTAATTAGTGTTTGTGGTTGCCTTACTGAAGATTAAAAGACAGATTGTCCTTAACTTATCCGTTTGTAGTCAGATTACGGACAAAGTTTGTGAACTTTTTTATGATTCGCCTCCGAAAAGTGGATGTTCAACGAAACTAAAAGGGAATATCATTATATTTAATGGTGTGAAAAGAAAGTTAAATAGTTTAGGAACGTAAAACAAATTAAACATTTATTTTAGAATGGTTTATTTTTGATAGTCTCTGTACATTACATACATATCTTTTTTTTTCAGTGACTGGAATTGATATACATATTATAACGCCCATCGTGTCTGGAATATGTATTTTTTATACAACTGTGGTAACTACAATATAATATATATATATATATTTATTTTATTAATTACAAACAGGTTTTTTAAAACGTTTTACTAAAATCACATAATTTTCAGAGTAGGTATTACTTACTACCTAACTATTTACTAGTGAGTACAGAAATAAAGGAAGCAGGACATTTTCGAGAACTCAGAGTAATATAGTGATGCAAATTAAGTTAGGCCCTCATCATGTATTTGGCAGAGCTTATATTTGACCTACGGTTATTTTATAAATACCTATGTCATAAAAAAGGGGAGAGAACTAAAGTTTTCGTATGTTTCCACCGAAACGTGAAATTTTAGTTCAGTGTGGTTTAAATTGATAAAATATCTTGCTAATTCAACTTTCACTTGGACTTTATGAGAAACAAATTGGTTTGGACTTTCACTTAAGAAGCTAACGACATTATATAAACATTGATGCAAGGACTAATGTTGCGAAATATTTTTATTAATTATACACTACCAGCATTTCTCTAAATTTTCATATTGGTACGATTTTACTTACGACTTAAAGGCAAGTTATGAACTCGAGATTTTGATCAAAGTTGACATTACCAAGCCAAGCCAAAAATATCACAAAAAAAAAAAAAACAAATAATCTAAACAACAATAAAACAAAAAAAAAAAAATTTACTTAATCATTGGCATCTACATTACACCAGCTAACGGCGCGCTCTCTCCATCACCATCTCCCACCTATCCACTTGCCTCGAAGTAACTGTCGCTTGCTACCCATTGCATGTCTCTTGTGATGCTTATCGCATGATTCTTGTAATAGTTAAGTGACATCTGATGTATAATTTCATTGTGTTTGTATGTCTTGATTGATTTCAGGTGCAAAGCGTTCTATGGGCATAACACCTAGAACGGTTTGTATTTTGATTTTAATCCATTGCACATACACTTCATGGTTGAATTTAGATCGTCAGAGTTGTGTTTTTGATGTTTGTGATTTTCAACATGGTAAGTGATTTTTGTGTTGTGTTTACCAATATTCGTGGGCTTAGAAGGAATTTCTTTGACGTGTACGCCCATTCTGTTAAGTACAGACCAGCTGTTTTGGCACTAGGTAAAACACAGGTTGGTGCCAATACTGATCTTTCAGAATTTCGCATTCCTGGCTATAACCTAATGCCTTTACTCTTTCGACATCACGGCCTTTTAGTCTACATTAGACATGATGTTGCTTGCCAGAGTCTTCCTCAATACGGACATTGTTCTAATACGAACTTTAATTTCATGTGGCTCAAATTTACTGTCCGCAAGCACATCATCCATTATGGTTTTATTTATAGGAGTCCGAATCTGGACAGCAATTCAACTCTTAATGAGTTTGATGCGCTGTCTGATTCCATTTCCCGAATTATTTCCCTGTACCCTCACACTGAATTCGTTATTGCGGGCGACTTCAATGTACACAATTCAAATTGGCTCCGCCATTCAGGACAGACAACACCCGAAGGATAAGGAAGATATGTTGAGATCTTTGCTGAGATGCACCACCTTACTCAGCTGTTAGATGAGCCCACCCGTATACCAGATGTTGCTGGGCAAAACGCTCACACTCTAGATTTGTTTCTTACTTCTAACTTTGATAAGTATACCATAACGGTAAAATTTCCATTCGGCACTTCGGACCATTGTGTAATATCAGCTAATTTCTCGGGTCCCATTCATCCAGTTAAAGAGAAGCATCCAACTAGGACCGTTTGGCAATACGAGAAAGCCAACTGGGACGGTCTGAATAACTTTTTCAGAATTTTTAACTGGTCACTATGTTTCCTCGATAGTGACGTTGATGCCAGTGCTGATATGATCACAGAAGTGATTTTTCTTGGGATGCGTACGTTTATTCCTTACAGAATTAAGAGTATAAAGCCTAAAGAAAAGTCTTGGTTCGATACAAGCTGTAAAGAAGGTTGAGAGAAGTAAGTTTCGGCTCTTATAGAGCCAACCCAACTAAGGAAAATCGGAAAAAGCTTAAACAAATCAGAAACCAATGCAACGCTGTTATAAAGAGAACCAAATTCTTACATGAACAGAAATTAAGGCAAAAAATCCTGCAATGTCCCAAAGGCAGTAGAAATTTCTGGTCATTTGTCAAGAACATACAAAATTCAACTTCATCTTCGGTTCCAACGCTCATTTACAAAGACAAACCGATAACTAGCTCTTTAGAGAAGGCAAATGTACTTGCAGCTCATTTTGCTGCAAGCTCCACGTTGGCTGTTAGCAACATTGCCCCTCCTGTACTTGAGAACGTTAATCAATCAATAGGACAGGTATATTTCCGCACTCGTACAGTTGCGAGAGCCCTTCGAGATCTTGATATAAACAAATCCGCAGGTCTTGATGGTATACCCCCATTCTTCTGAAGAGGTGTTCTTCATCGCTGGTAAAACCATTGCGTAAGCTTTTCCATCGCTCCTACTGTTCTGGAATCTTCCCTAGAAGATGGAAAACAGCATTTGTCCAGCCTGTTCCTAAAAAAGGTGACCCTTCACTTGCACTTGCATCGAAGAAACAGAAAGGCTCTCAGTACTCGGTATGTGTGTTAACGACGATTTTCGTTGGAATGATCACATACTCGAGACGGCCAAGAATGCTGCTAAATGCTTAAGATTTCTATATCGATGTAAGAAATTTTTCACCCCTTTTGATCTGGCTACCATATTTATAAGGCGTATGCCGTATATACGTCCAAAACTCGAGTATAACTCACACCTTTGGGCAGGCGCTGCTCAATATCTTCTCTCCATTTATTGGATAGAATTCAAAACAGAACGTTAAAATGATTGGAAATAGAGCTATCATGGATTCATTCCCATCTCTTGAACACCGTCGGAATGTTTCATGTATTTCCCTGTTTTATCGCTGTTCATTCATTCCCTGTGTATTCCTCCCCTTTATCAATTCACCCGTGATACCTGCTTTGCTAGGAATGCTCATCAGTTCACCCTTGAGCCTAACTTTGGTCGTACCGTCAAATATAGAGATTCGTTTTTTAGTCGCAAAACACGATTATGGAATAACTTACCCGGCACAGTTTTCCCTTGCCATTTCAATTTGCAAACATTCAAAACCAATGTTCATCGACACCTCCTTTCTCTCCCCTCCTAATTTCTCCCTCGCCCGTGCTGTGTTTAAAACATTATAAGTGTCTCGTAACATACCCTTGAGCGCGAGTGAATTATAAAAAAAAAAAAAAAATTACGATGATAGCAATGACGAAAAGAGTGGGTCTCGCAATTCTGTGTCTACTTAAGCGACTCGGCCCATTTTAAAGAGCCGTCAAGAGAGCAAAGCGGCGATTTAAAACATGTTTGATTTCTCCGCTCTCATCGCTGCGATTTTTAACTAGAAGTGGTGAAATTTTGAACTGTTTTTTGTATTTAAAGCAAGATGTTTTATTGACAAGAATCGGGTTTGCTACGAAATCTGTCCACTTCTTCGTAAGCTTGTTTTGAATTTTGTCAAGTAAATAACCGAATATTTTCATGGTCATTCGGAAATATGCTTGAAACTTAACATGATTTTCTGCTTCCGCGTTTCAGAAAATATCATATGCTTAAAAATGGGTTTTCAATAAAGTACAGATTCAAATTATTAAAATCCATTTTTATTTGAAAAATACAAATATTTAAATGAAAAAGAATAATCTCCTGCTTGTTTTCTTCTACTTTGCTCTCGCTCCTTGCTCCTCACTCTGGCTAGTCATCACCCTTGCTCGCTGCTCGACCTCTTTGCTCTTTGCTCTGATGAATTTCGCAGCTTTGCTCTCCGCTCCACTCTGTTTGTACCCTAAGCCATCCAAGTCAACTCTTGGCATTTCTTTTTAAAATGCTGTTTCCAAATTAATTTCGGGATATTACGAAATACTGCGCCTTGCTTGCAAATAGTACTTGAGCAGTGTTAACAAATACTAGTAGTCTATTTTTGTTATGCGTAAATTCCACGTGGACTGATTTTAGTTTGTTGAGCGCTAACTACAATGGTTTGTCCAATCAATCATGCTATGAAGAACGTAAGTTTATCTGCTCACTTCTAGTATTGTAGTGTCGCCAGTAAACGTGGGTACAATATTGTATTCCGTACAATAGTGTATTGTTTCCAAGGAACTGTTTCTTTGAGAACTGAATACTCGTTCCCGTGTCCTAAACGAAAGAGTCTATGTCTATATTCTCTAGATATTCGTTAAGAATCCTGTAAATTTCTTCAGACTTAACTTGTCTTTATTTAAAATTAAGGCATTCAAACGTTATCAAAAGCTTGCGCCTCTCAAAGGCTTTAGATATTAAGAGCAGAAGCAAAATTGGCATGATTTCTTTTCATGTGGTGGAATAACTTTTTGCAGAACAATTCAGAGCTTCCACAACTTTCATTGGTTTGGAACGTACTATAGCCTAAGAGTGACATTTTTTATATAAAGAAGGTTAGTCAACCGTTTGCGAGAAAGCATTTTGAGATCGTCGGCCGATCATTATTGTTTGTCACCTGACACAATAATAACAACAGTGGCAATTATATATTTCGTCCACGAGCGAAGACTTCCAATCGTCCTGATTTTTGAATCCTCACCAAATTCTCTTTGCCTTAATCACAATCCAACTTAACGTCGGACGTGATGCTGCGACTATTATTGAAAGAAATTAAGACCAGTGGTACCACTTTACTTCAATTGAAGTAGATCTACTACTTCTTTTTTTCAAAATATTTTGAAATCTACTTCCTACTTCGCACCATCAACAAAATACTGAAATCTACTTCATTTCAAAAATCTCTGTTTCAACCTACTTCAATTTTACAAAACAAAAAGCCCAAATCTACTTCTTTTTCTCTATTTCACTCTAGGTAGTATGTAGCACGATTTAGATTAGATTAGATTAGAATAGACTTTATTAATATAATAAATCAGGTTTACAATTAAAATTTTTTACAAGTCTTTTACGACCTGGTTTTGAAACCGTCGGTAGCACGAGAGTTACAAATAAAAATTATGTGAACACAATAAAAATAAAAAAAAAATTATTAAATTTTATTGATTTAAAGTAATTTTAATGTTCTCTTTATAAAAGAAAGTTTTATTAATAAATTAATTCTTTATATACAAATTTTATTTTAAAATTGCATTGACAATTTTAAGTATGTAATAATATACATTTAAGGAAAAAATATTTTGTATAAAATATGATTTCAAAATCAAAGAAACTCCGATTTAAATTTTTTTATCGAAATCGGTAGAGTCAGAAATGAGAAAGAAGAAAATCAAAAAAAGAATCTATGACTGCTACCGTTAATAACATTTCTTGACTTGAGGTACAGATCTGCAGACAGACGGAATATCTACTTTTTCGTTTTGTAATGTCAATTGATGACAAATTCATGTTTAAATTTTTCTAAAAGCAAGTAAAAAGTAATTTTAAAATCTACTTCGTTTTTTCTCAATTTACTTCACTTTTTTTCCGGAAGTGGTAACGCTGATTATCTTGTCTAGGGTTGCCCCAAATGTTTTCTTAAATCACCTAATTTATCTTTAAATAGTCGAACATTTTGGAGTTATCTTCATGATTTCGGTATTTCGATCTATTATAATATTGATAGTAATAAGTCGAATAAATTCTAAATAACCCAACACAATATTCACTAGATAAAAGTGTAAAAGTTTATGAAAATTACTCTTCTGCGTCTGATTCCTTTTTTAAGTTTTCTGCAATTGTTGGTGATGTTTGTTAGGTATCTGGTTTTTGTGCAGATAAACGACAGGAATAATTGACGTGACTGAAAATCTGAGATCAGCTTTTAATCAAGATTAGATAAGCTTTTTAGTGTTACTGGATTTTTTGAAAGTTATTGACCACTCGATTATAATATACCTATATCAACTTGATTTTTCAACTTCTTTAGTTAGTTTGCTACTTGTAAAACTGAGAGAAAAATAGCAAACATCGTTTTTGTCAATCTTAAAAGGTGTTCCTCAAGGATCGGCTTTGGGCCTAATTCTTTTTTCACTTTTTTTTTTTTTTTATAATGTACACGCGCTCAAGGGATTATGATTACCCTTTAAATGTTTGAACACAGCGCGGGCGTGAAGTTAAGGAAGAGAAAGAAGGATAGGAAAGATGTGTGGCACGATGTTCTGAGACTGAAGGTTGTTGTCTCAGATATTTTATCTCCAGGGATGGCGGCTGAACTAAAGCGGAGAATGCCGTGTCTTATTTCTGAGTCGCTTATAATTCACATTATTTTTTTCGTATTCATCCTTGTTGGGCATACTAGTTTAATTCAATTACATGTTGTTAGTGTTATGCCTGAACAACATATAATGAGTAAACCAGCAACCCATTGATGACAATTTTAGAAGGTTTTTAATGGAATTAAAACGACATAGACGACGACGGCAGGGATCGAACATTAACATTTATAAAATCACTTCTGCAGAGGTATACGCAGATAATGTGCAGCTTCATTTGAGAAGCCCACTTGGTCTTATATAAAACAGTGTTCATAACGTATCCATTGGTTCTAGCTAAACTAAACTAAACTTAATGTTTGTCTATTTCTAAAAATTCAGAAGGGCTCTATTAAGAACTTGAGAGTATTGCTATTGATTTTGTGGATATTATAGCTAACATTCTTGGCTTCATTTTCATCAGGTCCTTAACAAAGGAAAATCACATAATTTCTATTATTAGTAAAGTTCACGGAGCACGGAGTTCTTCGAGAATCCTTATAGAATACTTAGCTCCAATAGAAACTTGAAAGATGTTGGGAATAAAACTGTTTCGTCTTTTTAAATACGCATTTAAAATTTACTATAATTGTGACTCTGAGATTAGACGCAAGGCAGTCGCCTTCAAAAACACAATGTGATACATTTATGGTTTTAAAAGGTATGCATGGCCACATCTGTGGCTTTATGCAACATGCATTTTAATAATTGTCTACAATGCCGAACACTTCTTTCCTTCAGCATAAAACAGACACATCAACCTCAGTACCTATTTAAAGTTTTCAAAATCAAATAGGTTAAGCACCCATGATATCCTGCAACATACGAGTAGGTACATACTTTGCCCCCGGGTGGCAATTCTTATTTGCCAAGTAGTATAAGAAGACCTGAAAACTTTAAACTTTCTCAGAACAAACTTAAGCCAAAATTTTTCTTTTTTTTTAAGTTATAGCTTCACTAAATTTGTCGAATAGTCCGTTTTTTTCCTTTTTAACTTAATTTAATACTAATAGTTCCTTTTTATATTATTGTATGCTCAAATTAAAATTAGATTCTTTTATTAAATTTCCACATCTTATTGCAATCTTAGTGTATGTAATATTGTATCTTAGGTATCAATGAAATAAAAAAAAAAACTAAACTAAACAAATAAATTTTCTCAATTAAATTTTTGAAATTAAAACTTTAAGGGTGGAATTAAAGCAGTAGTTTTCGCTGATTTCCTTCAAAGTTTCGTTATGTTCGGCTCTGTGTTCTTAGTAATGATAATAGGAACCCTTAATGTAGGTGGATTTGATGTTGTCTGGAAACGGAACATGGAAAGTGGTCGCATCGAAATGCCTGGGTAGCTTAATCTAAATTTAATGATTAACCATTTCAATAAATATTATATGGATTTTTTCAGACTAACATTTGATCCAACTTACCGAATGTCAATGTTGTCTGTTTTGATTGGAGGAACTGTCTCTAGAATTCAAGGCACAGCCATAAGTCAGTCAGCTGTTCAGAGATTCGTTTCGTTACCTTCACTCAAGGAAATCAAACGATGTCTTGTATTCTTCAGTTTCGGATTGACACTCTTGTTATTGTCGTGTGTTTACGTTGGATTGGTGACATATGCAACATACTATGATTGTGATCCCTTGTCAACTAAGGTAATAGTGGCAGTAATATGTGTTTTTTTTTTGTTTAGCCTAACGATTTTTTTCATTGCAGCTGGCAAAGGCTCGTGACCAGTTAGTTCCACTCTTGGTGATGAATCTTCTTGGTGAATACCCAGGATTGGCAGGACTTTTTGTATCAGCCGTTTTTAGTGCAGCCCTCAGCTCACTATCAACAGTTTTGAATTCTATGGCAGCAGTTGTTTTAGAAGACTTTGCTAAGCCTTTTTCAAGACAATCACTTACTGAAAGACAAACAGCCATTCTTATGAGAGCAGTAGTTGTTATATTTGGAGCATTAGCAATCGGCCTGGTGTACATTGTGGAAAAACTTGGAATGGTTCTTCAACTGTCAGCTACCCTACAATCAATTACCCAGGGACCGATGCTGGGAATATTTGTCGTAGGAGTTTGTATGCCATGGGTTAACTCCAAGGTACCTTTCGTTACATATTTTGAAAAATTAGCTTCAACCAAAATTAGTATACTTTCTAGAGTGTGCTAGCAGGGAGTATTGCATCATTTATAATAATGGGTTGGGTTGGCATAAGAGCGCAAGTTGCCATATTTAATAATGAATTCATAACACCTGAAAAGCCAGTTTCAATTGAGGGATGCACTTATGAGTTTGATTATATACCTTTGTTAAACTCGACTTCAACTTAGTAATACTAAAGTATTTTATAATTTATATTTTGAAAGTTTTCAAGTTTTTTTTTGAATCTACAGTGGGCCAAAATCGGACAGTTCTTCATATCATATATCTTGGCTGTGGTATGGAAGTCTTGGAGCTGTTATTACTATTGTCAGCTCGAACATAGCATGTTTGGTATTTGGAAAAACCAAAATGGAAGATATAGATCCAGAATTACTAGCACCATATTTGCACAAGTATTA
Organism: Chrysotoxum bicinctum; assembly: GCA_911387755.1. NCBI lineage: Eukaryota > Metazoa > Arthropoda > Insecta > Diptera > Syrphidae > Chrysotoxum > Chrysotoxum bicinctum. The sequence goes on along the minus strand of OU426988.1, from coordinate 23,250,810 downwards.
CAAAGATAAAAAGTACGAAAGTGTCCCAATGGTCAATAGGTTTAACAAAAGTGATTTAGTTTTGTGATTTGTTCTTGTGAATAAATTGGATTGTTTTTTAATGTAGTCTTTAAGATTTATAATTTATTATTGCTTTTTATTTAAATCGAGAAATTGGTAAGTAAAATTATTGTATGTGTTAATTTATTTGGTGCTTCAAAACCTACAATAGAAGAGGTAACAGAATAAGTAGTTATTTATGGTAAGCAAACAAAAGTGAGAACAAAAATGAAAATGGCAATGAGTAATACAAACAGATTAAATACTCTAGGTGGTAATCCAGAGAAACTGGCAAAACACTCAAAGATCAGCTCCTGGGTTCTGGAGAGAACCAGCTATTGCTAAGGACTTCACCAAGTATATTTTCAACATTGATAAACCAAACACAAAACTAAAATATTGTAGAGAAAAACAATTTAAAATCCTTGTTGGAAGCCTTGATCGATATCTCACCTTTCTGGACCAGAAATGATCAAAGACGATACTGTAGCGATAATATCACAAAAAACTGCGATTGTGTTTCTGCTTGAAACATTAGAAAAAGAAATAAAGGAAAACCAAAAAATATTGAAAGCTGAGAATAGGTTAGAGACTTTTCAAAAAAGTCAACAGACAGCTTCAAAAGTAAAGTTAAGTTGCAATGACCAAATGAATTAAAAAACATAAGATGCAACCCAATCAATACACGTATCTCGTTTAAGGTAAACTGCACAACCTTCAATCAATTTCGGGACTGGAAATGTTTGGCAGCTAAAATACAAGTTTTTTACTCAACGTTTGGTCATATTTTTGTGTCGAAGAATATCGCAGACTATTCCAATGCCAGGAATTCTATGTGGACTTCATGGACTTCAAAGCTGCTTTTGATACGGTGGAGAGAAGAGCCGTCATTTATAAACTGTTTGATACAGGAATGTCTCTGTAATTTGTCAGAATAATTGAAAAGATTTACAAGAGCGTAAGAGCAAAACCGACTGGTTTCAATCTTCGTCCGGGGTGAGGCAAGGATGATTACTTAGTCCGCTTCTATTTGCGCTCTTTTTTGACTATATCCAAGAGTTTCAAGTGGGTTAACGGAGTACCTACCCAAATATAGGAATGTACTCGAGTTTTGTACGAATTTAAGCATTATAGATTGCTGCCAGTGCCAGATCAGAAGGGGTAAACAATTTCTTGCAACGTCGAAAGAAACCTAAACACTTAGCAGCGTTTTTTGTGACATCAATTATGTGGTCATTCCTCACAAAGTGGTCTTTTTTGCACATACGAAGAAAAGAACCCCAGTTTGCATGTTTATTGGATACGTTGGAGATTGATTCGAAATTTAGAAAAGTCTTAAGTAATGATCTTAAAAAAAGGTGAAAGCAGTTATCGCTTTAGAAGATGGTTCTACAGTGTGATGAGATTCTCAACGTAAATAATAGTATACCGCACAGAGGGGACTTTCTATTAAGCTTTAGTATATGCAACATGAGGAGAATGAAAGTGCCTAACCTTAAGAGAAAAGAGAAGATGTATTTTAAGGAAAGATTTCCAAGCTGTTAATGAAGTAATACTCCAACTGAATAAGGTGACAGTTTTGAAACTCATCCAGTCTTGCAAAGTTTCTTAAGAAACCGTAACAGGATAATTCAAGGATTTTTTTGATGCAGATTTGTAATGTTCGGTTTTTGTAAAAGGAAATATTAATACATATGTATAAAACTTGTCGATTCAATTTCCTGAAGCAAAGAGATTGTTTAATAATCAAAGTATTTAAAATTTTTAATCTGGCAGACGGCGGCGGGTATATGCCATGGAACATGATTTTTGTTTATTAATATATATGTTATATAATAAAAGCTCTTATCCTTTAAATGTACATATAAGCTAACTTTCGAAAGATCTATAGTATTAAATTAATTATTGAAATTGTTATCAAAATTCAGCAACTGCGAAAGCCAATGGTTGGTTCACAGCATTTTCGTCAAAGAATAAATAAATAAGCGCACATAGGGGTATTTATACCAAAAAGCTGATCAAAAGTCTAAAATAAAAAATGAAGCACAACATGAAAGTTTAACCGTTATGTCATAGATAAATAGACACTTATTTATTTGCTTTTGAGTGAACACCTGCAAGTAATGCTCTATTTCACTTTTTGGCCATACCAAAAGTGTCGGGTTCATAGAACGGTTTATGAACTGAGCCCCCAGGACCGAAGTCCCAGTAGCATTTTATCTCTAGACCTGTGAAAGGTTGCAACTCCTTTCCAGAATGTTTTTGATCTTGATTCCCAGACAACCAAAGCTCGATATCCACTCCACTAGATATTTTGCTATAGTGTCTCTCAGAATTCAAGTCAAAATACAAACTGTTCCAATCGTGTTTTATATAGGCAACGCCACTTGGTTTGTGTTTTTTCTATCTATCTATTGATGGAGCAATAGCTACCACGAATCGGTAGACAACCACAACCACCTCGAGCTCTCTTTACTGAGGGCCTACCCAATGATAATGAAACCAAAGCTTTTACACTTTGGGGCTCTAATTAGCGGGGGATAACCTCGGCATTTCATTATCCCCGAGGTTCCCAATTAAGGTATTCTTGTTCAAAGTATCTTTGTAAACTACCGTCATAACCTTGGAGATAAAACTCCCTACCGTCAAAACCTTGTGTGGTATGTAGCCAACCCACAAGTCAGTCAACCACATCCACACACCAAATCAACTCTGATTCGGTCTTCTTTGTCCTATAACAAATTGGGAGAGATAATCCCAAGCAAACTTCCTTAATCTTATAGCATTGGATAGGACTATCAGTAATGTAGTTTGCTGTTACCAAAACATTCAGCAAAAGAGTTAAAACCAAATTGTCCTTTGAATGTTTTGGCCGTAACCGCCCCAGTTACATTGCTCAATATTTATATATTAGAACCAGGGATCCGTTGCTCAGATTGACTGAGATAAGTATAGTTCTAATATTTTTTCGGGACCAGCTTGAGCTACTACTTGACCCCTTCGTTTTGTCTATTTGGTTAGACTGCGAAGTGTATAGGAAAATCGCAGCCATATCCACTGGCACCACGAGGAGGTCAACAAAACTAAACTGCAAATAGTCCTTGTACTTCCAATTGTCAATCCGTGCCACCAATAACAAGTTATTGGTGGACAGGCTCTCGAGCCCTGGTCATGCGTTCAAAAATACTGCCTTCCGAATCGAATTAACTTAATATAGTTGCCTATTTAAGCAGACGTCCAGCAGTTTTCCGTGCCACCAAGGTGGACAGGCTCGAGAGCCCTAATCTTGCGTTCAACACTATCTTCTGCACAAACTACTACAGTTTAGCCAGCAGATAAATAGACACTGCATCATTTGACAACCATATTTACCACGCCATGTCGATCCGTTACTTTTATTCTGAGTCAAAACTTAGTGCTTGCTGCCAACTTCCGCCATTTTGTTTTATGATTTGTTTTTTGCATGGGTTAGTGGGTAAAAATACTTTACCCATTTTTGCTTGCGATACTTATTTAATGGCTCCGAAATCTTAGCACCCCATATGTAAAATTTTGACATTTATTGAATGGTCAACAAAGACGAACTGGTATAATTGTTTAGTCAGCTATAAATTTGTTTTAATTATTTTGTTTGCGTCCTAACTGCGGGTCACTGTGGCGTATGCGTAACTTTTTTATATTGAAATTTCTTATTGGTTAATACAAATTGTTCTATCCTTGATCAATCAGTCAGGCCAGTTTAACTTTGTTGACCATTCAGATAATATCACCCAAGTATTCGAGCGACCTTATAACAAAAAGCTTAAGTGGTTATACGCAAAAAACCCTAATGTAAATAAATTAAAAAAAATATAAACCAGAGTTTTACTTGCATCTTTTACATTTTTTGCATGATTTTGTTTCAAAAAAGTGCAAATTTGATTGATATGAGGCTCATTCTACAAATATTGAAAAAGATTTTAATATTTTGATGCGTGGAGAATTATAGAGCATAATAGATACATTTTTATCTTGTCTCTAAATTCATATTCCTAACTCATAAGCGGTGAAGATGCATATGTGTCACTCCAATACTGGGGTGACGATTTTGTAGAAATGTTTAAAATATAAAATATTTGATTTAACAGGACGTACACGTGCGACCCAGTCGTACACTTTACTTTTTTTAGAAATGGAAGAAAATCAAAGACTTATAACCCGAAAAGTTATTTATAGGTACATCAAAGAATGTAACAAAAATTCAATCAATGAAAAGCTAGAATATATGTACGATCAACTTATAAGAATAAGTCTTGCAACACAGATGTCTTGAACAGGCTTTTATTGACTTCGGACCCTTTCCTTTCTTGTTTGCGGCCAAGGGAAACTAGACACAAGATATCATTTTCTGAAGAAGCCTTAAAATTTATTTTGTAAATTGACTTAGAAGAGGCTGAAAAGGAAAATAATTTCTTGGAAAATATTGCTTCACCTGAGCAATTTGATTCAAATTATGCTTTTTTTAGAACTCTGTGATTTTGTATCTGAGTATTATATTTTTTATTTTTAATATTGAATTATGAATTTACTTTTAAGTTTTGTATGGCACTTATTACTAAAATATTTAAGGCAAATGTTCTGAAATACGCTACTGGCTATTTAGTTATAATTTATCGTTTTCCATCCTTATTAATAATAGACTTCCATTAAAATAAAAAAAAAAAAACAAAAAAAAAAATAATTGCTAATTCCACGTTATTTTATTTATTAGTCCCTAATAATAATCAAAAAATTGTTACAAACCTTTGCTATATCGTCTCACTTTATTAACAATCGATGTTTCACTTCAAAGTGCAATTAACTTATTGATATTCATATACTATAATATACTATAACCAAATCAACAAGTTACAAAACTATCGAAGTAACAAAACAAACTAGAACAAAACATTCACACAGATAGGAAACCTGATAGCAAGACTTTAGAAAATATTTATAAAATATGGTAAGTAATTTTTGTATTTATTAATTACACTTTTTAAGAACCTTTTTCATTTAGAAATACCAATAAATAATTTTGATCACCTTTTTGGGTCAAACACCCCTATTTGCAGCGTGGAGAGAAAATATAAAAACATGTTTTGTTTTTACATGAGAGCGCAGTGGCTGGAAATCGATGTAATACCTTTGCAGTGACTTTTCCACTAATAACATGAAAAGATCCTGAGTCTCAACCTGGAATTCTCTGATCTTTTCCCCGATTTGCCTTAATATTTAAATATTGCATTAAAGAAATCAAAAAAGTGGATTAGATAATTATTTCAAAATATACGAGTACGAGTACAATCAGAAAAGAAAACACATTGGAAATAAAATACGTCTAACCTGGTTGACGTTGAGTTAACAAAAGAATTTACAAATTTAACGTTGGAGCTGTTCACAGAATAAATATTTATCCAGATAATGATATACTATTGACAAAGGGAAAATGATTTGATTGAAATCACTCAGAAGGTCCTTTAAGATATTTTCTAATCAGAGGTTAATGCTATAATGAATCGTCCGTGCAAGAGAGCCTAAGACTGCTTAGCAAAAAAATACAACGAAGGCTTCTACCCTAATTTTGGAGCACAAGCATCTTTTGAAATTAAGAATTAAAATACATATGTTTATTTTTTAGCTTATTTCTGAATTCTTAAAAAGCACAAAATCGTATACATCCTTTATTTTAAGTGGGTGTGATAATACGTTTGTCTTTGTTAAAACTAAAATGCATATTTTGAAAATCAAAATCTTTGGATTTCGAAATATTCTCCTTTTTTAAAGAGAAATGTTTGAAAGTAGAAATACCATAAGAACCTTGTTCAATTTTAACGAAAATATATCGTATCCATACCTATCGTTAAAAAGTTAATCATATTGAAAAACAATTTAAAATACCATGTTTGGGAAAGTCCTTTGCGATTGTTAGGTATTCACATTTGAATTCTTGCCTTTTTAGTTTCCTAAATGCTTTATCTGTCATGAAAACAAAATTAAGTACCCTCCCATTTTAAGAACCGTTGGGGTTGTAAATTCTCCTTTAAATTTATATCATGTTTGATGAAAATTAAAAGCATCGGTTTATTTAACCATTTCATTAATGATAACATTGGAGACAGAATGAGCGCGGTTGAAAACTAGTAGATTAATGACCCGTTATATCGTGTAATTATTCATTTTCAAAACGTAAATTTTCCGTCTTGACAGCCAACGTCTGTCGTGACACCCGCAAAGTGAAATCGATAATTTCGTTTTGAAGATTATACCTGAATTGCGAAAGAGTTTTTTTTTACTTGAATATAGAATTCAACAGCAGAACAATTTAATGAAACTGGGTTCTCCCTATTCGAGTAATTTGTAGTTGTTTTAAATCTGTTGTAAAGAATGTTTTTTTTTTGTAATGGGAGTTTAACTTCGTCTTTCTTTGTCCGTTGTTGTATCGTTGGAAACAAAAATTGTTTGAATGAATTATATGAAGTGTTAAGGGTTTTAACGTTTTTATGTGAAGCTCGCACACGAAAACTTTATGATAGGAACGTTTTGTAATTTAGTGCTTTATAGTGAATAATAGTCATATTTATATGGACAGGGCATGTCGAAATTTCAACGAGTTGCTGAAAAAAAACTTTTATTTTGGAATTTGTATTTGAATAATAGCTTTAAGTTTTACCCATAGGCCAAGTTTTTGATTCGAGAAATATATATGTATATATTATAGAAAACTTAAGTCTATTGAATTCCACAATTTTTGCAATTTGTTAATACCCCCATCTTAAAATTTATTTTACCAGCGTAAGAAAATTGGTAACCAAGTATCACGGCAACGAAAAGATTTTAATGTGTATTTGGTTCAACAAAAAGAAGTTAATGATAAAGTATGAAAACAAAAATCATAAAAGGGCGATTTGAAGAGAAGTGTCACCGATAGCAGAATTTAATTACTAGAATAGGCTATTTTTTTTAAACAGTAAAATTATATTACAATTTTTAACCACCTGCAACAAAAAAAAACGAAAATTTGGTTTAATAATTTTTGAGGATTTTAATGTGGTTAGCGCTATACATTTAAGGATAAGTTTCCTCTTGTCTAATTCTAACCGAACATTTATTGACATATTTCCCACTGTCTAATTCTAACCGAATAGGACCACGCTTTTTGAGAAACAAGTCTAGACTATCAGAATATCTAGACAAGTCAGAATATCAAAGAAGCGGCGTTACTTCATAATAAGTTTAATAATATTTTAATTGAAATTCTTAACAAAAGAGGATACGATTTTTTTTTGTAATTAATTTTATTTTTAATAATTTTTTTCATTCAACTGTGTATAAATTAATACATGGTTAATTACATAATTGTTTGTATACCTGAGTTAGGTATGTTGTTTTTTCAAAGCACTGTATCGTCGTCGTTCTATGAAAACTCCCTAATTCCATTTTTTGTGTTTTAAGATATTTGCATTTAAACTTGGAAATTAATATAAAAAAATCCAAAAATTATCAGAATAGCAAGTTCTCAGGCTTCAATTGTAGAATGGGCTTGGCGTAACCATTGTGCAATAAAATTTTTTTGCAAATGGTTTATCCGAAATGAATTAAATAAGAATTGAATCACATTTTTTTTTTAAAATGGACTTAGGGAGTTTTCATAGAACGACGACGATATTGCCTTTTCTTAAAATTTGACACATATACTCAAAGGGATGGAGGTAAAACACCCCATCCAATGCCTTTAGTTCATAATTGCAACAGTTTTAAAATTTGACACACTCGAGTTTTTGATCAAAGTTGCCATTACCATGATAGCGAAAACTCTAATCTTGATAGAGAAACAAGTCAGAAGCTGAGAAAAAAAAGTCTTTAAAACAGGAGTAAAATTATAAGTGGAAAAAAAAGAGGAATTATGTTTAAAAAGAAAAGTAGAAATTAAGAGCATAGAAAGAAAATAATAGTGGAAGTGGAAAAAAATACGGAGGATAAAAATATCAAAAGCTATTGGGAAAAATAAAGGAAGATGAAAACGAGGAAAAATCTACCGCAGGGATATTGTCGAGGAGGAAAAAAAGAGCTAAGTACCCTTTCTTGTGTTTGTTTTTTTTTAGTAAATTTGCCTTTATTATTTGGTCGTAATTGGTTTTAACTGTGTTACGTTATTTTCCGAAAATTGCGGAACTCGTGACCCGTTAAATAATCTCCGTTGTGATTCTGGGAACCGGACCTTAATGGTCCATCTTATTGTTAAAATCTCTTTGAATTTGCTTGAAAAGACCCTGGGTTTTAATCCTACAAGTAAGGTTTCCCAGGCAAATAAATCTTTAAAAATTCAAAAAAAAATTATCTTTCATTTTCATTTTTCATCTCCGCTCATCATCGTTGTTAATTTTTCTTCGCAAAGGTTTGCAATTTCCTTTTTCTTATTTCAGGAAAAAATTGCTGGCGCCCTTTTATTACGCAGTAAGTACGCCACTGGGGCGATTAAACGTAATAAATTACATTTTCATATCAATTTGATATCACACATAATCACCCTTAAAATCCACAATTAAATTTTCCAACCCCCATTGTGAACCCACCCCAACTGCTCTAGCCGTGATGACAGCATCTTACCCGCTGTCAGCTACACTTGTTGTTTTGTCAATTTATTGACACTTCGCCTTCATCTCATTCTCAACTCGTGTTGTCGTCGCGCCGTCGCAGAATTAATTTCATCGTTGTTTTTCTTTAATCATATAAATAATAATATTCCAAATTCCGCGACCGCGATCGGAAATTCAAGTGTAGCTTGAATGGTTATAACCATTTATCGGACATTTTTATTTTAATAACCATTAATGGTACCCCGCTTGGAACCATTTTTTTTTTATTTTCTCAAAAACTGTACAACCGATTTTGGTATTATTTTCTGCTGAAGCTCCCCAAACGTTTCATAATTATTGTGTATTCAAAGTTTAATTTTTTTTTTGATTGAAAAAAAAAATCAAAATTTGTTTTTTAAAACTTAATTTACATATTTCGAAAACCACATCGTTTTTTGTTTCAACTTGGTAAATATGAGTTTCTTAGCATAATCTCTAAAGCACGTCGCAATGTTTCTTGTCTTTCATTATTTTACCGTTACTTCTATAAGCAGTGTTCTAGAGAAATAGCCAGTTGCATTCCTCCCCTTAAACAATTTAACCGCAGTACTCGCGCTTTTAGGAATGCTCATTAGTAGGGCTAGGATTTCCATGCAAATGCATATTTTTTTTGAGAAACAGAAATAAAATACAAACACGAATCAATCAATTTGCTTTAAAATGGCATTTAATCGTTAAAGCATATTTTTGCATATTTTACTATAAATGCATATTTTACTTTTAATTGCATATTTTCAATAATAAATGCATATCTGTGCATATTTTCGAAAAACAAAATAATCCTGAAGTAAAAAATGCACATTCATGGTAATAGCCGCTCGAGGAATTAAAAAAATTATATCCGAAAATGATCATGTAACGTGCTTAGCACATGCAGTAGATAGAGTGGCAGAACAGATAAAAAGTAATTTTAAAAATGTAGATTTATTAATCTTAAATGGAAACAAAAATATTTCTAAAAGCAACATCTCGCGTTGAGCATTTCAAAGCAAAGTATGCCTCGGCCCCTCTTCCACCCCAGCCAATTGTTACCAGGTGGGAAACTTGGTTGGAAGTTGTTGCTTACTACGTCAAAAACTATGAACATTTTGAAGATGTTGTGAATGATCTTGATAACTCGGATGCCGTTGCCTTTAAAAATATAAAAGAAGCATTGAATCAGCCTTTGGTAAGGAGTCAAATCATATTTATCAGTTTTCTGCGCGATACAATTGTAAAGATTGAAGGAAAAAATACGTTAAACAAAAAAACAAATTGTTTTAATTGAAATAGTTTGTTAAAAAATTAGTGCAGTTGAAGGACCTTTTGGTGCAGCAATTAAAAAAAACTTGATAATGTTCTAGAAAAAAATTAAGGTTTTGCAAAAATAAAAAAATATTTACAAGGAATTTACACTGAGGTGTATCGATGAGAATTACATTGAGCCCTTAATACCTCAAGAAATATGTTCTTTAAAGACTTCACCATTAATTTTAGTTGACGTTGAGCGATCATTCTCTATCTATATATAAACATTTCAGAGACCGAATAATGCGCTGATTATATAAAAAAAAATAATCAACGAGATGTGAGAAAAAATATTTATTTTACTCAAAAATAAAAGTACTCATCATACAAATGTTAAAAAATGGTTTTCAAAAATTGTATTTCTCTCGAAAACGGCGCGCCTAGAAATTTGATAATTTTTTTTCTTTCTATTAATTTTGACTAAATACGAATATAATAGTTAGAAACATTATTTGAAATTCTGAATTTCTTATTATTGGCATACGAATTTTAATAAATTTTTTATAGAGAAGCTTCTAAAAAGTTTGGAAAACATTTCATTTCGAAACTTAAAAACAAATATTTTTTGAAATTTTTGAAAAAAAATAATCAATTTTTTTTGGAAAATTCGATATCTCAAAAACAGTAATAAAAACTTTAAATTTTTTTCTTAAAAATGTTTTAAAAATTTTGTATATAAAAGCTTATTTTTTTAAGAAACCACTACAACGACTTATAATTTTTGTTCTTGCAAGTTAACACACCACACTCCTACATTTCGATAAGCAGTAAAACTTATCGCTAGCCACAGCACTTCCTGATGAAACAAAGGAATCTATCCCAGAAATAGAAACGGATATGAAAAGAACAACGACCCGATTGTGTGAAGAACAACCCAGAGTTGTCAGCATCTGCACATTGGACCAGTATGTCCGAAGATTGTGACCACAACTCCTATGAAATGAAAACCATTGTAATTTCATAAAGTCATTCGATGCCAGCCGATAGTGTAACATAATTTACGTATTCTCTGTTTAGTATTTTAAGGAAATACATTGTTTATATTTTTGAATAAAACAATTTATAATTTGCATAAATTCATATCTGCTTAGGAAATCACATGGCATTTATAAATAAATAAATAAAATGAATTTTATGCTTACGAACAGTTTTTCTCTAATAACATTCATTTTTGAAATTCTTAGACTTTTACAACTGTCAGTGTAATGTCAAAACGACACGTTATCCGTCAAAGACAGCGACATGATTTTAGTATACAAATTTTTTTTAAGTTTATAGGTTAGAATCTTACAGAGGCTTTGCTTGAGGGGAAAAAAGTTTTACTTCTACCGCGCCTACGTCAGTACACACAACCTTTTTTTTCTTCTCAGCTCTCGTAGAATATTTTTCCCAGCAGCAAAGTTCGTGAAAATATGCATTCGTTGTCCCTAGCGATATCACCATAGTTTTTTTGGAAGGTTGTTTAGTGATTTTCAATGCCAAAGAACAGAAAGGTCCATTGAAAAGATGCAGGAATAATTATAATTCCTGGCTTATTAAGGATAATATTCTGGAATAATATTAAACTTATCTTAATAAAAAATTGGAGTAAGAACCATGGTCTTTTTTTTTGTTATTTTTTTTAACTTTGAAAAAGGTTATCTCAACATTTTGAATTTGTGGCTTGTCATCCTTTTGCAAAAAGCCCTTTATTTATATGCGAAATTCATGTCCGTGTCCGTTCAAGGAAATGTCCGTCCAATAGAAATTAAAACCATACAACTTATATGCAACAATTTCCGTACAAAAAAATACGTTCGTCTATAAGGAAAGTGTCTGCCAAGGATCATTGACTGACTCCTAAAGCGCAGTTTGCACATAATTGCATAAATATGAAAGTTCCTTCCGACAATGTACCCCCATTGAAATATTTTACGATTATTTGTTTATTTTTACTCTGAGAATCAGTTCAATGGAGCGAAGTCAAGCCTTTTTGCGGCTGTAAAGACGCCTTGGAATGTTGTCTGGACTTGCATCGAGATGCTATGGACGATTAATTTCTCTCAAAGAGAAATATCATCAATGTGGTTTTCCAAAGCAAAGTAAAAATACTTCTTTCCAACACAACACCAACCACATGCTTACATACAAACGTAAATATAAAGCTTAAACTGAGGTCACGGAAAACTGTTTGATAAAATGATGCATATAATATACATACTCGTATGTAATAAAAGGACTTCAGGTTTACATGTACCCATTGGTGTAATAGTTTGTGCATTGGACTGTAATGCAAACTGTCGTGGGCTCTCAGCCTTTCCAAAAATATTTTTCAGTGGTTTATTGCATCTGCCTCTCGGAAGGAAGTGACAAATGACCATCACGTTAACGTTACAGTCAATGGAGATCAGAACGCTACCGAAGTTGAAACGCTAATCCTTTCGTCAGTTGCATGGATTAGACATTAATGTGGTTTCAAGCCACGCATTGGGTGAAACGATCGACTTATTGAAAATTCAATTCGAAGATCTTGTAAGTTATGTCGAGAAATGGACGCTTAGATCGTGAGATTAAAAACCTATAGATTTTATATGGTTCTACATTAAATCATCATGTCGTAAGAGAAGCTCAAAGTGTGTGGACGAGTCACGACAGTTGATTTCAATGAATCGACCGCTTCAAATATGACAGTCACATATGAACAACATCGAATTGGAATTACAAATACATACATACATTTTTTGGGTGTACTTCAAACCAATATTTTACATAAGTACAAACTACGAGATATCTCAAATAGTTTGCGTTTTATTGAAAAAATAAGTTGTCGATTCCAGATCAGAATGGCACAACGAAATTTAAATTTGTTTTAGAAAACTTAGGTACATCGAATAACATGATCAGTTCATAAGAGAGAACAGTCGTTACCAGATGGAAATTCTTTCTTTTTAGAGCATTTTTGAAATCCCCCATTACTACTTTCTTATATTTCTTACATTTTTTTAGAACTATTTTTCAATTATTCACAGCTCATGTTCTTTACATCATATAATAAAACGGCAAACATGTTTTTTGTGGTACACTTTTCTCCAAAAGTATTTAACCGATTTCGATAAATTTTATATGGCTGGAAAGCCACAGTTACGGAGATGTGCAGAATATAATTGAGACACGCATTTACACACTGTGGGTCATTTTTGTTTTTGCACTGTCGAACACTTTGCATATTACATAAAATGAAATTTAATTTAATAAATTTGCTTGAAAACACTGCCAATAATATAAATAATAAATAAATTGACACTCGAATTTCGAGAGCTGGGTCGGCTAGTAAATAATAAAATGCACGACTGGATTGCTAGAACTTGTTCTTATGTAAAAGTTCTTTGGAATTTAAAATACATTTTATAAATATAAAACAAACAAAGTTCAAAAATCGTTCTATTTTATTAAAGTCAAGAAGTTTCTTTAAAATTTTTCAAGGAAAAAACTTGGGATGTCAATTTTAAGTATTTAGTAGAATGGATTTTAGGAAATAATTTCAAAAAATAATCGTTCACACGTGTTAAAGACATTGATTTTTCAAAAAAAAAAATTGTAATTTTTTTTTTTCAAAAAACCCAAAAAATATTTTTTCGAATTTTTGTATAAACAATATATTTTTTTAAACTGCTAACAAATTTTAATTAAAATCGTTACAGCCATTAATGAGATAGTCGAAAATCAAAACAATCGTTCTATGGCAGGTACCGTTGGTAAAATTTTTTCCTAAATTTGTTTTGACCAAAATGTAGTCCATGACCATTGTATTATCCTTAATACTTTCAATAAATTTTGATTATCCAGCAGATAACGACAACCCATGAGTCATTCATACGACGATGAAGAAAAAGAAATAGGCTCGTATAACAAAAAAACCACTAGAATATTTTATTATAATAATTGATGCTTACACTTTGACGGTTCCAATGAGAAAGAGGACAAATAATGATTTAAATTTAGCAATTGCAAAAAACTAACGGCAAAACATATTCAACTTAAGAGAAAGGTACCACTAGAGAGTAACCTTTTAGTTTACAATTAATTTATAATTAACAGTTGGAGAGCAATTTTCCAGTGAGAACGAAAGAATTTAACAATAAAAATGAAATTTCAAAAGAGTAATAAAAAACACAAAAAATAGAAAGAGCATGAGAAAGATTAAATTTTATAGGAAAATTACTCATGTTTGGCAAAAGAAACAAAATAAGTTAAATTATTTTACTCAAAATTAGTGCAAGTAAATAAATTGAAATAAAATATGAACAATTAATAAATAAATAGACAAAAATAGTTAAATAAAAAAAAAAACAATTTATAATTCCTGAACATTCAGCCCCCCCTGAAAGACTCCTGTCTTTCAGTAAAAGGAAGTGGGGCAATTTTCACAACTGGACGAGTGTATTCTCCATCCTTAGTTTTCACTGTGACAACTCTCACTTTGTTATCCTTTCCTGGATGTGTTGCAACAATGCGACCAAGGATCCACTTAGATGGAGGTAGGTTTGGCTCTTTCAATAAAACAACGTCATCAATAGATAAATTTGGTTTGATGTTCTGCCACTTTTGTCTTTGTTGGAGAGATGTTAAATACTCATTATGCCACCTTCTCCAAAAGCCTTGATTGAGTTTCTGTAAAAGATACCAATTAGTGTTCACAGATATTTTAAAATTTACCATATCAGGTTGGGGAACAGAGGTGTAAGCCTCCCCAATCATGAAGTGTGATGGTGAAAGAGCACTTGGCTCAGTATCCGATGTTTGCCACATTGGACGCGAATTAAGAAGCGCCTCAATTTTGTTGAGAAGAGTGTACATTTCTTCATACGTCAAAATATGCTCTCCAATGACTCGCTTCAAATGCTGCTTCACAGACTTGACACCAGCTTCCCATAAGCCTCCAAAGTGAGGCGCCGAAGGTGGGAGAAACTTCCAGCTGATGTTGTCTTTGGCAAGATGATCAATGATTAACTTCTGAGTCTGCTGACTTAAAACGCACTGGTACATCTCGTTTAGTAAACGTTTGGCACCATGAAAATTTGTTGCGTTGTCGCTCCAAATTTCAGTGGGTTTTCCGCGACGGGCACAGAACCGATTCAACGCGAGAAGAAATGCATTTGATGTCAAGTCACCAACCAACTCAAGATGAATGCCCTTCGTGACAAAGCACACAAAAAGAGCAATATAGGCCTTAACAAATTTAGGGTTTCGACCACGCGACAGCCTTAACATTATAGGGCCAGCATAGTCGCAGCCAACCTTACTAAACGGCCGCGAAAACCGAATTCTTTCAGCGGGAAGGTTTCCCATCAATTGTTTTGATGCATCGCGACGCTGTCGAAAACACGAAACACAATTGTGTACAACTTTGCGCACTAAATTTCTTGATCCCAAAATGTAGTATTCCTTTTTCAATAACGCGATCATCAGGGTCACACCGGCATGTAAATAATGTTCGTGAATGTAATTGACAATTAGGTAAGACAAACGACTCGATTTGCAGAGTATGATAGGGTGTTTTTCGCGATATAAAAGTTCAGAGTTCTGTACACGCCCACCAACTCTAAGCACACCATCGGAATCTAGAAACGGAGCAAGATTTAACAGTTTATGTTTCCTTAAAAGTTCCTTGTTCTGTTTCAACGCGACGATTTCTGACGGAAAGGAAAGCATTTGGCAAAACTTGATCAATACAATTTTAGCTTTTGATAGTTCTTTTACGGATAGAGATTCGTAATTACGAGAGTCCTTTGCAACGCGACAGTTATGACAAAAACGAAACAATGTTGCTGTGAGTCTAAGGCACTTGTACCACTTTGACGAATCGATTAAAATTTTCTGCAAAATGTTTTCTTCGGTGGCATTTGACATAAATACCTGCATTTTCTGGTTTCTCCTTTCTTCCAACTGCTCTCCTGGAAACTCGTTGAGACAGGGTTTTGAATACGGCCACTGATCCTTCTCCTGCCACAGCCACGAAGGTCCTTTCCACCACAGCTCATTTGAAGGCAAAAGAGATGGTGGGATTCCTCGAGTTGCACAGTCGGCCGGGTTGCTTGCAGATCGAACGTGATTCCAAAGCTTGTGAGGAATCGATGACACGATCTCCGAAGTCCGATTTCCAATAAACACCGACCACCTTTTCGGAGGAGATGAAAGGCAGTGGAGCACGATTGAAGAATCCGTCCAAGCAAAAACTTTCATTTTTTTATCCTGTAAAGATATCTTAAGTTTATTTACTAGACGTGTTAGTAATAGGGCTCCGCAGAATTCCAATCTGGGAAGAGACAAAACCTTGATAGGAGAAACCTTACTCTTTGCAGATACCAATGCTACCGAAATAGAACCGTCCTCGTTCTTACTCCTGCAGTATACCACTGCCGCATATGCATCCAAAGAGGCATCACAAAACGCATGGAACTCATAGTTCCTTTTGTTGGTCCATATGATCCTGGGAATATTAATAGCTTCTACGAGTGGTAGTTCTTGCCTTATCACCTTCCAGCGATCTGCCATTTCTTTCGGAATTTCATCGTCCCAATTCAACCTTTCCCTCCACAAATCCTGTAGAAGGATTTTTACAGCAACAATTATCGGAGCGAGAAATCCCATTGGATCAAAGATTCGTGATGCGTCTGATAGTATTCGACGTTTGGTACACTCAATACTTTGGCTCAACTTAACTTTGTACGAAAATCTATCTTTTGAAGGACACCACTGCAATCCGAGAACCTTTACTGAATCATATTCCTCAAATTCTAATGGAGACATCTCACGCTGTTCTTCAGGTAACGACAACAAAAGAGGCCAGCAATTCGTAGTCCACTTGCGCAAGTTAAAACCTCCAGATTTTAGCAGCTCTACTAGTTCCTTCTGAAGAGAAACCACTTCATCTATGGTGTCTGCGCCGGTGATGACATCATCAACGTAGAAGTCATTAAGAACCGTTGCAGATGCTAGAGGGTAATCCTCAGACGAATCCAGAGCCAGTTGCTTTAACGTACGAACTGCTAAAAAGGGAGCACACGCAGTGCCATAAGTTACTGTTAAGAGCCTGTAGTGTTTTACAGGTTCCTCGGGAGTTTTACGCCAAACAATCCTTTGATAATCGCAATCATCAGTTGAAACTCGAATCTGGCGGTACATCTTCTCGATGTCACCTGAGATGGTGTACAAGTGGCGTCGAAAACGAAGACAAACAGAAAATATGTCACGTTGTATAGTCGGACCAACAAGAAGCGATTCATTCAACGACAAAGACTGATTAGTTTTAGCGGACCCATCGAAAACGACCCTTATTTTTGTAGTGCTGCTGTCAACCTTGAACACCGCATGATGCGGAAGATAATAGGATCTGTTGGATGGTTGATACACCTCAGCAGCAGGAACTTCCTCCATATGCCCTAGAGACAGATACTCTTCCATAAATTTGTGGTATTGATCCTTTAAAGATTGGTTTGAAACAAATCTTCGTTCGATTGAGTGAAGGCGACGTAAAGAAACCGCAAACGAATTCCCAAAATCTATGTTTTCATTAGTTTTAAATGGTAAACGTACCACATAACGACCATTAGGAAGTCTTTTATAAGATGAAGCAAACAACTCTTCAGCACGCTGGTCATCAATTGAAAGGGTGGGCTCATTAGAGATTTCCTCTAAATGCCAAAATTTCTCGAGATCAAATTCCAGTGAACGATCCAGCTGCGTACAAAATGTCTCAATACCACTATGAGGACTGAGAGTTGTTTTTGAGGATTTTCCAGCTACAACTGATCCAAAAATAGTTGGAATTAAGTTAGGTATTCCATTTAATTTATTGTTGGTAGGTCCTGTTATAATATTAAAGACCTTATCTGCCCCGATAAGAACATCTATACAACCAGGTTTATAAAAATAAGGATCGGCAAGCTCAAAAGAGACTAGATTGCTTATGTCAATGTTTTCAATCAATGAAGCCGGTAACAATGAAGTAAGCTTTGACAGAACATGGCAGTTCACATCAATAAAGCTTGAGTTAAATCGAGAAGTTAGCCTTATTTTTACCAAGCCGTTGGTAGCGCCTGCTGAAGTAGATGCCACTCCAAGCACTGGAATTCGAGAATGACGACGAGAAAGTCCCAAGCGTTGAACAGCCTGTTCAGTAATGAATGAAACCTGAGACCCCGTGTCAAGCAACACGCGAACATTTTGAAACGACCCTTCACTGTCCTGGGTTCTGACAACAGCAGTAGGAAGTATGGTCTGACCATTAAAGCATGGCTCCGACGTATGGTTGTTGACCACAGACGACGAACATGGATTTGACGAAAGCGAACCAGACGCGACAGGAGTAGCTACTGTTGTTTGAGTTTGAGTTACATTTGCACGAACCGAAGACGAAGTTGCTGCACCATCCTGGTGGACTAAAACATGGTGCCGAGATTTGCATAGCTTGCAACGCTGGTGAGAAAAACATCTATTGGCAGCATGTCCTTGTCGTAAACAATTAAAACATAACGAATTATCTCTAGCGAAACTTCGGCGAGCATCAATGTCAAAGGCGAGAAACTTCTTACAATTAACCAAGTTATGATTTCCCTTACATTGCGGACAAGTTTGGGCAGACTCGACTACATGTGATCTTACTGTGTTTTGAATTTTATTCTTAGATTTAGAAGATTGAATAGGAGTTGAACATGACTCCAAACAAGCACAGCGGTTTTGTAAAAACTCCAAGAGTTGATTTATTGTAATACCTTCCTTTGACCCAAGATTTTCCGCCCAAGCTTGCTTCGTATCTGGGTCAAGTTTTTGTACTAACAGATAGATTAACCAGGGATCGCGATCATTTGTATCAAGTGCATTTAATCCTCTTATAACCTCGTCAGCACCATCAGTAATCTTTCTCAGCAAAGCTACATTCAGAGAATTTGCCACTGGTAGCGAAAGAAAGGAGTGAATAAAAGATTGCACTATAAGCTGCGACCTATCAAAGCGCTTCTCTAATCTATCCCAAGCTTCAAAATAATTGGTGTCCGTAAGCTTCATATGACTAACGAGATCAGCAGCAGTACTAGTCAAGAATGTCTTGAGGTAGTAGAATTTTTGAGATGGAGTAAGTGACGGATTTTGGTCGACTGAACTAACAAACATATCCTTAAATGCAGGCCAATCTTCGTAGTTACCCGAAAAAGTTGAAACTGCTATTTTCGGTAAATTCACCGACAACTTCGTAGTGGAGTTCAACTTCTCGAGAAAGGTGGCTTGTTGTGTTGCTAACTTTTCAGTGACCGACTCCTGAGCCTCTTGCGACGGTTGTTTAACCTTTATGAAACTCACAAAAACAGAATGAGCCACAAAATATTTGGCTTCGTATTCGAAGAACTCGGGTTCTGGATCTACGAAATCGACGTCCTCGATGT
Organism: Chrysotoxum bicinctum; assembly: GCA_911387755.1. NCBI lineage: Eukaryota > Metazoa > Arthropoda > Insecta > Diptera > Syrphidae > Chrysotoxum > Chrysotoxum bicinctum. The sequence goes on along the minus strand of OU426988.1, from coordinate 23,231,408 downwards.
GCTCGTATATTGCGTCCTGGAGAGAAACAAAATCGGTCCAGGCTTCTTCCAATTTTGCTAAACGAATTTCAAGCATCGAAAGCGGAGTATTAATGTCTACCGACGAAGCGAAGTCAGCTGCCTTGGTCAGCCGTCCCTTGGCACGCCCACGTTTTGCTTTGACCACATTCATAATTTGATACGAACACGTGAATTAACAAACGAAAAAAATCTAAATTCACAAAATGCAAATATCTTTTTAACACTATCTGAAGATTATTTGCAAACGTTGCTCTTTCTTGAAACTAGGAATTGAATCACAAACGACAAAAAATATATTGCTGTGCACCTACAAGCAATCCTTTAAATTCCTAGCTTAATAACCGCACCACAGAAAACCTCCAAGCTGATTCACTTTAATTTGGCGACGAAGGACCAGAATGTATTATCCTTAATACTTTCAATAAATTTTGATTATCCAGCAGATAACGACAACCCATGAGTCATTCATACGACGATGAAGAAAAAGAAATAGGCTCGTATAACAAAAAAACCACTAGAATATTTTATTATAATAATTGATGCTTACACTTTGACGGTTCCAATGAGAAAGAGGACAAATAATGATTTAAATTTAGCAATTGCAAAAAACTAACGGCAAAACATATTCAACTTAAGAGAAAGGTACCACTAGAGAGTAACCTTTTAGTTTACAATTAATTTATAATTAACAGTTGGAGAGCAATTTTCCAGTGAGAACGAAAGAATTTAACAATAAAAATGAAATTTCAAAAGAGTAATAAAAAACACAAAAAATAGAAAGAGCATGAGAAAGATTAAATTTTATAGGAAAATTACTCATGTTTGGCAAAAGAAACAAAATAAGTTAAATTATTTTACTCAAAATTAGTGCAAGTAAATAAATTGAAATAAAATATGAACAATTAATAAATAAATAGACAAAAATAGTTAAATAAAAAAAAAAAACAATTTATAATTCCTGAACAACCATAATAGAACACCTAATTTTGTTTATCTAAATCCGTTTTCGAGATAAATCAGATTTTGCATTACGGGTGTATGGCGGGTACCGTTAGTTTTATAGCTAAAAACATTTCAATTTCTCCTCTAGGGAGTCACCGAAGACCCTTAAGTACCAAGTTTGAAGAAAGGTAATTTCTAATCCACCCAAGGTGAGACTCGTAGATATCTAATGGAAAGTTTTTTTGTTATTCCAGTCAGCTTTTGTTCTTCAAGATTACGCGTTTCCTTGGCTTATTGTTGATTATTGGTCGATAATTGTAGAGCGATGAGGATTTGCCCTTTTTTAAGTTTGTATCTCTTATTATCTAATTCAAAAAAACTAGACGTAGTTATATTTTTACTATTCATTTATTTTATTTGATGGCATTTCATTGTTTATTTTTTTTTATTCATTTTTGTTGCTTGTTCATTTATCATAGGACAGAGAGCTTTTGTTTATAACTTAAGTGATAAAGTAAATAAAATGTAATGAGAGAAATTAAAAAGAATGATATTTAAAAAAAAATAATTAAAAAAACATAATACTATGCTGCATTGTTTAGGTATGGAAATAAAAATAAAAAAACGTCAACTAGATTTATATTTCAAAAGTCTTCTCAATATTGATAACCACTTCCGTCGTTTTCACCGTTCTGTCCACCTGCACCGAATGAGCTACCACCGTTGCCATTGCCATTACCATTACGCCCACTGCCGTTGCGCTTTCCATTTCCGTTTCCATTCCGACCATTGCCATTTGGTCGGCCACTCGAGTAACCATTTGAACCGAGATCTTGTCCACTTGGTCGGCCGCTTGAGTAGCCGTTTCCACTGTTATCTTGCCCGTTTGAATAGCCGCCGTTTCCATTGCCATTGGGCTCACCACTTGAATAGCCATTTGATCCGAGGTCTTGTCCACTTGGTCGACCACTTGAATATCCATTGCTGCTTAAGGTTTGTCCATTTGATCCACCACCATTATGACCCTGTCCATGTCCATTACCATGGCCATTTCCATTACCATTACCATTCGGTCGTCCACTTGAGTAACCCTGAGCTCCTAGATCTTGTCCAGATGATGGATATCCGCCTCCATTATGTCCACCACCAGGTTGATTGTAGTCATAGCCATCGGCACCTCCAGCACGCCCGCTACCGTCACCACCTTCAATAGCATCCCCCTCATAGCGGATCTGTGGTCGATAGCCACCTTGGTCAGCTTCGTATTCAACAATCTAAAAGAAAAATAGAAAACAAAAGTGCACCCCGCGGGATGTTTAACTCATTTCAAACTTTTTTTTAAGAACACTTTTGCCATCTCTTACTTGCTTCCTTCCATCTGGCAATAGAACATTGTACTGACCAGTTGCCAAATCTCCATCGCGCATCTCCGAATGCCCAAACGACAAACCACTTGGTGCATCCTCAACTTCATAGCTAAATTCATATTTAGCTGGTTCCTATATATAACGGTAGTTTTTGTTTGTGTATATTAATTTCGGAACAAAATTATGATAGTTAGAGTTTCTATTTATGAAATATATTTTGTGTATCTTTTGGATGTACTGTTCTGTTCTGTAGCATGAGTGGAAGGAGCCAAGTAAGATAGAGATGTAAGTAGTTTTCTATGTTTTCTATGTTTTTTAGACACTACAATTAGGCACAGAAGATTACGGTTAGCAAGAAATGCGATTCTAGTTAAAACTTACATTGTTTCCGTCATCACCACCTCCACCACCGCCTCCATTACCTCCCTGAGAATAATCATAACCATCAGCGCCACCACCGTGACCGCCAGCGCCGTTGCGGTGGCCGTTTCCATTTCCATTTCCATTTCCATTTCCGTTACGACCGTGACCTGGTGCTAGATATTCTGAGCTTGGTCCAGCTCCTGGAGCTCCATAAGTTTCCGATGGTCTTCCTCCGTTTCCCCCGCGTCCGTGGCCATTTCCGTTGCGACCATTTCCAGATGCTGGTGGTCCATAACTGTCAGATGGTCGTTGGGCGTCACCATTTCCTCCGTTTCCGTTAGAAGGTGCTCCGTATGATTCCGATGGCCGTTGAGCACCGTTGCCATTTGATGGAGGTCCATATGAGTCAGATGGTCTACCGCTAGAAGAACCAGATCCGCCATTCCCATTTTGACCAGGGGCACCATAAGTCGATGAAGGTCTTCCTCCTCCATTGCCGTTCTTTCCGTTCTGTCCGGGAGCTCCATAAGTTGATGATGGTCTAGATCCACCATTGCCATTTTGTCCCGGTGCTCCATAAGTGGATGATGGTCTTCCTCCGCCATTTCCATTTTGTCCCGGGGCTCCATAGGTATCAGATGGAGTTCCACCTCCATGCGAACCACCACCGCCGTTTCCACCATGTCCCGGAGCTCCATAACTAGAAGAAGGCCGCTGGCTTGAACCATTACCGTTACCATTACCATTAGAACCACTTCCTCTCCCGGGGGGTCCATAGGAATCTGAAGGTGGCAGGTATGAATTGACTGGTGGTTCAGGACGGGCCAACACCGTTGACACTATCAGCATAAGGCACACAATCTTAAAATTAAACAAAAAAGCAGTTAAATATCTTAAGTATAGTTCTTTACCGAGTTCAAACCTTAAGCATTGTTAACCCAAAATTCTCAGAGCTACGAGTATAAGCAATATAAAGAACTTAAAAAATGAATTTAGATGGAATTTTTTTGTCAAAAAATATTTTAACGTTGGTTAGGGATGTGGAGAAGGTTTTATTGTAATGTATCAAAGGTCCTTTCTTGCTTTGTGCGATGGCTTATCCAAACAACCAAGATCGAAATCCAAATTCTGACTGATTTTAAGATTGAAAATGTACCACTATTTATACGACGTGAGACCTAGATGTCTTTTTCGGTGCCCATCATCAAATACTCAAATGCATCTTGTATATCTTTTTATTTGGTACTGTTTTTTTTTGTCTAATTCACTTTTCACGATTCTTGTGAAGATGCACACAGTACATACCTTTTCAATACTTTAAGAGAGAGGAAAGATGACACGTCGCTTCTTACTCGATTTAACTTGAGTTTCAGTTCTTTGATTCCAATTCCAAGCTGAAGCCAGCGCCACCGCCGCCGCCGCCATCGCCGCCACCACCGCTACCAACATTCGCTTTAGATACAAAAACAAACTCATCGAATGAAGGTGAAACAAAAACGAATGCACATATCACCCAGCTTTAAGATACTGTGCCAAAACTTCGTGTGAATGTGTGGGGAGAAAGACACAATCTTTGAGAAAAAATCGTGCACAGCTGGGATGATGTAGCTTGTTGGCTTGTTACTTCATCTTCATCCCAAATCCGAGAATGCACAAGCGCGCGTTGCATTAGATATAGTAGGTATATGGGACCATCATCATCAGATCGTTACAAAAATCATTTTCTCACCTTCAACAATCCATCTGCCAAATGTGTGTTACCAATTATTCCATGCAGAAAAAGCTAGAGAATCTTCAGAGAGACGGGTCTGTCTGTCTGGGCCAAATATATACACCAAGTACCTACAACCTAGAAAACGAAAAGGATGTAGAGTGCGCTCTGTTTGCCTTTGCCGATTATCTTTATCTGATTATGCAAACTGTCTGAGGGATGTTTTAACCACGCGTTGCGCAGATAGATGGATACGTTGATGGTTTAACTTGTTGCGATTAAGATACACGCGCACGCGCGCATTCATTCATTCTGCATTCGGATATTCCTAAGGAGGTTAATTTGTTCGCTGGCGACCTCTTGATTCATTTTGGGTCAAATACGCGGCGGAATGCTTCTGTTGTTGCAGATTTGGTTTAGTTTTTTGTAGCTTCACATGGTGTATAGTATAATATGTTGTGTGTATGGTGTATGGAAGGCATTTCTTAAGGTTTAATTTTAGCTTGGTTTTGCAAGTCTGCGCACAATAAAGACTATTTGTTGTAATTTGAAACTAGGCGGCGAAGTTATTGTTATTGTGTTAATGTTCATTAGACAAATGGCTTGGCCACGATGTGACTTTTGGTAACCTTAGATAGAAGCAAACCACGCATAATGGTGGATGTAAGTTATATTTACTTACTTACTTACTGTTATTGGTTTTTTGTATGGTTTAAATAGAAACAATACATTTTTGAGCCCGAAAATTAGGTGCACTCCATACAATCATAATTTTAACGAAAGGGTGGCTAAAAGGTGTAGGTACAGAGATTGCTTCAAATGCAATATGCATAAGGTTTGATAGGTGATCATTCTCACTAAGGGCTTCAAGTTATTTCCCTCTCGAATCCCTAAGATGGTAAAAGTGATCTCAACATAAATATTAATACCTATATATGTACCTAAGTATTTTAGTGAACAGCTCATTTTTTCAAATTTATTGGCAAGAAGTATACCTACCTACATCATGTGTACATTTATCCATGACCTACAAATAACAAGTGACCTACAGTTAACAAAATACCTACTTATAGAAAAAAGAGCGCGACCGTAAATAAACTACTTATGTCAGTCAGGGGCCTATTGCACCATCTTACAAAATTGTGATTACAAGCATTTTTTAACAAATTTGTAAAAATCGAGTTTCTTTCATATGAAATTTTTTTTAATCACAAATTTGTACTTGTAATTTGTAGTTAGTGCAATAGGCTCCAGTGGTCTATTTCACCAAATTACAATTACAATCACAAATTTGTAATTGTTACCTACAATTATAAATTTGTAAACTGATTTTCTGTTTCACAAACTACAAACATAATTCCAACAAATTTGTTGGAAAGAGAAAAGATTAAGGGAAATTGTATTTGTTATTTACAAATAGAAGAAAAAGTCGTTTCACCGTTTAATTTGCAAAGTTGTAAATAACAACTGTTTCTGTACAAGTTTGTTAGCATTCGACACATCATAACAAAAATGAATAAACAAGATAAAATTTTTATCGCCGATTTAATTCGTGATAAGAAAGATATTTTATTCGAAAAATTTTCCGATATCATAACACATAATCTTAAAGTTAGCGAGTGGCAAAAAATGTTCAACAATATAAAATCTAATGGTATTTTAATAGATAGAGATTGGAAATACCTAAGAGATGTCGTGTGGCAAAATTAAAGACGGAATACTGTGGTAAGTAAAAATTATTTGTTAGGTAGATTATATTTACCGGCAATATCAAAGAACCGTTTACGAATGCTTTCGTGTTCTTCTGGCCAACGTACAGTATTTTCAAAGAAAGTCTCAACAATGGCAGAACAAACACGATGGACAGTTCTGCATACCGTAGATTTAGATATACCGTGCATTTGAAATTTCATAGTTAATTCGCGGTCAATATATTTTTCTTCGTCTATTAAACACAAAATCTACACTTATATCACTATCGGTGCTACGTACTATGCCTTCGACGTAAGGTTTTTTGGGTTTCAAATGCGATTTTTTCCGAAACTTACAAATTGTTATCAAATCGGCAGACGATCTTTCTTCTGCAAAAAATTTTCAGTAACTGAACAAATTTGTAAAATTTCGTGATTCCGTGAAACAGAAACTTACAAAAAATATAAAGTTTAACAAATTTGTACTTGTAAGCAACAAAAAAAATTTAGTTTTGGTGAAACTGAAATAATGAAATTTCTACAAATTACCCTTTGTAAACAACAAACACATTTTTGTAATACAACCATTTTGTGAAACATAAAAAAACTATTTTTGCACAAATTTGTTAAAAAAGTGCTTGTAATCTACAATTTGTAAGTTGGTGAAATAGGCCACAGGTTGCAGGAATTGGTCTCACACTTAATTGATAAATGGACATCTTATGCTCGATTGTAGACAGTATTGATAGTATTGAAATGCCGTATACGCCAATATGCATTTTTTGAACTGGGTATGCAGTCTTATGTTTTCAGTGGTGTTCTTTTCAAATCTGTTGTCCGTTTTTTCCTATCTCTTTCCATTGCTGAGATATTTAGAATGATTTTCACATATATCCATCAAAATCATTAAGTTCAATTATTGTTTTACCATAAGCGCCAAATTATGGCAATACATACATATGTCAAATTTCCCATTCAACTTAAAGCTAAATTAGCTTAAAGATTGTTTTGACGTATACGTCTTATTGTTTGCGAGGTCCGATATAAAACTATAATCAGTATTGATTTGACGTATGTGCAATATGCATACAAATTTCGATTTATTTTTTGCAGACCGTATATATACGTACACCACGAATACGAAAAGTATTTATACATGCGACTTAGAGGTACTATAAGGCAAGTTATGCATTCGTAAAAAAAATCGAACTCGAGATTTTGATCAAAGTTGACATTACGATGATAGCGAAGACTAAAAAGATCCTGGGTGCGACCCACACTGATAACTTCCCATTGTGGTAAGAAAACCTTGAGTAGAATTTTACATCTTTTTCATGGACAAAAAGATAAAAACATATTTTGACGTTTTTTTTTCAATTTTACCATAGCTGAACAACCTTATTCATATACGTATGTACAGTACATATACATTCTTCTAAAAACTAAGTTGATAATAAAATTATAAAATTATGTATTATATTATAGAAATTACTTTATTATTTCGGTTCCAAACATTTTAATTGAAAAAAAATTTAAAAACGAAATATTCAAATAGGTATAAAAGATATGGTTTGGTTATTGATGGAAGGGTACTTACAAAATATATCCGCTCTAAAACTAGATATAAGTATGTCAAATATAAACCATTTGTTAGAAATTGTATTATGTATAAAATTAAATAATGGCAAAGTCAATATCATTGCTCGTTCTCAAGATATTCTAGTCGAAAAACAAATATTAACACTTTTTAGTAGATTTTTTTTTTACATTTTTGTTCAAACTGTCAATTCGATACTTGTCAAAATTTAACCATATGTTAATAATTGTATTATGTCGATACCTTCCCGTAAGAATGTACTAAGCGACACTTTTTTCGAAAATGACTTTTTGATGAGGAAATATACTAACCTATTATGCATGAAAAGGAAACTAGAGTACAAATAAAAAAATGTATCAACTGCCATGTTTTCTCATTAAAATAATGTTGCCCCCTGAAATTTGTATTATCCGCCAAAAAAATTATGCTAAGCGACATTAATAAAGATCACATTGTCGTGAGCAACAAAAAATTTTGTTAGGTGTCACTTAGTTTAACCAAAATTGTCTCTTAGCACACTATAATTCAATTAGAACTTTCTTCGTTTTTTTCGTTTCCTGAACAATTTTAGAAATGTTGCTTAGTATACATTCTTACGGGAAGGTATCGATGTATAAAACAATATACTTTAGAAGGCACTATATCGGTGTTCATTCCCAAGAAATTCGACTTGAAATACAATATCAACTAGTTTTCACTAGAATTTTTAATAGTTTTTTTATTTAAAAAAAAACTATCAATTTAATATTTGTCAACATTTTACCAATTGTACAAAATTATACTATGTATAAAATAAACTAAATTAGAGAGAGAAATTTGAGTCGAAAAACAATTTTTACCAATTTATCAATAGAATTTTATATAGTTTTTTTATTTTTAACTTCCCATAGGGAGTTATTGTAATCGGTCCGATTTGTCAAATTGGAATTTTTGACATTTCTCGACGTTTCAAGGTCCCTAGAGGCTATATCAATCATTTTTAGAGAGATGTCTGTGTGTGTGTGTGTACGTACGTTCGTACGTTCGTACGTGCGTACGTTCGTACGTCCGTACGTTCTGGTACCATTTTTCGTCGTCGATATCTCAAGAACGAGTAAAGATATCGACTTAAAATAAATTTTGTTTAATAGATAATAACTTCGAAAGAGGCTGAAAGGGCGTTTATTAAAATTCAGTGAGTAATTTTTCCACTATAACGGTTTAAAAAAAAAGTAAAAATTTTGGTTAATTTCAAATATCTCACGAAAAAATAATGCTATTGATTTAAAATAAAATTTAATGTACTCATTATAAGGTCATACACATTTGGTATAAAGTTGGAAAAAAAGGAACATACCGTTATTTTTTTAAATAAAAAAAACTGAAAAAAAAAATTTCATAACCCAGATATTCTAAGAACGGAAAACAATTTGAAACTCAAAATAATTTTATTTTACGAAAAATAATGTGTTTGACAACTGGTGAAAATTTCAAAAAAAATCAGCTGACAGTTTTTTTTACAAAAAATAAAAAACTATATAAAATTCTATTAAAAATTGGTAAAAATTGTTTTTCGACTCAAATTTCTCGAGAACTAGTATTGATATTGACTTCTAATATAGTTTATTTTATACATAGTATAATTTTGTACAATTGGTAAAATGTTGACAAATATTGAATTAATAGTTTTTTTTTTAAATAAAAAAACTATTAAAAATTCTAGTGAAAACTAGTTTTTTTTTTTTTTTTTTTTTTATAATCTACCCGCGCTCAAGGGATTATGATTACCCTTTAAATGTTTCAACACAGCGCGGGCGTGAAGGTACGGAAGAGAAAGAAGGATAGGAAAGATGTGTGGCACGATGTTCTGAGACTGAAGGTTGTTGTCTCAGATATTTTATCTCCAGGGATGGCGGCTGAACTAAAGCGGAGAATGCCGTGTCTTATTTCTATGTCGCTTATAATTCACATTATTTTATTCGTGTTCATCCTTGTTGGGCATACTAGTTTAACTCAATTACATGTTGTTAGTGTTATGCCTGAACAACATGCAATGAGTAAACCAGCAACCCATTGATGACAATTTTAGAAGGTTTTTAATGGAATTAAAACGACATAGACGACGGCAGGGATCGAACCTGTGATCATGAGGTTCACAGGCGAGCACACATCCATCGCGCCACGGCCACCCCTTAATTAAAATAATAGTTAAAATTGTATTTCAAGTCGAATTTCTTGGGAATGAACACCGATAGTGCCTTCTAAAGTATGTTGTTTTATACATCGATACCTTTCCGTAAGAATGCATACTAAACGACATTTCTAAAATTGTTCAGGAAACGAAAAAAACGAAGAAAGTTCTAGTTGAATCATAGTTGCTAAGAGACTAAGAGACAATTTTGGTTAAACTAAGTGACATCTAACAAAATGTCTTTATTAATGAGATCTTTATTAATGTGGCTTAGCATAATTTTTTTGGCGGGTAATACAAATTTCAGGGGGCAACATTATTTTAATGAGAAAACATGGCAGTTGATAAATTTTTTTATTTGTACTCTAGTTTCCTTTTCATGCATAATAGGTTGGCAAACAAAACATGTCAAAACGTGGTCATTAACATATAGTATATTTCCTCATCAAAAAGTCATTTTCAAAAAAGGGTCGCTTAGTATATTCTTACGGGAAGGTATCGACATAATACAATTATTAACATATGGTTAAATTTTGACAAGTATCGAATTGACAGTTTTAACAAAAATATAAAAAAAATCTACTAAAAAGTTGTAATATTTATTTTTCGACTAGAATATCTTGAGAACGAGCCATTATTTAATTTTATACATAATACAATTTCTAACAAATGGTTTATATTTGACATATATCTAGTTTTAGAGCGGATATATTTTGTAAGTACCCTTCCATCAATAACCAAACCATATCTTTTATATTTGAATATTTCGTTTTTAATTTTTTTTTTAATTAAAATATTTGGAACCGAAATAATAAAGTAATTTCTATAATATAATACATAATTTTACAATTATATTATCAACTTAGTTTTTAGAAGAATGTATGTACTGTACATACGTATATGAATAAGGTTGTTCAGTTGTACCCAAGTCCCACATATTCAAATTCCATTAATATAGCTATGGTAAAACTATGGTAAGCTACGAGTATGAAGAAAACGTCACAATATGTTTTTATCTAAATATAAAGTTTTTAAGACCACAAATGGGAAGTTATCAGTGTGGGTCGCACCCAGCCTCTTTTTTGTAAAAAAATTGTAAACTGATTTTTTTTTAAATTTTCACCAGTTTTCAAACACATTATTTTTCGTAAAATAAAATTATTTTGAGTTTCAAATTGTTTTCCGTTCTTAGAATATCTGGGTTATGAAATTTATTTTTTCATTTTTTTTTATTTAAAAAAATAACGGTATGTTCATTTTTTTCCAAATTCATATCAAATCTGTATGACCTTATAATGAGTACATTAAATTTTATTTGAAACCAATAGCATTATTTTTTCGTGAGATATTTGAAACTAACCAAAATTTTTACTTTTTTTTAAAACCGTTATAGTGAAAAAACTACTAACTGAATTTTAATAAACGCCCTTTCAGCCTCTTTTGAAGTTATTATCTATTAAAAAAAATTTATTTGAAGTCGATATCTTTACTCGTTCTTGAGATATCGACGACGAAAAATGGTACCAGAACCTACGGACGTACGAACGTACGAACGTACGTACACACACACACACACACAGACATCTCTCTAAAAATGATTGATATAGCATCTAGGGACCTTGAAACGTCGAGAAATATCAAAAATTCCAATTTGACAAATCGGACCGATTACAATAACTCCCTATGGGAAGTTAAAAAAGTGGGTCTCGCAATTCTGTCAGTCTGTCTATCTGTCTGTCTGTTCGACTACAGGCTAAACGGCTCGGCCGATTTTCTTGAAACTTGGAAGGTATCATTTTTAACTTTTTCCCGCCACACATTTTTACTATTTTTTCTTAAGACCAAAAATAACGATACCTGCCATACGAATTTTTTTCGAAATTTTATAAACATTTTTTTTTCACAAAAACTGTTCGACAGGTTTTAAAAATAAAAATACAAAAAAATTTAATTTAGTTAAAGCTAGATAATGGTTGGAAAAAATTTTACCTACGAAAAATGGTTATTGAGGGTACCCCTCTTGGAACCATTTTTTTTGTTTTTGATTTTCTCAAAAAAGGTACAACCGATTTTGATCATTTTTTTGCTAAAGCTCCCCAAAAACATAAATTAAATTGTGTAATCAAGTTTTCAAACAAATTTTTTTTTAAATTTTTTTAAAAAAACTTCAAATTTTTTTTTCAAAACTCAATATTTCGATAACCCCATGCTCAATATAATTTACAAGATGTGAGAAAAAAAAATTTATTTTACCTTAAAATAAAGGTACCTACCTACAAATGCTAAGAAATTAAAAAAAATGGTTTTCAAAAATCGTATTTTTCTCGAAAACGGCGCCTAGAATTTTGATAAATTGTTTTTTCTTTCGATTAATTTTTCCGATATTTAATTTAATAAAAAAATTAAATTTAAAATATAACAGCTTGTACATAGGATAGAAACATTTTTTCGATATTTGAATTTCTCATTATCCACATAACGGATCTTAATGTAATTTTTTATAGACAAGCTTCTAAAAAGTCTAAGACACATTGCATTTCAAAACTTTAAAATAAATATTTTTTGAATTTTTGAAAAAAAAAATCTATTTTTTTCTTTTTCTGAAAATTCGATATCTCAGAAACGGCTCAATATTTTTTTGTAAATTTAATTTTTATTAGAAAAATAATAAAAACTTTAAATTGGCGTACCAAAATTTTTTCTTAAAAAGCTTTTAAGAAATTTGTAGATACATATATAAAAGCTTTTTTTTAAGAAACCACTACAACGACTTATAATTTTTGTTCTTGCATTAATTCATATTTGCATAGCATTCTGTTTTTGTCTCTTACTACTAAACAAATTTTAAAAATTAATTTTATTCTTATGAACAGTTTACTCTAATAACATTCGTTTTTAAAATTCCTAGTCTATTATATATGAGCAAGTTCGTGCGACCCAGTCGTGCATTTTATTTATCTTTATTTCCCGTACGTACATAGTACTTTTACTATGTTCATGCAAAAGTATAAATGTTACGGCCGACTAAGAAATATTACAGTATGCTGCTATAGAGCTGTGTAAATCATTTTTTTTTTCAAATGATCGAATCGTTCACCAATCGAATACCAAAAAATTCTAGCTTAAGCTTCGTAATTTAAGCTGTTCGTTTTTTATTCACATGTTTCAGCTAGGTAGCTTTAACTAGAACTGTACATGATGACCGAAAGAAATGTTGTTTTGCCAAAATTTGTCAATTTGCCACAATTTGTTATCTGAGGGCAAGTCTCTACGTCTATACGTTCACTGTCTTATTTTTGAGCTATTTTGTTATATTTAATTAACAGCTCGAATAAGTTTTTAGTACGTGCTTCATAGAATACTAAAAATAAGACATAGTCAAAGCTTTCTAGACAGGTCGAAAAAATCTGGAAATTTTCGTAGCTTTAACTATAATATTCTAGTTTAAGCTATTTTTATTCACACAAATTGAAGTTTAGGCTTGGAAAACAAGCTAAAACTAAATGAATTTAGCATTGGCTATTTTAAAATAGCTATTATTAAAAAACATCTTTAACTAGCTAGCTTAAGCTTATTTTTATTCACTAAAAATCCAAGTTTTAGCTTTAACTTTTTTTATTCACAAGGCCCATTTTCTATAAAATATAATTTCATTCAAACTTTGCCGCCAACATCGCTCTAAAAGAAGTATGGCCCGATGCAATGATGCCGCCATCGCCACTAGCTTAAATTCCACACCAAACAGTGACTTTCTCTGGATGCACTTTGTATAGATCTCGTGTGGATTGTAATCGTCGCAAATTCGACAATTTTACTTGTTGATGAAACAATTCATACAGAAATCGGTCTCGTGGCTGAATATGATTTTTCAACCGAAATTGAGGTCAACTTTCAACTGCTCGAGATCCAGTTAGCGAACACAAGTCGTTGTCTATGGTCGTAAACTCTGAGCTCCTGGCTCAACATGAGTTTGTACGGACGTAGGCCCATGACGCAAAATTCGCCAAGCTGTGGTCCCTCTTGGAAAACTCTTAGGCCCAAATAAATTGAGTGGTGCACACACAATTGCGATGACGCTGCGGCAACGCGCGTTATTGTTGCGGGTAAAAAGACTCGCAGGTTTCCGCGAGACCGCTGCGTCACCGCATACGCGGTTGCGTCTTTCAGTACATTGTTTGTTATTAAGCAGTGCACACATGCGTGATTTTGACGCTAATTATTTTTGAAAGAAAGATGTCAAACATGGAAGAATTTGATAAAGATTTATTTATCAAAAAACATGGAGTGTTGCTTCCGAGGCACACCATGGTCGGTAAAAGAAAAGAGCTGAGTGGATATGTGTTAGCCGAGTATTTTGTTTAAAAAGATTTTCAAACTTGTCAGAACTTTCTATTATATTTGTAAATATAATGTGACCAATAACGTTGTTTTTTAAGAACATAGTTTTTATGCATTGCTGTAGGCACAACGCGAACTGCAGATTGAGTCCTGCGAGAAAAACCCGCATGCTTGCATTAAACTATTGCGGCACCTTAAGGCCCGGTGCACACAAGCGTTCTTTTAATGCGCGACACCGCACCGATGTCGCTGCGGTGCACAATAGTTCAATGCACACATGCGGGTTTTTCTCGCAGGATTCAATCTGCAGTTCGCATTTCCTGCAGCAATGGAGGTTTATACATAGAAAGAAACGAGTAATTTTCGCGTACCTAGTACTTAAAAATAAACGGCTTTATTGGGTACATCCTTATGTTGATCATCGGCTAACAAAAGGAATATTTTAAACATCATTTACAATTATAAGAAAAAATTCTGACAAGTTTTTTAACTATTTTCGAATGAGTGTAAAATCATTTGGTGAATTCACAAAATATTCGGCTAACACATATCAACGTAGCTCTTTTCTTTTGCGGGCATGGTGTGTGCCTCGGAAGCAACACTCCATATTTCTAGAAACTTTTTATCTCATTGATAAATAATTCTATATCAAATTCTTTCATGTTGTACATCTTTCTTTCGAATTTAACTAGCGTCAAAATCACGCATGTGTGCACTATTCAATAACAAACAGTGTACTCAAAGACACAACCGCATGTGCGGCGACCCAGCGGTCTCGCGGAAACATGCGAGTCTTTTTACCCGCAAGAGTGACGGGCGATGTCGCAAAGTCATCGCACTCATGTGTGCACCACTCAATTCCTTTGCGAGTACTGTAAGACGCAAAGGCGGTGACGCTGCGGTACCGCGCGTCAAAAGAACGCTTGTGTGCACCGGGCCTAAGTTCTTGCATAGATTTATATTTGCCAAAAGTGAATTTTGCTCTAATCAATAAAGGTACTGATACTGACTACCCTTATAATGTTATGGTGACACACAGTGCGAGCGTTTAGGAAAAGAGGAGAGGATTAATTAGGGGATGTGAAAGCACATTTGTTTTGAAAGCTTGTACTTCACAATAAGGGGCTAAAATTGAGAAGGGCAAAGCATTCTACATTCCAAGTTAGCGTTATGCGTAAGCTGATGTGCATTCATAGTAAGGCGAGTATTACGGCGGAGAGAAAAAAAAAAATATGTCTTGCATATTTAAGAAAACTTAAGCATTTCGCTGCATTTTTGGCTACTTCAAATATATGATCATTACCATAAGAGGTGATCAGTAACATACATACCGACAATGGAAAGGTTTCGGTTTCTTTAATACAAGTACAGGTAACAGATTATCGCAAAGGTGGTATATTTCGCTTAGCCGACAGAAGACAGGTTTGGGTTTTCTAGGTATTAAATTCTATAGGGTTTTGAATTCCCCATTATATAAATCTGTCAAGATCAGAATCTAATGAGCTTAGCATATGCTGCCGTTTCAGTTCCACAATCGAAGACCAGGGTTGTCAGTCTGGAGCTAAGACCTAAGAGTGTTGTCGTCAGCGGAACAATGAATTTGATTAGATTAGAAGTTTCAGACAAAATATCATTGATGAAAATAAGGACTAATGTCTGTGACAAAACAGAGCCTTGGGGTATACCAAACATTTTGAAGTTTTGTCCTATTGAACCATTTACGCCTTTAAGGAGAAGTCATAATAAGTTGAATTTTGAGTAAACTGCGCTGCAAGCATATTTGCATTTCTTGCGAGCTGACGAAAGAAGTGTTTTGGAACTGATGATTAAGAAGTGTTTGAGTATTTTTAACAAAAGATCAAAAGTTTATACTACCCTTGGGACATTGTAGTATTGTTTGCCGTAGATTTTGGTTATGTAAGAACTTCCTTCTTTGATAAGACCACTACAGGTATTCCTGGTTTGTCTCTACTATTTCTGGTTTTCCTCAATGGGTTTTATCCTGTAGCATTGGAAGCTTGAATCTCTCAACCTGAGTACCTCTTTACAGCCGTATTGTACCAAGAATTCTATTTGGAACTTACTCTGTTTATCCTGTTTGAGATAAAAATTTTCATTCTACGTTTTCATAATGTCAGCACTGCAATATATGCCACTATCGAGGAAGCATATTTACCATTTAAAGTTTAAAAAAAAAAAAAAATAATGTACACCGTCCAAATTGACTGTCTCATATTTTCAAACTATTTTCTTTGGAATTTTTTCTTTAACTGTGTTGGTGGACCATGAGAAATTTGCTGATATAATACAGTGACCCAAGGTGCCTAGAGGTGCTAATACACTAATAGTGTCTTTATCAGGATCAGATCAAGCGTATTGGCGGAATAACGTCAAGTATTCGAGTTGGCTCGTTCATAAGCTGAGTTGAATGGTTTAACTTAGTTCAGAATGTCGACGTAAAACATCTTAATATAGAGTCAAATAGGGCATCAAATTCGGGAGACGCCAAATTGCTTGGCTAATTTATAGTTTATGTGTTTGTACAAATGAAAATTTCAGAGCCGAGACCGAGAGTGTGAGACTCAATTCACGAACATCAACTCGCCATCGATCTCAACAGCTCAAGATTTCACGCACTAGCCTGATGAGAATTCTGCACAAAGATCTCGGATTATTCGCTTACAATTGACTCAGCAATAGAAGATGCCGAATTTCTTCGTTGGATAAGAAACTACCTTTCGAAACGCTGAATACAAGTTTGTTGGACCGGGCTCCATTTTTTCTCCAAATCTCTTTCTCATATTCATCACTGATCTTTTGTCTGCAGCTAATAATTCCATGTTTTTCTGACGACAGCACTCTCACCTTTTCATATTTGTTTAAAGATTCACGGCCTTGTTTTTCGGATGTGGATTTTGAACGGCAGCTTATGATAAGCTCCTTAAATTCTGATCTCTATAGCATTGTGGAATGGGAACGATAAACCGCAGAGACTTTAATGTTTCAAAAACTCGGTATGTTCATCAAAGGCAATTTCGTATGTAATGACCACTTATTAGGTTTCCTTCGACGCACGTGGAAAGAAAATATTCACCCCTTCTGATCTGGCTGTAATCTTCGTCCTGAACTTGTTTGCAATTCATATATTTATGCAGGTGCTCCAATAACCCACTTGAGATTCGTGGACAGAATCCAAAGAATAGCTTTAAAAATGATAGGTGACAGAGCTATAACAGAAACATTTGAATCTCTCGAGTTCGTCCTGTGGTCAAACATTTTAAGGGTAGTCAAAGTCCTTTGAATACGTGCAAAATATAAAAAAAAACACTGGTGAAAAAAAAATCATGAACCAAGGAGAAAATAGGCTGAATTCGAGCATATCAAAAAAACAAGGCAAGTCTATCCGTTCCTTATTTTATGGAAAAAGGTCTACTGTTGTTTATAGATATATATTATGGACTCTGCGAAGTAAACAAAAACCAGAATGGAAGAGTTAGCGAAACAGGAAGTCAGGAATGACGGACAATACTGAACTGCTTCAAATTCAAGACTTTATGTTCGTAAAATCAAGGCAGAAAATGGAGTTTAAGCTAGTAGATCAACCACATAAGACACCAAAAAATTAAATAAAAAAACACAATTGAACACACTACGCGGTCAGCGACTTGATTTTGAAATAAGTTACATCAGATGGAGTCCAGACTGGCACACCGTCGTCTTTTCTGAGGAAAAGAAGTTATTTTCGCTATTTGGGAGAAAACTTGAAAAGCGATACGATCAAGAAGGTTGATTGATGGTTTAGAGAGCAGCAAACTTCTACCAACCTGCAAAGCTTAATTTTCAAATCGCAATCGTCTGCAAATCAATATTTGAGGGGCTTACTCACAGTTTATTGAGCTAATTAGCAGAATATGATGGATTGGATGATGGTCGCCAAATTTACCGGACATGAAGATCATGCGAAAACATATGGGGAAGGCTTTAAAAAAAGGGTAAGAAATATAAAAGTAATACTCTAATACAGTAGAGATAATTGAAGTCAAAACAAAAAGTCTGGTCTGAGCCTTCACTAAATTACTTGGAAAAACTTTCTTTATAAATTTCTTCGTAGCAGACTTCTGACAGGACATATTGTCACTCTTGAAATAAAACCCAAATTAATTTATTAAAAAACTATTGTATTCTTTTAAGATGAAGTATCTGTTCGTAATCAAGTGGAACAAACGATGACCAATTTTTATGACCTTATTGGGTAAAGCATCATACAGAAACAATTTATTTACCTTACCCCAATTTGTTTACAACATAGGCAAAACACATGCTCCTTACATATTGCATTTGGTTTTTCCCAGATTAGCGAAGGATTAAAACAAATGCATATGTATTCGTAATCAAGCGAAATGGAGGGTATGTGTTCACAAAAATAAAATAATTTTAAAACAATTACTCGTAGGCGGAAAATGACTTCTCCGAAGATTTCATTTCATTTCCTCATGAATCAGTTCCAGTTATTTATTTGCATTTGAGTGAGTAAGATTCTTATAATTCTTTGACGTTAGGCAAAAAGGTCTTAAGTCAGTTTTTCGTAAAACCAAATTGAAAATAGTTCAATTATTTGCAAATTGGGATTAAATTTGTTTATAAAAAATGATAGTAAGTAAGCTCTTAAATGAAGACATATATACCTAACATGTAAACGAATTTTTCCAGATTCATTAGTATTTACCGTTTTTTTCAATGACTTAAGTCTTTAGGATCCTCTCATTTTGTATTATTTGTAAAAGTTTTGTTTCTTTGAAGGACTTAATTCAGGAAATAAAACATTGTCATTAAGTTATAAAATAGGATATTGTTTAATTAAACAAAAGCTAAAAAATATAAAGTTAATAACAAAAATAAATGTTTATGTTGGGTCTGCTTCTTCTTCTTCTTCATCTACCAAATCTGGATCATATTTCTGGAAGCTATTTCATTTCCCCCTCTAGCAGCTAGAGCTTCATGCCACCCAGCATTATCGTGAACAGTAAGGTTATAGGTCCATAGCTGCCTTTTATAAAATGCTACCGAAGATCCAACAAACGGTGTTGGCAAGCATTGCTGAAGATTGAAGTGGAAGCATTTCTTTTGTGCACTGTCTTGTGCAGCAAGCTCATCAGCTTTTTGGCATCATATGCTGTATTAGCCTGCTCCTTATGGATTAGGGGATCGTTTTCTGCTTCCCGTTTTTCTTCCTGATTAGCAGCAACGCACCAACTTGAAATTCAACGACAAACAAAATCCTCTTGTTCTTCTTTGTAAAAGTCGTACTTACATAACGCGCAAGTTTAAATAGGAAGGTAAAAACTTTTTCTCATTTTTACGTCTGGTATATAATGATTTTCATAGCTTGGAAAAGATGGTTTGTGAGCCACGACGTTTTTCGAAGATTTTTTACTACCTCTTTGGTCGTCCACTGTAATGCCGGATGTGTTAAGCATTTTATTTTTGACGGCGGTTGATATAAACCTTTATTTTTCATTTAAAGTTCTGCTAAAGCAACCCTTGCACACAGAAACTCTTGCACCGTTTACTACAAGAAAGTATTCATAACATACTTCTCTGCTTTTTGAACTGCCAGCTTTTATTTATGAGATTTGCGATGAAGGTTACCCTTTTGTCGTGGGTGCCAAGCGACTAGTACTCGTCGAAAATAACTTTCTTAATGTCCTCTTTAAGGAAAGAATTTCATTTTTTCCTGCATTGTCTTAAATTTTGTAATTCCCTTGCTTGAATAACTTTTCCGCTTACATTTACTCCTTTCACTTATTATAATGCAGAACTCTTAATTATTGTTATAATAATCAATATAAAAATTTGTTATTAAATATAATGTCAATCGAACTCAGAGAACCAAAGCTTTAGTACATTATGTACAGGTTACCGAGGTATATTCAATTAAAACTCATACAAAAAAGCGCTAGACTAGAAAAATGATGTAATAACCGTTTATTTTTCTTCTCTTTCTCGTTTCATTTTTTTGAATGTTGCATAAGTATATCTATGCTATTTAGTCCAGTCAAATTAGTCCTTAAAATAGAATTTAAAAAAAAATAAAATTTGGTGGTGCAACAGCTTGAAGTGAACTTAGTGACTTACAACTCTGAACCATTCCTGTGTGCGTGTTACCAGGAATGGAGGGGACCTACAATTTTCTGCCGATTCCGAACGGCTAATGAGCAGCACTTTCCATGACAAGAAACATACTCGTGGAGGATTTGTCAATTCCTCGCAAGAGGCAGTACACCCCTAAAAAAAACCTTCTTGCAGCGGCTGAGAATCGAACTCGAGACCTTCCGCATGACAGTCCAACGCACTAACCATTATGCCAAGGGATACTAAAATAGAATTAAGGTTACAAAAATTCCCATAGAGCTAAAAATTGGTAAGAATGTTCAGAATACTATTATAAATGAATTGTGAAAAGTCCCCATCAATCCCCCTTGTGCAAAAAATTTTATTGATGGTGAAAGTTTGCAAAAATAGGTTTTTGGCGTTTTTCAGCTAAACAGTGAGTTTTACAGCAAAAATAGTTCAGACAAAAATTGTAGATTATTCGATTCTCTGCAAAAAATGTATCCACACTTTTTTCATAAGTATTGCCATTTCCGTGATATAGCGGTTGAAAGAATTGAAAAAAATATTTTATTCGTAATATGCACGTTAATGTACTTTTATATACATTTTTGAACCGTTATACGAGTAAAAATATGTAACATCTGTCTTCTATTCAATTGTCAGCGTGGCGATGCTCGTATACCTGCTCCGTTCCAAAGGTCTCATACTCAACAAAATACTGATAGTTGTACTCGTAAGCATTCCTTCGTAGTGACAACTAGTGGCTATCGCTTATATTTTGTAACAAAGTTTGTGCATTTTACTGTTTTTGAAAAAAAATGTCGCAGTTCTGCTTTATTTGTAGTCAACCTTTGACTGAAAATGGGGTTTTACTGTTGATCGCGGCATGAAAGCATTAATTGATGCAAGTATTAAAAGAAGTGAGTACGGAGTACCTGAAAAAATTCATGTGCAGTGTCGAAAAAATTATACTCGAAAAAGTAGCATTGATGCCGTGAAAAGACGGCGCCAAGAAGAAGAAGCTGGTACATCAAAAATAAGTCCTCCTCGTACTAGAGCACGAGTAAGTGAAACTACATTTTGCTTCAATCAGTGTTGTTTATTTTGCAGCAATGAATTAAACGAAGTGTTGGAGAAGAAAAAGCACTGCAATACCGACATACGATTTTTAAAGTGACTACACTTTCGTTCAAAGACAGTATTCTAACTATAGCTAAAACTCGTTGTGATGATGTAGCCAAAGCTTTTGCTGCTCGAACTTTTTTTAACTATACGCGCACTCAAGGGGTTATGAATACCCTTATAATGTTAAACACAGTGCGAGAAATTAGGAAAAGGGGATAGAATTAGAAAGGAGATACTGATGCACAAGCACATTGGTTTTGAATGTCTGCGCATTGAAATGAGTGGGAAACACTGAGCTGGGTAAAGCATTCCACATTCGTGTAGTGTGGCCAAAGAAAGAATCTCTGTATTTGACAGTACGTCCGAAATTGGGTTCAAGGGTAAACTGATGAGCATTCCTAGAAGTACGGGTATTACGGTTGAATTGTTTCAGGGGAGGAATACAACTGGCTATTTCACTAGAGCACTGTTTATGAAAATAGCCGTAAAATAATGATAGACATGAAACATTGCGGCGGTGCTCGAGGGATACAAATTTGAATTTGAATATGATTTAGTCGTTGTCAAGGCTAAGTATCATAACGATTGCTACAATTCTTTTTTGACAGTTCCCACAAGCAAACAGAAATTTCTTGCAAATACCCACAACAAGTCTCCGTTTATTTTAATGTTAAAAGAAAAAATTTACTACTAAAAATATTCAACTCAACAAATAAAACTATTGTTGTTGGTGAAGATGTCGATTTATTAGTATTTCTTACTGCTCGAACTCCAACAGAATTTTTTAAACCGGGAAAGACTCAGCAGCAATCGGAAATATATTCATCAAAAAGTTTCTGTGCTTTTCCAAAATGTCAAATTCATATACTTTTTCTACACGCAATAACTGGCTGCGATACAACATCAGCATTTTTCAAGAGGGGCGAAACAACGGTTTTGAAATTGTTCGAGAAACAAAATTTAATTAATTGTGCTGAAGTTTTTAAAGATAGTAACTCTACTCCAGAAGTTATAATCACTAATGGAATTCGCTTTCTTCTTTCTATGTACGGAGCTCCAAAAAAAAGTTACCTGCTTAGATAAACTGAAACTCCGATACTCATCTTTTGCAAAATAATAAAAAACAAGTGCAATTACACTTAACCAAAAAGTGCAGTCATATTGATAATTTTGTGAGTTGAATTAAAAATAAAATTGTCAATTTTGAGCCAATTACCGGTGTAGTAAATACGATAATTTCAAATTGTCAATTTCACAAATTAAGGATTTGGTATTCATATTGACAACTACGACTTTTATATGGAAAATCACGATTGCGGTATTGATAGCTAAGTTATCAATTTTCAACCAAAGCTTTTGTCAAATTGACAATTTCTATTTACAATTTGATACTGCAGTTGCTAATTTGAAAACAATGGTTGTTAATTTGATTACAGAAGTTGTCAAATTGAACACTTCGATTATGAATTTTACAAAAGAAGTTGTCAAACTGAAGACGACTATTGTCAATTTGAAAACTGAATTTGTCAATTTGATCTCATGATTGTCAACCTGAAAACTGCAATGATCAATTTGATCACATCAGTTGTAAAATTTATAAATTACATATATTGGCAATTTGAAGGCAGCATTTGTCAAACTGAAAACTATAGTTGTTAATTTGATTACAACAGTTTTTAAATTAAATTGAATACTTTGATTGTATATTTGATCCACAGAAGTTGTGAAACTAACAACTTGTACTGTCATTTGATAACAGCATCTCTGAAACTATACTTACTATTCAAAGTTTTGAGTCATCTTAATATAAGTCATTTCCATTCTGAAATAGAAGCTTTTAAAAAAGTCTTAAGAAAAAATTTCTCACTTTAACTTTCAGATCAGTTTTATTGTATAATCAATTTAACATAGTTTTATACTAAATATATACATAGCAAACTTAGCCTCCCTGAAATGGTCCTAAATCAAGAATTAATCCGCAAGAAGGGGTATTGCCTCAGTGACATATCACTCGAAAACTAGGATTTTGGGTAAAAATTTATGATTAATTGCAACAAATGATAAATAATAATCATAAAATTATACCTTTTAAGACTGAGTATGACTGAGTTCTTTGTTCCAGCTCTTTGTCCCATCAATTGTGAATACTTGGCTATGTGAAAATTGAAAAAATATATATTTTAAAATAAATAATAGTGTTAAGTGATTTACCTTACTTATAACACTGCACTTATAACACTGCTAAAGTAAATCAGATTACCTCGATATTATTATCCTTATGACCTTCAGTAAAAATTAAATTAGAATAGACACAATTTTGCGACCGATTCCGATAAAGCCAGACAGATTAATGAACTAACCTAACGCTAAAAGATCATTACATGAATTGAAATCTATATATGCAACTCCAGGTATTCAAATTGACAATCAGAATTATCAAGTTGATGACTGTGGTTGTCAATGTATAAATTTTAAGGAAATGATCATTATATTTACAACCATAATTGTTAAAGCAATGACTGCAAAGGCAAAATTTTCGTTTTGACAACCAGACGTGCCGGTTCAAATATCATCGTTTTCAATATAGAAATTTTGAACATTCTTGAATAATTGTAGATTTAAGGCTATTTTTATCGTGGTTCTGAGACATTTTAATGAAAGAACAATTTTCGGACTTACCGCGATTATTAATTATATTTTAATCAAATTTATATTTGACAAGTGAAACCCTGTCGAAACGTCGGGAAAAATCAAATATAAATTTGATTAAAATATAATTAATAATCGCGGTAAGTCCGAAAATTGTTCTTTCATTAAAATTCTTGAATAATGTTTTTAAATGACTTATCTACCTTGTAATGATTTTTGAAATATTACGTTCTATTTTATTACATATACTAGCGGCCCGGTACGTGCTTCGCTACGTATAAAGTGAAATAATAAAAAAAAATTAATTGCAACATCAAAATCATTTATTCAAACAAAAAAATATTTTATTAATTGCTAGCTATTTTAAAACTTAATCCAAAACGTTTGGATAAACAATAATCTTTGTTTTTCCATTTTGGGTATGAATAAACAAACGGCTGGGGGTACCGACTCTGGAACAGGCAACATAAAGTTGACCATGTGAAAAACATGATTCCTCCAAATTAACTCCACAAACTTGAAGTGTTTGCCCTTGATCCTTTTTGATGGACATCGCAAATGATAAACGCACAGGATATTGTAATCGTTTGAACTCAAATGGCATATCAGTTGGAATCATAGGGATACGTGGTATCAAACAAACTTCTCCTTTTGATTTAGCAGCTAAGATCGTAGCTTTAATCAAATTTGGCAATAACTTTTTCACTGCCAATCTGGTGCCATTACACAGTTTTGGTGGATTAATATTTCGCAATAATATGATCAAAGAACCAACTTTCAAATTCAAGCAATGCGGTGGCATACCAGCTAGTTCCAATGAATTTAAAAATTCAATTGGATAATTCATTGCCTCATCTTGATTCATAACACTGTTGATTACCACGCAAATCTAGCATTGTTCGATTAAATGCTTCTAGTGATTTTTTATTCGCTGTTGTACACTCATCCCATAAAATAATTGGCGTTAATCGCAGAACTTTTGCCATAGCAGAATTTCTCGAAATATTGCAAGTTGGAGTTTCAATCACCTGTACATTCAATGGCAATTTTAGTGCAGAGTGTGCAGTCCGACCACCTTCTAATAATTTAGCAGCAATTCCCGAAGATGCAAGTGCCAATACAATTTTTTGTTCCGATCGAATATTTAGAATAGCTAAAATCAATGACATAACGAACGTTTTGTCTGTACCACCAGGCGCATCCAAGAAATATAATCCACCTGCATTATTGGAAACGGCTTGCATGATTGTGTCATATACGATGAAGTTCCGAAACATGTTGCAATTGCTCTTTTCTGCGATGAAGTACAATATCACGGGATTGAAACTGATCACCAAGAACTACAATTTATTGCAACCTCATCAATTGTCGATGTTCTATCAGCCCTTATTACGATTTTGTAATTATCAGATAGCATACGATCGAAAGCAATTTTGAACAATTGAACTAATGCGTTATGCTGATGGAAAAACCTTTGTAGCTCACGAATAATTTCTCGTCTTGTATTCGAGACAATTACACAACGTTGATCCAATTTACGATTTACATCACTAATAAAATAAATTTGCTAAAATTAATGATCAGCGTCGGGGTATGGCACTAACGAACCAGCTTGATGATAAATCTGGCCCTGAATCTGTAACATGTATGCAATTTTAGGTAGATGTTGGATCAGAGTTTTTAAAACTATCGAATACTTTATGATTCAGATTGATATAAGCATTGGACAATCATGTTGAAGTATTTACCTTAAACGTCGGCATAATTATCTCTAATAATTTTAGTAGCACTAAAAGAAGTCATTTGAAATGCCGAATTGTGTTGTTGAATATGGATCAAAAAGTGATTCGACGTTTGAGATCTCCCAAAAATAAATGAATACAATGGTTCGGGTGGAGTTTCTATTGCTGCAGCACGCATCATTTTAGCCAAAAGAGCAGCACGACGTATTCGTGATCGGCGTTCAAGGCTCAGTACAGGTACAGGGTCAACAGATCTATTTCGTGCATTACGTTTACTGCGATGCATTAGCTTGTGCGCGTTCATCTGCAGTCTGTGATCGACTTAGCAATGCCACATCATTTGCATTACGCGTTCGCCGACCTATATTTGCTCGCCCGGCTTGTGGCATTATTCCTTCATAGAAAAAAGAATAAATCAAATTAAAAATATAAGTTTCAATTTGACAGCAAAATCCCCACTAACAAAATGATCCGACATTTATTGAATTCATTTGTTACAAAAAATGTGATAAATGAAGAACCACTCGACCGATTTTGTGCAAACTTCACATAAACCATCTACTAAATAGTCCAAACAAAGCTATAAAATTTGGTTTGGATAGGTAAGCCCGTTCTTGAGTTATAGAAACACAACGAAAAGTGGCATTGATTTTTATATATATAGATTACACTTGAAAAATACCCAGAGACTAGATAGATAGATAGATAAAAAAATGTATTTTCGTAAAGTTTTTACAAAGGCTTAGTTTTCGTTATTTTAAAATTAAATTAAATGACAATAACTTTTAAAGTTGCCTGCCAGGTTAAAGTGTTTATAATAAATTCATTAAAACTTAGCGAATGGTTTATATTTTTATAAAAATTCATTAATAATTAGGTTTCGATATCTTAGAGCGTTTTTTAAGAAATTGTACAGTTGACTATAGTTTTGTCCATTGATAATTTTGAGGAACTGGTAAGCAGAGACTGTGAATGCACGAAATGTGAAACTTTTATACGTTTCGTATACATACGTATTTGTAATCTTCTATCGCGACCGTGAATTGCAACAACAGCTTTATTCACTTTTTTATGTGAAAAAAGTAGCCATCTTTCAAAAAAGGTCAATCCACCGATTAAATGACGTCTTTGAGGTATGTTATCAGGATGTGTTTGAAATATGGAGGCTTTATGTTGCAAATAGGATGTACGAGTATGTATATAGTTAATTTTAAGTTTTAAGTGAGCATTTATTATATTGTAGAGAAACGGCCTCTCATGCAACTTTTAAGTTGTCGATTTAAATTGGTACATATCTGATGTAATAAAATGACGCCGCTTATGTGAGACTGTATTTTGAACTAAAATATTAATAATCGAAATAGGCAGTTTGTAAACTGCATCTGTTTACATAGGTATTTGACTAAAGTAGTTTTTTAATGTGATGACAGGAATTATTTGATCATAATATGGACAACAACAATTGTAAAATGTCAACTTAATTGTGCATTTCATGACCGTGGTTATAAACTTGATGGGGAAATAGGCCGTCGTCATAATGACTATCGTTATTGCTAATTACATGATTTTAGTTTTCAATCTGATGACAAGTCATCATATCGACTTTGTAGAAATTCTATTTAAATACTGCAGTTGTTGATAAGATAACCTCGATTTTCAAATTCAAAATGAAAATTGAAAATCTTGAATTTTCATATTCACTATCCAGTTGTAAATTTTAACTGTAATTTCTGAAAATTTACGTCATATTGACTATTTTTTTCAACATCTTGACAATTTTCAGTTTACTATCAATGATTGTTGATACGACAACGGTTATTTTTTTCAGTGTAGCTTGTCTCAACAACATCTATTCCAGGTATATTATCAAGTTCAAGTGTGGCTTGGTAATAAGACTGGTGTTGGAAGTTAGTTGACAATGCATTGGAACCAATTCATACGTTATTCACACCTGCACCAGAAAAACTCCTTAACATCATCTCTTGCAATTGCAAAAAAGGTTGAAATGCTAAATGCCAATACCAATTTTTAGCTCTATGGGAATTTTTGTAACCTTCAAAGTCTTATTTGACTGGACTAATTCTTCTATTTTCCTATTTGATTATTCCGTTCGGTATAAAAGACTTAAGTCCTTAGAAGAATCTTAACAGCCATATTTATAAACTCATTATAGTGAGTACATAAGGCTATACACCGCTTATAATGCCTCTAAACGCAAAATTTTTATTTATAACACTTATATGACGTTGAATAGAGGCATTATAAGCTAAACGCGTTTGGAGGTTGAATAGTGGCTACATAAGGACATTTTAGTATTGAACTGTCACATTCACTTTGACATCATTAAATTATTGTGATTATCAAATAAAAAAAAATGCTTCTAGTTATTGAAACTAAAACTTTTTATGTTATTTTTATTTATTGAAACTAAAATGTTATATTATTATATTAAAAGCAAATTGAGAATTAAATATATAAATAGACTTCTTGGCGATCTCCCTCCACGCATCCTTTTTCATCCGGTGTTAGTGTTGCAAGTTTTGTTTTGGATTATTGAATTTTATACTCAAAAGATTCTCTGAGGAGTATCTATTTCCAGCTATAGGACAAAATGAATAAAAATTTGATTACCAGTATTGTGCTAGACAAAATGACATACCTTATCTGATGAATCAAAGTTAATTGTTCGAATTTATTATTTAAGCTTTCGGTAGTTCCATTTTGTTTATTAAATTCAAGATGTTTTTTTTCTTTTCTTTGATAAACAGCTGAGTGTTATGAAGGCTTAGTGTAATAGATTCTTACTTCTTAGTATACTTTATTTGACACAAGCTCATTATAACTATGCTGGGTAGGAAAATGTTTTATAAATATGAATTTGTATAGTGGATGAATAAGTCCTTATGTATTGCATAACTATTCAAGCGCTTAGCGAATTCTAATAAATAAGGCTGTAAATGTTTAAGAAACATCGGTCACAAAGACTTAAATGAACTTAAGACGTTAATACCAAACCAAATACGCATTTTTCTGACTAAATTATTGCGATGGACCAAACCTAACCTAACCTAACCTAACCTAAGTCGTTTATACCAAAAGAGAAAAAAAAATTGAGTTGAACCCAATCAAAAACCCAAAATGCAATTTTTTGACTTAAGACCTTTTTGCCTAACGTCAAAGAATTTCGCCAGTGAGAAATAAAAAATATGGACTCCAGAGTAGGTAATAAGTAATAAATTGATTAAAAAAAAAGTACAAACATCTTTCATCTTTGATTTATTTAAAAATAAAGTAAAAATATTTACAATTCAATATAAATGTCAGTCCTATTGCGTCGAAATTCATTTTCAGATGTATTATTTAGTTTTAACAGTTTATTGATTCTAATGACATAACTTTTGTTTCGTACTATATTTATTGTAAAATGTGCTTTGACTTTAATATTGTTTTGATGGTTTGTTATATCGGAGTTTATTAAAATTCCTCATTTTTTTCCCTGAGTATAATCAATTGGTTAAAAGAAACGCTTAGACAAGTTTTAAGTTTGGCGAAAATTCCATTTATTAATTTTTGTTGGTTTACAGCACTAGCCATGTTTTTTGAAGTACTCGTAGTGAAAAACCAGGTCAGCTTATTCTAACACGCAAACAACAACAAAACTAAAAGTAAAAACGATGTTGGTCAGCAATCAGAGTTAACACAAAGTGTATTTAATTTGTTGAAATATTGAGGGCTTAGATGGCGCTCAATTTAATTGTAGAGCGAAACATGTGAGCAAAAGCGTTGCCCAAAATTAAATTTTGTTTGCTTTTCAGGGTTTAAATATGAGAAGGTATTTTTTTTCTTTAAAGTGGAGACTACTCCAACTGTAGAACTTTCATCGATAGCTCCAAGTAATTCTAGTGGTCTGGTACTGGTACCTCTGCATCAGGTCTTGTCCGTTTTCTTGTCAGTACGTTGAGCTACATCCCAAAAGAGTGGACGGACATGCTTCATATTTCATAAAGATAATTTCTAAGTAATTCTGTGCATTATATCTAACAAAATATTCTCAGGTTGAAATTGTAACTCTTTGAAGTTAGTTTTGATAAAAATAGATAGATAATAGTTTGAAAACTTTGGTTTCCCAATCCTTTTGAGCACTATAGAGAGTCTGAAATAAAAGAAGAAATTATCATAATTGAAGTATCCCATACAAAAACCCGATAATACGAGTTTAATATATGTAAACTCCAATTTTGGACAAAATATTTCCTTGCAAAAAATAAATACTGAGCATTGTGCGGTCTAATAATAAGACACCTTCATGGAACTGTCTTGTTTTTGCACAGCACTAAAAACTTTCCACAGGGAAACATTAATAACGGTACCTAGGCCTATCTCAGTCTGTTCCCATTAAGACTTTGACAGTAAGTGGAAGTGCAAATTCCTTTTTTATGGCGAAAAATACAATGCCCTCTTTAATTTTTCGGGGCCTTTTTCTTCGATCGACATCGGGATCCAGCCATCCTTTGGTGCAATTTCATACTCAGTTCATAGACAGTTAGGGAGCGATCTCCAAGGTGCGTTTTATGGCCCAGAACTATGTTTTTTTATTACTATTAAATGAAATACAATTTTTTAATTTAAATTGTATTGATTGAATATATGGCGTTTCACGTTATGTATGGAATACGATATCGGTCAAGTAGCGAGTTTTGTATAGCGAAGTTCACAAACAATTTTTTATGCACGGTGTCAGTGAGACGTACCCGGACATTCAGCAACTCTGCCTCAAAGCTTAATTTTTTCTGGCGTACGTTAGTGTATGCACATTAAAAAATTAAAAAATATACGTTGAATGGTTGACTTTCTCGGCATTTTATGGTGATATGGCATATTAATAGATATTTATCAATTGGCTTTTAAACGGAAATTATTTAATTTCAAAACTTTTTAAAAATATCTTCGCGAGCAATTTTTGATGTATGTACATTTTTCTTCTTTTCATGGGTCTCAGAGTTTTTGACTTTTGACCCAAGAGCTTGGAAGGCTTATATTTTGCTTAGACAAATATCTATAACAAACGTACATAGCAAGTCTTTCACAACATTTTTTTTTTGCTGATTTAATAATTATTCAATAAAAATAAATAAATAAGCTCGATAATACAATTTCTCTAAACTATCATTCCATCAGTCATCATACTTCAGACATAGCCAAAACAGTCTTTGGACGTTCTGCAATCACTACACGAGCACTGCGAGCAGCTTTATTTGAACGTCTGGAAACGGTCAATGAAGTAGTGAGGGTTCTCATAGAATCACAGCTGTTGTGTATCCTTTGGCCAACAGTGTTACATCGGTTTTGACTTGAATTATTTCTATGGGACCTATAACAGAACCATTTAAAGGGTGGAACTCGGCTGAAACGACAAAAATATAGCAAGATTTAATGATTTAGCAACGTGCATACCTCGAGTTCATAATATAAAAATTAATTTAATCTTAAACTAACCGTAGTGTCCTGAAAATCTGCGTTGAAAACAAACAATAGACCAACGGATTAGCCGCCGAATTTAGTGGTGCCAAACTTTGTATAAATGTGGCTATCGCAATGTTTGTTTGTGTGCGGGGAATGTGTCCAAAAACTTGCAACAGGTCAAAAACAATGTATGGTGACCAGCAAAGAATAAAGACGATTACAATGACAAATGTCATTTTTATCGTTTTAACCTTTGCCCGTGGGATGATTCCCCGGGAACTAGCTCGACGGGTTGCCGCATTACCTGAAATCACAATGTATTTTAGATGAGTAATAAAGGAATATTTTTGGTTGAAGCCCTTACCAGCTGGTACAAAAAGTGAACCCTTGATCCATATTGTTCGGACTATCACCGCGTAACAGGCTGCGATTATAAATGCAGGAAGTGCGAATAGTGTAATTGACACTGCAGTCATATACACTTGCCACCTCCAGGGCTCTCCTAGTTCAATCCAACATTGGGTTTGGCCCTGAATTTTAGTCTCTTCATACAAGTATAGCATTGGCGATGATAAGACCGCACTTATGATCCAAGCACTTGCAACAAGCCTATGGGCACGTTTCCCTTAGAAATTGTACATTAAAATATTTCTCAAAGACTGCAAAAATACAATTTAAGCTTACAAGATTTTGAAAAGTTCATTGGATGTGTTATGGCATCGTATCGATCAATACTCAGCGCAACCAGGACATACGTTGATGCATACGTCACACAGACTTGAGAAAATCGAATAACTTTACAGGCAACATTACCCGCTCGCCATTCGATTGTAATTCGCCAGATAATGTCGGTCAGGACATTCAACAAACCCACTGATAAGTCTAAGGAAATAAAGCAAATTTGTTTGACATTCAATTAAAATTCAACCAGGGTTCAAGTATTTGATTGATTTTTAATTTATAGTTGACGTAAACTGTTTTCTTTTTTTTTTGTATCATCCAATGATGAACCATATTACACAACATTACCGATTACCATCAACTTTAAATAAAAAATATTTACCTGCTAGGGCCAATTGCTTGATGAAAAAGTTCATTCGGGATTTGCGGTTCTTGTTGAGACACATTGCAACTAGAACTGAAGAGTTGCCAAGGACGATTACGGTAAACAGAATCCATAGGACGGCAAATTGTTCGGTCTGAAAAAAAGGAACAGAGTTTAAATGCTTGTATTATTTCATTGGCTTTTTTTTTATATTCTTATATAATCTATATAATATCCTTAGTGGTTGTGTAGTCTGTAATATTATTCGTTTTCTTTGAAAGACACGGAAACATGATTTTCTTTTGAAATTGCCTTTATTTTAGTTTGTCTAAACAGTATGGCTTTGAAGCTATAAGATGTTTTACCTTCATCGATTAATTTATGAATACGAGTATTGTGTTTTATTTATAACTAACGAACAATATTTATCGGAAGGCGCACTCGATATATCAGCTACATTCAGCGAAATTTCGAAAGAAGTACCTTATGCAATTTGAAAATCTGTCAGTTCAAATTGAATGCAAAGGGAACGTTGAAGTTTATTTTCTACATTTGGTTTTAGGAATAAAAATACCTTTAAATATAGTCATACAATTTCTTGCGCGGACTTAGATTGTTCAATACATGATGTATTAAACGGTCTCAAGTCTGATTTTCACAAAATAAATGCTGGTGTTCGTTCGCCAGGGCTCCAGTTTGTTTCCGACTCTCTTTCTAATTTTTATAAACGGTCTCACGTCTGAAGCTTCTAATCCACTTTGTTGTTTTGCCGACAGCTCTATCCTCAGCTTCCCACACTCATTCTCATTTACATTTACATTTTGTCCCACATAGGTTAGACGTAAGTCTCATACAGGCAAAAACATTGCAGGGTTAAAATTAACCGAATTTTACATTGTTAACATAGCACCTACAGAGTAACTCTGCAAAAAATAGCAGAGACAACTCGATTAATGGAAAATCGGAGTACACGATTAAGGATCATTTCCTCTCCAAAAGGTACTCGTATAAATAAAAACAAGCAAACTCTGCAAAAAACAACCAATTAACTTGGTAGTTTATACCCAATTTACTTATTTGTTTTTAGCCAATCATGTTGTAAATATCAACGAACCTACTTGGTTAGTACTAACAAATCAACCTATTCGGGTTTAATTAATTAACCTTCTCTGTTGAAATTATCCAACCTACTTGGTTAATACTAACCAATCTACTTGGTTAATACTAACCAACCTACTTGGTTAATACTAACCAATCTACTTGGTTTTAATTAACTAACCTTCTCTGTTGAAATTAGCCAACCTACTTGGTTAATACTAACCAACCTACTTGGTTAATACTAACCAACCTACTCGGTTAATAATAACCAACCTACTCGGTTTTATTTAACCAACCTTCTCTGTTAAAGTTAGCCAATTTACTTGTTTAATACTAACCAATCTACTCGGTTTTATTTGACCAACCTTCAATGTTGAAATTACAACCTACTTCTTGAATACTAATCAACCTACTCGGTTTTAATTAACCAACCTTCTCTGTTGAAATTAGCCAATCTACTTGTTTAATACTAACCAACCTTCTCTGTTGAAATTAGCCAACCTACTTGGTTAATACTAACCTAAATAACAACGAGTAATTTTTTTAGAGCTATCGCAATTTAAAAAAAAAAAACACATACAATTCCGAAAAATGCATGAAATCTTTAGTTGAATCGATAGTACGCTCGATATAATTTAATGTTTCAAGATTATTTCATGCAAATGTTGGCCGCGACTGCGCCTCAAATGGTCCATCCGCTTAATCCAATTTTCGCATACTCTTTCTATCATTTCGGCCGGTATCTCACGAATAAAAGCTTCAATGTTGGCTTCCAGTGCGTCAATCGAAGCGGGCTTGTCGCTATAGACATGAGCCTTAACATAGCCCCACAAAAAATAGTCTATAGGTATTAAACCGCACGATCTAGGTTGGCCAATTGACCGGCTGTAAACGTGAAATAAACTATTCACCGAATTCGGCTCTCAATTGGTCCATTGTTACGCGTGCTGTGTGGAATGTGGCACCGTCTTGTTGAAACCACATGTCATGCAAGTTAAGCTCTTCCATTTTGCACAAAAAAAAAATTGTTATCATAGCACGGTAGCGCTCACCATTTCCAGTAACGTTGCGATTTGCATCATCTTTTAAGAAATACGGGCCAGCCCTTAATCCGAACCAAACATCAATCTGGATGCATTGGTAGCTTTTGCAATGCCTCTGGCAGCTCTTTACTTCAAATATGGCAGTTTTGCTTGTCCAGCTTCGTCGCTGAACACAATTTTTCGATTAAAAAAAGTGGATCTTCCAGCCGCAGACGAAATTTAAGGGAATTTTGTCCCACCTAGCATAACCTGAAATAATCTTAAAAAAATTTAATAACAAAAATCGCACGACTTTTCAGTTTTATTTTCTCAAGTTTTCAAAAACTATTATAGAATTTTACAGTTTCGTCTTTTAAATTCTAAAAATAATAGTTTTTGAAAATTTGAGAAAATACAACTATACTTGTGTTTGAAATGGCCAGACATTTAATAGAATTGGCGAAGCAAAATGATGTCCGTAACACCAAATGCAGGCCGTATAAAGATCAGGTGAAAAAACCTTCCATTTTCCATGGCATTCCATCTGTAGGTGGATATTGCATATATGTTGCAAGATACAGCAATTATTATGTATCTTGAAATAGCCTTCAACATTTTTTACTTGCGACTTATAAGTACTATAAGGCAAGTTATGCATTCGTAACAAAAATCGAACTCGAGATTTTGATCATAGTTGACATTACGATGATAGCGAAGACTAAAAAGTGGGTATTTAAACTTAATAGATATCATTTTTATTTCTTTCCCCCCACACGTTTTTTTTATTTTTTTTTTAAGACCAAAAATAACGGTACCTGCCATACGATTTTTTTTTTCAAATTTGATAAATATTTTTTTTCTCAAAAACTGTTCGATATATTTAAAAAATAAAAATACAAAAAAATTCCATTTAGTTAAAGCTAGGTAGTAGTTAAAGGTTGGAGGGTACCCTCCATGCAACCATTTTTTTCGTTTTTGATTTTCTCAAAAACGGTATGATCGATTTTGATAACTTTTTTTTGCTAAAGCTCCCCAAAAACTTAAATAGAATTGTGTATTCAAAAACAAAATTTTTGGACTCTTTAAAAAACTTTAAATTTTTTTTTTCAAAACTCAATATTTCGAAAACCCCATGCTAGATTTTTTTTTAAGTTTGATAAATAATAGTTTTTTTAATATAATCTACAAGATGTGAGAAAAAAAAATTATTTTACGTAAAAATAAAGATACCCACCAAACAAATGTAAAAAAAATTAAAAAATGGTTTTCAAAAATCGTATTTTTCTAGAATTTTGATAAAATTTTTTTCCTTTTAATTAATTTTTATGATATTTAATTTAATAAGAAAAAATTTTAAATTAAAATATTACAGCTTGTATTTATACCTACCATAGAACCATTTTTTCGAATTTTGAATTTCTCATTAATGACACGACGGATCTTATTGAAATTTTTTACAGAGATTATTGCAAAAAGTTTAAAAAACATTGCTTTAAGAAAAATATTTTTTTTGAATTTTGAAAAAAAAAATCTACTTTTTTTTTAGAAAATTCAATATTTCAAAAACGGCTTGGTATTTTTTTTTGTAAATTTAATTTTTATTCGAACAATAATAAAACTTTAAATTGGCGTAACAAATTTTTTTCTTAAAAATGTTTTAAATTTTTTTTATATGTATAACATTTTATTTTTTTAAGAAACCACTACAACTACTTATAATTTTTGTTCTTGCAGAAATTCATATTTGCATAACATTCTGTTTCTATCTCTTACTACTAAAAGAGCTTAAAAAAACAAAATGTATCCCTATGAACAGTTTTCTCTAGTAACATTCATTTTTAAATTCCTATAGTCTATTACATAGGAGCAAGTTCGTGCGACCCAGTCGTGCATTTTATTTTGTTGTAATTTGCTTCATTTTCCTCTTGTGTTCATGGATCGGCAAACAGAATCCAAAAGTATTGAGCCGATAATGAGTAATTCAAAATTTGAAAAAATGGTTCTATGGTAGTTACAGGCAGTAATATCTTAATTTCAAAATTTTGTTATTAAATTATAGATGGTAAGAATTAATTGAAAGAAAATAAAATGCACAACTGGATCGCACGAACTTGCTCTTATGTAAAAGTACTTTGGAATTTAAGATACATTTTATAAACATAAAACATGAATTTAATGAGATAATAATGTTCAAATGCATAAAATTGCCGTCTGGTTTCCAGAAAAGTATGAATTTATGCAAATAAACTTTAAAAAATCGTTTTATTATTAAATACATTTGTTATATAAGAAATTTCTCTAAAATTTTTCAAGAAAAAAATGTGGGATGCGAATTTTAAGGAAAATTTAGTACACAAAAAACATGTTTCAGTGTGTCTGTATGTCTGTACCTCTCACTACAGCCTAAACCCTTGGACCTATTTCTTTCAATCTCGGTAGTTAAGGGTCTTCAGTGATTCCCTAGAGGACAAATTGAAATTTTTTTTTTAGCTCCAAAACTAAGGGTACCCCCTATACACCCGTAATGCAAAATCTTATTTATCTCGAAAACGGCTCTAACGATTTTGATAAAAAAAATTAAGTGTGATATTATAGACATGGACTACATTTTGGTCAAAAAAAATTTTGGGGAAAAATGTTATTAGGGGTACCTGCCATAGACCCGTGTTTTTTATTTTCGACTTTCTCATTAACGGCTCTGAGGATTTTAACCCAAAATTTTTAGCAGGAGTCCCCTTAAGTTTAGAATAATATTGTATATAAAAATATTCGAAAAAATATTTATTGGGTTTTTAAAAAAAAAAAAAAAAAATTTTTAATCAATATCTTCAAAACCTATGAACGATTTTTTGAAATTATTTCCTAAAATCAATATTATTTAATACTTAAAATTCGCATCCCACATTTTTTTCTTGAAAAATTTTAGAGAAATTTCTTATATAAAAATTTATTTAATAATAAAACGAGTTTTTAAGGTTTATTTGCATAAATTCATACTTTTCCGGAAACCGGCAATTTTATGCATTTGAACATTATTATCTCATTAAATCCATGTTTTATATTTATAAAATGTATCTTCAATTCCAAAGTACTTTTACATAAGAGCAAGTTCGTGCGATCCAGTCGTGCATTTTATTTTTGTTTCGTTTAGTTTATTTACATATTTGATTTGAGTTGCAGATTTCAATTCTGTCATCACTTAATACCGCGAATCGCGTTTAATACTTTTGCAACAGACGTTAGGGTCTACCGTTGATAAGATTTTTCCGAAACCAGCTTGATGTTTTGAGATAATGTCACTGGCTTCAAATCACTCTTCAATTATGTTGGCAATTAGTTTAATGATTATCTGGATAATTTTCTATACTATTTGTGTTGCAACGCATAACATCCGTCTTAATTGATACAAATGGAGAATCTTGAGTTTTAAATTAACATTTAAGTAAAGCAAATTAACTCTGACTCCAATTGAATGCACTGGAAAGCATTTATTCCATCATCAGCAAACAGTTTTAAAATAATTTGACAATATTTGATGTTTTTACTTGAGAATGTCTGGGCCTGGTTTGCTTATGTGAAGCATTAAGCATAAAAGTAACAAGTACTATTTGAAACTTGAGCTGTTAAGATATTATTATGTTTTAAGCCTGCAATATTAATGCCATAAGAAAAAATCTTTTCAATAATCGACTATATCTTTATAATCAACTGTGAACCAGAACGGGGTTACTGTGATATGGGATTATGGGTAAGAAATCTAATATGTTACGGAAGTAGAAGAGTCTGTTTTTTTTTTAATTCACAACCACAGCTGTATGAGGAAAATCATTTACGTGACCTGAATGAATGAGTATCTGAATATACGAACGACATTGAGATTCTATTATGTCCTTGACATGATATCTTTATTATTATTATTAATATTATTTTTCTTGTCGTCTTCAAAAGGAAACTGGTACTTTATTTATTTTTATGCCAACTTAAATGAAAATGAGTCGATGGTCTTAATGTAGTTACATATACCATATAACATTAAGATTTCAAGTTCTGAAACCAGATTTTTACTTGGATTCACTTTTATTCAAGGGTGTACATTGGGGGTGGGGTGGGAGGTTGCCCTTAACATCCATAACCTTTCAAATTTGTATACAAAGTACAAGAGAATTTTAAGTCCTTAAGGAAATATACTAATATCGGATACTTAATCTGATATAGAAAAGAAAGATTTTGGCAGTGCAACTTCTATACGAAAATGTATGGGGGCTGATAAAATTAAATTAATATCATACATATTTGATCATAAAAAAAAACAACATTTTACATTACTATGCCAAAAAAAAGCAAACTAAAAACTAAAACAACTCCATAATTTCATGTCTCACATACAGGGTGGACTATATAATAGTTTCTTTTAATATCATAGATTATTTTGACATTGACAGGTATTTTCCGCTTGAAATTTTGAACGAGAGTTAGTACCATGCCTCTACGGAATGAAATGAGTCGCTTCACGCTTGAACAACGTTGGGAAATATTGAAAACTTATTTCCAAAGTGAGTGTTGTGTAGCCCAAGCAGTGCGCTTTTTGAAAAGAAGTTTTGATCGAAATGAAAAACCTAACGCGCCTGCTGTTTGCAATTTTGTGCAAAAAGTTCGTGAGACTGGTATAAAAGTGGACAACATGCATGGTCTCCATCCTCCGTCGTCATACGGTCCGCTTAGACGCGAATAAGGCTGCTCTAGCCGAACATCAACTCGCCATCACTCTCAATAGCTCAACATTTCACGCACTAGCCCGATGAGAATTCTGCAAAAAGATCTCGATTTATTCGCTTACAGTTACAAGAGGGTCCAATTGACTCAGCAATTTAGACGCTGTGGCTGCCACCTGAACGACGTTGTGTTCCATAATTAATGGGAATGTATGGTCTTACTAATAAGGCCACAATACATCGAAACAAATTAATTTTGTTCATTTTATTGCATTTGTAAAAAGAAACTTGTATTTGTGTCGAACACATTGAATTCAGTACTTTGTGGGATATTCTTTTGTTTTAATTACCGCCTCAAGGCGAAGAGGCATTGAAGAAACCATTTTTGAACCAACTTATTTTTTTATTCTTTTTGAAGACCGGTCTTAAGCTCATGAATATTTCAAAAATTCTTTTGTCCCAGTTCATCCCAAATGCTCGATTGTATTAAGATCAAGGGACTGTGCAGGTGTTGTGAACACTTTGAGACAGTTATACAACAGCCACGACCTTGCTATGTATGCTTGGGGTCCATTTCGTGGTAGAATATGTAATTCTCTTGTATTGTATTATATGGGGGTTCAATTTCACCAATAGATAAAAGAAAAGTATTCCTTAGAGTTCCGTTTGCCGATCCATGAAGACAAGAGACTAATAAAACAAATTATAACAAAACTAAAGATCTTGAAGCCTATTACAAGATTTCGTTTTACATAAAATTTCACGATACATGCAAGGTGGCGCAAATTAAATCACCCTATCGCAAGATGTTATAATTTATGCAACTGGTGTCGTACGTCAATTATATTTAGCTATACTCCGCAAGAGCGTGAAATAATTGTGTCGTGGCCGCCACAGGGTTGTAGTTCGGTTGGGAATATCACGGCTCACAGTGGGGCCAAGGCGGACAAAACTCGATTTTGCAAAAGTGCTGATTTCGATTAGCTGATTCATGTTTCTCACAGTAAATTAGCCAGAGAATCTGGGAACACTAAGGATTTGGGCCAAAACTGAAGTCTTAACACCTAAAAAGACGCTCAAAGTCGAAATATTTGAAATAGTGTGAGAATTTGATTTGACTTTCCTAGGGTGTTACGTCTATTCGGGATGAACTAAAAATGGGATTGTTTTTTGATTGCTTATTTGGGATGTCTAGTAATACAATACAGCGGTCAAACTCAGCAAACAAAAATTGAGTGAATTACGGCAGCACAAAATAAGACTCAGTAAACAGTAATGGAAAGTTGTAGTCATATAAAAAAAGCTCCACGTTCCTCTGCTCTGAGATAGCTATTTTATCGATGTAGACATGTCCAAGTTTACATTCAAAAAAAATTTAGCTGCAAATACCTGCAAATCCGCACAGTGAGCAGGTTTAAAGTTACGAAATCTTGCAAAAAAATCGTTTTTTTTTCACTTCTGTTTCCTAAAAAGGAATATTTGTATTGTATATGTATAATCTTTATTCAATAATTAGGAAAAATATACAATAATTACTTACAGCTGGCAATATATGATAACAATATTGAATATATTAGTGATTTTTTTTTATTTACAAAGCAAAAAACAGAGTTAAATGTTACATCAATAAGAATTAAGTAGGTGCAAAATAGGCGAACTTATATACATTTTTAATGACTTAGAATTAATATTAATATAAATTTAACTCTTTGTTTTCTTTTTTTTACATTATGGTTCTATTTTGTAACGTATACTTTTTTCCAAAAACCTCTTTTTCAAAATTGAGAAAAATGTCTTAAAAATTTTGCGCGTTGTTTTTTGGTTCTGCTTTGAAGTTTGCCCATTATTTGATGCAAGTTTCAGTAGTAAACACTTAACATATAACGTGTTGCTGGTTTAATGAATTCATTGACTACACTGAACCAAAAAGGTATATGATTCGAAGGAAAAACTGCATGTTTTTAAAGAAAAACTTCATTAAAAACGGGCCAAGAATCGAGTTCATTAAAAAAAAGAAACCCTGAACATACTTTTTATGAATTTGTTCCTACGACTATTAAAGGTTCTTAAAATTATTGATTCCTGCATTAAATTAATGATTGGAATTCATTAAAAAATTCTCTCGATAATTCACAAAACATATGAACTATTTCATTCGATGTAAGTAAGTAAACATGAAATTCATAATTTTTTGCTTTAATTTCATGTATTTTGTCATTCAATGTTACTATATTTTTCATTTATTTTATGACCTTCTGACATAAATTGAAGGAACGATTCACTGTTTTAATGTAAAAAATCATGAAAATCATGTTTATTGTTCTTGAAAAGTATGAGCAATTTCAGACAATGTATGTAAAAATTCATGGAATTCATGATGTTTTTCATTAATTTTATGAAACCGGTCTGTGCTTTAAATGATTTTATTCATTAGTTTAAAAACTCTGACCCTTGTTTTAGGAAAAGTTTCCTAAGATGTATGACGTTTTTCATTGATTAAATGAATGATAGTTTTATTTTTAATGATTTTAATCATTTGCTTGCAATAATTGTAAGAAAAGTTTCTTTTTTAATAATGAAACAATCATTACTTTAATGCAACTTTTCATTAGTTTTATGTAAGAAATTATGGAACCTAAGCTATTTTTTCATAAAACTTATGAATTTTTTCTTTTTTTTCCAATGATTTCTATTCGTGTTAAGAACAAATAATTATACGTGCACGTCCACCTGAAATACAAAAGCCCCGATGACAAATTATTTTCAAAAAAATGGTTTACCTGAAAACTTAAAGAAAAGAAAAGAAAAGAAAAGAAAAATATTTAAAAATAGAACAATTTATTTATTAAATATATTTTTGAATATCAAATTCTTGCGTACAACATATAAATAAAATCTACAGGGTGTCCGACAGTCGAAAAACATTTCGTAAAAAATTATTTCGTGCGAATAACATTCTACCCAGACACCACATTAATTTCACTGCAGCATTATCTAAAACAAAAATAAAAATACAAAGTCAATTAGTTAAGGATATTAAACGTGGTTTTCTTAAAGTTATCATTAAAACAAAAGCAATTTTGGCAATCAAAAATGAAAGGTTTAATTTTAACGTTTAATGTGTTTTGAAATAAATATATATGAACTAAGAAAAATAAAATTACCACTTTGACATCTGCTTCATCTATTTTTTTCAGCATTGCCCTCATCTTCTTGTCCCTTAAATGTTTTACTTGTAGAAAAAATTGATTAAGTCGGATGGCTTGATTTGTCCATCTGCTGACAATGCCTGGGCGATTTCCAAACAACACACCGAAATCCATTTTTATCTAGAAAAATTAAATAATATTATATAACGAATTTATGAAAAATATTCGCTACCTATAGACTAAATACTTACAAATTTTATAAATCAAGTAGTTGAATAAATTTAACGTCGTCCACAATGCGCAACACTTTGAAAAATATATACATATTTTTAAAATAAACTTGGAAAAGAAAACTTTTTGGGAACTTTGTAAAATCACGTTTTAACACTGGTAATATCAAACAAGAAATGAACTCTTGATATGATATTACAAGTATGTATATTGCATGAAGTAACCGCAAGTTTATGACATATTTCCTACTATTAAAGACTCAGTCATACAAAACATGAAAATGTTCCTTTTTTTATGAATAAGTTCTTAAAACACCAGACTACAGCCATAGGTCATAGGTGTATAACGGTAATATTTTGCACTTTAAAGAAATATTCCATAAATTGCAAGTAATGAGCTGCAGTTTATGAAAAAAATCATACCATTCAGGAATAAATTCTTTCACAATAGTGGGCAAAATCAAACTGTTCCTAAAATTGAAGTGTTAATCATGCAAAATATGAAATTAATCTTATTTTGTATGAATTAGTTCTAAAAACACCAGATTTCTATAACGGCACTTTCATAGCGGCATTAAATTGGTTTTCTTTTTAAATAATTATAGGTATTATGTCTTAATCTTTTCTAATAGATACGCATTTTATATTAGGTAGATTCGCAAATGAAGTCAAAGATGATGACGTAAAAAATACATAATATGTAGCTTATTAAAATAAAATTCACAACGGGGTCGCACGAACTTGTTCTTATTGTAAAAGACTGAGAATTTAGAAAATTAATGTTACTAAAGAAAAACTGTTCAGAAGCATAAAATTCACTTTTTCATTAATTCACTTTTTGCATGCATTAAACGAATGGATTCAAGCATTTAAAGCAATTTTTCTTAAAATGTCCGTTACTCATGCATTGAAAAATATGTTCCATGTAACAAATGAAAAGTTACATACATTTTAAGTAATCTTTCATATAGCTTCATATTAAATTTTGTATGAATTAATCATATTTCAAATGTAAAGTTTCCTGCTTGGAATTCGCAACAAAAAAAAATTTATATGAATGTGGTTTTATGCATTTTATGATATTTTGCATGTAAAAAATGTATAGTTTCAAGAATTTAAAGTAATTTTTCATAAAATTTCAGTTGCTCATGTTGATGAATGTGGTTTCATATAATTAGTCACTTTGTCCCTACAATAAAAGAACAGTTTCAAGCATTTTAAGAAATTTTTCATAAAATTTTACAATAAAATTTTTGTATGAACTGTTCATATTTTAAATGTAAAATATCATAATCTGATTTTCCAACAACAATTCTATTGCTTTGGATTTTATGAATGGTTTTTCATGAAAATCATGACTTGGTCATAAAACAAAAATTTATTTGTATGAATTCGTGCATTATTTATATGAATATTCTTTAAAAATTAATAATTTTGGCTGAATGATCGCCATTCATAAAAAGAATGTACAAAAATTTTTTCAGTGTATGCGTTTGTTAATTAACACTTGTCAGCTTTTAATGGTTAAATTATTTTTATGATTTACCACAACATAAAAAGTTACTTCTTTGGATACACTCAATTTCGCTATAATAAACACGAAACCCTGAATTTTCATAATTTTTATCCGATAATAAGTATAACATCGCTTCTTTCCATTATCTTTCTAAAAAAAAATAACCTATAAGCCGACACATACATATGTACATAATGATTCCATGAATCAAGCATTTTATTTTGTTTTTTTTTTCGCGAAAATATATTTTTCAAATTACTCAAAATTTAACTTTTTAACTTTGGAATTTAGATAACATTTAGTGTGGGCGTGTCATTGGGTGGAAATTTTTGTTTTCATTTCTTAAGCTAACCTTTATAAAATTTGAAAACTTTATTTAAATCAGTTACGTGGTTCCGATTTTATCACACTAAAAAAGACCGCCTTCATACAAAACAAGTAAATACTACAAACAAGTAAAAAAAGGTAAAAAACGCCAAAAAGAGGGTGTGGAAAATTTGAATGGCCAACTTACTTCAAAAAGAGCACCATCTTTACCTCAAACAAAACCTGGATTTTTATCAATTTTGAATTTTTTTTTAGTGGGCGTGGCAGTAGGTGGAAATTTTTTGTGGAGATTTCTTTCCAAAACTACTTTCATTTCTGAAAATTTCATCCAAGTTGGTGAAGTGGTTCGGTTTTTATGGACTTTTGTCCGCTCTCCCATACAAGTCGCCCCACTGTGCGGCTGTGGCTGCCGATGTCGCTGAGGTTGAAAAACCATCAACAAGATGACGGGCCATGCAATTGGACATCACTAGACGGATCCTACAGCTAATTTTAGTGAAAGACTTACACATGTTCCGGTACATATCATCATGAGCAACGAGGCCCATTTACACCTAAGCGGTTACGTCCATTAGCAAATAAGTA
This sequence comes from Chrysotoxum bicinctum, assembly GCA_911387755.1. Classification (NCBI taxonomy): domain Eukaryota; kingdom Metazoa; phylum Arthropoda; class Insecta; order Diptera; family Syrphidae; genus Chrysotoxum; species Chrysotoxum bicinctum. The sequence continues at coordinate 23,186,431 of OU426988.1, read as the reverse complement.
TTTCTGCGGCACTGAAATACTGCGTATCATGTACGCAGAGCCAATTCGTTTACTCAAAGCTACTGTGTGATGCAGCGTTCACTGCTACTGGCGAACGCTATTGGGCTATGATAAATGATTTTTTACTGCCGGATTTATATAAGCTGGGCAAATAAGCATGTGGTTCTAACAAGAAAGTGCAATCGCACATACAAAATGAGCCACAATGGATGTTGTGAAGGAAGCGTTTCCTGGTTTCTGTTTTGACGATTCCGGACCCTAAACCTAATTTTAGACTTTATCTAAATGAACATACAAATTGAAAAGACTTTTAAAATTTGAATGCAAGAATTCAACTTCGTCATTGGGAGAGTGCATGGTGTATACTGTATACATACATACCTGCTCGCACTGAATACTTCTAAGTTTTTTTCTGGAACAGAGAGCTGGTCATATAATAAAATTGTGTGTATATGAATCACAAAGAAAACATGAAGTAGCGTTGTAGACTCACTATCCAAAATGTGTTGGCTCAGCCGAAATGATAGGTAAAAGATTTTGAAAGTTCTCATAACTCATAATTTTCAGCCAATCGACTATAGTTAATGTCCCCAAATGTAATTAAATTTGTAGTCGTAATATCTATTTCCTCCATCAAAAAGAAAAGTGAAGATATATGTATATATACATATATATGTATTCAATATCACTACCAGCTTTAGATGAACCGCGGCCTTGCATATCAGCACGAAAAAGTCTAAAACCCTTTAAAACAACTTTCAGAAACAGATATATCTTGTTTTTCAATAAGAGCGCTACAAAAGTTTTTTTTAAATAAAACAAAAACGGTTTTGGATATCAATGAAATTCTTTATTCCTGTGAAAGTACGTTCGATGCCATTATGTATGGAACTCGATTTCTTTTGCATGGCCACCACGGGCACGCTTGCAGAAGTCCAGACGCTGAACCCAATTTTCGACGGTTTTCAATTCGCCACAACGACGTCACAGAGATGCCCAACGCTTGAGAACGACGTGTGAGAGACACATTTGGGCTTTCTGCAACTGAAGCCTCAGCGTCAGCGGCAGCAATATTCTCGACACTACGGGCACTTCTTTGTCTCATTGGCACGGGAACATTTTGTACTGTGCCTGTGGATTCAAATTTTTCCACTAGACGCTCAATTGTTGATCTGCTAGGACGATTATGACGACCATAAATTGGACGTAGCGCTCTTAACGTTGAGGCCACTGACTCCGAATTTCGGTAGTAAATTTTAATAATTTCGACTCGTTGTTGGCTCGTATATCTTTCCATCATGAAATGGCAAATCTTACTGAAGAGAAATGTCAAAAGAGCGGCAAGAAATATGGCGTCATTTTCTGTCACTGTCGCTCTACTTTTGTAGCGTCCCTGTTGAAAAACCCTTTACATACATGACGTCTAAACCTAAGCTCATCTATTTAAGGAAACTTTGAGCATTAATATGAAAAATATGAAACCCCTCACAAAAATCGCCACTCTGAACATCGGCCGAGTATAACCGCCATCCACACCTTGTGAAGGGATCGCACTAGCGACCACTTAATTATCTTTTCCATACAGAACCATACTTCGATATTTGACACTCAATTCCCACAATATGAAATGCATTGCCTTAAGCCAAACATAACGATCAAAATCCAATGCAATGTATTAATTTGCCTTCTACGCCAGGGTAATAAAAGATATACATGAAATAAACATATCCGACTCGTTGTCGATGACCAACCAAGAAAAAACAGTATCATATTTCCCTAATGGCACGAACGGCATAAATATACAAAGTGCATGGTATTATGTGAATGGGTTGATGGTGCGCGATCAACGGTCATTTGTTTAGGTTGACAAAATATGTCAACTAAGCATTGTAGCCGAACGATTTGTGCCACTTAAGATAGCTGGTCGTTCACCCTTAGCCCATACGTACGAATTGTGATGATTTTAATATCGATTATTTGTGAGGTCAAAAATCGAAGTATGGATCGATTCCGATAACCAATTTGTAAGTATAAATAGGAACAATATTTTCAAAATAAATTTGTCTTCGCCTTAGACATCAAAGCAGAAGGTCTTTTCTTTTTTTATTCTTGAGGAGCTTGCGAGCTGAAAGGAAAAAAGGGAAAATACTTTGAATACTTTGATTTGTAGGTCAAAACCTCGAGTGCAGTTTTGCCAGAGGTCCGAGCTGAAGCATTCGTTGCTAAGCGATTTGATTCTAGATCTCTAAAGTATTCCGGTAGGACACCTCCACCTTTAACCGACCCTTCACCATCTTTACATGGCGATCTTGCCAGATTCCAGGTTATTAATCAACCATCTTTACATCTGAACTGGCACCATTCAAGCTACTGAAAGGAACCTGATACATGAACCTGAACCATCCAAGCTGCTAATTGACCAGGTTAAGGAAACATACCCATTCCAAGAGAAGATCTTTACTGGCTTCATGTCGGATCAACTGGCTTTGGCGGCCGATTACATAAATAAGGCGAATATAATACTCAAGCAGACACCTGTGGTGATAGGGGAGGACAGGAACATTGGTCCAAAACCCTTATCACTAGAAGAATACAGAAGAAGGACTACAAAAAAGATAGCTGTACCGGAATTGCCTCCTAAGAAAGCAAAAACCAGGGGCGGTATACAGGTGAGGAAAAACAACGAGATTCTGGAGCTAAAACGATTGGCTAACATACCGGGCCAACCAACGGAAAGCAAAAACAAGTTCCTGCAACAACTCCGCTGTCTAAAGAGGGAATTTAGAAAGGCAGAGCGCGAAAAGAAAAATAATAAAAAGATTTTCGACAAACTATTTGAAGACACACTCCAGACAGCAAGGCAGGTGTTAGAAGATAAAAGAAAAAATTTATAATGGGTAAAACACAATCTAAGCAGGAAGAGGTTATTATAAACAACAATGGCCAACAAAATAACAAAACGGGGGGAAACATCCACTACGGCTTAGATCTATCGATGATTGCTGCAATATTAGCCATCATAATTATATTTAATTACTTAAAAAAATTGTTAAAGAAAAAATTTGAAAAAAATATACGCAAGCAAATTATAAAAAATAATGTCAAACGAAGAATGTCTGTATAAAATAAAAAAAATTTTAAAATAAGTAATAATATTAGAAAATTTTACTTTTTGTTAATAGCTTTTGGTCTCAGTTAATATTGGGTTTTTCTTTCATTTTATTTTCGGTTTAATAAATGGACTTCAAACAACTAGAAGAATCTTTAGAAGGACTAAAAAAATGTTATCAGAGTTTAAAAAAATCTCCCAATCGTAAAAGAAAAACTAAAGGAGCAAACTTAAAGCTTAAAGAAATATTAGAACTTTGGAATATTTTCATTGAAAATTTTACAAATATTAATCAGCAAGAATTAAATAACGAAGATCATAAATATTTAACTGCTTTGACATCAAAAGCTAAAGAATATAAACAATTGTCCGAAGAAATAGTTAAAAATAATATACGAGAAATTGAGGTAGGAGAATTAGAATCAGAAGAAGAAGAACAGGAACAGGAAAATAAAACAAAAACAATATTAACAATGGCCGAATTTGATTTCAGTAAGGCACAAAAATTGCCTATACTAACCTGCGAAGAGAACAACAAACGCAGCGAAAACATTAGGGATTTTCTAAATAGTGTTGAATTCTACCATGACCTCCTACAGACAAATTCACAGCCTATACTAATAAAATTTTTGTTGAAGTGTAAAGTTCAAGGTAGGGCGTTAACTGAATTAGGAGCCGCCAAGATCGAAACTTTTGAACAATTAAAAATACATCTAATTTCCAAATGTGGAGACAAGGATACAATAGAAAGTATTCAGTCCAAATTAGATAGATCGCGTCAAAGAAATAGACCAATGCGAGAATTTGTCTCAGAAATAGAACAATTGATAGCAAAAATGACTGAATTAGAAATCAATATGCAAGGGGAGGAAGCTCGAGAACCACTTACCATAGCAAATGAACATAGGGGATTAGCTTTTCTCAAACAAGGAGTTAATGATAGGTATAAAATAATTCTTGATAGTGCGAGACATACAAAAATGCAAGATGCCATAAGCCATTTGTTAGAGCTAGCTCCGAGTACTGAAACCATAACGGAAACTGTCAGGTATGCTAACAACTCCAATTATTACCAACTCCGGAACCGAAACCAAAATTTTTATAATTCCAGTAGATCGGGAAATAATAATAATAACTATTCCAACCAAAATATGTCGAGACAAAATTATTTTCGTAATAATAACTACTCTCACAATTTCACAAGACATAATAATTCTAGTAGCAATAATTATAATCAAGCATTGTCTCAATCACATCATAGAAATCCGTCACTACAAACTAATAACCACCGTTTTAACACAAACAGAAACCAGACGAATAACAATAGAAGTATACAAAATAATAATAGTAGTAATTTTAATACGAGGGCAAATTTTTACCGAAATGATACATACCAAAACCGAAACCCCGGTAGAAGTAACCCAGCTAACAATAGTAACAATAATGGCCACAGAGTATTAGCATTGGGAAACGAGCAACCCACCGAGGGGGAAGCCGACCCATCGGGGGGGAATTAACTACTCCACCAATGCCAACTGCCATTTGCACTGCTGGAATATCAAACGGCATTTACGTTCAGTTAAAACTGGACTACGATCAACACATAAAATTTTTAGTAGACACAGGAGCTTCAATTTGTGTAATAAAATTAAGTTCAGTAAATACTCCCATTTTCAAAAATAAAAGCACAAAAATTCTAGGCATTTCAGGAGATTCAGAAACAATAGGAACATGTAATATTCAAATCCATTTAGAAAATCTTATAATTCCATACGAATGTCACGTAGTACCCGATAATTTCCCAATTCCAGTCGAAGGTATTATTGGAGCAAACTTTCTATTAGAGTTTAGCGCCGTACTTGACTTAGAGAAATTTCTGTTAAAAATCAAAAAAGGAAGTACCACTATTCATCTGCCCATACATTCCCAAGAAAACATAAATACCATCTCAATAGCCCCAAGATGCGAAGCAACCTATTGGCTTAACACGAAACACACCGAAGCTCGAGTATTTTACCCGCAACAGTTATGCGAAAACGTCTTTATGGCAGGATCACTATCCACTGCCATAAATGGGAAAATACCAATAAAAATTTTGAATGCACGGGATACAGCAGTAACTCTCAAATGGGCCGAACCATTGTCCTCACCAGCCTCGGAACACTACATTTTACGTTACAACCAGACAGACAAATCAATAAGCGCTCGAGTTCAAAAGATATTAAACGAAATAAGTTTTGAAACCTTAAATAGTGAGGAAAAAGCAGAAATTAGTGCAATATGTTCCAAATACCAAGACATCTTTCACGTGGATGGTGACAAACTCACGTATACACATATTGGCAAAGCAGATATCTCGCTCAAAAAGGATGCGTCACCAAAATATTCTAAGCCTTATCGCCTCCCACACACGCAGAAGCAAGACATAAAGGAAGAAATACAAAAGATGTTGGAAAATGACATTATAGAACCATCTATTTCCCCTTGGAACTCTCCAATACTCATAGTACCTAAAAAGAAAGACCCTGTTACCGGTCTACAGAAATTCCGCATGGTGATAGACTATCGTCAAGTGAACGACAGAATCGAAGATGATAAATTTCCACTACCAAACATAACCGACATCTATGACATGGTAGGAGGAGCAACTTACTTTTCATGTATAGATTTAAGCCAGGGATACTACCAAATGGAGTTGGATCCGAATAGCAGGCCAATCACGGCATTCTCAACAGAAGATGGTCACTACCAGTTAAAACGACTACCCATGGGCTTAAAGATCTCACCCAGTAAGTTTTCAAGAATGATGTCCATAGCGATGTCCGGACTAACATATTCAAGATGTTTTGTCTACCTTGATGATCTTATAGTTTTTGGTAGAAGTTTAATGGATCACAATAAAAACTTGATCCAAGTGTTTGAACGTCTGAGAGAAGTAAATTTGAAAATACACCCTGGGAAATGCTCTTTCTTGAGAAAGGAAGTGTTATACCTGGGACACGTTATCTCTGACAAGGGTATCCTTCCCGATCCCGTTAAATCTTCGGCCATGACAAATTACCCAACACCCACCAACGCCGATGAAGTAAGAAGATTTGTCGCATTCGCCAATTACTATCGTAAATTTATCCCTAATTTCGCTACCATTTCCATCCCACTAAACCGATTGCTGAAGAAAGACGTCGAATTTTATTTCAATAAAGATTGCGAAAAATCTTTTGAGTTGCTTAAAGAAATCCTTACAAGTCCTAAAATTCTACAATTTCCGAATTTTAACAAAGAATTCATCCTACGAACAGATGCTTCAGGTTTCGCTCTAGGAGCTGTCTTATCCAATTTTGATGACAGACCAATTGCCTATGCAAGCAAAACTCTGAATAAGGCAGAGAAAAACTATAGTACAATTGAGAAAGAATTACTTGCTATCGTTTGGGCAGTTAAACACTATCGACCTTACCTTTTCGGAAGGAAGTTTAAAATTTTAACAGACCACAGGCCTTTAGTGTATTTGTTTTCTCTTAAGGAACCTAGTAGCAGACTAATAAAATTTAGATTACTACTAGAAGAATACAATTTCTACATAGAATATTCCCCGGGTAAGAATAATTGTACAGCCGACGCCCTTAGCCGTATAAAAATAGACTCAGAGGATTTAAAGCAATTATGCATTTGTGTTGTAACGAGAGCTCAGTCAAAAACGGAAAATCATATACAAAAACAAGTTAACGTAGAGACCACGAAAACCGACGAACAACGCATAACTGAACTTTTAAAATTACCAGAAAATGGACTCAAAATAATAGAGTTGAAGATTGTTGACAACTTCGAGGAAGATTTAGTTAGTTTCAAGGATACAGACATAATTATTGGCCCAAACAAGGTTTTGGCGTATATCCCAGAAGGGAATTGTTTACTCCTAAAAAAGTCCAAGGACAGCACTATAACCCAATCGACAATATTTGGCAAAATATTGTCGAGGGATGTGCAGAAACTCTGCGGATCAAATTGTATTAAAAAAATATATATTACTAAAAATGAAATAAAGAAGCTCGCATGCGGCCGCAAACAGAGCAATATTAATGAATTAAAAATGAAATTAGGAGAAATATTTAAAGAAAGTAATATTAAAGTGCACATTATAGATAAAAATATTGAAATAACTGATCCTTGTAAGAAGAAACTAATACTTAATGATTATCACATACTTCCAACCAGCGGACATGCAGGAATAAACCGCATGTTACAAAATATAAAGAAAAAATACTTTTGGACAGGTATGCAAAACGATGTGACGACATTTGTAAAGCATTGTCCAATTTGTCAACGAAACAAATATATTCAACCAAAGAAGCAACCAATGACTATTACATCGACAGCAGAATCAGGTTTCGACAAACTCTTTTTAGACCTAGTAGGACCTTTAGAAGAATCGGAAGACGGATCTAAATATATTCTCACCATTCAAGATGAGTTGACCAAATTTATCGAAGCTATACCACTCCCTAATAAAGAGTCAAGTACCGTAGCTAAAGCTTTAGTAGAGGGTTTTATTCTAAGATACGGAACACCACATACAATAGCATCTGATCAGGGAACTGAATTTATAAACCAGGTTTTCAAGGGTATTTGTAAGCTATTGAGAATAGAACAACTACAATCTACAGCCTACCATCATGAGAGTATAGGAGCTTTAGAAAATTCTCACAAAGTTTTAGGAGCATATCTAAGAAGTTACGTTTCAGAAAAACATACCGATTGGAGCACATGGCTACCTTACTACGTTTTCTGTTATAATACATCAGTACACTCAGAAACCGGATATACACCTTTCGAGCTAATATTCGGAAAACAGTGTAACCTACCATCAAATTTAGTTAAACAGGTAGAACCTGTGTACAACTATGACGATTATGTAATTGATTTAAAACATAAATTACAAATCGCTCATAAAGATGCTCGAGAAAATCTGATAGGCAAAAAGATAGCAAGGAAGAACAGATTTGATCTAGAAGAACGAACAAAAAGCTCAAATTTTGAAATAGGAAGTCTAGTTTTACTTAGAAATGAAAATAGAAAGAAACTTGATCCAATCTACATAGGTCCATATGAAGTTTTGTCTCAAAAAGGTGTGAACTGCGATATAAAATATGAAAACAAGAAAATAACGGTTCATAAAAATAGATTAAAACCGTTTTATATATATTTAACACTGATTTAATGAACTCTGTAAATAAATAAAACACATAACTTGTAAACAATATTGTATAGAATTTATCTCAAAAAAAAAGAGGGGAAAGAAAGAGGCGTTTAGTAGTACTAGTACATGTATATATAAATATGCAATCATAACAACAAGTGTAGTTTTGTTGTTATAGGTTTAAATTAAAAATAAAATTAGACGCGCATAGACTTACGATTTACATAACTATTGATAAGAAATTTAAATAAAAACTAAATATTCTGAATGTATAAAGCTAAAAACTATTGATAAGCATTTTAAAATAAAAACTAAATATATGTATAAATGTATATAGCTAAACGTAACTATTCATAAGCAATTTAAAATAAAAACAAAATATCCCGAATGTATAAAGCTAAACGTAAATGTTGAGAAGCAATAACAAAAAAAAAAAATATTCATTATCTTTAAAAATTATTGATAAGCTATTTAATATGAAAATATATATGTACACACTGCGCTACGAGTATATCTTTAAAATGTAACTATTTGAAACAATTTAAATTGACGTAGCTATTTTCATAGCTATAGCTATTTTCATATTCCATGTTGATAACTAATTTCAAGAAAATATATATTCACCGTTTAATGTAACAAAAAAAAAAAAAAACACAAAAGAAAAAAAAAATACAGAAATAAAGTATCATATATACATAAGAACAAATGAAATAAAATCCCCATTGTACAAGTGGCGCGTAAAAGAAGAAATCAAGAAGTGTCATGATTTCTCCTTTTTCCCCAGGAAGGGTGGTGTGAAGGGATCGCACTAGCGACCACTTAATTATCTTTTCCATACAGAACCATACTTCGATATTTGACACTCAATTCCCACAATATGAAATGCATTGCCTTAAGCCAAACATAACGATCAAAATCCAATGCAATGTATTAATTTGCCTTCTACGCCAGGGTAATAAAAGATATACATGAAATAAACATATCCGACTCGTTGTCGATGACCAACCAAGAAAAAACAGTATCATATTTCCCTAATGGCACGAACGGCATAAATATACAAAGTGCATGGTATTATGTGAATGGGTTGATGGTGCGCGATCAACGGTCATTTGTTTAGGTTGACAAAATATGTCAACTAAGCATTGTAGCCGAACGATTTGTGCCACTTAAGATAGCTGGTCGTTCACCCTTAGCCCATACGTACGAATTGTGATGATTTTAATATCGATTATTTGTGAGGTCAAAAATCGAAGTATGGATCGATTCCGATAACCAATTTGTAAGTATAAATAGGAACAATATTTTCAAAATAAATTTGTCTTCGCCTTAGACATCAAAGCAGAAGGTCTTTTCTTTTTTTATTCTTGAGGAGCTTGCGAGCTGAAAGGAAAAAAGGGAAAATACTTTGAATACTTTGATTTGTAGGTCAAAACCTCGAGTGCAGTTTTGCCAGAGGTCCGAGCTGAAGCATTCGTTGCTAAGCGATTTGATTCTAGATCTCTAAAGTATTCCGGTAGGACACCTCCACCTTTAACCGACCCTTCACCATCTTTACAACCTAGAGAAAAAACATATCGATACTTTCCGTAAGAATGTATTAAGCGACATTTTTAAAATTGTTCAGGAAACGAAAAAAACGTCTCATTTAGTAATTTTTTTGTGTATTTTATTGGACGAAACAAATTTAAAAATGTCGCTTAATACATTCTTACGGGAAGGTATCGATATTGATCAGCCATATTTTAAAATGCCATAAATTCAAAAACGATATATTTTCTGAAAATGCTAATTTATTCAACTTTGCCGTTGATAACAGCTGATTTAACATTTCTGCAATCAAGAAAAATACTGAATACAAAAATTACGCGCAGTAGGCTGCAAAGCTTTACGCCAGCAAATAAAAAGTGAATGTTTTCATGTCAAAACCACAACCTCAAACTCAATGAACAACCTACCACCAAGGGTACAGGCTAGAGTTGCAAGTTACAAGTGCCTAACGATCATCAGACTCATTTTAGTGGTGCTTAGTCCTTATATGTTCAAGTTTAATCGAAAACTTTTTTGCCTCGAATGAGATTTGAATCCAGACCTAGTGTCTTCAGAAGCCTATGCACTACGCATCGCGATATCGAGTCCATATGATTTGGTGCATTCCAATGTAGGTTTAATTGTTAATCAATTATTAACATTAAGACCAGCATTTTTAACTAGTCACGTACATTTCTTGTTGTACATTCAGTTTCTTGTTTTTTTTCGGTTTTATAGCCAAAAATTAATATTGACAAAGTCCCCTCTAACCAGCTGATGATTCCATGAAAAGACAAGTTTGATTTTAAAACGAGTAAAGGCAAGAATTTCTATACTTAATACTGTGAGTATTACCGTTGTGCCCTTCCATATAAACGAGGAACAATTGAACACTTTCATACATTTGTTCCTAGAAAATTTCTTAACATCATTTCCAAAATTGTTGGCATTAATCTAATTTTATTTTTTTTTTTAAACAGTTTTATCACAATAATAAAATAGTCGAAAAAATATCAACTCTCAACTGTCTAGTTCCAGGGCATTTGTCACAGAATACATTTGCCTAATCAGTACTTTATATGTAGCATTTAACTCAGAGTACTTTCTCTTTGAGAAGTATTTTCAGAATGAAAATTCTTTTCCATCGATTTTGAGTCCAATGTTATGTGTGGTTTTATATGTCCTTAGCACTTGGTGACCATAAAAACGACTTAAGGAGAAAAATCTTCACACAAAATAAATTGTTTCATATTAAACCGATAAGAAAATGTCCCTTTTTAAGGACCCACAAAGAATTCGGAAAGAAGTTTCCCGAAGACAGCGAGAGGACAGAGAGGTTTTATTACAAAAAATGGTCGTATATAATTTTTTAAGGTGATTTTCGTTTCACTTTTAAGACAGTGGCCCTTCAATTGCAGGAAACATTATTATATAAGACGAGTTTTCCCATTTCGATCGATCCATACTCCATCAGTAAACAAAATGTCACAACACAACAAGCATAAGTCTATGGGTACGATATGGCGATGATTGTAAAGTTTTTCCTGGTGGAAACTAAACTTTGTTCAGGAAGTAATAAAAATAACAAGGACTTAAAATGTTTGGTAGTATTTTTTGATTCTTTGGTTTTGCATATGGTAGCGAATATTTATTCAAGTATAGCGGTAATTTGACTGTTTATAATTTAATATAAGTAGCTAGTGTAAGTTTATATGAATTCCAGAAAATAAATTTGGGCGATATTTCCAAGTTTAAATTGTAATTTGTCTTAAAGTCATGTGTTTGTCTAAGACTAAAGATTCATTGGTACTTATGTACGTATCAACTCAACTACTAAGAATTATAGATATAGAAGTGCCTTTTAACAACACTCTTACGAATTCATTATAGATTCGCTTGTTAATTCTGGTGAAGAGGTACATCAGGGAGTGGATCGTAATCATACCTGGCGATAAAAGGATTCAAGTAATCTAAGGTGATAGAAGCTTTGCTAAAAACTTCATATGAGGAACGCACCAGGGCTGAATTCTGTTCCGTCTTCTATAGCCTTTGGTCATGAATAAGATCCCATTAAGTTGAAAAGATGTGGTAACGTGAAGACGGTTGCGTATGCAGACGATTTGGTACTATTGGAAAAATCAAATATGGGTTTCAATAAAACTAAGCATTTTTCTTTCAAATATCTGGTACGTAGCAGTATCTACGTTAAGAAATCGGGGAAGCATGCAAGTTACTGAAATAACATCCAAACGCGAACCGAAACATGGTTTTTATCCCAGACAGTTGGGCGGCAATTGATACCATTAATTCGTTTTTATCATTCTCCAGAATGAGTGCCTCAATGAGCTTGCAAGCCTGGACATTAACTTCGGTGCCACTCTTATCTGGGTTTCTGGTAATAGTGGCATTAATGAGAATGAACGGGTGACGAGCATACCAAGCAATATTCAACCCTTAATGGAAATTTTCTCAGTGCAATTTTTTCTTAACGAATGAAATGGCAGGTGGAACTGCATTATATCTAGGTAGGAGGATTCGACGCACCTCTGTATTATAAATAAAATTAATATGATTCGTAGACACAGGTAAGATCATTACTACCTAGGGCGGGCACTGAACAATAGGAGAGCACGCTTCTAGTAAGGAAATCTTCACAATACTCACTTTCATAGCTGTGGGAACCAGGAAAACGGTCCTTCATTGCCTCTGCTTTACTCTGGCTAAAATTAGAGTACAATTATTCGGAGCAGCATTTTTTGATGCATTGACAATCTTTTGCAAACGAAGAGCAAAGCAAAATAGGGTTAGTGTTGCACTTTATCCGGATAATCGCTCAAGCACATGCAATTCTCGGATCGGATTAGTTGCAGCACCAGTCAATTAGCTGCCTAGTTTCCCGGTGACCACGCTCGATGCAATTCGCAGCGAAACGTTCGGGGTGAGTACTGTATTGAATATTAAATATTTATAATGCGGCTAATACGAAAAGTTTAAAATGTCTATTTTAAACAACCGCGAAAACCTTAAAAGTTATATAGTTTGGCACATCGTAGATGGTTTTGAATGCGGGTCGTGGTCCGAAAGACACATCAAAACCTATTCTGTCTCTTGAATTCATTCCAAACTAGACGACTCCATGAGTATATGGTGAAAATTCCACTTTTCAATCAATTCTCAGGTTCAAAAGAATTATGGTATCTACCAACACAGTGAACTTAAGTGCTAATTAGGACTAAGCTCCCCGTGGTGGCCATTTCTACCAAGCATCGCACAATGTAGAAATCATGTAGTTTCTCATCGAAAAGGACTATCCCTTAGCGACAACAACGCCGAAACGTTTCCGAACATCACAAAGGCTTGGAAAATATTTTTTTTAGAGAGAAAGCACATTTTCATACAGGTGCAATGGTGCTTCAACAACCATAATGCTAGCTACACACGAGGCAACCGTTGCAGCAACGTGTTTCGTTTGTTCACTACGTACGTGACAACTGTTGGAGCAACCGACCGAAAATATCAAAACTTTTTGATATTTCTGACAACGGTTGGAGCAACACAAAATCAATTGGCAACATAGCTACACACGTGGCAACGGTTGCTTCAACATGGCTGTGTTGCAGCAACGGTTGCCTCGTGTTTAGCTACCAGCACAATCGTTTCTAATATCCAAAAATGACAGTGTGGTATTTATATAAATTCTTCTCGACGGCTTTTCTTAGCATATCTTTTCAACCAGGAAGAGATAGTAACTTACGTGTATTGCCGAATGATTTACAAGTTTTTGGGACCGCAACTCGATCTTTTTCCTAAACTCATCAACAGAATAGAATTTAGACAAGATGGGGCCACTCCACACCGACCCAAAGTTTGAATGGATAATTAAAGAACAGTTTCTCGTAGAAATTTAATATGCAAGTATAAAGATATACTTTTGACCCACTTTTCTATATATAAATAAAATATTATTATTGCCTTTATTTTATAAAATTCTATCCAAACTAATATAAAAAAACTTCACTGCTGAGTGCAGAAACAAAAATGAACTTGTTTGATATTGGACATTATTAAAAAAATGTTTCTGTTATAACAAATGAGATTTGTTTTAAGAAAAAAATCAAATTGCTTTTTGATTAATGAGTCTAATATGCAATTTAATTAATCTTTGCATTAATATAAGTTTGCTCATTTAAACTACTTTCTGCACCAACAGTATGGTACTGACATGGCGATGGCGGCCTCAGTGCCATCAAATAAGATGATGGGATGTGGATCTGGTTGCGCTTATAAAGGACTGTGAGCTGCAAGTTGGGTAGTGCTTGGTTAATCACGTTCAGTTCGAACTTTTGCTTTATGTTGAACTGTGGAGCAGTAGCATTATAGACTTTGTATGGTTCATGTATTGTATTTTAATGAGATATACCAAACCATATGATTATCATACATAATGAAAACTGATATATATTGGATAGAATGACTCAACATTATCGTCGATTCTTCTGGCATGACTTCGCAACTATAACCCTGTTTTAACAAAAATATAATTTAAAATTAAAATTCCGTGCACGCATGGATAATCACTTAAAGTAAAGCTCAAAAATTCACTATAGCGCTGATATACCGGTGAAGCTTTTAACGACATTTTAACTGTCAGCTGCTTAAACAAGAAAAAAGTGAAGAACAAATCAGAACAAATAAAGAGGTTTTCAATGAGGGCGGGTAGATGTTAGAAAGGAATAAAAAAAGCTGTTTATAAATTATACCTCACCTCTCAAAATTTTTTTTTTTTATTTGAAAGGCCCTTGTTGTATAAAATATGATATCGCCCGCCTCGGCTTCATGTGGACGATATGTGGCTTCAACTGTCCACACAGCTAACGAAACAATGGCTCTTTTGCGCGACTAATTCAATGGCCGTGTTATACTCGTATCACGTGGTGGCGATGTCAATTGGCCGCTAATGTGATTTGACACCGTTGAGATTTTTTCTTTGTGGTTATTTGAAAGAAAAGGTTTACGTCGATAAGCTAGCAACAATTCAAGAGCTAAAGGATGTGATAATGCGGCACATTAATGGCATAGAATCTCAATTATGCGTCAGCGTCGTCGAAAATTTGGACCATCGGATGGAGATGTGCCGTCGAAGTCGCGGCGTGGCGGCCATTTGCCCAATATTTTGTTGTATACATAATTGAACCATACCAATATTATCATAATAAAAGGAAATGACAATAATTTCCTAAATAATTTGTGTTTTATTCAAAATCAATATCGGCCCTTAAAATTTAACCACCCTTTATTATGACCAGTTATCATGGAGCTATGAAAGACCAGGGGCCTATTGCACCAGTTTACAATTTATAACCACAAATTTGCTATTGTAATCTACAAATACAAATCCTGTATACGATTTTTTGTTGCACCATGTTCAAATGAGTGTTAACAAATTTGTAGAAATATTTACACACGGTCTTTCACCTTTTTTTTTTTTTATAATCTACACGCGCTCAAGAGATTATGATTACCCTTTAAATTTTTCAACACAGCGCGGGCTTGAAGTTAATGAAGAGAAAGAAGGATAGGAAAGATGTGTGGCACGATGTTCTGAGACTGTTGGTGGTTGTCTCAGATATTTTTATCTCCAGGGATGGCGGCTGAGCTAAAGCGGCGAAATGCCGTGTCTTATTTCTATGTCGCTTATAATTCACATTATTTTATTCGTGTTCATCCTTGTTGGGCATACTAGTTTAACTCAATTATATGTTGTTAGTGTTATGCCTGAACAACATGTAGTGAGTAAACCAGCAACCCATTGGTGACAATTTTTAGAAGGTTTTTAATGGAATTAAAGCGGCATAGACGACGGCAGGGATCGAACCTGTCATCATGAGGTTGACAGGCGAGCACACATCCATCGCGCCACGGCCACCTCCACCTGTAGAATTTTTTCACAAACTGAAACAAATTTGTGATCGCTTTATTATGGTGCAACAGAAACCCACAAAAAAGAACGGTTTTCACAAATTTTAGCTTGTAATTAACAATTACAACTTTTTTTTTGTGCTGCGAAAAATTCTATTTGTCAACAAATTTGTGACTTGTAATTCACAAGTACAAATTTGTGTTTAACAAATAAATTACAAATGAAAAAATCTCGATTTTTTACAAATTTGTTAAAAAAATGCTTGTAATCACAATTTTGTAAGATGGTGCAATAGGCCCTAGCTATCAAGAATAACATTTTAGATGAAGAGATTACCTACATTGTTAGAAGTGGAAGTAATTCTAGATACACTTAAAGATGGTAAAATGGCTGGTTCAAACGGTATACCAACTGAATTTTTCAAACACTCGTCTGTATTATTGAAAAAAAGCTTACTGAAGCACTAAATGTGATCTATAATTTTGCTGTACATCCGGATTGTTTCGAAGAAGTGATCCAAACAATTATAGAGGAATTTCGTCTTTAATTGCAAGTTTGAAAATATACACATCGCTTCTTAATAATAGACTTAACAAGTGGGTAAATATTAATAACAAATTGAGCGAATACCAATCCGGTTTTCGAAAATGCTAAAATAAAAAAATGTATGCTTTTTTCGTTGACTTTAAGGCTGCCTTTGATAAAGTGGACAGAAGAGCACTGTTTTACAAACTCTACAATCTTTGTATTTTAACTAAATTCGGAATATTCAACGGAGTAGAAACATCACAAAACATTAAAATGAATTCCGGCGTTCGGCAAGGATGCAATCTTAGTCCATTGTTATTTGCCATTTTTTGGGATGACATAGTGGAATCCCTTCTCTGTTATAATGTATAACTTCTAGAGAGGAACACTGGAGATCGAAATCGAATTCGAAGTAGTGAAGGAGTACGCTTACCTGGGAATGACGATAACATATAATTTATATACACTGAAAATAAAGTCTAAGTATATATGATAAAAATGTAGGTTAATCTGATAAAAATTTTGTCAATATACGTCCAACAAAAAGTTTCATCAAATTAATAAAAATTAGAGAATTTTGTTGAGGTAACAAAAAATATTTTGTTGTATCCACAAAATTATTTTGTTTTTCTAACAGATTAATTTGTTGAAATAACAAAAATATTTTGTCAATATGACAAAATTTCGTAGAATTTACAAAATTAATTTGTCATATTAACAATTCTTTCGTTGTTTTAACAAATTTTTTGTTAATGTTAAATATTTGTTTTTTTTATTATAATCAACAAGATATTTTTTCAATTCAACAAAATATATTGTCAATTTTACAAATTTCTTTTGTTGAATCCACAAAATTAATTTTGTCAAAATAGTTTTCTTTTGGGATTTAAGTCCACAAAAATTGGCATTTCGTCCCTACGATCTCACATGCAACCATCTGTGAGGGCGTATGGACAATACGCAATTTTTGTTAAGTTCAGTTAATCTTATATTGTAACAGACTGAAATACATTAATCAATATGTTACCATATATATTTTAACATCAACAATTACATATGTCGTTTATTTAAATTTTTAATCTAATGTTACGAAATATGTTGATTTATTTATTGTTTAAAATTAAATTTGGTACATTAGTACACTTCATATAATTTATCTATACATAGTTTTGAGTCACTGTTACTGATCGAAGTAAGCTATTATATTCATTTTATTTTCGTTTTTTTCAATTATATTATTAACTGTCAAATATTATTATATTTCATTTATTGAAAATTTTAAGATTCATTCGATTGTAGACGTTCAACCAGAAAAGAAGTAAATATCTCTATAAAAAAAAAAACCCTACCGTCTTAATTTTTTTCCTACAAAAACAAGTTTTGTATTAAGACACCCGTAGACCTCAGGGGCTCTGGTGGCTAATCATTTTTTTTTTGTTTTGTTGGATTATTTAGTATCGTGGACATTTGAAGACGCATTTATGCTGTCTCTTTTGACCCGATAGAACAAGAAATACATTTTCAAGAACTCAACTTTAATGAGTGAAGAAACTCTTCACTACAATTGGCGCCCATCGTAAAAAGGAAAATTAAATATTTATACCATCAGCATTGGTCATCGAATAATATTTATATTGATCTGCTTTGCTTTGCCGTGTGTTTTCCACGTGATCACGAATATCGCTCCCCGTTATTTTTTTTGTTTAACGCTGCTGCTACTTTCGACAGCTGCTTTATAGCCGATTTTTGAGAAATTTCTGAAATTGGGGAATTGTGAAAAGATTATTAGTTGTAAAGAAATGCCACGAACTACAATGAATTCGCAATCCGCTGGCGCCGGGAATCTGCAACACTCGCCACCGCTGCCGCAGGATAAATCACATAGTAAAACTGGCCAAAATGAGTTTCCTATGAACGCTGCACAAGGTCAAGTAGGAAATACCCTAAATGAAAATCAGTTTTCTAATAATGCTGCACAAGTTCCAGTAAGCATAAGTCTAACTGAAAGCCAATTTTCTAGTCTGTTAGGAAGCCTTAATATGCGAGAAGGTTCTAAAAGTACGTTTAGTTCCTGTAATGCAAGATTTAATGGTGGAAGCAACAACTCGAAGGTGGAAGATTTCATTGAAACCATAATCGTTTATAAAAATGCTGTGAGCATTTCGGATCAATTTGCTCTCACTAGTTTTCCTCTTCTGCTTGATGGCTACGCTTCATCCTGGTGGCAAGGGGTAAAACATGAAGCGAAAACATTTGATGAAGCTATTGAGTTGCTAAGAACTGCATTTGCTCCTCCAAGACCTGATTGGAGAATTTTTGCGGAAATTTTTCAAGATAAGCAAAAGGTAAGCGAAAATACGGATTCTTTTATCTGTCGAAAGAGAAGGTTGTTTTCTCAATTAAAAGGAAATCTGCCGGAGAAAACGATCATTGATATGCTGTTTTCTCAAATAAGCCTTAAAATAAGAGAAAGATTGTCTAGAGAAGACGTGCAAACATTCCAGAGCCTTTTGAATAAGGCAAGAGAAATTGAACTGTCTCTCAATGAAAACCAAATAATTACTAAAAATCATCCAGTTGATGTTCCCGAAAAATCCACTACTAGTATACGCTGTTCTTTTTGTAGAAAGAAGAATCATTCTGCAGAAGCTTGTTTTAAGAAGCTGGAAAAAGAAAAGAAAACAAATAGTTCTGAAAACACAAAACTGAATTGCTATGGATGTGGCACAGCCGGATTTTACCGATCAAATTGTCCCAATTGCAATAAGCATTTAAGGGCAGACAGTCCAAAACAACTAGATTTTAATGCTATCTACACAACTCTTGTAGGCAGATGTGTCCCTACCGTAAACATTAATATCGATGGTTTAAATGGGCAAGCATATTTTGACACTGCGGCAAGAACTAGCGTAGCTGGCTATCAACTTTTCCAGAAACTCAAGGAAAAAAATAAGAATTTTCAAAAAGTGTTCGCAGACATCACACTTGCTGATGGAAAAACCAGAAAAGAACTAGTCTATTCGACAATAGCCTGCATCATCATTGGTAAACGCTTTAAGCAAATACGTTTTATTTGTCTACCAAATGCAAAAGATAATAGAACTCTTCTTGGCATAGATTTCCTAGAGCAATCGGGTATAGTTCTAGATTTAGCTCAGCGTACATGGCACTACAAAGACGAACCGAATAAGGTTTTTGAATTCAAATTGGAGGAATCAAAACTAAATAATGCTGTTTCCTTAAGTGAAGCTAAAATAGAAAAATTGACAAAGCCTGAGTCTCCTATAGAAGATTTCATCACTTGGTTTGAACAAAACAACCAGTCAGAAGTATTGAAAACACCAACGAAACCCCGTTTTCCTTCAAATGAATATTCGCCGGCAGGAATCAATAGAATTTTTGAAGACATACTTCCCTTAAGTTACAGCACCCCAAAAGAAAGTAATTTGTTTCCGCCACTAAAAAAGTTAAAACAAAATGAAATAGATACAAACTTCATACCTATAAGCCTAAATTCGATTGATGTTGATATAAGAGATGATGAAGCAGTTCACCTTTCCGAGTTTGAAAAGAAAACGTTAAGAAAATTGATAGAAGATGAGAAATGTCTGTTTGAAAACATTTCCGCACCGATTCAAGGAGTTGAGCACACAATCAAAACCGTTACGCACGAACCGATTGCTACAACTCCCTACAGGTTATCACCCAAAATGAAAAACAAACTACACGAAGAGTTAAACGAAATGTTAAAAATTGGTATCATAGAAGAAACTACATCCGCTTGGGCTTCACCTATAGTTTTAATACCAAAGAAAGATGGAAATATTCGTTTATGCGTTGACTATCGACGGCTAAATAAGATTACAGTTACAGATACATATCCATTGCCTCGAATAGATGACTTATTGCATGCTGCTAAATCAACACCGTTAATGACAACCTTAGATTTGAAATCAGGATACTGGCAAATCAAAATCGCTCATGTTGATAAGCCTAAAACAGCTTTTACGACGCCTTTCGGAATATATGCCTTCAATCGCATGCCGTTCGGCTTAAAGAACGCGCCTGCAACGTTTCAACGGATTATCGACAAATTTCGAAATGGACTTCCAAATATCCTAATATTAGAATACCTAGATGATATAATTATCTGTTCTGAAAATTTTAAAACACACATTAAAGACTTGCAACAAACATTTAATAGACTTAAGGCATTCGACTTTCATCTCAACAGAGAAAAATGTTTTTTTTGCAAATCTAAAATTAAATATCTAGGACACATCTTAACAACTGAAGGTTTAAAGATCGATCCGGAGAAAACAGACGCTATTATGAAACGCCCAAGTCCCAAAAATTTGAAGCAGCTTATGTCTTTCCTGCAAACTTGTTCGTGGTTTCGTCGGTTTATACCAGACTTCGCGAAGGTGTCTAAGCCATTGTCAAACCTTACGAAAAAGAACATACAATGGAAATGGTCCAATGAAGAACAAACATCTTTTGAAAAACTAAAACAGCTTCTCAGTTCGCCACCTATCCTTCAACAGGTCAAAGAAGATATGCCGTTTTTCTTATGGACAGACGCAAGCAACTATGCGCTTGGAGCTGTTTTGCTCCAGGGGGAGAAATATTATAACCCAATCGAATATGCCAGCCGACTTCTTATTCCAGCTGAACGTAACTACTCGACGACAGAGCGTGAGGCTCTAGCTGTTGTTTGGGCAGTGCAAAAATTTCGTGGATACATTGAAGGTGCGGAAGTAACGATCTTAACTGACCATCAACCACTGAAATGGTTATTTAGTTTAAAATCACCAACTGGAAGACTTGCTCGTTGGTCCTTGTTACTTCAAACGTACAATATAAAGTTAGAGTACACCCCAGGTAAACAAAACGTTGTGGCAGATACGTTAAAAATGGCTGAAGAATCACAAGAGCTAATGCAAGATAAAAACAAGGCATATGTAGACCAAAAACGACAACCTCAACAATCGTTTAAAGAAGGTGATCTGGTCCTGGTGGAAACACACGCGCAGAGTAAAGCAAAGCAAGGTATAACGTCAAAGTTTGTGCCAAGGCGTGATGGCCCCTACATAATTCTGAAGAAAAAAGGGTCTTCGTGTTATATTTTGTCAGCTACAAACAAACCAGACCAACCTATTGGTTCACATCACGTTTCATCGCTTACACCATACGAAGGTACAATCAGTAATCCAATCTACCCTATTCGACCTCGAGGTCGACCTCGCAAATCAAAGCTGCCAGAAGAATCAAATAGTGGAATTCAAACCAATCAAAGCATGCATGTTCTAAGAAAAGACGAAGTTACATTTCTATCAGTCCCGCAACAAGATACGCAAAAGTTAAGAAGATCTTCAAGACCGAGACGTATACGAACAAATTCTCAATAGCCTGTCGCATCCTCGGGACGTTTTCAGCGACAGAGGGGGAGGTTGTAACAGACTGAAATACATTAATCAATATGTTACCATATATATTTTAACATCAACAATTACATATGTCGTTTATTTAAATTTTTAATCTAATGTTACGAAATATGTTGATTTATTTATTGTTTAAAATTAAATTTGGTACATTAGTACACTTCATATAATTTATCTATACATAGTTTTGAGTCACTGTTACTGATCGAAGTAAGCTATTATATTCATTTTATTTTCGTTTTTTTCAATTATATTATTAACTGTCAAATATTATTATATTTCATTTATTGAAAATTTTAAGATTCATTCGATTGTAGACGTTCAACCAGAAAAGAAGTAAATATCTCTATAAAAAAAAAACCCTACCGTCTTAATTTTTTTCCTACAAAAACAAGTTTTGTATTAAGACACCCGTAGACCTCAGGGGCTCTGGTGGCTAATCATTTTTTTTTTGTTTTGTTGGATTATTTAGTATCGTGGACATTTGAAGACGCATTTATGCTGTCTCTTTTGACCCGATAGAACAAGAAATACATTTTCAAGAACTCAACTTTAATGAGTGAAGAAACTCTTCACTACAATATCGATTTTTTGACAAAAAGCAAATGTGAACTATATCATACATAAAAGAAATGTCATGATCAAAAAAATATACAATATATATACAAAATAGTTTTATCTATCTGATAATATTATTTTATCAATATTACAAAATAACTCAACCACAAAACAAAATATTTGTCATTTTAACAAAAACGTTTTCATTTTTTGTTAAATTGAGAAACAAAAATTAACAAAAACTTTGTGATATTGACAAACATTTACAAAACAGATTTCTTGTAAATACAACAAACATTTTGTTAACATCACAAAAAAGTCTGTCGATGTGACAAAAATCTCTGTTTTATTTTGTTATATTAACAAAACTTGGTTTGTTAAACTGACAATATTATTTGTATTGCATATTATGTTAAACTGACAAAAAATCATGCTGAATTACAAAAATTTTGTGAAATCAACAAAATCATTCTTTCGTATTGACAAAAATTTAATCAAAACTATAAAATTGTTTTGTTGAAGGTCAACAAAACGTTTTTGTCAATATTACCTAGGAATTTATTTTCAGTGTATGGAAAAACATCTCGAGGCTAAAGCTAACGTAGCCAGTGCAAATTGGAAAAACAAATTCAGAAGTAAGCTTGTTTCAACTAATGCTAAGGTCCAAGTTTTTGATGCAACTGCTAAAGCTATTCTGGGGTGTTAAAAAAATTGAGACAGTGGAGAATGTGATACGTTTTTTCTTAAGGAAAATTTTTCTTTTACCGGTGAATACGCCAAAATACATGTACTACTTGGAAACAGGACTTCCAACGCCTTTCGTTTCCACTCTGCTGGTGTTTATGCATGCCGTACGTCGAAAATCGCTATTTTACAAAGATTGCATTCATAGAACAAACAAGATCATCAAGTGAAAGAACGATATATGTATGCCAAGCTAAATTACAATTTGAATGAAAAAAATAATTCTACGAAGACTATCTAATAAAAATGATAAGCAGTATTTCCAAAGCAAGGGGAGAACTGTTAAAACTCAATTATATGCCGCACAGGAACGATTTTTGCTCTCTATGCAATATGCGCGTAATGGAGGACATTTACCATTTTATTGCAATATGTCCAATTTTGATGGAACTTAGGAGAGTTTACTACGAGAAGAATTACCTGCAAGAAAAAGACATTAAACTTATTTTAAATGGAGAATACTGGTTTCTGCTATATCAGTATACTTCAGAAGCGATGTTCTACAGAAGCAGAATCATAATCATAAGTGAACATTTTTAAACTTAAATTAAAGTTATATTCGTTTTTCTATTGATTTAAAAAGAATTTTTTAACTAAAAATACATTAATATTCCGTTTTAATTAAACTAAAAGTAGCATACAAAAAATACATATTTAATTTTTTTGAAATCAATTTTGTTTTAACTAAACTGAAAGTTTAATTCAACTAATCAGTTCATGTTTTAAATTAGACATAAGTACATA
The DNA here is from genome assembly GCA_911387755.1 of Chrysotoxum bicinctum. NCBI lineage: Eukaryota > Metazoa > Arthropoda > Insecta > Diptera > Syrphidae > Chrysotoxum > Chrysotoxum bicinctum. The sequence goes on along the minus strand of OU426988.1, from coordinate 23,162,663 downwards.
AATTCTCAAAAAATTAACAATTATCTTGTATAATAATAAGAATATTATGTAAAAGCAAATGCGGGCAGACGGCAGAAATGCTATGCCCTATCTATCAATCTATCAATCTATCAATCTGTCTATCTATCTAGTTGGTTATTAGGAGGGTTTTAATATTTGCTGTCTCAACGCGCGCAGTTTGAATTCCCCTAAGATTAATTTTCTTCGCTATCTTTTTAAAACTGGTAAGCTAAAAATAATGCCACACGTACCTTACGAAATGCCAAAAGCAATTATTTCAGATCTAAGCTTAGTACTTCTCTGCCTTGGCGCAATATTCGTGAGATTGGTGTTGGGAAGAGGAGCATTGACAATTCCTGACAATCTAAATAACCATTTTGTATCCAATAACACGAAAAACCGTAATATTGACATTAATAATGTCCTTGCCAATGTTAACACAAGACCTAAGTTTTGTATATTATCCTGTTTTGAAGTTTTGCAAGCGCCGTTGGTGAGGATGGACTAAGATTTATTAAACTGATTGTTCCATTTATAATATCACTCTTGACACATACCTACATATAATACATTTTTGCATAATGGCATCAATTTTCGCTAATGATTGGAAGATTGCAAAGGTAGTACCCATCCCCAAAAAGTCTTACCCTAGTTCAGCAGGAGACTATAGACCTATAATCATACATCCGTGTTTGTGTACAGTCTTTGAAGGAGTTTGAGTTAAACAAATTAAAACATACATATAGAATGTAACAATTTACTATTTTGTAAGGTGTAAGCAATCAGGCATTAGGCCTTAGGCATAGTTGCTCTACTGCCATGTTAAATGTTTTTGAAGAAAATTTAACAAAAGTGTGATAAATGTAATTTCTGTAATCTGCATACTTGACTTTTCTAAAGCATTTGATAAAGTTAACCACAAGAGTCTTTGTTGGAAACTTAAGAATTTCTTCAATTTCGGATATAATGCAGCAGAGTTGATAGAGAGTTATTTGCATAAAATGACTCAAAGAGTTGTTTTTAAAGAAAAATCATCGTCGTAAAATATCTTTCTCAAAGGTTACCACAGGGTTCAATTTTAGGTCCAATCCTATTTTGCGTTTCCATTAATAATCTTCCAGATGAATGTCAATTTGCTTCAGTTTATATGTATGCGGATGACGTACAAATTCATATTGCACGACCTATTTGCATCCGTCCCTGAGTTAGCTTTTGAATGAAGACCTGGAAAGAATATTAGAATGGTCAGTTAGGAAAGGTCTTCTTCCATTGCGATTTCTCACAAGCGTTTTATGTAAAAATAAAAAAATATACGTGGGGCATAAGTCCCAAAATTTTTTTCGCGGCCGGCTATTCCACCACAATCACAAACTATCTCTGGTTGACGAATTAATAAAAAACTGTCTTGTAGCAATCATATAAATTCAGGTAGCTTATAACGATGCAGCACACTATATATGTATTTTGAATTAGTAGATATGATCACATATCAGCTTTCTTCCGAGACACCACAGGATGTTTGTTGGAAAATTAAGGGCTAGAAACTGTATTTTCTTCATTCATTAATGCAAACCAAATCACCTTTGTATCTTTATAATAATTTAATTTTTTCGCGACCGCAACGATCTTATAACCTTGTTTTTCCTAAATTTAATTACTTCATCTTGTCCCGTTTTTTTATTTATTCATGCTATAAGGGTGTGGAACACCTTACCCGTCTCTATAAAAAGACTTATTAATGCTTCAAATTTAAAAAAAAGTAATTATGAACTACTTTTCTATGCAGGATGCAGCAATATATTTTTATATTAAATTAATTTTTACTTGCGACTTATAAGTACTATAAGGCAAGTTATGCATTCGTAAAAAAAAATCGAACTCGAGATTTTGATCAAAGTTGACATTACGATGATAGCGAAGACGAAAAAAGTGGGTCTGGCAATTCTGTCTGTCTGTCTGTCTGTCTGTCTGTTCGATTACAGCTAAACGGCACCTGCCATACGATTTTTTCCGAAATTTTATAAATATTTTTTTTTTCTCAAAAACTATCCCTGCGATTTTCTTAAAAAAAATTCAAAAAATTTAATTTAGTTAAACCTAGGTAATGGCTGAAAAAATTTTTCAAAAAAATGATTAGTTTTGATACCCCCCTTGGGACCATTTTTTTTGTTTTTGATTTTCTCAAAAACGGTACCACCGATTTTGATCATTTTTTTTATGCTAAAGCTTCCAAGCAGTTTGAATATTATCGTGTATTCAAATTTTCCAAAACAAATTTTTTGGATTTTTAAAAAAACCTTCAAAATTTTTGTTTGAAAACTCAATATTTCGAAAACCCCATGTTCGATTTTTTCAAAACTTGATAAATAAAAGTTTGGAAAAATAATCGACAATATATGAGCAAAATAAATTCATTTTATCTAAAATTAACGGTACCCTCCATACAAATGTTAAAAAATGGTTTTCGAAAATCGTATTTTTCTCGAAAACGGTTCCGAGAATTTTGCTTAAATTATGTTTTTCTATTATTTTTTAATATCTGTAATTTAATAAAAAAAATTTTGAAAACAAGATATTACTGACTGTACCTACCATAGAACGATTTTTTAAAATTTTGAATTTCTCATTATCAGCATAACGGATTTTAATGAAATTTCGTAGAAAGAAGCTTCTAAAAAGTTTAAAAATCATTGCATTTAAAAACTTTAAGAAAAATATTTTTTTGAATTTTGAAAAAAAAAAATCAATTTTTTGTTTTTTGAAAATTTAATGTCTCGAAAACGGCTCAATACTTTTTTTGTAAATTTAATTTTTATTCAAACAATAATAAAAACTTCAAATTGGCGTACCAACATTTTTTCTTAAAAATGTTTTAAAATTTTCTTATATAAAACCTTATTTTTTAAGAAACCACTACAAATACTTATAATTTTTGTTCTTGCATAAATCTATATTTGCTTGAATCATATGGCATCCTATTCTTACCTTTAACTACTAAAGAATTTTTTTTAGTCATTTAAAAAATGAATTTTATGCTTATGAACAGTTTCTCTAATAACATTCATTTTTGAAATTCTTAGTCTTTTACATAGGAGCAAGTTCGTGCGACCCAGTCGTGCATTTTATTTATATTATTTTTATATTAACTCACTTCAAATACTTCTTCTTTTTATTTTTGCGTATAAGATGTTAACATTGAAAAAATGTTTATACTAAAAAAGAACCATTTCTTAATGTAATGTCTTAATAAACTGAATATGATATTTGTGTTACATTACGTAATACAAAAAATATTCCTTCTCAACGAATCTTCGAAAAATTATTAAATAATTTGTTAATTTGTTATTAAAATTATGGAAGTATGGTTTAATACCAAGAAAATGTTGGTATGATAAATAGGTGTTACAATATAAAAAATAATCGTGAGTTTATCTTAAAAATATCAACGTGATATTGACACGATGTTTTGAAAATTGTAATTCATTATTCAATTACAGATCATTTATCTCCGGACGCCTTCGCTGGGAAACATTTTTTCCAACCCAAAATATGTTATTATTACAAATAAAACTAATCTACATACAAAAATAATAAAAAGTATCTAATTACTGACTTCCAACAAGTCGATTCATAGCTTATCGGATTTAATAACAAAATGTAATAAATCTAAGTGTAACAAGACAAATAGCAATGTTATTTATCCGGAAATCTGTTGTCTATATAACTGAGTGTTTGCCTAGACATTAGAAATATTTTAAATTTTTTAATCATGTCAATAAAACAAGTTTACATTGTTTTGATTGCATTCCTGACCCGTGCATTAGCATTGGATTATATTTTTACATTGCAAGAAGGAGGAGCCACTGCCTGTCCTGGAAATGAAAATATATTTCTCACTGCGTATTTCGATATGTCACACCTAAATTGGACCCAAGCTGACGAGGAGACAATTATATTGCAGGGCTATGTAATATTCTTAAAAGCATTTAATTCCAGCTTGCACGTAAGGACCTTTTATTTCAATTTTATTATGTGTTGCAATAATATCTACTTTAGTTAAATATTCAAGTTCAAAGGCTCATCAGCGGGCGCTGGATAGAAACTGCTTTTCAAGTCGATCGTCCTGATGTCTGTATGACTTATTTTAATGAATATGAAATTTGGCATGATTTCGTCAAAGATTTTGAAGCCAATTCGAAAGTTTGTCCTCCGGAGCCAGGGGTAATATATGAAAAATAGATATTATAGTCCAAGTCTGTTAATACTGTTTTTTTTTCTCAGACAAAATTTGATTTCAACCAAAAGAAACTTTCAACAGTTTTAAAAGATCTATCACCGGGCATGGAAGGTACCTATCGGGGCCTTATTAAAGTATTTGTCCCGAAAAACCTAAATTTTTGTATGATTATCGAGGGTGATTTGATAAGAAAATCCTGAAACGATTAAATGATGGGTTAGTTACATTAGCTACATTAGATAATTTATTGTTTATAATGTATTGCGATTTCTATAATAATAATAATAACTTGCATTATATATTACAAAAGTGTTTTAAGTACGTTTGTGTTTGGAGAAAAGAGAATTCATTGACTTTATATGGAGTGGAGCCTAATAATCTTAAATTAATTATTTATAGGTGAATGATTTACATGTTTGTCATCCAATTTAAGGTTCCAAAAGTGAATTCAAATAAAATACATTTTTGATTTGGAACTCGATAAAAATTTTATTTCAATACATTTTTGGATCCTGTATGAAATATAACATCACGAATATGGCCTCCATCGAAGTTCTCGTAGAACCCAATTTCGACTTAACTCAACGATTTTTTATTTTCAAAGCGTCAAGAGGTTGCAGAAACAACATTTTCATTGGCACACAAAAAGAAATCCATCGGCAACAAACTACACGATCCACGATCACAACACACCAAAACGTAAAATACGTAAGTGGTCCAGGAAATTGTTCTTGAAAAAAAGCCAACACAGGTAGTGCTCATATCTTGTTGTCCAGGCCAAATAAATCGGTTAGAATTAGGATCTTCCGTGAGAATTGGAATTGACTGTTACCAATATGGAACTCATACCGTGAATTTTTGTGGATGCAATGGTCGTTCAAAAGTTTGTTAATGTATCCAAATGAGCTGCATTGTTGAAGAAAATGTGTAACACATAATTACTACTTTTCGTGCTTTTAAATTATTATATTTTCATCAATCACAGATTACATTAAACACCTTAAAAATTAAGGAAAAACTCATTAAAATATATCACTTATTTACTGCAAATAGCTTTGTCACTTCGGAAAAAATACGCAGTAGATCAATGAAAACAAAAATGCAGTAGATTGGACTTTTCTGCGGTAGATTTCGTATTTAAAAATAAAAATATAAATTTTGTCGATTGGAACCATATTAAGAATATTTTTAAATAACTAGTACATAGGTATACAAAATAAAAGAAAAAAAATCATAGATTAATTTGTTCTGTGAACACGCCATTTGTAAGTTAAAGATTTTCAAGAGTACTCCAGGAGTTCGGGAGACTTAAATGGTGTCCAAAACACAACTGCTACTGATATTATTGTTCATCTAATTACAATATCTACATAACATTGAATGGAACATTGGATTATCAGAGACAAAAATATATGGAAAAAAAATATTGGAGAGAGACACTGGTATATTTTCCCACATAGGAGAAACAAAGGGACTTCACGGAGTTGGCTTTTTAATAAAAAAAAAGGAAATCATAAAGTCCATACTTGACATACAGTTATTTAATGAAAGAATATGTAGTGTTAGTCTGAAAATTAACAACACAAAATTGACTATTATACAAATATGTATATGCCCCTACACAAAATTTTACAGACGATGAAATTTTTTCATTCTATTATAAACTTGAAAAAGCATACCAATCGATGAAAACAGAAGTAAATAATGTATGTGATTGGTGACTTTAACGCTAGATTGGGCTTGAAAGAAGATGGAGAAGATCATATTATTCGACGATTCGGCTATGGCTATGGACAAAGAGAGGAGAAAAACTACTTAACTGGCAACAAGATATGAACTTAATTTTTGCAAATTCATTTTTTAAGATAAAGGACAAATTCAAATGGACATGGTTGTCGCCAGATAGAAGCGAATATGATTTTATATTGACAAACAAAATAAAAACAATAAGGGACGTTCCAACATTAACCACGATTAAATTTGACAGTGACCATAGAATGATACGTGCGAAAATTAAACTTAATAACAACACAATAAATAGAAATCAACAAAAATATTTTACGCCCAAAGAAATAACTACTGAATAAAAAATATCATACAAAGAACAACTTGACAGTCAAATTATAGAACACATAGACACAAATTTTACATCCAAAATAATTATGACACTCTTGAAAATATCATCAAGAATTCAGCAAGGAACACAATCATGAAACAGAAAAACAAAAAGCCTGACAAAATTTCACAGAACACAAAAATATTGATAGAAAAAAGAGAGAATTTGAGAAATAATGAAAATTTATCTGAAAATGAGAAGAAAGAACTAAGTGAATTAAGGAAAATCATAAAAGCTAAAGCAGAAATGGACATTCAAACTTACAACAATACAAAAATTAAAGAAATAATTAAACATGCAAAATCGATTAAAAAAGCAAAACAATTCCTAAATGATGAAAAAGAATGGATTGTATTTATAAATAAAGACACGAAACGAAAAACAAAAAGGCTGGACATCAATAAAACAGCAATAGACTTTTTTAAATCACTGTATACATCAACGGACAAAACAGCTGAAAATGATGATTCTGACAATAATTTTGATGACGACTCTTTAATTTTCAATGATACGGATATTGCATACACTATAGACGATTTGGAACAGAAAAAAAGTGCTGGAAGTGACGGGATAGAAGCAGAAGCTCTGAAATTTAGAAAAGAAATACTTACCCCAATAGAAAAAATAGACTATGTTGATGACTATATCTGCCTTGGACAGCTGATATCTTTCACGCAGCAAGAAGACAAAGAGATAAAAAGACGAATAACTAAAAGCTGGAGCAGTATTGGAACATTAAACAAATTCTTGACTCAAAACTTGGCTAACACGCAAAAACACATCTTAGACTCAACAATACTTCCGGTAATGACATACGGTTTGCAAATTATAGGACCTACTTCAAAATCTCTTGAGAGCATCAGGATATGTCAAGCAAAAATAGAAGGCGACTACTTAACATAAGGACTGTTCAACGAATAAAAAACGATGAAATAAGAAGACGAACAAATATTACAGACGCAATTATTCAAAGAATAAAACAATTGAAATGGAGCTGGGCAGGTCACATCTCAAGGATACAAGACAACCGATGGACAAAAATAGGAACGAAATGGACTCCACCACATGAAGTAAGACCAAGAAGAAGACCAAGAAAGAGATGGATGGACGATCTAATACAATTCAACATAAACTGGTATAATGACGCAAAAAATAGAGATATATGGACAGCAATAGGGGAGGCTTATACCAGAATGACTTAAATTGAAAATACCTAAACGAAAATTATAATATTTATTTAAATTGAGGGTTAAAAAACTGAAAATAAAGAATAATATTGTCGACAAAAATCATAAAATATATACAATTGTAAAACAAAACGGAAAAAAAAGACACGAACGTAAATGAAAATATGAAACTTTAAATTACTCGCTTGAACCAATTCAGTTTAGTGATGTGTCAACTCGGTTTAATAAACCGAATCAAACCGGGTTGACGCCAAACCGAGCCAACTCGGTTTTCATTTTTTCTACCCGAGTTGGAACCGAACCGACAAGCGAATAAATGAATGAATGTAAACCGACTACAACATAATCAAAACTACCCTCCTTTAGTTGCGGTTTGTACCAAACACAATGTAATAACACATATAAAGTCAAACGGAATTGAGCGCAACCATACACTACACATACAGTCAGTTTGTATGAATATTTGGTTTACCTACTCGGGTTAGAACAAGTTAAATTTCGTTAAAATAACCCGAGTAAGGACAAGTCGAGTTGCACTGCGCATTAGGTTTCGGTTCGGTTTACTCATCGTCGTTGTATATCTTCGTTTAAAAGCCCGGTCTAGTAACTCGGGTCGAAATCAAGAGTTTTTTTTTATGGAATTAAGGGTGTCAGTCATACAGAGTAACTTTTAAAGAGTTACAACCTTATTGAACATTCGAATTCGTATTCGGTTTTTGTTTAGTTTCTTATGTGGCGGTGTGTGAAATTTTGGTAAGCGTATTTTGCTGATGTTATTAAGTTTGGTTTTGATTTCGTTTTTTACTGTAGTTTGTTTATTACTTGCGACTTATAGGTACTATAAGGCAAGTTATGCATTCGTAAAAAAAATCGAACTCGAGATTTTGATCAAAGTTGACATTACGATGATAGGGAAGACTAAAAAAGTGGTTCTCGCAATTCTGTCTGTCTGTCTGTCTGTTCGACTACAGGCTGAACGGCACGGCCGATTTTCTTTAAACTTGGTAGATATCATTTTTAATTTTTTCCCCCCACACGTTTTTTTCTTTTTTTTTAAGACCAAAAATAACGGTACCCCTCATACGAATTTTTTTCGAAATTTTATAAACATTTTTTTTTTCAAAAACTGTTCCACAGATTTTAAAAATAAAAATACAGAAAAATTTCATTTAATTAAATATAGGTATTGGTTGAAAAAAAATTTCCGAAAAATGGTTATTGAGGGTACCCCCCATGGAACCATTTTTTTTGTTTTTAATTTTCTCAAAACGGTTTAACCGATTTTGATCATTTTTTTTTTGCTAAAGCTCCCCAAAATTATAAATAGAATTGTGTACTCAAATTTTCAAAAAAAATATTTTGCATTTTAAAAAAAAAACTTCAAAATTTTTTTTTCAAAACTCAATATTTCGAAAACCCCACGCTAACTTTTTTTTTAAATTGATAAATAAAAGTTTCTTAATATAATCTACAAAATGTGAGAAAAAAAATTTATTTTACCTAAAAATAAAGGTACCTACCATACAAATGCTAAAAAATTAAAAAAAAATGGTTTTCAAAAATCGTATTTTTCTCGAAAACGGCGCCTAGAATTTCGATAAAATTTGTTTTCTTTCAATTAATTTGTACGATACTTAATTTAATAAAAAAAATTTTGAAATTAAGATATTACAGCTTGTACCTACCATAGAACCATTTTTTTCGAATTTTGAATTTCTCATTATCCACATAACGGATCTTAATGAAAATTTTTAAAGAGAAGCTTCTTAAAAGTCTAAAACACATTGGCCCAAAATTTTAAACATTTAAAACCTACTCTAAATCAATTTTAGAATGGGAGTCGACTCTAAATATTGAGTATAAAACGAGAACCGACTTTTTGTTAATTTTAAAGGACATAAACTATACTTTAACGTTAAAGAGCTCGTCTTACTTTAACAGCCACAAATAGCTAGTTTATCTTTTAAAAGTATACTTTATCCATATTGACAATGTACATTTCATACCAAAGCAAATGGAAGGAAAAATGTTTACTGATGTTTTATTAGATTTTTTAAAGATGTTCTTTGTAAATAGACTGAATCACTGAATATTATAAATTCAAAACAATCGTACGAAAGTGCTCTACAATTAAAAAATCTGTAGATACAAATGTATATATCTTATGTATGCACGCGCGCCGCCGCCGAGACGAGTATATAGCTAAATGAATCTGCACCTTACAACACCAAATTGAGTTTTTTATGCTGTGAATTTGCGATTTATACTTTATTTTCATCTAAAATAATGTAAATAACTTATAAACAATCAAAATCTGTACCGATGTAGTATATTAAATGAACTTTTTTCGGCGAAAAATTATTTGGTTTGAAGTTGTCTGTTCTTTTTACTTTTTTTTTTTGTGTTTTTGTAGTTGTGTGAGTTATGCATCTGTCAAATTAAGGGTTGTTCAACGCAAATTTGCTTAGGTTCTGTTGTAAAACCCACATTAGTTAGAAGAGTTGTCTAACGTGATTAAAATTATGAAAAAGTTAGACAAAGTCTCTAAGCTAAACGACTGCGTTAAGTAGAGCCGGTTTAATTGCTTAAACGAGAACTCTTTAAAATTTTGCGCCATTGCATTTCAAAACTTTAAAATAAATATTTTTTGAATTTTTGAAAAAAACAAAATCTATTATTTCTTTTTTTGAAAATTCGATATCTCCGAAACGGGTCAATATTTCTTTTCGTAAATTTAATTTTTATTCGAACAATAATAAAAACTTTAAATTGGCGTACCTAAATTTTTTCTTAAAAAGCTTTTAAAAAGTTTGTATATAAAAGTTTTTTTTTAAGAAACCACTACAACGACTTATAATTTTTGTTCTTGCATAAATTCGTAGTTGGATAGCATTCTGTTTTTTTCTCTTACTACTAAAAGAATTTAAAAATTTATTTTATCCTTATGAACAGTTTTCTCTAATAACATTCGTTTTTAAAATTCCTAGTCGATTACATAGGAGCAAGTTCGTGCGACCCAGTCGTGCATTTTTTTTTTTTTTTTTGTGAATATGCCTAGCCCAAGAAAAAGGTCTTTAGTGTTGCAGGTTTTTAATAAACAAGAAGCAGGAAAAGTGACATGTAAAAAATGTTGATCTGCATATAAATACTCAGGAAATACGAGAAATGCTCTTACTGTTTTTGGGTTTTGATAAATAAATTTTGAATATACTTTTTTTATTACAAAATTTGTTTTGTTTCTATTTATCAAAACACAAGAATGAAGGAAAAAACTCAACAAATATTTTTTTATAAACCGAGTTAAATAACCCGGTTTGCAACTCGGTTTAATCAAAATCCAACTCGGGTTAACCCGGTTTGTAAATTTTTCGGTTTGGTACATCACTAATTCAGTTGGCCAACGGTCGGTTGCGCAGAGAGAGGATTTAAGAGAACAAAAATGGTGCGCAAGATATTTAATGAGTAAAGATTTTTCCTTAAATCTTACAGTGCCTAACTCAACTTTGCTTTGACAAATAGTTAAGGGATTATTGTTTATTTCTATGTTTTATGATTTGTGGCTTAGCAACAGAAAGGTTCCGGGGGCGTTATGTTTATATTTATTTTATGGTGTTAGTGTTCAATTGATATATGTATTTACTATTGTTTGACCTGTCGGGTTTTGAGATTAATTGTAGATTAGTGTTAATTAGTTAGATTAGTGTTTACGAGTTTGAAAAATTTTTACCTACGAGTTTTTAAGAATTTATTTTACCTTGAAATAATTATTATAAATTTGTACTTCAGAAATAAATATAAAAAATAATAATAAAATAAAAACAATATAAATAAGAATAATATAATTTAAATAATAAATGTTCATTTACATACACTAGGTTTTAAGAACTAATGTCGCTTTCATAGTCGGTTGAATAATCGTCACCTGGATTATTTATAATTGAATCCGAAATTATGTCCCACGTCAGGTCGTGAGAAAAGTATTCGTCCTCAGTTCTTATGGCTTTTTCACACACTTTTCGCCAGTCTTCAGCCGTTATTTTTGAAAATTCTTCCTCTGCTAACTTTTGAACATCCAATAAATTGAATGTTTAGTTTCGTGAACCTACTCTTGCCTTGACAGTTGCCCAAATATATACAGTTCAAGTTTTAACATCTGTATAGTATGCGGAATATTGTTTTCGGTTAGCCATTGTATCATCTCGGATTTCTTGCTAGAAAAAGTAATTTGTTTTTCTTCTAATTTATTGTGGTACGAGGTGTTGTCCATTACAATAACTGAAAATTCCTCCAAGTTATTCAAAACTTGTTCTTGGATCCATTTGCAGAAATTTTTGAAGTTCATGTCGTCGTGATAGTCTCCCGTTTTCGTTCCAGATTTGAATAAAAGTAAGGAGTTTTTCACGAAACCTTTTTCACCACCTGCATGCGCCATTTTCAGCCTCTTTCCCTTTGAAATTGCTATTGTCATCAGTCCAAGCCCGTGGCCTTGTATGTGAGCTATGAATATAGCTTTCGTCCAAATAAATGATATCAAATCCTTTTGTTCTGTATTCCTGGATTTTTCTCAGATACTTCACTCGCATGAGTTTAATATCATTTCTTTCACAGAGAAGTTTCCGGTTATTTTGAGTTTTTTGTAGCTAAATCCGTTTCTTCTTTTTTTTTTTTTATAATTCACTCGCGCTGAAGGGTATGTTACCCTTATAATGTTTTAAACACAGCACGGGCGAGGGAGAAATTAGCAGGAGAGAGAAAGGAGGTGTCGATGAACATTGGTTTTGAATGTTTTCAAATTGAAATGGCAAGGGGAAACTGTGCCGGGTAAGTTATTCCATAATCGTGTTGTGCGACTAAAAAACGAATCTCTATATTTGACGGTACGACGTAATACTTAAGTTAAACTCCAGATCTTCCTGAACTCGTTGTCTCAACATTTTTAAGGATATCATCATTTTTTCCTCCTGGTGGAAGTTATGCATTATACGCCGAATAGCTGCGATGTCAAATTCGTCTAGTCCAGTTTTCCACTTCATATGCTGCTGCACTTTTTTATTTGGTGACTGCACAACTCCTGTCTCTTCGTATTCCTTAATAATCCTTCTGATTGAACGTTCAGAAATTCCAGTAGTTTTCACTGTTTGCGTTGTTGCGTAACTCACAGGATTTTTAAGAAACGAATTCTTTGCTTCTTCCAGTTTGTCATTATATATCTTAACAACTATTATACGCGCCTGGCTTCCAATAGGTTTTCCTTTTCTAAATGGATCCATTAAAATTTCTTTTAAATGTATTTCAATATATTATTCTTGGTTGTTTTTTTTAAACTGAATTGCAAAGCAAAGCAAATATCATTTAAATACCTTAATTCCTTCTGATGCAAAAATGCATTCTTAAAAACTCGTAGTTAAGAATTGTTCAAACTCGTAAACACTAATCTAACTAATTAACACTAATCTACAATTAATCCCAACCCCACAGGTCAAAAAAAAATATATAAAATATACACTAACGCCAAAAAATAAATATAAACACAACGCCCCCGGAACCTTTCTGTTACTAAGCCACAAATCATAAAACATAGAAATAAACAATAATCCCTAAACTTTTTGTCATTAATCCTATGTTGCAGCTTGCAGGTAGTTTTTCTTGTCTAACCCAATTGCATTTTGCAATAGACTTATTTTTTTATTATAGGTGCACTGAAATTTGTCCCACTAATAAAAACAAAAATTATTAATTTTATTTTTTCGAAGTAAAGTTTACACCTAAAAATCTTTTCCTTTTATCTCACCAGAGATGAAATAGTTTTTTATACATCAAGCTATGAAAGAAAAGTAAACCATGATCATATCTTATTCAAAGAAAGTCCATCACTGGAAATTCATTTCTATTTTACTGTGAGCGAAGCTATAAACAAAACTCACCCTCGCCCTCCTAAGTGCTTCAGTATGATCGCAGCAGCGTTATTGACAACAACGCTGGTATGTACATCTTTTTTTTCTTTTTTTCAGTGATTTTTCTGTCTTTGTAAGAATTAAAGAGTAGAGCAAAGAAATTTAAAGAGACCTGCGCAGTAGAATTGCCAACTGAATTGGTTCAAGCTATACCATTACGTTATTATGCACGAAATGTAAGAGCATTGGCACTAATGGAGGAGGACTCCAGTCTCCAGTGCAGATATGATTACAAATTCTCTTTGGAATGAGAAATTTTATCCCGTATAGGGAACAATCTATAAAACCGAAAGAGAATGTATTGTTTGATTCGAGCTGTAAAGAGGTTATTTTATTAGGGTCAGAGAAATAAGTTTCCGATATTATAAAGCTAACCCTACTGAGGAAAACCGGAACAAGCTTGAAAAACCTGTAATGAACATATTTAAAGAACCAAATTCTCGAATGACCAAAAATTACGTATAACAAATACTTTTCCGAGGTATCATAAAATCTATGGGTTTTTCGCAAACTTTCTTATTGAGTTTTATTTTTATTATTATTACCTTCATTCAAAAAATAAAAAGTAAAATGGTATGTGCCCAAAGTAAAAAAATTAGCATGGGCAGGAAAAACGGAACATGCTAGAAACTGGATATCTCAAGATGGAGATAAGATATCAAATTTGTTTGAACCCAATTACAAAGGCTGGTACTTTTTCTAAGAATGAAGTTTTTCTGATTAGTACTAACAGCGCAATTACCATATAACCTGGGTCAGGGTACCCCAAAGTAAGCCTTTTCTTAAATCCGCGGTTATATAATATAAAAATTGGAGATAGGCTCTTAGCGTATAACGATTTTTTTCTTAGAATATACCCAAGAATCACGCCCTACAATATTAAGCGCAAGTCAAGGGACACCCTGTATTAAGTACAGAGATTCTTTCTTTTGCCGTACGACTCGAATGTGGAATTCCGTAACCGACTCTGTTTTTCCTCCCCATTTCAATGTCCAGAACTTTAAGACGAATATACATCGGTTTCTCCTACTCAATCCTATCCCACTTTTTCCTAAATGCTCGCACTGTGTTCAAACAACATTTAAAGGGTAGTCATAATCCCTTGAGTGCGCGTTAATTATAAAAAAAAAGACAAACCAATGTGCATCGGTATCTTTTTTAAATCCTCTCCAACTTTTCTAAAACGCTCGCTCAAAAATTTTGAGAATAGTAAAAATTCCTTTAGTGCGCGGAATAGTATAGGTGCGTTTTATTATCTACAGATCTATATAAATCCGGATCTGGACTAATTTTAAACTTGTATTACAAAAACAATTTGGGATCCTATTCTCTATCCGAATCTATTTGAAAGATCCAAAAATTACTTTTTACTCTGGCGGGTAGATGGCTTTTTATGGTAAGGTAGTGTAAACAACAGTGTAAAGAAAAAAGACAAGAAACATTTTGAAAATTAACAAACATAAGCATGGCGATAGTAAAACGCGGCTGTTAAAGAATTTCTATATTCTCTTTATTTAAAAAGATTTTTAAATCGGATATATGGTATGTTGTAAAAAACTTTTTGCGTTCCATGTTGTGATCTTTTTCTATTATAATTGTTCTCAGAGTGACTTCTTCACTTAGCTGCAGTGTTGGGTTCTCTACCACTTAAGTGGTATTTCTACCACTTTTTTCTGTTCATGAAAACCTACCACCTAAAAGCCTGATTCTACCACTTTTTTAACTCACCTTTTATCTATCTTTTTACTTTACGATATACCATACGACCCAACCACACCTAAAATTTTATTAGGACCATAAGTTGAGGGAGCAGTAAAAGATAAGATTTTTGGGTTATTTAAGCCAGAAGACTCAACAGCTGAATAAATCTACAATAAAATTGGAGAAACTTTGAAACTTTCTAATATTTCAATTATTCAAAACATGATTGGATTTTTTCAGACAATGCTGCTGTTACGACGGGTTCATTAAGCGGTGTTACTTGATGTTTTAAAAATATTAATCCTAATATTTTAACGATGGGATGTTCGTGTCATAATTTAAGTTTCTGCTCTGCTTATGCTGCTAAATCATAAAGGGATTTCTATTTTCGCCACAGCTCGAAAAAATCAAAAGATTTCATTACTTTCCGAAAACCACTTGAGGTTAATAAACATCAAATTTTAAAGGTTTGCTAATCTCGTTGGTTTTTATTGGAAATGGTCTTAAAAAGAATCAGAGTAGTGGAATAATTTGTTTAATTTTTGTATACTACACTCATTTGAAGAACCTACTTCTAAGGCTTCACAAATTTTTGATTTTTTTAAAAATGAAGACAATTTATTTTTTTTTGAATTTTTTGTCAATAAATCTGAAAATTATAAATCAGTTAAACAGAATATTTCAATTTGAGAACACAAAAATACACTTTTTGATCGAAAGTATGAATACGTTAAAACTAAATATAATGAAAAATTTTGTAAAGTCAGGAAATATTAATATATTCTCAAATGTATTTTTAAAACTAAATGACATTGTTTCACAATGACGTTTGATATAAAATTTAAAAGATGGTATGGACAATTTATTGTCTGAAAACATTTCTTCATATGTGTTGAAGCTTTTTTGCTTACCGCATAGCAGTGCTGCTGCGGGGCTTAAATTTTCCGATTTGAAAAATATAAAAAATGAAAAAAGAAATAAATTGGAAACAACAACTGTTCACAACATTTTCGCTGCAAAGGAAATTTTATTCAATGATCAAACTTACAATCCTCCAGGAACATTTGTAAAATATGCTTCAAGATTTAGATTTTCTGAGGGTTTATATAAAAAAAAATAATTATAATTTTTTGAAGTCTTAACTAATTTTATTAACTCAGACGGCTGTTATAGATTTAAGTTTTTGGTTTCGAACGAGTCTAAAATGAAATTGTATATGTACATATGTACCTATGTAAGTATATGACTTTGCTTCCAGATATAATATCATCTTTAAAACATAGAAAACTGAAATGTTATTTACTTTATTTTTGTAAGTATTTGATTTATTTTCAACAAAATTATTGAATATCCGATTTGTTACATAAAAATGGTTTTTTTTTGACAATCTATCTACCACTTTTTGGCTTCTGCGAAGTCCCAACACTGCTTAGCTGTTTAGTGTTCAAATCTGGTTTGTCAATACTTTTTAGAGCAAATTCCAGCATCTCTTTTATTTGCTCGTTCTTCCGCTCTTTTTTCAATTTCGGAATATACGATCTATTTTCATTTATTGTGTTTACTGGAATTGTACCCAAGAGTAAATTGTTCAACCGCACATGGAAAGACTAAGTGGAAATTTTAACTACGAGTATATTTTGGGAAGCATCAAGTGGCTCGCTTCTATTTTTCTCTTTAGAAGGGCAGGGCATGAGCAAAAAAAAAAAGCGACAAAAGGATAAAATTACACTTTACGAAACTGGCACAACAAAACATTTGTTTTGAAATAAAAATATCTTAAAACGAAAAACTGGAAAACCTACAAAAGAAAAGGGCATTACGTATGTTAATCATTAATGTTTGACCACTTTCAAATATTTACATTACATTATCAAAATAAATCAAAATGTATATATGTACATAAATAATATACATTTCATACATTATATTAAACTATTTTTTTTAACAATCCTTGGGTAAATTGAAACTTCTTTCAATTTCATGAAAATTTTACTTGCGACTTATATACATATATGTATGTATATGAGGCAAATTATGCATTCGTAAAAAATCGAACTCGAGATTTTGATCAAAGTTGACATAATGATAATAGCGAAGATGAAAAAAGTGTATCTCGCTATTATCTGTCTGTTCGACTACAGGCAAAACGTCTAGGCCGATTTTCCTTAAACTTGGTAGATAGTATTTTTAATTTTTCCCACCGTTTTGTTTTTAAGACCAAAAATAATGATATATGACATACGATTTTTTTGAAATTTTATAAATTCATAATTTGTTTTCTCAAAAACTTTATGACAGATTCTTAAAAAAAAAACTAAAAATGTCATTTAGTTAAAGCTAATTAATGGTTGAAAAATTTTTTACCGATGGTACCCTCTTGGAACTATTTTTTGTTTTTTATTTTTTCGAAAATGGTACAAGCGATTTTGATAATTTTAGAATGCTAAAGCTCCCTAAAGTTTAATTAGTATTCACATTTTAAAAATATTTCGAAAACACCAAGCTCAATTTTTTTTTAACTTGACAATTAAAAATTTCTTAATATATTTTACAATATGTGGTAATTTGTGATTTCCAGAAAAGTATGAATTTATGCAAACAAAGCTCAAAAATCTTTTTATTTCTTTAAAATTTTTCGAAAACAAAATTTGGCATGACAATTTAAAGTATTTAGTAGTATAGATTTTAGGAAATAATTTAAAAAATAATCGTTCACACGTTTTAAAGATATTAATGTTTCAAAAAATAAAATGCACGACTGGATCGCACGAACTTGCTCTTATGTAAAAGTACTTTGGAATTTAAGATACATTTTATAAATATAAAACATGGATTTAATGAGATAATAATGTTCAAATGCACAAAATTGCCGTCTGGTTTCCGGAAAAGTATGAATTTATGCAAATAAACCTTAAAAAATCGTTTTATTATAAAATGAATTTTTTATATAAGAAATTTCTCTAAAATTTTTCAAGAAAAAAATGTGGGATACGAATTTTAAGTATTTATAAATATTGGTTTTAGGAAATAATTTCAAAAAAATAATCGTTCATAGGTTTTGAAGATATTGATTTAAAATTTTTTTTTTTTTTTTAAACGCAATAAATATTTTTTCGAATATTTTTATATACAATATTATTTTAAACTTAAGGGAACTCCTGCTAAAAATTTTGGGTTAAGATCCTTAGAGCCGTTAATGAGAAAGTCGAAAATCAAAAAAACGGGTCTATGGCAGGTACCCCTAATAACATTTTGCCCCAAAATTTTGTTTGACCAAAATGTAGTCCATGTCCATAATATAACACTTAATTTTTTTTTATCAAAATCGTTAGAGCCGTTTTCTAAATAAATAAGATTTTGTATTACGGGTGTATGGGGGGTACCCTTAGTTTTGGAGCTAAAAAAAAAAATTCAATTTCTCCTCTAGGGAATCACCGAAGACTCTTAACTACCGAGATTGAAATAAATAGGTCCAGTGGTTTAGGCTGTAGTGAGAGGTACAGACATACAGACACACTGAAACATGTTTTTTGTGTACTAAATTTTCCTTAAAATTTTTATAAAAAAAATTGATATGCAAATTGTTAGTATTTAATAAAATACATTTTAAAACGTAATTTAAAAATTTAATCGTGTATTGGTTTTCAAGATATTGAATTTTCAAAAAAAAAATTTTATTATTTTTTTAAAAATCCAAAAACTATTTTTTCGAAAAAAATTTTAGTTTATATTTTTTCAAATGCAAAGCAGCTCCTGCATAAAAATTTTGGTTCAAATCGTTAGAGCCGTTGGTGAGAAATTCGAAAATCAAAAAAACCGTTCTATGACAGGTACCCCTAATAACATTTCCCCCCAAATTTTTTTTTCACCAAAATATAGTCTATGTCCATAATATCACACTTAATTTTTTTATCAAAATCGTTAGAGCCGTTTTCTAAATAAATAAGATTTTGTATTACGGGTGTATGGGGGGTACCCTTAGTTTTGGAGCTAAAAAAAAAAATTCAATTTCTCCTCTAGGGAATCACCGAAAACTCTTAACTACCTAGTTTTTCAAAAATCCAAAAAAATAATTTTTTTTCGAGCATTTTTATATATACAATATTATTTTAAACTTAAGGCGTCTCCTGCTGAAAATTTTTGGTTAAAATCGTTAGAGCCGTTGATGAGAAATTCAAAAATGAAAAAAAAACGGTTCTATGACAGGTGCCGTTAATAACATTTTTCCCCAAAAGTTTGTTTGACAAAAATGTAGTCCATGTCCATAATATCACACCTAACTTTTCTTTAAAAAAATCGTTAGAGCCGTTTTCGAGATGAATAAGGTTTTGCATTACGGGTGTATGGGGTTATCGTTAATCTTAGAGCTAAAAAAAATCAATCACTCTAGGGATTAGGGAATCACCGAAGACCCTTAAGTACCGAGTTTTGAAGAAAATAGTTCCAGTGGCTTAGGCTGTAGGAGGAGGTACAGTTATACGAAATTGTCGGACCCACTTTATTCATCTTCGCTATCATCGTAATGTCAACTTGCCCTAAAGTATCTATATCGCAAGTAAAAATGAATTGTATGCTTATGAACAGTTTTCTCTAACATACATTTTTAAAGGTCTCAGTCTATTACATAAGAGCTTAAGCACAAGATCGTGCGATCCAGTCATGCATTTTATTTATGAAAACGTATGTTACTCTCTAAGACATGCGAGTCGATATTTATTAGATTTTCTTGAATCGCCGACTACTTCGAAGGAAACTTCGCACCGAGCCCACCTACTGACCCAACTTTCTTACGAGAAGTTGAGACAACAGTTCAACAAACACTGCAGCTAAATCCGGATAAAATAAATTTTAATATTATTAATCCACCAAATGATCCCACCAATAGTCCACATTTATGCAATCTAGAGGAGGTTGTAGAAATCATCGGCCAAAAAAGTCTGCTGGATCAGATGGTGTTTCCTACTACATCCTGAAAAGGCTGCCACAGGCGGTAATGATTTTCCTCACAATCATTTTAAACAACTGCATCAACAACTGTTACTTCCCCCAGAAGTGGAAAACAGCGAAGATTGTGCCAATTCCGAAGAAAGGTGCTTCCAACTTAGTTTCCAACTACAGGCCAATATCACTTCTCAACAACATCAGCAAATTACTGGAAGAATTAATCTTACGAAGACTGAAGAAATTCTGCTGTGATAATTCAATCATTCCTGACATGCAATTCGGCTTTCGAGAAAAACACTCAACCTTGCATCCACTGGTAAAATTCCAACACAATATCACCACAGCCCTCAACAGTAATCGTGTCACCGTCGGGTGCTTTCTGATGTCGAGAAAGCATTCAACGAGTTGCTAAGGTTTAACCTGCACTCAAGAAATGTTCTGAAAAAGGCCAGCTGGGCCTTCAGTCGTTTGCACCCATTGCTGAAAAGAAGATCAGGTCTTAGCCAACCGACAAAGATATTAATCTACAAGCAGCTCCTGCGACCAGTGATCAGCTATCCCTTCCCAGTCTGGTTTTCCATCTCGAAGACAGCTATGAAGGAACTTCAACTATTCGAAAGGAAGATACTGAGGATCTGCACTGGACTCTACTTCGACCGTCAATGACAGAAACACTACAGGAACGAGCATCTCTACACAGAAGCCAATTTAATCCCACTGGACAAATATCTAGTTAATTCAACGAATAAACTAATGGGGAACATCATCGACCACCCAAATCAGCTTATGAGAAGGATGACCACAGAACAACGACATCCCGAGCCGAGGTACCTCAGTGTGATGGAAACACTGGATGACAACGTAATCATGGACAACCAGGAAGTAGTCTCGTTTTACGCTGACATTGGGTCAGCCTACCACCGCGGCTAAAACGCCAATCCTGCCCACAACCCACAAAAATCACCACTGACAACCAGGAATGAACACCCTGAGGACAATACAACCGACATTTTAAATTTAATTTTTTTTTCGTCATGTAAATTTTATATAAAAATAATTAAACTTAAGTCACTGTATATAGTCAGGCCCCCTATATGAACCAACAAATGTAAACTTTTATACATACATATGTAGTAACTTATTAGTTGTAAGCCAAATTGTAAAAAGTATGTTCAATAAAACAAAATTGATTGATTGAGTTTTTCTTGAATATGTACTTTTAATAAGCTTTATTTTTTGTATAATACTACATGTATACATGAATTTATCAACATATCAAAAAAAATATTTGTGTACAACTCAACCGATCACTTTGAGGTGGAGATCGATACTGCTTGCTGTCTGAAACTCGCAAAAGAACATCATGCTAGTAAATCTAGAGGAGGATCGTCATTCGTCAATATACTACTTATAAGAACGTGGTTAATTCACTATGTAAAACCAAAGCTCACTGAAGAAAACATGAATACGTAACAACAATTAGTATTGGTATAAAAAAGATGGCAGCTGCATACTGCTCACCAAGACGCTCTTCAACAAAAGAAGAATATGCAAAACCTTACTGTTGGTTGCCAATTTCAATGCTAGACACACCCACTGAGAATATAGGCCAATAACATTATAAGGGAAACTCGTATTACAAGCAAGCCGCTAAACACAACAGCGAATTTAACTCTATACTGATATACAATTTATTGCTGATGTACAATAGACTGCATAAGAAAGTACTCCAACTATATCAATATGCAGTTATACTATCGAAAAGCCAAAACAGACGGCTGATATCTTCGCTGAACATCTTGCGAATATATCTTTAAGCCATTCTCAACAAATACCGAATATGTGATTCCAATTGTCACGTTCCAAGACGAAAGAAGAATATGTCAACATAAGCTATTTTACGAAAAATCATCAGAGTATAATCGGATAACTGCTGAGGCTTAGAAAGACATACCTTCAATAAAATTTAAAAAACTACGATGCATTATAAATACATGCCTTAAGCCTAGATATGACCAGGGCCACATCATTTAAACATTGCAGAAGTCATCGTTTTACCTAAATAAGGAAAGCCACTATCCTCTTGACTCGCTTATACCAATCATGAAAAAAGGTTATGAGAAACTGCTCCTGAAAAAGCTTACCAAAAAAAAATAGACAAAAGACGACGAAACCCGAACGACTTGGATTTAAATATAAATATTTCAGACCAAGAGCATTGAATTGCGGATGTTTTAGAAAAAGGAATTGAAGAAAAACATATATGTATAGCTCTATTCTTATATGTTGCTCAAGCTTTTGGCAAGGTTTGGCATTTCCGATTTGAGTACAAATTGCAAAGAGACTTCCCCAGTCAATACTACAAAATACTCCAGTACAATACAATCTAAATTATTCGGAGCTTATACCCTAGAGATATTACATTGAACATCAAAGCTATCTTGGCCACAATTGCTGACAATTCTAAAATATTAGTGTCTGGTAAAACCGTTACGAAGGCTCCAGAAAAATTACAAAATTCAGTCGATAAAGTTAGACGGATACAAACCTTGCCAGCAAAAATGACTTTGGATGCACAGCATTCATAATGTAGATAGTAGAAGAACCAAGTCTCATCAGAAGGCTATGGGAAGGTATTACAATTTTAAATTAAGAAAGAAAAATCGTTTTTCAATCTTTCATAAATTAGTTCTTGCTTTAGTAACATTCAATAAAAAAAATTCCTTCTTTTGATTTTCTGTGTGAATAGGTCTATGAGTTACGTTACCAAAAAATACGTTCAAAAGTGCTTATTTGCTTATTCCGTTTTTACTTTACTCTTTCCAAAACCGAATCTCCAAACAGTTTTTTTATTCCATTCTTTTTATTTATTATATCATTGCTTAGAAGCTTATCAACATTTTCCATTTCCATTCCACATATTGCGTTACATAATGTGATTCCTACGAGTATAACATGACCGATTATATAGTGGGCGACAAAACAAATGGTTCTCTCCTTGTTGAAAAGCTACTTATAACAATCTGCCATTATTGTTTATTTTGTATTCGAAGGAAAATTTGGATGATTCATTTGCTTCAGTCAAAATCAATTTCCGTTTGAACTGATATAAGGACTTCCGGTGAAATCTGGAGTATATCAACGCTCTTCATAGACTCGAAGAACCGTGTCATTAGTTCAACAAACACGCAAACACCCCAAAAATCCCATTTTTAAAGGACCACTTTTACAGCAATTCAAGAAAGAACTTAGGGAATAGGGAATCAATTCCTTGTTCGGAAATGTTATTGATACTAATGCACATGATAGAGTATTATGTTAAAAGGGAAGACCAATAATGGAAAATTAGTCTGAAAAAATAGAATCGGAGTTTGAACAGATGGACAAAGAAGTTTTCATTTCTGTTTCGAATTCAATGGAGGTTTATTAGTAGGATTTTGTTTTTTATGAGTGGGATTAAGAATTCGTGGAATGATTTTTCAATTCTATTTCCTTCAAATCTTTAATTAATTCAACTTGTTTATAGTTCACATAGATTTTTTTTTTGAAAAGCCGACGCCGACGTGAGAAAAATTGAACTTAATAAAACTTGCATATTGGAGAAACAATAGTTCTTGTGAATTAAATGCCAAAGTAGAACTCTTACACCCAGAAAAAAATTGCGGTCTACTTTTAAATAGCCTCGTTTTAAAATAAAAATGCATTTATTTTTGAAAAACACATTTGTATTTATTTAAAAATGATTTGTTTCAAATAACTTAAACTTTTTAATTGAAAAAATGGCAACATTGATTTGAATACCCCCTATACTTTTGATGCATTTAAAATTAATTATTGATTCAAAATAGCTTTTTTGGCCTTTAGTCCTTAAAAATTGGTGTTTCATTCCGACTAAAGGTCAAAAAAGCTATTTTGAATCAATAATTCAACAAGTCCAATAATAGTGCTAAGTCTTCTACTTGGCTGATTTATTTCAGTAGTATATAGAATTTGTATTATAAAAACCTTCATATAAAATTAATAATATAAAATTCAAACGATAAACTTTGTAATCTAATATCTCAAAATAAAGTAGAAACATAATGAAATTATAGGCCTCAATGTTTAAAGCAAAGTTAAAACATATCCCTTTAATATTAACTTATTGTTAAGTTTGAACCTATTTTTAATGCGAGCATATTTTTATCAATAATTTTAATCATGGCGAGGTAGTTATCAATCATCGATACTCGTATTCTTGCTTAAAAAATTTAATGCATTAAAATATTGAGAAAACGCATTTAAAGTAAACCATAATGGTATTCCTTATGTGGAAGCTAACTGTTTAAAATTTTTTGTTGTATAATAGTTTAAATGTAAGTACTTTATGTATTTAGATTAAAGGGAAAGCGTATTGAAAATTATTTTTCAAAACCCTTGTTAAATTAAAAGACTAACAACACATGTTTAGCACTCAAATCCGAATATTAAACATCTATTACTCATTAAACATAGTTGAATCGGAAATGGTAGCCGTTTGTAATAGGCTGCTTTTTTTGTAATAGATTTAAACTATTTTAACTAGTAGTTACAGAAAAAAGTAAATTGAAAGCGGCTTCCATTTGCAATCCCCTTAATAGATTTTTTAACTCGGATTTGAGTACTTTACAAAGTTGTGGTGTTATATTTTTAATTTAACAAGTGTTCTGAAAAATCACTGTACTCGTATTAAAGCATTTTCTAATCTTGAGGCAATAAAAAAAGTATCGTTTTTTATGGAATCAAAATATTGTGAACACTTTAATGCAAACATTTTCTAAAATATTTTTTGGTTTAAAATGCAATTTGATCACTGTATAGACTACAAATAATACAATTAAAGAGTCTATCAATCATACATTTCGCAAATGTGTTTCTTAATTGGCAAAAAGTCGAAATATATTGAGACTTTCAAATAATGTTTAAGTTGTTCAACTAGAAACTATTTTAGCGAAATATATTATTAATATATAACTAAACATGTAAAACATAGAAAATATTATTTTTTTTTTGTCAGATTCCAAAGACTATTTTTTGACAGCCGTTTTAAACTCCATGATTCCGCCAATTGCAAAATTTTAAGGCGAGGCAAGTCGTAATGAAAGAAAAGTAACTATAAGTGATGCACAGCAAAGTTTTGTTTTCTGGCTACCCCATATTAACAACGAAAAAATTGGAAGAGCTTGTAAGCATAGACTATAATGTAGGGTTGATTTATTCATCCATTTATACCTAATAGTTACTGGGGTGGACGAGAACAATTTAAATTCTTTTATCTATATATTTTGACAAAACTTTGTTTAAATTGAATTCATTTATTGAACAACTTTTAAGTTTTTTTTATAATAAATTGAATAAACACATGAAAAGGAAAAAAGTTTATTTAAGATTATATTTAATTATAATCAACTCGTGCTGCTTATTTTTAAATAAATTAAATTATTTATATTTTTATTGTAAAATGGTTTGATCTGTAAGCTAAATAACATTTACACAAAATAATATAATTATAATTATACGCTTTTGCCAACGGAGATGACATCGATTCCAGAGCCTTAAAATAAATTTTCACTAAATCATTATATCATCTTAAACAAATGAATTACCTATATACATAAAAATGAATTAGTATATATTTTTACATACATCATATGCATACGAGTATATACGCACATATGTATGTACATATATACCACAATACTAAAGTAGGTAAGCAAGCTTGTGATTGAAATCAGATTACATAAATAAATTATTTAAATGCTAAAAAGCATACAATCAAATAATATAATATTTATGTTCATTTATTTAGATAAATAAATATTATCCTACTAATATTATAAATGTGAATGTTACGATGTATGGATGTTTGTTAATCAACAACGCTTGAACAACTGAATGGATCTTGATAAAATTTAACACACAAAAAAGTTATAGTCTGGATTACCGTATAGGCTACTTTTTTTATTATCAGGGGAGGGGCATTGGGTGGTCGAAACACCCCAAAATTATATATCTCTACTTCTAACTTCGTATTGCACTGAAATGTAGTACATATACATAAAACATAAGTAGTTGCATTGAAATGCCATACTTTGGTGGTGCGGGCCCAGAGGAGGGGCATTGTTTGATTAATTTATATAAGCAGTAACGATAAAAACACTCAAAAAAGTTTTTTTAAAAAAATAAAACAAAAATAAAATTCTCCGAATTAAAAACAAAAAAAAAATGACAAATATTTGTGTGTCTTTGAATTTAAACTATTTTAAGGTAAGTTAAACTTTATGTGCCTACCAGGTTTAACTACATACATACATACATTGTTATAGGATAGTTACATACGTATGTGATTTGCTCATTGTTTGTTAGTTTTTTCAAAATATCCTTCGCTTGGCTCCATTACCTACCTTTAAAAAAATGACTTGATTGGATTTATTGGTTTGCTGTTTTGTTTTAATCCATGCATACGTTAAATAAAAATAATTCGTATGCTTTCAACTTCTCAAGTTGAACAGGAGATCAGTTGTGACAGTTCTTGGCTAAGCTAAACGTGTTTATTATTTCACTGGTAAGTCGTCTTTTTCAAATAGAGCTGTTCAACGATGACACACAGAAGTAAAATAAACACCCCAAAGCAACATTCAGTACTACACACAAGATTTCCATTTACACAAGATTTCCACTGCAAGAAAAACTGAGCGAATCTACAGAAATTTTTAGGCACATGATTTACTCGTATTTTGAAAAACTTCAGTTGAAAAAAAAATTTGATTGCGGGAGTTCTCAAACGGGTACGCTAGTATTTGAATAAATTTTTGTTAGTTCTTATATATAGATGCATTTAAAATAAATTATTTATTTATTTTATTTAGTACGTGAATCTGATTTCAATCAAATGCTTGCTTGCTTACTTAAGTCATAGCGGGACACGTAATAAATTGTGTGGATCGAGTCATTGATTTGAAAACGCAAACGCTTGATATTTAAACTTTTTATCTGTTTGTTTCAGAGTAGAATATTATTTAAATACAATAAATATTGGCTTTAATTCACGATGAACAAACATTTGAAATAAATTCTAATCTTACTTAAACCAAAGCTAAATGTGTTTTAAATAAAGGGAATAGTTTAATGAACATATTACGTCTTTTACTTTGATTTAAGTTCGTAAAGCATTTATTTTAAAGATTTTTTTGTTTAAGTTTTTTTTTTAACTTCCCATAGGGAGTTATTGCAATCGGTCCGATTTGTCAAATTGGAATTTTTGACATTTCTCGACGTTTCAAGGTCCCTAGAGGCTATATCAATCATTTTTAAAGACATGTCTATGTGTGTGTGTGTACGTACGTTCGTACGTCCGTACGTTCTGGTACCATTTTTCGTCGTCGATATCTCAAGAACGAGTAAAGATATCGACTTCAAATAAATTTGAAAGAGGCTGAAAGGGCGTTTATTAAAATTCAGTGAGTAGTTTTTTTTCACTATAACGGCTTAAAAAAAAGTAAAAATTTTGGATAGTTTCAAATATCTCACGACAAAATAATGCTATTGATTTCAAATTAAATTTAATGTACTCATTACAAGATCATACAGATTTGGTATGAATTTGTAAAAAAATTAACATACCGTTATTTTTTTAAATAAAAAAAAAACTGAAAAAAAATTTTATAACCCAGATATTCTAAGAACGGAAAACAATTTGAAACGCAAAATCATTTTATTTTACGAAAAATAATGTGTCTGACAACTGATGAAAATTTCAAAAAAAATCAGTTTACAGTTTTCTTACAAAAAATAAAAAACTATATAAAATTCTATTGAAAATTGGTAAAAATTGTTTTTCGACTCAAATTTCTCGAGAACTAGTAGCGATATTGACTTCTAATTTATTTTATTTTATAAATAGTATAATTTTATACAATTGGTAAAATGTTGACAAATATTGAATTAATAGTTTTTTTTTTTTAAATAAAAAAACTATTAAAAATTCTAGTGAAAACTAGTTAAAATTGTATTTCAAGTCGAATTTCTTGGGAATGAACACCGATAGTGCCTTCTAAAGTATGTTGTTTTATACATCGATACCTTCCCGTAAGAATGTATACTAAGCGATATTTCTAAAACTGTTCAGGAAACGAAAAAAATGAAGAAAGTTTTAGTTGAATCACAGTGTGCTAAGAAACAATTTTGGTTAAACTAAGTGACATCTAACAAAATTTTTTGTTGCTCACGACAATGAGATCTTTATTAATGTCGCTTAGCATAATTTTTTTTGGCGGGTAATACAAATTTCAGGGGGCAACATTATTTTAATGAGAAAACATGGCAGTTGATAAATTTTTTTATTTGTACTCTAGTTTCCTTTTCATGCATAATAGGTTGGCGAAACCCAGGCCAAAACGTGGCCCTTAACATATAGTATATTTCCTCATCAAAAAGTCATATTTGAAAAAAGTATCGCCTAGTACATTCTTACGGGAAGGTATCGACATAATACAATTATTAACATATGGTAAAATTTTGACAAGTATCGAATTGACAGTTTTAACAAAAATATAAAAAAAATCTACTAAAAAGTGGTAATATTTGTTTTTCGACTAGAATATCTTGAGAACGAGCAATGATATTGACTTTGCCATTATTTAATTTTATACATAATACAATTTCTAACAAATGGTTTATATTTGACATATATCTAGTTTTAGAGCGGATATATTTTTAAGTACCCTTCCTTCAATAACCAAACCATATCTTTTATATTTGAATATTTCGTTTTTAAATATTTTTTTCAATTAAAATGTTTGCAACCGAAATAATAAAGACCACAAATGGGAAGTTATCAGTGTGGTTCGCACCCAGCCTCTTTTTTTCAAAGATGCACTAAGTACTTTGATTTAAATGATTTAAAAAATTCCGTGTTCGGTCACATATTGTTTCCATTTTATTTTGGTTCCATGTATTTTGTTTTAATTTGCGACTGATAGGTACTATAAGGCAAGTTATGAATTCGTACAAAAAAACGAACTCGAGATTTTGATCAAAGTTGACATTACGATGATAGCGAAGACCGAAAAATTAGGTTTCGCAATTCTGTCTGTATGTCTGTCTCTCTTTTCGACTACAGCCTAAACGGCTCGGCCGATTTTCTCTAACCTTGATAGATATCATTTTTAATTTTTTCCCCCACACGTTTTTTTTTTTAAGACCAAAAATAACAGTACCTGCCGTATGGTTAGTTGGAGGAGCTTTAAGTGTTCTGGAATGTTAATATACTTTCGTCTTGAGCTCAATGTGTTAATCCTTAGGTATTATACGAAAAGTCCTTGGTTTTTCTTAAGTGTTATTTAATTCAAAGAAAATTTAACTTGACTCTATTATATTTCTTTATGGTTAAATACTTAGTACAAAGGAAAAGTTGCTGATGAGTCCACCAAAGGGATATTATTTCTAGAAGGTTTTTTTTTTAAGAATATTTATTACTGACTTTGCACTTTTCCAAACATATTTTTTTTTAAGTTTAAACTTCTTAAGAGCTTCTCTATGAAAAATTTCATTAAAATCCGTTATGCCGATAATAAGAAATTCAAAATTCGAACAAATCCTTCTATTATGGCAGGTACAGTCAGTAATATATTAATTTTAAAATTTCTTTTATTAAATTATAGATCGTAAAAATTAAACGAAAGAAAAAAAATTCTCGGAACCGTTTTCGAGAAAAATACGATTTTCGAAAACCATTTTTTTACATTTTGTATGGTGGGTACCGTTATTTTTAGGTAAAGCAACATTTTTTTTCTTAAATCTTGTAGGTTATATTAAGAAACTTTTATTTATCAAGTTTGAAAAAATCGATCATGATGTTTTCGAAATATGTATGTATTGAGTTTCGAAAAAAAAAACTTGAATTTTTTTTTAAATCCAAAAAAATTAAAATTTGAATATATAATAATATTCACACTTTGGAGGAGCTTTCGCATAAATAAATTAATTTTTATCAGTTGTACCGTTTTCGATTAAAACAAAAAAAAAATGGTTCGAGGGAGGCTACCAAAAATAACCATTTTTTTGGAAAATTTTTTTCAACCATTAAATGAAATTTTATGAATTTTTTTTTAAATTCTGTGAGACAGTTTTTGAGAAAAAAAAATATATATAAAATTTCGAAAACAAAATTCGTATGACACGGGGGTTGGTTTAAAGGTATCATGAGGTTCATATCTTTCCGATGGAACCAATAGTCTCTGCAGCCAGGCCTCTCAAAATCCTTATATTACCCTGTAATTTAAATAACATGTTATAAATACGAGTATAATAATAATAATATCTGCCCGAAGAGGCACAATTCCCAATCGTATAAATTCGTTAATCCTGCGGAGATGTCAAAAGCAACTGGGAATATACATATGTATATCGTATATGTATTGACAAAAAAAATGCAGTTAATATGTACATAAAACATCCATAGAAGTCATATTTTTTAAGAGCTTGTTAGGTACGGGTACGTGTCCTGGCCAACAAATTATTCTTTAGAAGGACTCGTTTTCGTCAGCCGATATTGATTTATATTTTGATATCATGGTTGTGATATTTTGTATTCTAGATGAATGACCGATTCATATAGTTGATATGCCTTTAAATAAGACTTTGCTAAAGTGTTTTATGGTATGAAATTTTAATAGGCGTTTTCCATTTCCACTGTGATTTCACTAATTTGAATGTTAATTTTCAATTAGGTTAAAATTAAAATAGTATGATTGATTAATCCTAAAATGATGAAATATCGCGTTTATATTTAGTAATTTTTTACATACAATTATTGGAATTGTTGAGGCTCATTTCCATTTGTGTTTGTTCTTATTGTCGAATCTGGCTCCGAAAATCCAAGAGTAATACAACCTGACAAATTTCCTGTAGATATGGGTGACTTTTCGAATAGAGAATTCAATTGACCGACTAGTTCGAGTTATTCTGTAGCTTCATGTAAGACATATAAAAACTTAAACGTTGTAACGCTCTTTATTGTTCCTAGAAATCCACATGAGGTCTACGAAAAAGCTTTCGAATGCTTGTGTTAGAGTATTAGGATGAGATTGTTTGCTTAGGAGATTTCAACCTTATCATTCATTGCGTGGTTCCACTGTACTGATACTAATATCGACTCAAGTGTTTAAAGACAACATTCATCCAGAGCTGATTTTTTTCTTTTTCTGAAATCAGAAAATTTTAATGACATATTCGAAAATTCGTTTATTTTTAATTTTAAAAAGACAAACTTTATGAAACTCAATACCTTATTATCACAATTAGACTGGTTTTGCCTAAATAATTTTTTATTTATATATTAATTCAATGGTCTTTCAATTTAATAGTGTACTGTTTGATTCTTTTCTTAGTTATTTACATTTACAGGGGCTCAATTCCCGTTCTGTGAAGCGTTGAAGTGATAAGTTCATGGACACGCATTATGCGATTCTTAAACTCGTAATGATAAACAGCTTGGCAAAGTGTGTACTTAAAATGATAAATCCTGATACCTGTGTGTCATTTTTGAGTTTTGTTTTGTTTTTCTGAAAAGTAAAAATCCTACTTATTCCTAAAAAAAAAAAAAAAGAAAAAAACGTGTGGGGGGAAAAATTAAAAACGATATCTACCAAGTTTGACGAAAAGCCGCCGAGCCGGTTAGGCTGTAGTCGAAAAGATAGACAGGCAGACAGACAGATTTTCCAGACCCACTTTTTCGTCTTCGCTATCATCGTAATTTCAACTTTGATCAAAATCTCGAGTTCGATTTTTTTACAAATGCATAACTTGTCTTATAGCACCTATAAGTCGCAAGTAAAAATACATGAGGAATAGAAGCGGAATAAACCAAAACTATCCATTTAAAAAATGTTTAAAATTTTGCGCCATTTTATTTACAATTCCATTAATTTGTATGGCATGCATGAGATAAACAAAATTCTTGGATCACTGAAAAATATCGGGAGGGTAAGTAGGAATCTATTTGATTTTGTATGAACTTCTTATAGTATAATATGAATTTATGTATGCAAAAACAAATTTTAAATCATTGCAAAGTTTTTTTTTAATATGTCTTTACGAGTATGCATACCTACAATTTTTAGAACATTATTTGGAGCAGTTTCTGAGAAAAATAAGATTTCTGAAAACGGATTCTTCAAATGCTTATGGCGCGTACTGTTGTTTTTGAATAAAAGACCCTTGTTTTAAATCTTATGTTTTCCAAGCTTAGAAAAATCGATCACGTCAGTTTTGAAATATGAGGTAAAGAAAGGACAACAACGGTAGTTCAAAAAAAGATTAGTAGTGTAGTAAAGTCCTTTATTAATTTTATTCTTTTAAAAAAAGTATTTAATATGATTGATTTAATCATGAATATATGTAAATGAAATTCAATTGGTTTAATATTCCGAGTTAATGAGGTACTTTTTGAATTTAACTAAATACTTGTTGTTTTTATTCGGTTCGGTTATTGTTCTTTGAAAATTTAAAATCATTAATTTATTTTTCTATTACCATTGATATGACTTTAAGTTTTATTCCAGGTATTAGTCAGGTATAGTATTCTGCTGCTTCGCACCGTCCGCCGGGAAATGACTTAAACCTGCTAAATGAGTAAGCCTTCATACCTACATACATACAATTAAATTAAATTCTTCTTTTCGTGATCCCTAAATGTTCTTCTTGTCGTGCCGCTATCGAATTATTTTTCTTCCGCAAACCAGTACACAAATGACGAGCCATTAACATTTTCTCGGCTCATTAGATGCTTAAAGTTAACTTGTATTAAAACATCCTAATGATAATGAAAGGCCAGACAGCCAATTCTCATTCTCAAACCTCATTCTTCCCGATAAAAAAAAAAAACTTTCGGTTGACGAGTCTTCCTTTATCAAACGTTCCACTTAAATAAATTTAAATTTATTATTCATGAACCATTGCTCTACGACTGCAACCTTGGGTGCTTGCACGGAAGGACAGACAGAAAAGGCATGGTGCAGAGAAGACTTTCAAGGCTTTGTGTGTGTTTTGCCTGATTTTTAAAATAACAGGAGCAACAACGGATATTAACTCGCCTGAGGGCCCATACTTCCGAAGTAAATGTCCTCTGAAATCCCATGATTGATCACCCTTGGTGGTCACTTTGACAGATGCTTTTATTTGTGGTGTTTTTTGTGGTCATGTAACGTTGAACGCTGGTGTTTATTGATTGCTTTCGTCCAAGTATTTATTTAAAGGTGGAGAGATCACAGAGGCTTATGACAAATTGCCAGATTTTACTTCTAGGTGCAGTAATTGTTTTCTTTTTTTTTTAGAGAGAACATAATTTAATCCAAAAATAAACTGATAGACTTCAATGCAAAAAGACTATATTTCGGTTTCTACTCCTGTGGTATCTGAACAGACAAGAATTTTTTTTATATCAAACATTTGGCGTTCCATGCTGTGGTGCGGTAGTGGTGAAGCGTACCTTATTCAACTGCCTTAAAATGTTTTGATTGAATATTTAATATTAACAATTTTCGGGAAAAGTTTAAGGTCGAAAATTGAAAACAAATCGAAATCTTCAACATATTATCTGTCTCAGTAAAAATGTTCCATAGGAGTTAATATTCTAAAAGAGATGTATCAATTGTATAAAACTATTGCTGTTATGTGATGTATCGCATAAAAACGTCGAATGAAAAAATTTAAAAAATTTGGGTTTAAGAACAAGAAATAAAAATTTATCCAAAATAAAAAAGTTATTTCATCACAGAGTATTTCAGTTTTTTTTTTTTATTAAGTTTGGGTTGTTTCGATTTTTCATTAGATGTCCCAGTATTTTATTCGACACTTTGCATAAAAAGGATTTTGTTTTTGGAAAAACTCTGCAATGGGACTGAGCTGGTCACTACAGTCAAATACTTATACACAATTTAAAAAGACTTTGGAAATTATACTTTCAGTTCTGCCTATATTTCTAAAGGATTTTCGCTGAGACGACTAACAGGTGTGCTCAAATACGTTGACAGCTCATCATTATCATCATGTCCTTCTGTTTTGCTTGACTTACAATTACGTTGTAATAGTTTTCCAAAGGCTAAAATCATTAGACTATACTGATGAATTAGTTGATTCAGGTTTAAATGAGTTATTGAGATCTTCAAAATGATTTTTTTTTTGAACCGCGGGTTCAACAAACTAGCGATTGCTAACGGAGTAATTTACTCAATTAAGCCCATCCTTTAGTTAATCTCTTCAAGTATCAGCTTTTGTCCTTTTTTTAACAGCGGCTTTTCAATCACTACCGTTATTAATTTTGTAATCATTAGATGAACAAAGGCAATTATCTTACTGCTGGTACAATAAATTAACTTATGATATTTGTCTGGTTGCTGCTAAAAAATTTGAAAAATTTTTAAACAGTGATGATGAAATGTTTAACACGATGCCAGACAGCATAGGCGGTGCAGATTTGTGAGATATAAGTATATTGGTCACAGCGCTTTTAAGTTCTAAAAATCTTTCAATCATATAATTTGTACTATTCGAAGGTGTTGGTACGTCTTGAATTAGTTTTGTTTCAGCGCTTGCTGACTTTCTCAATTCGTCGCTGGCAACACAGCTGTTTTTGAAAAAGGTAACAATAGTCTTTATTTTGTTGAGAATAATTTGCAAATCCGGAATTTGTAGAACATTTAAGGACAGAAAATTCGGTGTATGTGCAAAACAGGGGATTTGTTTCTAAATTTCCATATTCGCCGCATTATACGTTACTACTGCAGCTATTTTGTTTATTGAAATTCCCTGACCGTTGCATGTTCTTTAACCATTTGTGCTATGTATTCTGATGTGTGCCTTTTACTAGATAAACACATAATGTAACCAAACCAATTGGAATTCTGTTCCTATTCCAAAATAAGTTGTAACGCTAAGAAGCTGCACAAATCATATTTGTCATCTAGCCAACGTGCCACTGTTGTTCTACTTGGAACTTTGTAGATAACACAAATTACTTTCAAAAAGTTTTTAAAATCTTGGTTCTCGAGAACGGAAAAAAGGGCTGGTTATAATATTGTTTATTTTTGTTGCCCTCTCACCTGCCAAAAAGGTATTAAAATGAATGCTGTAATAGGTATCAACATACATTTATACATTGTTGCCACTATTTTTAGAAATAACTTTTCCTTTTTGTTCTCAACAAATAAATTAATTCTTTTGGTAGTAAGAGATAAAAACAGAATGCAATGCAAATATGAATTTATGCAGGAACAAAAATTATAAGTCGTTGTAGTGGTTCCTTAAAAAATAAGCTTTTATGTACAAAATTTTTAAAACATTTTTCAGAAAAAAATTTGGTACGCCAACCTTAAGTTTTTATTATTGTACGAATAAAAGTCTAATTTCCAAAAAAAATACTAAGCCGTTCTTGAGATATCGAATTTTTCAACAAAAAAAAATTTCTTTTTCTAAAAATTGAAAAAATATTTTTTCTTAAGTTTTTAAATGCAATATTTTTTAAACTTTTAGGAGCTTTTTTATAAAAAAATTTCATTAAAATCCGTTATGTCGATAATGAGAAATTCAAAATTCGAAAAAATCGTTCTATGGTAGGTACAGTCAGTAATATCTAGATTTAAATTTTTTTTATTAAATTATAGATCGTAAAGATTAATCAAAAGAAAAAAAATTTTGGCAAAATTGTCGGAACCGTTTTCGAGAAAAATACGATTTTCGAAAACCATTTTTTAACTTTTGTATGGAAGGTACCGTTTGTTTTAGATAAAACAAAATTTTTTTTTTCTCAAATCTTGTAGATTATGTTAGGAAACTTTTATTTGCCAAGTTTGAAAAAAAAAACGAGCATGGGGTTTTCGAAATATTGAGATTCCAAAAAATTAAAAATTGAAAATTCGAATATGTTATAATATTCAAACTTTGGAGGAGCCTTGGCATAAAAAAAATTATTTAAATCGGCTGTACCGTTTTCGAGAAAATCAAAAACAAAAAAATGGACCCAGGGGGGCTACCAAAAATAACAAGTTTTTGTAAAATTTTTTTCAATCATTAGCTAGTTTTAACCAAATCAAATTTTTCAATTTTTTTTTAAAAAATTCTGTGGGACAGTTTTTGAAAAAAAAAATATTTATAAAATTTCGACAAAAAATCGTATGGCAGGTACCGTTATTTTTGGTCTTAAAAAAAAAACAGAAAAAAACGTCCGGGGGAAAAAAATTAAAACCGATATCTACCAAGTTTGAAGAAAATCGGTCGAGCCGTTTAGGCTGTAGTCGAACCGACAGACAGACAGACAGACCCACTTTTTTGGTCTTCGCTTTCATCGTAATGTCAACTTTGATCAAAATCTCGAGTTCGATTTTTTTACGAATGCATAACTTGCCTTATAGAACCTATAAGTCGCAAGTAAAAATAAGAAACAAAGGTACATACATAAGCAGATATATAATGTTGTAAAATTTATGCAACTAATGAAACCTGAAACTTTATTTAGTAAAATTATATTCATTTCTAATCTCAAATATAGATTGAATTACTTTTTTGAAATTAAAAGATGAAATTTTGTGCACCACGAAATAAAAATGTTTAAGATGCCACTTAGAAGATTTTATTGGATGCATCGAATTTTTATGTTTGTTGTCCGCAGCGTGCACGTTCGTAGATCTTTTGAGGAGCTGTTGGTATACTTATTTTTGATTTTTAAATTTCATGAACTTTATATGGTAGTTAGGTATTATATCGTTTTAACTTTAAAAATGTTTTTATTTTATTTTATATAATGACAACCGTCTTTATGTTTAAAATTTTTGATTAATTTAAATTGCACAGTACTTTTATCTTTGTAATTAAAACCCATGAGATTAAATAATAAATGCAATTTTTATAAAATAAACGATTTTCGAATTGTGAGCATAATGGTTAGTGCGTTGGACTGTCATACAGAGCGTCTTCAGTTCGATTATCTGCCGCTGCAAAAATGTTTTAAAGGGGTATAATGCCTCATGCAAGAAGGTAACAAATCCTCCAAGAGTATCTCTTATCAAGAAAAGTGCTGCTCATTAATCGTTCGGAATCAGGGAGATATCGGAGGTCCCCCCATTCCTCCTAATTAGGACACAGGTTTAGAATTAAAGTCAGCAGGCTTAGGCTCTCTACTCGTTCAAGCTATAAAAACTCTTATTTTGAATAATTTCACTGTGGTGGATTAATTGTCTCACTGTTCGCGTAGGCATACCAGTAGTTGATGGTACCAATCGTAAATAGTTTTTTGTATGCATAAAACAAAAGATAGTTTGATCGTAGTGGGAGCTAAGTCTACGAGTAATAACATCATCAATAGTGGAAATTACTTTAAGATATTCTTCAGCTAATGTGAAACTTATGCAAAAGAATGTCCACAAATGAAGGCACTCCTAGTCTCTGCTGACACATTTACTGCTCACTAAAATAAACACAGTAGTACCCCTTGGCATAATGGTTAGTGCGTTGGACTGTCATGCGGAAGGTCTCGAGTTCGATTCTCAGCCGCTGCAAAATTTTTTTCAGGGGTGTACTGCCTCTTGCGAGAAATTGACAAATTCTCCAAGAGTATCTCTTGTCATGGAAAGTGCTGCTCATTATCATTAGCCGTTCGGAATCGGCAGAAAATTGTAGGTCCCCTCCGTTCCTGGTAACACGCACACAGGAATGGTTGAGAGTTGTAATTGTAAGTCACTAGGTCCTGGTTCACTCCGAGCTGTTGCACCACCAAATTTATAAAATAAACACAGCATTATAAAGCAAATTGTTTGCTACCCCAAAAAGCGCCAATCGCAACATTTTTCTTGGGTTTTTTATTTTCAGCCGTCTTCTTTCTTTTTTCCCTTTAATCGATTAATAATCAAAATGTTGGACGTAACATTGCAGATTAAGCGAAAGATTTTGCTGTGGTTAAAAAACAATTTCACCTTTTTATTGAAAATTTAAATTCATTTTACTAAACTTTGTTGAACTAAATGAACTGTCGAAAAAAAAATAATTCTAGTAACAAGAAATCTTAAAATGTCTTCCCCAGGGACATCGACTGGTTCAACTTTTTTATCAAAATAACTCAAAGTTCAAATCAAAGTGCATTCCTAATAAAAGAAACTTATTGAACTTAACAATGCACACTGGGTTTCTACAAAGTTACACACAAAAAGTCTAACAGCACAATTCCGTCCTTCGCATGGATGCTCAAATTAATCTAAATCTCTTAAGTTGGAATCTACGCAATCCCACTAAACCGTTTTAATGGTTTCAGAGTTTAGTTTGTTTGTTTCTCAGGAATTTGAAGACCTTCAGAAATCAATGAAAATTCAATTAATTTTCCATGGAAAATGACTTTTAATAACGACAACATGCGCATTAAGTAAAAAACAACCACATACCGTATATCATGTGGAAGTGGAGTTTGTAGAACCGAACATAGTGACAGTATGCCTTATACTTGAAATAAGGAATTTTCTTGGTATAGGCAAGTAGTAGACTATAGTGAAATTAAATGTGTTGCCTTCCATGAAAAATAAAAAAGAACTCTTGTTCAAATGCTCAAATTTAGATATTCTTTTACTTGTTACGTAATCATAATTGCCTATAGTTATGGCTTGCAAACTTAACTTAGGACATGAAGAAGTAAAAAACAACGAAATCAAAAATAATTATAACACATAATTTTTCCCTTAAAAAGATTATTTTTGTATTTTACTCGTAATTTACTAAAAGGCGTGTCCATTTGAGACTCATAATGCTGAGAACAGGCTTTAGCATGAATTTAACTCTAATTCTATCAGACAGCGTGCCATATCTAAATCTAAACACTAGAGAGAAACTCTTAAGAGTTTACTAGCAAAAGTTGTCACAAATGTACACGAACCGTTGGTTTTATTCCAAAGAGACATTCGATGTGAAATCGCTTGGATTCATTGGATTTCAACAAGAGCTCTACGTTCTGATTACAGTTGGTGTGTACTGATTACATTTCATTTTACATAGTGAATGAAACTGGGCAGCACGGTAGGGATGTAGCACAAGCCTCCCGTGCTCAAGGGTATAGACGGTATAAGCTTAATACTTAACTATGAACCAACTACATTTAAATATGCAATAAATATTTAAAATCCTCAAATAAATATAGACAAATAGACCACTAGTAATGTAATGCGAACAAGCAACCCACAATTAAAAAAATCAAATATGTATTAAGTACACGACTGACCTGAGCTAGCTTTTCCGTTCGATATGCCTTCACCTACAAGTCCCATGGGTGTCCTTAATGCTGGGTGGGCCAGATAAGACCTACCAATATTATAACCATAAACCTCATGTAATAATCAATTGTTTTAATTCTTTGCTTATAACGAGTGATTTTTTAAGAGCTATCGGAAAAAAACACATAAAAATCAGAAAAATGCATGGAATCTTTATTTAAATGGATAGTACGGTCGATATAATTTAATGTTTGAAGATTCTTTCATGCAAATGTTGGCCGCGGCTGCGCCTCAAATAGTCCATCCGCCGAGTCAAATTTTGGCATACTCTTTCTAACATTTCGAGTATCTCACGAATAAATGCTCCAATGTTATCTTTCAGTGCGTCAATCGAAGCAAGCTGGTCGCTATAGACATGAGCCTTAACATAGCCGCATAAAAAATAGTCTACAGGCGTTAAATCGCACGATCTAGGCGGAAAATTAACCGATCCCAAACGTGAAATAAACTGTTCACCAAACTCGCCTCTCAGTTGGTCCATTGTTACGCGTGTTGTATAGCATGTGGCACCATCTTGTTGAAACCACAAGCTCTTCCATTTTGCGCAAGAAAAAAGTTTGTTATCATCGCACAGTAGCGCTCACCATTCACAGAAAGGTTGCAATTCGCATCATCTTTGAAGAAATACGGCCCAATGATTCTGGCAGCTCATAATCCGCTCCAAACACTGACTTTTTCTGGATGCATTGGTAGCTCTTGCAATGCTTCTGGCTGCTCTTCACTTAAAATACAGCAGTTTTGCTTGTTCACATATCCATTCAACCAGAAATGAGCT
Source organism: Chrysotoxum bicinctum (assembly GCA_911387755.1). NCBI lineage: Eukaryota > Metazoa > Arthropoda > Insecta > Diptera > Syrphidae > Chrysotoxum > Chrysotoxum bicinctum. Next base: position 23,122,424 of record OU426988.1, on the reverse strand, counting down.
GCGTCGCTGAACACAATTTTTCGATAAAAAAGTAGATCTTCGGCCAAATTTTCAAGAGCCCATTCACCAAAAATTCGGCGTTGTGGTAGATTTTTCGGCTTCAATTATTCTTGCACCAGCTGTAATTTGAAAGGCTTCACACCTAAATTCTTCCTCAAAATTTTCCACTTAGTGAAGTAAAAGAGGCCCAATTGCTGCGAACTGCGGCGCCGAATCGATAGTTCACGGTCATCACTAACACTGGCCGATACAGCTGCGATATTTTCTCCAGTTCGTACTCTACGTAAGCGTGTTGGTGGTTCAAAGTCCAACAATATACATAGATAAATTTGTTGCGAAATTTAGTCACAATAGCCCGAATAGCTGCCTCAGTAGGTCGATTAAGCTGACCATAAAATGGAAGAAGCGCCGCGATGAACTTTCTTAACAGTGCACGCATTTTGATAATACAATTCAATAATTTGCAAGCGTTTTTCGTTTGTTAAATGGTTAAATTATAGACCATATAATATATATTATACTAGCGGCCCGGTACGTGCTTCGCTACGTATAAAGTGAAATAATAAAAAAAAAATTAATTGCAACATCAAATTCATTTATTCTAACAAAAAAATATTTTATTAATTGCTAGCTATTTTAAAACTTAATCCGAAACATTTGGATAAACAATATTTTTTGTTTTTCCATTTTGAGCATGAATAAACAAACGGCTGGGGGTACTGACTCTGGAACAGGCAACATAAAGTTGGCCATGTGAAAAACATGATTCCTCCAAATTCACACCACAAAAGTGTTTGCCCTTGATCCTTTGTTGATGGACATCGAAAATGATAACATCAGGATATTGTAATCGTTTGAACTCAAATGGCATATCAGTTGGAATCATAGGGATACGTGGTATCAAACAAACTTCTCCTTTTGATTTAGCAGTTAAGATCGTAGCTTTAATCAAACTAGCCGACCCAGCTCTCGAAATTCGAGTGCCAATTTATTTATTATTTATTATTTATATTATTGGCAGTATTTTCAAGCAAATGTATTGAATTAAATTTTATTTTATGTAATATGCAAAGTGTTCGACAGTGCAAAAACAAAAATGACCCACAGTGTGTAAATGCGTGTCTCAAGTATATTCTGCACATCTCCGTAACTGTGGCTTTCCAACCATATAAAATTTATCGAAATCGGTTAAATACTTTTGGAGAAAAGTGTACCACAAAAAACATGTTTGCCGTTTTATTATATGATTTGGCAATAACTTTTTCACTGCCAATCTGGTGCCATTACACAGCTTTGGTGGATTAATATTTCGCAATAATATAATCAAAGAACCAACTTTCAGATTCAAGCAATGCGGTGGCATACCAGTTAGTTCCAATGAATTTTAAAATTCAATTGGATAATTCATTGCCTCATCTTGATTCATAACACCACCTTCTAATAATGTAGCAGCAATTCCCGAAGATGCAAGTGCCAATACAATTTTCTGTTCCGATCGAATAGTTAGAATAGCTAAAATCATAACGAACGTTTTGCCTGTACCACCAGGCGCATCCAAGAAATATAATCCACCTGCATTATTGGAATCGGTTTGCATGATTGTGTCATATACGATCAAGTTCCGAAACATGTTGCAATTGCTCATTTCTGCGATGAAGTACAATATCACAACCTCATCAATTGTCGATGTTCTATCAGCCCTTATTACGATTTTGTGATTATCAGATAGCATACGATCGAAAGCAATTTTGAACAATTGAACTAATGCGTTATGCTGATGGAAGAACCTTTGTAGCTCACGAATAATTTTTCGTCTTGTATTCGAGACAATTACACAACGTTGATCCAATTTACGATTTTCATCACCAATAAAATAAATTTGCCAAAATTGATGATCAGCCTCGGGGTATGGCAATAACGAACGAACATGTATGGAATGTCAGGTAGATGTTGGATCAGAATTTTTAAAACTATCGAATACTTTATGATTCAGATTGATATAAACATGGGACAATCATGTTGAAGTATTTACCTTAAACGTCGGCATAATTATCTCTACTAATTTTAGTAGCACTAAAAGAGGTCATTTGAAATGCCGAATTGTGTTGTTGAATATGGATCAAAAAGTGATTCGACGTTTGAGATGTCCCAAAAATAAATGAATACAATGGTTCGGGTGGAGTTTCTATTGCTGGAAATCTCACTTTGTCATTAGCACAACACATGCCGGGCATTTCACCTGCAAAGTTAGCGGCATCACAATGTGGACATATGTATTGCGTCCATCATTCCAATATATCCGTACATACTATAATCAATTTGACTGTTGTAATTAAAAGCAGCACGCATCATTTTAGCCAAAAGATCAGCACGACGCGACGTATTCGTGATCAGCGTGCAAGGTTCAGTACAGGTACAGGGTCAACAGATCTATTTCGGGCATTACGTTCACTGCGATGCATTAGCTTGTGCGCGTTCATCTGCAGTCTGTGATCGACTTAGTAATGCCACATCATTTGCATTACGCGTTCGCCGACCTATATTTGCTCGCCCGGCTTGTGGCATTATTCCTTCATATAAAAAAGAATAAATCAAATTAAAAATAAAAGTTTCAATTTGACAGCAAAATCCCCACTAACAAAATGATCCGACATTTATTGAATTCATTTGTTACAAAAAATGTTATAAATGAAGAACCGCTCGACCAATTTTGTGCAAACTTCACATAAACCATCTACTAAATAGTCCAAATAAAGCCTTAACATTTGGTTTGGATAGGTGAGCCCGTTCTTGAGTTATAGAATTACAACGAAAAGTGGCATTGATTTTTATATATATAGATATATGTTTGGCATTTACATAAAACACGGAACGTGCGTGAGCTGTCAAAACCATTGTTGCCTGAAACTGAATTAGCTTGTGTTTTTTTTTTTGTTATATTGAATTATAAATCTAGCTTAATTACAAGAAAGATTCCGCTCGTAGGGAGAAATGCCACCGCTGCGCTGGTGGAACAGTTTGTTTAGGATTTTGTTCATTAGGTATTCAACCGTAAAAAAAGGAATTGGTTAATTTTGAAAAATAATGGTGGATGACCTTTCTTTCGTAGCTTCAACACATTTAACCCTTAACGAAAATACCGAAAAAAGCAATTTGCATAGTTTTTAAAATCAGCTAAAATAAGAAGGGACCAAAAACAAATTAATTTGTGAATACAGATTAGCTATTGCTCAGCAGATTTATGTAGTCTTTCAATACAAATGGAAGTTGTGTAAATATTTGTTACTCGTATTTTGGGTTCTTATTCGATTCGATTGTGTATTTAAGTATACTATAGCCGACCCAGCTCTCGAAATTCGAGTGCCAATTTATTTATTATTTATTATTTATTTTTTATATTATTGGCAGTGTTTTCAAGAAAATTTATTAAATTAAATTTTATTTTATGTAATATGCAAAATGTTCGACAGTGCAAAAACAAAAATGACCCACAGTGTGTAAATGCGTGTCTCAAGTATATTCTGCACATCTCCGTAACTGTGGCTTTCCAACCATATAAAATTTATCGAAATCGGTTAAATACTTTTGGAGAAAAGTGTACCACAAAAAACACGTTTGGCGTTTTATTATATGATTCGATAAAATTAAATAAGCAAATAAATATTTTCTCTATCACATCCACATTTTTCAAAATTTTCCAGAGGATTTTTGTGTTTATCGCTTAAGATAATACATACATAATGTATTATTATTATTACGAATCAAGGAGGTTAGTTTACTCGTATTTCGGGCAAAAATAAAAAATGTATTGACACCTATTATAGACAGTTGAGTTTCGTTTAAATTAAAAAAAAAAATCTCTATTCTAAATCAATATTTTTATTTGGGGAGTAAACCATGGTGAACTTTGAGACTTTACGATTTTCGTCACTATACAGGAACATAGACTTGGCAAAGTTCATTGATTATGTCAGTTAAAACAGAGACTTTTATGTCAATATCTACAACATTCCAGATAATACGAGTACCTTACTCAATTCTGCTATACTATATGCTGTATATTCCTATAAGTATAATTAATGTGTCTTCAAACTCTTTCAAATGTTCTTCTTTGAATTTACATGGTGGGCAGTATACAGTGATGAACAGGCACTTTTCAATCAATTTCTAACTTCAAGACAAAGAAATTCCATAGGCGAGATTGTAGATGAACATACAGTGCAGTTCACATGAATAGACGCACCATTGTTCTCTCAATAATTTGCAGTTTTCTTTTTGTTTTTCTTCATGAACTACGAAATAATTGCATTCATTTGAAAGGTTATTAAATTCTCTGGGAAAAAAATCTAAATTCAAGATTAGTGAGAGACACTTAACGGTTGTTTTGATCTCTTTCTTCGTATTAGTGCTAAAAAAGCTCAAATAAATCGGTTCACTTGATTAGGCGCACGAATTAATTCAGTTAGTTTCTTAATTCCGGGCAGGGTTCGGACTTAGGTTTTAAATTTTCGAAGTGAATACGGAAAAAAACTGAAGTAGATCCAAAATTTTGAAAGGAGTTTTAGAAAATTAAAAAAAAAAACAAATTTTTAGAAACAAAATTCTTGACAAAAGTTTATTCAGTATTATTTGATTATTTATTTGTAATTGCGTATACAAGTAACTATAAGTACAAGCAATTCAGACATAAGCGTTTAAGAGATTCCTAAACTTGTTTTTTATGTAATACAGTCTGATCAGCGCTGTCTTTAATTATGTTGGGTAAGAATTTCAAAGTGAAGTAGATCCTGAAAAATAGAAGTAGAGAAGTAGATTACATTTTTTTCTGAAAATCGAAGTAGATCTACTTCGATCGAAGTAAAGTCCGAACCCTGATTCCGGGTAATACAAATTAAATTTGGTTAATGAGTGTACGTTATTAAAGCTTTTCCGAGTGTTTAAAGTGAAAATTGATAAAAAGAAAATGTTAACGGCGGCGGAAATAGCAAAAATTGAGGCCTACCACTCAGAAGGGTATTCTATGCCGAAAATTGCAAAGAAAATAGGACGAAATGATAAAGCTGTTCGAAATGTTTTATCAAATCCTGCCACCTACGGAAAAAACAACAAAGCAAGGACAAAAACACCCTTTACACCGCACGAGAAGCGAAAAATTATAAGAATTGCCTCAAATTTAACCAACTCCACGATGAAAATCAAACAATTAGCGGGGGTAAGTGCAAGCAAATCAACTGTTCTTCGAGCTTTTTTAGGTATTCAACACTTGAAATTCAAAAAGCTGAAAAAAAATAACGCTGCAAGAAAAGAACAGCGGTTGGAGTTCGCGCGTCTTCACATGACATAGTATGCGCAGGTTGGAAGTGTTTTAAATTGAAGAAATGTGGTGTTTTCTGATAAGAAAAAGTTCAACCTCGATGGTCCTGATGGGTATACGTTTTATTTCTATGACATCCGAATGCTTTTTGAACCGAAATAATTCCAAGAAAGGAGAAGTATGGGTTTGGGGTGCCATTTCGTACTACCGCCCCTTTGAGTTGGTTTTGTGTCTCACAAAATGACAGAAATTTCTTATAAAGCTCTTATGTAAACAGCTTTTCCAACAATAAGAGAGCTTTTTGGACCTATCCAGTAGATCTGACAACTAGACAATGCGCCGATCCACAACGCGCACGTTGTAAAAGCATTTATCCCCAGTGAAAATGTGGAATTTTTGCAGTGGACACCATACTCACTTGATCTAAACATCATTGAAAACCTTTCGGGATGGCTGACCCATCAAATTTATGAAAAAGGTAAGCAGTATGAAAGCTGTGAGGAGATTATTGCCGCAATTAAAGAAGCCTTGTCTAAGATTTTATTAGATTATTAAGAAAATTGTATGAATCTCTTAGAAGTAGAATTTTTGATGTAATTTCAAATCGTAGAGGTTGTACAAAGTATTGAAACTGTGAAAAATAACTTCAATAACAATAAAAAAGTAAATAGAAAATGTTAAAAATTGATCAACCTCTTTTTTTTATAACTTTTAACAGGTGCGTCTAATCAAGTGAACCGATTTATTTGAGCTTTTTTAGCACTAATACGAAGTAAGAGATCAAAACAACCGTTAAGTGTCTCTCACTAATCTTGAATTAAGGTTTTTTTTCCCAGAGAATTTAATAACCTTTTAAATGAATGCAATTCTTTCGTAGTTCATGAAGAAAAACAAAAAGAAAACTGCAATTTATTGAGAGAACAATGGTGCGTCTAATCATGTGAACCGCACTGTATGTATGTATGTATGAATGTACATAAGTACAAATAGATAATGCACTTTCTATACAGGGTTTGCCTTAATTCGTGCATAATATCCAGTTTCTAGCATGTTCCGTTTTTCCTGCCCAAGCCAATTTTATGACCTGGGGCTCAATTTTCTCCAAAAATGCGTTATAAACATTTCATTTAACTATTTGTTTTGAATGAACATACAAATATTTAAAATAAAACTCAATGACAACTTTGCGAAAAAAACATAGATTTTATGATATTTGGGAAAACCTGGAACAGGTTAAATTAAAAAAAAGGAGTTTTTACTTTTTTATTTTTTTTTTTTTTTTGAAAAAAGGGGTTTCTAACAACAGGTGACAAAAAGAGTGGTTTTCCAAGAATTTTGCAATATTTTTCAAAATAGCATATCGGTTTTAAAACGTGCTCGTTTATTTGAGTGCATGTGAAAACCCTCATTTTGTTTCCTGTTTCTTTAAAAGTTCTCAAAAAGAGTTAGGATTGGGGTGTAAAGGTCTATTTGGAAAATTTATTTAAAAATGGTACAAAATATTAGAAAACGAAATTAATTCATAGTTTAATTTTTACGCCAAGGCCACAGTTGATTCGAAACTCTGTTTGAAAAGTCTACATTTACAAACCAAGAATACACAGACATTATTTTTTAGAGTATGGGGTGTGCAATGGAACTTAAACTATAGCGCTACAAAGAGCAAACCTAGCTTACGATTATTTGGAAATACATATTAAAGGCTTCATACAATAAGACAGAAATCATTTCAGCACAGATTCAGCGTCCATATGCGGACAGGCGTAATTGGAAACAAATTAATCGGCCCTTCGAACTACCCTCGAGGCTGAATTCTACAAACTATCTGGAGTTTTTGCGCAATCATTTACCAGAACTATTGGAGGACATTCCACTTATGCAAGCTTTATAATATTTACAACAGGATAGCACTCCAGCCCACTATAGTCGAGAGGTTAAGATCTGGTTAGATGAAAAGTATGGTAATAGTTGCATAGCAATTTATGGACCGGTTCAATGGCCTTCAAGATCTTACAGTATTGAATTTCTTCGTATTGGGAAGAATGAAAGAACTTGTTTATTCACCCGAAATAGCAAATTTAGGTGAATTAGAAGACCGTATTCTTTAAGCGTCATCAAAAGTGAAGCAGCAACTATCATTAATAAATCTGTGGCAACAAGGAAAAACAGCATAAGTCGACTTATGTCGGAAATGAGTTTTTGATACCATCCTAGGAGCAATTAGCCATTCCAATGTCTGTCATGTTTTTTTCGTATTTTTATCTCAAACTGTTAAGGAATTACAGACAAAAGAAAAACAAGTATTGTACCTGATTTGTATTGCAAACTAAACATTCAAATCGCTCTCCTGAAAAGTAGCAAAAACTGACTTATGTCGTTTTTCCTTGTTGCCACAGAAATATTCATAGTTAAATCCAAACACGGGCTCTAGTATGCATACAAAACCAAGAAGTACACTGCTATAACTATTTTAGTACACACTTAAAATACAAAATATCTTAACCCACACAAAATCATTTTTATTCATAGCCTTTGGAGCTTAAAGCAAAAAAACATTTTTTTTATTTTACCTGTTCCAGGTTTTCCCAAATATCATAAAATCTATGGGCTTTTCCGAATTTCCGATTTTATTTTTAGTATTGTTATGTTCATTCAAGACAAATAGTAAAATGATATATTTATAACGTATTTTTTGGAGAAAATTGAGCCCAAAGTCAAAAAATTGGCATGGACATGAAAAACGGAACATGCTAGAAACTACATATCTCAAGACCGAGATAGAATATCATGCTGGCTTAGGCGCAATTACAAAGGCTGGTATTTTTTCTAAAAATAAAGGCTTAAATAAAGTTACGGTCATTAGTACTAACAGCGCAATTACCGTTAACATGGGTCGGGGTACACCCAAATAAGCCTTTTCTTAAATCCTCGTTATACATGATATTAAAATTTACAATAGGCCCATACTGTAGAACAATTTTTTTCTAAGAACATACCCAAAAATTACAAATTATTTTAAGTCACCTTAAATTGATTTCACTTATTTAGTGAACTTTACTCAAAAAAATAAATAAAAATTATCAAATAAAGCTCACGAACCTTGAATGCATTTCGAAACACGTTCGTTTCATCATCAGCATTGCACTTTGCACTACTAAAGCTGTGGGTGTTGGCGGCTTGCACTTCTTGTAGGACAGCATCAACGACGAAGAAAGTATCAAAAAGGAAACACGAAAATATTTTTTGACAGCGGTCAAATTCACTACACACAAGAACATAAAGATTGATTGTTTACATTTTTTATATAATTTTTTGAAATAAACAAGACTCAATGTTTCCGTTGTCTTGATTTAATAAATTATTGCCCGTTTGAATTAAAAGCTTTCATAGGCATCGAGTTGTTGTTCGTTTCTCACTTGTTTGATTATACGCACACTATCTAGGTTTACACTGTGTTCTTCTTGTAATATGTGCGCTGCGATGGCAGAACGATTAGGTTGGTTTAGTCGAATGCAAGTTAAATGGTCGTTGAATCTCTTTTTGATACTGCGTTTGGTTTGACCAAAGTATTCTCTTTTGCAATCATTGCATTTTACTGCATAAATCCCGGACTTATCTAAATCTTCTACCTTGTCTTTTGTAGAACCTAAATAATTGCTAAGCTTGTTGTTGTTTTTGTAAATAATATCATAACCATTATCTTTAAATTTTTTCTTTAATTTGTTCGTTATTTGTGGAACAAAACACATTGACACTCTTTTATTTTGAACTTTTTCGTTTTGCGAAAATAAAGTGGTTAGATTTGAGTTATTTGTTTTTCGGGAATGATGAACTATTAACTCTTTATCGTTTTCTTTTTGTTTTCCAGCTTTCTTTTATTTTTCAACTATTAAAAGTGCCGCCACTGCCACTTCGTTATTCGTTATTGAGAGCAGAACTAACAACTTACAGCGAATGAAGAACAAAGAGCTAAATGAAGCTTAAGAGAACGTTGTCATTAGCTTGATGCTGCATTTGGAGCACTGAGTTTCAAATTGAGTGATTCGTTCCTTGCACGCATGAAGAGCATTATCGATGAAGTTATACTGCTCATTGTAGTTTTATTCCACATCTTTGATTTTTGCATTAAATTCACAGAGATATTATACGCTCCGATACGCATTTATTCAATAAATCTATTGAATCTTTTATTTGCCTTACAATAGAACCACTTATATTAATACTTAGTCGCTTTTCAATTGGATCCCATTATTTGGTAGTTGACATATGTGTCATTGGGTGAATGGGAGAGAGATGGGGATTGGGAAAATCCTTTTTCTGATCCTTGCTTTCTCTGGCGCTGTTGAGCATTTGCACTTGAAATAGTTGATAGTTTATATTCTTAGGTCGAAAAAAGAAAACTTATTTTTTTTATGTATTTCAGGGATATTTCTCAAATTTAGTTAAATAGGTGCATAATTTAATTAGTTTCAGTTCTGATATTTTAATAAACACTTTTAAGAAGTTTAACTTTTAACTAAGAGACTAAGACTTATTTACATTTAAATTTCTGCGGAGCTCAAACAAGAGATGTCTAGTTCGTACCCATATGTTATATTATAAATATATCTCACATGAATAGACATAAAACGTATACCCAACCCAAGCTCCACAATGAGATAGTTAGTTTTCTTTGTATTTAGCTATATTTAGCAACTTTAATATAATAACTTTCTTTTAGACATCAATATTACAAGATGTTGCCAAAAGTCGTTGAAAATGAAATTCCCTTCACTTATAATTCTGTCCTAGATTTTTATTTACTTGAGCAAGCATAACTTTTGTATTTGAGCTACAAAGGGTGCAAGTCATATGAAACGTAGATAATAACGTCATGCTTTCATGACTTTTTTTTTCTCCACTTTAACGTCTAACCCATCATCCCTTCCCTTACAAGCTTTGACAAACTGTCTATAGAAAAAAATTCAAATTAAGCAACACAACAAAGGAACGACATATAAAGTAGGATGTGCCGGATGTGTTTCTATTAAAGCTGGACAGGAAGTTGCCACACAAAGTAAAATTGCCAAACTTTTTTTGTATACTATTGTTTCATATTTGAGCGGGAAATTATACTTAATTAATTAATACATATTTATTTTCTCCAATTTAAGCTCTCCAATCTAAGTTCAATTACAGGGTATTTCCAAGTTAATTGTCAATACTTTGGATATGATCATTTTGGACATGTTTTAAGAACAAAATTATTTCTATCCGTTTATGCATGAATGGTGAATTTCTAAGCCATTGAATCACAAATTATTTATTAAAACCGATGTCAATGATATAGAAAGCCATGCATGTATTTTCTTATTAATTAAAATTATCTCAATCATTTAAAAAAAATATACAACTAACAAGAATTCTAAGAATGTTTTATAGAACAAAAATTTCAATGTTATTAGAGACAAATGTTTCTAAGAAATAAATAAACTTATAAATGCTTAAGTCAACTCCTTATGTTACTTAGAAGGCATAGCTTAAAAAATGCCATGAATATATGAATCTGCGCAAGAGCAAATACTTAATTCAATTTTAAGTTATGTGGATAAATGGTTTCGAAAATAAAAGTTCAAATAATCTTCGATCGGATATTTTAGAGCTCATTCAAACTAAAAATGCTCATATAGGAAAAGTTGGCAGGGATATCATTAGCCTCTTTTAATGATATTTTAATAAACACATTTTTTCTAAAATAAAGAATCTCTGTAAATAAAATCTTTGTTTATTCATAAAGATGGAATGCAGAAGGTTTAAATGAAACTTTAAAACCAAATTTGATGTTGAACTAAAGTTTAAACCAAAAAAAAGTGGAGTTTAAACTCCCACTGAGAAGCTAGGGTTAATAAACATAAAAAAGTAATTATGTAAGAGAAGGAAGAGATTTATTGATAGCAATATCCTAAATAATAAATGCATTGGGCGGCAGCACCAGGTGGTGGAGTTTGTTGGCATTATGTTTCGCACTTCTAATTCATACATACACGATCCGCTGAAAGAGTGTAATCGATGTATATAGGGGTTGGCTTGTGGTGGTGACTTTAACAAAAATATTCTGTTTAATAATTTGTTTCCTTTGAGTTCATATGATTTTTTAAATACAAATTGCTTTTGTTTTATCAGACTCTCATAGATTCTTACAAATTTATTGCTGTCATAGCCAAGATCATCAAGACAAACAGATCTAACTTTTTTTTTTTGAAAAACTCTGCAATAGCAATTAGTAATTATTGTTTTTTGACCTACATATGCATGAGCTAGCCTAACAATTATAATAAGAATCTCTGTAAATAAAATCTTTGTTTAAAAATTATATTCATAAATATGGAATGCAGAACTGAAAGCTCTTGAAACAAATGTTAATCCTTTGTAGAACATTGTAAAGTTAATACAAAACAATGAGAAAAATGTTCCCTTCATAAAAACTTCTATACTATGTCCAACAAAAATTGTCAGTACAGGGAAGATAGGACGTTTGTCTCTCATTCTGGTTGCATTGCCATGCATAAGTGTGTCGCCTTTAAAAGCTCTCACAGGGATTCCGTAGTTTACATTATAAATCGCCGCAAATGAGAATAAAAAACGCGTAGGTCTACCGTCTGCCGATTCAAAATGACTGAAAACAATATTCAATTTACCTTTTCCCACAACGCCAAGCGGTAAGATAATAGGCGCGTTTTTTTTTTTAAGTTGAAAAGCAATACGACAACACTCAACATACTCATCTTCTTAAAATGTGTTCTCAAAAGCTTCAAATCCCAAAAGCTCCTTAATAAAAACCACTGAAAAAGCTCCTTGCTTGCAATTGAGAATGATGGTAACTCTGTTTTGATGTAGATAAAGAGCGCACGATCGTATTGTGTGACACTTGATAGTTGACAGTTGACACTCTTGTTAGTATCTCATCAGCAGTGGGGTACGACGGTCGTGTTGGGTTGTACAACTTTTTGCAAAGAATTACAACAACAATTTCTTAAGAAAAGTCAGTGGCTTGCTCTTTTTTTAGTGGCATTTTTCCTAACGCATTGTAGTGAGGGTGCATCAGGCGCCACTGCTTTAGAAAAAGCTCTCCCATAAGGCCTGTACTGACAATTTTTGTTGGACAGAGTATAAAAACACGTAGATTCAGAAAAAGCTACAGTACTGGACCATGTTTTCTTTTGGAGAAGAATATAGTTTTACATAATTTAGGTGACAGCACAACAAACTCTCAAGTTCATGGGACTATTGAAGCAGCTAACACTTCATTCCGTAATTATTACCGTATTATGGTAGTTTCTTAGTAAAATATAATGAAATTAATAATATATGTCTTTACTAGTTTTTAAAGGCTAGAAAAAATATATATCTTTAAAATTTACAAACATTAAGTATCTCTTATCTAACCCGTTGACACGAAGAGTATAAACTTAAAACGCAATAAAAGATGAGTGAGAAAAAGAAAAAGATTGATTACAAATCTTTTTAAAAAATCCTACCAAATACGATGTTCTACAAGAAATCAGCAAAACAAACCTATGGATGATATTACATATTCTTTTCCCCTATTTGTGCCCGTCTAAGGAAATGGATGATAAATCGTGATGCGAGCTAATACAAGATGAACAGGAATACCTACAGAATAATTACCCTGCACTTATAATAAGAGGAGACTTAAATGCTCTCGTCGGAATTTCAAATTAATTAGACCGTGACATCCTGGAAAACTCTCAAATATCTCATACAAGAAAAAGTAAAGACACAATTATAAGCAGAAGAGGTTAATTAATTGTTGAGATATTTGAAACCACTGGACTATTACTTATACAGGGTCGGCCATATAGTGGTCTCTTTTTAAATCATATGTTATTTTGACACTGACAGCTGTTTCCGTCTCGAAATCTTGATAGAAAGTGAGTATCATACCTCCGCGGGAAATATTGAAAACTAATTTCCAAAGTAAACGCTGTGTAGCCCAAGCAGTCCGTTTTTTTGAAAAGAAGTCTTGGCCGAAATGAAGCACGCACCGCGTCTGCTGTACGCAAGTCTGTGCAAAAAGTTCGTTAGACTGGTATGCTAGTGGACGACGCTCATGGTCCCGGTCGTCGAACGGTTCGCACAGACGAGAATGTTGCTGCTGTAGCCGAGAGTGTGGGAGTCAATTCACGAACATCAACTCTCGCCTGAGGAGAAATCTGCACAAAGATCTTGGATTATTCGTTTACAAGTTCTAAATAACTCAGCAAGTGAAGGTGCACGACCATCGGCTTCGCAGTTAAGGTCATAGAGCGGCTTGAAATTTTGGCCAAAAATCATCTTTTCATCTCGGCGGCTACATTTACAAAAATAAAAATATGTACTGTATTTGGCGCTCGAAAAACCCACACGTTATTGTCCAGAAGCCAATGCATCCACAAAGAGTGACAGCTTGGTGCAGATTGTGGAGTGATGCCATTGGACCTAAGCTACTGGAGGTATTTTCTTCAATCTCGAAACGTAAGGACCTTCGGTTATTCCCTAGAGGGAAAATTTATTTTTTTTTCAGCTCCAAATCCAACGGTACCTGCCATACAGCCGATATACAAAAATATATTTATCTTAAAAATGGCTCTAACGATTTTGATAAAAAAAAATTGAGTGTAAGTACTACTACTTTTGGGTCAAACTAAATTTTAGGAAAAATTTATATTAACGGTACCTATCATAGAACCGTTTTTTGAATTTCGACTTTCTAATTAACAGCTTTAGCGATTTTGGCGAAAATTTTTGTACAGAGGCTCCTTTAAATTTAAAATAGTTTTGTTAATACAAATATTCTACAAAATATTTTTTGGGTTTTTGAAAAAAAAAAATCCAATGTTTTTTTTTTGAAAAATCAATCAGCCTAGTTCCGATTTTAGCTCTGGTTTGACGCTAAGTTTAAGGTCAAACTAAAATCATTGTTCCCTCCTAAATTCCCCATGGCCCGTTCTGTGTTTAATCATTATAAGGGTCTCTTAAAATACCCTTGAGCGCGAGTGAATTATAGAAAAAAAAAGCTCCCTTCGGCAAAAAATTTAAGGCTAGCAGCAATTTTTAAAACCATTGGAATTGCCACAGAACATTGCTGAGGATAACTATTTTCCATCTAAGTTAACACGTAGATACTTAAAGGTCTCTTTGTCCAGACGAAGGAACATTTTGAATTCGTTAACAAATGCGATAAAATAGGGAGTCAGATACCATTGGTAGAATCACCTAATGTTCTTTTTTTCATTTAATTCCATATTTTGTGTCAGGCAAATCAAAAGGATTTGCTTTAGATCGAATGCACCTCCTCTGCAGCATCAAATCAAATAAAACGATTTTTAAACTTTTCCAGTGCTTTGTAGGTTGAGCATGCCAAACGATGACGTCACATTTTTATGAGAAAAGTTTTTTGGGTACTACTTTTTTGGCCTCTTCTATTCCAATTGGAACATTTGCTTTTCTCTCTACGCTTATTTTTAGACTCATGCGATTTTGATTGTTGTCGTTTAAGAAATGCAGAACCACTCATTTCATGCAGAATGTCATCTCTTCGCTTTCATTCTTCTAAAAGTTTATAGCTTTTAGCACACTGATAGAAGGCAAAGAATCCCTCCATTCAATTGCAACAATGAAATTTTCATAGCCTTTTGGACGACGCGATGCAAGTAACTCATCCTGAAGCTTAATATCAAGGAATGAACACCCTGAGGACAATACAACCGACATTTTAAATTTAATTTTTTTTTTCGTCATGTAAATTTTATATTAAAATAAATAAACTTAAGTCACTATATATAGTTAAGCCCCCTATGAGCCAACAAATGTAAACTTTCATACATATGTAGTATCTTATTAGTTGTAAGCTAAATTGTAAATAGTATGTTCAATAAAACAAAATTGAATTGAAAATTGAAGCTTAATATCAATTTCAACAATTAATTTACCGGCCGTATCGAACAATTGAATTAAATGATTGCAAACTTAACAACTTCCTTTTAACTTTAATGCCAAGAGCTGTTTAAAAAGTGTTACCTTCCTAGAGAGACCACTGGCTCTGAGTTGATGTACCATTTGCTATTAAGTACACATTTACTATCCAATAGTCGAGATCGTTAAAAATGGTAAAAAGTAATATTTATTGCGCATCTGGAGAAAATTTACCTTAAAGTTAAAAATTAGCGTAGTTAAGAGAAAACTAACAGGCTGAGAAATTGAAGATCCCAGCAAGATATCGACTTTATTTAAACGCAGTTATACATAATTATAACGAAGTTTTTACAATTCGTATTAACAGAGCAGTTGTTGTTAACATTTGAGGAAAACGCATGTCAAATTGGAGAAAGACCCTACTGTCCAGTTCTTAGCATATACCCAAAAGTCATATCTCAAAATATCTTTGACAGCCTTTATAGATTTTTAAAGCCTGCATTAAATTAATTATATTCATGCTTGATATATATTTCATTTTCTAGTATTCTATGGATTCCAGTGTTTGTATGGTAATGGCACAGCACGTTTTCTTTCAAGGTCCTTCAGTTCTTCAATATTAAAATATTTTAATACCTTTGATAGGCAGAAAAGCCAGACTAAGCACGAAATAACTATTTAATGTTGTGATTCAGTTTAACGATGTTATTTTTATTCTATCTACCGAAATGCTATATTCGAGGTACAGTACTTATCGCTTATAAGAACCTCTTTATATGAAAAGGGAAGATTACTCTTACCGCATAAGCTTCCTATGTTAACATTGTTGGATTTTAGAAATATTTTTAAAGAAAAAAATGTGAGCAGACCATAATGAAAAATTCAATATGAAAATAGAAAGTATCTTTCATGCAATCAATTTACTGTATTTTTTTTTTGTACAAGAAACTCTCTTAAAAGAAGCAAATATTGTGAAATTTCTATTTCTTATAAGCGTTATGTACTGTTATATACATTGCTTTTCTTCAATGGTTTTTTATCATCAACCTTCTTGTTTCTGTGGAAACTTCCTGCAAAAGCTTCTTATAGATACAAAACCTACAATTTCTCAAAGTGAATGTGAAGAAACACAAAACCGGTGATTGAGTTTCTGTTGCCGTAAACCACCAGAAGTACTTGAATTTTAGCCGAGTAATTTTGGTTCAGAATCCTGTGGGTAGCTTGTTTATTATGTTTGTGTTATTACAGTTTTGAATTGAAAAAAAAGAGTTCGAATTTTATATTGAAATTTTTGTTTTGGTTAGTAGAACCTAGTGCACCAACATAATGGACAATTGACTTTAACCAAGTTCTTTATACGATTTGTGTATACCTTGACGAAACACAGTTTATTGTTTGAAATGAATTAATTCATTGAATTCCACTCAATTTGAGTTAGTGATAAGTATGCCTGACGCAGGTTTTTAGTATGAGTATAGATTTTATTAGAATTAGGATATATTTAGTTTGACTTAGAATTAGAACGCCTGAATAGAGTTAAGGTTAGTTCTAAGTTATCTGATTTGTAGGCTACTTTCTTATGAATTTTTATATAATGTATAATGTTATTATAAAGGAATTAAAAAAAAAAAAAAACACAATTCAGTGCAATTATTCTGCTATTGTATTATATTTTGATTAAAAGTAGCTTTTGTGTCATGCATTCTAAAGAAAATCAATCTCGAGATTTTGAAAAAGTGGCTCTCGCAATTCTGTCTATTTGTTCGACTACTTTTTGTTTAAATAAATAAATAAATAAAACTACAGCCTACCCGGGCCGCCCGTTTTTCTTTAGCTTTTTAAAATTAAACACCCACCCCCCAAACAGGTTTTTTTCTCTTGTTTTAAAGACCAAGTACAACGGTACTTGCCATACCTATTTTTTCAAAATTTTATAATTTTTTCTTCAGAAACTGTTCCGCAGATTTTTCGAAAAAAATTCACAAAATTTTATTTAGGTAAATCTAGATAATGCTCAAAACCATTTTTTTTGTTTTTGATTTTTTCAAAACCGGAACAATTTTGACCATTTTTGTATGTTAAGTCTTCTCAAAAGTTTGGATAATATCGTGTATATTTTGGAATTTTTTTTTTTATTTAAAAAGAATCCTTTTTTTAAACTCAATATTTGGAAAACGCCATGCTCAATTTTCTAAAGACTTGACAATTAAAAGTTTTTCAATAGAATCTACAAGATATGAGAAAAAAAAGTTTTATTTCATCAAAAAATATCAATATCCACAATACAAATGTTTAAATAATGGTTTTTGAAAATCGTATTTTGCTCAAAAACGGCGCCTAGGATCTTGATAAAATTTTTTTCTTTCCATTATTTTTTGCGATCTATTAATCAATAAAAAAAATGGAATTATGATTAAGATTTTTTCGAATTTTGAATTTCTCATGATCAGCATAGCGGATTTTAATGAAATTTCTGATAAAGAAGTTTTAAAAATAAAATGATAAAGAAGTTTTGAACAACATTTCAAAACTAAAAAAAAAAAAACATTGTAATTTTTGAAAATAAAAAAATATTTTTTTTTCGAAAATTTGTAACTCGAAAACGTTCCAATATTTTTTCTTAAAAATTTTTTTAAAATTTTGTATATAATTATAAGTTTGTTTATTTTTTTAGAACGCTACAACGATTTATAATTTTTGTCCTTGCATACTTGAGAAATCACAAGGCGTACTGTTTTTAGCTCCAACTGCTAGAGGCAGGGGCGGACGCAGAAAATAATTTCGGAGGGGATCTTAGAAAAAAAAATCAATTTTTTATAAATATATTATTTTATTACTTTATTGAAGGTTCTTGATAATTACATAATCTTTATTGTTATCAACATAAATATGTTACAACTAAACAATATTGGCTCTTAGGGATAGGGACTTTTGGAACAATTTCATATAGCTAATGTTGCAACGGATACCCATTTGGCAAATTTGAATAATGTTACCAAAAGTTGGAAAATATTCTTTTTTATTAATTTTTAGACATAGACTTTTACTACGGGCCCTGTGATGGAGGCCATTATTTGGTTCATATAATATCATCAAAATTCTTAAACAAATTTTTAAGAAATAAAATGCACGACTGGGTCGCACGAACTTGCTCCTATGTAATCGACTGGGGATTTTAAAAACGAATGTTATTAGAGAAAATTGTTCATAAGGATAAAATTAATTTTTAAATTCTTTTAGTAGTAACAGAATGCTATGCAAATATGAATTTATGCAAGAACAAAAATTATAAGTCCTTGAAGTGGTTTCTTTAAAAGAAGCTTGTATATACAAACTTTTTGAAAGCTTTTTAAGAAAAAATGTTGGTACGCTAATTTAAAGTTTTTATTATTGTTCGAATAAAAATTAAATTTACGAAAAGAAATATTGACCTGTTTCGGAGATATCGAATTTTCAAAAAAAAGAAAAAAATAGATTTTTTTTTCAAAAATTCAAAAAATATTTATTTTAAAGTTTTGAAATGCAATGTGTTTTAGACTTTTTAGAAGCTTCTCTATAAAAATTTTCATTAAGATCCGTTATGTGGATAATGAGAAATTCAAAATTCGAAAAAATGGTTCTATGGTAGGTACAAGCTGTAATATCTTAATTTCAAAATTTTTTTTATTAAATTAAAGATCGTAAAAATTAATTGAAAGAAAAAAAATTTTATCAAAATTCTAGGCACCGTTTTCGAGAAAAATACGATTTTTGAAAACCATTTTTTTTTAATTTTTTAGCATTTGTATGGTAGGTACCTTTATTTTTAGGTAAAATAAAAAATTTTGTTTTACATTTTGTAGATCATATTGAGAAACTTTTATTTACAAAGTTTAAAAAAAAATCTAGCTTGGGGTTTTCGAAATATTGAGTTTTGAAAAAAATTTTTTGAAGTTTTTTTTAAAAATCGAAAAAAATTTTTTTTGAAAATTTGAGTACACAATTCTATTTATGTTTTTGGGGAGCTTTAGCAAAAAAAAATGATCAAAATCGGTTGAACCGTTTTTGAGAAAATCAAAAACAAAAAAAATGGTTCCATGGGGGGTATCCTCAATAACTATTTTTCTGAAAATTTTTTTCAACCAATACCTAGATTTAATTAAATGAAATTTTTCTGTATCTTTATTTTTAAAATCTGTTGAACAGTTTTTGAGAAAAAAAAATGTTTATAAAATTTCGAAAAAAATTCGTATAAGGGGTACCGTTAGTTTTGGCCTTAAAAAAAAAAAGAAAAAAACGTGTGGGGGGAAAAAATTAAAAATGATATTTACCAAGTTTAAAGAAAATCGGCCGAGTAGTTTAGCCTGTAGTCGAACAGACAGACAGACAGACAGACAGACAGACAGACAGAATTGCGAGACCCACTTTTTTAGTCTTCGCTATCATCGTAATGTCAACTTTGATCAAAATCTCGAGTTCGATTTTTTTTTACGAATGCATAACTTGCCTTATAGTACCTAAGTCGGAAGTAAAAATGTTGGTACGCCAACTTATAGCATTTATTATTGTACGAACAAAAAATAAATTTCCAAAAAAAATATTGAGCCATTTTTGAGATACCGAATTTTGAAACGCAATGTTTTTTAAACTTTTTAGAAGCTTTTCCCTGAAAAATTTCATTCAAATCCGTTCTGCCTATAATGAGAAATTCAAAATTCGAAAAAAAACGATTCATTGTAAGTACAGTCAGTTATATCTTAATTTTAATTTTTTTTTTATTAAATTACAGATCGTAAAAATTAATCGAAATAAAAAAAACTTTATAAAAACTTTTTTTACATTTGTATGGTAAAAAAATAACTATTTTTTTAACCACTGCCTATATTAAACTCAATGAACTTTTATGATTTTTTTTTAATTCTGTGGAACAGTTTTTGAGAAAAAATAATATTTATAAAATTTCGAAAAAATCGTATGGGTAGGTACCATTATTTTTGGTCCGTACGTACGTTAATAATATTTGAATTATGGAAATTTTTGATGAAAAGATATAAAAGAATTTATGGCACGAAAATAACACTTTGTTTTTTTTTTTTAAGAAAATGAATCCTTATTTTTTATTCCACATGTTTCGGAGGGGGTTTGAACCCCCAAAACCCCCACCTGAGTTCGCCCCTGGCTAGAGGAGTTCTTTTAGTTTTTTATCTTCATTTTTAAAATTGCGATCCAGGTGTGCATTTTATTTTTTATTAATTGAACGCTTACTTAAGGGATTTGATAAGATTGCTTGTGGATTCAAAAGGAGATACCGACGCACATTGATTTTGAATGTCTAAATATCATAATGGAGGGAAATATTCAGCCAGGTAGAGCATTCCAAATTCATGTAGTGCGTCTTCAAGTTTTTCTCAAGGGTTAACTGATGGGCATTCATTTAAGCGCGAGTAATAGGGTTATTGTTTATGAGGAGGAATGGAAGGGCTATTTCACTATAACACTGTGTATAAAAATAACGGTAAGATAATAAAAGACAGAACGAAGAGGATATTGATGAATGCCAAATGCATTCATTTTCGACAAGAGCTTTCCTTTCTTTTTAACATTCCACAAAACGATGTAAGGATCTGTTCCACACCTTAAAAGTAGGAATATAGAAAGTTGATACCCCAGAGGTAGCTAAGAATCGTAGCTTTAAAATCATATCAATTTTATGTTCAAAAAGCAGCCCTACTTTTATTATTAGGGGAGAATGGGAATCCCGAGAACACATGAAGAATGTGACATAAGCGTTTTCATTAACGTCATTCTATTTTGTTCCCATATATGATATCCATCAGTTAATTAAGCATTTGAATGGGAAAAAATCAATGAGTCCATCTCTCTAGCAAAATAGTGAGTTAAATACTCATAGCTATCATCATTTAATAAAGAGCTCCAATTTTGTAAGTCCATGGATGTTTTATGTGAAATTTTGTTTTTTATCTTAAAAGTTCCCTACAGGATGATTGGAAAACTTCAACGAACTGTTTGGTGAATGAAGGTGTGTGTAATCTTAATTCTTTTGATTTCTTAGTTAAACATGCTGAGGGTGTGTAATGTCTAAACTGCCAGGGAAAAAGTCATTGGATCATTCGGCTTAGCATCATGTGAGCTTCCGGGAATAGGACACCTTGTACATTTATTTTTCCCTCTAATCTTTTTAGAGAAGCAATGATGACAAATGCACTGATACACACAAAAAAAATCTTAATTCTAGCTTAGTTACATAAATCAATATTCTAACCAAACTCAAAAAACAAAAATCGTAGCTAAGTACCTACATGATCTCAAAAAGAATTCATTGCTCCATCTCTCAAAGACCAGTGCAACATTGGTACATCAATGCTTGCAGTTTAGTCTTCCTTGCTACATATGACATATATCTAACGCTACTGCAGCCAAGCAATAAAAATAAGGATTAGTATCAAGTATGTAGCGTACACCTTTCTTTGAGTCACAATAAAATTTCACGAAACGCTTAATGTAAGCAGGCATCAAAGTCGATCAATCTATCTGGAATTCCATATACTGTTTAGAAAAATAAAAACAAAACGAGTATCGATAGTCAACTGAGCTGGCAAATAGTTTTGCTTCCGTCGAAAGTGTGTATTTACACACAAAATTTTCTTCGACATGTTGACGATTTGAGCACGCTCTTTTACGTCTCAAGTATCAAAGTGGTCACAAGTCTCTCCCATATTTTTTTTTCTTCAAGTCGAAATATAAGTATATATATATTTTTTTATTTCCAAGGTAAGAATTAATTTCGTCCTCTCTGTTTTACGAACTGAAACCATCAGTATTTTTAATTAATAGTGACAAAAAATGTATAACAAAAAAAAAAATACGTCTAAGGAATCAGGGAATCAGAAAAGAGACAAAGCCTATACGGAAAAAAGTCTTGGTTAATATTCGACTTGAGACACCTGTACCTATAGGAACACTTCTACCTGAAATCCAGGAAAGAATATTTTTTTTTGTTTGAACAACAATAAAAATTCTTTTATATAAAAAAAAGGTATGGTATCTTATCTCCCAAAGAGAATTTTATACCCTTTTTATAATCTATGTATACATATATGTACGTCCACAGATAACTACGGACGTAACCTATTAAAATTGGCGTAGCAATTGCTCTAGCCAAGACGGTGCGTCCGCAAATACAACACTACAGGTTCAGATTCTTTGAATCATCCCGCCTCAGAAAAATTGAGATCAGTCATCAAAAGAGACTCAACTAACACGTGCTACGCTGACAAATTCTTCTTTCACGTGTAGTTAAAAACAAAAAAGGTGCAAGAAGCTTAACCTATATAAAAATCTAAGCCAAAGTAAAAATAAAAAATTATTTAACTAAACTTATTAAAATAATTAATTAAACAATCTAAAAAAATCTGAAAAATCTTATACTAAATGCTCAAATATGTAAAAGTTTTAAATTTGATTCTTACATTAATAATATAAAGTACTTAATAGATAATAATTAAACAGACAAATAAGATCTGCCACAGAAATTAATATCATTAATCATATTATACAAATACAAGGTGTTAAAAGTCATCACCCGAAGAACTACGAAGGAAATTGTGGCCACAAATTTCATCACACCCTTTTCTTATAAAATGTTCCTGTTTTTTTTTAATAAAATATTTAAGCACGATTAATGTGTGCTTAGGAATGTTGCAGCAAGATCCCATCCCACCGTCGAGCTAATGCCTGGATCGCAAGCGTGCCTAAGAGCTGCATAAGGACATTAGGTCAATCAACTTCTTGCATTGAACCAGACCCACCTACCTAAGTAACAAAATGTTAAATCATTCACAAGTATTTTTATTTCTCAAGATTAAGGTGAAACAAAAGTGATATTTCATATTTTAAACTAAAATAAATATAGGTATATGAATATTTAAAAAACAAATGAAATCCTGGGTGGGGTGACCATTCAAGAATTTCAAATCATAATATATAAAACAATAAAAGGGAGAGAAAAATATTTGAATTTTTTAAAACGAATATTAACAAATGAAAAAACAAAATATCAAAAAGTAAGCTGTGGTCAAATTTTAAAGTTTGAGAGCATGCAAGAAATAAATAGATTTTCTGTATAATTAAAATCGATTTTAGAATTATTGTCACAGAAAAAGGATGTTTCTAAAGTTCGTAGTAGTGATGCGAAAGATGGGTACAGTAACTAAACCTTAAGCTTAGATCTAACAACAAACAGCCTTAAGACCTTTGAAACAGTAAGTTTATGGGAGATTTATTGCTTTAGAGTTGATTTAAAATTAAAATTTTTGATCGCCGTTCTAACAATGCTTTAATTATTCTTTTTTTACTTACAATTCAATGTTATATTTTTTAACAAGTGAAGTTGTTTGTTTTATGTTTTTTTGTTTAGTAAGTCAAGATTTAAAGAAATAATTTACAAATTGAATTTTTTTATGAAAAGTGTCCCATATATGTACATACTCACTCTCCCCTATTTAAAAGTATCTATTTACCAGCCAGTATCTTACAAAATATAGATATCTTAGCTGAACTACATAAATGCAATTTAATGAAATTAAATTTTCAAATAATGTAACAAGAATTTTACATATAATGTTTTGGTTCCGCTTACAATATTTTTTGTTCCCTAAAGAGTAAACTTTTTGAAGTCAAAAAAGAACTGTATGATCCCCTTAACCCTTAGCTGCACTTGTGGGGTCCAGGTGACAATAAAACATACAATTTTTAAAAAATTGGAATTGTGGCTCCATCTGTTATTAGTTGAAGCATACCTCTTTCCCCTGAAACCCATATTACGATGATTTGCACGCTAGTATCGTTCTGGCAGTAGTTGGAAGTGGTGTGGTGCCGTTTAAGACCCCAGTGTGGCAGTTATAATTATTTAAGTATTTTTTTTTTTTACTCTGTTTTGGCTTTATTTCTCTTAAATAATCGTAAGTATAATATTTTGACTGCTCAGAATTTTTTACAACGTTTATAATAAATATTTATATTAGTATATTTATTCGTTACCATTAGATGGCATACAATTTGCGCAATAGGACATTGCGACAAGAAATGATCGAGGATGATTGTAACAATGGCGTTGCTGAGAATATTTCGGATGCTGAAGTCGATGATGGTTCTGAGTCTGAATTCAACGTATCTGATAGTTCATCTTCATCGGAGTTAGATGTAGAGATGGAAGACGCAACTTTCGATCCACGTCTTTTACAGTCTCGAGCACGCGGTCGACTCTACGTCGAAGCTCTTCATAGTACAAAATAATTATACTTTTTCTCAAAGACAAATATGAAGTATTTTTTTTCTTGAAGGTATACATCTTGAGAGTATCTCATTAAATTTTTAGCTCAAAATATTAAAAAATGAAAAAAAAAAAACACTTTTTCAATTAACAATTTTTTTTTATTAACAATAAATATGAATACTTTTGTTTAAACCTACTTAATCTTATAAAATACATATTAATGATCAACAGAGAATTTTTTCAAGCAAAAAAATTCAATAGCTGGCTCACAATACGATATTTTGTTGTTGGGGCATTTCGTACCCCAGTGTGGCAGCTATGTTATTCTACAGAAGTGTGGCAGCTAAGGGTTAAATAAATGTCCACCTTGTTGGGACTAAAGTTCGATATGCAATGCAACTCCCATATATCCAATCCGATTTCCAAGAACAGAGGAAGAGTATGGAAGCATAAATGTACAGCCCTTCACAGGTTTTCATGTACTTCTTAATGTGTAATGGCAGTTGAGCTTAGAAAGAATTTTTAGAATTCATTACTAAAAGTACGTTTCTACTAGTATATCCAATTTCAATAAATATTAAGATGCCAATTTATAACTATATAATTATAATATAGTTGATGTTGGAATAATTATTACATTATAAAAACATAAATCAATCTGATATATACATATGTATATCTATCTTTACGACACGCAGAAAAAGAAAGTTCGTAAAAAAATTATCACTGTATTAAAAAACATTTATGTACCTAGGAGTATTTATTTCCGTTCTTTGAAGTCTGTTTAGCTATCTGGGGTTGTCGGTTAAAAGAGAATACTTTAAACGAATGTACAGGGTGTCCCACAGTCACCACCCCAAATAAAAACCATGTATTCCTGAAGTCATTTTAAGTTGAAAAACTTAAGAGGTAATTTTCTCGTTTTCGTCCCGTTTTCGAGTTATAACGGTTTTTATGATTTTTTCTCTCTTTTCCCTTAACCGGCTTTATCTTTGCCAAACTATGTATGTCCGATTCGTAAGATTTTTTTTTATAACCAATCAAGAATTTATTACAGTTTTAGTTTGTACCAAAACTTTTTTTTCCCTGGACAACCGTTCCTCCGCAATTTGGCATCAAACCCAATTTTTTCGTTTTTTAAGTTGTTTTTTCACTTTGATATCATTTTATTAAAAAAAAACACGTTAATGAGTATTAATTTTCTTCGCTTATTTTATTAAAGCCCAGTTTATTTAAAAAAAATAATTTTTTCCCTAAAAAGAATACTAAATGTAATTAACAAAAATAAACAATCTGAGTGAACTTAAAAAAAAAAATTATTTTTAAATACAAAATTAATTCAAATGAATTAAAACTTTTTCTGAGCTATTGTGGTTAAGAAAAAGCCAAATAGATAAAGTTAATCGTCCCATTATATTAATAACTGTAAAATTTTGAATTACTTAAAAAGAAATACAATAGACTTATTTAAATATAATTTTCATAAGGCGAATTTTTCTGGCATAGCGAGTTATATGGACCGTTTATCTGTTCCATCTATAACAAATAATAACAATAATGAGATATCTTTGTTTTATAATACTTTTCTTGTCACTCTTAAAAATGCAATTGATATTTATGTTCCAAAAATTCAAATAAATAAAATGCACGACTGGATCGCACGAACTTGCTCTTATGTAAAAGTACTTTGGAATTTAAGATACATTTTATAAATATAAAAAATTGATTTAATGAGATAATAATGTTCAAACGCATAAAATTGCCGTCTGATTTCTAGAAAAGTATGAGTTTATGCAAACAAAATTTTTGTTTTATTATTAAATACATTTTTTATATAAAAAATATCTTTCAAATTTTTTAAGAAAAAAATATAGGATAGGAATTTTAAGTATTTAATAATATTGATTTTAGGAAATAATTTCAAAAAATAATTGTTCATAGGTTTTGAAGATATCGATTTTTCAAAAAAAAATTATTTTTTTTTTTTTCAAAAAACTCAACAAATATTTTTTCGAATATTTTTATAAACAGTATTATTTTAAACTTAAGGAGAATCCTGCTGAAAATTTTTGGTTAAAATCCTTAGAGCCGTTAATGAGAAAATCGAAAATCAAAAAAACGGTTCTATGACAATTACCGTTAATAACATTTTGCCCCAAAATTTTTTTTGACCAAAATGTAGTCCATGTCCATAATATCACACCTAATTTTTTTTATCAAAATCGTTAGAGCCGTTTTTGAGATAAATAAGATTTTGCATTACGGGTGTATGGGGGGTACCCTTAGTTTTGGAGCTAAAAAAAAAATTTCAATTTCTCCTCTAGGGAATTACCGAAGACCCTTAACTACCGAGATTGAAGAAAATACCTCCAGTAGTTTAGGCTGTAGTTCGAGGTACAGACATACAGACAGACAGACGGAATTGCCGGACCCACTTTTTTCGTCTTCGCTATCATCGTAATGTCAACTTTGATCAAAATCTCAAGTTCGATTTTCTTTCCAAATGCAGAACTTGCCCTATAGTACCTATGTATATCGCAAGTAAAAACAGTTCAAAGCCACCTTGGTACAATAAAATATTGACAAATTTGAAAAATAAAAAAAATAAAATGCACGACTGGGTCGCACGAACTTGCTCCTATGTAATAGACTAGGAATTTTAAAAACGAATGTTATTAGAGAAAACTGTTCATAAGGATAAAATGAATTTTTTTTAATTCTTTAAGTAGTAAGAGATAAAAACAGAATGATATGCAAATATGAATTTATGCAGGAACAAAAATTATAAGTCTTTGTAATGGTTCCTTAAAAAAATAAGCTTTTTTGTAAAAAATTTTTAAAACATTTTTAAGAAAAAATGTTGGTACGCCAACCTTAAGTTTTTATTATTGTACGAATAAAAGTCTAATATCCAAAAAAAAATACTAAGCCGTTCTTGAGATATCGAATTTTTCAAAAAAAAAAATTACTTTTTTTTCTAAAAATTGAAAAAATATTTTTTCTTAAGTTTTTAAATGCAATGTTTTTTAAACTTTTTAGGAGCTTTTTTATAAGAAATTTCATTAAAATCCGTTAAGTCGATAATGAGAAATTCAAAATTCGAAAAAATCGTTCTATGGTAGGTACAGTCAGTAATATCTAGATTTAAAATTTTTTTTTATTAAATTATAAATCGTAAAGATTAATCAAAAGAAAAAAAATTTTAGCAAAATTCTCGGAACCGTTTTCGAGAAAAATGCGATTTTCGAAAACCATTTTTTAAAATTTGTATGGAAGGTACCGTTAGTTTTAGATAAAACAAAATTTTTTTTCTCAAATCTTGTAGATTATATTAAGAAACTTTTATTTGCCAAGTTTGAAAAAAATCGAGCATGGGGTTTTCGAAATATTGAGATTCCAAAAAAAAATTTTGATTTTTTTTTTTAAAATCCAAAAAATTAAAAATTGAAAATTTGAATATGTAATAATATTTAAACTTTGGAGGAGCTTTGGCATAAAAAAAATTATTAAAATCGGCCGTACCGTTTTCGAGAAAATCAAAAACAAAAAAAATGGACCCAGGGGGGCTACCGAAAATAACAATTTTTTGTAAAATTTTTTTCAACAATTAGCTAGTTTTAACCAAATGAAATTTTTGGAATTTTTTTTAAAAAATTCTGTGGGACAGTTTTTGAGAAAAAAAAATAATTATAAAATTTCGAAAAAAAATCGTATGGCAGGTACCGTTATTTTTGGTCTTAAAAAAAAATAGAAAAAAACGTCCGGGGGTAAAAAATTAAAACCCATATCTACCAAGTTTGAAGAAAATCGGCCGAGCCGTTTAGGCTGTAGTCGAACCGACAGACAGACAGACAGACAGACAGACAGACAGACAGACAGACAGAATTGCGAGACCCACTTTTTTGGTCTTCGCTATCATCGTAATGTCAACTTTGATCAAAATCTCGAGTTCGATTTTTTTTACGAATGCATAACTTGCCTTATAGTACCTATAAGTCGCAAGTAATAAAATTTACAAATTGCTGAAAGTATCTAAGGGCAATACCAATTTGCGGACAAGATATCTTTCTCTAGAAAAAAGTTTTAATTTTTTAAATAATTTTCTTTATAAAAATTACATCTGTTCAATTGAGTCTAAATTGAAAACAAATAGTAAATACTTTTGGACTTTCATTAAGACAAAAAAAATAATAGCGGAATTCCAAAGAATATGGAGTATTTGGGTTCAAAATACACAAACTTATCTGACATTTGTAATGGTTTTGTGGATTTTTTTCAATCGAATTACTTAAATTCAGGTCATTGTAGTTCCAATAGTGTTCATAGTGATGATATAAATAATTTTATAAATATTGCCAACGTTCAAATTTCTTTGACTGAAACAGAGGCAGCTTTATCTGGTCTAAGTGAAGACATTTCAGCTGGTCCTGATGAAGTACATGCTATTGTTTTAAAAAAATGTGCTTCTTCGTTTGCTAGGCTTTTGTGTTTTATATTTAATAAATCGCTTGAATATGGTGAATTTCTTTGTGATTGGAAAACTTCCTTTATAACTCCAATCTATAAAAGTGGCCCAAAACAAGTCATTTCGAACTATAGACCAGTAAGTAAATTATCTGTGATTCCAAAATTGTTTGAAAAAATTATTTGTGATCGATTATCTTTTCTGTTAAAAGAAATAATTTCTCCATATCAACATGGTTTTGTATCTGGAAGATCAACTTGTACAAATTTAACACTATTTACTAACTTTATTTTAAATAATATTGAAAAGGGTTAGATATCAAGTAGATGTTATCTTTACTGATTTCGCGAAAGCTTTCGATCGAGTAGATCATACAATTTTAATACAAAAACTTAAAAAAATAGGTTTTCATTCGAAATTGCTTGATTAGTTTAATTCATATCTAAGAAATCGCATTCAATATGTTAAAATTGATTCAATAATATCTAAATCTATAACGGTTACGTCTGGTGTTCCTCAAGGAAGCCATCTTGGCCCTCTTCTTTTTCTTGTATTTATCAATGATCTACCTAGTGTTTTTTCTACCTCATCATGTCTTTTGTTTGCAGATGATTTAAAAATGTTTTCATGTTTATCTGTTACAAGAAGACATTAATAGGCTTTCTGAATGGTGCAATAAAAACAAACTGCTTCTTAATATTTCTAAATGTCAAAGTTTTTGTTTCACTCGTCGTTCGTCTCCATTATTGTCTAATTATTCTATCGATAATATTGTTTTGGAAAGAGTTTGTGTTAAGAAAGATCTTGGAGTTGTTTTTGACTCTTGTTTAAAGTTTAACAATCATATTGATTATATAGCTAATAAAGCTAAATGTTAGGATTTGTAATTCGCAATTCAAAGGGTTTAAAAGATCCGTATACACTCAAATCATTATATGTTGCATACGTCAGATCATTTCTTGATTATTGTAGTGTGGTGTGGAATCCATGTAATATAACTTATTCAGTAAGAATTGAGAGAGTCCAAAGTAAATTCACTAGATTTGTTGTAAAGCGACTTCATTGGAATATGGATATGCCTTATTACAATACAAGATGTCAGCTTATTCGCTTGCATACTCTTGAAAACCGACACAAGATATCTTCAATTATTTTTGTACGTGATATAATATCCTATCGCAATTTGATCAAATTTTATGCACCAAGTCGTTTTCTTAGGAACCGAAATACATCCCAGTTATTCCTGGAAGATAATCATAGAACTAATTATGCCTTAAATGAGCCAATAAATCGCTGTGTCAGGGAAATAAATAATATTGTAAATGATTTTGATTTTAATTTTCATTATAGTAGAGATAATTTTAAAGTTATTTTAGATTTATATTTTTTTAATAAATAGATTATATAAATGTTTTTGTAAATATCATAGTCTGTAAGAGATTAACTCAATTGATGATGAAATAAATAAATAAATAACATTTCCAGATATTCTTGATTAGTGTAATCCATTGTTCACAAATAATTAAAAAAAAACACTAAGTACAACTTGAATTACAAATCCAAAATGGAGTAACAAGTGAAAGAAATCGACGCGGACACTAGATCACAAGAGAAAGACATTTACAACCTTCAAATAATAATGCAAATATTTACTGTTTACATTAGTCTTACTAATTAACTTTATCTATTTTTCCTTTTCTTAACCACAACAGCTCAGAAAAAGTTTTAATTCATTTGAATTGATTTTGTTTTTTTGGTTTTCATTTGGGGCGGTGACTGTGGGACACCCTGTATATTAACGTAAAGTATTTATAAGAATTTGAAGCCTGACGGAGCAAAAAAAAGCACATTTTATGGCTGAATACACACTGAGATCGAAATGGCTTTGAAGTTTTAGTCTGTTGTTTTGATTATTCATTTTTGTTTGAAGGACTAAATAAATAGGTAAAGCCTATACCTACTTATGTATGTATGCCGTGTGGGTATATTTATACGTTTCCCGATGTCATGGCTAGTCAAATGTTACTAAGGGTCTTAATAAAAATTAATATAAGAAAAAAATTTATATTATACATAGGAGGAAATGATGACGGATGACAAAATGCAAGGTAATCATCTCAAGGAAATTTCTATCTTATAAATCTACTGACATAAAATTTAAAATCAATTTTTCTCTGATCCAAATGTAATCATAATCCTTGTTGTTCGAATAATACATGACTCTCTCTGAGTAAATGTATCAAGTTAACAAGAAGTGAGATTATTATCATCCACACAAATCGCACTTATCTATACTCGGCAATGGCAAATAAATATATACATTCATATTTCATATACTTTACCTTTTTCAAGAACCTTTTTCTCACGATGGTATCTGGCATAAATCATAATCGAAACTAAACTTAAGTACGAGTATTAGTCCATAGATTTGTTAAGCCATTGAATGTTTCAAAATACGCACATATTGACAGGTCCAGGTTTCAAACATTCAAACACATAATGGAAAAGGGTCTTTTCAGAAGTATCACTGGTTATTTATTTGGAAAAATGCTGATTGAGCACCAACGCCCCCGTCCACAACGTCCCCGCACAGCTTTGTGTGATAAGCATTGACCGTAAAACATGGTGTACGGTTTTATAAATCGATTGTGGAATAAAAAATTGAAGTGAAGTCAACAAAGTAGTGCTTGTATTTACCATACGGGATTGGTGAAGAAAATAAAACCTTATAAAGGGTATTCGAATAGGAACGGGTGTGAGATATACACGAACTCTGTGTTTGATTTGAAAGTCCTATCAATAAGTAGGTACATATATGTGTGGAATAAGACGTCTTTTACAGTGCCTCATTTAGACAAAAGAAAAGTAGTTAGCTGTTAAAAGCTATAGTCAACGATTTCTAAAACTATCGAATATAAACTTAATGATGAACTGTTGATAATTATCATATATCAATATCGAGTTCTTTTTAAAAAAATGATGGACGGAGAAGTTTTGAACGAAATAACAGAAATAAATTCAACAATTCTTCCTTAAATTTTCTCTTGTTTAAATGTTTGGTCTGTTTACTTTTCATCTACTTTTTTAGTTGAAATATACAGGGTGATTGGCATAAGGTGTGACAAAAAGCTAGGGCGTGTAGGTTGGACTTAGACAAGAAAAAAATCGTATGGGAGGGGGGGGTCTATTTCCCCCCGTTTAGGCGGGAGGGGCAATTTAAGAAAAAAATCACTTAAAACAGAAAAAAAATTATTATTATTAAAAAATAACGGTGATACCTACAGACTAATGCTATAGCATTTTGAAAAGCCAGAAATACATTCTTTAATTTTGTTTTTAAATAAAGTTGTTCGAGTGAATAGGTTTTGAAAAATTAATTTTCAAAATCAAAATTTTGAAAAAAAAAATGAAAAAATTTTTTTTAAACAATTTTTTTTCAAAATTTTACGTAATTAAGTATTATTTTTGTATTCAATATTCAATGCTCTTATTAATTTTTGATCAAACACAAGAAACCGGATGTCAAAATGTTTTGTAGTTTTTGCGAAAATCAAAAATAACAAAAACTACTTTTGTTCTAAGAAAAGCCTTTTATTTTAGTTTTTATACGTCTTTGGATTCTTAGGTGAATTTACGATTGAAAGGATTAACTTTCTTTTTACTATTTTTTTTAATTATCGTCTTATAAACATACAATAATGTGACAAAGTACTGGATTAACCATATTTCACACATTTTTTCATTGAGAACACCTGCGTGAGAGCATTGGTTTAAAATTGACCTGCCACTTTTTTATTATGATGGGGCTTGGCTTAGGTGCATTTACGAAAGAAAGGATTAACTTTTTTTGTACAATTTTTTTATTATCAGTCTTATAAGCATACAATAAAGTGACAAAGTACTGGATTAACACATTTTTTCATTGAGAACACTTGCGTGAGAGCATTGGATTAATATTGACCTGCGAATGTTTTTTAAATAATGCAACGTTACACGCCCTAACTAGTGACAGAAAAATGCAATTGCGAAATAAGAACAAAAATGTTCCTGAATCTTGAAATCAATTTAAATAATAAATACATGCATATTTAGATAAAATACATAATTACTGTTTACTTAAAGTTAATCCTTTCTTTCGTAAATGCACCTAAGCCAAGCCGACCCCACCATAATAAAAAAGTGGCAGGTCAATTTTAAACCAATGCTCTCACGCAGGTGTTCTCAATTAAAAAATGTGTGAAATATGGTTAATCCAGTACTTTGTCACATTATTGTATGCTTATAAGACGATAATTAAAAGAATAGTAAAAAGAAAGTTAATCCTTTCAATCCTAAATTCACCTACATAAGAATCCAAAAACGTAAAAACTAAAATAAAAGGCTTTTCTTAGAACAAAAGTAGTTTTTGTTATTTTTGATTTTCTCAAAAACTACAAAACATTTTGACATCCGGTTTCTTGTGTTTGATCAAAAATTAATAAGAGCATTGAA